>CM046998.1:38407500-40907500 GCA_025698465.1 Gossypium longicalyx | reverse complement strand
TTACAAGCTAATTTTGATTCTAAAAATGAAAAAAACCTTTACAAAATTTTGGCCCATCAAACTTCAATGTCATGATATTCCTGGTCCAATATCATGACTTTTCAAGCAGTTTACTCGAATTTCTAGGACTAGTGTTGAGTGTCGTGACATTGTTGCACTTTGGTATCAACTTTCATCCTTAGGCTACTGTCTTGAATGTTGTAATTTGTAGGATAATGTTGTAAATTTTGTCTTGTAAAGTCTCAAATCCCGAAAACCCTGTTACGATTATTTTGTGTATGTGTGACATGGATGTATGTCTTCCTTAGTGGTTTAATGCTCTGGGAGTGTTTGTGTAGCTATGGGTTCAAATCCTAGCTTGAGCAAAATTTTGGTTTTTATTTGAATAAACCCTTTTAGGTTGCTAGTAGACTTTTAAATTAATGTGTGTAGGACATGACAAAGTGAGCATGCTAGCCTAGTGGTAGGTGGCATGCAGTGTGTGCAAGGAGTCTAAGGTTCGAATCCCTGCTTGTGTATAAGGGAGATCATTTTTAGTACTTGCTTTGGGGAGATAATAGTGGTAAACTGAAACACTGATAAGGGGAGGGGAGTTTGAATTAGTCAAGTGAGGGAAAAGTGAAGAGATTTGTGGAGAATTTTATGGAGAGATAGGGGGAGTGGATCAAGGAGTGGGGGGAGAGGGAGTAGTTGGCCGAAAATGGGAGTCTCCACTAAGCGAATTTCAGTCATAGTCTAGCCTAGTGCTGAATTCTCCCCTCACTTTTCAGGTTTTTCAATTGTGTGTTTTGCATTTTCCTTCTTTTAGTTTCGAGTAGTTCCTCAAAAGGTCCCCAAGTGTGCTGTCGACTTTTCCTTAATCTTGGCGGATTTCTACTTGTCCCCTATCTTCTTCTTTTCTTTTTTTGCAGATTTTTGGTCCCCCCTCTTCTCTACTTGGCCGATTGCCTGAGTGCACTTCATTCCCCATCGTTCCTCTTTGCACATTTGTTGTGAGGCCGAACCCTTATATTCTGTTCTCTTCAACCCAAACTCCAATTACTCTTCTCTGATTGTAGTCGACTCATCTCTTTCTCTCCTCTCTATTGGGCTATTTTTTCTATTGCTAAAATCGAACATCACTTTTGGTACTTGGGCATTTAGATTGGAGTCTAGGTCGATTATTGGTTAGTCCTTTCTCTTCTCGGGTTTGCGATTTCTTGTTCTTCTATGTGCCGAATGTGTCCTACTCATTCACCCTTATCTCATTTTAGTGATTATCACTTAACTCTATGGTTGTTGAATGTGCTAAGGGCACGATTTCCATAATTAAAAGAGTTGGGTCGATTGTCCTTTCGTAATAAGAAGTCCGGTCATTCGTGGTAAGCACTTCCACTATTATTTATTTTTACAAGGAAGTATGATTTTTAATGAATCGGTTATTGTTGCAGTTAAAGGTTAAATCTTTGGAGGAGTTCGTGTGGTGAACAAGAAGGGCTCAGCAATTGGTGGCTTGGTAAGTAGCAATAAACCAGTTAAAATGATTTCAATATTTTTGTTTGGGAGTTACCATGAATGTGGCTAATGGTGGATCATTATGAATCATAGGTGCTTTGCTCTCGAAGGGTTGCGACAACAGTCCAATTACAAGTGTGTGAACACTACCGATTGATGTGAAACTGGAAAGGATGAAAAGCTGAAAAGCCAAAAGGCTGAAAAGTCGAAAAGCCGAAAGGCTGAAAAGTTGGAAAGTGGGTTGTCAACACCTCATGGGCATGTGGGCACCCGTGCGACAGGCCGTGTTATGAAACATGGCCGTGTGGTCGACAAGATGGCCATGACCATTCTCATGGGCTGGAATGAAATTGGGCCGTGTTGGCCCAATGGGGTTGTGGGCCCTACACAGAGAAATCGCACCAAGTACGATAAATATTGAGCTTGGCTGTGTGAACTACATGGCTAAGGCTATTTCTGGGCTTTGTGGGCCAGATGCATATGTGGGCCCACATATGCCCACATTAGGGGCTTGTAGGCCCATTATTACCGTTTGACTAATAAGGTTGCACAGGTCACCTAGATGACTGTGGACATACTGTTGGGTCGGTAAGTATCTTTAGAGCCTAATATGATGAAATGATCGTTATACCTCTGTGGTGGTAAATTGACTGAAATACCCCTGTATTATATATGAATGATTCTGAGCATGTTATTTCTGCATACACGTATGTTATTTTGTTGCATTACATGGGATGGGTTAATGATTTTGGAGGAAGTGTACTGAAAGGCTATAAGCCTATTACTGGCAGGTCCGCTGCAAATACTATTATAGTACCGAAATCGGTACGACTTGGTGTGTAAGGTTCGGTGGGTTGATTTTATCCCCATATGGTGTGTAGGGCTGGTACGTAGTTGGTGTGTAGCGGTTGGATTGGGTAGGACTCTTTGTTGCTTACTGTACTGAAACGGGCTAAGGCCCAGACTGTTATTGTCATTGAAAAAGGGCTTAGGCCCTAACTAGGATAAAGAGGGCTTAGGCCCAGATTTCATTTTCTCTGATTATCTGCTATTTTGGGATTTTACACACTGAGTTTTCATAAACTCACCCGTCTGTTATCTGTGCAGGAAATCCCCAAGCTTATATGGATCGAGGCGACGGAGGACTTAGAGGTGGCCACTCGATGTAGTACCTTATTATTGAATATGACTAAGATTTTATTTTTTGGGGTTTTTCATTGTAATAAGGCCTTTTAAAGTTTATTTTATTTTGGGAATTTTATTATTTTATTTTACTTGCTAGTGATAGGACTCGAGTTTTCAAGAAAAAAGAAACGAACAAATGTTTTTCTTAAATCATCACGCTCATGCAAAACGTTTTAAAAATTTCCATAACAAGAATGGTTATAAAGTTTAATAATAAACATGTACAACTAATGTTTTACTTAAACGACATGAGTTTTCAAAATAAAATAGGCCTCTCATCCCTTTGTTAAGAACCCAATGATGTTTTACAAAGAACGAACCTTTCATCAACTCGTGTTTTAAAAAGCACTCTAATGTGACATCATAGACTTGGCCATAACGTCTAAGCCGAGTTTGGGGTGTTACATTTAGTGGTATCAGAGCTAGGTTTCAAAGCTCGACTGTGGGTTTGGGTTTCAAAGAAACAAAGAAATTTCAATAGAATTGTGTGCAAATGGTTTAAAGTGATTAGTATAATTTGGAAATGTTTAATTGAATGAGTGGTACACCAAGTCTTCGCACCGATCTTGTAAGTCTTCTGATTGTTTTTTTTACTGAAATAATAATATAGAAATGTTATTACTGAAACTTCTTAGGTAGTAAAATGGTACTGAAACTCTTTAGAGTAAACCACGAACCGTAGTAAAACTGCAAACTGCGGAAGCAAACTCTGAAAAAATATTGTTCATAAAGTATCTATAATAAACACTGGAATAATGAACTGACTGGCATAAAACTGTTAATACAGATAAAAGTGTGACTATGAGCACTAAGGGTACTTGTGGTAGAGGCCGTGGAAGTATTTGGGCTGGGTTTTCGTCTTTTGGACACTAGAATAATGAGGAAGTTAGAGAGGCACTAGCTTCACTTATGGCTGAGATAGGGTCTCAAAATCTAGCAGCCGGGGACAACGCACTAACCTAAGTAATGTTAAGAATTCTGGAAAGGGTTGCTAGGCCCAGTACTGGTAATATGGGTCGTGGGTCAGTTATGAAACGACTCAGGTCTAATGGGCCAGAAATATTCAGGGGTATTGCTGGAGTTACCCCTAATGTTGCTGAATATTGGATTGAGGCCACAGAAAGGATCAAGGATGACCTTGACTACACCCCGGATCAGAAGCTAAAAGGTGCAGTATCACTGTTGAGAGATGAGGCTTACTAGTGGTGGCTTACTATCAAAGAGGGTGCTCAAGCCGATTGCTTGACCTGGGAGTTTTTCAAGACTACTTTCGAGGGTAAATATGTGGGTGCCAGTTATGTAGATGCCCACAGGAGGGAATTTCTAAACTTTACTCAAGAGTATCGGACAGTGGCTGAGTATGAGGCTAAATTTTTACGGCTGAATCGCTATGCACTTGGGATGGTGGCAACAGAATATGATTAGTGTGTTCGATTTGAGGATGGTCTTAGAGATGGTCTAAGGGTTCTGATAGCTCCTCAAAGGAAGCGAGATTTCGTAGCACCGGTTGACAAAGCTAAAATCGCCAAGGATGTGACACGTGCTGAGCATCAAGGCAAAGATAGAGGCAGAGGTAAGAGGGATGCTAAACCCTCGAATTCTTTTTAGAGGTTTAAGAAAAAGCCTAGAGCTGATATGCCACTCAAAGTTAGAGCCCCTACTGTTGCTATTACTGGATCACAGTTTTGTGTTGATTGTGGAAAATGCCATCAGGGCTAATGTTGGAGGAAATTGGGTGCATGTTGGAGATGTGGATCGTTGGAGCACCGTGTTAAGAATTGTCCACAGAGGCCCGAGCAGATGCAAGTTGCTGGTTTGGATAATGTACAGCAAGGTGGTTAACATCCATCGAGAGGTCGTGGTCAGGCCAGAGGTGAAAATGGTATGGGCCGTGGTCGCGGAGCACTGGGCAGAGGTGCTGGTCATACTGAGGCGAGGCAGTCGATGTTAGTCTATGCTGCAGGTCACCGTGAGGATGGAGATGCTCCAGATGTTATAACGGGTACATTCTTTATTCATAATGTACTTTATACTGCATTGATTAATGTTGGGTCTACACATTCATATATAACATGCTCTATGTCTGAAATATTGGGTATAATACAATGAATGAGATCACTGTTCTAAGTCCGTTGGGGCAATCTGTTTGGATAAATAAGATGTTTAGAGATGTTCCCTTGAAGATACAAGGAGTTATCCTTTTGACAGATATTATGGAGTTGCCTTTTAGGGAATTCGACCTGATACTTGGCATGGATTGGTTAGTCAAACATCAGGTAAGTTTGGACTGTGCTACTAAACGGGTTGTACTGAGGACTGAGGCAAATGGGGAGGTAGTGGTATTGGGGAGCGATGGAACTATTTGAGTAATGCAATTTCTGCACTAAGGGCCGAGAAGTTGGTTTTCAAGGGTTGTGAAGCGTACTTGGCCTATGTCAGTGTTTTAGATGTTGGGGACTCTTCGGTGAAGGATATCAAGACTAATAAGGATTTTTTGGACGTCTTTCCTACAGAGTTAATGGGATTACCTCTAGAACGGGAACTGGAGTTTGGGATTGAGCTCTTTTCCGGTACAGCTCCAGTGTCCATAACCCCTTACAGAATGGCACCGAAGGAGCTGGTGGAGCTTAAGGCCCAAATTCAAGAATTATTGGACCGTGGGTTTATCCAACCAAGTGTGTCTCTGTGGGGAGCTTCAGTCTTATTTGTGAAAAAGAAAGACGGATCCATACGTATGTGCATCAACTACAGACAACTGAATAAGCTGACCATTAAGAATAAAATCCTCTACCGAGGATTGATGATTTGTTTGATCAACTGCAAGGAGCATCAATTTTTTTAAAGATAGATCTATGTTTGGGGTATCATCAATTGTGATTTAAGGAGGTCGATGTGCACAAGACGGCGTTTAGGACTCGTTATGGTCATTATGAGTTCTGGTAATGCCTTTTGGACTGACCACTGCACCGGCAGCTTTTATGGATCTGATGAACAGAGTGTTTCAACCCTATCTGGACTGGTTTGTTGTAGTATTTATCGATGAAATACTGGTGTATTCAAGGAATGATGATGAACATGATGAACATCTCTAAATAGTTCTGCAAACCTTGAGAGAAAAGCAACTATACGCCAAGTTCAGCAAGTGTGAATTTTGGCTACGTGAGGTAACGTTTCTTGGTCATGTGGTGTCTGCTGAGGAGATTAGGGTTGATCCTCAGAAAAATGAGGCTGTGGTGGATTGGAAGTAGCCTAGGACTATGTAAAAAATTCGCAGTTTTTTGGGACTGGCTAGGTACTACCGAAGGTTTGTAGAGGGGTTTTCTTTGATTGCTGCACCCTTAACTAAGTTTTTACGTAAGGATGTGCCATTTTTCTGGACTTATGTGCAACAAGAGAGCTTTGAGAAGCTCAAGAAAGTTTTGACGGAAGCTCCTGTTTTGATTTAGCCAGAGTCTGAAAAGGAATTTACAGTCTACAGCGATGCATCACACGTCAGTTTGGGTTGTGTGTTGATGCAAGGGGGTAAGGTGGTGGCTTATGCATCTCGCCAGCTTAAGACTCACGAGGTGAATTACCCAACACATGATTTTGAGTTGGCCGCAGTGGTATTCGCATTAAAAGTTTGAAGGTATTACTTGTACGCTGAGAAGTGTATCATTTACACGGATCACAAGAGCCTCAAGTATCTCTTCACTCAGAAAGAGTTAAACCTTAGGTAGCATAGATGGATTGAAATGCATAAGGATTATGATTGTTCGATTAAGTACCACCCTGGTAAGGCCAACGTGGTGGTCGACGCACTGAGCTGTAGGGTTATGGTTGATCTAAGGGCAATGTTTACTAATCTTAGCTTATTTGATGATGATAGTTTGTTGGCTGAGATCCAAGTCAAACCAGTGTGGGTTGAGCAGATTAAGAGTAAACAGTTGAAAGATAAGTTATTGAGTCTTCAGTTCCGTCAGATCAGAAACGGTGATACTTTAGATTTTGGGTTGAATAGTGAAGGGGTACTTTATTTCCAAGGTAGACTTTGTGTACCTAAGGATATTGGGTTGAGGCAGTCTATACTGCGAGAGGCGCATAATAGCCCCTATGCTATGCATCCAGGTGGAAATAAGATGTACAGAGATCTCCGCGAGATATATTGGTGGCTAGGTCTTAAGCGTGAGGTTACCGACTTTGTAGGGAAGTGTCTGACATGCCAATAGGTTAAAGCAGAACATCAGTTACCTTCTGGGTTACTTTAACCGATTAAAATTCTGATATGGAAGCGGGAAAGAGTAACTATGGATTTTGTAAGTGGGCTACACCTAACGCCTTCTAAGAAAGATTCAATATGGGTTATAGTGGATCGGTTGACTAAAATTGCCTATTTCATACCAGTTCGCACAGATTATTCATTGAAAAAACTGGCTAGGATGTATATATCCAAGATAGTGAGACTGCATGGGGTACCAGTTTCTATAATATCTGACAGGGGTCCTGGCTTCACGTCATTGTTCTGGAATAAGTTACATGAAGCTCTGGGCATACAGTTAGACTTCAGTACTGCGTTCCATCCTCAGACAGATGGGCAATCAGAGAGGGTGATTCAAATACTGGAGAACATCTTGAGGAGTTGTGTGATTGGTTTTCGGGGCAGTTGGGAGGATTACTTGTCGTTGGCAGAATTTGTTTATAATAATAGCTATCAGTCCAGCATACAGATGGCACCCTACAAGGCATTATATGGTCATAGGTGTCGTACTCTTTCGTGTTGGACTAAGCTGGGTGAGGGGCGAGTTCTGGGTCCTGAATTGGTTTCTGATACCGAGGATAAAGTTTGCTTGATTTGAGATAGACTTAAGGCAGCATCTGACAGACAGAAATCTTATACGGATCTGAATAGTAAGGAGATTGAGTATTTTGTGGGGGATTTTATCTTTCTGAAGGTCTCGCCATGGAAGAAGGTACTAAGATTTTGGCGTAAAGGCAAGTTAAGCCCAAGGTTTATTAGGCCTTATCGCGTATTGAAGCGAGTAGGACCGGTTACCTACCAATTAGAGTTACCTCTAAAATTAGAGTAGATTCATAATGTGTTCCACTTCTCTATGCTGAAACGTTACCACTCTGACCCTGCGCGTGTTGTGTCGGTTGAAGAAATTGAAGTTAGACCAGATCTGTCTTTCGAGGAGGAACCAGTCCAAATCTTGCATCGAGAGGTGAAAGTTCTGAGAAGGAAGTCGATACCTTTGGTGAAATTTCTTTGGCAGAATCATAGTTCGAGGAGGCTACATGGGAACCCAAGGAGGCGATGCGACAACAATACCCTCACCTATTCTGATCAGGTAAATTTCAATGCCGAAATTTTCTTTAAAGAGGGTAGAATTGTAAGGCCCCAAATCCCAAAAACCCTGTTAAGATTATTTTGTGTAAATATGACTTGGATGTATGTCTTTCTTAGTCATTTAATGCTCTGGGAGTGCCTGTGTAGCTATGGGTTCAAGTCCTGGCTTGACCAGAATTTTGGTTTTTATTTGAATAAACCCTTGTAGCTTGCTAGTAGACTTTTAAATTAATATGTGTAGGACATGACAAAGTGAGCATGCTAGCCTAGTGGTAGGTTGCGTGTGGTGTGTGTAAGGAGTCTGAAGTTTGAATCCCTGCTTGTGCATAAGGGAGATCATTTTTACTGCTTGCTTTTGGGAGGTAGTAGTGGTTGACTAAAACACTGATAAGGGGAGGGGAGTTTGAATTAGTCAAGTGAGGGAAAAGTGGAGAGATTTGTGGAGAAATTTATGGAGAGATAGGGGGAGTGGATCAAGGAGTGGGGGGAGAGGAAGTAGTTGGCCGAAAATGGGAGTCTCCAATATGCCAATTTCGGTCATAGTCTAGCCTAGTGCCAAATTCTCCCCTCACTTTTCTGGTTTTTCAATTGTGTGTTTTGCATTTACCTTCTTTTGGTTTCGAGTAGTTCCTCAAAAGGTCCCCAAGTGTGCTACTGACTTTTCCTTAATCTTGGCTGATTTCTACTTGTCCCCTATCTTCTTCTTTTCTTTTCTGCTGGTTTTTTGTCCCCCCTTCTTAACTTGGGCGATTGCCTAAGTGCACTTCTTTCCCCATCGTTCTTCTTTGCCCTTTTATTGTGAGGCCGAACCCTTATATTCTATTCTCTTCAAACCAAACTCTAATTACTCTTCTCTGATTGTAGCCGACTCATCTCTTCCTTTCCTCTCTATTGGGCTATCTCTCCTATTGCGAAAACCGAATATCACTTTTGGTACTTGGGCATTTAGATTAGAGTCTAGGCCGATTATTGGTTAGTCCTTTCTCTTCTCGAGTTTGCGATTTCTTGTTCTTCTATGTGTCGAATGTGTCCAACTCATTCACCCTTATCTCATTTAAGTGGTTATCACGTAACTCTGTGGTTGCCGAATGTGCTAGGGGCACGATTTCCATGATTAAGGGAGTTGGGCCAACTGTCCTTTCGCAATAAGAAATCTGGTCATTTGTGGTAAGCACTTTGGATATTATTTATTTTTGCTAGGAAGTATGATTTTTGATGAATCGGTTATTGTTGCGGTTAAAGGTTAAAAATATGGAGGGAGTTCGTGTGGTGAACAAGAGGGGCTCAGCAATTGGTGGCTTGGTAAGTAGAAATAAACCAGTTAAAGTGATTTAAATATTTTGTTTTGGGAGTTATCGTGAATGTGGTTAATGGTGGATCATTATGAATCATAAGTGTTTTGTTCTCGAAGGGTTGTGACAACAGTCCCATTATAGGTGTGTAAACACTATCGATTGATGTGAAACTGTAAAGGCTGAAAAGTCGAAAAGCCGAAAGGCTGAAAAGCCGAAAAGTCGAAAGGCTGAAAAGCCAGAAAGTAGGTTGTCGACACCACACGGGCATGTGGGTGCCCATGTGACAGGCTATGTTATGAAACATGGTCGTGTGGTCGACGAGATGGCCATGAGTGTTCTCATGGGCCAGAACAGAACTGGGCCATACTGGGCCGAATTGGGCTATGTAGGCCCAATGGGGTTGTGGGCTCCACACGGAGAAACCGTACCAAGTGCGGTAAATATTGAGCTAGGCTGTGTGAACTACATGGCTAAGGCTATTTCTGGGCTTTGTGGGGCAGATGCGCATGTGGGCCCACTTAGGCCTGCATTAGGGGCTTGTAGGCCCATTATTACTGTTTGACTAATAAGGTTGCGTGGGTCGCCTAGACAATTGTGGACATACTGTTGGGTCGGTAAGTATCTTTAGAGCATAATATGATGTAATGACTGTTATACCTCTGTGGGGGTAAATTGACTGAAATACCCCTGTATTATATATGAATGATTCTGAGCATGTTATTTCTGCATACACGTATGTTATTTTGTTGCATTACATGGGATGGGTTATATAATTTTGGAGGAAGTGTACTGAAAGGCTACAAGCCTATTACTGGCAGCTCCACTGCAAATATTGTTATAGTGCCGAAATCGGTACGACTTGGTGTGTAGGGTTGGATAGGTCGATTTTATGCCCATATGGTGTGTAGGGTTGGTACAGAGTTGGTGTGTAGCGGTTGGATTGGGTAGGACTCTTTGTTGCATATTGTATTGAAATGGGCTAAGGCCCAGACTGCTACTATCATTGAGAAAGGGGCTAAGGCCCTAACTGGGATAAATAAGGCTTAGGCCCAGATTGCGTTTTCTCTAATTATCTGCTTTTTTGAGATTTCACAACTTGTGTTTTCGTAAACTCACCCGTTTGTTATCTGGGCAGGAAATCTCTAGGCTTAGATGGATCGAGGCGACGGAGGACTCAAAGGTGGCCACTTGATGTAGTACCTTATTATTGAATATGACTAAGATTTTTTTTTGGGGGGTTTCATTGTAATAAGGCCTTTTAAAGTTTATTTTATTTTGCGAATTTTATTATTTTATTTTACCTACTAGTGATAGGACTCGGGTTTTAAAGAAAAAGAAATGAACAAATGTTTTTCTGAAATCATCACACTCATGCAAAACATTTTAAAAACTTCCATAACAAGCATGGTTTTAAAGTTTAATAATAAACAGGAATAACTAATGTTTTACTGAAACAACGTGAGTTTTCAAAATAAACTGGGCCTCCCATCCCTTTGTTAAGAACCCAATGATGTTTTAGAAACAACAAACCTTTCTTTAACTCTTGTTTTGAAAAGCACTCTAATATGACACCACAGATTTGGAAATAACGTCTAGGCAGGGTTTGGGGTGTTACAAGTCCCCAATGTTGTGAATTTGAGGCCAGTGAGCTTGCCTTATGGATGCTGGTTGAAAATTTATCTAAGTGTTGGAGTAGCTTCGATGTCTCGAATTTCATGTTGGATGTTGCGACATTTGGTCAAGTCCACTAACTTCTTAGCTCCGATTGTTTCTTACAAGCATTGTTAACTTGTTAGAGCTACCTTAGGCACTAATCGGCCTAATAGGTCATGAAACATCATCAAAAGCTCATTTTATTTAATTTAAGCTAAGTACTAAAAACTAACGTAACTAACATAAAAACCCTTGAGTTTAAGCTCTTAAGTAATGAAAAGGACCTAATTTTTCATAATAAGTTATGGCAGACCAGGCATTAAAAAAAAAATAAGAAAGCTATGATGGTAACTCGGAGTAATAGAGACTCCTTTGACAGTGATGAGGAACATGAAGTTGTCAATCTATGTTTTATGACTATTGATGATCCAAATGTACTTATTATATTATATGATTTAAATGAATATACTTTTAATGAATTGCAAGATGCTTTCGATGAGTTGGCTATGGAGTTTGGCATCATGAACTCCAAGTATAAGAAAATGATTTCAAAATTAAAGTAAGAGAATGAATCTCCAACCATAGCCAAAAAAGAATTAGAAAAAATTGATTGGCATGCAAGTTCAAATTGATTATTTAAACAAAAATAACAAGACCTTGCATGATTGTTCTTCTAGATTCTATGTGGACAACAAAAATTGAATGGCATGCTTGAGTTGCAAGGAGATTTCTTTGACAAGAGTGGTTTCGATTTTATAAATTTAAAAAAAATAAATGAAATTCAAAATTTGTTTGAGAAACCAAACTATATATATGACGCCTTACTTTCATGTACTCATTGTAAAAAAAAAAAAGGACATGATAAGCAAGTTTTTCCATCAAGGAAACTCACATCTAGAAGGACACTAACTAAGAGTTTGTAGATTCCAAAAGAATTAACACATCTAAAAATATGGATTCTTTGAAGAAGTGGATTCCTAAAGGCATAAAGATTGTAAGGCCTAATGGTAATGGACCCAATAAGATTTAGGTACCAAAATTCAAAGTTTAACTTTGTATTTGTAGGAGGAAGTGATTTGCTTCAAAGCAAGAAACTACAAGAAGAACTCTTGGTACCTTGATAGTGGATGCTCAAGGCACATTACCAATGACAAAAGCCAATTCATGGAGCTAATTCTAATAAGTGAATGAGAGGTTACATTTGGAACTCCAAAGGTCTAATTGAAGGTTTTGGTTCCATAGGTATCAAGTCTTCCACCATCATTAAAAATGTGCTTTATGCCAATTGTCTCAAGCATAACCTTCTTAATATTTGTCAACTTTGTGACAAAGGATTCAAATTAATATTTGAATCCAATGGGTGAAAGGTTGTAGATATTGTAAATAATATGATTTATTTTGTAGGACATAAGATAGGTTATATTTTTATGGTGCATTTGCATGTTTTAAATTCCTCAAATGCTCTTTTCATTTCTAATAATGATAATACTTGTTGGTTATGGAATAGAAGATTAGGGCATGCAAGCATGAGTGCTAATTCTAAGCTTATTAAAAATGATCTTATTGTTGTTTTTCCCAAATTTTCTATCGAATTTGATAAATTATGTGATACATGTGTAAAAGGTAAATATAGGAGGGCATCTTTTAAATCTAAAAATATAGTATTTTTAATCTAGTGTACCTAAACTAATACATATTGATATTTTTGTACCAACTAGGACCATAAGCTTAGGAGGTAAGAAATATGAATTTGTTATTACTGATGATCATTCTTGATGATTCAAAGTCAAGTAGGATATTCAATTTCAAGTGTAAGAAGTGACAATGAAAAAGAATTTAAAAACCTAGGCTTTGATAATTTTTGTAATGAAAATGATATTAGTCATAACTTTTTGACACCTAGAACTCCTTAAAAAAATTAGAATTGCTGAGAGGAAAAATAGGACCTTAGAGGAAATGTTTAGAATCATGTTATGTGAAAACAATTTTCCAAGATATTTTTGGTTAGAAGTCATAATTAATATCCCTAAACCGGGTCTAGTAGTTTCGGGTATATTTTTTGGGTTTCGAGTGTGAAACTAGGAATTTATAGGGTTTCTAGTAATTTTTAATGTAATTTAGGAGGTTAATTTCATCTAAAATCGATTAAAAAATAATCCAAAAAAATTAAAAAATTATATTTGAAAAATTAATTTAAATATTTTAAATAATTATTAGTGAAAATAATCAATTTAGGTTAAAAAGGAATTTTAAAATAATTTTTATTGGGGATAATTTGAGTAAAATTTAAATATTAATTAAATAGGATTTAATTGTAAAACAAGGGAGAATTTAGAGTATTTATATGGCATATAAACCTTAAAATTCAGAAATTTGGAGGGAAAGGATTAAATGGTAAAGTAAGGGAAATGTGGGAGTGGCCATTAGGCAAATTTCCCAATTTTAAAATTTCTGGTGGGTGGTTTCAGCTTTAAAACAATGTATCTAGCCCACTTTTCACACATTTTATATAAGATTAGAGAGTTTTAAATTTTTTTTTTCTTTGCATGATTTTAAAGATCTATCATTAGAGAATAGATCCAACTAATTTTCTTCTTAAAATACTCCCTTAATTCACCCGAAATTATTCTCAAAAGTAGAGAAAAATATTTTTAAATTTCTCAAGTTTCTTGAATCAAGATTTTCAATCAATGAATTTAGAGTGAATCAAAGGTAATCTTCAATCAAAAACTTATTTTTATGATGATTAGAAACATTTTTACATGAATTGAGAGTCAATTAAAGGAATTTTATCAATGTCATCTTCTTCCAATAACATGAGGTTCTTTAATTGTGGATCTTGAATTTTGAGAGGAAATCAACAAATCAATGGATGTTCCAACTTAAAATGGATCTATTAAAAGATTTTTGATCTTATTTATCAAGATTAAACATGATTTTTGAGGCAATTTACAGAAATTTGAATTTCATCATCTTTATGAATTGATTTTTCGGAATTTTTTGAAATTAATTTAAAGATGAAATTGATGATTAGTATAAGTGTATTTGGTCTAGTATTGATGATTGAAAGTGTTTAGGAGAGCTGGAGAGATCAATTTTGTGAGGAATCGAGTTTTCAACTTGATTTTACAAATCTGATAAGGTATCTTTGTTAGAGGATTTAGACTAATATAGTTAATTAAAATTCGTGTTTATTATAGCATTGGAGAGGTGGTAATGTCTACTTTATCTCTGTTGAATATCCAAATCTTGAAGAGGACCAAACTAACCAGAACTGAAGTTTGGATTTTCTTGGTTGATTACTTGTTTATGGTAAAACAAATTGTGTGGTGAGTGTTTCTAAGGGCGATTTGGAAAATTGACCATCATTTATGTTTAATTAGTAGCTTAATTTATTATTTCAATTGATTAATTATGGTTGAATGGTTGATTTTTTCAAGATTGATATTATATGTACAAGAGTTAAATATTTATAGAAAAATGGTAAGTATGCATTTAGGTGATTTTATGCAATTTAATTAGGCTAATTCTACTGATGATTAGAGCATGGTTACTAGAGTTTTTTATCATGATATATTAGTGTTACAATTGGTAATTGAACATAGGAAAATGGCAAATGAAATGCTTGATTTAATTGGATGTTAAGTGGCTATGGTTACATGTTACACATAAGCATTTTTTCACATTAAATTGAGCACAATAATGACTAATTTATATGCTATGTTTTACTGCATATATTGGCAACATGCATGGTGGATCCATTGGATATAGTTGGCATGCCATAGAATTTGTGAGTACGCACATTTATTTGTGACATTATGATCATATGGCTCTAGGTGGACTAATTTGTTTGGATTAGATAAATGAGTGTTAAGCATGAGTCTCCACTCAATAGGTTATTTGGGTGCTATAAGGGAGCGTGTGCTTCGGGCCGGTTAACTCAATGGACTGTATTTGATATTTATGGGAGTTCAAGATCCATTTAACCAATGTATGATCACCCGGTTAAGCCATGAAAAGTTTCTGCCAATATATTTATGTGTCATTATTGTTATATCATTTGATGTTTGTAAACCATGAATAATTGATTCTTGATATTGATAAAGCATATGGAAATTAAATTGATATGTTTCATTATTATGTATGATAATTGGTGATTGATTGGATGTGATTTAAGCATGGTTTGGATGTTGATTTACTAGTCATTTTTATTAATATTCAATAACCTTTTTAGAGCTCATACTGTAACACCCCTAACTCATATCTGCACTCGACTAGGTTAAAGGCATTACCGGACAAAATGGAACATTTACATCATTTCATAATTATCATAGAATCAGAAATCAGACATCAATATAGAGTCCCTTATATAGGTCATCGAGACCTAAAACATGTTGTATACCTAAGGGGATACACAGGCGTGCAACATAGCTGTGTGTTGCACACAGCTGAGACACATGCCCGTGTCTCTGTCCGTGTGGACAAAAATAGACCATTTGAATAGCCAATTTGCCACCCCATTTGGGTCAATCCTACAAGCACCAAACCAAGCATATTTCAAGCATAATTTCAGCCAATTTCAATACCAAACATACATTATTCATGCCATTACATTATCAACAATTTTAAATCTCAATTCATCAATCAATCAAATGCTCAAAACTTACCAAAAAATTTCAACATTTACCATTTCTTTTGGCCAAACAAAACATACCACAATTTCATATTAACATCACTTATCATATACCATTATCAAGCTACAAGTTCAACACAAACTAGCTATATTACATAACTAAATATGTACATCACAGAACCTATTCCCACAACTTCTAGCCTATACATGCCATACTTTAATATATACAATTTCAAAGTACCAAAATAAGGTTCGATAGCGTGGTGATGATCCACAATGATCCTCGAGCTTCAAGTAGCTACGATATCTATAAAACAGTTAAAAGACACATAGAGTAAGCTTATAAAAGCTTAGTAAGCAATATACAAATAAACATAACACATTAAACATTAAGTCATCATCAAATCACATATAATTCAAGTTGTAAACTATCACAACTTCCATATTCATATACATTTCATATCTTCCAATTTCCATATCACATATAACAAAATTTCTCATGCTTTTACCACA
This sequence comes from Gossypium longicalyx, assembly GCA_025698465.1. Taxonomy (NCBI): domain Eukaryota; kingdom Viridiplantae; phylum Streptophyta; class Magnoliopsida; order Malvales; family Malvaceae; genus Gossypium; species Gossypium longicalyx. The sequence continues at coordinate 40,891,401 of CM046998.1, read as the reverse complement.
TATCATCTTTTGTTCATTAAAGGACATATACTTACTTTTCAATATCAAATATGATAACTATATTGAACGTACCTGAATTGGATTTATATTCACATACTGATTCATTTTCTCAGAATGCCCGTTTGAACCATTTGGAAACATAAGGATACGCGGATAGCTCAGAAAACATATACAATTCCAATGTCCCAGACGTGGTATTACATACAACCAATTATCGAGGCCACTATCCTAGACAGGGTCTTACACGAATCTAAATATGATGCCAATGTCTCAGACGTGGTCTTACACGTAAAGCATAAGTCGATGCCAACGTCCCAGACGTGGTCTTACACGAAAACATATATCGGATCCTATGTCATGACATATGTATCTTAACTATTCCTAAGGTTCACACGGGACTTTTCAGACATCGAAAATTCGTCGATATTTTTTTCAGATGTTTCGTAATCAAGGCATAAAGCCATTCATCATAGTTCAATAACATATAAGCATAAATACTCAACGACTTACGACTTTCCCCGATCTAATTTTGTTTTCTTTAATTCTTGATCTAAATAAATTCAAATTTAACTTATTCAATCCTAAATTCATTCAAAACAATCCATAGATACATACTTAGGGCAGTTTGCAAACTAGCCCTCACATTTTCACATTTTAACACTTTAGTCCTTAATTCACAAAATCACAAAACACACACAATTTGCATATACTCATGCTTGACCGAATATTCATAGCACTCATACCAGTCCACACATTTTATTTATTTCACATTTTAGTTCCTCAATTTACAATTTCACAATTTAGCCCATTTTACTCAAAATCATCAAAAATCTAAAGACAAAACATATAAACTCAACCTCAAACTTCCATATTTCATCATATAACAACATAAAGCTCATGACATCAAGATAAAAGATTGAGGCATGGGCTTAGTAAAACACAAAGCAATGATTATAAAAATGTAAAAATTATCAAAAATCCATACCTTAATCAAGGAATTCAATGGCCGAACCCTAGGTAGTCTTTTTTTTTATTTTCTTGTGATTTTCAGTTGAAGAACATGAATAATGAATTATTTTCATACCTTATTTTAGTTATAATTCATTTTATAATTAGTTTACCATTTTTCCCTTTGTTATAAAACTAATAAATCAATAAAAACAAGGCCATTAATGTCCATTAACCATGTAAATGGCATATTAACCACATAAGGACCTCTCAAATAATAAACCAAATCAAATAGGCACCTTTAACAAGCAGAAGGCAACTTTTATATTTTACGCGATTAGGTCCTTTTTCAAAATTAAGCACACAAACATTCAAAATTTCATACGAGACTTTCACATATGCTCATTCACATATCATAAACATGAAAAATAATATTTAAATATTTTTCTGATGCGGATATGTGGTCCCGAAACCATTGTTTCGACTAGGGTCTAAACTGGACTATTACACATACCCTCACAATTTGTGCAGATAATCGTCGAGCTTGAGTAATTGAGGAGCTGAGCAAGAGAGTTCCAAGGGATTTAGGCTTGATAGAGACTTTATTACATGTTTTAGATATTGGAATCAAGCATTGTAGAACTTTCAGGAATTAGTTTAATTATGGTTGTTATTGAACTTTGGACATTAGACATTTTATTTTAGATGGTTGTATAATAATTTTAAGGCATGTTTGAGTTTAATTATTGAATGATTTATGGTGTATTGTTTTTGATAACACGGTGGTTGATAACATGATGTGTGAGGCATGAAATTTGTACTAACAATTGTTTAAATGAAGCTTCCATGGAGTGGTTTACTAGCGACTAAGGTACACCACTTGTTTGATTTATTCGGTGTTTGTTATGTACGAAATTGATTGCTAGAACGATGGAAATGTGCAAGTGTACACAATCGCAACAAGTAATAAAGTGACAAGTAAATGTCGAGTTATCGTACCCATAGGGACTGTGAAAAGAATTATTTATGAATACAATTTAAAACACTTTGGTGAAGAAAAATATTTTCATTTGCGGAGGTGATTAAAAACTATGATTTTTTACTAAGTAAAATAAATAAATAGAAAATAACAGTTCCAATGCACGATTTCAAAAGATGATTTTAACCAAGATGACATAATTGTGTTAGATTAATTACATTTCTTAACTTAGAATTATTAAACTCATGTTTATGTTGCTACGGATAAATTCACGGAAAATTGGTAATTTGCTAACTTATGAACATACTTACTTACCAAAATCCATTTATCTCTTGACTATATATCTATGTCAATTCAACCGATTAAACAAATTTTAATAAGCAAATATGCTAATGCACATAAATACTTATGAAATTAAAATAATCTCCTGTACATATCTCTATGCCAATTCAAAAATTAATTCAATCTCATAAGCACATAAAAGATTACTTAAGGTAACAATGTATTTCTACCTTGAAATAGTTTAATCACAACAATCTTGCAAGTTATGCAAGGCTAATGTATCATTAGATACCATTGCTATTTTAGTCCTCAGCTACCTTAGATGATCAAACATGCATTGATTAAGTATCGTGTCAATTAATTACTTCCATTTAAATTATTAATTCATTAGTTATCTTACAATTATAATGCAAGAATAACTTAGTCATGCTTTTACTTAATGAAATATCTTACCTAGGCCTATAACAACACAAACACAATTTTAATAAATTAAGGTAGACAAAATGCAATAAACCTAACACGAATTAAATTTAAGCCATATTAATTAAATTAAACATTTCAACATCATAACTATTCATAGAGATGTTCATCATAACAACAAAAAAAACTAAAAGGATAGGGAACAAGAATCAAATCCAGTGTTCTCTATGTGGCTTGACTAGTTTGCTCCACTCCTCCTCCTCTATAACAACCCGATTTTGGGCCTAGTCGGAACAGTGGTTTTGGGACCACGAATTTGATGTATTAAAACTTTTTTTTATTATATTTTTATGGTCAAAAATTTTATGGAATGATTTTGTGAAAATTTCGTTCGAAAAATTTGATGTTTGAGCACTCAATTTAGCAAAATGGACTAAATTGTAAAAAGTGCAAAAGTTGAGCTCTACATGCTAGAGGTTTCTAATTGTTATGAAATTTTAAATTGAAGGTCCTTAGATGGTAATTAGACCATTTTACTTTAATTTGGACAAAAACATACATGAGGTAAGAGAATTTTAGTGTTTTGAGAAAAGGGCATTTTGGTCATTTGGTAATTAAATGAATTAAAAACCAAAAATCAAGCCAAAATTTAGTCCATCTTCTTCATGCTTGGCTGAAAATTTCAAGGAAGACATAGCAAGGGTTTTGCCACTTTTCAAGCTCGATTGTAAGTCCGTTTTTGCCCCATTTTTAATGCTCTTTACATTTTTGAAGTCGTTATCACCCGATTTATCTATTTCTACCATTAATTTGAGATGATTGAGGTCTAGGGTTTGACCCATGATAGATATTTGCATATTTTGATGTCTAATGGTAGATTATGCAAGCTTAATGTTAGATAAACAACTTCTGCTAGGTGATTTTTGATGAAAATGTCAAAAGGACCTATTTGTAAAAAGATTCCAAAATGTGTATAAAAGTGTAATTAAATGGAAAATGTGAGTTGTTATAAGCATGAAAGAGGTTGGGTTAGTCTTGGGTCTTGATGAAATTGAATATATTTCATTTTACGAGCCTAGGGACTAAAATAAAAATATGTTAAAATTTAGAGGTAAAAATGTAATTTCGCCATAATGTAAGTTTTGGAATGAACTGAGTAATGTGATTAATGAATGAGTTAAATTTTCTATTATAGATAAAGAGAAACGAGGTTCGGACTTAGATCGGGGGAAAAATAAAGTATTTGACGATTAGGTCCATTTCCTACTATTTTTGTACCGAGGTAAGTTCTTATGTATATAATGCATTGTTTTAATTATGTTCTAATTGATTTATTATTGTATGAAATGTGATTGACCTATGGACGTATTCAACAAAGTTACGACAAGCGTGAAATCCCAATTGAACCTTAGGAATAGATTCGATATAAATGTCATGACATTAGGGTTACTAAGCCTATGTGTAAGACCATATTTGGGATATGGCATCAGTATAAGATTTCATGTAAGACCATATTCGGGATATGGCATCTATATAAGATTTCGTGTAAGACCATAGCTGGGCTATTGGCATTGATATGAGATTACATGCAAGATCATATTTGGGATATAGCATTGGTATGACATCGAGTGTATGAGACTCCCCAGTATCTGTTAGTATTCCAAGTAGTTCAACGAGTAATTTAACAAGTATGTCAAAGATTAATTGTGTGTAAATCCATTTCGAGATGGCTTAGGTATGTACGTAAAACTCATTTGAAATGAGCTCATTATGTGATGAACCCTCGATAAGGTTATGAATGAGTAAGTTATGATTATGAGATCTTAATAATATTTATGTCAATCATCATCATGTTAGTTGCACGCTAAATATTTTATTATATTGCCTATTATTTGCATGGGAACTTACTAAGTTGTATAGCTTACTCCCCTTTCTTTTCCCTTGTCTTATAGTGTCACCAAGCCAGCTCGGGGATCGGAGATTGTCGGAGATTCAGTCACACTATCAACTTAATATTTTGGGTACCAATGATTTCAATATTTTGAGTTATGGCATGTATAGGGACTTGGTCATTTTGTTAGGTGTCGTAATTGATTTGGCCAAATGTGTTGGCTTATGTTGGTTAATAATCCATTTTGTAAATGGCCATTGAAATTGGCTAATATTGATTTAAGTATATATGTATATGATGATGTCTTTCATGGATGTGGGAAATTGCTTGATTTGAGTTGAGATATGTGATGTTTGTTTATGATCAATAATAGCATGTGAATGAGGTATTGATGCCTTGGTTGAGGCTAATTTGATTGAATGTATATACTTGGAATGGTGTTATGTTTTGTTCTGTAGGTTTGTGCATGGAAGGGTGACAATATGGCTTGGTAAATAGCCTTGTTTTTGTCCACACGGGTAGACACACGGGCATGTGTCTAGGCCGTGTGTGACACACGGCTTGCCCCATGGGCGTGTGTTCTAGCTGTGTGTCCCCTGCACCTTAATTGTTGCAAAATAGAATGCTCAGAATTGAGCACACGGGTAGAGACACAGGCATGTATCTCAACCGTGTGGATGACATGGCCTCAGGCATGGGCGTGTGCCCTGGGTGTGTGAAGTTTGCACCTATTTTATGAAAAATTATGAAAATTAAATCGACCAGAAGGCCTAAGGACACGAGCATGTGCCTTGGCTGTGTGACTTCAATTTGTTCATGGGTGACAAACTGAGAGTTACACAGGTTAGGGACACGAATGTGTGTGGCCACATAGACGTGTCCCAAGCCACACAGGCTTGTGGCCCTTAAAACATGAAAATTTTTCTAAGTGTTGTGAAAATTTCCAAAGATCTCGGTTTAGTCCCGAACCGCTCCCAATGTATGTTTTGGGCCTCGTAGGCTCGTTTTAGGGACAATGTACATGTAAATGAAAAGTTTTAAATTTGGATGGAAATTTACGTCTCAGTTTTGTATATTTGCTTATGTTTAAGTTCGGTAATGCCTCGTACCCTGTTCTGGTGTCAACTACAGATAGGGGTGTTACATTCTCCACTTGTTCTTGTCAAACCAAGGCTTCTATGAACACTTGAATGTTGCTTCAAATGGTGGATGAATGACTCTTTTTCAAGAGATGAAATCGGCAAGGGAATGAAGAATAATAAAAGGGAAATGAAGAGAGAAGTGAAGAGATGAGAAAAGTTGAGAAGAGTTGAGATGTGTTTGAAGTGAGTAGCAAAAGGGGTATTTATAGGTTGAGATGGATACTAAAATTATCAAAAATCAGCAGCCATAGAGTCCCTCCATGGCCGGCCACACATGTGGTAAGTTTGAAGAATTCAAACTTGTTATTTTAAGGTAGGGGCAAATCTAGAAAGGCACAAATAGTGGAAGAGTTTGAATGCAACTTGAAGGAGTGTTCAAGCTCCATTTCGCAAGTTAAATAATCATCCAAGCAGGCTGATTGGGTCACCATGTGAGATGGTTTTGGGCTGCCCAGTGCTCGGTTGGATCGATTTTCTCGGTTCAGCTCAACTGGGCCACTTTTCATAATTAATTATTTATAATTGATTTAACCCAAATTAAATTAGATTAAAATTAAAATAATTATATTATGAATTAATACACATAATTTGGACCATCTTAGACTGAAAAATTAATTCGCCTTGATGCTTCAAAATTGCTTCTCAGTTTTATGCTTCTAGTAGTGTCTGCCAAGCCGTTTTTCGCCCTTTGTGCGAATATGTCGAAAATGATCAAAATTAATCCAAATTTATTATAAAATTAAGTAAAATTCAACATGTTAATAATTTAAGTACAATTTAATTATTTTATAATAATTAAATATTTTTCGACAAGAATTTTATCGAAACTGCATGAATTTGAGTTAAAAAGGGCATGAAAAAGTGTGTATATTTTCGTGTTTCAACACCCCCAAACTTAATTCATTGCTCTTCCAGAGTAATACACAAATTTGGAAAGAATTTCTCGAAAACACCTTTGAAAACTTTTTTCAGAACAACATTCTTCCCAAGAATCATGATTTAAGTATACTTATGCTCAAAATAAAGAAATTTGATATTTATGCTACTTATGTATACATATCATTCAAATTAATCTCAATTATTATTATGATAGAAAAAAATAGACTAAGTGCTTTCTCAATATAGACATGCTAAATTCCTACAAATTTGATTTTATTCCCTTATTCAAGAAAGTTGCATTCATTAAGTTTAACTTGTAACACTCCTAACCCATATCCGTCGCCAGATTAGGGTTACGAAGTATTACCGAACAAATCACAACTCAGGATAGTCATTCATTACTATTCATATGTAAGATAATATAAACTCAATTATATAAATCATATGCACATCTTATTTATTTCATTCGAATAATCAAATTATAACATAGCTTAGTGCATTACTAATTTTATGAGCGTACATTAATATATACATTAAGTTATAACATATAATTATAGCATTACAAAATTCGATTATAAAAATCATTAAGCCAAACCAAAACAATAATTTAATACCAATGATGAATCAAAATTATTACCTACTTAAAACATTAACCAATTTAATTCAATTACTAAACCAAACATTAAATCAAACAAATATACTTCAAAACTATATGGCCATTAAATTCATGATATTCGGACACTTAAATAAAAGCTATATATGTTTCATTTTATATACTAAGCACATAAATAAATACACCAATCTGTATCACATGATTATAAAGTTCATTAACTTATAAAACCTTGACTAACATTATAACATAATTCTATTGTATATTTAGATTTATTAAAATATGTGCAAGTCATCATCAAAAAAAATAGCTATAATAAACACATATGCCAAATTAACAATATCAACATTATAGACTAAACATCACATCAAAATTTTATACACACTTAACAAATTTATTTCTTGCCTATTCGGCTAATAAAGTTAACTACATAGATAGTACAGATTATGTCGTTCAATTATAAACTAAAGCATGTCGTTTCCTAATCATAACAAAGATTGATCAAAGGCATGCATTTATGAAACATACTTAATACTTATGAATATAAACTTGCATTTTAATTTACTTATTAATCGTTCATAACCAACACAACATGCTTATAATATAATCATGAAATCAAGCCAATTCATCTTATTACATAAATACAAATGCTAAATCAAGTCATATCTATTTCACATATTATAATATCGTTCCTAGCACTTCACATTGCTGAAGCATATAAATCAAAACCATCACTTATACTTACATCATATAAACCAAATCCAACCATTAATACATTTATAATACATCTAACATCTTGCTTAATTATTAAATCCACAACTCAAGATCATAACATCAAGCATAACCCAATTATATCATATACACATAAAATGCACATTACTTTCGAAACATGCTTAGATCACAACCAAATTCTCACAACCATTAGCAATACATACCACACTTATAAACCATAACCAAGAAATCATATACTTAAGTAACATATTTAGCCATTTTCGCATGTCTTAATAATTACAACTTCAAAATTAACCAAAACCTAAGCTAGCCTATACATACCATAAGTTCAAGTTCAAACTTTTAAAAGTACCGAAAATAGTCGGTAGTGTGATAGACTTCATTGACGATCCCCGAGCCCGTAACTTGAATTAAAATCTATAAAACAGAGACAAACATACACACACATTAAGCTATTTAAGCTTAGTAAGTCATAAACAAACAAACAAACTAATAATGTAATCAACTCATTTTATCTAACCAAATTACATTATCAATATCAACCTTATTCTCAACTTACGAGTTTCATAAATAATATACCTATACACATAACCATTACCTTGGCCGAATATTCACAAGGTTAAGTCATCAAATCATTGTTCAATTTTCAAAAGCCAAATTGCCATTAGAAACCCTAATGCACATGCATTTGTATACGTAAGCTCTTAAATCAAGATAAAATTTTATATACATACATTAGCAAAATGGTTGAATATGCAAGATTATATATATACATAATAAAAATCATTTCAACAAGAATCATACTCCTTGTTCACAAGGCCGAATACACCTGTCATATTCACATATACTTTTCATTCATGTTACACATACTTATAACTAATATCATAATACTCACTTACCTTATTTCAAATAAGTACCAAGCTAATACATACCTGATCACTTAGCTAATTTTACATATTTGTTCACCACTTATCGATGCCCGATGAACCATTCGGAATTAGATATGACACTCGGATAATCACACACATCGTACAATGCCAACATCCCTGACGTGGTCTTACATGTAATCACATATCGATGCCACTTTTCCAGACAGGGTCTTACTTGCACACAAATATCAAAATCGTATGTCATGACATACGTATCCTAACTATTCCTAAGGTTCATACGGGGCTTTCGGACGTCGAAACACGGTCGAAACGAATACAGAAAACGTAGTGTTCAAGCTTATTCACATTCAGCCAATGCATAAATAAAATCACGTATTTCATTTCAGCAAGTATAATTTACACATAATTATAATTAAGTACGTCCATTTGCTTATAAACTTACCTCGGACGATACAAAACGGAACAGGGCAGCTAGTCGACAACTTTTGCTTTTCCCCGATCCAAATCTGATTTCTTTGGTTCTTGATCTAAACATATTCAAATTAAGCTCATTCAAACATATTTTCATTCGTTTTAGTCCAAAAACACATAAATAGACAAATTGCCATTTTACCCCTGACATTTACACTTTTTACAATTTAGTCCTTACTGTACAAAACACAAAATATACAAAATTTCAACATACCCATGTTAGGCCGAATATCACCCATATTCATACGAGTCCATTTTTTCATTTTTTCACATTTTAGTCCCTCAAATTATTTTTTTTTTACAATTTAGTCCAAATTACCCAAAATCATCAAAAACTCCAACACAAAACTTGTTAATCTAAAACATATCTTTCATATTTTATCATCAAACAACAAAAACCACAAGCTCTCAACAATGGCATAACTCAAAATATTCACCAAAATCAAAAATTCAAGCATGGGTTTTGTAGTACTCGAAGCAACGATCTCAAAAACATAGAAATTATTAAAAATCGAACAAAAAATGAACCTTGATTGAGCTAAATAGATGGCTGAACCCTAGCTTGTTGTTCTTTCCTTTTGTTTCGGCAATTAGAAAATAAAAATGATGAACATGGCTTTCTTAATTATGTTATAATATGATATATTATAACATTTTATTTCATTTGTAATTTTAACCTTATTTATTAAATTATAAAACCATTATAACTATGGCCATTACCGTCCACTCTAGCTAACAATGGGCTAATTGCAACGTAAAGGCTTCCATTTTATGCGTCAAATGCAATTTTTCCCCCTTAAGAAATAACCACCAAATTTTCATTTTACGTGATTAAGTCCTTTATTCAATCGGACACTCAAATGATAAAATTGAATCACAAAAATTTCACAAATACAAATTCACACAAAATAAACACAGAAAATAATTTTTAAAATATTTTTCTGACTCAGATTCGTGGTCCTAATACCACCGTTCCAATTAGGGCCTAAATCAGACTGTTTCAACTCTCTCCTCCTTAAGGATTTTCGTCCCCGAAAATCTTACCGGTGAATAGGTTTGGATAGCGTTCTCTCATTGCATCTTCTAGCTCCCACGTTGCTTCCGCAACCCCGTGTTTACACCACAGTACTTTAACTAACGAAATCTTCTTATTTCATAACTCTTTAATCTCGTGAGCCAGAATACGAATCGGTTCTTAATCTCAATCTCAGATGGACTAATCACATGTGAAGGGACAGATCGATATCTACGAAGCATTGAAACATGGAATACATTATGGATCTTTTCTAACTCAGGTGGCAACAATAGTCTATAAGCAACTGGCCCGATACGCTCTATAATCTCATTCGGCCCAATGAATCTCGGACTTAATTTGCCTTTACGACCGAATCTGAGTATTTTCTTCCACAGTAAGACATTTAAGAAAACTTTATCTCTAATATGAGACTCTATATCTTTACATTTTAAATCCATATATGATTTCTAACGATCTGATGCAGCTTTCAAACTTTCACGGATCACTTTCACTTTCTGTTTAGTTTCGCTAATCAAATTGACCCCGTGTATCTTATTTTCACTGAGCTCAGTCCAATACAATGGTGTACGACATTTACAACCGTATAAAGCTTCATAAGGCACCATTTTGATACTTGGTTGAAAGTTGTTATTGTATGAAAATTCAATCAGAGGTATGTATCGTTCCTACGTACCTTCAAACTCGAGAATCCAACATCTCAACATATCTTCAAGTATTTGAATGATTCGCTCAGACTGACCATCTATTTGCGGATGGAAAGTAGTGCTGAAAAGTAATTTCGTACCTAATGCATCTTGCAATTTCTTCTAAAACTACGATGTAAATCTCAGATCTCTATCCGAAACAATAGAAATAGGCACACCATGTAATCTAACAATTTGAGAAACATAAAATTTAGCCAGCTTATCAAGCGAGTAATCTGTACGTATCAAAATAAAGTGAACTGATTTAGTCAATCTATCCAAAACAACCCAGATTGCATCTTTCTTGCTAGATGTCAATGGTAAACCGGATACAAAGTCCATCGTGACTCTGTCCCACTTCCACTCGGGTATCATAATCGGCTGAAGTAACCCTAAAGGTACCTGATGTTTAGCTTTTACTTGTTGACAGACTAAAAATTTTGCAGCAAAGTGAGAAATGTCTCGTTTCATACCATGCGACCAGTAACGCTGCTTTAGACTGGGTGAATAGATAATAAATGCTATGAGCTTCACTCAAAATCATCTGAATTAATTCTGAAATCCTTGAAACACATATTCAGTTTGTAAATCTCAATCAGTCATCTGTATCAACTCGAAACTCTGAATCAACATTTGAATCACACTGAGCTCATTTTGTAATAAATTCGTTATCAACCTTCTGGGCATCACAAATTTGTTGAACAAATAGTGGTCTTGCTTTCATTTCAACTATTATCGAACCATCATCAGACATAGCCATTTGCGCATTCATTGCATGCAAAGTAAATAGTGATTTTTGGCTTAAAGCATCAGCAACAACATTAGCCTTTCCTGGATGATAGTCAATTAGAAGCTCGTAGTCGTTTACCAATTCTAACCATCGGCGTTGTCTCAAATTTAGATCTTTCTAAGTCATCAAGTATTTCAGGCTTTTGTGATCAGAATAAACATGACATTTCTCACCAAATAGATAGTGGCGCCATATCTTTAATGCAAACACGATAGTCGCCAATTCCAGGTTGTGCGTTGGATAGTTCTTTTCATGTGGCTTCAACTGTCTTGAAGCATAAGCTATAACTTTGCCTTCCTATATCAATATACAACCCAAATAATTTAAAGATGGATCACTATAGATAACAAATTCTTTACCCGATTTTGGGTGAAGTAGTACTAGAGCTTCGGTCAAAAGGGCTTTCAACTGATCAAAGCTTTTCTGGCACTTTTCTAACCACTCGAACTTAACATCTTTTTGTAATAGCTTCATCGTTGGGGCTGAAATCATAGAGAAACCTTTCACGAACCGTCTATAATAACCAGCAAGTCCTAGAAAACTTCAGACTTCAAAAATATTCTTCGGAGGTTTCCAATCAAGTATAGCATAAATTTTACTCGAATCGACTTGTATACCCGATACTGATACAACATGGCCCAGAAAACTGACTTCGATTAACCAGAACTCACATTTACTAAACTTTGCATATAACTGTTTATCTCGTAAAGTTTGTAACACCAGTCTCAGATGTTCGGCATGTTCGGTTTCATCACAAGAGTAAATCAAAATGTCATCTTTAAACACAACCACAAACCGATCCAAGTACTGTCTGAAGATTCATAAAATCCATAAAAATAGCAGGTGCATTAGTAAGTCTGAAAGGCATAATCAAAAACTCATAGTGTCCGTACCTCGTTTGAAATGCAATCTTTGGCACATCGAAGTCTTTAACTCGCAACTAATAGTAACCTGATCTCAAATCTATCTTCAAAAACACTGAGCCCATTTCAGTTGATCAAACAAATCATCAATCTGTGGCAATGGGTATTTATTCTTTATAGTCACCTTAATGAGCTATCTATAATCAATGCACATTCTCATAGTTCCGTCTTTCTTTTTCACAAACAACATTGGTGCATCCCAAGGTGAGAAACTTGGTCGCGCGAAACCTCTATCTGTCAACTCTTGCAATTGAGCTTTCGATTCTTTTAATTCTATAGGTGTCATTCTGTATGGAGATATGGATATCGGAGTCATTCCAGGCATTAACTCAATAGCAAACTCTACCTCCCGTATAGGTGGCAAACCCAGTAATTCTTCAGTAAACACATCCGGATAGTCGCATACAACAGGTACTGATTCAATATTTCTTTCGACCACTTTACTATCAAGAACGTAGGAAAAATAATCTTCACAACCTTTTCTCACATATCTCTGAGCTAGCATCGAAGAAATCACTGCTGGTAAACCATTCAAATCACTAGATTCAATCTGAATAACCTCATCATTCTGGATCCGTAGATCAATGGTCTTTCTCTTGCAGTCCACAACAACATCATGTAAAGTCAACCAGTCCATACCTAGAACTATGTCGAACTCATCAAATGGCAGCAACATCAAATCAGCAGGAAAGCACGAATCTCGAACCATCAAGGGATAATTTTTACACACTTTGTCAACCATAACACACCAGCCCAAGGGGTTTGACACTCTAATCACAAATTCTGTAGACCCAACAAGAAGATTCTTACTGAATATTAATGTCTCACACACATAAGAATGAGTCGAACCAGGATCAATCAATACAATTACATTAGTATCATAGAGAGCGAATGTACCAGTAATGACATCTGGTGATGAAGCCTCTTCGCGTGCGCGTATAGCATAGGCTCTGGCAAGTGCACGAGCCTCAGATCTGACTGCTGTATCTCTAGTCCCTCTCTGACTGCCACTCTCATTACCCGCATTTCTGGGTGGTCTACCTCGAGCTGCAGTATTACCCGATCTCGTATTCTGCACTGGATTTTCTTCAGCTAACACTGGGCAATCACAAATATAATGATCCATCAATCCATATTTAAAACAAGCCCGATCATGCAACCTACAAATGTCGGGATGTCATTTGCCACAATGTTTACACTCGGGTTGATTTGATCTGGCATTACCCATACTTGCTACTAAGGTAGCTTTCGAGCTCACTGGTGGTCTATACTAATCCCGTCTAGAATAGTCCGAAGTGGCTTTTGAACGACTGAAATCATCTCATAACTTTTTTGATGTCGACTGAATTGACTTACTGAGTGATCTCTTACGCGAGTCTCTAGCTTTAAAATCAGCTTTTCTTTTCTCTTTCCTGTGCTCTTCAGCTTTACAGGCTCGTTCAACCAGCACTACAAACTCTTTTATCTCAAGTATGCCAACTAACAGTTTAATGTCTTCATTCAGCCCATCTTCAAATCTTTTGCACATTATAGCTTTGGTAGAAACACACTCTCTGGCATACCGATTGAGTCTCACAAACTTTCACTCATACTCTGTCACGGTCATCCGACCCTGTTTCAACTCCAGAAATTCTTTACACGTCTGATCAATACATCTCTGGCTAATATATTTTTTACGAAAATTAGTGTAAAAGAATTCCCAAGTCACCCGCTCTCTCAGAACCACTGATACTAGGGTATTCCACCAGTGATATGCTGTGTCTCAAAGCAAAGATATGACACACTTCAAACATTCATCCGGGGTACAGGACAGCTCATCAAACACACGGATAGTATTATCAAGCCAGAACTCAGCCCGCTCAACATCATCATCATCAGTAGCTTTAAACTCTTCAGCCCCGTGTTTTCTAATTTTATCAACAGGTGGGTTATACAATCTCAACGGATCACTTACTTAAGGTACAGCAAGAATCGAAGATGGATTAGTCAGGGGTAGAGGTTGTTATATAGCCCGATTAGTCCGGATATACTGAGTAAACCAATCATTCATCATTTGATAAAAGGCTTATTTAGCCTCACTTTCTTGATTACTTGAAGTCGGTCGAGAATCAACCGGGAATAGGCGCTACACTCTTGACATCATCAGCTACAGATATGTAATGTCAGAAGTCGTCACACTATCATAGTATATAATATGGTATGTACAGCTAGACTCATACGCGTTACATTAGTCCTAGAACTGGCTAAACCGTAGCTCTGATACCAACAAAATGTAACACCTTTAACCCATATCCGTCGCCAGATTAGGGTTACGAAGTATTACTGAACAAATCACAACTCATGATAGTCATTCATTACTATTCATATGTTAGATAATATAAACTCAATTATACAAATCATATGAACATCTTATTTATTTCATTCGAATAATCAAATTACAACATATCTTAGTGCATTACTAATTTCATGAGCATACATTAATATATACACTAAGTTATAACATATAATTATAGCATTACAAAATTCGTTTATAAAAATCATTAAGCCAAACCAAAACAATAATTTAATACCAATCGTGAATCACAATTATTACCTACTTAAAACATTAACCAATTTAATTCAATTACTAAACCAAACATTAAATCAAACAAATATACTTCAAAACTATATGGCCATTAAATTCGTGATATTCAGACACTTAAATAAAAGCTATATATGTTTCATTTTATATACTAAGCACATAAATAAATACCAATCTGTATCACATGATTATAAAATTCATTCACTTATAAAACCTTGACTAACATTATAACATAATTTTATTGTATATTTAGCTTTATTAAAATATGTGCAAGTCATCATCAAAAACCATAGCTATAATAAACACATATGCCAAATTAACTATATCAACATTATAGACTAAACATCACATCAAAATTTTATACACACTTAACAAATTTATTTCTTGCCTATTCGGCTAATAAAGTTAACTACATAGATAATACATATTATGTCATTTAATTATAAACTAAAATATGTCGTTTCCTAATCATAACAAAGATTGATCAAAGGCATACATTTATGAAACATACTTAATACTTACGAATATAAACTTGCATCTTAATTTACTTATTAAACGTTCATAACCAACACAACATGCTTATAATATAATCATGAAATCAAGCCAATTCATCTTATTACATAAATACAAATGCTAAATCAAGTCATATCTATTTCACATATTATAATATCGTTCCTAGGACTTCACATTACTGAAGCATATAAATCAAAACCATCACTTATACTTAAATCATATAAACCAAATCCAACCATTAATACATTTATAATACATCTAACATCTTACTTAATTATTCAACCCACAACTCAAGATCACAACATTAATCATAACCCAATTATATCATATACACATAAAATGCACATTACTTTTGAAACTTGCTTAGATCACAACCAAATTCTCACAACCATTATCAATACATACCACACTTATAAACCATAACCAAGAATACATATACTTAAGCAACATATTTAGCCATTTTCGCATGGCTTAATAATTACAACTTCAAAATTAACCAGAACCTAAGCTAGCCTATATATGCCATAAGTTCAAGTTCAAACTTTTAAAAGTACCGAAAATAGTCGATAGTGTGATAGACTTCGTTGACAATCCCCGAGCCCGTAACTTGAATCCAAAATCTATAAAACATAGACAAACATACACACATAGTAAGCTATTTAAGCTTAGTAAGTCATAAGCAAACAAACAAATCGATAATGTAATCAACTCATTTTATCTAACCAAATTACATTATCAATATCAAGCTTATTCTCAACTTAAAAGTTTCATAAGTAATATACCTGCACACATAACCATTGCCTTGGCCGAATATTCACAAGGTTAAGTCATCAAATCATTGTTCAACTTTCAAAAGTCAAATTGCCATTATAAAACCTAATGCACATGCATTTGTATTCGTAAGCTCTTAAATCAAGATAAAATTTTATATACATACATTAACTAAATGGCCGAATATGCAAGATTATATATATACATAATAAAAATTATTTCAACAAGAATCATACTTCTTGTTCACAAGGCCGAATACACATGCCATATTCACATATACTTTTCATTCATGTTACACATGCTTATGACTAATATCATAATCTCACTTACCTTATTTCAAATAATTCCCAAGCTAATACATGTCTGATCACTTATCTAATTTTACATATTTGTTCACCACTTACCGATGCCCGATGAACCATTCGGAATTGGGTAGGACACTCGGATAATCACACACATCGTACAAGGCCAACGTCCTAGACATGGTCTTGCATGTAATCACATATCGATGCCACTGTCCTAGACAGGGTCTTACTCGCACACATATGTTGAAATCACATATCGATGCCATTGTCTTACTCGCACACAAATATCAAAATCCTATGTCATGACATATGTATCATAACTATTCCTAAGGTTCATATAGGGCTTTCGGATGTCGTAACTCGATCGAAACGAATTCAGAAAACGTAGTGTTCAAGCTTATTCACATTCGGCCAATGCATAAATAAAATCACAGATTTCATTTCAGCAAGTATAATTTACACATAATTATAATTAAGTACGCCTATTTGCTTATAAACTTACCTCGGACGATACAAAACGGAACAGGGCAACTAGTCGACAACTTTCACATTTCCCCGATCCAAATCCGATTTCTTTAGTTCTTGATCTAAACATATTCAAATTAAGCTCATTCAAACATATTTTCATTCAATTTAGTCCAAAAGCTCATAAATGGGTAAATTACCATTTTACCCCTAACATTAACACTTTTTACAATTTAGTCCCTATTACACAAAACACAAAATATACAAAATTTCAACATACCCATGTTAGGCCGAATATCACCTATATTCATTCAAGTCCATATGTTTCATTTATTTCACATTTTAGTCCCTCAAATTTTTTTTTTTGCAATTTAGTCCTAATTACTCAAAATCATCAAAAACTCCAATACAAAACTTGTTAATCTAAAACATATCTTTCATATTTTATCATCAAACAACAAAAATCACAAGCTCTCAACAATGGCATAAGTTAAAATTTTCACCAAAATCAAAAATTCAAGCATGGGTTTTGTAGTACTCGAAGTAACAATCTCAAAAACATAGGAATTATCAAAAACAAAACAAAAAATGAACCTTGATTGAGCTAAATAGATGGTCAAACCCTAGCTTGTTGTTCTTTCCTTTTGTTTCAACAATTAGAAAAAAAAATGATGAGCATTGCTTTCTTAATTATGTTATAATATGATAAATTATAACATTTTATTTCATTTACAATTTTAACCTTATTTATTAAATTATAAAACCATTATAACTATGGCCATTACCATCCACTTTAGCTAACAATGGGCTAATTGCAACATAAAGGCTTCCATTTCAAAAGCCAAATGCAATTTTTCCCCCTTAAGAAATAACCACCAAATTTTCATTTTACACGATTAAGTCCTTTATTCAATCAGACACTCAAACGAAAAAATTAAATCACGAAAATTTCACAGATATAAATTCACACAAATAAACACATAAAATAATTTTTAAAATATTTTTTTGACTCAGATTCGTGGTCTCGAAACCACCATTTTGATTAAGGTCTAAATCAGACTATTATATAACTTATGCCTTCATATGTTGAACATAGAAATTTCTCTCCACTAATGTAGGTAGCATAGAAACTTGAATCAATAGGTCTTTAAAAAGGTTGTAACGTGGCTAGGCTAGGGGTGGGTAAAAGATAAGTTAATTTAGGCTAAAAACTCTAGACTCAGCTTCAATCGGACCTTGGGAATAATTATCTTCAATACAACAACTTACTTTGCTTTCACATGCTCTTTTGCACATCTATTTTCTTTCAAGTACGTATGCTCTTTTTTTTTATATGAGCATTTTATTGTATATACTACAACTTTTTTTAAGCATTGATACTTCTTTTCAACTCCCCCAAACTTACTTTCAGGGAACATTTTCAATAGTACTGAGTGTAGTGTTTGGGACAATTTAAAGATAATTACGAGAAAAGTGATGGCTAAATATTGTAATGGTTAAAATAAAATTAGGCCATATAGTCTCAAAGTTGGGTTTCAAGGGATAAAATTTCATCATGGTTTGCTTGAAAGGCTCAAATGGTCCAAACAAAAGTTGCCAAAATCATTTTCAACTTCCCATGCTTCTTAGGATTTCACCTTCAGAAACCACTAAGTCAATTCTAGAGACTTAAACTTTAATACATGGCTAACTTTCCTAAGGAACTAAAAATTTTATGGTACGATTTGCATGCTTTAGAAAATACATTTATGTCATATTTCAGTTAACATAACAATTATTGAAATAATCGAACTTTATTCATACTGAAGTTTAGCATACTTAACAAAATTTCAAATTTTTGAATAGAATTTCAAATTTTTGAACAAAATATAACCTAATCATAATTGAAAGAAAAATTTATTCTGAGTGCAAATAATTTCAAATTTTTGGTTCCCCTACTTAAGATGAACAATGTCCTCATTGTTTAAAAGTGAATAAATACTATACACCAGGTAGGATTCTAGAAAAGAAGAGGTGAGTCAAATTGACTACTTAAGTACCAAGCTCTCTCTAGATCCAATCTTAGACATGTATATATCTATTGCCACACTTTGCACTTTGCGACTTGTTCATTTTTTATTTATGATTTCCACCTCTTGTTTTATTATGCGAAAATAAAAATTCCTAGTCAAACCTAATCCTAAAATATTAAGTAACCTAAGAACAGAAATAAAATAAAGTCAAGATCCTCCCTTCTTATTCATTTGCAGATCCCTCCGAGTTCGACTCATCCTTTGCTCTATTGTCTTTATTTTTACATGAATCACTTCGCTCCGTCTTCGGTTCTGGACTCCATGGTTCAAATATGAAATCTAAAAACTCAGGAGAAAAAAAAGGGTCAGTGTATATTTTTGTTAGAGCACTTGTCGCTGACTCATCTCGTATTTTTGAATATCTCTAGTAAGCTTGTTGTTGCCACTTCATATGTTGAATTATGTCCATCAACTTTGACAGCTCATCTCAAAGATCTGGGCAAGGTGATTGAGTCTTAAATATTAAAGTTGCAACGTTAGGTTTGGTTACTGGTTCAATTGGTTCTGCCTTGTTAGGAATTTCAACTGATTGTATTGGTTCGATCTCTGTGGGATCTTCTTCTTGTTCTTCGGGATCCTTGCTTTCTTCAACTCGTTGCTGTAGAACAGAGTCTCTAGCTATCCGATAAAGGTCCCAATCTATGATTGTACCCTAGCTATACCCTGTGTTCTTTATGTTTGCAAGATTTTTAGCTTTCAAGCACAAAATGGTTATTGTAAAGGGGAAGTAAGCTGGGCGAGAACGTCCAGCGACACGATTCTGTATTTCTCTCAGGATGATTTTTCCCACATCAATGGTCTTTCCAATTAAAATCGAGTATAATAAGACCATTCGCTCTAATGAAATTGTTGTTCCATGTGAAATAGTCATAAGGCTAAATCGAATGAAATAGAACCATACCTTCGCTAGTGGTTTCAAATATTCTCTGTGGCAAGTGTGAATTCCCAGCTTTGACATAGTCCACTTAGAACCTAGAACTGTAAGTTCCTCAAGAATTTCTTGTAGATTTTCAGACTCAATATTGCTCATCAAGGAAGAATATTTGTCGTTTTCGAAATCAGGTAATTCAAAGAATTCATTAATAGGGTTTGAGGTTATTGGTACCTTGATTCCGCGAACAGAAACTTCAATCAATTCACTTGATATCAAATTCGTATAAAATTCACGTACTAACTCCTCATCTACGCTAGGTCTTTTCTCACAAAACAACTCCCAATTGAGAGCTTCAACAACTTGTCGAATGCGCGCCATGAAATCAATATAGTTGTTTTCTTTCAGTGTAAAGCCCTTCTCTGGATGCATCTATTGATTCTTGAAAATACTTTTGTATCTTGCTTTGGCTTCCTCACAGTGGAATTTATTTTTTGATTCATCAATTTGAGCAGAAGCACGAGTTCTCTTGCAAGGCATGATTAACCTTTTTATAAAATTTAAGAAATCAAAGAAAATAAATCTAAAGCAAAAGAAGTCAGCTTAGGGATGTTTGTAAGGTGTCTTGATTGTGTAGTGCGAGTAGCAAGGCGGCAGCAGGCTGGGTAGCAAGCAGGCTACAAGCAGCACTATCGGGAGAATAGAAGGGTTGGTGCGTTGGCGCGCGTAAGCAAGTGTGTTAGAGTCGATCTGACGCGAGCGGGAGTAGCAACGTGAGCTGTTGGTGCACACGTGAGCTGCTGGTTGAATAGGACTGTCGAGCGGTGTTGTGGCTAGGGAGTTGAGAGTTGCGGCACTAGGTGATTTGGTGGGTTTTGGATGCTAGGTTTGATTGATGGATGAGTTAAAAAAATGGAAAAGGTGGGTGAAATTTATAGTGAGAGGAGTAGGAGTTTAATTAGAATTCCTAAAATAATTTAATAATTAAAAAATTCTAAGTTCTAATTCTACATAGAGTTAACAACAATTAATAGTTAATATAATGCAAATTAAATTATTATTTGCTATTAATTTATTAAAGATAAATGCTTATTAAATAAAATATGATCAGATTTAAACTAATCCTAATTCTATGCAAAGTTGATAATAATTAATATATATTATGATGGATATAATTATATACTAATGATTATCATCTTATTTATTAAATTAAAAACATTTATTCTAGATACCTTTTGAAAATATTTACAAAAAAAGACTTCTAGTTTTCAATATTTACAAAAAGAGCAACCATATTTTGAAAATAATTCAATTACGTACCTATACTTAAAGAATATTTGAAATTGAGTTGCAATTTAAAATTTGGATCAAAATTGACCCTTTTATTTGGAAAACTAAAAATTTATTTTTCCATTTAGGGAATAATTTCTCAGAAAATTATGTTAAAATCAATTCCTAGGAAAGATTAGAGGGGTCACAAGCGGTCCCGCTTAAGTTCCAATCTCCTAGACATAATTTATTTAAACATACTAATCCCGAAAATATACCTTAAATCATTTATTTAAAAAGGAAAACAAGAAAAATTAATCATCTGATAAAATGAACGAGATTTGATCTTGTTCAATTTTATCTCCACAGTAATGTTTTAAGCGCTGAGCATGAACTCAAAAATTACCTCCCTTACTTTGAAGTTCAGCAACTCCGTATGGATAAACTTGGTGAATCGTAAATGGACCGGACCAACGTGATTTTAACTTACTTGGAAAGAACATTAATCTGGAATTGAATAACAAGACTTACTGACTTGATTCAAATTCTCAAACTCGAATGTGCTTGTCATGCCATTTCTTAAGTCTTTCCTTGAGTAATTTAGCATTTTCGTATGAGAACATTCAAAATTCTTCTAACTTGTTGAGTTGGAGCATCTGTTTCTCTTTAGCAAGCTTAAGATCCATGTTGAGTTGTTGAAGAGCCCAGAAAGCTTTGTGCTCTAACTCCAAGGGCAAATGACAGGCTTTCCCAAAGACCAACCTATTGGGTGACATCTTTAAAGGTGTCTTGTATGCTTTCCTATAGGCCCATAAAGCATCATCCAATCTTTTGGACAAATCTCATCGGTTCAGGCTAACTACCTTCTCGAATATGCCTTTGATCTCTTTGTTTGCCAGTTCAGCTTCCCTATTCATCTGCGGGTGGTAAGCTGTGGCAACCATTTCAACCACCTATTCACAAAATGGGACCATTCATCAATGATGATAGCTCTTGGGGTTCCAAACCTTGTGAACACATGCTTCTAAAAAAACTTCATCACAATATCAGCATCGTTTGTCGAATATGCCTCAGCCTTAAACCCATTTAGACATGTAGTCTACTACTACTAATATGTATTTGTGACCAAAAGATGGAGGAAAAGGATCGAGAAAGTCAATACCCCAAACATCAAATATGTTTACTTCAATGATGTTTGTTCGAGGCATCTCATTTCTGCTTGTGATGTTTCCAACCCTTTGGCATCGATCACAACTCCTTACATAAGTAAACGCGTCTTTAAATAGTGTTGGCTAAAAGAATCCGACTTGCAATACTTTGGCCGCAGTACGTATACCTCCAAAGTGTCCCTTACTCGGAGCTAAGTGGCAATGATATAGAATCTTGTGTACTTCATCTTCTGCCACGCATCTCTTGATCATTTGATCTGCACACTTTTTGAACAAGTATGAATCTTCCCAGAAATAGTAATTCACTTCGTGAAGGAACTTTTTCTTTTGATGATACGTCTTATCAATCGGCATCAAACCACAAGCTACATAGTTAGCAATATGAACAAACCAAAGGGTATTATGAACATGATTTACCTTTAGTATATATTAATTTGGAAATGTCTCCTGGATGGGTATAAGTGGAGAATTCCCTTCTTGCGGCACCAATTTGGACAATTGGTCTACTACTTGGTTTTCTACTCCCTTTTGATCTTGGATTTCTAGATCAAACTCTTGAAGTAGAAGTACCCATCGGATCAATCTCAACTTAACATCTTTCTTGGCAAGTAAGTACTTAATTGCCGAGTGGTCCGAATAGACAGTCACTTTGGTACCTACAAGATAAGATCAAAACTTGTAACAACCCATTTTTTAGTGAAATCAGAACAGTGGTTTCGGGACCACAAATCCGAGTTGAAAATAAAATTTATTTTTCTTTTATTACACGGTCTGTAATATGCTAGAAATGTCATGTGAAAATTTTGATAAGAAAATTTTATCGATTATATGCTTAATTACGAGAAGGACTAAATCACATAAAACGCAAAAGTTAAATTCTAGTAGCTACAAGGATTACATAGCTATGGAATTCAAAACTAGAGGTCCTTATTTGGTAATTAAACCATTAAAGAAAAATATGTAGATATTTTGGTGACTTATCCATGGAAATTTAGAAAAAAGGCAAAGACTAAATTGGAATTTAAAATAATTTAATTAATTTAAAAGATGATAAAAGATATCATCTTATTTACTCATATTCTTCCCTAAAAATACATGGAAACCCTAAAAGAGAGAGAAGAAATTTTCATGGCTTAATTGGGTAAGTTTTCTTGTCCCATTTTTAGTAATTTTGATATTTTTGGAACCAAGATAGCTTAATCTATCTATTTGAGGGATCAATTTGAAGAGTTATCAAAGTATGGAAATTAGGTCATGGATGTATATCATGAAAATTAGAAATTTATGGTAGAAAATGAAAGGTTGTTGATAGATAAAAAAACTTTTACGAAGTGATTTTTGGGATTTATGGACTAAAATGTAAAGTTGTGAAAATTGATGAAAAATTTTAAAATTTATAGAAAATATGTGCTGTAAAGTTTATGCTGAAATTTCAATTAGGCTTGGAATAGGGAGTAAATTACATGAATTTCATTTTCTGAGCCTAAGGACGAAATTGGAATTTAAGGAAAAGTTAGGGACAAAATGGTAATTTTGCCTAGGATGTAAATTGAGTCCAAATGAATATGAAATGTGTGAAATTGATGATTAGAGTTATTTATATAGATCCAGATAACATAAATTTGAGGTTAGATTAAGGAAAAGGAAAGGTTTCGGATTAGTAGATTATTTATGCGAATAAGTGTCGAGGTAAGTTCGTGTAACTTAATCGAGCATGTAAATATGTTAACTTGAATGTTATGATTGTATGCGATATGAATTATATTTATGTGAATGTTATAAATATGTGAAATGATTACATGTTTGGAAATGTTGGAAAAAGGGTAATATAACACCATTAACCCGTATCCATCACTGGAATAAGGTTATGAGGCATTACCGAACAACTTATAGCACACAACATAAATTTCTCATACATGAATCCATTATCACATAAACATCGATCAAACATAATTACATTGTCCCTTATAAGGCTCTACGAGACCTTAAAACATTCTTGGAAGAGGTTTGAGACTAAATTGATAACATTTGTAAACTTTGGAAAAACATAGAAAAATTTCATGCATACAGGGATCACACGCCCGTGTGAACAGGCCATGTGCCTCACACAGCCACAGACACGCCCATGTCACAGGCCGTGTGGAAATAGGGCATACATATTGACTTGTATCACACGGCCAAGGACACGTTCGTGTTCCATGGTCGTGTGAAAACAGGAGGGTATACTGACTTAGGTCACACGACTGGCCACATGCCCATGTGCCAGCCGTGTACGGTAGACACGTCCATGTGTCTAAGCCGTGTAACTCACTGACTTTTTTTAACTAAGTTACAATAGGCACACGGTCAAGTCACATGCCCGTGTGCACAACCGTGTTGGGAAAAATTAAGCTTAGTTTAAGCCACATTTCTCACCATTACTCAAGCATACCTAAACCACATCATTTTGTACCAATTCAATACATTTATAGGCAGCCAAAACATGCTATTTCATATACATTTCATGCCATTTAAAATCCGTCCATTCAACAACCAATTCATAACCAAAAACTTACCAATTCATCATCTTAAAACCAAGCCACAACATGAAAATTTTCAAACAACAATACACCAATTGACAACTCTATAACCATTACAACAACCATACCAATCATGCCAAAACACAAGGCAATTTATACATCACATATCACTTACCAAACTTATAAATTAAGTCAACCTAATTGGCCAAATACACACCAACATTTACATCATTTACAAGCCAACTCTCATGGCTAATATCATAACTCAAAACATATAATCATAACACTAGCCTATACATGTCATATATCATATTTACAAAGCATCAAAAGTACCAACAAGTTAATCGATAGTGTGACGATGTTTGCTAATGATCCCTGAGTTCGAGTTAGCTTCGATTATCTATAAAACAGAGAAATAACACACAAAGTAAGCTTAAAAATCTTAGTAAGCCATAAACAAATAAATTATCTTGTGAAACATCATCATTCCTATGATATAGACAAATTATGAATTAGCACATATAAATTCACAAACCTGTCTCATTGTATATCTATTTAGGAAACACATGTAAATTCAACAAATATTTATGTTTTCAATACTTGTATGAATCTCATATGTACTTGTATCACTTAATTCAATCACACATTCTTTCTCGTCTTGACATTGCCAGTTGAAACTTTTGGAATCATTAAGGATACTCGAAAATCACATATAGCTCATGTTATCACATACAATGCCATATCCCAGATTTGGTCTTACATGTTATCACATATTGATGCAAATAGTCTAACTATGGTCTTACACGAAATCAAATAACGATGCCAATGTCCCAGACATGGTATTACACTTAATCACATAACAATAATCCTAATGTCATGACATTTGTATCCTATACTATTCCTGAGGTTCGTACGGGACTTTTAGATATTGTAACCCTGTCGATTCTTGCTCATATTTGATCATTCAATATTAAATGCAGTTCAATGACAAATAACCATATATAATTCAATTTAAAGACATTTATTTGCATATGAACTTACCTCGTATTCGGGATAGATGGATCAGATCGACTATTCGATAACCTTTGATTTCCCCCGATCTAAATTTGATTTCTTTCTTTCTTGATATATATACATTAAAAATTAACACATTTATTCATCAATTCATTCAATTCAGTTCACAAACACATATTTAGGAATTTTTACACTTTTGCCCCTAAAGTTCTACATTTTTACAATTTAGTCCCTAATTCACAAATACACAAAATTCATGAAATTCCATTAAACCCAAACCTAGCTGAATTCTTTATAAGTCCTTAACAGCCCATTCTTATCATTTATTAACACATTTAACCACATATTTTGCATCTTTCACAAATTAATCCCTAAATTGCATTTTTCCCTAAAATCACTTTACAAAACATTTAAATCTATCAACAATTAATCGTTTTCCATTATCAAAAATTTAAAACCTCAAGCATTCAGCAATTGCACTTCGTGAAATCATTAACAAATTAAAAAATTAAGGCACGGGCCAGCTAGAATACGAAGCAATGATTACAAAAACATAAAAATCATTAAAAAGTCGAGCAAAGAACATACCTTAATAAAAAACAATAAGGGCCAAACCATAAAACAACACCTTTGGCTTCTTTTCTTTTGATTTTTGTTTATAGATGAAGAAAATAAATATGAAAATGGTGTTTGTTTTATTTATTTTACTTAATAACCAAATTACCATATTAACCCTTAATAATAAAACATTTAAAACATCTAATATAAGGCCATCTATGTCAAATTCCACTATCAATGGTCCAATAACATCATAAGGACCTTTCATTTAATAAATCATAGCAATTAGACACCTTTAACAAGTAGAATGCAACTTTTGCATTCTACGCAATTTAGTCCTTTTTCTCAAATTGAGCTATTAAATGATAAAATTAACTCCCGAAATTTTCACACATATATACTATCATGCTATAAACACCAAAAATAATATTAAAATAATTTTCCAACATTGGATTTGTGGTTGCAAAACTATTGTTCCGATTTAGCTAAAATCGGGCTGTTACAGGTAAAGTCTCGTTTGAATATTGAATTTCGATGGATAAATGTGTTTTCCCGAAATGAATGAGGTCTTGCATTTGTTGCTGACAGGATTTAGCTCAGACAAGTAATCCTATTGATCTCATTATAGAAAAGATTTAGCCCGGACAGGTAGTCCTGATATAATTCCTCTCGAGCATATGATACAATTAGGATTTAGGCTAGACTGGTAATCCTAATTAAGCTCTTCTAAGCGTATGTTACAAAAAGGATTGAGACTGGACTGGTAATCCTGTGATACGATATGTGGCTTGAGAGTGTGTTCTTTAATTAAATGCCCTAAAGGGTACTCTTGAATAAGAATTGATAGGTTATTGAATTGTACACCTTGAGTGTACTACTTGAGTATCCATTGGAATTTCAATGATTCAACGGACACAACTCTTGGCATAATGAGAAAATTTATGAGATGAAATGATAATGTCTTGAAAGAATATTGCATGATGAGCTCATCTATGTTTACTTGATGTATATGAAAATTTTGTGACTAACATGTTTGATTGAGTGCATGTGTTTGGACAAATTTTTCCAAGTTGATGGGAAACATGATATTGTATACATAGATTTAATAAATGGGATTGGTAAGTTTAGTTTCCATTATACGAACTTAGTAAGCATGTAATGCTTACTCTGTTTTATTTTCCCTTGTTTTATAGTGCTCGAAAGCTCGCGAAGGTTTGAGATCATTAGAGCATCGTCACCCTATCTACTAACTTGTTTTGGTATATATATAGTAAAATCATTTTGGTATAATGGCATGTATAGGCTAACATGGCCATGGATGGCTTAAATATGTGGTTTGTAGTCTAGCCATTGGATTGGCTAGTAATGGTTGTTTTTTATGTACTTGTAATGTCATACTATGGTAGCTACATACATGTTAAATGGTTGTTTAAATTATACCTAACATATGGAATATACCAAGGTAAGATTATAAACATGTATGCATGTAAAGATATGCCATGTTGAACGATAGAGTTTGCTTAATTTGAATGCTTGATATGGTTGGTATTTGGATGTGAGTTTTACTACAGGTCATTGGTATGATTTTGGGTGAGAAATGAAGCTAGAAATGACTTCATTTTGTCCACACGGGCAGACACACAGGCGTGTTTCTAGACTGTGTGTGACACATGACCTAGTACATGGGCCTATGGTTAAGCTGTGTGTCCCTGCATTTTAAATTTGAGAAACAGAATGCTCCGAATTGAGCACACGAGCAGAGACACGGGCGTGTGTCTTGGCCGTGTGAAACCTGCACCTAATTTCGAAAGAATTTAATTAACCACACGGCCTAGCACACAGGTGTGTGGCAAGGCCATGTGCACAAGTCAGAGAGTTACACAGGGTCGAACATGGCCTGCAGTACGGGCATGTCCCAGGGTCACACGGGCATGCTCCTTGGACCACATGGGCGTGTGAGCCCTGCACCTTGGAAAAATTTTAAAATTTCGTGAAAATTTCTTAAAATTTTTGATTAAGTCCTGATTTGAATTTAGTTCTCATATTGGGCCTCGAGGGTCCATTTAAAGGACATTTTGAATAATGTCGAGAAATGAACAGTGATTGACGTGATTTATCTGTAAATGTTCTAAAAGTTTTAGTAATACTCCATAACTCTATTCTGGCGATGGATATGGGTTACAGGTGTTACAAAACTTGTCAAAAGCAAACACAATAGCAGGTAACTCTTTCTCTGTTACTGTATAATTCAGTTAAGCTTCTGTCAGAGTTCGACTTGCGTAGTAGATGGGATGAAAAACTTTGTTCCTTCATTAGCCCATGACAGCTCCTATCATGAAGTCACTTACGTCACACATAAATTCAAATGGCAAATCCTAGTTTGGTGTGATGATTATGGCTGCTGAAACTAACTGACTCTTCAAATCTTTGAAAGCTCTTAAGCACTCCTTATCAAATTTGAACGTCGTGTCCTTCTCCAATAATTTGCATAAAGGTTTAGCAATTTTGGAGAAGTCCTTGATAAATCTTCGATAGACACCGGTGTGACCCAAAAAGCTTCTAACACCCTTTACAAATGTTGGAGGTGGGAGTTTCTCAATAACGTCTACCTTTGCTTTATCTACCTCGATTCCATGTCTCGTTATCTGATGCCCTAAAATAAAACCTTCTCGTACCATGAAATGGCACTTTTCCCACCTGAGTATGAGGTTTGTTTCTTCGCATTACCTTAGTACCTTGGCTAGATTGGCTAGACAATCATCATATGTATCTCTGAATACTGAAAAATCGTCCATAAAGACTTCCAAGTATTTCTCAACCATATCAGTAAAAATAGACATGATACATCTTTGAAATGTAGCACCTGCATTACATAAACCAAATGGCATGTGTCTAAATGCAAATGTACCATACGGACAGGTGAATTTTTTCTTGTGTTGATCTTTCAGTGCTACTGTAATCTGATTATACCCCGAGTATCTGTCAAGAAAACATTAATAGTCTCGCCCCGCAAGTCTATCCAGCATCTGGTCCAAAAATGACAAAGAAAAATGATCTTTCCTAGTCGCTTTTTTCAGCTTTCGGTAATCGATGCAAATTCTCCATCCCATAACCGTTCTAGTCTGTATCAGCTTGTCATTCTCCACGACCGTAATACCTCCTTTCTTTTGTATGCACTAGACTGGACTTACCCACGAACTGTTTGAGATGGGGTAAATTATACCCGCATTTAGCCACTTGATGATTTCTTTTTTTACCACGTCCTTCATGATGTGGTTCAGTCTTCATTTTTCATAAATCGTCCATTTTTTGCCAATTTCTAAGATGATCTTATTGATGTATACAAACAGACTAATACCGCGAATATTGGCTATGGTCTAACCGATAGCTTCTTGAATTATTTCAATACTAGGATGAGTTTCTCTTCTTGCTCAATGGTTAATTCTGCTGAAACAATCACAGATAAAGTAGAAGCGTTACCTAAATAAACATATTTTAAATGTGAAGGAACTACCTCGAGTTCTAATTTAGGTGGCTCCTTGACTGACACTTTTGTTGGGCATAATCCCTATTATCTAATTCCAAAGATTCAAAGTGGAATTGCAGATTAAATCCTCCTCTTCATCATTTGGAGGGTCTAATGTCAAATTTTGTTCTAATGGGTCCTCAACATAGTTGAGTTCCTTTTCCACGATTAATTCCTGTAACACCCATAAGCCGTATCTATCGCCAGAATAGAGTTACAGAGTATTACCGAAGTTTGCAGAACATTTACAGATAAATCATGTCAATCACTGTTCAATTTACGAGATTATTCATATCGTCCCTTAAATGGACATCGAGGCCCAAAATGAGTATTAGAATCGAGTCGGGACTTAATCAAAAACTCTAAAAAATTTTCATGAATTTTCAAAAATTTTCCAAGGTGCAGGGCTCACACGCCCGTGTGGTCCAAGGGGCATGCTTGTGTGACCCTCAGAAACGCTCATGCCACAGGCCATGTTCGACCTCGTGTAACTCTCTAACTTTTACCACACAGCCGGCCACATGCTTGTGTGCTAAGCCGTGTGGTTAATTAAATTCTTCAAAATTAGGTGGAAGATTCACATGGCCAAGACACACGCCCGTTTCTAAGCCGTGTAGAACACACAGCTGAGACACACGCCTGTGTCTCTGCCAGTTTGCTCAATTCTAAGCATTCTGTTTCTCAAATTTAAGGTGCAGGGGACACACGGCCTAACCACACGCCCATGTACCAGGTGGTGTGTCACACACGGTCTAGACACAGGCTCGTGAGTCTACCCATGTGGACGAAATAAAGCCATTTCTAGCTTCATTTCTCACCTAAAATCATACCAATGACTTGCATTAAAACTCATGTCCAAATACCAACCATTTCAAGCACACAAATTAAGCAAACTCTATCATTCAACATGGCATATCGTTACATGCATACATGTTTATAATCTTACCTTGGTTTAGTCCATATGTTAGACATAATTTGATCAACTACTTAACATATATGTAGCTACCATAGTATGACATTACAAGTATATCAAAACAAACCATTACTAGCCATTCCAATGGCTAGATTACAAGCATCATTTTCAAGCCACTAATGGCCAAGTTATCCTATACATGCCATTATACCAAATGATTTTACTATATATATCTAAAATAAACTACTAGATAGTGTGATGATGCGCCACTAATCTCCAACCTTCGCGAGCTTTCGAGTACTATAAAACAGGGAAAATAAAAATAAGTAAGCATTACATGCTTAGTAAGTTTGTATAATAGGAATTAGAACTTACCAAAATACATTTATTAACATTATGCATTCAATAACATGCTTTTTCATCAATTTGGCAAATTCACCTATACAAATACACTCGGTCAAACAAGTTAGTTACATAAGTGTTCACGCATACATCAAGTAAGCATAGATGAGCTCATAATACTATATTCCTTTAAGACATTATTCATTTCATCCCATAATTCTCTTATCATGCCAAGAGTTTTGTTTGTTGAATCATTGAAATTTCGATGGATACTCAAGTAGTCCACCCAAGGTATACAATTCAATAACCCATCAATTCTTATTCCACAGTACCCATTAGGGCACTTAATCAAAGAACAGGCTCTCAAGCCACATATAGTACTACAGGATTACCAGTCCAGGCTAAATCCTTTATGTAATGTATGCTTAGAAGAGCTCAATTAGGATTACCAGTCCAGGCTAAATCCTAATTGTACCATATGCTCAAGAGGAATTATATTAGGATTACCTGTCTGGGCTAAATCCTTTCTATAACGAGGTCAATAGGATTACTTATCCTAGCCAAATCCCATCAGTAACAAATGCAGGACCTCATTCATTTTGAGAAAGCACATATATTCATCGGAATTCAATATTCAAACAGAACTTAACCCTTTTTCACCGTTTCAAGCATGTATTCAATTCTTCATTATAGCAATCAAACAATTCACATCAATATAAGTCATATTCCATACAAACATAGCATTCAATTTAACATATTTACATGCTTGATTAAGTTACACAAACTTACCTCGACACTTGTTCGCATTTAAAAATCTACTAATTTGAAACTTTTTCTTTTCCTCGGTCTAACCTCGATTTTGTATTGTCTGGATCTATATAAATGAATTTATTCATCAATTTACAACATTTCATTTTCAAGTGGACTCAATTTACATCCTAGGCAAAATTACCATTTTGCCCCTAACTTTTCCATAAATTCCAATTTCGTCCCTAGGCTCGAAAAATGAAATTTATGCAATTTATTCCCTATTCCAATCCTAACCAAAATTTCAATATAAAATTTACAGCACATATATTCTATGAATTTTAGAAATTTTCTTCAATTTTCACAACTTTACATTTTAGTCCCTAAATCATGTTTCCATCAAAAAATCACTTTGTAACAGTTGTTTATCTATCAAAAACCTTTCATTTTCTACCATAAATTTTAAATTTTCAGCATATTCATCCATGACCTAACTTCCATAATTTGATAACTTTTCAAATTGATCCCCCAAATAGATAAATTAAGCTATCTCAGTTCCAAAAATATCAAAATTACTAAAAACGAGATAAGAAAACTTACCCAATTAAGCCAAGAAAGTTTCTTCTCTCTCTCCTAGGGTTTCCATGTATTTTGGGGTTGAAGATGATATAAAATAAGATGATAACTCTTTTACCATCTTTTAATTAATTAAACTATTTCAATTTCCAATTTAGTCCTTACCATTTTTTAAATTGCCATGGATGAGTCACCAAAATATCTACATAATTTTCTTTAATGGTCTAATTACCATATAAGGGCCTAAAATTTTGCATTTTATGCGATTTAGTCTATCTGTAATGCCTCAAAAATCCTGAAACCCAAAAATCCTGAAATCTCGAACTTTCTTTGTTTTCGATTTTGATAAAAAAATGTGTTTTATATTTCTGGCCCAGTGATAATTATAGTAGGTCTTAATTCAAACTTAGGGGTAAATGAAATTATAGTTTAATTACTAAAAGAATCAGGGTTGGCAAGTAGTTGGACTTTTAAATAAAGTTAGGCGATAATAGCATCAAAAAGCCCTGTGGAGGAGTGGCTAAGTGACGCCGCTTAGGGTGTAGGGAGGTGGCGTTAAGAGCTTGCAAGGAAGTCCAAGGTTCGAATCCTAGCTTAATGTTTTTTTAGAAGTTAAATTTTAGCCTTCTAAAAGGATGGAAGTGGCGTGAAAGTGGACTCCAAGGGAAGTGTTCAGGAGAGAAAATTAAGGAAGGGATTAAGGGGTTATTAGAGAGAAAAATGAGGAGATGAGAAGGGAGAAGTGATAGAGCTGAATGAGGAATTGGGCATGGGAAATTCGGCTATAAGGCTGATAAATAAGTTCCGAATGCTAGGGTATGAAGCTAATGCCAAATTTCCTCCACTCAATATTTTCTTTGCTTTAGCCGATTCTTCTTCCTCTCTTCTTTCTTGTCGAGTAATCTAAGAGCCAAATATCCTTTGGTCGAATACCCTTGGTGCCGCCACTACTCTTTCCACCTAGTCGATTCTAGTGTAAGTGCTCGCTCTCCTAATCGATTTTTGGTAAGTATCGAGTATTCAGTTCCTCACTTATTTCTAATTGAATTTGGTAGGGAATTAGTGTAAATCTCGGTTTTGGATTCCTACCGATTTGCTCTTCAGATGTGAGAGATATACGTGATTAGTGACAAAAGTAGAAGCTAGTAAAGGCTTAGCGTTCAAGTAAGGTTAAGGTGAGATTCCGGCTTTTGGTAAATTATTCCATAAGTATGTGAGATTAATCTTTGAGTGATATCGATTGTAGGTTTGGGCTACGAAAATCGCAGCACGCTTGCTTACCAGGTGTGTACATACACTGTACACACACAATGAATCGGTAAAAGCCAAAAGTTTGGCTACGATAGTCTTACGAGTGCACGAACACTCGTAAGGGGGAAACCGATAGGTTGCCTGAGGCCCAAGGGCCATTCCGTGGACTTGGGTTGTGATTTGGCCATATGGGCCGAAATGGGCTAAATGGGCCCGATGGGCTGTTGGGCCCATAGTAGGGAAAAATTGAATATTGATGCTATGTGATAGAAATTTATATGTGAGCATGAATATGAATGGGACTGGGCCTAACGGGCCATATAAATGTGATTTGGTCCTAATGGGCCATATACAGGTAATTTGGGCTTAATGGGCCATACGAATATAAGACTGGGTTTAATGGGCCGGACACAGGTATGTGAAATTGTTTGGGCTTTGTAAGGAGTTTTGGGCCTAGTATATGATATCCACATAAGACTTAATTAATATATTGCGACCCTGGACAAGTCAAAGGGTTAAGGTGTGCCAACGGGTATATGCATGTCTAGAATTGGATCTAGGGAGAGCTTGGTATTTAAGCGGTCTTAATGACCCACCTCCTCTTCTCTGGAATCCTACCTAGTTCATAGTATTCGTTCATCTTAGCTCACAGGACTGATTAACGGGCCAAGATAAGTGAAAACCGTAATTAAGGAAAAATTACCGAAATGCCCCTAAGTGCAAAAATGACCAAAATACCCCTAGGTGTTGAATGTAAGTTTTGTGGATGCGACATGCATACATATGATATTCTGCTTAGGCTGCATATGGGTTGGGAATTATGGAACGAAGGAAGTATATGAGGATCGCATGGTTGCTTAATAATCGTGGATCCACCGACGGCTTTTAAAGCCCAATATGTAAATGAAGGTAGTTCTGTAACTAGGCTGCCATGGTGTGTGGGTTGGGTGGATCGATATTTATATCCCTACATGGTGTGACGGAGGACGATGCCGATGTGTAGCGGATGAATAATTTGGATGGGATTGCATTGCATGAATAATGAATGATGTTTTTTTTTTTGAATGCTTGTTTTTTTCGAGGGTTGTACACACCGAGTTTGCGAAAACTCACCCCCTCTTTTATTTTATTTTCAGGTGATGCTCAGTTGAAGGTTCGATGTCTGGAGGGACTCTGGGTGGCCAGCTAGCAAGATGATTTGGACTTGGGTTTTTTTTTTAAGCATTTAAGTTTTTACTTCTTTTTAAGTATGTTCCAGACTAGATTGTAATAAGGTTTTCATTTTGTTATTATTACTTGAATTATTATTATTTTCAATGTAATTGCGAGAAGGTGAACATGGATTTCTTAAATTGTAGT
This sequence comes from Gossypium longicalyx, assembly GCA_025698465.1. NCBI lineage: Eukaryota > Viridiplantae > Streptophyta > Magnoliopsida > Malvales > Malvaceae > Gossypium > Gossypium longicalyx. The sequence continues at coordinate 40,855,904 of CM046998.1, read as the reverse complement.
ATGTTTTCTATGTTTCTGCAACTAAGTTTCTTTTAATCAAATGTTTTAAACAAGGCTTTCGTAACTGAATGTGTTTTCTTTTTTAAGTTAATTAGGGTTTCTTTTATTTTAAGAAGGGTTTTCAATGAAAACATGATTTTCGTTAAAACACTTCAATGTAACATGCCAGATTCGGCCATAACGTCTGGGTCGGGTTTGGGGTGTTACACTATCCTGTAATTAAACACATAATCGATAAAATTTTCTTATCAGAATATTCACATGATATTTCTAACATAATACGGACCATGTAATAAAATTAAAATAAACTTTATTTTCAGCTCAGTTTTGTGGTCCTGAAACCACTATTCTGATTTCACTAAAATTAGGTTGTTACAACTCTCCCCCTGAAGCATTTACATCCTCAAAAATTTTACCAGTAAAAAGATTTGGGTATTACTTCCTCATAGTATCCTCCAGTTCCTAGGTAGCCTCTTCTATACCGTGTCGTTGCCAAAGAACTTTTACTAATACTATCTTTTTATTTCTCAACTCTTTTATTTCACATGCTAGAATTTTGATCGTTTCTTCACTGTAAGGCATATCAGTTTGAATCTCAACTTCTATTGGAGAAATAACATGTGAAGGATCCAATCGATACCATCATAACATAGACACATGAAAAAACATTATGAATACGATCAAGTTCTGGTTGTAAGGCTAACCGATATGCAATAGGTCCAATTCTTTCTGTAATCTCATATAGCCCAATAAACCGTGGACTTAGTTTTCCTTTACGATCAAACCGAAGAACATTCTTCCAAGGCGATACTTTCAAGAATAATTTATCACCGACTTCAAATTCTATATCTTTTCATTTAAGATCTGCATAGGACTTTTGACGATCAGAGGCCGCTTTCAATTCTCAAATTACTTTTATTTTTTCCTCGGTTTCATGGACTAAGTAAACTCCATGTAACTTTTTCTCGCTGAGTTCTGTCCAATACAATGGAGTTCTACATTTGCAACCATATAGAGATTCATACGGTGCTGTTTTGATACTGGACTGATAATTGTTATTGTAAGCAAATTCAACTAAAGGTAAATACATTTCCCAGTTACCTTCAAACTCAAGCATACAACACCGAAGCATATCTTCCAAAATCTGTATAATACATTCAGATTGACCATCTGTCTGTGGATGAAATGCAGTGCTAAAGTGTAACTGAGTACCCAGAGCTTCTTACAATTTGCTCCAGAATCGAGATGTAAACTGAGGGTCTCTATCTAAAATAATGAAGACAGGCACTCTATGTAATCTGACAATCTCAGAGACATACAATTCAGCTAATTTGTCCAAAGAATAATCCATACGTACTGGAATAAAGTGTGCAGACCTTGTCAACCGATCAACAATCACCCAAATGGCATCTTTATTCTTTGGACACAAGGGTAATCCCAATACAAAATCCATTGTAATTATTTCCCATTTCCATTTCGGTATTGCAACTGGCTGTAATAATCCTAAAGCTAACTAATGTCTAGCTTTCACTTGCTGACATATCGAATATTTAGATACAAACTCAGAAATATCCCATTTCATTCCCAGCCACCAAGACATCTTCTTCAGATCATTATACATTTTATTACTACCAGGATGAATAGACATGTTACCATTATGAGCTTTATTCAAAATCTTCTATACTAGTTCTGAACCTTTCGGTACACATACTTTATCTCTAAATAACATACAACCATCAGTCCCAATCTAAAATTTTTAGTCAGGAGTCGATTTGCTTTGTATCTGTTTTGCTTGCAGCTGACTATCATTTTTCTGAGCTTCAGATATTTGCTGCAAAAAATGTTGGTCTAGCTTTTAACTCAGCTGTGATTGAATCATCATCAGATAATGACAATCGAGTATTCATTACTCACAAAGTATATAAGGATTTTTTGCTCAAAGCATCAACAACTACATTGGCTTTTCCCGGATGGTAGTCAATAACAAGATCATAATCTTTCAGTAATTCAAGCCACCTGCGCTGTCTCAAATTCAAATCTTTCTGTGACATCAAGTACGTCAAACTTTTATGATCAATGAATATGTGACATTTTTCACCAAATAGGTAATGCCGCCAAATTACAAATTCCTTTCCTGATTCAAGATCATGTATCGAGTAATTCTTTTCATTTGGTTTAAGCTATCTTGAAGCATAGGCTATTACTTTACCTTCTTACATCAAAACACAGCCTAAACCATTTAACGATGCATAACTGTAAATTACAAATTCCTTACTTGATTCAGGCTGAATTAACACTAGGGCTTCTATCAATAAGGTTTTCAATCTGTCAAAACTCTGCTGACATTTATCAGACCACTCAAATTTCACACATTTTTGTAAGAAATGAGTCATCAGAGAAGCTATCATTGAGAACCCTTTTACAAACCTTTGATAATACCCAGCTAGTCCTAGAAAACTTCAGACTTCTGACACATTCTTAGGTGGCTTCCAATTAACAATAGCTAAAATTTTATTTAGATCTACCCTGACACCTTCAGCAGATATTATATGCCCAAGAAAACCAACTTCCCGTAGCCCAAATTCACATTTACTGAATTTGGCATACAATTGTTTCTCACATAGAGTTTGCAACACTATTCTCAAATGTTCAGCATGTTTATTTTCATATCGGGAGTAGACCAAAATATCATCTATAAATACCACTACAAACTTGTCTAAATATAGTCTAAAATTTTTTTTCATCAGATCCATAAACACTGCAGGTGCATACAAGAAACTCATAGTGCCCATATCTGGTTCTGGAAGCTGTCTTGGGTACATCTGAATATTTTACCCATAACTGATAATAGCCAGAACAGAGATCAATCTTTGAAAATATAGTGACACATTTCAACTAGTCAAACAGGTCATCGATATGAGGCAACAGATACTTGGTCTTTATTGTAACTTTTTTGAGTTGTCTATAATCAATGCACAGCCTCAATGATCTATCTTTCTTCTTTACAAACAGAACCGGCATGCCCCAAGGTGAGAAACTAGGTCGAGCAAAACCTCTGTCAATCAACTCTTGTAACTGTGCTTTCAACTCTTTTAATTTAGTAAGAGCCATTCTGTAAGGTGCTATAGATATCGGTGTTGTTCCTGGTACAAGATCTATAGAGAACTCCACTTCTCTACTCAGTGGTAAACCAGGTAATTCTTCCAAAAATACATCAGGAAATTCACAAACAACTGGCACTAACTGAATCTTTGACTCAGATACTTTCGTACCTAGTACATATGCAAGGTAAGCATCATAACCCTTTTTGACATACTTCTATGTTGATATTGATGAAATCACATTAGGTAGTCCATCCAATTTATCAAATTCAACATGAAGTAATTTACTACTCTAACATTTTAATACAATATAATTTTGCTTACAATTCACCACAGCATTATATTGGGTAAACCAATCCATTCCCAAAATCACATCATATTCATCAAATGGAAATAACATCAAGTCAGCCGAAAAGCATTGACCTTTTACCATCAATGGATGGTTATTACAAACATCATCCACCATAACACACTAGCCCAAGGGGTTTGAAACTTTAACCACAAATTCAGTGAATTCAACAGGTAAATTTTTAACAGACACTAAGTTTGTGCATCTGTATGAATGTGTGGAACCAGGATCAATCAAATCAGTAATATCATTATCAAGTACAAAAAATGTACCACTAATGACGTTTGGTGCAGACGCAACTTCTCTAGCACAAATAGCATATGTCTTGGCCGGTGCTTCTAACTCAGATTTAACTGTTGTATCTCTTGTAGTACCTCAGCTACCACTGACATTGCCAGGGTAACGAGGTGGTCTGCCTCTCGAAACAGGATTACTCGGCTTTGGAGTTAGTTCAACTTCTTTTTCAACCCTTTCCGGACAATCTTTAAGAAAATAATCAAGGGATCTACATCAGTAATAAGCTCCACTTCTAAATCAACATTCTCCAAGATGAAATTTATTATAGTGCTTATATTTTGGCTTGGGATTACCGACACTACCCACACTAGTTACATAAGGAGATAAAGATCTCGGGTTGGAGCATTGAGAACCTCGCTCTCTTATAGAATATCATGTAGAGGTGGTAACACGATCATATTACTTCTTTAATTTCTTAGAAGTAGATGATTGTGAGTTACTAATAATTGTTTTACTAGAAACCTGAGCTTCCCTTTTAGCTTGTTTCTTTTCTTTACTTAATTCTTCAGCTTTATGTGCCTGATCAACCAATACCATAATTCCCTCAATTCAAGTGTAACGCCCCAAATTTGGGCCTAGAAGTATTAGGTCTTGAGCATAGCAACAGTTAGGAGGTGGCATATAAATATTTAGTTGTGCAAGAAAGTGACACAATTGTGTATCTGCTTCAGTGGTTAACTGTTATGAGTGTTCTAGGAGTGTCTGAGAAGTCTTGGGTTCAAGCTTGAGCAAGTACAAAAAGTTTTATTTTTAAAGGAGTAAGCACTATCTATAGGTAGTAAGCTTTTAATTTAATGTGGGTAAAATATGTCATAAAATGCCTACTGATCTAGGGGAAGTGGTGTGTGGAGTGTTTCATGAGGTCTGAAGTTCGAATCCTTCAATGTCGAAGGGAGTGTTTTAATTTTTATTAATGGCCATGGGAGGAAGTTGTGTTTGACCGAAACACTAAGAGTTTGAACAGATTTGAATGGGGTTGTTATTAGCCGAATCTAAGGAGAGGGATGGGGGATTTTAATTATTTGAATTGGTGGATAAGAGGAAATTATGGAGAAAAGAGTGGGGTGCTGAATTTGATTGTGGCACTCTAAACTTTCAGCTTTGGTAGGTTGAAGTAGTCTATTTCGGGTGTGGTAAGCATTTTGGCTTTTTTTGTTTTATTCTCTAGGAACCGAATAGTGTTAGGGTGACTTTTATTCTTTGCATTTTCAGTTTGGGTGATCACTCCTTCATTTCTTGGGACCGAACATAGCAAAAGACCATTCAAGTATTTTTCTTCCTGCATGCTTTTCGGTTTTGTCTCCTCTTTTGACCATTTCTCTACTGTTAGCCAATTCTTTCTCATCTACTATACTACCGAATGTGCTCATCCTTGTGACCCTAATCGAATACCATTCTTCCCCTCTCAATTGGTTATGTGCCGTCATTATCATCTTCTTTTGTGCAGTGGCTGAACATTCCTTTCTCTTCTCTTCCGTTTCTTTTAATTTTTATCCAGTGTCTTGTATTGATTAAAATCGATTACACTTTCTCTCTTCCTCTCAATATTATATCCCCTTTTCACCTTACACCTTGGCCGAATATTTAGTCTCCCTCAATCAATTCTCTCTTGGCTAAATTCTTCTTTTTCTCTATTGTTGGCTCGAATAGAGGTGCGATTGTGGCATCTGGAGCCTCGGTTTGAGTGGGTGCTTCTGGAGGGTAGGCCAAATACTACTATCTTTTATTCTTAGTCTTCGCTCTTGATAAGTTGCTACTGTCATGGTTGATTATTTGCGTGTATGGTCTTAGTTAACAAATGGCGACTGGGATGCAAGTAGTAACTAAGGATTCCAAGCAGTCACTTGCAGCGGTTTTAGTGTGTGATCGATCGGGACAAGTGATAGGTAATATTTTGTATAAGTGCTTGATTAGAGTCTGCTTCGACTTGAGTGTTAGTCTATTAACCAAAACTTGTGATTGAATATAGGTTGAAGTACTTGGGAACTATTTGCAGGCTTTCAAAAACAGGTGTGTAATCACACTACTTAAATTGTCATTCGGCAAAAAGCCAGAAAATATGGCTAGTGTCGCTACATGAGCGTGCACTCGCTCGTGTGATAAATCGGATGCACAAAACGTGGTCGTTCGATCATAGAGTCCACCATGAGTGATTTCATGGGCTTAGGCTGTTTTGGGCGACATTGGGACAAAATGGGCCGTGTGGGCCGCATACGAGTAAACCAAACGGATGTGTGGAGATTATTTGGCTAGGCTGTGTAGTTCAAATGGGCAAGGTCATTTTTGGGCTTATTGGGCCACACGGGCGTGTAGGCCCCCATGGGCCGCAATATGGGCCTTAAGCCCATTTACACTGTTTACTATTAAGGTTTCACAGGTCGCCCGAGACGACTGTGACCTTCTATTAGGGCGGTAAGTGTACCTGGACCCTTAATCAATAAAATGATTGTTTTGCCCTAATAATGTAAAATGACTGTGTTGCCCTCATGAGGTAAGATGACTGTTTTGCCCTTATGTGGTAAAATGACTGTTTTTCCCTCATGAGGTAAAATGACTGTTTTTCCCTCATGAGGTAAAATGACTATTTTTCCCTTATGTGGTAAAATGACTATTTTGCCCTCATAAGGTAAAATGACTGTTTTGCCCTTATATGGTAAACTGATTGTCTTGCCCTTATATGGTAAGATGACTGTTTTGCCCCTTGGTGATATATGTTTATATTTTAGCATACTCTTGTAACTGTGTTGAGTACATGTTTAATATGATGCTATGACATGACATATGGCTTGATGCATTTCATGGGGGTGGGATTTTATATGATTGGAGGAAGTGTATTATACTGGCAGCTCTGCTGCAAATCACTGATGGGTTTAAGTCTATTATACTGGCAGCTCTGCTGCAAATACTGTTTAGTGCCGCAACCGGTGCTAATTCTGGAGTGTAGGGATGGGTGGGTCGATTTTATCCCCACATAGTGTGTAGGGTTGGTACAGAGATAGTGTGTAGAGGCTGGATGGGTAGGACTTGCATACTGTTACTGATACTGCACTGTTTACTATTTTTAGACTCTTTACTACTGTTGTAATGGGCAAAGGCCCAAGTATATGACTACTTCTGTATTGAGATGGGCTTTAAAGCTGATATTACCACTATTATTAATATGGGCTTAGGCCCAGACTATATTTGTTCACTGTATGTTCGCCTGTTTGTTTATTCTGGTATTACACACTGAGTTTTTATAAACTCACCTATCAGTTTAACTATACAGGTAATCCCCAATCTTAGGTGGATTGGTGTTGTGAGGGACTCGAAGGTGGCCATAAAATAGCTTACGCTCCTATATTTGTCTTTTAATTTATGAGTAGCTTAATTTAGGTATTTTTATGTAATAAGGCCTCTTTAATTTGGAGATTTATATTTGTTATGCTTTAATTCTGCTAGCAGTAGGAAGTGAGTTTTCAAACGATAAATGCTTTTCAAAAATACCATGAATACATAAACGGTTTTAAGAGCTACCACAAGAAAACAATGTTTTACAAGTAAAACTCAAGTACGCAACTGTTTTAAAAAATTTTCGCTATAAACGAGATTTTGAAGTTAATAACGTTTTAAAGAATATATTTTTGATGATGATACTTGTTTTAAAATCATCTTTTAGATCACCCAAAGAGGCTAAATAAAGATTGGGCTTTTCAAACGAGATTACAATTTACGAAAAACACTTCAATGTGATGACGCAGATTCGGCCACAATGTCAAGGCCGGGTTTGGGGTGTTACATCAAGAATCCCAATCAACAGTTTAATATCTTCATTTAAACCCTCTTCAAATCATTTTCACATGTAAACTTTAGATGGAACCCATTCTCTGGCATAGTTACTCAACCGAACAAATTCTCGTTCATATTCAGATATAGTCATATTCCCTTATTTGGCTCCAAAAATTCTTTCTGTTTCTGATCTAGGAATCTTTGACTGATATACTTCCTTCTAAATTCAATTTGGAAAAATTCCCAGGTAATGTTTTCTCTAGATACCACTGAAGTTATGGTATTCCAACAATGATAAGTTGTATCCTTCAATAAAGACACTTCACATTTCAAACATTCAGCGGGCATACAAGATAATTCATATAAAACTCAGATGGTATTTTCCAACCAAAATTTAGCCATTTATGGATCATCATCTGCAGTAGCTCTAAATTCTTCTACCCCATGCTTATGGATTTTATCTACCGGAGGCTTACCAGTTTTAACAGGTTCAACAGCCTGTGGCATCTTAGGAACCAATTAAGGAACAGATGGGGGAGGTCGTTGTACAGTGGGGTTTGTTCTTAAATACTCAGTAAACCATTCATTCATCAATTGAAAGAAAGCCTATTTTGCCTCCCCACTTTGGCCCTCAGATACGGGCCTTACACTACCAGATGCAGATGCAACTCTTTGAACTGAAGTTGAAGCATTGCTCCTAGCTTCCTCAGATTCAGCTCTAGCTTGGTTGGATGACATTACTATAATAAAAACACATTTAAAATAATCAGGAGACATCACACTATCACGAATTATATAATGGCATGTAAAGCTAAACTCATGTTTGCTACATTAATTCCGAGAATCGGCTACACCGTAGCACTGATGCCACTAAATTTAACACTCCTAACCTGTATCCGTCGTAGGAATAGAGTTACGGAGCATTAACGGGGTTTACAAAACATTTACAGATAAATCATGTCAATCACTATTCATTTTTTGAGATTATTCATATCATCCCTTAAATGCACCCTCGAGGCCCAAAATGAGAATTGGAATCGGGTTGGGACTTAATAGAAAACTCTAAAAAATTTTAGTGAAATTTTAAAAATTTTCAGAGTTGCAGGGCTCACATGCCCATGTGGTCCAAGGGGCACACCTGTGTGACCCTAGGACACGCCTGTACCATAGGCCGTGTTTGACCCTGTGTAACTCTCTGCCTTGTGCCATACGCCCGTGTGCTCGGCCGTGTGGTTAATTAAATTCTTCGAAATTAGGTGTAGGATTCACAAAACCAAGACACACGCTCATGTTCTAGGTCGTATAGCACACACGGCTGAGACACACACCCGTGTCTCTGCCGATGTGCTCAATTCTGAGCATTCTGTTTCTCAAATTTAAGGTGCAGGGGACACACGGCCTAACCACACGCCCATGTACCAGGCCGTGTGTAATACATTGTTTAGACACAGGCCTATGTGTATACCCGTGTGGACAAAATAAAGCCATTTCTAGCTTCATTTCTCACCTAAAATCATACCAATGACTTGCATTAAAACTCACATCCAAATACCAACCATTTTAAGCATAGAAATTAAGCAAACTCTATCTTTCATCATGGCATATCATTACATGCATACATGTTTATAATCTTACCTTGGTTTAGTCCATATATTAGACATAATTTGATCAAATACTTAACATATATGTAGCTGTCATAGTATGACATTACAAGTATATCAAAACAAACCATTACTAGCCATTCCAGTGGCTAGATTACAACCAGCATTTTCAAGCCACTAATGGCCAAGTTATCCTATACATGCCATTATACCAAAATGATTTTACTATATATACCAAAAGTAAACTAGTAGATAGTGTGATGATGCTCTACTAATCTCCAACCTTCGCGAGCTTTCAAGTACTATAAAATAGGGAAAATAAAAATAAGTAAGCATTACATTCTTAGTAAGTTCGTATAGCAGGACTTAAAACTTTCCAAAATACATTTATTAACATTATGCACTCAATAACATGCTTTTTCATCAATTTGGCAAATTCACCTATACACATACACTCAATCAAACAAGTTAGTTACATAAGTGTTCATGCATACATCAAGTAAGCATAGATGAGCTCATAATACTATATTCCTTCATGACATTATTCATTTCATCCCATAGTTCTCTTATCATGCCAAGAGTTTTGTCCGTTGAATCATTGAAATTCTGATGGATACTCAAGTAGTACACTCAAGGTATACAATTCAATAACCCATCAATTATTATTCAAGGGTACCTATTAGGGAACTTAATCAAAGAACACACTCTCGAGCCACATATTGTATTACAAGATTACCAGTCCAGGCTAAATCCTTTATGTAACGTATGCTCAGAAGAGTTCAATTAGGATTACCAGTCCATGCTAAATCTTAATTATAACATATGCTCAAGAGGGATTATATTAGGATTACCCGTTCGAGCTAAATCCTTTCTATAAAAAGGTTAATAGGATTACTCATCCGAGCCAATTCTCATCAGCAACAAATGCATGACCTCATTCATTTCAGGAAAGTACATATATTCATCAGAATTCAATATTCAAATGGAACTTAACCCTTTTTCACCGTTTCTAGCATGTATTCAATTTTTCATTATAACAATCAAACAATTCACATCAATATAAGTCACATTCCATACAAACACAACATTCAATTTAAGATATTTACATGCTCGATTATGTTACACGAACGTAACTTGACACTTATTCGCGTTTAAGAATCTACTAATCTGAAACTTTTTCTTTTCCTCGGTCTAACCTTGAATTTGTGTTGTATGGATCTATATAAATGAATTTATTCATCAATTTACCACATTTCATATTCAACTGGACTCAATTTACATCCTAGGCAAAATTACCATTTTGCCCCAAACTTTTCCATAAATTCTAATTTCGTCCCTAGGCTTAGAAAATGAAATTTATGCAATTTTCTCCCTATTCCAAGCCTAACCAACATTTCAATATACAATTTACAGCACATATATTCTATAAATTTTAGAAATTTTCTTCAATTTTCACAACTTTACATTTTAGTCCCTAAATCATGTTTCCATAAAAAATCACTTTGTAAAAGTTGTTTATCTATCAACAACCTTTCATTTTCTACCATAAATTTCAAAATTTTAGCATATTCATCCATGGCCTAATTTTCATACTTTGATAACTTTTCAAATTGATCCCCCAAATAGAAAGATTAAGCTATCCCTATTCAAAAAATATCAAAATTACTAAAAGCGGGACAAAAAAACTTACCCAATTAAGCCAAGAAAGTTTATTCTCTCTCTCCTAGGGTTTCCATGTATTTTGGGGCTGAAGATATTATGAAATAGGATGATAATTCTTTTATCATCTTTTAATTAATTAATTAATTTTAATTTTCAATTTTATCCTTACCCTTTTTCAAAATTTCGATGGATGAGTCACAAAAATATCTACATAATTTTCTTTAATGGTCTAATTATCATATAAGGACCTCAAGTTTTGAATTCCATAGCTATTTAACCCTTCTAGCCACTAGAATTCAACTTTTTCATTTTATGCGATTTAGTCCATCCCGTAATTAAACACATAATCGGTAAAATTTTCTTATCAAAATTTTCACATGACATTTCTAACATAATAAGGACCATGTAATAAAATTAAAATAAACTTTTATTTTCAGCTCAGATTTTTGGTCCTGAAAGCACTGTTCCGATTTCACTGAAATTGGACTATTACAGTTCCTGTAAATCGAAAACTGCAGAACAATCATCAATTGTGTCAGGAAATTGCATAGACTTAAAAACATTATATGTTACCTGATCATCCTGAACACGCATAGTAAACTCACCCTTTTGCACATTAATAAGGGTCCTTTCGATTGCTAAGAAAGGACTTCCTAGGATGATTGGCACTTCTAGATGTGCTAAGGATCGATCTGCTAATTGAAGTGTAACCGTACTAGGTCAAACTTCACCTATCCCAAACTTCCTATATATTGACATGGGCATCAAGTTGATACTCGCACCCGAGTCACATAGTGTCTTACCACAATATATTGCTCCAATGTTGCAAGGTATGGTAAAACATCCAGGATCCTTCAACTTTGGGGGTAGTTTGTCTTAAAGATATGCATTGCATTCCTTTGTCAAGGCTACCGTCTCAAATTCTCCAAGTTTTCTTTTTTCAAGTAGGACATCCTTCATGAATTTGACATAGTTCGGCATTTGTTCAAGTGCTTCAACCAACGGGAAGTTGATATGAAGTTGCTTAAGTACGTCTAGGAACTTCTTGAATTGAATTTCTTACTTTTGCTTCTAAAGTTTTTGAGGTAGGGTGGTGGAGGCTTCTTTACTGGAACTGGTTGATTTGTCTTCTGTGGCAATTCTGTATCTAACAAAGTTGTTAGTTTATCAGAATTAGCTAGTTCAGAAGTTACCTTATCAGATTTTACAGATTCAAGTTCCAGTGAAACTGGAATTTCAACACTCAATTGAACTTCCTCTGAGCCTTGAGCATCAGCTGGCTCCTTTTCAACTTCGACTGTGTTGGGCACTAATGTCTTTTTGCTCTTTAATGTCAACGCTTTACAATGTTCCATCCCTAGATTTCTTGGATTCTTCGTATCACTAGGTAAAGCACCTTGTTGTCGGTTTCTAAGTTTAATTGCAAGCTAGCCCATTTGATTCTCTAAATTCCTTAGAGTGGCGTTATTTTTTGCCATGTATGCCTTTAATAGGTCCTCTAAGCTATTGGACGGTGCAGCTTGGGTTGGTTTTTGAACTTGTTGGGGGAAACCATGTGGTTGGGTCGGTCTAGGTTAGGTGAAAGTGTTACTGGTTCTAGCCCCTTAGTTACTCCAGGAAAAGTTCAGGTGGTTTCACCATAATGGGTTATAGAAATTTGATTACAGTCCTTGCCTTCCTCGATTTTGGTTCTAGTTACCCATGTAATACACAGATTCTAGGTTCTTTGAACAAATGTCCTTCCCCACAATAGAACAAGCTACATTATCAAATTGATTCGGCGGCTGTGCTATAAAACTATTAAACCCATAAGTGGTAAAATTACTAAGCATTGAGGATATTGAGGATACTTGAGATGCGAGTGAAGTAAGAGTGTCTACTTCATGTATTCTAGCGACTCATCTTCCTAACGTTGCTCGATTCGTTGGCCATTGATAATTGTTGCTAGCAATCCTCTCAATGATTTCATAAGCTGTAACACCCCAAACCCAGCCTAGACGTAATGACCGGATCCGACGTGCCACATCGAAACGTAAAAACATTTTCTATTTTTAGTCCAGGAAATCGTACTTAGTGTTCAAAGGATGATTTTACTATAGGTTAAAGTGAATGGAAGCTGTGCACTAGGAAGGAAACCAGAAAAGACGAGGTGAGTCCATCGGACTGCTTAAATACCAAGCTCCCTTCGGATCCAATCCTAGACATGCACACCACCATTGCCACACTTTAACTTTGTGTATGGTCTTAGGAAACCAATTCATTTAAGTCCAATTTAAGAAAAACTGATTAACTTTGGAAAACGTTTTTGCTTTGTTGTCGTGATATTTTAAAATCAATTACTGTTTTTGAAAACGTGCCATAAAACTAATCAGTTTCAGTGATTAAGATAATATTATACCTATTCTAGTAAAACATATTAAAAACAATCAAAAATCATTAAAGTGTTCTTATTACAACTTAAACCCAAAATAATATATGTAATTAAAAACTAATTAAATTATAAAAAGAGAATCAAGTTTGCAGTACGTGCGGCCACTCCGAATCCCTCACAGCTCCAAGTCCATTATGGTTGAGGGTTACCTGCAAGAATAAAGTTAAGGGGGTGAGTTTCGAAAACGTAGTGTGTAAAATAGTCCAACCATAGTCCAAATCAGTTCAAACCACAGAAACAGATTAAATTGGGCCTTAGCCCTATACAGAGTTCAGAATGAAGCCCATAGGCCCATAACAGATACAGAATAGATATATCATGTATGCAAAAAACCCAACCCATATCCATCCGTATACACCCCCGTGCCAACCTTGCACCATGCGGGGAGAATACTCGAACCAGCCATCCATCTACACGTCACAAGTATTTGCAGCATGGCTGCCAGAACAGATAGTGTGATAGAGCCACCAGAACAGATATTTGTGGCAGAGCCACCAGATCAGATATTTGTGGCAGAGCCACTAGAACGCTTCCTTCATCAGTATAACCCATATCCCATGCAATAGATATACATGTCATAGCATATAACAAACAGAACCAGAATATCATGCATTTCAGTCAAAATCAACCCTAGGGGTATAATGGTAATTTTACACGTAGGGGTATAATGGTAACTTTCATACTTAAGGGTATTTCGGTAAAACTCTCTATTTTAGGGTTTACATACACATTACAAACATTAACGCATTAACAGAAACACTTACCGAGCGTTTTTACCGAATTAGGCCCGTTGGCCCATTAACCCATTTTCAGCCCATTAAGCCCAAATATACCGAAGTGCATGAAATTGCGCACTCTGCAATCATATCATTTGAGATTACCAGGATTAACAATCCAAACCATCTCACGAGCGCTCACACGCTCGGAAGTCCATAAAATGACGGCTTTTCGGTATTTTGGCTTTTCGGCTTTTACCGATCTAGTCTATGAGTGGGTGTCGTTTACACACCTGATTTGTAGTGGTTCGATGGCGAGTTCCACACACGAGCTGCCTACAATTGGATTACTAACACGTCAATGTAAATATCGAAAACAAACTACAAACTATCCCCCTACCATATTCGGCTAACCAAGTCTCATACCCTAGAGTTCTTACCTTTTTCCGAAACTAGCGACTAGGTTTAGATCCAGTCGTTCCACTTGTCCAAGCCTTCGATCAGCAGCCTCTAGATCACACTAACATCATAATAAAACAATTGTCACAAACCTTAGAGCCATAGGGCCCAATCGATAGCCTCCCTAAGCCTTTAGAGATTTCGGCTTTTCTAAAACCCGAAATAAAGAATAGATTCGAAAACTTACCACCGGTTCCTTCAATAAATGATTCCACTTTAGTTCCTATTCGATTCTGATGCAGATCTATCCCCTCAAATGTTAGCAGAAATCAAATCTTTAAAGGTCTAAAGATTTGGCTATGCCCCAATGACTATGGTGTTTTCGGCTTTTGAAAGTCGTGAAATAAAAGATGATTTAATAAGGAGGTTTTTGTTAAGTTGAAGTCGATAGAGGTTAGGGTTTATAGAGTGTGAAATTCGACCAGGAAAGATGAAGGAAAAATCAAAGAAGTTGGATAGGAGAAATCGGGACAGAAGAAAAATAGGCTTTCGGGATTTCGGCTTTTATAGCAATCGGCTATAAAGGCTTAGAAACGAATGGAATGGAAGAGTAGAATGGTAGGAAGGGTTCGGCTATGTAAGAAAAGGAAAAGAAGAAGAAAAGAGAGTAGGAGAAGAGAGAAAAAGAGAAAAGAATTGTCAGAAATGACACCCCCTCCAGAAGCCGAAATTCCCCTCACTAAATGACCTAGCCGAATTTCCCATGCTAAAGTCCCTTGGACGGCCCACTCTTGCTCCTTGATCAGCTCGTAAATTTCCTCCCTTATCTTATCTTTACTCAATCCCCTTACTAGCTTAAACTCCCCCTAACAGAGTTCCCCCTTGAGTTCCATTACCTCCCCTTTTTGTTCACAAAAATAAATTGCTTATTTGCTTACCTTATGGCTCGAACCTTGGCTCCCCCTAGACATCTACACGCCACTTCACCTATACCTTATGTGGCGTCACATGCCAATTTACCACAGGTCCCTTGTGCTCTATTTTTACCATCTTTAATTTAAAATCCCTCAATGCTAGTACCCTCTTTTTCTAAAATCTGAAATTCATAAATTGCCTCGAATTGGATATACTCTTGGGCCTTTTTAAGGGCCCAGTAGCATACTCAGACCCACAACAGACAGTTAAAACACAAAATTTCTAAAATTCATTGGAAATCACAAAAATCTCGAAAATCCCAAAAATTGGGGCGTTACAACTCTACCCTCCTTAAAGAAATTTCATCCTCAAAATTTTTCCTGATTCAAACAGATGAGGGTATTGTTGCCGCATCGCCTATTCTAGCTCCCAAGTAGCTTCCTCTCTGCCATGATTATGCCAAAGCACTTTTACCAAGGGAACTGACTTTCTTTTCAGAACCTTAACATCTCGATTCAGTACCTGCATAGGCTCTTCCTCAAAAGTCAGATCTGGCCGCACCTCAATCTCTGCAATCGGCACGCCATGAGTAGGGTCAGAACGATATCGCCTTAACATGGAGACGTGGAAAACATCGTGAATCCTGTCTAACTCTAGAGGTAATTCCAGTTGATAAGCCACTAGACCCATTCGCTTAAGAACTCGATAAGGCCCAATGAATCGCGGACTCAACTTGCCCTTCTTACCAAACCTTAATATCTTCTTCCAAGGTGAAACCTTCAAGAAAACCATATCACCCACTGAGTACTCAATCTCCTTACGCTTCAAATCCTCATATGACTTTTGCCTATCAGATGCTTCTTTCAACCGATCTCTGATTATCCTGACCTTATCTTCAGCATCTGCTACCAACTTAGGTCCAAGAACCTGTCGTTCTCCCAACTCAGTCCAACAACTAGGTGTACGACACCTACGTCCATACAGCACTTCATATGGTGCCATTCGGATACTCACCTGATAACTGTTGTTATACACAAATTCTGCCAACGGTAAGTAATCCTCCCAACTACCTCGGAAGCTAATGACACACCCCCTCAACATGTCTTCCAAAATCTGAATAACCCTTTCCGACTGACCATCCGTCTGAGGATAAAAAGCCGTGCTAAAGTTCAATCGCGTCCCCAATGCCTAATGCAACTTTAGCCAGAACCGAGATGTGAACCTAGGATCTTGATCAGAAATAATCGATATTGGCACTCCATGGAGTCGCACAATCTCTGCCACGTACAAGTTGGCTAATTTCTGAAGTGAATAGTCAGTGCGGACAGGTATGAAATGAGCAAACTTGGTTAACCTATCCACGATCACCCAAACCATGTCCTTCTTCATTGGTGTCAAGGGTAGCCCACTCACAAATTCCATGGTTACCCTCTCCCACTTCCAGAGTGGTATCTTAACTGGCTACAAAAGTCTGAAAGGTAGTTGATGCTCAGCTTTCACTTGCTGGCACGTCAGACACTTCCCCACAAACTCCGTTACTTCTCGTTTAAGCCCAGGCCACCAATACAATTCTCGCAAGTCGTGATACAACTTATTCCCTCCAGGATGCATAGCACAAAGTCCTCCATGAGCTTCTTTCAGTATTGACTGCCTTAAGTCAAAGTCCTTCGGAATGCAAACTCTTCCTCGAAAACAGAGAATTCCTTCACTATTTAACCCAAACTCAAAAGTTTCCCCTTTTTTAACTTGTTGAAATCGAGAAACTAAAAACTCATCCTTCAACTGCTTTTCCTTAATCTGATCCACCCAGGCTGGCCTTACTTGCAACTCAGCCAATAGACTACCATCATCATATAGACTCAAACGAGCAAACATTGCTCTCAGATCAGATATAGCTCTACAGCTTAGAGCATCGGCTACCACATTAGCCTTCCCTAGGTGATAGTCAATCGAACAATCATAGTCCTTAAGCAATTCTATCCATCTTCGCTGCCTCAGATTCAACTCCTTCTGAGCCAGCAAGTACTTGAGACTCTTATGATCCGTGTATATGACACACTTTTCCCCGTACAGATAGTGTCTCCAGATCTTTAGCGTAAAGATTACTACTACCAATTCATGGTCGTGGGTAGGATAGTTCCCTTCGTGAGGCTTAAGCTGTCGCGATGTGTAGGCCACCACCTTACCCTCTTGCATCAAGACACAGCCCAAACCCATATGTGATGCGTCACTATACACGGTAAAATCTTTCCCAGACTTCGGCTGAATCAATACATGTGCTTCGATCAGAACTTCCTTCAATTTCTCAAAAGCTTCTTGCTACTTCTCGGTCCAAACAAACGGTGCTCCATTCCTTATAAGTTTTGTCAATGGTGCTGCCAACACATAAAAACCTTCCACAAACCTTCTATAGTACCCTGCCAAACCCAAGAAACTATGAATTTTCGACACCGACCTCGGTGGCTTCCACTCTAGAATTGCTTCAACCTTTCGAGGGTCCACCTTGATCCCCTCAGCAGAGACAACATGACCTAAGAAGGTTACCTCCCTCAACCACAATTCACACTTATTGAACTTTGCATAAAGTTTCTTCTCCCTCAACACTTGCAGCACAATGCAGAGATGCTCATCATGCTTATGTTCAGTTTCAGAATAAACCAAAATATCGTCAATAAAAACGACTACGAATCGACCCAAAAATGGTTGGAATACCCGATTCATCAGATCTATAAATGCTGTAGGAGCGTTCGTCAACCCAAATGGCATGACCAAAAACTCGTAATGACCATACCAAGTCCTGAATGCCGTCTTATGAACATCCACCTCCTTGACCCTTAATTGATGATATCCAGATCGAAGATCAATCTTGGAAAATACCGAAGCTACTCTAAGTTGGTCGAACAAGTCGTCGATTCTTGACAAAGGGTACTTATTCTTAATCGTCAGTTTGTTCAACTGTCGATAATCGATGCACATCCGCATTGTCCCATCCTTCTTTTTCACAAACAACACTGGTGCTCCCCACGGAGACACACTCGGCCTAATAAAGCCTCTATCCAACAACTCTTGAATCTGTGCTTTCAGCTTCACCAACTCCTTCGGTGCCATCCTGTACGGTGCGATGGATACCGGTGCCGTTCCAGGTAACAAATCAATTCCAAACTCGACTTCTCGGTTCGGAGGCAATCTTGGGAGCTTTTCTAGAAAAACATCTTGGAATTCCTTAACGGTTCTAACTTTATCCACCGTCAAGCCCCCAGTCACCGACTGACTTATAAATTTCAAATACGCCTCACCACCCTTACGAATCCACTTCTCGGCTCTCAACGCCGACACCACATTGGACAAATAATTTATTCGTTCATCTATCATCATAACCTCTTCACTCTCTGCGGTTCTTAACACCATTCGCTTAGCTGCACAGTCCAAAGTTGCCCTATGCTTAACAAGCCAATCCATCCCTAGGATGAGATCGAATTCCCTGAATGGTAATTCCATCAAGTCACCAGCGAATATTCTACCTTGAGTTTCTAAAGGTTCGTCTTTATATAGTTTGTTTACCCTAACCGAGTTACCCAAAGGACTTAGTACTGATACCCCACTCACAGCCTCCTTAGAGTGCACACCCAACGACCCAGATATGGCACATGCAACATACAAATGAGTAGATCCAATATCTATTAAAGCAATGTACGACATGCTAGAAATAAAAAACGTACCAGTTATGACGTCGGGTGCATCACCCTCCTCTCAACGACAGGCTGCATACACCAACACTGGCTGTCGAGCCTCAGCATTTTCAGCACCTCTGCCAGGTGCTCCTCGTCCCTGACCATTTCCATTACTGCCTCTACCTTGACCACGTCCTCTCGGTGGTTGTGGTCCACCTCTCGCTGGTTGAGCAACCCTCCATTCCATTCCGTAACTCGAACTATTCTATTTTTAGGGCGGTCTTTGACTTTATGCTCCATAGACCCACACCAGAAACAAGCACCAGAGCGTTTCCTACACTCACCCAGATGTACCTTACCACAGTCCCTACAAACTTGTGGCCTAACAGCATTCATCGAAACCGCTCGAACTGGCTCTTCCACTCTTGCCCTTTTAGCATTCCTATTTGCACCACCCAAGGGTCTTGAATCTCTCTAGAAATGATTTTGATCCTTTTCACGATTCTGTTTTCCGGTGCGCTTCACCTCCTCCGCTATCTTAGCTTTCTCCACCAAAGCAGCAAAGTCACGCTCCCTCTGCGGAGCAATTAGCACCCTAAGTTCATCTCTAAGACCATCTTCAAAGCGCACACTACGTTCGTACTCTGTAGCGACTATCCCCACGGCATACCGGCTCAGCCTCGAAACTTCACCTTGTACTCGTGGTGTCTTACTTACTTGTACCAGATTTAGAAATTCCTTCCTGCGGGCGTCCACATAACTCGCCCCAACATACTTTCCCTTAAAGACCATCTTAAACAGCTCCCAAGTCACCTTGTCAGCTGGGGTCCCATCTCTCACGGTGAGCCGCCACTGATAAGCCTCATCCCGTAGCAATGATATGGCTCCCTTCAGCTTCTGCTCTACGGAACAATCCAAATCATCCATAATCCGTTTCGTAGCCTCTAACCAATACTCAGCCATATTCGGGGCTACACTAGACACACCCCTAATAATCTCCGCTCCATTAGCCCGGAGTCGCTCGAAAATAGATCCTCAAATTCCGTTACCTGTACTTGCCCCGGTAACCCTTTCTAGAACACGAAGCATTGCCTGGGAAAGGGCATCATCCCCTGCACCTCGATCATGAGATTCCACTTCCGTTGCCGGTGGTACCGGTGCATCTGCCGCCGGCATATGCCCTTAGGACAAAGATTCAGCCCGTGTACTACCTCGGCCACGTCCACGACCCCTTCCACGTGCTGCCCTCATACTCATGTCGTATTATCTGATTACAAATTTTATGCATCCATTAAATATTTCAGTGTTTATTACAGATGTTTTATGAACAGACAGTAATTCAGGGGTTGTTTTTCTCGGAAACGTAACCTAGCTACAATCTTTAGTCCACTTACCAAAAGTTCCTATAGTTTACATATCACCCCTACTAGAGTATCATAGGGTTTCAGTACAGATATATAGCTGATATTTTAGGAATATTCAGAAAAATTCAGAGTAATACTTACAAACTTGGGCCAGAGATTCGGAGTGCCACCTCTTTGGTTATCAATTTTCAAAAACCCAAAAACTTAAATCCTTTCTAGATTGAACCTTAAGACATGCATACCTTGTATAATATCTTTGAAAGAACTTTCCAAAACTATTTCCAAAAATACCCTTCTTAAGCCTAAGTTTTTCGGACCCGATCCACTGTTGAGTTGTTGCAACTTGACTCTGATACCACTAAATGTAACACCCCAAACCCAGCTTAAACGTAATAATCGGATCTGACGTGCCACATCGAAACGTAAAAAAATTTTCTATTTTTATTTCAGGAAATCGTACTTACTGTTCAAACGATGATTTTACTATAGGTTAAAGTGAATGGAAGCTGTGCACCAGGTAAGAAACCGGAAAAGAGGAGGTGAGTCCATCGGACTGCTTAAATACCAAGCTCCTTTCGAATCTAATTCTAGACATGCACACCACCATTGCCACACCTTAACTTAGTGTATGTTCTTAGGAAACCAATTCATTTAAGTCCAGTTTAAGAAAAAGTGATTAACTTTGGAAAACGTTTTTGCTTTGTTGTCGTGATATTTTAAAATCAATTACTATTTTTGAAAACGTGCCCTAAAACTAATCAGTTTCAGTGATTAAGATAATATTATACCTATTCTAGTAAAACATATTAAAAACAATCAAAAATCATTAAAGCGGCCTTATTACAACTTAAACCCAAAATAATTGATGTAATTAAAAACTAATTAAATTATAAAAAGAGAATCAAGTTTGCAGTACGTGCGGCCACTCCGAATCCTTCACAGTTCCAAGTCCACTATGGTTGAGGGTTACCTACAAGAATAAAGTTAAGGGGGTGAGTTTGGAAAACTCAGTGTGTAAAATATCCCAACCATAGTCTAGATCAGTTCAAACCACAGAAATAGATTAAATTGGGCCTTAGCCCTATACAGAGTTCAGAATGAAGCCCATAGGCCCATAACAGATACAAAACAGATATATCATGTATGCAGAAAACCCAACCAATATCCACCCGTATACACGCCCGTGCCAACCTTACACCATGCGGGGAGACTACTTGACCCACCCATCCGTGTACACGTCACAAGTATTTGCAGCATGGCTCGCGAATGAGAATAGTGTGACAGAGCCACGGATCTGAGATATTTACGGGCAGAGCCACGAAACAGAGATATTTGTGGCAAAGCCACCAGATCAGATATTTGTGGCAGAGCCACCAGAACGCTTCCTCCATCAGTATAACCCATATCCCATGCAATAGATATACATGTCATAGCATATAACAAATAGAACCAGAATATCATGCATTTCAGTCAAAATCAACCCTAGGGGTATAATGGTAATTTTGCACCTAGGGGTATAATGGTAACTTTCATACTTAAGGGTATTTCGGTAAAACTTTCTATTTTAGGGTTTACATACACATTACAACCATTAACACATTAACAGAAACACTTACTGAGCGTTTTTACCGAATTGGGCCCGTTGGCCCATTATCCCATTTTCGGCCCATTAAGCCCAAATATACTGAAGTGCACGAAATTGCGCACTCTGCAATCATATCATTTGATATTACCAGGATTAACAATCCAAACCATCTCACGAGCGCTTGCACGCTCGCAAGTCCACAAAATGTCGACTTTTCGGCATTTCGGCTTTTACCGATCTAGTCTATGAGTGGGTGTCGTTTACACACCTGCTTTGTAGTGGTTCGATGGCGAGTTCCCCACACAAGATGCCTACAATTGGATTAGTAACACATCAATCTAAATATCAAAAACAAACTACAAACTATCCCCCTACCATTTTCGGCCAACCAAGTCTCATACCCTAGAGTTCTTACCTTTTTCCGAAACTAGCGACTAGGTTTAGATCCAGTCATTCCACTTGTCCAAGTCTTCGATCAGCAGCCTCTAGATCACACTAACATCATAATAAAACAATTGTCACAACCCTTAGAGCCATAGGGCCCAATCGATAGCCTCCCTAAGCCTTTAGAGATTTATGCTTTTCTAAAACCCGAAATAAAGAATAGATTCAAAAACTTACCACCGGTTCCTTCAATCAACGATTCCACTTTAGTTCCTATTCGGTTTTGTTGTAGATCTATCCCCACAAATGTTAGCAGAAATCAAATCTTTAAAGGTCTAAAGATTTGGCTATGCCCCAATGACTATGGTGTTTTTGGCTTTTGAAACTCGTGAAATAAAAGATGATTTGATAAGGAGGTTTTTACAAAGTTGAAGTCGATAGAGGTTGGGGTTTAGAGAGTGTGAAATTCGACCAGGAAAGATGAAGGAAAAATCAAAGAAGTTGGCTAGGAGAAATCGACACAGAAGAAAAATAGGCTTTCGGGATTTCGGATTTTATGGCAATCGGCTATAAAGGCTTAGAAACGAATGGAATGGAAGAGTAGAATGGTAGGAAGGGTTCGGCTATGTAAGAAAAGGAAAAGAAGAAGAAAAGAGAGTAGGAGAAGAGAGAAAAAGAGAAAAGAATTGTCAGAAACGGCACCCCCTCCAAAAACTGAAATTCCCCTCACTAAATGACCTAGCCGAATTTCCCATGCTAAAGTCCCTTGGCCGGCCCACTCTTGCTCCTTGATCAGCTCCTAAATTTCCTCCCTTATCTTATCTTTAATCAATCCCCTTACTAGCTTAAACTCCCCCTAACAGAGTTCCCCCTTGAGTTCCATCACCTCCCTTTTTTGTTCACAAAAATAAATACCCTATTTCCATACCTTGTGGCTCGAACCTTGGCTCCACCTAGACATCTACACGCCACTCCCCCTATACCTTATGTGGCGTTACATGCCAATTTACCACAGGTCCCTTGTGCCCTATTTTTACCATCTTTAATTTAAAAGCCCTCAACGCCAGTACCCTCTCTTTCTAAAATTCGAAATTCATAAATTGCCTCGAATTGGATATACTCTTGGGCCTTTTTGAGGGTCCAATAACATACTCAGACCCACAACAGACAGTTAAAACACAGAATTTCTAAAATTCATTGGAAATCACAAAAATCTCGAAAATCTCGAAAATTGGGGCATTACATAAGCCTTATTATAAGACTTAGAAAGGAGAGCGCCATTAGTAGAATTGTCCACTACCATCCTCTAGTGGGTATTGAGACCATTATAAAACTTCTGAAGTTGGATGCAATATGGGATTCCGTAATGAGGGAACTTTCGTAATAATTCTTTGTACCTTTACCATGCCTCATACAAGGACTCATCATCCATTTGTTGGAAAGTAGTGATCTTGTTCTTCAGCTTAGCATTCTTTCTAGGAGGGAAATACTTCATGATGAATCTTTCTGCTAACTTTTTCCATGTAGAAATTGAATTTGGTGACAATGAGTTCAACCAGGCTCGAGCTATGTCCCTTAGCGAATATGGGAATAACTTCAATCCTAATGCCTCTTCGGGTACTCCGGCTAACTTGAAATAATCGTTCACCTCCATAAATAGTCTTAAGCAAAGATGAGGATTTTCGGTAGGAATTCCACTGAATTGGCCCACTGTCTAAAGCATTTGGAACATGACTGGCTTTAGCTCGAATTGTTGTGCCTCAATTTTGGGTCTCTTAATACCCGGATTAAGATCATGAAACACTGGCACATCATACTGCCTTAGAGCTCTATCCCTATCATCAATAATAAGGATAGGATTTTGTGCAGGGTTTGCTCCGTTTCTTTGATTCAAAATTTCAAGGTTCATTTCTTCGGTCCTTCTCTGACTTGCTTGTCTTCTTCGCTATCAAAAAGTTCTTTCAATTTCAGGGTCCATAGAGAGTAAATCGATAATTCGGTCAATACTCTTAAACACCTGAAATAATCAAAAAAATTAATTAAGTTAAAATTGAACAAAAAAAACAAACCAAAATGCAACACTAACAAATTGACAAATAATGACTTTTTAAAACAGTCCTTGGCAATAGCGCCAAAAACTTAGAATAACAGAACTGTGCAAGTGTACACGTTCGCAACAAGGAATAAATTGACAAGTAAATATCAAGTTATAATACCCACAGGGACTGTGAAAAGAATTACTTATAAATGCAATTTAAAACACTTTGGTGAATAAAAATATTTTGATTTGAGGAGGTGATTAAAAACTAAGATTTTTAACTAAGTAAAATAAATAAATAGAAAATAAAAGTTCCAATGAACGATTTCAGAAGATGATTTTAACCAAGATGACATAATTGTGTGAGATTAATTACATTTCTTAACTTGGAATTATTAAACTCATGTTTATGTTGTTACGAATAAATTCACGGTAACTCGGTAATTTGCTAACTTATGAACATACTTATTTACCAAAATCCATTTATCTCTTAACTATATCTCTATTTCAATTCAACCGGTTAAACAAATTTTAATAAGCAAATGTGTTAATGCACATACATACTTATGAAATTAAAATAGTCTCTTGTACATATCTCTATGCCAATTCAAACAATTAATTCAATCTCATAAGCACATAAAAGATTACGTAAGGTAACAATGTATTTCTACCTTGAAACAGTTTATCACAATAATCTTGCAACTTATGCAAGGCTAATGTATTGTTAGATACCGTGTTAAGGAGCATCAACTACCTTAGATGATCAAACATGCACTGATTAAGTATCGTGTCAATTAATTACAATTTCAATCCGTTTAAATAATTAACTAATTAGTTACCTTACAATTATAATGCAAGAATAACTTAGTCATGGTTTTACTTAAGCAAACATCTTACGGAGGCCTATAACAACACAAACACAATTTTAATAAATTAAGTAGACAAAATGCAATCAACCTAACATGAATTAAATTTAAGCCATATTAATTAAATTAAACATTTCAACATCATAAATATTCATAGACATGTTCATCATAACAACAACAAAATTAAAAGGATAGGCAACAAGAATCAAATCAGGTCTTCTCTCTATGGCCTGACTAGTTTGCTCCACTCCTCCTTCTCTGCTTGTTCTTGTCGAACTGAGGCTTCTACGAACATTTGAATGCTTCTCCAAATGGTGGATGAATTAATCTTTTTCAAGAGATGAAATTGGCAAGGGAATCAAGAATAATGAAAGGGAAATAAAGATAGAAAAATGAGAGAGAAGTGAAGAGAAGTGAAGAGATGAGAAGAGTTGAGATGTGTTTGAAGTGAGCAGCAAAGGGGGTATTTATAGTTAAGATGGCTGCTACAATTAACAAAAGTCAGCAACCATAGAGTCCCCCCATTGTCAGGCACACATGTGGCAAGTTTGAAGAATTCAAACTTGCTATTTTAAGGTAGGGGCATGTAATAGTCCAGTTTAGACCCTAGTCGGAATAGTCGTTTCGGGACCACAAATCCGAGTTAGAAAAATATTTAAATTTTATTTTCTATGCTTCTTATATGTGAATTAGTATGTCTGAAAATTTCGTACAAAAATTTGATCATTAGTGTGTTCAATTTGTTAAAATGACCTAATCGCATAAAATGTAAAAGTTGTATGTTATTTGTTAAAAGTGTTGAAATGACATGGTTTATTAATTGAGAGGCCTTATGTTGATATTAAACCATTGGTTTTGATAATGGACATAAATAGCCTTAATATATATGACTATATAATGTTTATAATAAGGTTAAAATGGTAAAATGTATATTTAAGTTATATTAATTAATCAAAACATGAAAAGAGGCCATTATATGTTTGTATATACCGAAATTGAAGAACAAAAGAAGAAGGAAACACAAGTTAGGGTTTCAGCTATAGTTTTGCTTGATTGAGGTATGTGTTTTAATCTGTTTTTGATAATTTTTATGTTTTTGTGATTGTTACTTAGTGTTCTTCAAAGCCCATGTTTGAATTTTGGAAATTGTTGATGATTTTGAGTTGAGCTATTGATAATAATGTGAGCTTGATGAAGTTTGATGTTAGTAAATGAAATATATGTGTTAGATTATTAAGTTTTGTCTTTGAATTTTTTATGAAATTGAGTAATTTGGGCTAAATTGTGAAAATGAGATTTTGAGGGACTAAAATGTGAAATAAATGAAATGTGTGGATTTGTATGAGTGCTATGAAGATTCGGCCTAACATGAGTATTTAGAAATTTTGTATATTTTGCGATTTTTGTGATTAGGGCTAATTTACAAAATGCCAAAATGCCCTAAATTTGTGTTTATGGATTGATTTGAATGATTTGGTGAATAAAAGAGTTAAATTTGAATTTGAATAGATCAAGAAATAAAGAAAATGAAATTAGATCGGGGAAAGTTGAAAGTCATCGAGTAGCTTATTCCGTCTATCTGAATCCGTACGGGGTAAGTCGGTATACAAATAAATGTGTTTGAATTGATTTATTCATGTATATATGACATTGTATTGTGATGAATGATAATATGAGAGCTGAATATAAGATATCCAAGAAAGTGTCGACAAAGTTTCAATATCCGAAAAGCCCCGTACGAACCTTAGGAATAGTTAGGATACATATGTCATGACATGGGATCCGATATGTGTTTTCGTGTAAGACCATGTCTAGGACATTGTCATCAACTTATGATTTATGTGTAAGACCACGTCTGGGATGTTAGCATCATATTTTATTTCGTGTAAGACCCTGTCTGGGATAGTGGCATCGATATTTGATTACATGTAAGACCACGTCTGGGACGTTGGCATTTTACGAGCTTTCTAAGTTATTAGAGTATCGTTATGATTCCGAACGGTTCAACAGGCATTCTGAGATACGAATGATCATGTGAAATGCATATTCTGTACAGGTATATGTTTGAATTGTATACTATGTTTAAAATGAAAGGTAAGTACATGTACCTTTGTGAATATATGGTATAATTATGAGAAAATATGTTATATGAGCAAATGGATTGGAAATATGTGAATTGTATGTGAACTATGTGGTATATGTTAGTATCTTGGCCATGAAGTATATGTATGTTATGATGTTTATATGTTTAATTTGATAAGTTTATTTGTATATGGCTTACTAAGCTTTTGAAAGCTTACTTTGTATGTGTTTGCATTGTTTTATAGATATCGTAGATATCGAGAGCTCGAGGATCATTGAGGATTGTCACCATACTATCGAACCTTGTTTTGGTACCTTTTGACATTGTGAATATAATAGTATGACATGTAAAGGCTAGAAGTATTTGGATATGTTTTGTAATGAATATATATTTAGCCATGTGATATGGCTAGTTTGTGTTTGAACTTATGGTCTGATTTTGGTATATGATATGTGATGCATTTGTGGTATGTTTGATGTGTTCATGAAAAGCTAAGAGAAATGGTAAGAATGTGGTGTGAAATTGAATGTGAGTATCAAGGTTATAAATCATATGTTTTGGTACGTATTTGGCTTATGGAATGATATGTTTTGATATGTGTTAGAAGTGTGGAAATTGTTGATAATGAAATGGCATGGAAGATGCATGATTTGGGTTTGAAATTGGTTGAAATTATAGTGCAAATGTGTTTGGTTTTATGCTTGTAGATATGACCTAAAATGGGTGGCAAGTTGGCCTTATAAATGGCCTATTTTTGCCCACACGGGCAGGGACACGAGCGTGTGTCTCAGCCGTGTTGCTTGAGGGCCATTTTGAAATGAGCTTGGGTAGACCACACGGTCGAACACACAAGCTTGTGCTAGGCCATGTGGCCAAGTCAGTTTCGACCACGGGCTAGACACACGGGCGTGTGAATGGCCGTGTGACCCAAGCCAGTACCCTCCCTAATTTTCACACGGCTTGGCACACGGACGTGTCTTGTAGTCATGTGGACAAGTTAGTATGTATGCCCTATTTTGACACAGCCTAGACACATGGGCGTGTCTAAAGCCGTGTGAGGCACACGACCTGTTCACACGGGCGTGTGACCTGTACGACTTTGATAAATGTTTAAATTTTCAAAATATTTTGTATGAGCTCAGTTTAGTCCTGACCCTTTTCTAAAGCATGTTTAAGGTTTCGATGACCTATATAAGGGACATTATGATTATGTTTAATTATGTTTGTGGATAATGTATATGAAATGTTTGCAAAATGTTTCCAGTTGTCCAGTAACGCCTTTAACCTTAATCCGACAACAGATATAGGTTAGGAGTGTTACAGGGCAAATATAGGAAGACACAAATAGTGGAGGGGTTTGAAAGCAATTTGAAGGAGTCTTCAAGAGCCATTTTGCAAGTTAAATAATCAGCCAAGCAAACTGATTGGGTCAGCATGTGGGACGGTTTTAGGCTGCCCAGTGCTCGGTTGGATCAATTTTCTCAGTTCAGCTCAACTGGGCCACTTTATATAATTAATTAGTAATAATTTATTTAACCCAAATTAAATTGGATTAAAATTAAAATTAATTATATTATAAATTAATACACATAATTTGGATCATCTTAGGCTGAAAAATTAATTCACCTTGGTGCTTCAAAATTGCTTCTCGATTTTGTGCTTCTAGTAGTGTCTGCCGAGTCATTTTTTGCCCTTTGTGCGGATTCTATCGAAAATGATCAAAATTAATCAATATTTATTATAAAATTAATAAAAATTAAACATGTTAATAATTTAATTAAAATTTAATTATTTTATAATAATTAAATACTTTTCGACAAGAATTTTACCGAAATTGCATGAATTTGAGTTAAAAAAGGCATGAAAAAGTGTGTATATTTTCGAATTTCCAATTGCCTAATTCTATATAATTGAAGCTTGATTAATGTCAATAAACTCAATTTAAGGTGTATGTATATGTGTGTTAATTAATCATAGTTAAATCGGGTTTAATCGGTCATTAAAGTATGCAAAGTTGGGTTTTAAAACGAATTTTTTGCAAAAATAGGTACAGCGCGTAAGTGATACGGGCGTGTGGAGATTGGAGCTATCACACACAGGCCTGTGGGATTTGCACACAGGCGTGTACAATCAGTCTAAAAGTTTTTCACGACACAAACACGGTCATTGAATAATACACGGTCTAGGGGACACGGCTGTGTGGGTTTTGGGGTTTGAATTTTTGTCTCTTTAAATTAGTATTCTAATTTGGTTAAGTTACAATTTTGTCCCTAATAATAAAACATGAATTAGACATATTAAATGAACTCAAATTAAGCTGAATTTTTTAGGCTTTACATGATTTGACTAAAAGAAGGCTGGAAAACACTTAGATCTAAAATCGGGTTAGTTTTACCATAGGTGGTAAAATGATGAAAATGTCGTTAGATTAAATTACCTAGAAAAAGTTTAAAATTGGCTCACAGTTTTCTTCTGCATTAATAAATAACTAATAATTAGATAAGATTGAGGTGGTATAAGGTCGGGCTGTGTCTTAGGTGGTCATTAGCTGGAGAGTCACTTAGGTGACTAATGTAATGCTTTGAATTCAGGTCGGCCCGTCCCAGTCGAGTTTGGGGTGTCCCACATAAATTCTTTTTGCTATATTATTAATAGAGTTAGGGTTAGGTCTATTTTAAAGAAAAGTCCATATGAACATTTCAAAGGAAGAAAGCCCAGCATTAGATATTTTTATCTTTTTGGCTACAAATGTTTTTTTTTTAAACAATGGAAAAGATAATTTAGGAAAATTTGATGCTAAAAGTGATGAAGACATTTTTCTTAGATATTCCATTAATTCTAAAGCTTGTAGTAGTAGAAGAGTTTATACCCTTAAAGAAAGGATTCTATTTATCTTGATTCAGGAGCTCAAATTATGACTATTTTATTAAAGACTATGCAAGCAAAATTTGTGGACGGGATTACTACTGGAAATTTTAAGTTCCAGGCATTAAGTTGAGTTTAAATCATATCAAGTTTGATTTTAGACTTATTTTTTTTTATCATATATGAGCACAATATTGTATCTATTAGGTTTTATTGTTTTATTATTTATTTATTCTATATTTTAGGATATTTTTTAGTATTTAAAGTTGTTTAATAGTTTTATGTTTCCTAGTCAACAAGAAAATTTAGTTCTACAAAAACTACTTCTTGTTTAAATTAATTAGTGTTTTATTATATTTGAGAGTTTGATTTGAATGTGATTAGCTAATCTATATAAAGGCATCTACATTATTCAAAAGACATTGATTCATTCAATAATAAATTTTAACTCTTGGAGTTAATTTATTTCATTCAAGATTGATTTATTTCATTCAAGATTGCTTTCTTGTAATTTTTAAAAGTGATATTTCTTCTCGATTTTCTACAAGGAGTCATGGGAATCCATTCTTCATACTCTGATTTGCCAAGTATTATTTATTGGAGGGTTTATTACGGTGATTAATTGAATTTGTTGGGGTTTATATGTCAAAAGGTTCAATTAGACAACTATCTTCTATCAATATCCATCAGTTTATTTGATTCATCTTCCACCTTTTAATTTTTGTTTTCCTTATTTATCTATGTTTTGAATCTTTATTTTTCTTTTTCTTGAATTTCTTACTTTAGTTGTTTTCATTTTCTTTGTTTCTAAATTTGTTAGTTTCTTCTTTAAGTCAGATTCAAAACTTTTTTTCGAGTCAAACAACTTGAATACGATATTGGTTCACTACCCCCTATCAATTTTCGAGCAAAATCCACAACATTTCACTCTTTTCTCCATTTTCTAAGGTAAAATCATAACTTTTCTATTTTTCTACTTTTTAATTTCTTTTCCAAATTATGTTAGTTTTAGTGAATCTTTCTTAGGATTTTAATTATCTAGCAGTAGATTTTTATTTTTCCTAAGTTGCATATTGATGTTAACTTTCACATAAAACAAAAGGAATAAACTGTTTATTTATATATAATATTATATATCTATTTTTATATCTATTTATATATATATAGTTTTTAACTAAATTTATATCTTACTATTTTATATATCTATACGTACATATTTATATACATTTATCCTATCTTTATATATATATACGTACATATATATTTACATTTTTTTGTCTATATATATTATGTTTATATATATGTTATGTTTATATTTATATTTATATTTATATACATATTCTATTTATATATATTTTATGTTTATAAAAAATACTTTCATATATATATTTAGTCTTTTATATATTTTACATACCATTTGACTTCATCTATTTCTACTTTTCTTGTACATCATATGTCGTAATAATATTCCAAATTTCATATTGATACTTCTTCAATTTTTTTTCATTCATCATTTTGCATAGTTTTTCAAAATTCATCATATGCATCAAAATTGTTGCTATTGGGGGTATCAAATGCTTGGATATGCTCTCTTTTTGCACATTCCTTATCTTTATTCATCTATTTATCCTTAGTTAACCATGCCTCCTCGTACCTCCTATAAGCGTCCCAATAAGAAACATGCTAGGGTGCATCTTCTAATACCAACCCTTCCCCTTCTATAGTCAATTGCATTGAAACCAATGATGCCTTTGAGAAATTCAATACCTACTTTTCCACCCGTGATATCCAAATATCCCATCCTTTAGACCTTTACTTTGTTTCCAACCAGCTAGAATTTAAGTACCTTGACCATCTTTGTGAGTGGATTGTCTACACTTCATTTTCACTTGGACAGTGTCCCTTACAAACAAATATTCTAGTTCTAAGAATTCATATTATTGAATGTGGCATTGTTTCTGTTTCGACTAGTGCCTTAACCATGCTTGTAACAATCCTCACTCGGTCCGGTCGCTGGACTCGAGTGATAAGATGCTACTGACAATTACAGAATAGTAGCACACAATTCATTATTCAAATTTCAATTCCATATCAAATAGTCTCGTATAAACATGCAAATCATGCAATACAATTAAAATCGGGTTTAAATCGAGCTTATGAAAGTTCTAAAATTAACCCAGTATCAATCAAGGATCATTTTGAAACTATTATGAAATGGTGGGAAATTTTGAAAAATAGGGGTCACACGTCCATGTCCCCTGGCTGTGTGAATGGTTGGAGCCCTATGAAGGTATAGAAACACGACTGTGTGGAAGAACCGTGTAACAGGCTAAGGCTATGTGGAGTTGGAGTCACACTGTAATATCTTGATTTTGGGCCTAGTCGGAATAGTGGTTTTGTGACCACAAAATCTGAGATAGAAATAATTATTTTATAATTATTTTGAGGTCTATGATATGATTTCATGATTGTGTGAAATTTTCGTGAAGAAATTTTATGCATAAAGTGTTTAAATTGAAATTAGGGACTAAATCGAATAAGTTGCAAAACTTGCATTCTAGAAGTTTTTAGTATGAAATTGCTTTGAAATATTAATTAGGAGGTCGTAAATAGCAACTTGACCAATTTTAAGTTCATGGGCAAAAATTGGACATGGATGGAATTTTTGGAAAGTTTAGTAGTAAGGGCATTTTGGTCATTTAGGGGTAAAATGAATTAAAATACAAAATTAAAAGCCAATTTTGATCATATTCAATCCCATGGCCGAATATAGCAAGGAGAAACCATGGCTAGGGTTTTTCAAGCTTCCAAGCTCGATTGTAAGTCCATTCTAGCCCCGTTTTTCAAGTTCTTTACGTTTTTGGAGTCCTGGTAGCTCGATTTAGGTTATGCTAGCAATAATTTAACCTAGGGTTTATATTTGGAAAAATACCCATAGGTGAAATTTGTGTATTTTGGTGTTTTATGATAGAATATGAGGTTTTAAATTATGTTAGACAACTTGTGCTACTCGGTTTTAAGTGAAAACGAGCAAAAGGGCTTAATCGGTAAAAATACCTAATAGTCATAAGTACATGTTAGAGTGAGAATTTGATGTTGCCATAGAAGGGAAAAAAGATTAGCATGTCATAAAAAATAATAAAATAGGCTGAAGTTTAATTTACGAGCTTTGGGGCAAAAGTGTAAATATGCAAAAGTTTAGGGGCAAAATTGTAATTTTTCCAAAATATGATTTTGGGTCAATTTGAATAATGTGAGTCCTAATTAGACTATATTTTAAATGATAGAGCAAGGAAAACTGAAATTCGGGCTAAAATGGGGAAAATACCAAGTTATGGACGAAATGGTAAAAGTAGCCATTTTCGCATACTAGGTAAGTTCATATGTAAATGTTGGTAACATAGTTATTATTTTAAATGTTTTTATGTTATTTAAATGATATGATAATTATTATGAAATATTATACTCGTGCTAATTGTTTGATAATATGTCAAATTATGTGATATACTTGGAAAATGTGAAATACTACCGAGTATCGGTATCGGTATTCCGTAGAAGATGGTTGAGACACATGATTGGGAAAAAGGTCCCGTTGAACCTTAGAAATGGATTAGGATACAAGTGACATGTCACTGGGATATTTGGGCATCCGAACTCGTTGAGTTGAGTCCGAGTTCACTTATGGATGCAAATGTCCGAACTCGTTGAGTTGAGTCCGAGTTCGTGAAATGTAACTAGGCATCCGAGCTCGTTGAGTTGAGTCCGAGTTCACTTATGGATGCGAACGCCCGAGCTCGTTGAGTTGAGTCTGAGTTCGCTTATGGGCGGGTTACATAGTAGCTTGGCTACATATGTGGCACTTATGTGCAAACTTTCCATGTATCCGAATTATATTCTGATGTGTTCAACGGGTAAAGTTCTACTCAAGTGGAGGAATACTCAAGATGAAAGGGACGTATTGGTAAGTGTTGTGAAATGGATACTTTGAACAGGTATGTACTTAACCCTCGGGTTGAAAACTCGATATAACAACAATATGGTAAGATGATAAATGAAAATATGATATGAATGTCTTGGTGATGATTATGCAAATGATGTTTTATGTTTGCTTATATGGTTATGTTACTTGCTATTTGCATGTGAACTTACTAAGCATTTATGCTTACTCCCTCCTTTTCATTCCTTGTAGTGTTGACAAGCCAGCTCGGAAATCGGGAACGGTCGGAGGCACGCTCACACTATCCGTATACCATCTTGGCATAATGGCTTGTATATTTTGAGTATGGCATGTATAGCATTATAATCATTTTGTATATATGGTCTTATGATATGGTTATTGAGTAGTATAAAAATGCTTGGTAATGATTAGCCATCGGAATGGCTAATTATGATCATATTTGGTGTTATGTATGTCAAATTGCTAGTTAATCCATGGAAACCATGAAATAGGTCAAATTTACCATAAAATAGATTCAGACAACAGTAGTGACGTGAATTTGAAAAATCATTAAAAATAGTAGAGATATAATTAGATAATAAATAAAATATGGAATTGAATAACTATGAGTCTATTTTCATATGGAAGAAACGAAATAGGTATATGAGGTATATTTTATGAGATGTTGAAATTTTTGTAAAACAGGGCCAGAGCGATTTCTGGATCCCCTGTTCTGACTTTTGAAATTCACCATAAATTGTATAAAAATAATTAGAAGTCATAATTTATATGTACAGATTTATTATTGAGTCTAGTTTTAAGAGAAACAAACTTCATAGTCATTGAAATTTTATACGAAGAGATAAATGATTCGTAATACACAGAGGTCAGAGCAGTCGAACCCTAAAACAGGGGAGACTTTAACTAATAAACTGTACTAATTGGCCTAGCCAAAAATTCTAGAAAAAAATTAGTAAATAGATATTTGAGTCTAGTTTCAGGGAAAATTTACGGAATTGGATTTTTAGTTTCAGAACTCGAGATATGAATTTTTAAGCAACTGTGACGCAGTTAGCCAGCTTGTCTGGAATTTCTAAAATTAAATTGTTTGAGCTGTTTAAGCAATGAATTAAGTCTGTTAACACCTCGTGTTCGACTCCGGCAACGGTCTCAGGTACGGGGCGTTACACACACGACTGCACGAACAGACCGTGTAACTTACTGTGGCCATATGGGCTAAAAATGAAATTCATCAACAATAGTTAGATGTGTAACGCCTTCCACCCGACTGGATCATCCAAATCCGAGCATTGGGTGTCACTTCCTAAAATAGATGAAACCTAAACTCTTCTATTCACCTAAGTACTAGATGAGCAATGACTTAATAAAATTTCTTTAATATCTTTTCCTTAAAATACCTTGTATATATATTATGATCAACTCTTTGAACAATGTATGTTTGCCTTTACATTCTAAAATAAACTACATAGATCATTAATTAAGACTTCGCCCTTTTCTATTATATGTATTCAAAGTATTGCTTATTATCTTATGTGTAGACTTTAACTTTTCCCAATGGCTTTTTGCATAGCTTAAGAGTTATCACATAGCCTTAAACTCTTCATACATCCTTCTCTTTATGCTTTCCTTTTTTTTTCATTCTCCCTCTACATGCATCGTATGTATAACAACCTAGTTCGTTGCATCCTAGCGTAGCCCTAACATCATCTCCCGGTGCACTCTTTTTTATATTCTTGAAATCAGATACATTCATAGTAAGTTCATCAAAACTTAGTGAGATAAACTATAAGTACCTGATCTATTTCATCTTAATAAGTCTAATGCTTGACACTTCCCTCTTTCTTATTGGCAGATACTTACCAAATTTATTCTCTACATCTCTAGGTTGTACTTACCACATTCTCTTTTGTTATATTCTATTTAGAGACCATACCTTATTCAGAATCGCTTGTTTTACCCATGGTTATACACTCGTAGCATACTCTCTTCTTCTTCTTCTCATTCTTCTGGGTGAGAAAGACTACACCTGCTCCTCGACACGAAACATTCAGCATCAGCTTTCCTTTGCTTCAAGCTGATTAATTGTCCCTTCTATTGTTCCTTCATAATACACTTAATCGGCATTATCATCGAATCATTTACTCTAAGGTCATTCTTCAGACTGAGCTAATAAGGCATACTTTTCCTTTGACATAGATAACCATGAAAGTCTTTCGTTCATAATAGATAGATAGCTAAAAAGGCATCCAAACACATGCACAAAAAAGCCATAGAGGCGTCCATACAGATAGATAGCCACAAAGTTGTCCACATAACATCAGAAAGCCACAAAGGCCTCCAAACACATATATAAGATAGCCATGGAGGCGTCCTTGTATAACGGACTTCACCACAAAAGCGCATTTAACATAATTAGGCACAAAGGCTCCACATAACAGATATTGTTATAAAAGCTCATGTATAATAGAGAACAACCATAGAGGCTTCCACTTATCAAAGAATAGCCCTAAAGGCTTCCACATATCTAAGAACAACCATAGAGCTTCCACATTTCGATAAATCATGTTTTTGATGATAGATATTTGCCTAAAATCAATGTCTTGAGGTTTTCCCCCATCGTCTAGTACTCGCGCAACCTTCCTTTATCTTTTTCCCTACATGATGGTATAGTCCCAGACTAGGTCTTACACTATGCTATAGTCCCAGACTAGGTCTTACACTATGTGGTCTTTTTTTCCCCATATGATGCCATAGCCACCATGACTAGGTCTTACACTATATGGTCTTCACTTCCCCATATGATGCCATAGTCCCAGACTAGGTCTTACACTATATGGTCTTCTTTCCATGGCCATGGACTTCTATATCAAAACTCGTAT
Organism: Gossypium longicalyx; assembly: GCA_025698465.1. NCBI lineage: Eukaryota > Viridiplantae > Streptophyta > Magnoliopsida > Malvales > Malvaceae > Gossypium > Gossypium longicalyx. The sequence goes on along the minus strand of CM046998.1, from coordinate 40,818,972 downwards.
TTACTCCCGACAAACTCACACGCAAACAGATTTATGCTTAATATACTTACTCACGCTGATGCGTTACATTTATAAACATGTCACTCATGTACCTAAACTTCATACAGAGACTTATTCATGATAAAATCATACTTTTAGACACATTCATGTGTGTACATGCTTCCTCAGAATAGAAACATATCATCAAGTTCATTCATTCTTCATAATAGAGGCACATCATCTTTAAGCATCACACTTGCATATCTTACGTTTTCATTTCACAGATTAGCCTTTCAAAATAGACAAGACTTATCATGCAAACGTGCAAGTAAGAGACAGTTTAGAGACTTACCTGCTAGCCTCAGAGGTAGCTTAACTTCAAATCTGAGCTTCCATCGAGTAGAGTAGTAGCCCCTAACAATAAACCATAAGAAACTCATCAAGATCTTTCCACTTAACTCATTCACTTTTAGACACTAGAATCACTAAGCAAAGCTTTACCGTACTTGCTTCATCAAGCGAAACAGATTTGTTCTTTAGTAGTATAACATACAGAGTCACAATTCTTACCTTAATAGGGGCGTCTCAGAGCTTAGCCCATGTTCCAAACTAATCCTAAAGGATGAGAGGATTTTCCCCCTAACTCCTCCTTATATAGATAAGGAATACTTTCTGAAGAAGTAAGGGAACAATGCCCATCAGTTACCCAATTCTTAGATATTTTTCCTTGTCTCATTACATGTGCGACATGCATCTCAATCATTTTGATTCACCAGGTATATGCACAATAGCTATAAAAGATACACGTACAAGTATACTCACTCTTGGGTCATAACCCATCATTCATTAAAGCGTGACTGATAGTTCATACTAGTCGTACTTGGCGCATCATACATTTTTGGCGGCAGCCCTAATATTTGAGTCTTCTCAATATCCAACTAAGCCTTCTTTCTTAGTAACCCATTCCATTCTAAGGAAATTTAACTTTTTAGTTTGATATCGATTACACACCCACGTACATGCCAAGAGCATCAGTGGGGTGAACAACATTTTATTTACTTATAGAATTTAGAGCTTGCCTTACGTTAGGCGTTACATTACCTTGACTTCGCCTAACCTTCGACCTTTTTCTTAGCTAAGAAAAGCTTTCTTGTCTTCCTCTAGACCTGCTCTCTCGTAGAGAGAGGAGATATCTTTCATGTCTTAAACACTTTGACTTGTCCCTTAACTTCATTACGACTCAATAAATGTCACATCAAACATTTGGTAGTCTTATCCAAATCCTACAAATTCTAAGAAACTAATCAAGTGTTTTCTTTTTGTTCTCAACTATCTTAGTTCACATTTGGTTATTCCCTAACCATCTTTTTCTCATATCTTTATTGGCTCAGGGCCAACATTACTAGGTGCACTTATTGCTGACATAAGCTTCTTGCTTCAAGGTCCTTCTCTTATAATTTAATCAACCCAAACTAGGTAAGCCAATAGAGGCTTTTAGGGCGAACCCTTCCTCATCAGACACTTTCCTGTTCACTATGTGCTAAACCAGTGTCTGCCAATCTCTCAAGGCATCATAGGTGCATTCGGGTAGTTTTTATACATAGTCTAATTTTAACACTTATACGCTTCTACACTTATCGTATCCTTCTAATGTTTAAAGTAGTACTTAAGTACTAAGACTCCGCTGGGCGGGAAGTTACAACATGACCATCATGTAACTAACTGAGGTCAAACCTCTAAACCATGTGCGGCACACGATCGTGTGACTAGACACCAAAAGTGACCTAATTCCCAAAACATACCTAGGCAATTTCTATATACAAAGCATGATCTAAATCACAATGAATCCTACTTAAAATAAGAATATTGTTAAATTATAAATCAATCAAATTACCAAATTTCAAGCCACACCAATATGCCTCATGTAACACCCCAAACTCGGCCTAGACATTATGGCCAAATCTGACGACGTCATATTGATGTGCATTTCGAAAACTTAGTCTTGTTGATGAAAACTCGTTTGAAAATTTAAAACCTCTTTATTAGAACTCAAATCTTTCTAGCCATTTGTTATTTATTTTAAATTGTCACTACTTTTAGAACATTGTTTGTTGCGGAAGCATTTCAAAAGTGTCGCGGAAACGTAAAGTTTTGAAAACAGTTATCGTTCTGAAAAATCACGTTCTATTTCTAACAGGTATAAATCATAATAAAAAAATCCCAAATTAAAATCTAGAAAATTAGATAGGCCTTATTACATAATTTAAACTCAAAATGAGATCTAATAGCAATTAAACGCCAAATAAAAGAGAACAAGAGTAGTAGTGTGGCCATCTCTAAGTCCCTCGCAGCACCGACCTGCCTAAGGATTACCTGCGCAGTTAAACAGTAGCGTGAGTTTGTGAAAACTCAATGCGTAACCCTATTTATCTAATAGTAACGTATAGTGTTAAATAGTCTGGGCCCAAGCCCATATCAGTTGCAATATCAGTGTGGGCCTTAGCCTAATATAGAAACAGTATCAGTGCGGGCCTTAGCCCATTTTAGTATAGTATCAAACATACAAATAAAGATCCTACCCAACCATCCTCTACACTCCACTTCGTCCAGCCCTACACTCCATGTGGGGACTAAGTCAACCCACCCATCCCTACACTCCAGAATAACGTACATTTTAGGGCACTATCAATATTTGCAGCAGAGCTGCCAGTAATAGGCGTATAGCCTTTCAGTACACTTCCTCCAACATCATATATCCCACCCCATGCAATGCAACATAATATAGATGTACATACAGTAATCATGGCATGCTCAAATAGTCATATATCATATAGGGGTATATCGGTAATTTACCTCGTAGGGGTATAACAGTCATTTTAACAGATTAGGATCTAGGTATATTTACTGACCCTACAGTAGGTCCACAGTAATCTCGAATGACTCGTGCAACCTTAACAGTCAAACAGTGACAATTGGGCCTAAGCCCATAATACGGCCCATGTGGGCCCACACGCTCGTGTGGCCCAATAATGCCAAATAATGGCATAAGCCCGTGCAACTACACAGCCAACCCAATTATCTCCACACATCTGTACGGTTTGCCCGTGTAGGGCCCACGAGCCCGTGGAGCCCACACAGCCCATTTCGGCCCAAAGTGGCCCAAAACGACCCATCCTCATGAGATCGCTTGTGGTGATCTCTATAGTCACATACTCGCATTTATGCATCTAGATGAACACACGAGCGTGTGTTCGCTCGCGTGGCATCGATGAAATAGTGTTTCGGCCTATGCTGTATATCGATGGTGACAGTGTGGTTACACACCTGTTATAGAGTTGTAGCCGAAATGCCTCAGAAATCGAAACCTATGATCAACCACAACTTCTTATTAGTCTAACACCCTTGTTAATACAAAACCATACTACCCTTGAATAAAATACTTTAATCAAATCATCACCACTTACCTATCAACAATCGAAGCCCTTCCTTGCTTCAAACCACTTATTCTCCTCAACACTTAACCCTTCATAAAAACGGTTAACCAACTCATGAGAATCTGTAATCCCACACAAACACATCTAAAACCAACACTTACCAATAGAGGAGTTATCACTTGTAAAGGAACAATCGGCTCCACACCTTATTCAAAGAGATTAAATCCCTAGCAACCTTCGTACAAAAAGAAGTGTGTTAAAGAGATATCTCCCCATGATAAAAAAGAAGAACAACCGTTTTGCCTAAAAGGAGGAACTAAACTGAACCTTCAAGAGGAAAACCAAATAGGGTTCGGTTAGGGAACATTTACCAATAGACAAGGGAATTTCGACAGTCACACAGTAGGACATGGTGAAGCATAGAGAAGAGAAGCAGAGAAGATGAGAAGAAGAGAAAGATAATAGCTAGACCCTGATAGGGTTCGACCAAAGTAAAAGCACAGAGTAATCAGTAAGATCAGTTCATAGAGAGCAAGAGAGCGAAGAAGGAGAGAATCAGTTCCCCAAGCAACGCCCTAAACTGAAGTGAAATTGTAAGAAGAGGGATCCAAATATTCATCCAAAAGGGGTAAGCTATCAAAAAAGAAAAGAATGATGGATAGAAATCGGTGCCAAAATTGTGAGAAGAACAACCAAAGAACAAAAGTGAAAAGTAGAGAAAAGAACAAAAGTTGCCAAAACCGAAAATGAAAACAGAAGGGGTTCCCCTAACTCAAAAGCTGAATTCTCTTCAGCCCCAAGATTCCACCAATGGCACCAACACTTCCTCTCACCTATCACTCCTTGATTTCCTCCTACAAACTCTCCCCACATCCCCAAACCGATCATCATTCAAACTTCCCTCACATCTCCTAACTTTTGGCTATTCACTCCCATACAAACACTCCACCTTTAGAGTTTTAGTCAACCTCAACCACTTCCCTTGCGAGAGCAACAAAATATTACTCCCTTGCACATGGGGTAACTCGAACTCAAGACCACTAGGCACACCCACACGCCACTTACCATCAAGCTAACAGGCGTTACATTGCCATGTTTTTCCTATTTTAATTTAAAAGCTCACTTAAAGACATGTAAGGGTTTATTCAACAATAAAAGACATAATTTTGCTAAAGCTTAGGTTTGAACCCAGGGCTTCTCACACTACTCAAGACCCTTAACCATCATAGTAGTAAGCCAACATGCAACACTACATGCAATTAAATTACTAAGAAAAATTGGGGCATTACAATTCTACCCCTAAAAGAAAATTTTGGCCTTGAAATTTACCTGATTAAAACAGATAGGGGTAGTGTTGCCCCATTGCCTCCTTGGGCTCCCACGTGGCTTCTTCAGAACTATGATTTCACCATAATACCTTAACCAATGGAACAGATTTCCTCCTCAGAACTTTCACATCGCGGTCTAAAATCTAGACCTGCTCTTCCTCAAAGGTCAGATCTAGTCTAACCTCAATCTCCTCAGTTGAAACGATGTGTGTAGGGTCAGAGCGATATCGCCTCAACATAGAGATGTGAAACACATCATGAATCCGGTCCGACTCCGGAGGTAACTCAAGTTGATAGGTGACCGATCCCACACGCTTTAATATACTATATGACCTAATGAACCTAGGGCTTAACTTGCCGTTCCGACCAAATCTCAATACTTTATTCCATGGCGAGACCTTAAGAAACACCAAGTCCCCCACAGAAGACTCAATTTCCTTTCACCTCAGATCCGGATATGACTTCTACCTGTCAGATGCCGCCTCCAGTCGATCCCAAATCAACCTAACATTATCTTTAGTATTAGAAATCAATTTAGGACCTAGCACACGTCGCTCGCTCAACTCAGTCCAACACGTGGGAGTACGACACTTACTACCATATAATGCCTCGTAAGGTGCCATCTAAATGCTGGATTAGTAACTATTATTATATGCAAACTCTGCTAATGGTAAATAATCCTCTCAACTGCCTCGGAAGTCTATCACACAACTCCTTAACATGTCCTCTAGTATCTGAATCACCCTTTCCGACTGACCGTCTGTTTGAGGATGGAATGTAGTACTGAAGTCCAACCTTGTACCCAATTCCTTGTGTAACTTCTTCCAAAACTGAGACGTGAAGCGAGGATCTCTATTGAATATTATCGAAATCGATACCCTATGCAGTCGCACTATCTCAGACACGTACAGCTTAGCCAGTTTTTACAATCAGTAATCAGTACAAATAGGTATGAAGTGAGCAGTCTTGGTTAATCGATCCACAATGACCCATACCGAATCTTTCTTAGAAGGCTTTAGGGGTAGCCCACTAACAAAGTCCATAGTTACTCTCTCCAATTTCCAAAGTGGAATTTTAATTGGCTGAAGCAGTCCTGAAGGCAACTGATGCTCCGCCTTAACCTGTTGACAAGTCTTGGCCACCAATATAACTCCCGAAGATCTCGGTACATCTTATTCCCACTAGGATGCATAGCATAAGGACTACTATACACTTATTGCAGTATAGACCGTCTCAATTCAGTATCTTTCGGTACACAGACTCTTCCACGAAAATAAAGTACCCCTTCGCTATTCAGTCCAAAATCTGAAGTTTTCCCCTTCTCTATTTGTCTGAAACAAGAGTCCAGTGATTCATCCTCCAACTGTTCACCCTTTATCTGATCAGTCTACATCGATTTAACCTGAAGTTTGGCCAACAGACTATCGTCATCGAACAAGCTGAGACGAGCGAACATCACTCTCAGATCAGTCACGTCCCTACGGCTCAATGCGTCGGCTACCACATTAGCCTTACTTAGATGGTATTTGATTGAATAGTGATAATCCTAAAGCAGCTCAATCCATCTACGCTGCCTAAGGTTTAACTCCTTCTGAGTGAGGCAATACTTGAGGCTCTTGTGATCTGTGTATATGATACAATTTTCTCTATACAAGTAATGCCTCCAATTTTTCAATGCGAATACCATTGGAACCAGTTCCAAGTCATACGTCAGATAGTTCACCTCATGCGTCTTAAGCTGACGAGAGGCATAAGCCACCACCTTACCTTCTTGCATTAACACACATCCTAAATCGACATGTGGTGCATCGCTATAGACAGTGAATTCCTTCCCAGACTCTGACTGTATCAAGACAAGTGCCTCATTCAGAACTTTCTTGAGCTTCTCAAAGCTCCATTGCTGAGCGTCAATGGAGATAAAAGGCACGTCTTTATGTAGAAGCTTAATTAAAGGCATGCCAATCACTAAGAACCCCTCTACAAATCTTCGATAGTACCTAGCCAGCGTAGAAAACTATGAATTTTTGATACAGTCTTAGGCTACTTCTAATCCAATACAGCCTTAATTTTTCGAGGATCAACCCTAATCCCCTCAGCAGAAACCATATGGACCAGAAAAGTTACCTTTCGAAGCTAGAATTTACACTTACTAAATTTAGCATACAATTGATTCTTTCTCAAAATCTGCAGAACAACTCGGAGATGTGCGTCATGTAAATCCCCAGTCTTCGAATACACCAGAATGTCATCTATAAACACCACCACGAACCAATCTAGATAGCGCTGGAACACTCAGTTCATCAAATCCATAAAAGCTGCTGGTGCATTCGTCAATCCAAACAGCATCACTAGAAACTCGTAATGACCGCAACAAGTCCTAAAGGCTGTCTTGTAAACATCAGTCTCCTTAACCCTCAGTTGATGGTACCCCAATCAGAGATCAATCTTAGAGAAGACCGAGGCTCCTCAAAATTGGTCAAATAAATCGTCAATCCTCAGTAAGGGGTGTTTATTCTTAACAATCAATTTGTTAACTTACCGATAGTCGATGCACATGTGCATAGTTCCATCCTTCTTTTTTACAAATAAAATCGGTGCTCCCCACAGAGACACACTAGGGCTGATGAACCCTCAATCCAATAACTCCAGAATTTGAGCCTTACGCTCTACGAGCTCCTTCGGTGCCATTCTATAAGGAGCAATAGTCACCGGAGCTATACCAGGCAAGAGCTCTATCCCAAACTCAACTTCACGATTAGGAGGTAACCCCGATAATTTATTGGGAAAGACATCCGAAAACTCCTTAATTGTTCTGATATCTTTCACAGTCGAACCCTCAGAATTTGAAGCACTGACATAGGCTAAATATGCCTCACAACCTTTTTGCACCAACTTCTCAGCCCTAAGTGCAAAAATCACATTTGACAGATAATTCCAGCACTCTCCTGTCATAATTACCTCATCACCCTTTTCAGTTCTCAGTATCATCCGCTTCGCAGCACAGTTCAAATTTGCCAAATGCCTAACCAGCCAGTCCATGCCAACTATCATGTCAATTCCCCAAATGGAAGTTCTATCAGGTCAGCTAAAAAGATCATTCCTTGAACCTCCAAAAGTACATCTATAAATAATTTGTTCACTCTCACTTATTTCCCTAACGGGATCAACACGGTACCCTCACTCGTAGTGATTTCAACCATTATATCCAAAGAATCAGATACAGTGCATGCTATATAAGAGTACGTAGATCCAACATCAATCAATGTAGTGTAAGGTACATTATGAATAAAGAACGTACCAATAATAACATCTGGGGCGTCTCCATCCTCTCGACAACGTATAGTATAAACCAATGCTAGTTGCCTCGCCTCAGCCTGACCAGCACCTATGCTCGGTGCTTCACGACCACGGCCCATACCATTTTTTCCTCTGACCTGACTACGACCTCTCGGTGGCTGCTAAAAACTCCTCAGTGGCTGAACCGTACCCCTACCAGTAGCTTGCATCTGATCGAGCCTCTGTGGACAATCTCTGATACGGTGCTCCATAGATCCGCACTTGAAACATGCCCCCATCTGAACCCAGCACTCGCCCTGATGGCATTTCCCACAAACAGTACAAGGTTGCAACCCAAAAGTAGCAACAGGGGGCTCAACTCTAACTGGCTCATCAACTCTGGCCTTTTTCTTAGGCCTCAAAGCTGAACTTGAGGGCTCCCAAACCCTCTTGTTCCTTCCCCTGTCTGACTCACAGTTCTGGCGCTCAGTGCGTTTCACATCCTCAGTGATCTTCGCCTTTTCCACTAACATAGAAAAATCTCGCTCCCTCTGTAGAGTTATCAAAACTCGTAGATCATCTCTGAGATCGTCTTCGAAACACACACAACATTCATACTCAGTTACCACCATGCCTCGCGCATAGCGACTCAATCGTAGAAACTCTGCCTCATATTCAGCCATAGACTTAACCCCCTGGGATAGATCCAAAAACTCCCTTCTGCAAGCATCCACATAGCTTGCGCCCACATATTTTTCTTGGAATGCATTCTTGAAAAACTCCCAAGTCAAACGATCGGGCTGAGTACCCTCTTTCACAGTAAGCCACCACTAATAGGCTTCATCTCTCAATAATGACACTGCATTTTTTAGTTTCTGCTCTAAGGTGCAGTCGAGGTCATCTGTGATCCTCTCTGTGGCCTCTACCCAATATTCAACCACACTTGGGGCAACTCTAGCGATACCCCTAAAGATCTCAGCCCTATTAGACCTGAGTCGTTCCGTTACCAACCTACGGCCCACAGTAACAGTATTGGGCCTAGCGACCTTTTCCAAAATTTGCAGCATAGGTTGGAACAGTGCATCATCCCCAATTGCACGATCGTTAGACCCAGCTTCAGTTACAGGTGAAGGCGGTCCCTCTCTAGCTTCATTGCTAAGCATATTGCCCGACGCTGACAATCCAGTCTGAGCACCTCCACGGCCTCCGCTGCGACCTCTTGTACCCCTTCCACGAGTACCTCTAGTGTTCATTATCGATTTGCATATTTTTTGTTTTAACAGTTTTATGCATTAGTTTTACAGTTCCAGTATTTATTAACAATGTTTTATGACAATATCATCAATAATTTAGAGTTGTTTGTTCTCGCAGATCATAGTCCTACTAGAGTTTCAGGTTAGCCTAAAAAAGGTTTCAGTACAATCTATTATCTACAGTAATCTCAGTATTTCAGTTAAATCAAACAGTAGTTATGGAGAACTTACAGGTTTGGCATTGGAAACTCAATAGACCACACATTCAGAAATAACACCTCAAAATATTTTCCACCATTTGAAACAATCCTTTTGAAATTTACGTTTTTAGGGAAAACCCAAATCCACAGTCGAGTTTTAAAACTTGGCTCTGATACCACTAAATGTAACACCCCAAACCCAGCCTAGACGTTATGGCTGAATCTGACGGTGTCACAATGAAGTGCTTTTCGAAAACTTAGTCTAGTTGATGAAAACTCGTTTGAAAATTGAAAACCTCTTTGTTAGAACTCAAATCTCTCTAGCCATTTGTTATCTATTTTAAATTGTCACTACTTTTGAAACATTGTTTGTTGTGGAAGCATTTCAAAAGTGTCGCGAAATTTGAAAATAGTTATCGTTTTGGAAAATCGCGTTCTACTTCTAACAGGTATAAATCATAATAACAAAAATCCCAAATTAAAAACTAGAAAATTAGAGAGGCTGTATTACATAATTTAAACCCAAAACAAGATCTAATAGCAATTAAACGCCAAATAAAATAGAACAAGAGCAGTAGTGTGGCCATCTCTGAGTCCCTCGCAGCACCGACGCACCTTAGGATTACCTGCGTAGTTAAAAACTACCGTGAGTTTGTGAAAACTCAATGTGTAACCTTATTTATCAAACAGTAACATACAGTGATAAACAGTCTGGGCCCAAGTCCATATCAGTTGCAATATCAGTGTGTGTAACGCCCCCACGCCCGAGACCGTCGCCGGAGTCGAGTATGAGGTGTTACTAAGCTTAATTTAACATTTTTAGAACTTTGGATTATTTGTTTTTACATTCACAGCTCTTAAGCTACTTGCGTCACAATCACAAGAAAAATCATATCTCGAGTTACGAAACTCGAAATCAAGATCCGTAAATTTTCCCTGAATCTAGACTCATATACCTATCTACTAATATTTTTCTAAAATTTTTTTGTTGGGACAATTAGTACAGTTTATTAGTTAAAGTTACCCCTGTTACAGAACTTGACTGGACTGACCTCTGTTTACTACGAACCACATTTCTCTCTGTAAAAAATTCATATAATTATGAGTTTTCTTTCTCCTAAAACTAAACTCAATAAGGATTCTGATAATATAAAATAAACCACCTAATTATATCTGTACAATTTATGGTGAATTTTTAAAGTTGAAATAGGGGATCCAGAAACTTCTCTGACCCTATTTCACTAAAATTCAAATATCTTCTAACATATAATTTCTTTACCTTTTTCATTTGTTTCATGTGAAACTAGACATAATAAGCTTCAATTTGATATTTAATCCATCACCAAATTCAATTTCTATGATTTTTAGTAAATTTTCAAACTCACATCAGTGTTGCTGCAATATTCTGTTTATGGCAAATTTCACCCCTTTTTATGGGTTTTCATGAATTGGATATCCTAATAGCTTTCCACAACATCGAACATAATCTAAACTAACCATTTCCATAATTTATCATTATCAAGCATTTTCTCAACCACTCCATCACCATATCATAAGATCATTTACACAAAATAGGTATATTGCTATACATGCCATACTTAAATTTACAAGCCATTTACCGAAAAGTTCTTCCGGATAGTGTGACTGATCCTTCGACCTATCCCGACTCCTGAGCTGGTTTGTCCAAAACTACAATGAGTAAGAAGGAGGGAGTAAGCATAAATGCTTAGTAAGTTCATATGCAAATAATAAGTAACATAACAAACAATCATACCAATCAACATTAGCATGCATCACCAAAACACATATCACATTTCTAATCATTTTTCATCATCTTATTACCTTATCGTGGTTGTATCAATACTCAACCCGAGGGTTAAATATATACCTGTACAGAATATCCATTTCTCATCGCTTACCAATACGTCTCTTTACATCTCTCGTATTCCTCCATTTGAGTAAAACTTTACCCGTTGAACACATCGGAATATAATTCGGATACATGGAAACTTTGCACATAAGTGCCACATATGTAGCCAAGCTACTATGTAACCCGCCCATAAGCGAACTCGGACTCAACTCAACGAGCTCGGGCGTTCGCATCCATAAGTGAACTCGGACTCAACTCAACGAGCTCGGATGCCTAGTTACATCTCACGAACTCGGACTCAACTCAACGAGTTCGGACATTCGCATCCATAAGTGAACTCGAACTCAACTCAACGAGTTCGGATGCTCAACCATCCTAGTGACATGTCACTTGTATCCTAATCTATTCCTAAGGTTCAAACGGGATTTTCCTCGAACACATATCCTTGCCGTCTTCCGTAGAATGCCGGAACCAATACTCGGTAACAATTATGCTTAACAAGTAATTCACATAATTTGCATTTTATTCGAAATTAACCACAAAGTATATATTTCATGATAAAAATCAGCATATCACATAATTGACATCAATGACTTAAAAATAACAATTATGCTACATTACTTACACATGAACTTACCATGGTACCAAAATACAAAGATTTTGCAATTTAGTCCAAAACCTTTTCTTTTCCTCGATTGGGGTCGTTTCCACGTCTTTCTTGATCTAAAATAACACATTTAGCTTATTTAATACTCACATTATCAAATTAATCCTTAATTCAAATTTTGGCAAAATTACAATTTTACCCCTAAACTTTTGCATATTTACATTTTTGCCCCTAGGCTCGGGATTAAACTTTATTCCTTATTCTTATGTTTTACAACATACTGATCACTTTTCCCTTCTATGGCAACATCAAATTCTCACTCTAACATGTACTTGTGATCATTAGGTATTTTCTGGAATTAAGCCCTTTTACTCGTTTTGCTTAAAATCGAGTGGTACAAGTTGTCTAACATAATTTAAAACTTCATATTCTATCATAAAACATCAAAATACACAAATTTCACCTATGGGTATTTTTTCCAAATATAAACCCTAGGTTAAATTATTGCTAACATAAGCTTAATCGAGTTATCGGGATCTCAAAAACGTAAAAATCATTAAAAACGGGGCTTAGAATCACTTACTATGAAGCTTGAAAGTTGAAGAAACCCTAGCTATGGTGAGATAGAGCATTCGGCAGCAACTAAATGGGGAAGATGACTATTTTGTGTCATTTTTCCCATTTTATTTCATTAATTATCCAAATGACCAAAATGCCCTTAATACCTTTCTTTGAAAATTTTCATATACAAGCCCATTTTTTGTCCAAAATTTTAGAAATTGGTCAAATTGCTATTTAAGACCTCCTAATTAATATTTCAAAGCAATTTCATACTAAAAACTTCTAGAATGCAAGTTTTGCAACTTATTCGATTTAGTCCCTAACTTCAAATTAAGCATTTTATGCATAGAGTTTCCTCACAAAATTTTCACACAATCATGCAATCATATCATAAACCTCAAAATAATTATAAAATAATTATTTTTATCTCGGACTTGTGGTCACAAAACCACTATTCCGATTAGGCCCTAATTCGAGATATTACAACTCTCCCCCCTTTAAGGATTTTCGTCCTCGAAAATCTTACCGGTAAACAGATGTGGGTATTGACTTCTCATATTTTCTTCGGATTCCCATGTAGCTTCTTCTACTCCATGCTTTTGCCACAACACCTTCACAAGTGCAATATTTTTATTTCTTAGTTGTTTGACCTCTCGAGCTAAAATCTTAATTGGTTCTTCTTCGTAAGTCATATCTGGTTGTAGTTCAATTTACGTCTTATGAAACTACATGTGAAGGATCCGAACGATACCGACATAACATAGATACGTGGAACACATCATGAATCTTCTCTAATTCAGGTGGTAAAGCTAGCCGATATGCTACCGGTCCAACTTTTTCAATTATTTCATATGGCCCAATAAAACGCAGACTTAATTTGCCCTTCCATCCAAATCTGAGAACTTTCTTCCACGGAGACACCTTTAAAAATACTTTATCACCAACTTGAAATTCAATGTCCTTTCGTTTTAAATCTGCATAAGATTTCTGTCTATCTGAAGCAACTTTCAAACAATCTCAAATTAGCTTCACTTTTTCTTCAGTTTCTTTTATTAGATCAACTCCATAAATCTGATTTTCCTTGAGTTCATCCAATACAAAGGCGTTCGACACTTACGACCATACAATGCTTCATAAGGTGCCATTTTCAAGCTCGTCTGGTAACTATTATTGTAAGCAAATTCTACCAACGGTAAATATTTTTCCCAACTTCCTTGAAATTCCAATACACAACATCTGAGCATATCTTCAAGAATCTGAATTACTCTCTCTGATTGTCCATCGGTTTGTGGATGAAAAGCGATCTTGAAATTTAACTTCGTACCTAACGCGTCTTGCAACTTTTGCCAAAACCGCGAGGTAAACCTTGGATCTCTATCTGAAATGATCGACAATGGTATTCCATGTAGTCTAACAATTTCTCTAACATACAGTTCAGCCAACTTCTTAAGAGAATAATCTGTACGTACTGAGATAAAATGAGCCGACTTAGTCAATCTGTCAACTATTACCCAGATGACATCTTTCTTTCCTGGAGTCAATGGCAATCCTGATACAAAATCCATAGTAATCCGATCCCATTTCCATTCAGGAACCATAATAGGCTGAAGTAATCTCGAAGGCACTTGGTGTTCAGCTTTCACCTGTTGACAAATTAAGCATTTGGACACAAACTCTGATATATCTCTTTTCATTCCATTCCACCAATACATTTTCTTCAAGTCATTATACATTTTCGTACTACCCGGATGAATTGAGAAACAACCACTATGTGCTTCCTGTAGGATCTTTTGAATCAATTCCTCATTCTTAGGTACACAAATCCGATCTTTAAACATTAAGCATCCATCAGAACCGATTCTGAAATCTGACTCTGTATCAACTTCACACTGCTTTCTCTTGGCTTGCAAATCTTGATCATCTTTCTGAGCTTCAGAAATCTCTTGTAAAAACATCGGTTTTGCTCTTAACTCTGCTAGAATCGAACCATCATCTGACATTTTCAACTGAGTGTTCATAATTCTCAAAGCAAACAACAACTTTCTACTTAAAGCATCGGCAACCACATTCGCTTTTCTCGGATGATAATCAATAACAAACTCGTAATCTTTCAATAACTCCAACCATCTTCGCTGTCTTAAATTCAAGTCTTTTTGTGACATCAAGTACTTAAGACTTTTATGGTCGGTATATACCCGGCACTTTTCACCATACAAATAATGTCGCCAAATTTTCAAAGCAAACACCACCGCAGCCAATTCCAAATCGTGAGTAGGATAATTCCTCTCATGAGGTTTTAACTACCACGAAGCATAAGCCACCACTTTTCCTTCTTGCATGAGTACACACCCCAAACCATTTAGAGAAGCATCACTATACACCACAAATTCTTTACCGATTAAATTTGTACTAACACTTGGTGCCTCTGTTAATAACTTTTTCAATTCTTCAAAACTCTGTTGACATTCCTCTGTCCATTCAAATTTAACATCCTTTCGGAGTAATCTAGTTATAGGAGCAGCAATCATAGAAAATCCATTTACAAACCGCTGATAATACCCAGCTAGCCCCAAGAAACTTCTAACTTCAGTTACATTTTTCGGTGGTTTCCAATCAACAATGGCTGAAATTTTACTAGGATCAACCCGTATACCATCACTTGAAACAATATGACCCAAAAATCTGACTTCCCGGAGCCAAAATTCACTTTTACTAAACTTAGCATACAACTGCTTATCTCTCAAAGTTTGCAAAACTATCCTCAAATGCTCAGCATGCTCTGTCTCATCTTTTGAATAAATTAAAATATCATCTATAAACACCACAACAAATTTGTCCAAGTATGGCGGAATATGCGATTCATTAAATCCATAAACACAATGAGAGCATTTGTCAACCCAAATGGCATAACTAAAAATTCATAATGACCATACCTTGTTCTAAAAGCGCTTTTAGGCACATCCGACTCTTTTACCCGTAGTTGATAATACCCGGATCTCAAGTCAATCTTTGAAAACCATGTCGCTCCTTTTAGCTGATCAAACAAATCATCAATTCTTGGCAACGGATACTTGTTTTTGATTGTCACCTTGTTTAACTCACCGATAATCAACACACAACCTCATAGAACCATCCTTCTTTTCACAAATAACACGGAGCACCCCAAGGTGAAAAAATCGGTCTCACAAAACCTTTATCAGTCCAACTCTTGCAATCGTGACTTTAATTCCTTCAACTCTGCTGGTGCCATTCTATACGAACAATCGAAATCGGAGCTGTTCCGTATCAAATCAATACCAAATTCTACTTCCACGATCGGAGGCAAACCCGGCAATTCTTACGGAAATACGTCCGCAAATTCACACACAACCTAAGACTTGATTCAACTTTCTTTTCAACTTCTTTTGTATTAATTACATACGCCAAATAAGCTTCATAACCCTTTCTCAAATATCTTTGAGCCGACATTGAAGAAATCACGCTAGATAATGCCTCTGATTTGTCTGATTCAACCCGCAGAATTTCACCACTTTCACACTTTAATTCTATAACCTTTTCTTTGCAATTTATTTTAGCATCATGCAATGTCAACCAATCCATACCCAAAATAACATCAAACTCATCAAACGGAAACAACATCAAGTCAGCCGAAAAGTAATGATCCCGAATCATTAAAGGACATTTCTTACTTACTTTATCAACAATCACACATTTGCCTAACGGATTCAACACTCTAATCATAAATTCTGTGTTCTCAACAGGTATATTCATACTAGACACCAATTTCATGCACACATATGAATGAGTAGAACCGGGATCAATCAAAGCAATAACATTAACATTATAGAGAGAAAATGTACCGGTAATCACATCAGGTGAGGAAGCATCTTTGCGCGCTTTAATAGCATAAGTTCTAGCCGGAGCCCTTCCTTGAGTCTAAGCGGTGCATCCTGGCTACATTCTTCCGCTTGCTTCGCTCCCAGCTTTTCTTGGATATCTACCTCTTGAATCTGCACCACTTGTTTTTGTATTCTGAAAGTTTTCTTTTTCAGCTCTTTCTGGGCAGTCTCTAATAAAATGATCCGGAGAACCACATCAAAAACATTCATTTGCTCTGGACGGACCAAAATGATTTTTACCACACCGCTGGCACTCAGGTTTAACAAATCTCGAATTCCCTACACTGGCTGCCGAAGTAGTCTGGACTTAGGACCCACATTTTGCTTCTTATAATTCCCATATGATTGCCCAGCTGAAGTTTGGGAACGAGGATTCATATTTCTTGACTTTCCAGTTCTTTGTGAGAATGAACTGCTCGCGGTTCTTTTTTCCAAATTCTAGTCTCAACCTCTACCTTTTTCTTCTCTTTAAGTAGTTCTTCAGCCTTGCAAGCTCGATCCACCAGCACTACCATTTCTTTTAATTCAAGAATTCCAACAAATACCTTGATGTCTTCGTTGAGTCCGTCTTCAAGTCGTCGGCACATCTTGGCCTCTGTAGGAACATACTCTCTAGCATATTTACTTAATCGAACAAACTCTCTTTCATATTCTGTAACTGTCATATTACCTTGCTTTAGCTCAAGAAATTCTTTACGCTTCTGATCAATAAATCTTTCACTAATATATTTCTTCCGAAACTCTTCTTGAAAGAATTCCCAAGTTACTCTCTCTTTCGGTACCACCGAAATCAATGTCTTCCACCAATTATAAGCTGAATCCCTCAACAAAGATATAGCGCATTTCAAACATTCTTCAGGTGTACAAGATAATTCATCAAATACCCGGATAGAATTTTCAAGCCAGAACTCTGCTTTTTCGGCATCATCATCAATATTTGCCTTAAATTCTTCAGCCCCTTGCTTGCAGATTCTGTCAACTGGAGTTCTATGAAATTTCATCAGATCCATACCTTGAGGCATCGGGCGTACAGGTTGAGGAATTGGGGGAGGTGGGGGGAGGTTGTACATTTGGGTTCGTATGAACGAACTCAGTGTACCATGCACTCATCATTTGGAGAAAGGCTTCCCGACCCCTTTCTCCTCCTCTCTGACCAACAGTAGGAGGTGGATTTTCAGTTGGCGCTGCTCCTTCAGCCGGAGCTGGCGCATTACTCTCTACTTCATCTGTCACAGCTGGATCGGGATCCATTTACTATAAAAAAAATCATTTAAAAAGGTCAGAAGTCGTCACACTATCACAATTTATACATATGGCATGTATAGCAAAATCCGTACATACAACACGTAGTCCGAGAACCGACTAAACCTGCTTTGATACCACTAAATGTAACGCCTCCACGCCCGAGACCGTCGCCGGAGTCGAGTATGAGGTGTTACTAAGCTTAATTTAACATTTTTAGAACTTTGGATTATTTGTTTTTACATTCACAGCTTTTAAGCTACTTGCGTCACAATCACAAGAAAAATCATATCTCGAGTTACGAAACTCAAAATCAAGATCCGTAAATTTTCCCTGAATCTAGACTCATATACCTATCTACTAATTTTTTTTTAGAATTTTTTTGTTGGGCCAATTAGTACAGTTTATTAGTTAAAGTTACCCCTGTTACAGAACTTGACTGGACTGACCTCTGTTTACTACGAACCACATTTCTCTCTGTAAAAAATTCATATGATTATGAGATTTGTTTCTAATGAAACTAGACTCAATAAGGATTTTGATAATATAAAATAAACCACCTAATTATATCTTTACAATTTATGGTGAATTTTTAAATTTGAAATAGGGGATCTAGAAACTGCTCTGACCCTGTTTCACTAAAATTCAAATATCTTCTAACATATAATTCCTTTACCTGTTTAATTTGTTTCATGTGAAACTAGACATAATAAGATTCAATTGGATATTTAATCCATCACCAAATTCAATTTCTATGATTTTTAGTAAATTTTCAAACTCACATCAGTGTTGCTGCAATATTCTGTTTATGGCAAATTTCACCCCTTTTTATGGGTTTTCATGAATTGGATATCCTAATAGCTTTCCACAACATCAAACATAATCTAAACTAACCATTTCCATAATTTATCATTATCAAGCATTTTCTCAACCATTCCATCACCATATCATAAGATCATTTACACAAAATAGGTATATTGCTATACATGCCATACTTAAATTTACAAGCCATTTACCAAAAGTTCTTCCTGATAGTGTGATGATCCTTCGACCTATCCCGACTCTGAGCTGGCTTGTCCAAAACTACAATGAGTAAGAAGGAGGGAGTAAGCATAAATGCTTAGTAAGTTCATATGCAAATAATAAGAAACATAACAAACAATCATACCAATCAACATTAGCATGCATCACCAAAACACATATCACATTTCTAATCATTTTTCATCATCTTATTACCTTATCGTGGTTGTATCAATACTCAACCCGAGCGTTAAATACATACCTGTACAGAATATCCATTTCTCATCGCTTACCAATACGTCTCTTTACATCCCGAGTATTCCTCCATTTGAGTAAAACTTTACCCGTTGAACACATCAGAATATAATTCGGATACATGGAAACTTTGCACATAAGTGCCACATATGTAGCCAAGCTACTATGTAACCCGCCCATAAGCGAACTCGGACTCAACTCAACGAGCTCGGGCGTTCGCATCCATAAGTGAACTCGGACTCAACTCAACGAGCTCGGATGCCTAGTTACATCTCACGAACTCGGACTCAACTCAACGAGTTCAGACATTCGCATCCATAAGTGAACTCGGACTCAACTCAACGAGTTCGGATGCTCAACCATCCTAGTGACATGTCACTTGTATCCTAATCTATTCCTAAGGTTCAAACGGGATTTTCCTCAAACACATATCCTTGCCGTCTTCCGTAGAATGCCGGAACCAATACTCGATAACAATTATGTTTAACAAGTAATTCATATAATTTGCATTTTATTCGAAATTAACCACAAAGCATATATTTCATGATAAAAATCAGCATATCACATAATTGACATCAATGACTTAAAAATAACAATTATGCTACATTATTTACACATGAACTTACCTTGGTACCAAAATACAAAGATTTTGCAATTTAGTCCGAAACCTTTTCTTTTCCTCGATTGGGGTCGTTTCCACGTCTTTCTTGATCTAAAATAACACATTTAGCTTATTTAATACTCACATTATCAAATTAATCCTTAATTCAAATTTTGGAAAAATTACAATTTTACCCCTAAACTTTTGCATATTTACATTTTTGCCCCTAGGCTCGGGATTAAACTTTATTCCTTATTCTTATGTTTTACAACATGCTGATCACTTTTCCCTTCTATGGCAACATCAAATTCTCACTCTAACATGTACTTGTGACTATTAGGTATTTTTACCGATTAAGCCCTTTTACTCGTTTTTGCTTAAAATCGAGTAGTACAAGTTGTCTAACATAATTTAAAACTTCATATTCTATCATAAAACATCAAAATACACAAATTTCACCTATGGGTATTTTTCCAAATATAAACCCTAGGTTAAATTATTGCTAACATAAGCTTAATCGAGTTATCGGGATCTCAAAAACGTAAAAATCATTAAAAACGGGGCTTAGAATCACTTATTATGAAGCTTGAAAGTTGAAGAAACCCTAGCTATGGTGAGATAGAGCATTCGGCAGCAACTAAATGGGGAAGATGACTATTTTGTGTCATTTTTCCCATTTTATTTCATTAATTATCCAAATGACCAAAATGCCCTTAATACCTTTCTTTGAAAATTTTCATATACAAGCCCATTTTTTGTCCAAAATTTTAGAAATTGGTCAAATTGCTATTTAAGACCTCCTAATTAATATTTCAAAGCAATTTCATACTAAAAACTTCTAGAATGAAAGTTTTGCAACTTATTCGATTTAGTCCCTAACATCAAATTAAGCATTTTATGCATAGAGTTTCCTCACAAAATTTTCACACAATCATGCAATCATATCATAAACCTCAAAATAATTATAAAATAATTATTTTTATCTCAGATTTGTGGTCACGAAACCACTATTCCGATTAGGCCCTAATTCGGGATATTACAGTGTGGGCCTTAGCCCAATATAGAAACAGTATCAGAGCGAGCCTTAGCCCATCTCGGTACAGTATCAGACATGCAAATAAAGATCCCACCTAACCATCCTCTACACTCCACTCTGCCCAGCCCTGCACTACATGTGGGGACTAAGTCAACCCACGCATCCCTACACTCCAAAATAACGTACCATTTTTGACACTATTAGTATTTGCAGCAGAGCTGCCAATAATAGGCTTATAACCTTTCAGTACACTTTCTCCAACATCATATATCCCACCCCATGCAATGCAACATAATATAGATGTAGATACAGTAATCATGGCATGCTCAAATAGTCATATATCATATAGGGGTATATCTGTCATTTACTTCGTAGGGGTATAATAGTCATTCTAACAGATTAGGATCTAGGTATATTTATCGACCCTACAGTAGGTCCACAGTCCTCTCGAGAAACCCGTGCAACCTTAACAGTCAAACAGTGATAAATAGGCCCAAACCCATAATACGGCCCATGTAGGTCCACACGCTCATGTGGCCCAATAAGCCCAAATAATGGCATAAACCCGTACAACTACACAACCAACCCTATTATCTCCACACATCCGTGCAGTTTGCCCGTGCGGGGCCCACGAGCTTTTGAGGCCCACACAGCCCATTTCAGCCCAACATAGCCCAAAACGACCCATGCCCATGAGATCACTCGTGGTGATCTCTACAGTCACATGCTCACATTTATACATCTAGATGACCACACGAGCGTGCGCTCACTCACGTAGCATCGATGAAACAGTGTTTCAGCTTATGCCGTATATCGATGGTGATAGTGTGGTTACACACCTGTTATAGAGTTGTATTCAAAATGCCTCAGAAATCGAAACCTATGATCAACCACGACTTCTCATTAGTCTAACACCCTTGTTAATACAAAACCATACTACCCTTGAATAAAATACTTTAACCCTTGTTTGCTTGCTTGCTTCAACAATCGAAGCCCTTGCTTGCTTCAAACCACGTATTCTCCTCAACACTTAACCCTTCATAAAAACAGTTAACCAACTCATGAGAATCTATAATCCTACATAAACACATCTAAAACCAACACTTACCAATAGAGGAGTTATCACTTGTAAAGGAACAATCGGCTCCACACCTTGTTTAAAGAGATTGAATCCCTAGCAACCTTCGTACAAAAAGAAGTGTGTTAAAGAGATATCTCCCCATGATAAAAAGGAATAACAATTGTTCAGCCTAAGAGGAGGAACATAAACTGAACCTTCAAGAGGAAAACCAAATAGGGTTCAGTTTGGGAACACATACCAGTTGACAAGGGAATTTTGACAGTCCCACAACAGGACACAATCAAGCACAGATAAGAGAAGCAGAGAAGATGAGAAGAAGAAGGACGATATCCAGAACTTGACAGATTTCGGCCAAAGTAAAAGCATAGAGCAACCGGTCAAGATCAATTCACAGAGAGCAATAAAGCGAAGAATGAGAGAATCAATTCCCCAAGCAACGCACTAAATTGAAGTGAAATTGTGAGAAGAGGGATACAGATATTCGGCCAAAGGGGGTAAGTTATCAAAAAAGAAAAGAATGATGGATAGAAATCGGTGCCAAAATTGTGAGAAGAATAGCCAAAGAACAAAAGTGAAAAGCAGAGAAAAGAAAAAAAGTTGCCAAAACTGAAAATGAAAACAAAAGAACAAAAGTTGCCAAAACTGAAAATGAAAACAGAAAGGGTTCCCCTAACCCAAAAACTGAATTCTCTTCAGCCCTAAGAGTCCACCAACGGCACCAACACTTCCTCTCGCCCATCACTCATTGATTTCCTCCTACAAACTCTCCCCACATCCCTAAACCGATCATCATTCAAACTTCCCTCACATCTCCTAACTTTCGGCTATTCACTCCGAGTTTCAATCAACCTCAACCACCTCCCTTGCGAGAGTAGCAAAATATTACTCCCTTGCGCATGGGGTAACTTGAAGTCAAGACCACTAGGCACACCCACACGCCACTTACCATCAAGCTAACAGACGTTACATTGCCATGTTTTTCCTATTTTAATTTAAAAGCTCACTTAACAACATGCAAGGGTTTATTCAACAACAAAAGACATAATTTTGCTAAAGCCTAAGTTTGAACCCAGGGCCTCTCACACTACTCTGGACCCTTAACCATCACAGTAGTAAGCCAATATGCAACACAACACGCAATTAAATTACTAAGAATAATTGGGTTGTTACACCTCAAATGGCACCCCCAAAACAATCAACAAATCATACATCATTTTAACAAATCAAGAAATCTCAAAATGGATCAAAACCGACCTTATGAGCATGCACTAAACTTCCAAATTGTTTCAAGCTCAACATAAGCATAACATTCATTTTACCTTACCAATGTAATAGTTCAGAATCTAATCACCATTTAAGTAATTAGGCATACATGACTAAAACTACTCAATAAGATCACAATCAACAAGATCATTACAAACACATATATATACACATGATATTCAAAACACCAATCTCATCCAAAAGATAAAACTATATAAGAATATGACTCCCTTAGGTATAAGCCATTAACAACTAAAAAATTACTAACATTTTGAATCCAGGAATGTCGCTGGATGCTGATGTTGATGGTCGAACAAAATAGAACCTAACCTGCGCACAAAAAACAAAATCATTCGCTAATAATTTGAATATTATAACATGACAAAAATTATTCGAATGCATGATTAAAGAGCAAGTAGTGATATGCAAGTATCATGTCAGTTAACCATTTCTCATCTCATCATCAACAATTTAATTCAATTCACAAGTATAAGCTTGTAATACTTTCATTTCATATTTATTTGCAATCTCAATTATCAAATACCACATTTTATTCTTGATTTACAATCTCATGAATCTGAGGACTTGATCATCATTATTTCAATTATAATTATTCCCTTTTTACCATTTATCTCCATATTAACTTGACTTGAACCCAGACGGATACACGGATCCAACCAACACACCAGTTTGGCATCCAGTGCCTCATCAAATAAATCTAAAGTAAATGGTTTGCACCCAGCACTCATCAATAAGTTTGACACCCAGAGTCTCATTGATATAACCGAAGAAACTTCACACCCAGTGCCTCATCGACTCATGGTCGAAGTAACTCTAAATTCTTCCTATCTTTTGGCATGCCAACTATATCTAAATCTACCCGAAAAACTAATAGGGTATTTGTTACACATTTCTTTATCAATCAATATGACAATTAACACGTATATTCATCATGAAATCTATGATTCATATATGGCAACATAGTTAATCTCAATATGATTCCAATTCCACATTTATATGAACATACAAATTCCTTTCACAAATATTCAATTTAGTCCTCATTAACATTATTCAATTCAGATCAATCCAAAACAACTTATTTACAACAAAATGTCTCACATTATGTTTTCCTTTATTTTTCAAGAAATTTGGGTCAATGTTAGCTACGAATTAAGAGAAACATAATAATTCATTAAATAGAAAAAAATTCACAATCAATTGAAAATTAAAATAATTTTTATATTTTATTCAATTTAGTCCCTAAAATCGAGACTAATATAACTTTCAATTCAAACCTCAAAATTTCAATTAAAATTCAATAAAGTCTTTACTAAACCTCTTTTTTCTAATTCTACCACAAATTTTTAAATTTATGCATTTTATTCCTTATTTAGAAAATCATCAATTGTCTTTACAATTTAGTCCTTTTCAACTTTAAGCTTAAAATCAATCAAAATAGTACATAAAAATTTAAGTATCCAACAATGGAAACTTCCAAAATCTTAAAATCTATACACAATATCATCGACCCATCCTTTTCCTTCATAAAAAAAAACTAGAGCACCCTAAGGTGATGCACTCGATCGGATAAATCTGCGATCTATCAACTCTTGCAATTGTGGTTTCAACTTTTTTAGTTTTGTGTGAGCCATTCTAAATAGAGCTATCAAAATTGGAGTTGTTCTAGGCGCAAGTTCAATCATGAATTCAACTTCCAGAATTGGTGGCAACCAAAGTAGTTCCTTAGGAAAAACATTAGCATATTCTTTGACTATTGGTACTTGATCAATTTTTTATTCAGCCACATTCAAATCAAGAATGTAACCTAAATAAGATTCACATGTAACACCCCTTACCCGTATCCATCATCGGAACAAGGTTTCGGAGTAATACCAAAACTTTTAGAACATTGTACAAATAATTTCAATAAATTACTATTCATTAATCTAGATCACTCAAAACATACCTTAATTAGACCCCAATATGAGCATTAAAATTGAATCAGGATGAAATCGAGAACTCTAAGAATTTTTCGCGAAATTACAAAAAATTTCTAAGGTGTAGGGCCCACATGCCCGTGTGGTCCAAGGGACACGCCCGTGCCACAGGTCGTGTTCAACCCTGTGTAACTCTTTGACTTGGAAACACAGCCATGCCATGAGCCCGTGTGCTAGACCGTGTGGTTAATTAATTTAATTCGAAATTAGATACAGGTTTCACACGGCCAAGACACACGCCCTTGTTTTAGACCGTGTAACACTGAGACACATGCCCGTGTCTCTGCCCGTGTTCTCAATTCTGAGCATTCTGTTTCTCAAAATTAAGGTGCAGGGACACACGGCCTAACCACATGCCCAGGTTACCAGGCCGTATGTCACACACGGTCTAGACACATGCCCTTGGATCTTCTCGTGTGGACAAAATGAAGCCATTTAAAGCTTCATTTCTCACCCAAAATTTCACCCAAGACCTACACTTGAAACACACAACCAATACCAACCATCCAAGCATTAAAATTAAACTATTCCATCATTCATCATGGCATACCATTACATGCATATGTGTTTATAGACTTACCTTAGATTAACTTAGGCATTTACATCATTTGATCACATATAATTAACATATCACATATGAATATATCATAATAACCTATTTAATCATACCAAAATAGGCCATTACTAGCCACTCCAATGGCTAGGTTACAAAACATCATTTTCATGCCAGTAATGGCCAAGTTGTCCTACACATGCCGTTATACAAAAATGATCTCACTAAGTTGACCCAAAATAAGCTAGATGATAGTGTGACGATGCGCCAATGATCTTCTAGCCTTCGCGAGCTTCCGAGCACTATAATACAGGGAAAATAAAATGAAGTAAGCATTACATGCTTAGTAAGTTTGTATAATAGAAACTAACCTTACCAATCCTGTTTATTAAATCTAAGCATACAATATCATGTTTTCCATCCATTTGGCTAAATTTCCTAAACACATTCATTCTATCAAACATGTTAGTCACAAGGTTTACATATACATCACGTAAGGATGGATGAGCTCATCATGCAATACTCTTTCAAGAAATTATCATTTCATCTCATAATTCTCATGCCATGTCAAGAGTTTTATGTCCATTGAATCATTGAAATTTCGATGGATACTCAAGTAGTACACTCGGGGTGTACGATTCAATAATCCGTCAATTCTTATTCGAGGGTACCCATTAGGGCACTTAATCAAAGAACACACTCTCAAGCCACATATTGTATTATAGGATTACCAGTCCAAGCTAAATTCTTTATGTAACGTATGCTCAGCAGAGCTCAATTAGGATTACCAGTCCAGGCAAAACCCTAATCATAACGTATACTCAAGAGGTGTTATATCCAGATTACTCGTCCGGGCCAAATCCTATATATAACAAGGTCAATAGGATTACTCGTCTGAGCTAAATCTCATCTGCAACAAATGCAGGACCTTATTCGTTTTGGGAAAGTGCATATACTCATCAGAACTCAACATTCAATCGGGACTTAACACTTTTCACCATATCAATTATTTATTAAATTTCTCATTATAGCATTCAAGTAATGTAAATCAATATAAGTCACATTCTGTACAACACAACATTGAATTAAACTTATTTACATGCCCGATTAAGTTACACAAACTTATCTCGACACTTAAAATCTACTAATCCGAAACCTTTTCTTTTCCTCGGTCTAACCTCAAATTTTATGTTGTCCAGATCTATATAAATAGCTTTAATCATCCGTTTCGCATATTTCATATTTATTTGGACACAATTTAAGTACTAGGAAAAATTACCATTTGGCCCCTAACTTTTCCATAAATTCCAATTTCATCCCTAGGCTCGAAAAATGAAACTTGTGCAATTTACTTCCTATTCCAAGCCTAACCAAGATCCCATTACAAATTTTACAGCACATGTATTCTTAAAAATTCAAAATTTTTCATCAAATTTCATAAGTTTACATTTTAGTCCCTAAATCATGTTTTCATCAAAAATCACTTTGTAAAAGTTGTTTATCTATCAACAACCTTTCATTTTCTACCATAAATTTCTAATTTTCAGCATATACATCCATGACCCATTTCCCATACTTTGATAACTTTTTAAATTAATCCCTTAAATAGATAGTTTAAGCTATCACGATTTCAAAAATATCAAAATTACTAATAACAGGACAAGGGAACTTATCCAATTAGGCCATGAAAGTTTCTTCTCTCTCTCCTAGGGTTTCCATATAATTTTGGGGTTGAAGATGACAAAATAAGATGATATTTTCTTTTGATAATCTTTTAATTAATTAATTATTTCAATTTCCAGTTTTAGTCCTTGCCCTTTTTCTAAATTTTCATGGATGAGTCACAAAAAATCTACATACTTTTCTTTAATGGTCTAATTACCATATAAGGACCTCTAGATTTGAATTCCATAGCTATTTAATCCTTATAGCTACCAGAATTCAACTTTCGCATTTTATGGGATTTAGTCCTTCTTGTAATTAAGCACTTAATCGATAAAATTTTCATATCAAAATTTTCACACGACATATCTCTCATAACACGAAACATATAATAAAATAAAATAAACTTTGTTTTCGGTTCGAATTTGTGGTCCCGAAACCACTGTTTCGATTTCATTGAAAAATTGGCTGTTACAACTCTCCCCCTTTAAGGATTTTCGTCCTAAAAAATCTTACCAGTAAAAAGATTCGGGTATTGCTTCTTCATAGTATCCTCTTGTTCCCAAGTAACCTCTTTAATACCGTGTCATTTCCAAAGAACTTTTACTAACGCTACCTTCTTATTTCTTAACTCTTTTGTTTTTTGAGCTAATATTTTGATTGGTTCTTCACTATATGTCATATCAAGCTGAATCTCTACCTCTGTTGGAAAAATAACATGTGAAGGATCGGATCGGTACCGCTGTAGCACTGACACATGAAAAACATTATGAATCTGATCAAGTTCTTGTGGTAAAGCTAACCAAGATACGACCTGCCCAATTCTTTTTGTAATCTCATATGGTCCAATGAACCGTGGACTCAGTTTTCCTTTTCGACCAAATCGGAGAACTTTCTTCCAAGGTGATACTTTCAAGAATACCTTGTCTTTGACTTGAAATTCTATTTCTTTTCGTTTAAGATCAACAAAAGACTTTTGATGATCAGAGGCTGATTTCAAACTGTCCCGAATTACTTTCACTATTTCCTCAGTTTCACGGACTAAGTCAACTCCGTGTAACCTTTTTTTACTAAGTTCTGTCCAATACAATGGAGTTCTAAATTTGGAACCATACAAAGCTTCATACGGTGCCATTTTTGATACTAGACTGATAACTGTTATTATAAGAAAATTTAACCAAAGGCAAATACTTTTCCCAGTTACCTTCAAACTCAAGTATACGACATTGAAGCATATCTTTCAAGATTTGTATTACCCGTTCAGATTGACCATCTATCTGGGGATGAAATGCAGTACTAAAGTGTAACTAAGTACCTAGAGCTTCTTGCAATTTGCTCCAGAATCGAGATGTAAAATGAGGATCTTTATCTGAAATAATGGAAACAGGCACTCCATGCAATCTGAAAATCTCAAATACATATAATTCAGCCAACCTATCTAAGGAAAAATCGATACGTACTATAATAAAGTATGCAGACTTTTTCAACTGGTCAAAAATTACCCAAATGGCATATTTCTTCTTTGGAGATAGGGGTAATCCTAGTACAAAGTCCACAGTAATTCTTTCCCATTTCAATTCTAGTATCATTACTAGCTATAATAATCCAGAAGGCAACTGATGTTCAACTTTTACTTGCTGACATATCAAACATTTAGATACAAACTCAGAAATATCTCATTTCATTCCCAGCCACCAGTACATCTTTTTCAAATCATTATACATTTTATTACTACCAGGATGTATAGACATGTTACTGTCATGAGCTTCCTTCAAAATCTTTTGTACTAGTTCTGAACTTTTCAGTACACATACTCTGCCTCTGAGTAACAAACAACCATCAGTCTCGATCTAGAATTCTGAGTCAGGAGTCAATTCACTTTGTATTCATTTTGCTTGCAACTTACTATCATTTTTCTGAGCTTCAGAGATTTGCTATAAAAACATTGACCTATCTTTTAACTCAACTATGATTGAACCATTATCAGATAATGACAATCAAGTATTCATTGCTCGCAAAGTATACAAAGATTTTCTGCTTAGAGCATCTGCCACTACGTTGGCTTTTCCCGGATAATAGTCAATGACAAGATCATAATCTTTCAGTAACTCAAGCCATCTGCGCTATCGTAAATTCAAATCTTTCTGTGACATTAAATATTTTAGACTTTTATGATCAGTGAATATGTGACATTTTTCACCAAATAAGTACTGCCGCCAGATTTTCAATGTAAACACTATGGCCGCCAATTCAAGATCGTGTGTCGGGTAGTACTTTTCATGTGGCTTTAGCTATCGTGAAGCATAGGCTACTACTTTACCATCTTGCATCAAAACACAGCCTAAACTATGCAATGATGCATCACTGTAAACTATAAATTCCTTACCAGATTCTGGCTAGACTAATACTGGTGCTTTTGTCAATAAAGCTTTTAATCTATCAAAACTCTGCTAGCATTTATCAGTCCACTTAAACTTTACATCTTTCTATAGTAAACGAGTCATCTGAGAAGATATCATTGAAAAAAATTTTACAAACCTCCGATAATAACCAGCTAGTCCCAGAAAACTTCAAACTTCTGACACATTCCTCAATGGCTTCCAAGTAAAAATGGCTGAAATTTTGTTCAGATCTACTCTGACACCTTCAATAGATACTATATGTCTAAGAAAACTAACTTTCCATAGCCAAAATTCACATTTACTGAATTTTGCATACAACTGTTTCTCTCGGACGATTTGCAACACTATTCTAAAATGCTCAGCATGTTCATTTTTATCTCGGAAGTAAACCAAAATATCATCTATAAATACCACAACAAACCAGTCTAAATATAGGCTGAAAATTTTGTTCATCAAGTCCATAAACACTACAGGTGCATTTGTCAAGCCGAATGGCATCACAAGAAACTCATAGTGTTCATACCTGGTTCTAAAAGTTGTCTTTGGCATGTCTAAATCTTTTACCCATAGTTGATAGCAACTAGAATGGAGATCAATCTTTGAAAATATAGTGGCACATTTTAACTAGTCAAACAAGTCATCAATACGAGGCAATGGATACTTGTTCTTTATTGTAACTTTGTTGAGTTGTCTGTAATCAATGCACAACCTCAACGATTCATCTTTCTTTTTTACGAGCAAAGCTGGTGCATCCCAAGGTGAGAAATTAGTCGAGCAAATCCTCTGTCTATCAACTCTTGCCACTGTACTTTTATCTATTTCAATTTAGTAGGAATCATTCTATAAGGTGTTATGGATATATGTGTTGTTCCCGGAACAATAGAATTCCACTTCTTTATTCGGTGGTAAACCAGGTAATTCTTCTAGGAATACATCAGCAAATTCACATATAACCGGCACTGACTGAATCTTTGACTCATATACTTTAGTATCCAACACATATGCAAGATAAGCATCATAACACTTTTTGACATATTTTTGTGCTGATATTGCTGAAATCGCATTAGGTGATCCATCTAGTGTATTAGATTCAACATGAAGTAATTCCCCACTCTCACATTTCAATACAATATATTCTTGTTTACAATTCACCATTGCATCATATTGGGTTAACCAATCCATTCCCAAAATCACATCAAATTCATCAAACGGTAATAACATCAAGTCAACCAAAAAGCAATAACCTTTTACCATCAACGGACAATTCTTACAAACTTTATCCACCATAAAACACTAGCCCAAGGGGTTTGAAACTTTAACCACAAATTCAGTGAATTCAACAGGTAAAATTTTATCAGTCACTAAGTTCGTGCATATGTATGAATGTGTGGAACCAAGATCAATCAAAGTAGTAATATCAGTATCAAATAGAGAAAATGTACCAGTAATGAAGTCTGGTGCAGAGGTATCTTCTCTAGCACGAATAGCATATGTTCTCGCGGGTGCTCGTGCCTCAGATCTAACAGTTGTATCCCTGGTAGTACCTCGACTACCACTAACATTTCTGGGATGACGGGGTGGTCTACCTCTCGAAACAAGATTACTAGGCTTTGGAGCTGGTTCTATTTTTTTTAACTCTTTCCAGACAATCCCTAAGAAAACGATCAAGTGAGCCACATCCAAAAGAAGCTCCACTCCTAGACCGACATTCACTATGATGAAACTTGTTAGAATGTTTACATTTTAGTTTGGGATTACCGACACTACCTACACTGGTCACAGATGGAGATGAAGACCTCAAGTTAGAATGTTGAGAGCAACGCTCTCTTCTAGAATATCCCATAGAGGTGGTACATGATCATAATACCTCTTTAATTTTCTAGAAGCAAATGATTGTGACTTACTCATGGTTCTTTTTCCAAAAACTCGAGCCTCCCTTTTAGCCTGCTTCTTTTTCTTACTCAATTCCTCAGCTTTGTGTGCTCGACCGGCTAACACCGTAAATTTTTGTATTTTTAGAATTCTAATCAATAACTTGATATCCTCATTTAAACCCTCTTCGAAGTGTTTACACATTTCAGCCTCGGTTAGAACCCATTCTCTGGCATATTTGCTCAACTGAACAAATTCTCGTTCATTCTTGGATACAATCATGTTTCCCTATTTGAGTTCTAAAAATTCTTTCTTTTTCTGATCTATGAATCTCTGACTAACATATTTCTTTCTAAACTCAGTGTGGAGGAATTCCCATGTAACATTTTCTCTCAGTACAACTGAAGTTATGGTATTCCACTAATGATAAGTTGTATCCTTCAGTAGAGATATTGCACATTTAAGACATTCGGCAGGTGCACAGGATAATTCACCAAAAACCTGACTAGTATTTTCTAGCCAAAACTCAGCCCTTTCTGGATCATCATCTGCGGTAGCTCTAAATTCTTTCGCCATATGCTTGCGAATTTTATCTATCGGAGGCTTACCAATTCTAACAGGTTCATCACCCTGTGGTACCTCAGGAACCGGTTGTGGAGAAGGTGGGGGTGGTCATTGCACAGTAAGGTTTGCTCTCAGATATTGGGTAAACAATTCGTTCATCATTTTAAAGGAGGCTTGTTTTGCCTCCTCTCTTCGGCCTCCAGACATGGGCTGTAACAGTCCGATTTTAGCTAAATCAGGATAGTGATTTTGGAACCACAAATCTGAAGTCATAAAATTATTTTAATATTATTTTTGGTGTTTATAGCATGTGAATATATATATGTGAAAATTTCGTCAGCTAATTTTATCGTTTAATAGCTCAATTCGAGAAAAAAGACTTAATCATGTAAATTTCAAAAGTAGCATGCTATAAGTTAAAAGTGCTTAATTGCTATGGTTTATTAAATGTGAGGTCCTTATTATGTTATTAGACCATTGATAGTGGAAATTGTCATAAATGGACATCCATTAAGTTGTTTTTAAATGGTTTAATTAAGGGTAAATTTGTAAAATGGTTATTAATGATAATAAAACAAAACAAAAATAATTTCACATTTAATTTCTCTTCACCTTAGTCAAGTATTAGAGAAAGAAAAGAGGGTTTCAAGCTTTTATCAATTCAGCCATGGTTAAGCTTGATTGGTAAGTGTTCTTTGCTCGATTTTTTATTATTTCTACGTTTTTGTGATTGTTGCTTTGAGTACTAGCTAGCCCGTGCCTTAAGTTTCAAAATTTATGATGATTTTGTAAAGTGCCATTGATGAATGCTTGAGTTCTTGAATGTTTGATTATGGAAAATGAGTATTTGTTGATAGATTATCATGTTTTATAAAGTGATTTTTAGTGAAATTGCCATTTAAGGGCTAAATTGAGAAATGTGTAAAATATGTGGTTAAATGTGTAAAATAAATGAACATATGGTCTGTTATGAAGTTATACAAAATTCGGTTAGGCATGGGGTTGAATTGAATTGGTGTTATTCTGTGTTTATTGAAATAAAGACTAAATTGTAAGAAATGTAAAAGTTTAGGGTCAAAGAGCAAATTGGCTAAATTATGTGTTTGTGGATGAAATTGTTTGAATTGGTGATTAAATAGATTAATTTTGAATACATATAGATCCTGAAAGAAAGAAATCAGATCTAGATCGCAAAAGTTGTAGAATAGTCGATCTAGTTCCTCTATTCTGACTACAAGGTAAGTTCATATGCAAATAAATGTCTTTAAATTAAATTACGTGTGTTTACTTGTAATGGAAATGTTATAAATGTTGAACGACCACTTACGAGCAAGAATCGACGAAGTTACGATATCCAAAAGTCCTGTACGAACCTTAGTAATAGTATAGGATATGAATGTCATGACATTATGTTACCAAGATGTGATTACATGTAAGACCATGTCTGGGACATTGGCATTGTATTGTGATTACATGTAAGACCATGTCTAGGACATTGGCATCGTTAATCGATTTTGTGTAAGACCTTGTCTGGGATAGTGGCATCGATATGTGATAACATGTAAGACTATATCTGAGATATGGCATTGTATGAGCTTATGTGATTTTTGAGTATCCTTAACAATTCTGAACGGTTCAATGGGCAAGTTCAAATCGAGAACGAATATGTGAATGAACTAAGTCACTCAGGTACGTACGAGATTCATACTAATATTGAAAGAGAAGTAATTGATGAATTCAATTGTGAAATTGAATGTGTACCATGAGAAAGGTTTTTGATCATATATGTGATTAAGTAAGCTTAATATATTTGAATTGATATGCTAATGTTCATATAATGGTTTTAATTGTATATGGCTTACTAAGCTTTTGAAGCTTACATCGAGGATCATCTGGAACCATCATCACACTATCGACTATTTGTTGGTACTTTTAGGGCTTTGTATATATGATATATGGCATGTATAGGCTAGTGCCATTTTGGTATGTTTTGAGCTATCATATTAACCAAGTGATTTAGCTTGTTAATAATGTAAATGTTGATGTGTTATTAGCCATTTAAGTTGGCTTAAATCATGTGCTTGATGAGTAATATATGATGTATAAGTTATCTCATGTTTTGGTATGTTTATATGGTTGCTCAAGTAGTTAGTTGCCATTTGGTACGTCAATGCTTGAAAGATGATATGTTATGGATTGATTTTGAGGCATAAAATTGATGATAAGTTGATGAGTTAATGCATTTGAAATTTCAGCAAGTTGTGATGGTTTTAGGTATATGGATTTGGTATGTTTTGAGTATAGAATTTAGTAGTTGAATTGATTGATGATAGATAACTTGATATATGATTCATTTGGCATGTTTTGGCTGTCTATATTTGAGTTGAAATGGTACCATTTTGATGGCTAGGTGTGCATGAGAAAAGGGTGGCAAATTGGCTTTACAAATGGCCTATTTTTATTCACACAGGTAGAGACACAAGCGTGTGTCTTAGCCATTTGCGACACACGGTCATGATACACGGTCGTGTGTCCCCTAGAAAATAATTAGATATTCAAGTCAGTCTTGAGCATGGCCAAGAGACACGGGCGTGTCTACTGGCCGTATGAGCCACACAGTCTTGGGACATGGGCGTGTGTGGCCATTTCGAAGGGTACACGGGCTAGACACACAGGCTTTTGGTAGGCCGTGTGACCCAAGTCAGTAACCCCTCTAGATTTCACATGGCCATGTACATGGGCATGTCCTCGACCGTGTGGTACAAGTCAGTATGTATGACTTGTTTTCACACAGCTTGTGACACGGGCATGTCTGGTAGGCGTGTGAGGCACACAGCCTGTTCACACGGGCGTGTGACACTTAAATGTTGAAAATTTTTCTAAGTTTCCCTAAGTTTGCAAATGTTATCGGTTTAGTCCCGAACCTCGTTTAAGCATGTTTTAAGGCCTTGTAGGCCCTCTTAAGGGACAATATGGTTATGTTTGATTAATGTTTATATGGAAATACTTAATGTATTTTAAATGTATGCTTTTATGTTGTGATTGATCTTAATACCTCGTAGCCCTATTCCGGCGATGGATACGGGCTAGGGGTGTTACATTTAATTGGTATCAGAGCTATAGTTTTGTCGATTCTAGGACTAACATAACCTGTGAGAGTCTAGCTATACATACCATATATATAAACTACGATAGTGTGATAATTCCTGACAGCTTAAAATATGTTTTTTATATAGCAAATGGATCCCATTCGAGCAATAGCTGATGATGTTGAATGTAATGCGCCCTGTAACGCCCCAAATTTGGGCCTAGAAGTATTAGGTCTTAAGCATGGGAATAGTTAAGAGGTGGTACATAAATAGTTAGTTGTGCAAGAAAGTGACACAAGTGTGTATCTACTTCAGTGGTTAAGTGTTCTGATTGTTCTGGAAGTGGTTGAGAAGTCTTGGGTTCAAGCCTTGGCTTCCACAAAATTTTTGTTTTTTAAGGATAAACCCCTATCTTTGGTCAGTAGGGTTATAAGTAAAACTTGTTAAAAACCTGACAGAATGGGCCTGCTGGTCTAGTGGATAGTGGCGTGTGGAGTGTGCTAGTGGTCTGAGGTTTGAATCCCTGCTTGTGCAAATGGAGATTATTTTTACTGATGGTCATGGGAGTAGGTTGTGTTTGACTGAAATACCGAAAGTTTGAATAGATTTGTTGTTAGCCAAATTTGAGGAGAGAATTATGGGAGATTTCGATTGTTTGAATTGGTGGACAGGAGGAAATTAAGGAGAAAATCAAGGAAGTTCGAATTGGAAGGAGAGTTGTACCGATTGTGAACTTCTGCTTCCCAAGAATTCGGCTAGGCAATGGTTTCTCTCAATTTTTAGTTTTGTGATCGCTTTTGGTTCTTTTTTACACTTCTAGATTGCCAAATTCTGGTAGGGGATGATTCGAGTACTCTTTATTTTACCCATTTCGATTTTATCCTTCATTTTCACTACCCTACTGACTGATTTCGCTCTTCTCCCTCTACTTCTTTAGCAGCTATTTTCCCTTATTGCTGTTGAGCCAAATTTTGTCTTTGGATTTTACTGCTTCTCCACCTTTCATTTGTCTCTCTATTTTTGGGACTGATATTTTCTTAGAGACCATTCGGGTATTTCTTATTTTATTGTTTCGACTTTATTTTTCCATACAGCCTTACTCTGCTTCGATTTTCTTTCTTCCCCTACTCATCTAACTAAAATTATTTCCCTTTTCTCTCTGGTCGAATGTCCTATTCTCCTCATCTCTCTCAATTCTTTTAGTTTAACATATCCCACTCTTTTTATCTTATTATGATAGCCAAATACTTCATATCTCCTTTTCTCCATTTTGTTTTTTGTTTTGACAATTGAGAATCGACCAGTCGGTAAGTGCACTCGGTTCTTCTCTATTTTCTCTCCCTCTCCCTAGTGTAATAAATTGTCCTTCTAATAAACTACTTTGCTGCCGTTTATTGCTAGGGGTGGGGTGTTTCTAGCCTTGCTTCTGGAGTATCGTGTGACTGGTTGGGGGTAGATTGATTGTTCCTTTCCCCTACGTATGGGTTGCTTTTAGGTAAGTGATCATTCGTTGGTTCAATTTGATCGTAGGAATATATGTTCATTGGTGTCGGGTGGATTGCAGATTATCATTAAGGAACAAACGATTAGTCTCTTGCAACGAGTTAGGTGTGCAAACCCCAATCGATTGAGATAGGCAAGTGATGAGATGCCGTTTTGTTAGGTGATATAGAAAGGGATTGCTAATCCTGTTGTTAATGAGATTAATGGTGTTTTTTAATATAGGTTGGTTTTCTCGTGGGTTAGTCGCGCACGTTCGCAAACAGGTGTGTAATCACACTGCATTAGTCTTAATTTAGTAAAAGTCGAAAAATACAACTAGTGTCGCCACATGAGCGTACGCTTGCTAGCGTGGTGAACCGAATGCACAAAATATGGGTGTTCGAATGTAAAGGCCACCATGATCGATTTGATGGGCTTAGGCCGTTTTGGCCACATTGGGCCGGAATGGGCCGTGTAGGCCCACGGGCTTGTGGGTCCCACACGAGTAATCCACATGGTCGTGTAGAGTTTTTTGGGCTAGGCTGTGTAGCTTGCACAACCAAGGCCATTTTTGGGCTTTGTGGGCCACACGAGCGTGTGGGCCCACATAGGCCGCACAATGGGCCTTGGGCCCATTTTTACTATTTGGCTGTTAAGGTTGCATGGGTCGCCCGAGACGCTGTGGACCTACTGTTGGGTCGGTCAGTATATTTAGACCCTAATTTGTTAGAAATGACTGTTTTGCCCTTATATGGTTAGAGGAATATTTCACCCTTATGCGATGTATGGCTGTTAGAGCATGCCATTTGTACTGTATATACATTTATATTATGTTTCATTGCATAGGGTGGGATATATGATTTTGGAGGAAGTGTACTAAAAGGCTATAAGCCTATTATTGGCAACTCTGCTGCAAATACTATTTTAATGCCGCACCGGTACTATTTTGGAGTGTAGGGTTTGGTGGGTCGATCTTATCCCCACATGGTGTGTAGGGCTGGTACGGAGATGGTGTGTAGAGGCTGGATTAGGTAGGACTTGCATACATTTTCTTGATATTGAATCATTTCATCGATCTCAGAATGGGCCAAGGCCCAAATATATGACTGCTTCTGTATTGAGATGGGCTTAGGCCCAGACTACTACTGTTATTTAAATGGGCACAGGCCTAGACTATTATTGTTACTGATATGGGTTTAGGCTAAGAATGTATTTCGCTCTTTGTATGTTTGGTTGTTTGACGTTAGGGGATTACACATTGAGTTTTCGTAAACTCACCCATCTGTTTAACTGTACAGGTAATCCCCAGTCTTAGGCGGATCGGTGCTGCGAGGGACTCGAAGGTGGCCACACAACCGCATGGACATCCTCATTAGATTTTAAATTATAAGTAGTTAATTTGGGTATTTTGTTGTAATAAGGCCTCTCTAAATTTTATTCCTTAATTTGGGCTTTTATTATTTTGATTTATATATGCTAGCGATAGGACGCGGATTTTCAAAAGATAAATGTTTTTCAAAACATCACTTTTACGCAAACATATTTTGAGAGCTTTCACAACAAACATTGTTTTAAAGTGTAAATTTAATATGATTAATATTTTGCTAAAACAACTTGAGTTTTAACAATT
Organism: Gossypium longicalyx; assembly: GCA_025698465.1. NCBI lineage: Eukaryota > Viridiplantae > Streptophyta > Magnoliopsida > Malvales > Malvaceae > Gossypium > Gossypium longicalyx. The sequence continues at coordinate 40,780,816 of CM046998.1, read as the reverse complement.
AACAAGACATCCTGAATTTTCGTTAAGATCCCAAAGAGGTTTTTATGTGGAACGAATTATCTAAGAAATTATATTTTAAAAAACACTTCAATGTGACATCGCAGATTTGACCATAACTTCTTGGCCTAGTTTGGGGTGTTACACGCCCGCTCCAGCTCAAGAGGCAGCGCCGGCCAATTCTAGGCCTATTTCAAGTAGCCAAGGGGGAGAGGCTAAGCAAGCCTTCTTCCAAATGATGAGTGAGTGTTTCACGGAGTTCGTTGAATGAATCTGGCGGCTCAACAACCTCCACCCCCAGTTGTTCCTCAACAAGTCCCAGTTGTACCGCAAGTGTTAGATCCGATTCAATTGAGTAAGCAGCCAATAGATAAGATACGTAAACACAGGGCTAAAGAATTTCATGCTACAGTTAATGATGATGCTGAAAGGGATGAGTTCTTGCTTGAGAGCACGATTAGAGTATTTGATGAATTGCCCTGTATTCCAGTTGAATGTATCAAGTGTGTGGTATCTTTACTCAGAGATAATGCATACCATTGGTGGAAAATGTTGACATCTGTACTTCCTAGAGAACGAGTTACCTGGGAGTTCTTCTAATCTAAATTTCAAAAGAAATACATAATTTAGCGATTTCTCAATTAGAAATATAAAGAGTTTCTAGAACTGAAACAAGGCCGGATGATTGTCACAGAGTATGAAAGAGAGTTCGTACGATTGAGAAAATATGCTAGGGAATATGTGTCTACTGAAGAGATCATGTGTAAAAGATTTTTTGACGGGCTGAATGAAGATATAAAACTTCTGGTTCAGATTCTGGAAATCAAAGAATTCGTTGTTTTATTCGAGAGGGCTTAAGAGAAAAGCTGATTTTGAAACAAGAGATTCGAGAAAGAGATCAACTAGTAAATCTTATCAGTCTGCAACAAAAAAATTTCGAGACTCGTTTAATCGTTCTACTACATCGGTGGGATATTCAAATAGAGATCAAGTAAGACAACAGTCGAGCTTCAAAGCTCCAGCTACTTCGATAGCTAGTGTTGGGAGTGCAAGACCTAATCGACCTGAATGTAAACATTATGGAAAAAGGCATCTCGTTGATTGTAGATTGAATGATAGGGCTTGTTTTAAATGTGGATCATTGGATTATTTTATCAGAGATTGCCCAGAGTTAGTTAAAAAAAGATAATGCTCAGAGTACGAGACCAAGTAACACTGCAGTCAGAGGGAGACCATTCCGTAATGTTAGAAATATGAGTGGTGGTAGAGGTGCAACACGAGACACTGCTACGAGATCTGATGCTAGAGCACCTGCATGAGCCTACGTTATTCGAGCTCGTGAAGAAGTGTCATCTCTAGACGTCATTACCTGTACTTTTACTCTCTATGATACTAAAGTTATTGCATTGATAGATCCAGGATCAACTCATTTGTATTTATGTGTGAATTTAGTATCCAGTAAGACTTTGCCTATAGAGTCTACTGAATTTGTAATTAGAGTATCGAACCCCTTAGGCAAGTGCGTGCTGGTTGATAAAGTGTGCAAGAACTGTCCGTTCATGATTTGGGATAATTGCTTTCCGACCGATTTGATGTTGTTGCCATTTGACGAGTTTGATATAATCCTGGGTATGGATTGGCTAACGTTGCATGATGTTGTTGTGAATTCCAAAATAAAGATGATAGATTTGAGATGTCAGAATAATGAGATTATCTGAATTGAGTCAGATGTTTTGAATGGCTTGCCAGTAATGATTTCATCGATGTTAGCTCTAAAATATGTGAAAAAGGGTTGCGAAGCTTATTTTGCGTACGTGCTTGATACGAAAGTGACTAAAAAGAAGATCGAGTCTGTGCCAATTGTGTGTGAGTATCTGGATGTATTTCTCGAAAAGTTACCAGGTTTACCACCAATTTGAGAGGTTGAATTTGGTATTGATTTAGTGCTAGAAACAACTTTTATATCCATAGCTCCGTATAGAATGGCTCCGACAGAGTTAAAAGAATTGAAATCTCAATTGTAAGAGTTGACTGATAGAGGATTTGCAAGACTGAGTTTCTCGCCTTGGGGTGCTCCTGTGTTGTTTGTGAAAAAGAAAGATGGCACAATGAGAATGTGTATAGATTTTAGACAGCTAAACAAAATGACGATTAAAAATAAATATCCTTTGCCCAGAATAGGTGATTTGTTTGATTAATTAAAAGGGGCCACGGTGTTTTCGAAGATAGATTTGAGATCGGGTTATTACCAATTGAGAGTTAAAGACTCTGATGTACAAGAGACTGTATTCAGAATGAGGTATGGTCATTATGAATTCTTAGTTATGCCTTTCGGACTAACGGATGCACCTGCTATTTTTATGGATTTAATGAACTGTATTTTCAAATTGTACTTAGATCGATCTGTTGTTGTGTTTATTGATGACATATTGACATAGTCACAAGATGAATTTGAGCATGCCAAGCATCTGAGAATTGTATTGTAGACTCTGCATGATAAATAGTTATATGCAATGTTCAGTAAATGTGAATTCTGGTTGTGTGAGGTTGGTTTTCTGGGGCATATTGTGTCAGCATCGGGTATTCGAGTCGATCCGAGCAAGATTTTTGGGATTATGGATTGGAAGCCTCTGAGAAATGTTTCTGATGTCTGTAGTTTTCTGGGACTCGCTGGCTATTATAGAAAATTTGTAAAAGGCTTTTCAATGATTGTGACTCCGTTGAAGAGATTTCTTCAAAAAAATGTAAAGTTTGAATGGTCTGAGAAATGTCAGAAAAGTTTTAATCAGCTGAAAGCTCTTTTGACTAAAGCTCCAGTGTTAGTACAGCCAGAATCGGGTAAAGAATTTGTGATCTATAGTGATGCATTGTTGAATGGTCTGGGCTGTGTTTTGATTCAGGAAGGCAAAGTCATAGCTTCTGCCTCGAGACAGTTGAAGCCACATGAAAAGAATTACCCGATGCATGATTTAGAGTTAGCAACCATTGTGTTTGCATTAAAAATTCGGCGCCATTATCTGTCTAGTGAGAAATGTCATGTTTATTCGGATCACAAGAGTTTGAAATATTTGATGACTCAGAAAGATTTGAATTTACGACAGCAGAGATGGCTAGAATTACTAAAAGATTATGAGCTACTGATTGACTCCCATCCAGGAAAAGCAAATGTTGTTGCTGATGCATTAAGCCGAAAATCTTTGTTTACTTTACGTGCAATGAATACTCAGTTGGCTCTATTTGATGACGACTCGATTGTAGCTGAGTTGAAAGCAAGACTGTTACTTTTACAGCAGATTTATGAAGCTTAGAAAGTTAATAATGAAATGTTAGCAAAATGAGTTTAATGTGATTCGAACCCTGATTCAGAGTTTCAAGTTGATTTAGATGACTGTTTAAGATTTAGAGGCCGGATATGTGTTCCAAGAAATTTAGAGTTGATTCAGATAATTTTTAACGAAGCACATAATAGCTATTTGTCTATTCATCCTGGAAGCACGAAAATGTATAACGATTTGAAATAGCTTTATTGGTGGCATGGTATAAAATGTGGCATTTCAGAGTTCATTTCTAAATGTTTGATTTGTCAGCAAGTAAAAGCGAAAACATCAAGTGCCATTAGGTTTATTGCAACCTATTATGATTCCCGAGTGGACATGGGATAGAGTGACTATGGATTTTGTGTCAGGATTGCCCCAATCTCTGAGTAAGAAAGATGCAATCTGGGTTGTAGTTGACAGATTGACCAAAATTGGCTCATTTCATTTCGGTACGAATAGACTATTCGCTTGAAAATTTAGCTAAGTTGTATATCTCTGAGATTATTCGATTACATGAGGTACCTATTTTTATTGTTTCGGATAGAGATCTGAGGTTTACATCGAAGTTTTGGAAGAAGTTGCAAGATGCAGTGGGTACAAAACTACATTTCAGTGCCGTGTTTCACTTGTAGACGGACGGTCAATCTGAGCGAGTTATTCAGATACTCGAGGATATGTTGAGATGTTGCATTCTTGAGTTCGAAGGTACGTGGGAAAAATATTTACCGTTCATTTAATTTTCCTATAACAATAGCTTTCAATCAAGTATTAAAATGGCACTCTACGAAGATTTATACGATAAAAAGTGTCAAACACTGTTATATTTGATTGAGCTAAGCGTGAATAAGATTCACGGGGTTGATCTGATTAGAGAGACTGAAGAAAAAGTGAAAGTGATATGTGATAGTTTGAAAGCAGCACCGGATCGACATAAATCTTATGCAGACTTGAAACGGAAAGATAATGAGTTTCAGATCGGGGATAAAGTGTTTTTAAAAGTATCTCCATGGAAGAAAATACTTCGATTTGGTCGTAAAGGCAATTTGAGTCCAAGATTCATCGAGCCGTATGAGATCATCGAGCGAGTTGGGCTAGTTGCTTATCGGCTAGCATTGTCGTCTGAGTTAGAAAAGATTCATAACGTGTTTCATGTATTTATGCTACGAAGGTACAGATCTGATCTTTCGCACATTATTTCCCCGACTGAAGTTGAGATTCAATCAGATTTATAGTATAGTGAAGAACCGATTCGAATTCTAGCTCGTGAGATCAAAGAGCTAATAAATAAAAAATAGCATTAGTAAAAGTGTTATGGCATCGACACGGGGTTGAAGAAGCTACGTGGGAACCCGAGGATGTTATGAGAAAGCAATATCCAAACCTATTCATTGGTAAGATTTTCGGGGACGAAAATCCCTAAAGAGGTGAGAGTTGTAATAGCCCGATTTTAGCTAAATCAGAACAGTGGTTTCAAAACCACAAATCTGAAGTCATAAAATTATTTTAATATTATTTTTGGTGTTTATAGCATGTGAATATATATATGTGAAAATTTTGTGAGCTAATTTTATCGTTTAATAGCTCAATTCGAGAAAAATGACTTAATTGCATAAATTTCAAAAGTAGCATGCTATAAGTTAAAATTGCTTAGTTGCTATGGTTTGTTAAATGTGTTGTCCTTATTATGTTATTAGACCATTGATAGTGGAAATTGTCATAAATAGGCATCCATTAAGTTGTTTTTAAATGGCTTAATTAAGGGTAAATTTGTAAAATGGTTATTAATGATAATAAAACAAAAAAAAACAATTTCATCTTTAATTTCTCTTTACCTTAGTCGAATATTAGAGAACGAAAAGAGGGTTTTGAGCTTTCATCCATTCGGCCATGGTTAAGCTTGATTGGTAAGTGTTCTTTGCTCGAGTTTTGATGATTTCTACATTTTTGTGATCATTGCTTTGAGTACTAGCTAGCCCGTGCCTTAATTTCCAAAATTTATGATGATTTTGTAAAGTGCAATTGATGAATGCTTGAGTTCTTGAATGTTTGATTATGGAAAATGAGTATTTGTTGATAGATTATCATGTTTTATAAAGTGATTTTTAGTGAAATTGCCATTTAAGGGCTAAATTGAGAAATGTGTAAAATGTGCAGTTAAATGTGTAAAATAAATGAACATATGGGTTACTATGAAGTTATACAAAATTTGGTTAGGCATGGGTTTGAATTGAATTGGTGTAATTTTGTGCTTATTGAAATAATGACTAAATTGTAAGAAATGTAAAAGTTTAGGGACAAAGAGCAAATTGGCTAAATTATGTGTTTATGGATGAAATTGTTTGAATTGGTTATTAAATAGATTAATTTTGAATACGTATAGATCCTAAAAGAAAGAAATCAGATCTAGATCAGGGGAAATCGAAAGTTGTCGAATAGTCGATCTAGTTCCTCTATTCCGACTACAAGGTAAGTTCATATGCAAATAAATGTCTTTAAATTGAATTACATGTGTTTACTTGTAATGGAAATGTTATAAATGTTGAACGAGCACTTACGAGCAAGAATTGACGAAGTTACAATATCTGAAAGTCCCGTACGAACCTTAGGAATAGTATAGGATACAAATGTCATGACATTAGGTTACCGAGATGTGATTACATGTAAGGCCATGTCTGGGACATTGGCATTGTATTGTGATTATGTGTAAGACCATGTTTAGGACATTGGCATCGTTAATCGACTTCGTATAAGACCTTATCTGGGACAGTGGCATCGATATGTGATAACATGTAAGACCATATATGGGATATGGCATTGTACGAGCTTATGTGATTTTCGAGTATCCTTAACAATTCTGAACGATTCAACGGGCAAAGTCAAATCGAGAAAAAATATGTGAATGAACTAAGTGACTCAGGTACGTACAAGATTCCTACGAATATTGAAAAGAGAAGTAATTGATGAATTCAATTGTGAAATTGAATATGTGTACCATTAAAAAGGTTTGTGATCATATATGTGATTAACTATGCGTAAAATATTTGAATTAATATGCAAATGTTCATATAATGGTTTTAATTGTATATGGCTTACTGAGCTTTTAAAGCTTACTTTGTCTATTCTTTCTATGTTTTATAGACTTTCGAAGCTAGCTCGGACATCGGGGATCATCGGGAACCATCATCACACTATCGACTACTTGTTGGTACGTTTGGAGCTTTGTATATATGGTATATGGTATGTATAGGCTAGTGTCATTTTGGTATGTTTTGAGCTATCATATTAGCCAAGTGATTTAGCTTGTTAATAATGTAAATGTTGATGTATTATTAGCCATTTAAGTTGGCTTGAATTATGTGCTTGATGAGTAATATATGCTGTATAAGTTATCTCATATTTTGGTATGGTTATATGGTTGCTCAAGTAGTTAGTTGCCATTTAGTAAGTAAATGCTTGGAAGATGATATGTTGTGGATTGATTTTGAGGCATAAAATTGATGATAAGTTGATGAGTTAATGCATTTGAAATTTATGCAAGTTGTGATGGTTTTAGGTATATGGATTTGGTATGTTTTGAATATAAAATTTTGTAGTTGAATAGGTTGATGATAGATAGCTTGATATGTGATTGATTTGGCATGTTTTTACTGTCTATATTTGAGTTGAAATGGTACCATTTTGATGGCTAGGGGTGCATGAGAAAGGGTGGCAAATTGGGCTTACAAATGGCCCATTTTTTTTCACACCAGCAAAGACACGGGCGTGTGTCTCAGCTGACACACTATCATGATACACAGTCGTGTGTCCTTTGGGAATAATTAGAGATTCAAGTCAATCTTGAGGATGCCCTAGAGACACGAGCGTGTCTACTGGCCGTGTAAGGCACACAGTCTTGGCACATGGCCATGTGTGGCCATTTCGAAGGGTACACGGGCTAGACACACGGGTGTGTGGTCGACCGTGTGACCCAAGTCAGTAACCCCTCTAGATTTCAGACGACCTGGTACATGGGCGTGTCCTTGGTCGTGTGGTACAAGTCAGTATGTATGCCCTGTTTTCACACGGCCTGTGACACGGGTGTGTCTAGTAGCCGTATGAGGCACACGGCCTGTTCACATGGGCGTGTGACCTTGAAATGTTGAAAAATTTTCAAAGTTTCCCTAAGTTTGCAAATGTTATCGGTCTAGTCTCGAACCTCATTTAGGTATGTTTTAAGGCCTTGTAGGCCTTCTTAAGGGACAATGTGGTTATGTTTGATTGATATTTATATGGAAATACTTAATGTATTTTAAATGTATGGTTTTTTGTTGTGATTGATTGGTATTATCTCGTAGCCCTATTCTGGCGATGGATACAGGTTAGGGGTGTTACACGGGCCTTTCACTACCAAACACTAATGTAACTCTTTGAACTGAAGCTAAAGTTGAAGCATTGCTCTCAGCTTCCTCGGATTTAGCTTTAGCTCGGTTGGATGACATTATAATATGAAAAACACATTTAAAATGATCAGGAGTCATCACACTATCACAATTTATATAACGGCATGTATAACTAAACTCGTATTTACTATGTCAAATTTGAGAATCGGCTAAACCGTAGCTTTGATACCACTAAATGTAACTCCCCTAACCTGTATCCGTCGTCAGAACAGGGTTTCAAAGCATTACCGAAACTTTTTGAACATTTTATAAATAATTTATGTAAATTACTATTCATTAACCGGGATCATTCAAAACGTCCCTTAATTGGACCAACGAGGCCAAATACGAGCAACAAAATTGAATCTGGACTAAATCAGGAACTCTAAAAATTTTTTGCGAAACTACAAAAATTTTCCAGGGTGCAGGGCTCACACGCCTGTGTGGTCTAAGGGACACACCCGTGCGACCTTGGGACACGCCTATGCTGCAGGCTGTGCTTGACCCCGTGTAACTTTCTAACTTGGGCACACGACCATGCCACACGCCAAGACAAACGCCCCTGTTCTAGGCTGTGTAGCACACACGACTGAGACACACTCCCGTGTCTCTACCCGTATGCTCAATTTTGAGCATTCTATTTCTCAAAATTAAGGTTTAGGGGACACACGACCTAACAACATGCCCATGTTTCCAGCCCGTGTGTCTTCCCGTGTGGACAAAATGAAGCCATTTCAAGCTTCATTTCTCACCCAAAATTTCAACCAAGACCTGCACTTGTAACACACAACCAATACCAACCAATCCAAGCATTCAAATTAAATAATTCCATCATTTGTCATGGCATACCATTACATGCATATGTGTTTATAAACTTACCTTGGATTAACTTAGGCATTAACATCATTTGATCACATATACTTAACATATCACATATGAGTATATCATAATAACCTACTTAATCATACCAAAATAAACCATTAGTAGCCATTCCAATGGCTAGGTTACAAAACATCATTTTTATGCCACTAATGACCAAGTTGTCCTATACATGCCATTATACCAAAATGATTTCATTAAGTGTACCCAAAATAAGCTAGATGATAGTGTGACGATGCTCTAATGATCTTCCAACCTTCGTGAGCTTTCAAGCACTATAAAACAGGGAAAATAAAATAAAGTAAGCATTACATGCTTAGTAAGTTCGTATAACGGAAACTAAACTTACCAATCTCGTTTATTACATCTAAGCATACAATATCATGTTTTCCATCCATTTGGCTAAATTTCCTAAACACATACATTCAATCAAACATTTTAGTCACAAGGTTTACATATACATCAAGTAAGGATAGATGAGCTCATCATGTAATACTTTTTCAAGACATTATCATTTCATCTCATAATTCTCATGCCATGTCAAGAGTTTTATGTCTGTTTAATCATTGAAATTCCGATGGATACTCAAGTAGTACACTTGTGGTGTACGATTCAGTAATCCGTTAATTCTTATTCGAGGGTACCCATTAGGGCACCTAATCAAAGAACACACTCTCGAGCCACATATCGTATTACAAGATTACCAGTCTAGGCTAAATCCTTTATGTAACGTATGCTCAGAAGAGCTCAATTAGGATTAGCAGTCCTGGTTAAACCCCAAATATAACGTATACTCGAGAGGTGTTATATCTGGATTACCCGTCCAGGCTAAATTCTTTATATAACAAGGTTAATAGGATTACTCGTCCGAGCTAATTCCCATCTGCAACAAATGCAGGACCTTATTCATTTAGGGAAAACGCATATATTCATGGGAATTCAACATTCAATTGAGACTTAACCCTTTTTCACCATATCAAGCACATATTAAGTTTTTCATTATAGCATTCAAGTAATGTAAATCAAAATAAGTCACATTCCATACAACACAACATTCAATTAAACATCGAGTAAAAAAAACATTCAATTAAACATATTTACATGCCCAAATAAGTTACACGAACTTACCTCGACACTTATTCGCGTATAAAATCTACTAATCTAAAACCATTTCTTTTCCTCGGTCTAACCTCAAATTTGTGTTGTCTGGATCTATATAAATAGCTTTAATCGTCAATTTCGCATATTTCATATTTATTTGGACTCAATTTACGTCCTAGGTAAAATTACCATTTTGCCCCTAACCTTTCCATAAATTCTAATTTCGTCCCTAGGCTCGAAAAATAAAACTTGTGCAATTTACTCCCTATTCCAAGCCTAACCAAAATCCCTTTACAAATTTTACATCACATGCATTCATAAAAATTTAGAATTTTTCCTCAAATTTCATAAGTTTACATTTTAGTCCCTAAATCATGTTTTCATCAAAAATCACTTTGTAAAAGTTGTTTGTAATAATCCTTAAGTTTCATTCACATTAAAACATTTCAAGTATTAATCACTTATCATCCACACATGCATAAGAATTTTTAGAAACACATATGGTAACTTAACAAGCCATTTTCGCATGGCTAAACTCACATATATATATATACAAAAGATACTAAATTAACATCCAAAGTCAATCCTATACATGCCATTATTAAAACTTCAACTAAAAGAGTAACAAAAGGCTTAGATAGTGTAGATGACTTCAACTTGACACTCCCGAATCCGATAGCTGACGAACTAATCTATAAAACAGAATAAGCATTTTGATGCTTAGTAAGTTTTAAGTAATGAAATCATTTACAACTACAGCATAGCTTTCATGCGACTAAATGAATAATTGCATATACGCACATTCCCAAAATCATACTTACTTCACTCATGATAATATGGCATTTAACTAAATAAAGTTAATAAAAATTATCATATTTTATAATATAATAGTAACATAGCCGGCCACTAACTAGAAATGGATAAATTAACATGCAAAACCATTCTTTTAAACACATGCATTATTAGACCATTAAAAATCAACCAATCACATTTCAAAAGTATCACATATAAGTCCTATTGAATAAATTCACATGCAATTGACCAAATCCAAGCTTGAAACTTTCACACTTGTATTTACTCACTTCATAAACATGAAATATAACTTATAAATATTTTTATAGCTCGGTTTTGTGGTCCCGAAACCACTTTCCAGCTAGGGTCAAATTAGGGTCATCACAACTCTCCCCACTTAAGAAATTTTCGTCCCCAAAATCTTACCAGTGAATAGATATGGGTATCGCTCCTTCATAGAGGTCTCGGTTTCCCAAGTAGCTTCTTCGACTCGTCTTTGAGCCATAACACTTTTACTAAAGAAACCTTTTGTTTCGTAACTCTTTCACCTCACGAGCTAGAATACGAATTGTTCTTTCTTCATAACTCAAATCGATTGAATTTTGACTTCGATGGATTAATTATGTGAGAAGGATCAGATCTATAACGTCGAAGCATCGAAACATGAAAAACGTTGTGAATCTGTTCAAGTTCAGGAGGTAAAATCAATTTATATGCAACAGGCCCAACTCGCTCGGATATTTCATACGGCCCAATAAACCTCGGACTCAATTTGCCTTTACGGCCAAACCTGAGCACTTTTTTCCAAGGTGAAACTTTAAGAAACACTTTGTCTCCAACCCGGTATTCAATGTCTTTTCGTTTCAAATCCGCGTACGACTTCTGCCGATCTGAAGCTGCTTTCAGACTTTCACTGATTACTTTCACTTTCTGCTCAGCATCTTTAAGTCAACCCCGAAGATTTTACTTTCACTAAGCTCGGTCCAAAACAATGGTGTACGGCAGTTACGACCATACAAAGCCCCGTAAGGTGCCATCTTAATGCTTGATTGAAAACTATTATTATAAGCAAATTCAATCAAAGGTAAATACCGTTCCCACGAACCATTAAACTCAAGTATGCAACATCTCAACATATCCTCGAGTATCTGAATTATCCGTTCGGATTGACCATCAGTCTGGGGATGAAAAGCGGTGCTAAAGTGCAACTTGGTACCCAAAGCTTCTTGTAATTTCTTCCAAAATCGCGATGTGAATCTCGGATCCCTATCTGACACAATAGAAATAGGTACTCCATGTAACCTTACAATCTGAGATACATACATTTCAGCTAATTTGTCAAGAGAGTAATCCGTACGTACAGGAATAAAATGAGCCGATTTTGTCAGTCTATCCACAATAACCCAGATCGCATCCTTCTTGCTTGATGACAATGGTAACCCAGATACAAAGTCTATCGTGACTCGATCCCACTTCCATTCAGGTATCATGATCGGCTGAAGTAATCCTGAAGGTACTTGATGTTCTGCTTTCACTTGTTGACATATCAAACACTTCGAAACAAAGTCAGAAATGTCTCGTTTCATACCGTGCCACCAAAACTGACATTTCATGTCGTTGTACATTTTCGTACTCCCCGGGTGAATTGACATTCGACTGCTATGAGCCTCATCTAAAATCGTCGAAATAAGTTCTGCATTCCTTGGAACACACAATCGACTTCTGAACCTCAAACAGTCGTCGTCATCAATTTGAAACTCTGATTTCATATCCGAGACACATTCTGCTCGTTTAGCAACCAATTCATCATCTACTTTTTGAGCTTCACGAATTTGATGAATCCACAGTGGTTTAGCCTTTAATTCTGCTACTAACACTCTATCGGATAAAACGGATAGATGTACATTCATTGCTCGTAAAGCAAACAGTGATTTCTAACTTAAAGCATCGGCAACTACGTTAGCCTTTCCCGGGTGATAGTCGATAACAAGCTCATATTCTTTCAACAACTCGAGCCAACGTCTTTGTCGCAAATTCAATTCTCTTTGAGTCATTAAATATTTGAGGCTTTTGTGATCCGAAAATACATGGCACCTCTCACCAAACAAGTAATGTCGCCATATTTTCAAAGCGAATACGATGGCAGCTAATTCGAGATCATGGGTCAGATAGTTGCTCTCATGTGGCTTCAATTGCCTCGACGCATAGGCTACAACTCGGCCTTCTTGCATCAACACACAACCCAACCCAAGTAAGGATGCATCACTGTAAATGGCAAACTCTTTACCGGTTTTGGGCTGCACCAATACCGGAGCTTCAGTCAAATAAGTTTTCAATTGATCAAAACTTTTTTGACATTCTTCTGACCATTCAAACTTAACATCTTTCTGAAGTAGTTTCGTCATTGGGGTGGCTATCATTGAAAAACCCTTTACAAAGCGTCTGTAATACCCGGCAAGTCCCAAAAAGCTCCGAACTTCAGTAATATTCCTTAGAGGCTTCCAGTTAAGTATGGCTGAAATTTTACTCGGATCAACCCGAATACCCGATACAGATACCACATGACCCAAAAAGCTAACTTCTCTCAACCAGAACTCACATTTACTGAACTTAGCATATAGCTGCTTATCCCGTAAAATCTGTAACACTAATCTCAGGTGCTCAGCATGTTCGGTTTCATTTCTCGAATAGACCAAAATGTCATCGATAAATACAACTACAAATCGATCCAAATACGGTCTGAAGATCCGATTCATCAAATCCATAAATACAGCAGGGGCATTAGTGAGCCCAAACGGCATCACTAAGAACTCGTAGTGACCGTATCTCGTTCTGAAAGCAGTTTTAGGTATATCTGAGTCTCAAACTCGCAATTGGTAATACCCCGATCTCAAATCTATCTTCGAAAACATAGAGGCTCCTTTCAGTTGATCAAACAGATCATCAATACGCGGTAACGGATGTTTATTCTTTATTGTTACTTTATTCAACTGACGATAGTCGATGCAAAGTCTTATGGTTCCGTCCTTCTTTTTCACAAACAATACTGGTGCACCCCAAGGTGAAAAACTCGGTCGAGCAAAACCTCTATCCGTCAACTCTTGCAACTGGGTTTTCAATTCTCTCAATTCCGATGGTGCCATACGATACAGAGCTATCGAAATCGGTGTAGTTCCAGGTACAAGTTCGATGCCAAACTCTACCTCTCGAACAGGTGGTAATCCCGATAATTCTTCGGGAAAAACATCCGGATATTCACAAACCACTGGTACCGATTCAAGTTTCTTTTCTGGTTCTTTATTATCAAGTACGTATGCAAGATACGCTTCACACCCCTTTCTCACATATTTTTGAGCTAACATCGAGGATATTATTGTTGTCAATCCATTCAACACAGTAGACTCAACGCGGATTATCTCATTATTTGCACACCTCAAATCAATAGTCTTATTTTTGCAATTTACAACTGCATCATGTACGATCAACCAATCCAAACCGAGAATAACATCAAATTCATCAAACGGTAAAAGCATCAAGTCAGCCTGAAAACAGGAGCCTCGGATTATTAAGGGGCATTTCTTACACACCTTGTCGACAAGCACATAACGACCCAAGGGATTCGACACTCTAAAAACGAAATCGATGAGACTCAACGGTAAAGTCTTCTTTGGATGCTAAAGTCTCACATACATATGAATGGGTGGAACCCGGGTCAATCAAAGCAATCACATCAGTATCAAAGAGAGTGAAAATACCAGTAATAACATCAGGCGAAGAAGCATCCTCGCGAGCACGTATAGCATAAGCTCTAGCAGGAGCACGAGCCTCAGATCTGACTGTAGCATCTCTAGATCCTCTCTGACCGCCACTAGCATTTCCCGCATTTTTAGATGGTCTACCTCTGTTGTAGTAACACCCGGTTTCCCACTCGATTTACATTACGCTCGATATATCTCGGACAATCCTTGATAAAATGGTCAGCTGATCCGCACTTATAACAAGAGCGGTCATGGAATCTACGACTCCTCAAATGCCATTTACCGTAATACTGGCACTCTATCCTGTCCCGACGATCATTTCCAACACTGGTAACCGAAGTGACTTGCGTACTCACAGGGGGTCGATCATGATCTCGTCTGAGAAAACCCGAAGTGTCTTTAGATCGGTCTAGATCATTTCTAAATTTCTTCGATGATTGTTGAAAGGGCTTTCCCGAAGACCTCTTACGAAACTCTCTTGTTTCCACTTCAGCTTTCCTTTTCTCCTTACTGAGCTCTTCGGCTTTGCAAGCTCTCTCAACAAGTACTACAAATTCTCTAATTTCAAGAATACCAACATACAGTTTTATATCTTCGTTCAACCCGTCCTCGGCGCTTACACATGATAGCCTCGGATTTAAACATATTCTCGAGTGTATCTACTAAGTCTGACAAACTTTCGCCCATAATCAGTAACTGACATAGAACCCTGCTTAAGCTCAAGAAATTCTTTCCGTTTCTGATCGATGAATCTTTGACTGATATATTTCTTGCGAAACTCGATTTGAAATAATTCCCAAGTAACCGTTCTCTCGGCACGACGGAAACCAAAGTATTCCACAAATAATAGGCAGAATCACGTAGCAAAGACATAGCACACTTCAGGCATTCATCGGGTGTGCAAGATAGTTCATCAAAAACCCAAATAGTGTTGTCTAACCAAAATTCAGCTTGTTCCGTATCATCACTGTCTGTAGCTTTAAATTCAGTTGCCCCGCATTTCCGAATTCTGTCTATTGGGGGCTTATTTAACCTCAGTTGATCAATCACCAGAGGTATCGCGGGTACAGGGGGTGTATTAGTCGTGGGTGGGGGTTGTGGAACGGCCGTATTAGTTCGAATATACTGATTGAACCAATCATTCATCACACTATAAAAAGCCTGTCTGGCTTCATCATTCTGATTACTAGCAATAAGTTGAGAGTCCACCGGCGCTGTCCCATGCGCTGGAGCAAGCGCTACACTCTCAACATCATCAGCTACCGCTCGGTTGGCATCGGGATCCATTTCTATAAATAAACACACTTTTAACTGTCAGAAGTCACCACACTACCAAATAAACACATAATGGCATCTATAGTTAGACCCAAACGTATTACTGTAGTCCTAGAATCGACTAAACCGTATCTCTGATACCAATTAAATGTAATAATCCTTAAGTTTCATTCACATTAAAACATTTCAAGTATTAATCACTTATCATCCACACATGCATAAGAATTTTTAGAAACACATATGGTAACTTAACAAGCCATTTTCGCATGGCTAAACTCACATATATATATATACAAAAGATACTAAATTAACATCCAAAGTCAATCCTATACATGCCATTATTAAAACTTCAACTAAAAGAGTACCAAAAGGCTTAGATAGTGTAGATGACTTCAACTTGACACTCCCGAATCCGATAGCTGATGAACAAATCTATAAAACAAATAATTAAAGCAACAGAATAAGCATTTTGATGCTTAGTAAGTTTTAAGTAATGAAATCATTTACAACTACAGCATAGCTTTCATGCGACTAAATGAATAATTGCATATACGCACATTCCCAAAATCATACTTACTTCACGCTTCAATTATTATATTCATACACTCAGGATCAAACCTAACTAAAAGCCGGAAGCTTGCAAATCAAATGAACGAATATTACTTGAAAGGAATCAACTTTTCCAATGCATATACGAATCAACCTTATCGTTTGGATTTATGAGCGTATTAATTGAAGTTAATACAGCAAGATTGCTCATTTCCAAACCCAAGTACCTTCGGGATTTGACCCGTATATAGCAACTAGCACGAATGCCTTCGGGACTTAGCCCGGATATCACAACTAGCACAAATGCCTTCGAGACTTAACCCGGATATCGTAACTAGCACAAATGCCTTCGGGACTTAACCCGGATATCGTAACTAGCACAAATGCCTTCGGGACCTAGCCCGGATATTATCTGAATAATCATGCACATATATCAATGTATCATAACACAACTGTATTTCATTTTCATTGCAAGAACTCAAGCACAAGACATTTATCAACCATTTCAAATTTTCGGTTCAATAGCCACATACAAAGAACATGACTTCGATTTACTTTATAACATGATCCCTATACACATTCGGCTACTAGTGATAAGTATAAATTAGTTACCTCGTTACTCAATTCAAGTAGAATCATTATATCACCGTTTATTTATTATGCTTATATGTCGTGATTTAATCAAATCATAAACTAAGTTCCATTACTCAAAGACTTACCTCGGATGTTGTCAAACGATTTCAACGGCTATTCGATCACTTTTTCCTTTCCCCTATCCAACTTTGATCCTCTAAGCTCTTGAGCTAAATCAAACAATTTACTTCCCATCAAATATAGTCATACGGCATCCATATACAGTTTAAAACCAATTCACTTGAATTAATTGTCCACTTAAGTCTATCACCATTTCGTTTTCAAATTTGTATATTTGGTAAGTCGCATTAAACAATTATACATATATCTTTAATATATTTTAATATATTTTATACTAGCCGAAATGTACCATCAAGATATACTTTACTCAATTAATTTACCTTGGCCGAATATTCAAGATCAAATATAATACCTCAACAACCCAATATTCCAACTCAATAAATCAACACATATGACTGAATTTACGAATTCAATATAACCTCACGTATATCAAATGTATATAAATATAAGTTCAGTATAAACTCACATGTAACTAAATACACATGTTCAATATAAATTCACATGTAATCGAATACTCAAGTTTGATATAAGCTTACTAGTATTTACCTATTTGGCCGAACATGTACAATGTTTTGTAGCTTAATAATTATAATATAACATCATGTATTTATAATATTTATGCAGCCAATTATTCATGGTCATACGCACACATAATCAAAAATAAATACCAAAATTTTTATATCCTTTATGCCCTAAGCCGAATACACTTGCCATGTTCACTTACATTTTTCAACAATTTCTTTTCATTTCATTAACTCAAACCACATACATTCCTCAAGTACAACAATTCATATTCGGCATTAGCATCAAACATAATAGCCGATTCTTCCCACTTGAATCCATGCATCTATTTGATCATAGTTTGTTCAAGCATTCATACAACAAGATTCATCCAATTTAACAAGAAACAAAAACCTTATTTCTCCATAGCTACCATGGTGAAAGTTCTAGACATCAATACCGAAATTTCTAACGTGGGTTACCTTAAGAACTTGGTGATTAGTTCAAATTTATCTAACATTTCAAAAATTTACATGAATTTCATACCTTAGTGAAGACCTAAATAACCGAATGGCTCCTTTCTCCCCAATTCTTCTTCTCTTTCGGTTTCTTTGAATGAACAAGGTGAATACTTTGTTGTTTTCACCCACTTACTATTTTATTTTCTTTATTTTATTACATTCATTCATGATAATATGGCATTTAACTAAATAAAGTTAATAAAAATTATCATATTTTATAATATAATAGTAACATGGCCGGCCACTAACTAGAAATGGATAAATTAACATGCAAAACCATTCTTTTAAACACATGCATTATTAGACCATTAAAAATCAACCAATCACATTTCAAAAGTATCACATATAAGTCCTATTGAATAAATTCACATGCAATTGACCAAATCCAAGCTTGAAACTTTCACACTTGTATTTACTCACTTCATAAACATGAAATATAACTTATAAATATTTTTATAGCTCGGTTTTGTGGTCCCGAAACCACTTTCCGGCTAGGGTCAAATTAGGGCTGTCACATTGTTTATCTGTCAGCAACCTTTCATTTTCTACCATAAATTTCTAATTTTAAACATATACATCCATGACCCATTTTCCATACTTTGATAACTTTTCAAATTAATCGCCTAAATAGATAGTTTAAGCTATTCCGATTTCAAAAACATCAAAATTACTAAAAACGGGACAAATGAACTTACCCAATTAGGCCATGAAAGTTTTTTCTCTCTCTCTTAGGGTTTCCATATAATTTTGGGGTTGAAGATGACAAAATAAGATGATATTTTCTTTTTATCATCCTTTAATTAATTAATTATTTTAATTTCCAATTTAGTCCTTGCCCTTTTTCTAAATTTCCATCGATGAGTCACCAAAAATATACATACTTTTCTTTAATGGTCTAATTACCAAAGAAGGACCTCTAAATTTGAATTCCATAGCTATTTAATCCTTATAGCTACTAGAATTTAACTTTCACATTTTATGCGATTTAGTCCTCGTAATTAATCACTTAATCGATAAAATTTTCGTATCAAAATTTTCATACAACATATCTATCATAATACAGACCATATAATAAAATAAAAATAAACTTTGTTTTCGGGTCGAATTTGTGGTCCCGAAACCACTGTTCCAATTTCACTGAAAAATAGGTTGTTACCTCACATCCTTTTCTAATCAGTTTTTGAGCTGACAATGCTAAAATCACATTTGTAATGCAATAAGTCTTATATACCCTAACACAAGCATATTCACCATTAGTACACTTCAAACTAATTTGTTTCCTTTGGCAATTCACTATTACGTCATGCTCAGTCAACCCATCCATTCCCAAAATGAGATCAAAATCATCAAAAGGTAACAACATCAAACTAGCAGGGAAGTCGTAACCCCGGACTTTCAGTGCACACAATTTACAAATCTGGTTAACTAAAACATTTTGACCCAATGGATTCGTTACCTTAACAGTGTAATTAGTGAACACAACATGCAAATTATTTTTGTTTACTAATACATTGCATATATAAGAGTGAGTTGATCTAAGATCAATCAATGCATATACATGAATATCAAAAAGAGAAAAAAAAATACCAACAATAAAATCTAGGGCAGTAGCTTCCTCACGAGCTTTGACTGTATATGCTCTGGCTGGTGCTTTCACTTTGGATCGTTCGTTCGTATAACTAGTCTTTCCTCGACCAAAAGTAATATTTCTACCATTTTCATGTCTTCTACCTCTTTGTGAGGTTACTTCAGGCTTGCTTGTCTGATTACCCCAGTCATTCTGTCGTTTCAGATAATCACGAAGGAAATGATCAAAAGATCCACAATGGAAACAAGCTCCTAACTTTGATCAACATTCCCCAAAATGCCTCTTACCGCAATCATCACAAAACAAGTTAGTTCTCTCGACATTCCTCACGTTTCCAACACTAGCCGTTGTGGCGTTCATAAACTTCAAATTACTTTGCCTTGGTCTATTTCTGCCAATGAACTCTGAAGGGGCTGGTGATCGATTTGCTTCACTTCTGAACTTTTTCGATGTAAACATTTGAGCTAACTTGTACGACTCTCTTCTAGTTAATTCTCAAGTTCTTGCATCAGATTGCCTTTTACTTTTGCAAATTTTCTCAATTTTTTGAGCATGTTCTGAAAGTTCTACAAATTCGCAAAACTTTAATGTTGTCACAAGCATTCGTATATCATCATTCAAGCCATCTTCAAATCTAATACACATTTCTCCCTCATTTGACACTAAGTTACGAGCATACTTGCTCAACTGCACAAATTCCCGTTCATACTCAGCAATAGACCGATTTCCTTGTTTTAGCTCAAGGAATTCTTTCTTTTTCTTGTTAAGAAACAATCGACTAACATATTTTTTCTGAATTATACTTGAAACAAATCCCAATTGTTATGATCACTGGATGTCATCATGCTCAAAGTGTCCTGCCATGAATGTGCTTCATCTTTTAGTAACGAAACAACACATCTCACGCAATCTTCAAAAGTACACATCAACTCCGCAAAGACCCTTTTTCTATTCACTACCCAATACTCAACTTTTGTAGGGTCATCGTCAACTTTGCCTTTAAATTTTTCAGCTCCACACTTCCGAAATTTGTCCACTAATAGTTGAGTAAACATTGCAAGTTTAGGATTTTAAGGATACGGGGATACCAAAGGGGTCACAGTAGGGGGCCGAGGGGCATAGTAAGGGGTGGAGGATATGGAGCTACATGATTTGCTTCCTTAAATTCAATGAATCACTGAATCATCATTCTTAAGAATAGATTCCTCATTTCATCGCCAATGGATTGTGAAACAGATGCACTATTACTTGCTTCAGGATTCAAAGCTTAGACATTACTTTTAACTTCGTTAACTACGACCCAATTTGACTCGATCGACATCTTGAATCTATAAAAAAAATACAATGTTAAAGTAGATCAAAATCATCACACCATCACAGGGTATATGCGACATGTATATTCTATACTCTTTATACACTGCATTAGTCCTAGAATCGACTAAATCGTGGCTCTGATACCACTAAATGTAGTACTCCTAACTCATCACTGTCGCTAGATTAGGGTTACGGAGTATTAGGAAACAATACATAACTACAACATCAAAATAGAAAAAACAATTTAAATATCAACATTCGGTAACATAATTTAACTATGGAAAATATTACGGTTTAGGTCTTAAATCGAGCTTTCGGGGCCATAAAAATAATTTAGAAACAATCAACGATCAAATTGAGACAAATCAAGAAACTTTAGGAAATATGAAAATTTGGAAAATAGAGGTTACACGGTCGTGTGGCTAGGCCATGTGACGCAGCACAAATCGTATGAGTATTTGAAGTAAGGACACACAGTTGTGTCCCAATCCATATCATAAACCGTGTAACCTACTGACTTGAGACACACGGTTGTGTCCCAGCCTGTGTCTCAAACTGTGTGAAACTTCCACCAAAACAACAGAGCACGCACGGTTGTGTGGGGTGACCGTGTGTGGCACATGGCCGTGTGACAGCCTATGTCCTAGGCTATGTGCGTCCAAATTAACCCTTTAAACAAGATAAAATCAAGCTAAAGCTTCCCCAATAAGGTTTGTAACAACTTGATTTAGACCCTAGTCAGAATGGTGGTTTCGAGACCACGAATCTAAGTCAGAAAAATATTTAAATATTATTTTTCGTGTTTGTTATATGTGAATTTGCATGTGTGAAAGTTTAGTATGAAAATTTGATCGTTTGTGTGCTTAATTTAATAAAAGGACTTAATCGCGTAAAATGAAAATTTGATGGTTTAATGTGTAATGACCAAATTGAATGTGTCTTTAAAATTTGAAGTATTTATGTTGCAATTATGCCATTGAATAAATGTTGGACGGTAATGGCATGCATTATTAAGTCGTAATATTAAACTATTAAAGTTATTTTGGTAAAAGAATAATAAAATGTTATTATAATAAAATTTAAAATTTAAAAGACATGCATAATGTTCATACTCTTGACCGAATGTAAAACACAAAAGACAAAGAAAAATATTTTCAAGGGTTCGGCCAAAGTTAAGCTTTATTAAGATATGTAACTAGCTCGATTTTTGATGATTTTTACGTTTTTGAGATCGTTGCTTCGAATACTATCCGACCCATGCTAGAATTTTTGATTTTGATGAATGTTTTGAGTTATGCCATTGAAGAATATTTGTGTTTTATGATATTTGATGACAAAATATTAAAGATATGTTTTAGATTAAGATGTTTTGTATTGGAGTTTTTAATGATTTTGAGTAATTAGGACTAAATTGCAAAAATAATAATTTGAGGGACTAAAATGTGAAATAAATGAAATATATGGACTAGTATGAGTATAAGTAAAATTTGGCCTAACTATGTTGTTGTGAGATTTTGCGTATTTTGTGTTTTATGCAATAGGGACTAAATTGGGAACAATGTGAAATATCAGGGGAAAAAGTGTAATTTGCCCATTTGTGTGTTTTTGGATGAATTTCGTTGAATATTTGATTTAATAATTTTAATTTGTATTAATTTAGATCAAGAAAAGAGAAAATCAAATTTAGATTGGGGGAAAACTAAAGTTGTCGACTAGCCAATCCGTACCGATTTTTCATCGTCTGAGGTAAGTTTATAAGCGAATAGATATCGGTAATTCTAATTATATATGAGTTAATATGCTGATTTGGAATTCATAAATTTATAGTAGAGTTAGCCGAATATGATTAAGCAAGGAATCAATGTATTTGAGTTTAATTCGACTAAGTTATAACATTTGAAAGTCCGTATGAACTATATGGAATATCTAGAGTTTTCAATATATGAATTGTTTATGAGATAGCTTTATAATAGTGATATTCGGGATTTGAGCCTAGAAGTCTTGTGCTGGTGAATTAAATCGGGCTTATGCCTAGCAGGCTTATTGTCGGTGTATAAAATCAGACTTTGAGTCTAGCAGGCCTTGTGCCGGTTTGTGATACAGGCTTAGGCCTAGCAGGCTTTATGCTAGTGAATTATTATAAGTTTATGCCTAAGAGACTTTATGTTGATGCAGTAATTGAATACGTTAAACGAGCTAAATGATCAGGTATGAGTTAGCTTGTTGTTTACTTGAGATTAGGTAAATAAGTAACTTTATATTTATAACTAATTATGTGTGATACAAATGAAGATTTCATGTGAATTTAGTATGTGTACTCGACCTTGTAAATAAATGGTATGAATATTGTAGAATTGATTCTTGGATATGTGCATATATGTGATTATGTATATTCAGCCATATAAGTGGTATATGTACATGATGTTATACTATGATTCTTGAGCTTATATAAATGCATATGTGTATGTTTGATTATATTCAGACATTTTGGCTTTGAGAGTTGAATAATATTAGGTCAAATTGATTAAATAAGCATTCGGCCAAGGTAAATTTTGTGTATGAAAATGTGTTATTTATCTCATTTGTAGATTTGAGGTTAAGCTTGATAATGATAATGAAATTTGGATTAGTTTAAAATGAGTTGATTATATCATTGGGATGTTCGTTTGCTTATGACTTAATAAGCTTACATAGCTTACTTTGTGTTTTCATGTTCATTCTGTTTTATAGATTTTGGATTCAAGTTACAAGCTCGGGGATCGTCATCAAAGTCTATCACACTATTGACCGTCTTCAGTATTTTATAAGTTGCATTTTGGAATTATGGCATGTATAGGATGGAATGCATTTTGAAATGCTGTATTTTGGTTTATGTACAATGGCCATGTGAAAATGGCTTAATCTCTATGCTTGAGTATGTTTTGGTTATACAATGGTTTGAGTCTATTTTAGTTATTATGCCTTATACCTTGGATGATTAGAACTTGTGTTGTGTGTGTGCATATTGAGATTGGTTGATAAATGAAATGGTCATAACACATGTGTAAATATGTTTGCTCAACTTGGACGCAGTTTATATTAGGAAAAGTTATATATGAAATTTCAGTTATTATGTTAGATTAACATGCTATAAATGAGTTGGTATTAAAGGATAAATTGTAATTACCGAATATGATGGGAGATATATTGTATGTTTCTTTTAAATATGGTTCATGAAATTTGTGTCTTGAATATATATATCCATAATCGATGATTAAATTATCTTTGAAAAGTATATTTTATATCATGCTTTGCTATTAAAGTGTATTCGACTATATTTTCATATGAATAGAACTTATTTTGGTATATGTGTATTATTTAATATGCTTGTTTTTGGAGAATGGTATACAAATTTCGGTTAGCATCGAAATGAAATGATTATAAAATACATATAATGGCGAGTAGGTATTAGCTATTTAAATTTAGCTATAAAAGCAATGTATGAGTACACAAAAATATTTTCATATATCATGATTATTTATGTAGTGAATTGTTTAAGTGGAGCCAAGTTGAGTATGTTAATTCAACTTATTCATGTATTACCTTTTTGGTTCGGCAAATGGGATAAAAATAGGTCATTATATATTTTCTTATATGTTCATGTTATAATTGTGAAATAAAATAAATGTGGTTAAGTAATGTATGTTATAATGTTAGGTAATGTTTGATAAATGAAATGGACATTGAGATATATGTTATTGATATGAAGCGTGATGATGTGTGACTTTATAAATTTTGAGTTGGTGAATATAAATTTGCAAGTTGATAGATCCATTTATTTATAAACTATTAGTATGCTTTGAATGTTGAGTTTACATATTCCATTTGAATATGAGATGAATTGTATCGAACTGTATTATGTCCGATAATACCTTATAACCCCAATTTGACAATGGATACGGGTTAGGAGTGTTATTTTTGATTGGTATCAGAGCTACGGTTTAGTTGATTCTAGGACTAACATAGTGTAACACCCATAACCCCTATCTGTCACCGGATTGGAGTTACGAAGCATTACGAACAAAACACAATTCCAAACATATGCATATTCGTATAAATCAAATTCATACATATGTATAGAGCATGAAGCTTTTTTTTTATATCAATTGCAATCTTAATCGCATTACATATACAAGCCATACTTTAAAAGTTTAACCATATCAAAAATCACGCATATAATAAATAAAACAATTTACTTATTTATACACATTTGCATGTTAACCCATATCGACCTGTATCACACAACTTTATAAACATTAGCTTAAAAAACATTAGCTAATATTATAACATAACTCATTGTACTTTTAATATTACTAATATATACAAAAATCACCTTGATAACCATAGCTATTATTCAACTTAAATGCCGAACCCATCAAACCAACATTGTTAGCTAAACATCATGCCAATATTACTTATACCTATCACATGCATTTCTCACTTATTTGACTAACGAAATTAATCACAAAAGTGGTACAAAATTTTATCCTTTAGACTTAGGTTAAGATATGCCATTTCATAATCATATGACTTTACTAATTATGAACATTATGCTAGTCCAAATATTCATACAATTATTCAAGACATATATACACCTTTCGCGCCATTACAAGCCGTAACATAGTTGACATTTCATAAGCAATAATATCATAGGCATATATATTGGTTTTTTTTCCTATTATTAGTCGAATCCAATTAGACACCATTTACCATTTCTAACTTGCAAATACACAATCGATCCTTAAACCATATATTTGGTCATCAAGTTTATCTTCTAAGGATCTAACCAATTTCACAACTCCAATCAAACTAATTATGCATCATGCCATAATACTTATGCATTCTTTTTTACACCAAAAGCTGAATCATATAACCAATAATCAAAATCTTTCAAATGTCTAATTATCAATCAAACATGTGTCATAAATAAATACATATTTATAAGTGTCCATCTCATAGGTAAGTTACTAGTTATATCACACATGTATACCAAAGTATATCTGCATATGCCATCATGTCAAGTCACCTTTATGGCATAATATATAATCAAACTGATAAGGATCACAAATATTTATTTAAAATGCAAACACATCACCAAGACACTAATCAAGCTTTAAACACATGGCATATCCATTTCATATATTACTACCCACGTTCGACAATCCATATACAAAACCATTCATCATAATTCATAAACATAAAAGCAGAATCACATATAGTTAATATCCATCACTTATATTTTATCACTTAACAATTTAAAACATATTTACCCAAGCGCACAAAACTTATATACCAAGTAATAAGTATATTATAATAATCTTTTACCTTGTTCAGACATAATCAAATACTCATTAATGCTAAATCACATATAATACCTTAATTAACTATGACAACCGAATTCCCATACATGTTTATCTATTCAATGATCATAACCAAATCGTCCAGATGTACACATCTAAAATCACCAACCAATTTCTATACACAATATAGATATCACTACATATATCATTCATCCATGACACATAGCATAATAACCAAAATGAACATAAGGCATAAACAAACAAGACCGAAATCAAACATAGAAATTAGGCCATTTTCGCTTGGCTTAAATTACACAGATCCAAAATCCAACATTTCAAGCTATAATCTAGCCTATACATGCCATAGGTTCAAAATTTAGCTTATAAAATACTGAAGATAGACGATAGTGTGATAAGCTTCTCTGATGATTCCCGAGCTCGTGACTTGAATCCAAAATCTATAAAACAAAAATAAACATACACACACAGAGTAAGCTTTCATAGCTTAGTAAGTCATAAGCAAATAAATGACTGAATAACATATTCGAACCATTTACTTTAAACCAAGTTATACTATCGTAGTTACTTGAAATCTTAAGCTTACTTTTCATGTATTTTATATGTATATTCAAATATAGATTACTTATGGCCAAATGAACATTTACACAACTTAACAGACTAACATTCAACTTCCAAGCAAAAGATATGTTTATCATATCTGGTACACATACACTCCTATATACATAAATTGATAAATAAAAGGAAAATAATCACATACATATTTAAGTTATATGCTAAATACACACACATATATATATACAAAATATTTTTTTGTTACATATGGATTACCTTGGCCGAATGCTCATATAGTTAAATTAACAAATTATCATTAAAATTTTCAAAGCCAAAATGTTATTATATAGCCAAGTATATCTCCACTCATAAACACAAGCTCATAATCCAAGATATAACTTTATATATGTACTCTAATTATATGCCCGAATATACAATATTATAAATACATATATTCAAGAATCATTTTAACAACCATTATATTACTTGTTCACAAAGCCTAATGAACATCTTTTGTTCATAAACAATCTTCATTTACATCACACACAATTTGTAACACATATCAAATAACTTACTAACCTTATTTTAAGTAGATAATAAGCTAAGTCATACCTGGTCATTCAGCTCATTTTACATATTCGTTCACAATTTGTTGTTGCTCGATGAACCACTCGGAATTGGATAGGACACTCGGATAATCACACATATCATATAATGCCAACGTCTCAGACGTGGTCTTACATGTAATCACATATCGATGCCACTATCCCAGACAGGGTCTTACTCACACACATATATCGGAATCACATATCGATGCCATGGTCTTACTCGCACATCACATATCGGAATTCGATGTCATGACATATGTATCCTAGCTATTCTTAAGGTTCATACGGGGCTTTCGGACGTTGTAACTGGGTCGAAACAAATTCAAAAACATAGTAGCCAAGCTTATTTACATTCGGCTATAGCATAACTAAATTCACATATTTCATTTCAGCATATATATATTTAGCCTTTAATTAAAATTAAGTACGTCTATTTTCTTATAAACTTACCTCGGATAACGAAAAATCGATACGGATCGACTAGTCGACAACTTTCGTTTCCCCCAATCCAAATCTGATTTCTTTGATTCTTGATATAAACATATTCAAATTAAGCTCATTCAAACATATTTTCATTCAATTTAGTCCAAAAAACACATAAATGGGAAAATTACCATTTTACCCCTGACATTTATAATTTTTACAATTTTGTCCCTATTGCACAAAACACAAAATACACAAAATTTCTCTATACTTATGTTGGGCTGAATTTTACCCATTACCATACAAGTCTATATATTTTATTTATTTCACATTTTAGACCCTCAAATTTTTATTTTTGCAATTTAGTCCTAATTACTAAAAATCATCAAAAACTCTAATACAAAATATGTTAATCTAAAACTTATCTTTCATTTTTCATCATCAAACAACAAAAATCACAAGCTCTCAACAATGGCATAACTCAAAATATTTACCAAAATCAAAAATTAAAGCATGGGTCTTGAAGATTACTAAGCAACGATCTCAAAAATGTAGAAATTATCAAAAATCGAACAAAAAACGAACCTTGATTGAGCTTGAAAGGATGGCCGAACCTAGGTTGCTCTTCTTCTTTTCCTACGTTTCTAATTTCAGTCAAAAGGATTAATAAAACATGGCTTTCTTTTATGATATAATAACATATATTAGTATTTTTTATTTAATTACATTTTTAACCTTAATAAAATTGTAACTAAATCATATATTATAGGCCCATTACCGTCCACCCTTTCTTAAAATGGACTAATTGAAACATAAAGATTCCCATTAATAAAGCCATTAACAACTAGGTCTCTTTTAGAAATAACCACCAAATTTTTATTTTACGCGATTAAGTCCTTTTATTAAATCCGACACTCAAACGATAAAATTAAATCACGAAAATTTCATAGATATAAATTCACACAAAATAAACATAGAAAATAATTTTTAAATTTTTTTGACTCAGATTCATGGTCCCGAAACCACTATTCCGATTAGGGTCTAAATCGGGCTGTTACAACTCTCCCCCCTTAGGGATTTTTGTGCCCGAAAATCTTACTGGTGAATAGGTTCGGATAACGTACTCTCATTGCATCTTCTGGCTCCCACGTTGCTTCCTCAACCCCTTGTTCACACCATAGTACTTTATCTAACAAAATTTTCTTATTTCGTAACTCTTTAATCTCATAAGCCAAAATACGAATCGGTTCTTCCTCGTACGTCATATTGGGCTTAATCTCAATCTCAGACGGGTTAATCAGACGAGAAGGATCAGATCGATATCTACGAAGCATCGAGACATGGAATACATTGTGGATCTTTTCTAACTCAGGTGGCGACAACAATCTATAAGTAACTGGCCCGATACGCTCTATAACCTCATACGGCCCAATAAATCTCGGACTCAATTTGCCTTTATGACTAAATCTGAGTATTTTTTTCCATAGTGAGACTTTCAAGAAAACTTTATCCCCGATCTGAAACTCTATATCTTTACGTTTCAAGTCCCCATATGATTTCTGACGATCTGATGCCGCTTTTAGACTTTCATGAATCACTTTCACTTTCTGTTCAGTTTCTCTGATCAAGTTAACCCCGTGTATCTTATTTTCACTAAGTTCAGTCCAGTACAATGGTGTACGAAATTTACGACCGTAAAAAGCCTCATAAGGTGCCATTTTGATACTCGATTAAAAGCTATTATTATACGAAAATTCAGTCAGAGGTAGGTATCGTTCCCATGTACCTTCAAACTCGAGGATGCAACATCTCAACATATCCTCAAGTATCTGAATAATTCGCTCATAATAGCCATCTTTTGCGGATGGAAAGTAGTACTGAAATGTAATTTCGTACCTAGTGCATCTTGCAGTTTCTTCCAAAATCGCGATGTAAACCTCGGATCTCTATCTGAAACAATAGATATAGGCACACCATGTAATCTCACAATTTGAGAAACATACAATTCAGCCAGCTTATCTAGCGAGTAGTCTGTACGTATTAGAATAAAATGAGTCAATTTAGTCAATCTATCTATAACAACCCATATTGCATCTTTCTTGCTCGGTGTCAACGGTAAACTAGATAAAAAATCCATCGCGACTCTATCCCACTTCCACTCAGGTATCATGATCGACTGAAGCAATCCAAAAGGTACCTGATGCTCGGCTTTTACTTGTTGACAGATTAAACATTTCGAAACAAATTCAGATATGTCTCGTTTCATACCATGCCACCAATAAAGCTGTTTCAGATCATTATACATTTTCATACTACTTGGGTGAACAGATAACTGACTATTGTGAGCTTCATTCAAAATCATCTGAATCAACATCTGAATTCCTCGGAACACATATTCAGTTTCTGAACCTCAGACAACCTTCAGTATCAATTCGAAACTTTGAATCAACCTTCAAATCATCTTAGACCTGCTTTGCTAACAAATCATTATCAACTTTTTGAGTATCACAAATTTTGCTGAATAAATAACAGTCTTGCTTTTAATTCAACTATTATTGAACCATCATCAGACATAGCCATATGCGCATTCATTGCATACAAAGCAAACAGTGATTTTCGGCTTAAAACATCAGTAACAACATTAGCCTTTCCCGGATGGTAGTCAATCACAAGCTCAGAGTCTTTTAACAATTCTAACAATAAAGAATCACAGAATATCTCTGTGTACTTCATTATTAGAATATACTTCAACCCGTTCACTGACACATGACTGAGGTTCGTAAACTCTTCATTCAATTTAGGCTAAATCAGAACTAATATTTTAGTGGATAATGTCTTCGTGCAAAAGAAAGCTTCAACAATTGAACTAACTTTAATTTACCACAATAGTTCTCAGATAGAATTGTTCCGATAGACATAATTTTGTATCAAATCCTCAAAAATACAAGCTCTACTTCCATACTATCCTTCAGATCACACATGCACATTTAAAGTTTATTTCCGATCTAGTGGATAGATTCAAACTCATATAAACCAGTTACATTTTCAATCAAATAATTTTAGATCAGATTAAACCACAGAATCGGTCTTTTCGAAGAAATCTTTTCTTCTCGTTAGAAAGAATAATCCAGACATATCTTTATATATATATACTACAATCATCAAATAGAAATCATATTGTTATAATAGAATTGTCATCTTACCCGTGACAATAGATAATATCCCGGCTGTTAATGAAGCATCTGAACCCAAAAGAAAGTCAAATATGATTTGAATAACAACCAATGCAGAAGCACAACTTTTATAACTGTTTCCTTCAAATGGACATCTCTTATATACAATCACATAGAATCATGAGAAAACTAGAATAACTAAATTTTCAACATCTGAAGCTACACTAAATATCATAAAATTACAACCCATATAGAATGATATCAATCCCTATGATATTCCATAAAATGTCCAGAAAGAACAATATTACTCATAAATACTAAAATCCATAGTAACAGAAACAATATAATCTTCACATATTTTCAACAGAACAATAGCCAACAGAAACAAAGTATTAGCATCATACAGATTTTCCATCGACTTTCATGTCCACACAATGAAATAAATATCAGAGAAAGACAGAGTAATGTTGACCATAACCCAAACAGACCAACGATGCTTTCATCTATAAATATAGTTATCTAATGTTCTCATATGGTAAGAATTCTTTCTGAAATTAAACAGTTGATTATATTTCTAAAGACAAATGTACACGTAAAATACTCAAAAGAAGTCATGGTAACTGCTCGACTATAACCACTACACTCAGCCATCAATACAATTCAACTTTTTTTTTCAACTGTCTAATTCTGCCATCAGAAATTTTCACATTATCCCTTTACTAATAGAAATCAATTCAGAAAAGCTTTTAGCTAATACTTTCCTTAGTTAACATACCTGAATAGGTCATTTGATCAGAGATAACTTCTTCTTTAACGGAGACGTCACATAATCTGAATAATCTGCAGAACTATCCAATGTCTCTTTTAATAATGTCTTCATTTGTAACACCCCTCGCCCGTTTCCAACGGTGGGACAGGGTTCGAGGTGCTATCGGACTTACACTCAACCAATTATATAAAATCGGGCCGTAAGATTTTGATAAATTTAAAATTTTTTATTTCACATACATTTTATCCCTTAAACAGGCTCACAAGGCCCAAAACATGCATTAGAGACGGTTCGAGACTAAACCGAGAACTTAAGAAAAACTTGGAAAAATTTTATGCTTTAAGGCTCCACATGCCAGTGTGGGTATAGGGCACACGCCCATGTGCTAGGAACACGCCCGTGTCCTAAACCCCTGTCCAAAAGCCTTGACATTCTGCTAATTTGGTCATGAACAAATTGAAGCCACACGGCCAAGGCACACGTCCGTGTCCTATAGCTGTGTCCTTCACACGGTTGAGACACAAGGCCGTGTCTCTTGCCCGTGTACTCACTACCATACATATTGACTTCAAAATCTTAGATGCTGAGGACACACGGCTGGACGACACGCCCATGGGGGCGGACCGTGTGTCACACATGGCCTAGATGCACCTCCATGTGTCTACCCGTGTGGACAAATACAAGGCTATTTTCCAAGCCATTTTGTCACCCTCACAACACATGCACGCATACTTATACAATAGCATACAACATGGAAAAATTAGGCACTTAAACATTCCTAACATGTCATGACCATGGCAATTTCACATGCAATAGATATTATAGAATTTACTCACATCTTTACTACATTCATGCCATAATCATTATAAACACATCACGTAAGACCATAGCACATGCATGCATATTTAAAATGGGTTTACAACCCCTAAATCAAAATAAGCCAATATCACATACTCAAATATTTAAACTCTTATACATGCCATAGACTCAAAGTACTTGAAATCACTTACACCAATAGCGGTAGCTTGACAGTGTGATAACATCTCCAACAAACTCCAACCTGAGCTAACCTGGCAACACTAGAGAACATGGGAAAGGAAGGGGGTTAATCTTTATGCTTAGTAAGTTCATATGAAAACAATAAGGAACTCATTAACATGTTTTATCAATGTTCCCAACATATTCTCAAGTTCATGATAAGCTGTCTTCTTGTATAACAGTCAATAAAATATTTATATCTAGAGCTACGAAACTCCAAATTAAGTTCCATTAATTTTGCTTGAAACTAGACTCATGTACCTTTCTACCGTAAAATATCCAGAATTTTTGGTTTAGTCAACTAGTACATTTTATTCCTCAAATTTTCCCCTAATTCACTATCTGATAGTTCCGACCCTTCTACACTAAAGTTCAATTATCTCATAGCACAGAACTCGAACAATATTCTCGTCTATTTCTCCTGAAAAAATACTAATTAAGGATTCTAAAAATATAAATTATAACTCATAAATATTCTTTTTACAATTTATAATGATTTTCTCAATTTAGAATAGCGGATTTCAAATTCATTCTAACTTTGTCTCACACAACTTCAAATATCTTATTATAGGAAATTCTTTTTCTTAAACGGTTTTTTTTATAAGAAACTAGACTCATAAAGATTTAGTTTCATATTTTATTCAGCCTCTAACTCATTTTCCACTATTTTTATTGTATTTTCAAAGTCAGACTATGGCTGCTATCCAAAACTATTTTAGTGTAAACTAATGATACTAAGCTTATCACACCATATTAATTCATTTCCACCACATTGGAAAGGCTACATATTCATACATCATAAGTAGAGACCTATAATCATAAGGTCATCACAAAAACATTCTGGTAGGCATGAATTACCTATTTACATCTTCATCAAATGTGCATTTATAAACTGAAATCATTTCTTATGAGCTTAGCATACATACCTGTGTTACTGAACATGCTCATTTTCATTCCTTACTAATCATATAATATGGATTGAATTCATATTTCATCAATTCCATGTAAGTACCTGTACCACTCACAATATGGTCATAACCTTTCTCATTTAGCTTAAACCGTAACTCTCACCATTGAACCATTCGGAAAGTTATCGGATATTCATTAAGCCTCAAATATAGGGTTTAATGCCGATGCCATGTCCCAGAAATGGTCTTACACAGACACATCTCGTAGCCTATGCATGTCCCAGACATGTATTACACTGGCTTACATCTCGAGGCCAATGGATGCCCTAGACATGTCTTACACTAGCTCTCGTCTCAATGCCGAAGCCATGTCCTAGACATGGTCTTACACTAGCTCTCATAATGTGACCGATGCATGTCCTAGACATGTCTTACACTAGCTCACACATATCGCCCAAATGTCGTGGCATGAATATCCGTTTATTCCTAAGGTTCAATCGAGAGGTTCCTCTACATCAATTCTCATCATACATAATCATTTCCAAAATTAAGCAATTTATGCTATATCAATCCAAATACGTATAATAACGATGTAGTTATATCATTTACATACGACTTACTCGTTTCTATGGGATATCATATTCCATTGAATTTCTAATGTATTCTACCATCACATGAATGTTATTAACTGTTGGCATAACTTTCATCATATTCAATATCATCAACATATAATTCTATACAACCGAGGCAAGATAGATTCAATTATATTCACAATATAATGGATAACATGCTTATTTAGTCATACGAACTTACCTCAAATGCAATTTCGGCTGATTCTTCTGTTTTTGTCCTCAACCACACACTTCTCGATTTAAGCCCAAACCCCGATTTCTTGATCTAACATGATGAAATTTACTCATTTAATCACTAAATAAATTTGGAAACTCAAAATTTCACATCTTTGATAAAATGATCATTTTGCCCCTAGACTTTGACAAAATAACCATTTTACCCCTAGGCTCAAAAATCGATTTTCATCACATTTTCTCACTACTCAAGCCTAGCCGAATACATTTTATACTAGAAGTAGCCCATGATTCTCACTATTTCACACATTTATCACCTATTTTACAAGCTTTACAAAATGGTCCCTTTAGGGGTTTTCATGAAAATTTCTTCACAAAAGTTGTTTATTGCTCAACCATGACTCATTTTCTTTCATAAAAATTCAGCAAACAACACAAATCCTCTCATGGCAAGTCTCTAGACTATCAACCATTTTGCAAGATAGTTCTCTCATTTGAAAGCTAATGTTACAACGATTCGAAAAATGCAAAAATCATCAAAAACAACCTTTTAAATGACTTACTTGCAAGGGATGAAAGTTGCTGAAAATTTTGGACTTCCATGGATGTTTTCTTGAGCAAAAATCGGTGGAGAAGAAAGAGAAAGATAAAAGATGATAGCCTTTTTCTTTTTTGTTTTATTTTTAGTCAAATAAGTCACCAAACTCACCTAACAATTTTGACTTTTTAATAATCTTGTCTCATGGCCAGTCATCACTTATTTAATGGGTTATTTGCACTTTAAAACCCCCAATTTTAATTCTCTAAATATTTAACACATTTGGGTACTAAAATAGAGATTTTACTCTTTATGCGATTTAGTCCTTTTTCACAATTAAGTATGCAATCGGTAAAATTATTATACCAAAATTTTTATGCACCTTTATAAACATTCTATATCACATAAAATAACATCAAAATAATTTTCTCCGGCCTCAGAATAGTGGTTCTGAAACTACTATTTCGACTAGGCCCAAAATCGTGCCGTTACATTTCTTCCCCCCTTTAGGGATTTTCGTCCCCGAAAATCTTGCCAAAAGAAGTTGCTTTTACTTTCATGAGTCACTTTCACCTTTTCCTCACGACTTACAGTTCAACTCAGTCTCATACTCAAGATTTCCTGTAGCTTTTCCATAATTAAGGTAGAAACCTCAGAGCTCAATTCGAAATACTGGAGACTGACATTCTAAGAACTATTAACTCAGATATATAGCTCGGGTAAATCTGTCGAATAATATATCTGTACATACTAAAATAATCATGCGGACTTCCATCATCAATCTATCACAATTCAACTTGCATCCCTCCTTTTTTCTCGGGGATGAGAGATATCCCGATACTAGATTCATAATAGTCCTTTCTCATTTTTCTTCCCACTGTCATCACTGACAGTAATAATCTAGAATACATTTGATATTCAACTTTACCCTGTAGACAATTCAACATCCTTTGGAAGAATAGACAAGATATTGCTGTGAGCTCTATACTCAATTCTCTGTATAACCCAGAGTTTCTCAGTACTCAAATCTTACTTTGAAATAATAGTAACAGAAACCAGAAATCAAATCCTCCCTACAATTCCAAATTAAAAGTTGAATCATGCTATACTTGTTTAATTTACCACTTATAGCCACATTTCTATACTCTGGTCATCAACTGTTTAGAAACTTTACTAACATGAATCAAATGATTCCAACTTCATAAATGTGGTTTCTTTATTAATAAGGACAACTATATTTATAACAACATCTCTCGAACAAGAGAAATCCAACTAATATGTTTCCATATCATACTTTCAAGAATACAATTTCTTCATTTTAGACTGCACGTTTACTTACCCGTAATTGCACAACATTATTCCCGAACTAGAGAATAAACTTAATGTAAATGGCTTAATTTACCTTCGCTGATGATAATCCTTTACGCGAAGATTAGAGAAATCCAAATACTAGAATGTCCACACTTCCATAATTGAACCGATAGCATAATCGTAATAGACATTGTTATCGCAAGTCAAAGAATACCCTTAAAGTCGACCCAGATTGATAATTCTCAAAATAAGAACGATGGAAACAATCATGATAAAGAATTCCAAGATATAACACTATACCAGGAATTCGAGAATATAACCCAAAAGAAAATAATAAAGAAGATCTGAACATCACTTCAGAAAAAACCAGGAAGAAACTACCGTTTACACACTCTCGAATTTCATCATAACGGAGATAATACATTTTTTGCATATGTATAAAACCATAGTCAATAGGAACATAAGAATGGTCTTATATGAATTTTCACCGTCTATTTCATTCCGACATATCAAAATAGAATTCCCAAAAGACAAAGAAATGTTAATCAAAATTAACCAGATCAACAGAGCTTTCGTCTAATATCACAGTCGCTAACATCCTCATACACTAAGAATTTCACTAGAAATGAGCAACCATATATATTCCCAAGGATAGAGGAAAATACAGAATACTCGAAAGAGAGAGATAGCTAAAATTTAACTTAATTGGATTTGTCAGGCTCAAACATCCTTTCGAATCCGATTTCATTCCTCTGATTATTTCTGTCATCACTAATCATATGATACTCCATTATTACATTCTTTAATTTCCCATTTGTAAGCTTATACAATATATCTATCGTGAATTTCTTTATATAACTCTATTCTGGTAAGGGGGCGAAGATTGTAAAGCCTCTAAACTTTCGACTCTCATACACATACACATTTAACAACAACATAGTATCATGCACATCGATTCAAACATTTCAAATTTCCAACTTGTTTTGAACACACTTTCACATGTCTTAGTAACACATGCAACTTTATTTCATATGAGTACTAGCCAAACATCAGTGAACTTATCACAATATAAATTTTCATTCCTTTTACTCGAATCATCATTAATGTCTAATCAAGTTTCAACACTTAGCCTTATTTTACTTACCAACATTTACCAAGTTAGAGAACATCTTACGATTTTAAGTACATCATTCACTTGGTGCCATAGTCCAACTATGGTCTTATCTGACAATTCATAATCGAACGATCGTACTCAATTCCAGCGTTCTACTCAATTTGATCTTTCATTTAGTTTTCATGCTATCATAACATTTATGACATCTTTAATTCAGAAATTTAAACATAAATGTCAATCACGTGTACATACTGATTACACATCATTCAATAGAAGCACTTATACATACATTCTGTCATTTCGAGTAAATTTTTCTTTTCATAATCACTTGGCCAAAAGAATTAGGCACATAATATCGTATGAATACTAACATGCATGAAAGAGCTTATCACAACTTAACTTTCACTTCATTTCATGATTCCACATTCTTTAACTTATGATTATCACATATTGAGTATTAATTCATGTAAAAAAAATCATGAATTTATTTTCATACCTTTCCAAATTTCAAAATATCACAAGCACGTTTCAATCATCTCAATATTACGTCTATCATTAACAAAATTTGCTCAGTTGGAAGTCTTTCCTGTCTTGGCAAACAGTTTTGTTAGCGCCGGGAGATATCACACTATCACGAGTAGTACTATGGCATGTATAGCTAGACTCTCTTATGCTGTATTAGTTTGAGAATCGACTAATCATGCTCTGATACCACTAAATGTAACACCCCTGGCCAGTTTCCAACGCCGGGACAGGGTTCGAGGTGCTACCGGACATACACTCAACCAACTATACAAAACCAGGTCGTAAAATTTTGATCAATTTAAAACTTTTCATTTCACATACATTTTGTCCCTTAAACGGGCACACGAGGCCCAAAACATGCATTAGAGATGGTTCAAGACTAAACCGAGAACTTAAGAAAAACTTAGAAAAAATTTATGCTTTGAGGCTCCACACGTCCGTGTAGGTATAGGGCACACGTCCGTGTGCTAGGGACACGCCCTTGTCCTAAACCCGTGTCCAAAAGCCTGGACATTCTGCCAATTTGGTCATGAACAAATTGAAGCCACACGACCAAGACACGCCCGTGTCCTTCACACGGCTGAGACACATGGCCGTGTCTCTTGCCCGTGTACTCACTACCATACGTACTGACTTCAAAATCTTAGGTGCAGGGGACACACGACTGGATGACACGCCCATGGGGGTGGACCGTGTGTCACACTCGGCCTAGACACACGCCCGTGTGTCTACCCATATGGACAAATACAAGGCTATTTTCCATGCCATTTTGTCACCCTTACAACACATGCACGCATACTTATACAATAGCATACAACATGGCAAAATTAGGCACTTAAACACTCCTAACATGTCATGACCATGGCAATTTCACATGCAATAGATATTATAGAATTTACTCACATATTTACTACATTCATGCCATAATCATTATAAACTCATCACGTAAGACCATAGCACATGCATGCATATTTAAAATGGGTTTATAACCCCTGAATCAATATAAGCCAATACATTTGGCTAAACTAATATCACATACTCAAATATTTAAACTCCTATACATGCTATTGACTCAAAGTACTTGAAATCACTTACACCAATAGAGGTAGCATGACAGTGTGATAACATCTCCGAAAAACTCCAACCCGAGCTAACTTGGCAACACTAGAGAACATGGGAAAGGAAGGGAAGTAAGCTTTATGCTTAGTAAGTTCATACGAAAACAATAAGCAACTCATTAACATGTTTTATCCATGTTCCCAACATATTCTCAAGTTCATGATAAGCTCTCTTCTTGTATAACAGTCAATAAAATATTTATATCTGGAGCTACGAAACTCCAAATTAAGTTCCGTTAATTTTTCATGAAACTTGACTCATGTATCTTTCTACCGTAAAATTTTCAGAATTTTTGGTTTATCCAAATAGTACATTTTATTCCTTAAATTTACCATTGATTTACTGTTAGACACTTCTGACCCTTCTACACTAAAGCTCAATTATCTCATAGCACAGAACTCGAACAATATTCTCGTTTATTTCTCCTGAAAAAATACTAATTAAGGATTCTAAAAATATAAATTATAACTCATAAATATTTTTTTACAATTTATAATGATTTTCTAAAATTAGAATAGGGGATTTCAAATTCATTCTGACTCTGTCTCACACAACTTCAAATATCTCATTATAGGAAATTCTTTTGCTTACACAGTTTCTTTTATAAGAAACTAAACTGACTGAGCTTTAATTTCATATTTTATTCAGCCTCTAACTCATTTTTCACTATTTTTAGTGTATTTTCAAATTCGGACTATGGCTACTGTCCAAAACTAATTTAGTGTAAATTAACGATACTAAGCTTATCACACCATATTAATTCATTTCCACCATATTGGTAAGGCTACATATTCATACATCATAAGTAGAGACCTATAATCACAAGGTCATCACAAAAACATTCTCATAGGCATGAATTACCTGTTTACATCTTCATCAAATGTGCATTCATAAACTGAAATCATTTCTTATGAGCTTAGCATACATACCTGTGTTAGTCAACATGCTCACTTTCATTCCTTACTAATCATATAATATGGATTGAATTCACATTTCATCAATTCCATGTAAGTACCTATACCAATCACAATATGGTCATAATCTTTCTCATTTAGCTTAAATCGTAACTCTCACAGTTGAACCATTCGAAAAGCTATTAGATATTCACTAAGCCTCAAACATAGGGTTTAATGCCGATGCCATGTCCCAGACATGGTCTTACACTAGCTCTCACACATCCGTGTAGATGCCATGTCCCAGACATGATCTTACACAGACACATCTCGTAGTTGATGCATGTCCCAGACATGTCTTACACTAGCTCTCGTCTCAATGCCGATGCCATGTCCCAGACATGGTCTTACACTGGCTCTCATAATGTGACCGATGCCTGTCCCAGACATGTCTTACACTAGCACACACATATTGCCCAAATGTCGTGGCACGAATATCTGTTTATTCCTAAGGTTCAACCGGGAGGTTCCTCGACATCAATTCTCATCATACATAATCATTTCCACAATGGAGCAATTTATGCTATATCAATCCAAATACGTATAATAACGATGTAGTTATATTATTTACATACGACTTACTCGTTTCTATAGGATATCATATTCCATTGAATTTCTAATGTATTCTACCATCACGTGAATGTTATTAACTGTTGGCATCACTTTCATCATATTCAATATCATCAACATATAATTTAATACAACCAAGGCAAGATAGATTCAAGTATAATAACAATATAATAGATAACATGCTTATTTAGTCATACGAATTTACCTCAAATGCAATTTCAGCTGATTCTTCTATTTTTGTGTTTAACCACGCACTTTCTCGATTTAAGCCCAAACCCCGATTTCTTGTTCTAACATGATGAAATTCACTCATTTAATCACTAAATAAATTTGGACACTCAAAATTTCACATCTTTGATAAAATGACCATTTTGCCCCTAGACTTTGAGAAAATGACCATTTTACCCCTAGGCTCGAAAATCAATTTTCATCACATTTTCTCACTACTCAAGCCTAGCTGAATACTTTTTATACTAGAAGCAGCCCACGATTCTCATTATTTCACACATTTATCACCTATTTTACAAGCTTTACAAAATGGTCCTTTTAGGGGTTTTCATGAAAATTTCTTCACAAAAGTTGTTTATTACTCAACCATGACTCATTTTCTTTCATAAAAATTCAGCAAACAACACAAATCCTCTCATGGCAAGTCCCTAGACTATCAACCATTTTGCAAGATAGTTCCCTCATTTGAAAACTAATGTTACAAGGATTCTAAAAATGCAAAAATCATCAAAAATAACCTTCTAAATGACTTACTTGTAAGGGATGAAAGTTGCTGAAAATTTTGAACTTCCATGGTTGTTTTCTTGAGCAAAAATCAGTGGAGAAGAAAGAGAAAGATAAAATATGATAGCTTTTTTCTTTTTTGTTTTATTTTTAGTCAAATAAGTCACCAAACTCACCTAACAATTTTGACTTTTTAATAACCTTGTCTCATGGCCGGCCATCACTTATTTAATGATCTACTTGCACTTTAAAAACCCCCAATTTTAATTCTCTGAGTATTTAACACATTTGGATACCAAAACCAAACTTTTACTCTTTATGCGATTTAGTAATTTTTCGCAATTAAGTATGCAATCGTTAAAATTATTATACCAAAATTTTTATGCACCTTTATAAACATTCTATATCATATAAAATAACATCAAAATAAATTTCTCCGACCTCAGGATAGTGGTTCCGAAACCATTATTCGACTAGGCCCAAAATCGTGCTGTTACATCATTTGCTGATTCAATCTTTTTTCTGGCCACATTATTAATCTTCCGAACACGGGCTTCTATAACTCTACACTCTTAAGCTTATTCAACCCAAATCTTTAAGATTTCATAGTAACATTTCACTAATAAGGGGGGTGAGGGTAATAAAGCCTCAAATTTAACTTACACATAAATACACATAACACATACTTTCACTAATAGTCAATTCATTAATAATTTTACATTTTCCAAACATTTAATAAACATTTTCTTTTAATCACCTTTGTTCTTAGCACTTAATTCATATACCAACTCAAATCATTAATTCAGAATCAAAACATTTCAGATAGCAATCACAACTGACATATCATAATCTATATGCTCATATAATTATAACATTCGTCAACATTAATATATCATACTCTTCAATCCATACCTTTACGAGTTTCAACTCATCATCAACACATTTCCATTCAGACATTCGAGTACACATTCCGTACAATCAAAACTAGCTCAGTTGAAAACTTATTTGTCTCATCAAAACAATTTTCGTCAGAGTCAGGAGATATCACACTATCGCATGTTAAATATGACATGTATAACTAGACTCACATACACTATGGTAGTCCTAGAACCAACTAAACCATAGCTCTGATACCAATCAAATGTAACACCCATAACCCCTTATCCATCACCGGATTAGAGTTACGAAGCATTACAAACAAAACACAATTCCAAACATACGCATATTCGTATAAATCAAATTCATACATATGTATAGAGCATGAAGCTTGTTTTTTTTATATCAATTGCAATCTTAATCGCATTACATATACAAGCGATGCTTCAAACGTTTAACCATATCAAAATCACAAATATAATAAAAAAATAATTTACTTATTTACACACATTTGCATGTTAACCCATATTGACCTGTATCACACAACTTTATAAACATTAGCTTATAAAACATTAGATAATATTATAACATAACTCAATGTACTTTTAATATTACTAATATATACAAAAATCACCTTGATAATCATAGCTATTATTCAACTTAAATGCCGAACCCATCAAACCAACATTGTTAGCTAAACATCATGCCAATATTACTTATACCTATCACATGCATTTCTCACTTATTTGACTAATGAAATTAATCACAAAACTGGTACAAAATTTTATCCTTCAGACTGTAACACCCCAAACTCGGCCCAGATGTTATGGTCGAATCTGGTGTGTCACATTGAAGTGTTTTAGCAAAAACCGTGTTTTCATTGAAAACCCTTCTTAAACTAAAAGAAACCTTAATTAACTAAAAAAAAACACACCTTTCAGTTGCAAAACCTTGTTAAAACATTTGATTTAAGAAAACTTATAATTTAAAAATTTAATTGCGGAAACATGGAAAGCATACTATAATTTAGAAAACCCATGTTCAACTTCTTGTAATTACATTGAAGATAATAATAA
Organism: Gossypium longicalyx; assembly: GCA_025698465.1. Taxonomy (NCBI): domain Eukaryota; kingdom Viridiplantae; phylum Streptophyta; class Magnoliopsida; order Malvales; family Malvaceae; genus Gossypium; species Gossypium longicalyx. The sequence continues at coordinate 40,737,641 of CM046998.1, read as the reverse complement.
TTCAAGTAATAATAAAACAATGAAAACCTTATTACAATCTGGTTTGGAACATACTTAAAAAGAAGTAAAAACTTAAATGCTTGAAAAAAAAAAACCCAAGTCCAAATCATCTTGCTAGCTGGCCACCTAGAGTCCTTCCAAACATCGAACCTTCTACTGAGCAACACCTAAAAATAAAATAAAGAGGGGGTGAGTTTTCGCAAACTTAGTGTGTAGAACCCTTGCTCAAAAACAAGCATTCAAAAAAAAACATCATTCATCAATCATGCAATGCAATCCCATCCAAATTATCCATCCGCTACACACCGGCTCCGTCCTCCATCACACCATGTGGGGATATAAATATCGACCCACCCAACCCACACACCATGGTAGCCCGATTGCGGAACTACCTTCATTTACATATTGGGCTTTGAAAGCTGTCGGTGGATCCACGATAGTAAAGCAACCATGCTATCATCATATACTTCCTCCGTTCCATAATTCCCAACCCATATGCAACCTAATCAGAATATCATATGTATGCATGTCGCATCCACAAAACTTACATTCAACACCTAGGGTTATTTTGGTCATTTTTTGCCCTTTGGGGCATTTCAATAAATTACGGTTTTCACTTATCTTGGCCCGCTAACAAGTCTCGTGAGCTAAGATGAACAAATACTATACACCAGGTAGGATTCCAAAGAAGAGGAGGTGGGTCATTAAGACCGCTTAAGTACCAAGCTCTCCCTAGATCCAATCCTAAACATGCATATACTCGTTGCCACACCTTAACCCTTTGACTTGTCCATGGTCGCAATATATTAATTAAGTCTTATTTGGATATCATATACTAGGCCCAAAACCCCTTACAAAGCCCAAACAAATTCACATACCTGTATCTGGCCTATGAAGCCCAATCATATTCATATGGCCCATTAGGCCCAAATCACCTGTATATGGCCCATTAGGCCCAAATCATATTTATATGGCCCGTTAGGCCCAGTCACATTCATATTCATGCTCACATACAAACTTTCTATCATATAGCATCAATACTCAGTTTTTGCCTATTATGGGCCCAAAAGCCCATTGGGCCCATTTAGCCCATTCCAACCCATATGGCCAAATCACAACCCAAGTCCACAGAATCGCCCGTGGGCGTCAGGCAACCTATCGGTTTTCCTCTTATGAGTGTTCGTGCACTCGCAAGACTACCGTAGCCAAACTTTCAGCTTTTCAGCATTTCGGGTTTCGCCTTTTTGGCTTTTGCCGATTCATTGTATGTGTGTAGTGTATGTACACACCTGGTAAGCAAGCGTGATGCGGTCTCTTTAGCCCAACCCTACAATTGATATCACCCTTCAATTAATCGCATGCTTAATACTTATTTACTCAAAAATCGAAACCTCACCTTAACCTTACCTTGAGCCCAATCCTTAATCGCATTTTCCTTGATCACGTATTTCCTAGATCTACAGAAATCTTAACTATTAAACCCCGAATAATAGGTGACTCGTATCCAACACAAGTTTCCTTACCATAACTATGACCATTCGGCCACCTTAGCCAATGGGAGAAGATTACTTACCAAAATCGCAACACCTTAAGGAGCAATTCGGCAGAGAGCTAAAAATGAAGATCCGATACTAATTCCCTACCAAAGTTGATTAGAAAGAGTGAGGGACAATAATCTATACTAAACAAAGAAAAACTGATTGGAAGAGCAACACTTACACTAGATTCGGCCAAAAAGTATTTGGCCCTTAGAAGAATCAGTTTTTCGGCTTTTCAAACTAAGTATGGTGAATAAGGTTTATTTGGTACATATTAAAGAAGAAGAGTGGTAGAAGAAATCGGCAAAGAAGATTGTGTAGTGGAGAATAGAAATCGGCAGAAAAAAAAGAAAGTAAAATATAGGGTTTTTGACTTTTTGGATCTCGAAGAGAAAAGGGTTTCTGGCACAAAGTAAAGGGAATTTCATCATTAACTTTTCAACCCTCTCATTTGACATCTATTTATAGCCCTATAGTTGAATTCTTCAAGCCCAAGTTCCCAATTCAGCTCTACTTACTCCTCACTTCTCATCTCCTCATTTTTCTCCCTGATAACCCCTTGATCCTTTCCTAAATTTTCTCTTTTGAACACTCCCCTTGGTGTCCATCTTTACGCCACTTCCATACTTCTAGAAGGCTAAAATTAAATTCTAAAAATACTAAGCTAGGATTCGAACCTTGAATCCCCTTGCTAGCTACTAACGCAACCTCACTACACCTTATGTGGCGTCACTTAGCCACTCCACCACAGGCTCTTTTTGTGTCCAATTGTTTCTTCATTTATTCAAAAGCTCAACTACTAGCCAACCCTGATTCTTTTAATAATTAAATTAGAATTTCTTCTACCCCTTAATTCGAACTCAACCTTAGCTAAGACCTACTAAAATTATTTCTTGGATAAGAATATTAAACACAATTTTCATCAAAATTGAAAATAAAGAAAATTCAGGATTTCTTGATTTTTGGATTTCAGGACTTTTAGATTTCGGGATTTTTTTGGGGGCGTTACAAATCTACCCCCTAAAAGAAATTTCGTCCTCAAAATTTACCTTGTTTAAACTATTGAGGATATTGATGTCGCATTACTTAAGTTACACCACTACGCTTCTGCTGCGCACTCTAATTCTGATTTTACAATAGATAGATCACACACTATGAATAAAATACATATCAGTATTCGCTTCTGGAGCATCTTCGTCTTCTTGATGACGAGCAGCATAAACCAAGGCTGGTTGCCTCGCCTCAGCATGACCTATATTTTCGCCTAGTACTCCACGTCCACGTCCTTTGCCGTCACCACCTCTGACCTGCTCACGGCCCTTTTGCGGCAGCTGACCACCTCTTGGTGGCTGAGCACCAGCTTGGCCCACTACTGGCTCTAGACCTAGCATTCGGGGGCAATCCTTTATCCTATGCTCCATAGACCCACAAGCTAAACAAGCTCCTATCCTCTTCCAACACTCGCCTCCATGCCTTCTTCCACAATCAGCACAAGGTGGCACCCCTGGATTAGCAGTAGAGGGCCCTGCTCTAACTGGCCCATTAACTATGGCTCTAGCCCTAGGCATCTGTCCAACATCCGGAGTCCCAGCCTCCCTTTTATTCCTACCCCTTTCTTCTTCTCGATTTAAGTGCTCGGTGCATTTAACCTCCTCCGCTATCTTTGCTTTCTTCACCAAATCTAAGAAAACTCATTCCCTTTGCGGAGCTATCAGCACCTTAAGGTTATCTATAAGTCCATCCTCAAACCTAATGCAACGGTCATACTCCGTTGCCACCATTACCCTTGCATACCTACTAAGGCGTAGAAATTCCGCCTCATATTCTGCCACCGACTTGTTTCCTTGGGTCGAGTTCAGGAACTCCTTCCTCCTAGCATTCATATAGCTTGCACCCACATACTTCCCTTTGGAATGCAGCTTTGAAAAACTCCCAGGTGACCTGCTCCGGTTGGGTACCCTCTTTCACTGTCAGCCACCACTGGTAGGCTTCCTCCCTAAGCAATGACACCGCCCCTTTCAACTTTTGCTCAGATGAGCAATCCAAATCCTCCATTATCCTTTCAGTGGCCTCCAACCAATATTCTGCCACATTAGGAGCCACGCCAGCCACGCCCTTAAAGATCTCAGCCTCGTTCGATTGAATTCATTCTGGAATGAACCCCCGATTTTCGTTGCCATTATTGGGCCCAGCGACCTTTTCCAAAATCCTCAGCATTGCCTGCGACAATGCATCTTCTCCCGCAGCCCGATCATACTATCTATTCCCAGTCATAGGTGAGGCCAGAGCCTCTTCTACTCCAACATCGGGCATATGGCCCGATGTCGACGATTTAGCCCTAACACTTCCGCGGCCTCAGTCACGGCTTCTTGCACCTCTTCTAACACTCATTGTTGATTCGTGTATTATCTGGATTAGAAATTTTATGAAGTTTTAGTTAGTTTAATAATTACACCGATGTTTTATGAAAATATTTAAAGAAAAGATCGTTTTCGAAAATCCTCTACAATTTTCAGATCCTACGGGCTTTAGCTCCATTCTAACCATCATCTAAAGTAGCCCTCTAATTATCTACAGCATAACAATTTAAAAAAACTTAAATAAAAGTACTTACTTGGTTCAATGTCGGAGACTCGGTGTGCCGCTCAGCAAGATTTCTCTTTTTCCAAAGCATCGCGATCCAAAATATTTTTTTAAAAATCCAAATAATAAGTAGAAAAGAAACCAAATAATAATAAGGCCCAATTCACAGCCTGAGTTTTACAACCTGGGCTCTGATACCACAAATGAAACACCCCAAACCCGGCCCAGACGTTATGGCCGAATCTAGGGTGTCACATTGAAGTGTTTTAGCGAAAACCGTGTATTCATTGAAAATCCTTCTTAAAATAGAAGAAACCTTGATTAACTAAAAAAAACACACCTTTCAGTTGCAAAACCTTGTTGAAACATTTGATTTAAAAAAATTTATCATTTAAAAATTTAATTGCGAAAACGTAGAAATCATACTATAATTTAGATAACCTTATACTTTAGGTAACCTATGTTCAACTTCTTGTAATTACATTGAAGATAATAATAATTCAAGTAATAATAACACAATGAAAACCTTATTACAATCTGGTCTGGAACATACTTAAAAAGAAGTAAAAACTTAAATGCTTGAAATAAAAAAAAAAACCCAAGTCCAAATCATCTTGCTAGCTGGCCACCCAGAGTCCTTCCAAACATCTAACCTTCCACTGAGCATCACTGGAAAATAAAATAAAAGAGGGGGTGAGTTTTCGCAAACTCAGTGTGTACAACCCTGGATCAAAAACAAGCTTTAAAAAAAAAAATCATTCATCAATCATGCAATGCAATCCCATCCAAATTATCCATCCACTACACACAGGCTCCATCCCCCGTCACACCATGTGGGGATATAACTATCGACCCACCCAACCCACACACCATGGTAGCCCGATTGCGGAACTACCTTCATTTACATATTGGGCTTTGAAAGCCGTCGGTGGATCCACGATTGTCAAGCAACCATGCGATCCTCATATACTTCCTCCGTTCCATAATTCCCAACCCATATGCAACCTAACTAGAATATCATATGTATGCATGTCGTATCCACAAAACTTACATTCAACACCTAGGGGTATTTTGGTCATTTTTGCCCTTTGGGGCATTTCAATAATTTTCCCTTAATTACGATTTTCACTTATCTTGGCCCGCTAACAAGTTCCGTGAGCTAATATGAATGAATACTATACACCAGGTAGGATTCCAGAGAAGAGGAGGTGGGTCATTAAGACCGCTTAAGTACCAAGCTCTCCCTAGATCCAATCCTAGACATACATATACCCGTTGCCACACCTTAACCCTTTGATTTGTCCACGGTTGCAATATATTAATTAAGTCTTATTTGGATATCATATCCTAGGCCCAAAACCCCTTACAAAGCCCAAAAAATTCACATACCTGTATTTGGCCCATGAAGCCCAGTCATATTCATATAGCCCATTAGGCCCAAATCACATTTATAGGGCCCATTAGGCCTAGTCACATTCATATTCATGCTCACATACAAACTTTCTATTACATAGCATCAATACTCAGTTTTTGCTTATTATGGGCCCAACAGCCCATTGGGCCCATTTAGCCCATTCTGGCCCATATGGCCAAATCACAACCTAAGTCGACAGAATCGCCCGTGGGCCTTAGGCAACCTATTGGTTTCCCTCTGACGAGTGTTCGTGCACTCGCAAGACTACTGTAGCCAAACTTTCAGCTTTTCATCATTTCGACTTGGAATTCGGTAGAGAGCTAAAAACCAAGATCTGATACTAATTCCCTACCAAAGTTGATTTGAAAGAGTGAGGGACAATAATCGATACTAAACAAAGAAAAATCAATTGGAAGAGCAGCACTTACACTAGATTCAGTCAAAAAGTATTCGACCCTTAGAAGATTCAGTTTTTCGGCTTTTCAAACTAAGTATGGTGAGTAAGGTTTATTTGGTACAGATTAAAGAAGAAGAGTAGTAGAAGAAATCAGCAAAGAAGATTGCGTAGAGAAGAATAGAAATAGGCAGAAAGAAAAGAAAGTAAAATAGAGTGTTTTTAGTTTTTGGAACTTGAAGAGAAAAGGGTTTCTGGCACAAAGTGAAGGGAATTTCGTTATTAACTTTTCAACCCGCCCATTCGGCACCTATTTATAGCCCTATAGCTGAATTCTTTAAGCCCAAGTTTCCAATTCAATTCCACTTACTCCTCACTTCTCATCTCCTCGTTTTTCTCCCTGATAACCCCTTGATCCTTTCCAAAATTTTCTCTTTCGAACACTCCCCTTAGAGTCCATATTCACGCCACTTCCATCCTTCTAGAAGGCCAAAATTAAATTCTAAAAATATTAAGCTAGGATTCGAACCTTGGACCCCTTTGCTAGCTACTAACGCAACCTTACTACACCTTATGTAGCGTCACTCAGCCACTCCACCATAGGCTCCTTTTGTGTCCAATTGTTTCTTCATTTATTCAAAAGCCCAACTACTAGCCAACCCTGATTCTTTTAATAATTAAATTATAATTTTTTCTACCCCTTAATTCGAACTCAACCTTAGATAAGACCTACTAAAATTATTGCTTGGATAAGAATATTAAACACAATTTTCATCAAAATCGACAATAAAGAAAATTCGAGATTTTTGGATTTCAGGATTTTTTTTCGGGCGTTACACAGACTTAGGTTAAAATATGTCGTTTCATAATCATATGACTTTACTAATTATGCACATTATGCTAGTCCGAATATTCATACAATTATCCAAGACATATGTATACCTTTTGCGCCATTATAAACCGTAACATAATTGATAATTCATAAGCAATAATATCATAAGCATATATATTGGTTTTTTTCCTATTATTAGCTGAATACAATTACACACCATTTACCATTTCTAACTTGCAAATACACAACGGATCCTTAAATCGTATATTCGGTCATCAAATTTATCTTCTAAGGATCTAAGCAATTTCACAACTCCAATCAAACTAATTATAAATCATGTCATAATACTTATGCATTCCTCTTTACACCAAAAGCCGAATCATATAACCAATAATCAAAATCTTTCATATATCTAATTATTAATCAAACATGTGTCATAAATAAATACATATTTATGAGCGTCTATCTCATAGGTAAGTTACTAGTTATATCATACATGTATACCTAAGTATATCCGCATATGCCATCATGTCAAGTCACCTTTATGGCATAATATATAATCAAACTGATAAGGATTACAAATATTTATTTAGAATGCAAACACATCACCAAGACACTAATCAAGCTTTAAACACATGGCATATCCATTGCATATATTACTACTCACGTTCGACAATCCATATACAAAACCATTCATCATAATTCATAAACATAAAAGTCGAATCACATATAGTTAATATCTCTCACTTATATTTTATCAGTTAACCAATTTCAAACATATTTATCCAAGCACACAAAACTTATATACCAAGTAATAAGTATATTATAATAATCTTTTACCTTGTTTGGACATAATCAAATACTCTTTAATGCTAAATCACATATAATACCTTAATTAAGCATGGCAACCGAATTCCCATACATGTTTATCTATTCAATGATCATAACCAAATCGTCCAAATGTACACATCCAAAATCATCAACCAACTTCTATACACAATATAGATATCACTACATATATCATTCATCCATTACACATAGCATAGTTACCAAAATGAACATAAGCCATAAACAAACAAGGCAGAATTCAAACATAGAAATTAGGCCATTTTTGCATGGCTTAAATTACAAAGATCCAAAATCCAACATTTCAAGCTATAATCTAGCCTATACATGCCACAGGTTCGAAAATTAGCTTATAAAATATCAAAGACAGACGATAGTGTGATAAGCTTCTCTGACGATTCCCGAGCTCGTGACTTGAATACAAAATCTATAAAACAAAAACAAACATACTCACACAGAGTAAGCTTTCATAGCTTAGTAAGTCATAAGCAAATAAATGACTGAATAACATATTCGAACCATCTACTTTAAACCAAGTTATACTATCGTAGTTCCTTTAAATCTTAAGCTTACTATTTCATGTATTTTATATGTACATTCAAATATAGATTACTTATGGCCAAATGAACATTTACACATCTTAACAGACTAACATTCAACTTCTAAGCCAATAATATCTTTATCATATTTGGTACACATACACTCCTATATACATAAATTCATAAATCAAAGGATAATAATCACATACATATTTAAGTTATATGCCGAATACACACATATATATACAAAATATCTTTTTGATACATATGGATTACCTTGGCTGAATACTCATATAGTTAAATTAACAAATTATCATTAAAATTTTCAAAGCCAAAATGTTATTTTATAGCCAAGTATATCTCCACTCATAAACACAAGCTCATAATCCAGGATATAACTTCATATATGTACTCTATTTATATGGCCAAATATACAAGATTATAAATACACATATTCAAGAACCATTTTAACAACCATTATATTTCTTGTTCACAAATTCGAATGCATATCTTTTGTTCATATACAATCTTTATTTACATCCCACACAATTTTTAACACATATCAAATAACTTACTTACCTTATTTCAAGTCGATAATAAGCTAATTCATACCTAGTCATTCATCTCGTTTTACATATTCATTCACAATTTGTCGTTGCCCGATGAACCACTCGGAATTGGATAGGACACTTGGATAATCACATGTATCGTACAATCCAACGTCCTAGACGTGGTCTTACATGTAATCACATATTGATGCCACTGTCCCAAATAGGGTCTTACTCACGCACATATATCAGAATCACATATCGATGCCATGGTCTTACTAGCACATCACATATCGAAATCTTATGTCATGACATATGTATCCTAGCTATTCCTAAGGTTCATACGGGGCTTTCGGACGTCGTAACTCAGTCGAAACAAATTCAGAAACATAGTAGCCAAGCTTATTTACATTTGGCTGTAGCATAACTAAATTCACATATTTCATTTCAGCACATATATATTTATCATCTAATTAAAATTAAGTACGCCTATTTGCTTATAAACTTACCTTGGACAACAAAAAATCAGTACGGATCGACTAGTCGACAACTTTCGTTTTCCCCGATCAAAATTCGATTTCTTTTATTCTTGATCTAAACATATTCAAATTAAGCTCATTCAAACATATTTTCATTCAATTTAGTCCGAAAAACACATAAATGGGAAAATTACCATTTTACCCCTAACATTTATAATTTTTACAATTTAGTCCCTATAGAACAAAACACAAAATACACAAAATTTCCCTATACTTATGTTGGGCTGAATTTTACCCATTACCATAAAAGTCTATATATGTTATTTATTTCACATTTTAGTCCCTCAAATTATTATTTTTTCAATTTAGTCCTAATTACTCAAAAGCATCAAAAACTCCAATACAAAATATGTTAATCTAAAACATATCTTTCATTTTTCATCATCAAACAAAAAAATCACAAGCTTTCAACAATGGCATAACTCAAAATATTCACCAAAATAAAAAATTAAAGCATGGGTTTTGAAGATTATTAAGCAACAATATCAAAAACGTAGAAATTATCAAAAACCGAACAAAAATGAACCTTGATTGAGCTTGAAAGGATGGCCGAACCTAGGTTTCTCTTTTTCTTTTCCTTTGTTTCTAATTTCGGTCAAAAGGATGAATAAAACATGGCTTTCTTTTATGATATAATAACATATATTAGTATTTTTTATTTAATTACCTTTTTAACCTTAATAAAATTATAACTAAATCATATATTATAAGCCCATTACCATCCACCCTTTCTTAAATGGACTAATTGCAACATAAAGACTCCCATTAATAAATCCATTAACAACTAGGTCCCTTTTAGAAATAACCACCAAATTTTCATTTTACGCGATTAAGTCCTTTTATTAAATCGAACACTCAAACGATAAAATTAAATCACGAAAATTTCACAGATATAAATTCACATAAAATAAACACAGAAAATAATTTTTAAATATTTTTCTGCCTCAAATTCGTGGTCCTGAAACCACTGTTCCAATTAGGGCCTAAATCGGGCTATTCCACGTTGCGTGTGTGAGTCTAGCTATACATGCCATAATATATACTGCGATAGTAGGATGACTTCTGAAATTTAAAAATGTGTTTTCGTATAGTATATGGATCCCAACAGAGCTATAGCTGATGATGTTGAGAGCATAGCGCCTGCTCCCGTGTAAGGGACAACGCCGAATGATTCTCGACCGACTTCGAGTAACCAAGAGGTAGAGGCTAAGCAAGCCTTTTACCAAATGATGAACGATTCGTTTACTCAATATATCCGAACTAATCTGGCTGTACAACAACTTCCAACCCCGATTAATCCATCTTCGTTACCTGCTATACCTCAAGTGAGTGATCCGTTGAGATTGGTTAAGTCATCTGTAGATAAAATCAGAAAACACAGGGCATAAGAGTTTAAAGCTACTGATGATGATGATGCTGAAAGGGCTGAGCTATAGCTTGATAATACTATCTGTGTGTTTGATGAGTTATCTTGTACTTCGGATGAATGTTCAAAGTGTGCCATATCTTTATTACGAGACACTGCATATCATAGTGGAATACACTAGTATTGGTGGTTCCGAAAGAGCGGGTGACCTGGGAATTCTTTCAGACTGAGTTTTGTAAAAAATATATCAGCCAGAGATTTATCGACCAGAAACACAAAGAATTTTTGGAATTGAAACAGGGTCATATGATCGTAACAGAGTATGAGCGGAAATTCATGAGACTTAGTCAATATGCCCGTGAATATGTTTCAACCAAAGCTATCATGTGTAAAAGATTCAAAGATGGTTTGAACGAAGACATTAAATTTCTGGTTGGCATACTTGAAATAAAAGAGTTCGTGGTACTTGTTGAACGAGCTTGCAAAGCCAAAGAGCTCAGGAAAGAGAAAAGAAAAGCTGATTTTGAAGCTAGAGATTTCCATAAAAGATCATCGGGTAAGACTTTTCACTCAGCATCAAAGAAGTTCAGAGATGATTCTGGTCGATCTAGGGATACTTTGGACTTTTCTAGATGAGATCGAGACCGACCCCTTGTGAGTTCACGAGCCACTTTGATAGCAAGTGTTGGCAATGTTCGTCAGAACAGAGTCGAATGCAAGCATTATGGTAAATGGCATTCTGGAGATTGCAGATTGCATGATCGGTCTTGTTTTAAACGTGGATCGATGGATCATTTTATCTGAGATTGCCCAATGTTAGCCGAGCAAAACAGTATTCAAAATGTGAGACCAAGTAATATATTAATACGAGGCAGACCACCCAGGCATTCGAGTAATATGAGTGGCAGTCAGAGAGAGACGAAAGATTCAACAATTCGATCTGAGGCTCGTGCACCTGTCAGAGCATATGCTATACATGCTCGTGAGGAGGCTTCTTCCCCAGATGTTATTACCGGTACTTTCACTCTTTATGATATTAGTGTTATTGCATTGATTGATCCTGGTTCAACTCATTCATATGTGTGTGAAACATTAGTATCCAATAAGACTTTGCCTATTGAGTCTACTGAGTTTGTGATTCGAGTATCAAACCCCCTGGGCCGGTGTGTTCTGGTTGACAAACTGTGTAAAAATTTCTCGTTGATGATTCGAGATTCATGCTTTCCAGCCGATCTGATGTTGTTACCCTTTGATGAGTTCGGTATAATTTTGGGTATGGACTGGCTGACTTTGCACGATGCTGTTGTTAATTGCAAAAGAAAGACCACTGATTTGAGATGTCAGAACAACGAGATTATTCAAATTGAATCTAATGATCTAAGTGGTTTACTAACAGTAATATCTTAAATGTTAGCTCAGAAGTATGTGAGAAAAAGGTTGTGAAGCTTACTTTTCTTATGTGCTTGATAGTAAAGTGACTGAAAAGAAGATCAAATTCATACCAGTTGTGTACAAGTATCCGGATGTGTTTCCTGAAGAATTGCTGGGTTTCCCACCTATCCGAGAGGTAGAGTTTGGTATTGATTTAGTACCAAGGATGACTCTAATTTCGCTAGCTCTGTACTAGATGGCACCTACTGAATTAAAAAAGTTGAAAGCTCTTCTAATCGAAGCTCCAGTGTTAGTTCAGCTAGAATCGGGTACAAAATTTGTTAGCTATAGTGATGCATCTTTAAATGGTTTGGGTTGTGTTTTGATGTAGGAAGGTAGAGTTATAGTTTATGCCTCGAGACAGTTGAAGCCACATGAAAAGAACTATCTGACACACGACCTAGAATTGGCAGCTATCGTGTTTACGTTGCAATTTGGCGTCACTCTCTGTTCGGTGAGAAATGTCATGTTTATTTTTATCACAAATGTCTGAAATACTTGATGACTTAGAAAGATTTGAATTTTAGACAAACACGATGGTTAGAATTGCTAAAAGATTATGATCTTGTGATTGACTATCACTTAGGAAATGCTAATGTTGTTGCTGATGCTTTAAGCCGGAAATCATTATTTGCTTTGCGTGAAATGAATGCACATATGGCTATGTCTGACGATGGCTCGATAATAGTTGAATTGAAAGCAAGACCATTATTTGTTCAACAAATTTGTGACGCCCAGAAGGTTGATAATGAGTTGATAGCAAAACGAGCTCAATGTGATTTAAATGCTGATTTAGAGTTTCGAGTGGATGCTGATGACTGTTTGAGATTTAAAAATCAAATATGTGTCCCGAAAAATTCAGAGTTGATTCAGATGATTTTGAATGAAGCTCACAACAGTCGGTTATCTGTTCACCCAGGTAGTACGAAGATGTATAATGATCTGAAACAACTCTATTGGTGGTATGGTATGAAAAGAGACATTTCTGACTTTGTTTCGAAATGTTTTGTCTGTCAGCAAGTAAAAGCTAAACATCAGGTACCTTCTGGATTGCTACAGTCGATCATGATACCTGAATGGAAATGGGATAGAGTCACGATGGATTTTGTATCTCAGTTACCATGACACCGCGCAAGAAAGATGCAATCTGGGTTATTGTGGATAGATTGACTAAATAGGCTCACTTTGTTCTAGTTCGTATAGATTATTCACTCGATAAACTTGCTGAGTTATATGCTTCTCAGATTGTGAGACTACACAGAGTACCTATTTCTATTGTGTCGGATAGAGATTCGAGGTTTATGTCATGGTTTTGGAAGACACTGCAAGATGCATTAGGTACTAAACTGCATTTTAGTACTACTTTTCATCCCCAGAAAGATGGTCAGTCCGATCGAATCATTTAGATACTTGAGGATATGTTGAGATGTTGCATTCTCGAGTTTGAAGGTACGTAGGAACGATACTTTCCTCTGATTAAATTTGCGTACAATAATAGTTTTCAATCGAGTATCAAAATGGCACCTTACAAGGCTCTATACGGTCGTAAATGTTGTACACCATTGTATTAGACTGAACTCAGTGAAAACAAGATACACGGGGTTGATTTGATCAGAGAAACTAAACAGAAAGTGAAAGTGATCTGTGAAAGTCTAAAAGCTGCATTAGATCGTCAGAAATCATATGCGAACTTGAAACGTAAAAATATAGAGTTTCAGATCAAGGATAGAGTGTTTTTGAAAGTCTCACTGTGGAAGAAAATACTTAGATTCAATCATAAAGGCAACTTAAGTCCGAAGTTCATTGGGTTGTATGAGATTATAGAACGTATCAGACCGGTTGCTTACAGATTATTGTTGCCACCTGAGTTAGAAAAGATCCACAATGTATTTCATGTTTCGATGCTTCGTAGATATCGATCTGATCCCTCAATGTAATTAGCCCGTCTAAGATTGAGATTAAGCCCGATATGAAATACGAAGAAAAACCGATTTGCATTCTAGCTCGTGAATTAAAGAGTTGTAAAATAAGAAAATTTCATTGGTTAAAGTACTGTGGCATAAACACGGAGTTGAGGAAGCAATGTTAGAGCCAGAATATGCAATAAGAGAATGCTATCCGAACCTATTCACCGGTAAGATTTTCGAGGATGAAAATCCCTAAAGGGGGAGAGTTGTAACAGTTCGATTTAGACCCTAGTCGGAATGGTGGTTTTGAGACCATGAATTTGAGTCAAAAAATATTTAAATATTATTTTCCATGTTTATTATATGTGAATTTGCATGTGTGAAAGTTTCGTATGAAAATTTGATCGTTTGTGTGCTTAATTTAATAAAAGGACTTAATCGCGTAAAATGAAAATTTGATGGTTGAATGTGTGATGACCAAATTGAATGTGTCTTTATAATTTGAAGTATTTATGTTGCAATTATGCCATTGAACAAATGTTGGACAGTAATGGCATGCATTATTAAGTTGTAATATTAAACTATTAAGGTTATTTTGGTAAAAGAATAATAAAATGTTATTATAATAAAAGATAAAATTTAAAAGACATGCATAATGTTCATACTCTTGACTGAATGTAAAAATTAAAAGATAAAGAAAAATATTTTCAAGGGTTCGGCCAAAGTTAAGCTTGACTAAGGTATGTAACTAGCTCGGTTTTTGATGATTTTTATGTTTTTTAGATCGTTGCTTCGAATACTATCCGGCCCATGCCAGAATTTCTGATTTTGATGAATGTTTTGAGTTATGCCATTGATGAATATTTGTGTTTTATGATATTTGATGATGAAATATTAAAGATATGTTTTAGATTAACATGTTTTGTATTGGAGTTTTTGATATTTTGAGTAATTAGGACTAAATTGCAAAAATAATAATTTGAGGGACTAAAATGTGAAATAAATGAAATAATGGACTAGTATGAGTATAAGTAAAATTCAGCCTAACTATGTTGTTGTGAGATTTTGCATATTTTGCGTTTTATGCAATAGGGACTAAATTGGGAACAATGTGAAATATCAGGGGTAAAAGTGTAATTTTCCCATTTGTATGTTTTTGGATGAAATTCGTTGAATATTTGATTTAATAAGTTTAATTTATATTAATTTAGTTCAAGAAAAGAGAAACTCAGATTTAGATCGGGGGAAAACTAAAGTTGTCGACTAGCCAATCCGTAACAATTTTTCGTCGTACGAGGTAAGTTTATAAGCGAATAGATATCGTTAATTCTAATTATGTATGAGTTAATATGCAGATTTGGAATTCATAAATTTATAGTAGAGTTAGCCGAATATGATTAAGCCTGGAATCAATGTATTTAAGTTTAATTCGGCTGAGTTATGACATTTGAAAGTCCATATGAACTATATGGAATATCTGGAGTTTTCAATGTATGAATTATTTATGAGATAGCTTTATAATAGTGATATTCAGGCTTTGATCCTAGCAAGCCTTGTGCTGGTGAATTAAATCGGGCTTATGTCTAGCAGGCTTATTGCCGGTGTATAAAATTAGATTTTGAGTCTAGCAGGCCTTTTGCCGGTGTGTGATACAGGCTTAGGCCTAGCAGGCTTTATGCCGGGGAATTATTATAAGTTTATGCCTAAGAGACTTTATACTGATGCGATAATTGAATACATTAAACGAGCTAAATGATCAGGTATGAGTTAGCTTGTTGTTTACTTGAGATAAGGTAAATAAGTAACTTGATATTTGTTACTAATTATGTGTGACATAAATGAAGATTTCATGTGAATTTAGTATGTGTATTCGGCCTTGTAAATAAATGGTATGAATATTGTAGAATTGATTCTTGGATATGTGCATATATGTGATTATGTATATTCAGCAATATAAGTGGTATATGTACATGATGTTATACTATGGTTCTTGAGCTTATATTAATGCGTATGTGTATGTTTGATTATATTCAGACATTTTGGCTTTGAGAGTTGAATAATATTAGATCAAATTGATTAAATGAGCATTTGGCCAAGGTAAATTTTGTGTATGAAAATGTGTTATTTATCTCATTTGTAGATTTGAGGTTAAGCTTGATAATGATAATGAAATTTGGATTAGTTTAAAATGAGTTTATTATATCATTGGGATGTTTATTTGCTTATGACTTAATAAGCTTACATAGCTTACTTTGTGTTTTCATGTTCATTCTATTTTATAGATTTTGGATTCAAGTTACAAGCTCGGGGATCGTCAGCAATGTCTATCACACTATTGACTATCTTTGGTATTTTATAAGTTACATTTTGGAATTATGGCATGTATAGGCTGGAATGCAATTTGAAATGCTTTATTTTGGTTTATGTATAAAGGCCATGCGAAAATGGCTTAATCTCTATGCTTGAGTATGTTTTGGTTAAACAATGGTTTGAGTCTATTTTAGTTATTATGCCTTATACCTTGGATGATTAGAACTTGTGTTGTGTGTGTGCATATTGAGATTGGTTGATAAATGAAATGGTCATAATACATGTGTAAATATGTTTGCTCAACTTGGACGTGGTTTATATTAGGAAAAGTTATATATGAAATTTTAGTTATTATGTTAGATTAACATGCTATAAATGAGTTGGTATTAAAGGATATATTGTAATGACCGAATATGATGGGAGATATATTGTATGTTTCTTTTAAATATGGTTCATGAAATTTGTGTCTTGAATATATATATCCATAATCGATGATTAAATTATCTTTGAAAAGTATATTTTATATCATACTTTGGTATTAAAGTGTATTCGGCTATATTTTCACATGACTAGAACTTCTTTTGGTATATGTGTATTATTTAATATGCTTGTTTTTGGAGAATGGTATACAGATTTCGGTTAGCATCGAAATGAAATGATTATGAAATACATATAGTGGTGAGTAGGTACTAGCTGTTTAAATTCGGTTATAAAAGCAATGTATGAGTACACAACAATATTTGCATATGTCATGATTATTTATGTAGTGAATTGTTTAAGTGGAGCCAAGTTGAGTATGTTAATTCAACTTATTCATGTATTACCTTTTTGGTTCGGCAAATTTGATAAAAATAGGTTATTATATATTTTCTTATATGTTCATGTTATAATTGTGGAATAAAATAATTGTGGTTAATGTATGTTATAATGTTAGGTAATATTTGATAAATGAAATGGACATTGAGATATATGTTATTTATATGGAGCATGATGATGTGTGACTTTATAAATTTGAGTTGGTGAATATAAATTTTCAAGTTGATAGATCCATCTATTTATAAACTATTAGTATGCTTTGAATGTTGAGTTTACATATTCCATTTGAATATGAGATAAATTGTATCAAGCTGTGTTATGTCCAATAATACCTTATAACCCCAATTCGGTGATGGGTACGGGTTAGGGGTGTTATATTTTATTGGTATCAAAGCTAATATTTAGTCGATTCTAGGACTAACAAAGTGTAACACCCATAACCCTATCCGTCACGGGATTGGAGTTACGAAGTATTACGAACAAAACACAATTCCAAACATACGCATATTCGTATAAATCAAATTCATACGTATGTATAGAGCA
This sequence comes from Gossypium longicalyx, assembly GCA_025698465.1. NCBI lineage: Eukaryota > Viridiplantae > Streptophyta > Magnoliopsida > Malvales > Malvaceae > Gossypium > Gossypium longicalyx. The sequence continues at coordinate 40,720,035 of CM046998.1, read as the reverse complement.
TGAAGCTTTTTTTTTTTTTTTTATCAATTGCAATCTTAATCACGTTACATAAAAAACCCATGCTTCAAAAGTTTAACCATATCAAAATCACACATATAATAAATAAAACAATTTACTTATTTATACACATTTGCATGTTAACCCATATCGACCTGTATCACACAACTTTATAAACATTAGCTTATAAAACATTAGCTAATATTATAACATAACTCAATGTACTTTTAATATTACTAATATATACAAAAATCACCTTGATATAGTTATTGTTCAACTTAAATGCCGTACCCATCAAACCAACATTGTTAGCTAAACATCATGCCAATATTACTTATACCTAACACATGCATTGTAATATCCCGAATTAGGGCCTAATCGGAATAGTGGTTTTGTGACCACAAATCCGAGATAGAAATAATTATTTTATAATTATTTTGAGGTTTATGATATGATTGCATGATTGTGTGAAAATTTTGTGAAGAAATTCCATGCATAAAATGCTTAATTTGAAGTTAGGGGCTAAATCGAATAAGTTGCAAAACTTGCATTCTAGAAGTTTTTAGTATGAAATTGCTTTGAAATATTAATTAGGAGGTCTTAAATAGCAATTTGACCAATTTCTAAAATTTTGGACAAAAATGGGCTTGTACATGAAAATTTTCAAAGAAAGGCATTAAGGGCATTTTGGTCATTTGGATAATTAATGAAATAAAATGGGAAAAATGACACAAAATAGTCATCTTCCCCATTAGTTGCTGCCGAATGCTCCATGTCTCCATAGCTAGGGTTTCTTCAACTTTCAAGCTTCATAATCAAGAAAGACGTGGAAACGACTCCAATCGAGGAAAAGAAAAGATTGTGGATTAAATTGCAAAACCTTTGTATTTTGGTACCAAGGTAAGTTCATGTGTAAATAATGTAACATAATTGTTATTTTTAAGTCATTGATGTTAATTATATGATATGCTGATTTTTATCATGAAATATATGTTTTGTGGTTAATTTTGAATAAAATGCAAATTATGTGAGTTATTTGTTGAATATAAATTGTTACCGAGTATTGATTTCGGCATTCTACGGAAGACGGCAAGGATATGTGTTCGAGGAAAATCCCGTTTGAACCTTAGGAATAGATTAGGATACAAGTGACATGTCACTAGGATGGTTGAGCATCCGAACTCGTTGAGTTGAGTCCGAGTTCACTTATGGATGCGAATGTTCGAACTCGTTGAGTTGAGTCCGAGTTCGTGAGATGTAACTAGGCATCCGAACTCGTTGAGTTGAGTCCGAGTTCGCTTATGGGCAGGTTACATGGTAGCTTGGCTACATATGTGGCACTTATGTGCAAACTTCCTACGTATCCGAATTATATTCCGATGAGTTCAACGGGTAAAGTTCTACTCAAATGAAGGAATACTTGAGATGAAAAGAGACGTATTGGTAAGTGATGTGAAATGGATACTTCGGACAGGTATGTACTTAACCCTCGGGTTGAGTATTGATACAATAACGATAAGGTAGTAAAATGATGAAAGATGATTAGAAATGAGATTTATGTTTTGGTGATACCATGCTAATGTTGTTTGGTATGATTGCTTTGTTATGTTACTTATTATTTGCATATGAACTTACTAAGCATTTATGCTTACCCCCTCTTTCTTACTCATTGTAGTTTTGGACTAGCCAGCTCAGAGAGTCGGGATTGGTGGAAACTCACCACACACTATCCTAAGAACTTTTCGGTAAAATGGCTTGTAAATTCAAGTATGGCATGTATAGCAAAATACTTATTATGTGTAAATGATCTTATGGTATGGTGATGAAATGGTTGAGGAAGTGCTTGATAATGATAAATTATGGAAATGGTTAGTTTAGAATATGTTTGATGTTATGGAAAGTTAATAAGTTACCTAGTTCATGAAAATTCATAAAAAGGATGAAATTTGCCATAAACAGAATATTACGGCAACACTGACGTGAGTTTGAAAATTTACTAAAAATCATATAAATTGAATTTTGTGATGGATTAAATATCAAATTGAAGCTTATTATGTCTAGTTTCACATGAAACAAACTAACCTGGTAAAACAATTATATGTTAGAAGATATTTGAATTTTAGTGAAACAGGGTCAGAGCAGTTTCTGAATCCCCTGTTCTAACTTTAGAAATTCACCATAAATTGTATAGATATAATTAGGTAGTGTATTTTATATTCTCAGAATCCTTATTGAGTATAGTTTCAGGAGAAATAAATATTATATTCATGTGAATTTTATACAGAGAGAAAAATGGTTCGTAGTAAACAGAGGTCAGACCAGTCAAGCCCTGAAACAGGGGTAACTTTAACTAATAAACTGTACTAATTGGCAAAACCAAAAATTCTAGAAAAAAATTATTAGATAGGCAGATGAGTCTAGATTCAGGGAAAATTTACGGATCTTGATTTCGAGTTTTGTAACTCGAGATATGATTTTTCTTGTGACTGTAACGCAAGTAGCTAAAAAGCTGTAAATGTAGAAACAAATAATCTAAAGTTCTTAAAATGTTAAATTAAGTTTAGTAATACCTCATACTCAACTCCGGTGACGGTCTCGGGCGTGGGGGCGTTACATGCATTTCTCACTTATTTAACTAACAAAATTAATCACAAAAGTGGTACAAAATTTTATCCTTCAGACTTAGGTTAAAATATGCCGTTTCATAATCATATGACTTTACTAATTATGCACATTATGCTAGTCCGAATATTCATACAATTATCCAAGACATAAGTACACCTTCGGCGCCATTACAAACCGTAACATAACTGACAATTCATAAGCAATAATATCATAGGCATATATATTGGTTTTTTTCCTATTATTAGCCGAATACAATTACACACCATTTACCATTTCTAACTTGCAAATACAAAACCGATCCTTAAACCGTATATTCGGTCATCAAATTTATCTTCTAAGGATCTAACCAATTTCACAACTCCAATCAAACTAATTATGCATCATGTCATAATACTTATGCATTCCTTTTTACACCAAAAGCCGAATCATATAACCAATAATCAAAATCTTCCAAATGTCTAATTATTAATCAAACATGTGTCATAAATAAATACATATTTATAAGCATCTATCTCATAGGTAAGTTACTAGTTATATCACACATGTATACCTAAGTATATCCGCATATGCCATCATGTCAAGTCACCTTTATGGCACAATATATAATCAAACTGATAAGGATCACAAATATTTATTTAAAATGCGAACACATCACCAAGACACTAATCAAGCATTAAACACATGGCATAACCATTTCATATATTACTACTCACGTTCGACAATCCATATACAAAACCATTCATCATAATTCATAAACATAAAAGCCGAATCACATATAGTTAATATCCATCACTTATATTTTATCACTTAACCAATTTAAAACATATTTACCCAAGCACACAAAACTTATATACCAAGTAATAAGTATATTATAATAATCTTTTACCTTGTTTGGACATAATCAAATACTCAGTAATGCTAAATCACATATAATACCTTAATTAAGTATGACAATCGAATTCCCATACATGTTTATCTATTCAATGATCATAACCAAATCGTCCAAATGTACACATCCAAAATCACCAACCAACTTCTATACACAATATATATATCACTACATATATCATTCATCCATGACACATAGCATAATAACCAAAATGAGCATAAGCCATAAACAGACAAGACCGAATTGAAACATTGAAATTAGGCCATTTTCGCATGGCTTAAATTACACAGATCCGAAATCCAACATTTCACGCTATAATCTATCCTATACATGCCATAGGATCGAAAATTTAGCTTATAAAATACCGAAGACAGACGATAGTGTGATAAGCTTCTCTGATGGTTCCCGAGCTCGTGACTTGAATCCAACTACAACTTCATCCAACACCATTCACTAAATATACATCAATTTACTCATCTATTCATTACTTACTATTTCAACATTCATATACTCAAAATTTTAACCTATGTACATGCCACAACGCAACAAAAGATTCAAAATCTACCGAAGTATTTGGATAGTGTGTGCTTTATGTTTGATCCCTCCAAACTGTCAACAACAATTATCTACAAAACAACATGAGAGAAAAAAAAACATAAGCTTAAATAGCTTAGTAGTACTTAGTATAAATTTTTCTTTAATTGCTTAGATTAAACTATATACTCCAAAGAATAACATTCTAAACCAAATTCTATAAACGCTCCATATCATTCAATCTATATCGTCAACACTCAATTCATATGCTCGATCATTACTGCATTTTTAGGGGCATCAAGGGCACCAAAGTGCAACCAAAACACGAGTGTATAATCATGGGCACCTGAGTGCTTACAGGGCATGAATGTGTAATCAAGGGCACGGATGTGCTTCAAGGGCACGGATGTGCTTCAAGGGCACCAATGTGCAACTTAGGGTTATCGAAGTACAAACAAGAGTACCAAAGTACAAGCAGGGGCACTAATGTGCACTCAGGAGCACTTTCTTCATTTTTGTATACATACTCAAATTCATTTTATGCACATATAAATTTAATACAATTCCAAGAAAAAACACTACTAATAATTTCTTATCAATTTCATAAATACACAAAAATATTTGTAACACTTATTGTTATATAAATAACCAAAGTAATTTCACATATATATATAAATCAATTAACTAGAGAACAACAATATAAATCACAAGCAAATTAAATTTACATATTGAAATACTATGAACTTACCTACTAGCACTTTCAATTAAAACACAGGGACCTATTCCGTAATTTTTTCCTTTCTTCGGTTAATGTCTTTTTGGCCCAATTCTTGATATGCAAATAGTATGTTAACTGAACCTTGCTAGCACAACAGTGGAGAATTTTCTTTTCTATTTTCGGTGGGGGAATGCCTTAAGGAAGATGGTAATCATTTTTTTTTAATTTTACTTAAGTCATATTACTTTAATTACTAAAATACCCTTATAATATATCACTCAATTAAGCCAAACCTAAATCTATTACCCTCCATCATGGATAATGATAGTCTAATTACCATTTAAGGCCATCAAATTAAATTTCTAAAGCTATTAAGCCCAATTTACTACTAGCACAACGTTTACAAATTAGTCCATTTTACTAAATTAACAAGGTACACATTAAAAATTCTTCACCAAAAATTAATACGACCTTAATACAACTCTACAATTAGTAATTAATTAATAAAACACGACTCCACATTTAAAATTTGTGGTATCAAAACCACCATTTTTGGCACCACTAAAAAATAGAATATTACACTTTAACAGATCCAAAAATTAATAAACAGGTTAGCTGGTTTAAGCTCTCGGGATTCCTAAAACATAAAATTCCAAGAAAATGACTAAATTGCACTAACCAATTTGCTGCCGAAACGTCAAAGTCCTAAGGATCATCATTCTCTTTTCTCCCTTCAATTAGGTTTGATTTTTTCATGAAATGAAGATGAGAGTGTTTTCCTTTTTCCACTCACTTTCACTTTTATGTTTTATAATTTATTTAATCTATTTTACAATTTTTTTATTAAAATTCATAACATTTTCCCCCTAAAACTTAAGGCAATCGTCCACTTTGATATCTTAAGTGCTTTAATTGCTTTATAAGTACCTTAGTCTCATTCTAATAAAAGATTCTTGAGAATTTGAACTTTTGACACTTTTTCGATTTAGTCCCTATACCATAATTACTCCGTAATTCGATAAAATTACCTATAAAAAATTTAATTCACCTACAACATAAATTTGTAAATATTTAATAAAAATTTTTATGGCCTTGATTTATGAAAATAGGGTTTTGAAACTACACCTTTTGAAACCATTAAATTTTACGTCATTATAATTTTCGCCCCTTAAGAAATTTCATCCTTAAAATTTACCTGAACAAAGGTTGGGATACTGGGATCTCATTTTCTCCTCCAGTTCCCAGGTCTCTTATTCTATACTATGACTACTCCATAAGTTTTTCACGAGTGGAACGCGTTTGTTCCTCAGCTCTTTAACTTCCCGAGCTAGAATTTCGAGCGATACCTCCACGAATGACAAGTCAGGTTATATTTCAATCTCTTCCATCGAAGTAACATGGTACGGATCAGAGCGGTATCTTCTGAACATTGAAACATGAAATACATTGTGTATCTTCTTTAATTCAATTGGTAATGCTAAATGATAAGCAACTAGTCCAAACCTTTCTGTGATCTTGACTTTATAAATCGACCAACTATCACCCAAATAACATTTCTTTTGCTCAGAGATAACAGCAACCAAACCATGAAATCCATTATAATATGTCCCCATTTCCATTCAAGAATCTAAATAGGCTGAAGATGTCCAATGGGAACCTGATGTTCTGCCTTAATTCGTTGACAAGTCAAACATTTGGCAACGAACTCAGCTACCTCTCTTTTTATATCGGGCCACCAATACATTTCCTGTAAGTTACGATACATGTCACGTCCCATATTTTTATTATTAGTGCAAGTTCAAAAATACAAAAATGTTTAGTCTACTGGTTTAATACTCTTTACCTATCTTAATGGTCCAAGGTTCAAGTCCTATTGTTCACACCTCTTCAATTAATTTTGTTTACAATTTTTTCCCATGTGTTTATGAGCTTGCCATCCACCTATAACTACCAGGATTAGGAGGATTCCTCTCCTTTATTTGAGTCAAAGTTACCTTAAGTTGAGGGTGCATGACTGTAACACCCCTTACCCGAGTTCAACATCGGAACAGGATACGAGGTGTTACCGGACTAAAACACATACATACAAACATTTTCAGGTCATAAAATTTTGCGTGATTTTAAAACTTTCAAACTTCCTCTTAACGACCCTAATATAGACCTGCGAGGCCCAAAACAGATTTTGGAAATGGTGTGGGAATACACTAAACACTTTAGAAAACTTTGTAAAATTTCAAAGTAGACAGGGGCACACGCCCGTGTGGAAGGGTGACACACTTGTGTGTCTTCTTAACATGGCCATATTGAAGGCCCGTGTAGCTCACACGACCTGAACATATCAAGAGACGCCCGTGTCCCTATCTCGTACGAATTTATTTCTCGATTTGAACCTATAGGGCTTTTCACACAACTTAGCATATGCCTGTGTCTCCCACACCGCCATGACATGCCTGTGCCTCAGCCCGTGTATAAAAACCTTGACATTCTATTTCTGACGTCAGTAACCCCTTTGGGAGCACAAGGCCATGGTACACGCCTGTGTACTAGGCCGTGTCCTCCACATGGTTGAGACACACGGCTGTGTCTCCACCCGTGTGGCTACTACTGAGCATTCTGTTTTGCCAAATTTAAGTGTAGGGTACACACGACTTGACTACACGCTCATGGGGCAGACCGTGTGTCACACACGGCCTAGACACACGCCTATGTGGACAAAAACAATGTTATCTACCAAGCCTTTTTGCCACCCTTACTTGCACCAACCTACACAACATTTAACATCTCTAATCCAAGCATAAACACATATAACCAAAACAGCTACAACAAAACATCCACATCCAAGAGAATTTTCATCAAAGGCATTTAATAATAATCAATATTAGCCAACATCAATAGCCTATACAAAATGAATATCACATCCATATGAGCCAACACTTGTGGCTAAACTAACATGGCACTACATAAAAGACCAAGTCCCTATACATGCCACACTCAGAACATTTAAACTAACTATAGCAAAAGTTTTAGGTGATAGTGTGATCGATGCCTCCGATGTCCCTTGATTCCCGATGCTAGCTTGGCGGCACTATAAAAAGATGGAAAACAGAGGGAGTAAGCATAAAGCTTAGCAAGTTACAAGTAAATACTTAAAATTGCTTTACCAAGTAACATCATACTTATAACATATCATACACTTGCACAAGATTCTTGAATGACTTTAGACATAACTTACTCATTTCATCCTTATTATTCATACACATAACCCGAGCTCATTCTTATGAGTTTCGTGTAGGTACTTGTATCACTTGCAACGTAATCATAACTTTTTTCAATCATGATATAATCTTTAAATCACTCGTTGAACCCGTTGGAAAATAAATGGATATCCTCTAAGCCTCATATAAAAGGGTCCGATGTCATGTCTCAGACATGGTCTTACACTGGTTCTCATATAAATGCCGATGCCATGTTCCAAACATGGTCTCACACTGGCTTACATGTTGAGGCTAATGACATGTCCCAGACATGGTACTACACTAGCTCTCATATCAATGTCGATGCCATGTTCCAAACTTGGTTTTACACTGGCTCACATATCCCTAGTATCATGGCATGGATATCTGATTTATTCCTACGGTTCAACTGAGAGTTTCACCATATCAAATTTTGTCATGCATATTCGTAACAAAATTGAACATTTCATGCAATATTAATAATTTAATTCATAATAACAATAGAATTGTAATATTTACGTGCAACTTACCTCGGTATACAAAATATGAGCGACTAGTTTGATTTAGTCCACTACCTTGGTTTTTCCCCTGTCTAGGTCCAAATTTCGTATTTCTTGATCTAAAATGATCAAATTCACTAATTTAATCATCACATTAATCAAGACATTTCACAAACTATATTTTGGCTAAATGATCATTTTGCCCCTTGACTTTCACAAAATTACGATTTTACCCTTAGGCTCGTAAATTGATTTTCATCAGATTTTCTCGCTAAGCAATCCTAGTCGAATTCTTTGTATACTAGAAGCAGCCCACAATTCCAATGATTTCACACATTTACCACATAATTTAGAACTTATACAAAATGGTCCTTAGTTAGGGTTTTCATGAAAACTACTTCACAAAAGTTGTTTATTTAACAACCATAACTCATTTTCTTCCATAATATTTCAGCTCCTAACAAAAATGCTTTCAATGAAAAACCCTAAACTCTCAACCATATTGCAAAATAGTCCCTCCATTAGCTAAATTAAGCTACAAGGGTCCCAAAAGTACAAAAATTGTCAAGAAAAGTCATCAAAATCACTTACTTATAAGAGAACTTAATGGCTGAAAGTTTCATGCTTCAAAAACCCCTAAAATGGCTGATATTTTCGGTGGTATGGACAAGAAGATGAAAAAGGTGACAACCCTTTCTTTTTGTTTTATTTTATTTCAAGTTAAGTCACCTACTACCACCAATTTTTGACTTTTGTTTTTCTTTGTCTCTATGGTCGGCTATCACTTCTTGAAGGGCTTATTTGTTGTTTAGGGACCCCTAATTCAAGGCTCTCTAGCTATATGACATCCTTAACTAGTAGAATAAAAAAATTCACCTCTTATGCGATTTAATCCTTTTTCAAAATTATGCAAGAAATCGCTAAAATTAATTCACCAAAACTTTCATGCACTCATATAATCATGGTATAACACATAAAATAATATTAAAAATAAAATCTTCGACCTCAGATTAGTGGTTTCAAAACCACTGTTCTGACTAACCCCAAAATCGAGCTGTTACAATGACCCCCCTTTTCACTCTATGTCTCTGATCGGTTATTTAACATCACAGTAATAATGTGCAAGTGTACATTATCGATGCAAGTATAGTAGACAGATGTGAGTCTATCAGATATCGATCCCACAGGGATGGTAGTCTTTTGTCTATTAATGTCGGTGCAATAAGTAGATGGAACAAGATAAATTGTGAGAATAGTTGTCGATGCAATAACTTGAAAACAATAAAATAAAATATGATAATGATAAACTGGGATCCCTAACATGAATCTTCAGTAAAATACTAAGTGCTCACAAGGTATAAAAAGATAGGTGATCGTCAAAGCAATATAGTTCAATGTATATGTTACCTAGCGTCACTCCTCTATTTAATCTGAGACTTAAACATGCATACTAACCTCATCTTTTGTTGATGGCAATATGACACTATTAAGAACAAGTGGACTAAATTCCTCTAATCCTCACTCAACTTCTGTTGTAATGCTTGTTGGCTCCAACTATCACTACACTTTTTAGTGTTAGTGACTGTAATAACACTTCCGTGTTAAGAAACATTCAAACCCCAAGATTAAACAATAAAAACAAGATTGAATAAGATAACATTTAATCAAGAATTCATGTGTACTTCCATACAAATAGAAAATAGAGAATAATTACCAGCATTCATAAAAGAAATAAGGAAGAATCGAGTGGAGAATACTATTCTTAGAAAACTTGACTGAATCTCTCTATTCCCTCTTGTCTCGCACTTAGGTCTTCTCCTCAAAAGTTGGTCTGCATCTAGTTTTCACGTTGGCTCACCCGTGAAAGGCTTAAGCTGCCATGGCCGCAAGCTTCAATGCAGGATGACAAAGATGATGATTCGAAAAAAAGAGCTAGCTTTTCTTCTCACGTCCACCTGTTATGTCCTCCTCCAATAATATAGGTGTCCTTTCCTAAAAATTATTTTGTCCTTGTACGTACAGGTTGGTTATACTAGATTGGATAGCTTACATAAATTTAGTTATTATCCTGACAGCTGTCAAGTGCGACGACAATTCTGGACGTAATCTGGAATTCACTTATGTAGTGACATTAATGAAAAATGACAGCAAAATTAAGGATAAAATATATTAGGATTCACTGAGTTATAAAATGTAATTTACTAAACTGAAAATGCTAAAATGTATGCTAAGGATAAATAAATGGGAACAATTTAATCAATAAGTAAGGGGGAAAACCTATGTTCTTTCTAGTGCTATCACACCCTCAAACTTGAGTTTTTACTTGTCTTTAAGTAAAATAGAAACTAATAAGGCTACAAAAATTTTACTAAGGCAAATGATCATTCTAGCAACTTCAACTCTCTAAATTCCTAATGGATGAATCACATTCTGATGAAAGAATATTGCATCAACAATTCATAAGCATGAATGAATAAGGTTGCAACTTCATCAATGCTAGCATCATGCTTCAAACCCTAAGTTCTATCTACCACTACAACATTTATTGTACAATAATAAGTATTTGTATTATATATATATACATCTTTTCAAAATAAGAGATATCATTGCATTACTGTACCCTTGTTCCTAAGAAGTAATGATCGTGCAACAAACCCCCAGGGAGAACGTAATTGCGTCAACACACACTCATGTAGTGATAGCCTTTGGCTAGATTAACTTTTCTAACGCTTGTATTAGAGTGTTCCCATTTTTAATTCCATACTACAGCCACTTTGGAGTGTTTCTAATTTATAACTATATATACATATATAAGTAGCTATAAAAAGCAAATTCATTCAAGATTTAAGGAATGATAGTAGTCATCCACTACTAATACAAACTAATCCATTCATCAAATAATTGAAGCTACAACCTTGTAACACCCCTAAACCGTAACCATCGCCGAAATAGGTTAAGAGGCATTACCAGACTCGTAACTCAGATTCAAGCAATCACATAACAAATACCATTTCATTTCAATAAGCATAGATCATTCGTATTCAATAGGAAATTTAAACTATCATACAAAGTCTAAATCATGTGCTTAGGTCCAAATTGATAACATGTGAAAGTTTTAGAACTTAGAAAACTTTTCAACTTTTCAAAGGTCACACGCCCGTGTGAACAGGCCGTGTGCCTCACACGGCATTAGACACGCTCGTGTGTCTAAGCCATGGCGAAACAGGGCATACATACAAACTTGCACACACGGCCACAAGACACTCACGTGTGCCTTGACCGTGGTCGAAACTGACTTGGGTCACACGACTAGCCATACGCCCGTGTGCCTTGGCCGTGCCCAAGACTGACTTACATTTGTAGGGTACCCTAGGGAACACATAGCCGTAGAACATGACCGTGTGTCATACACGGATGAGACACACGCCCGTGTCTTTGCCCATATGGACAAAAATAGGCCATTTGAATAGCCAATTTGCCACCACAATTTGGGTCAAACCTACAAGCACCAAATCAAGCATATTTGCACAACAATTTCAGCAAATTTCTAACCCAAACCATACACCATTCATGACATAACATTATTAAAAATTCCAATCTCAATTCATCAACCAAATCATAACAAATCTAGACTAAAATCATACCAAGGCATATGTTTCAATATATCATTCAATTCCATGATCAAAACTTACCAAAACTTATAAACATTGACCATTTCTTTTGGTCATTCAAACCATATAATATAGTATTTCCAACCATAAATTCAAACACAAACTAGCTATATCACATAGCATAATATATACAATATAAAACATATCAAAACACTTCTAACCTATGCATGTCATACTCCAATAGTTATACTTCCAAAATGTACCAAAATAAAGTTCGATAGTGTGGTAACGATCCTTGATGATCCCCGAGCTCATAGTAGCTTCGATATCTATAAAACAATACAAACACACACAAAGTAAGCTTTCAAAAGCCTAGTTAGCTCGTACCAAAAATCATCAACAGTATATAAAATATAAAACATTAACACATAAGTATTTATAAATTCTCAATTCATCTATCAATTCTATACCAACACCATCATATGTTTATACTAATTCAATGAATTTTATATACATAATAACATCTACCACATAGGTATCATACGTACCTGAACCATCCGTATTCATTCATTATCATACTCACATCTCGTTCGGATATTTTAAGACTTTCCAAAGATTATTCACACTTTAAACATCTGCACACTTAGTGCTTTATGGATTAGCCAAAGCAATAATGATTTCGCACACTTAGTGCCATCTGAATTAAACGAAACTATATCGGTATCGCACACTTAGTGCCTCATGTAGCCGAAGCTAGTTTGAATCGCACACTTAGTGCCAAATATAATTGATTTATCATCGTACTCATCCAAACCAAATATATATATATAACCTATGTATAATCAAAGCATCAAAATATACTTATAACTTCATGTTTTACGTACAAACTTACCTCGTACTCAGAATTGTCGACTCAGATTGTTTACTCTATAATCTTCGACTTGCCTCGGTCTAAGTCTAAATCCCTCTTTTCTTGATCTATATGTATTCAAAATTAACCCTTTTATTCACTGAATCATTCAAACCAATCCATAATACACACAATTAGGACATTTTGCAAACTAGCCCTCACATTTTCACATTTTGACACTTTAGTCCCTAATTCACAAAATCACAAAATACACATAATTTGCTTGTACACAAGCTTAACCAAATTTTCATAGCTCTCATACAAGTCCATACCTTTCATTTATATCACATTTTTGTAATAGCCTGATTTAGACCCTATTCAGAATGGTGGTTTCGGGACCATGAATTCAAGTCAAAAAAATATTTAAAAATTATTTTCAGTGTTTAATAGGTGTGAATTTATATGTGTGAAATTTTCATAATTTAATTTGTCGTTAGAGTGCCCGATTAAATAAAAGGACTTAATCGCTTAAAATGAAAATTTGATGGTTTAATGTGTAAGGACCAAATTGAATGTGTCTTTATAATTTGAAGTATTTATGTTGCAATTATGCCATTGAATAAATGAATGGATGCTAATGGCATGCATTATGAAGTTGTTATATTAAATCATTAAGGTTATATTAGTAAATAAATAATAGAATGTTGTTATAATAATTTATGTTATAATAAAATTAAACAAGCATTTGTCTTTTATTTCTTCACCACCGAATGTCAAAATAAAAGAGAAAGAAAAAGGTTTTCTCATGTTCAGCCATTGCTAAGCTCAATCAAGGTATGTAACTAGCTCCGTTTTTGATAATTTTTACGTTTTTTAGATCGTTGCTAAGTTATCTACAAGACCCATGCTTGAATTTTTTATTTTGGTGAATATTTTGAGTTATGACATTGTTGAAAGCTTGTGATTTTTGTTGTTTGATGATGAAATATGAAAGATATGATTTATATTGACATGTTTTGTATTGAAGTTTTTGATGATTTTGAGTAATTAGGACTAAATTGCAAAAATAATAATTTGAAGTAATAAAATTTAAAATAAATGAAATATATGGATTTGTTTAAGAGTGGGTAAAATTCAACTCAACATGGGTATGCTGAAATTTTGTGTATTTTTTGTTTTGTACAATAGGGACTAAATTGTGAAAAGTGTAAATGCTAGGGGTAAAATGGTAATTTTCCCATTTAATGTGTTTTTGGACTAAATTGAATGAAATTATATTGAATTATTTTATTTTGAATACATTTAGGTCAAGAACCAAAGAAATCAGATTTGAATCAGAGGAAAACTAAAATCATCGATTAATTATCCCGTTCCGATTACTGTTGTTCGAGGTAAGTTTATAAGCAAATAAACATAGTTTTTTTTAATAAAAATAAGTTACATGTGCTGAATTGATATATTAGAGAATGTATAAATGATAGCTAAATATGTGTACACTTGGGAACTATGTTTACGATTCGATTCGACCAAGATTTGTCGTCCGAAAAGCCTGTATGATCCTTAGGAATAGCTAGGATACATATGTCATGACATAGGATTTTTGATATGTGTTTTTGTGTAAGACCACGTTAGGGACATTGGCATTAATATGTGATTTCGAGTAAGACCATGTCTGGGACATCGACATCGTAATTGTGATTCGTGTAAGACCCTATCTGGGACAGTGACATCGACATGTGATTACATGTAAGACCATGTCTGGGATGTTGGCATTGTACGATATGTGTTATAATCCGAGCATCCTTTTTAACTTCGAATGGTTCACCGGTCAAGGATAAGTTACGAATGAATGTGGAAACAAGTTAAAGTGAATAGGTATGTGACAATTTATTACCTTTTCAGAAATAAGGTAAGTTGATTATTTGATATGTGGTACAAGTTATAAATGACGTTAATGGTAGTGATTGTGTATATGAAAATATATATGTGGATTAATGTATAAGTATGTGATATTAATGTTTGATTTTTTTGAGCTTATATTCCGCCTAATGTTACATGAAGGAATAAATTGAAATGTGAAATTCATATTGATATTAAAGGATTTGTGTGCATTCGATTAGTAGGTATTTAAAATGTGAACCTTGAACATGTTTATAGGGAAGTATATATATTCGGCAAAATAAGGTCTATGTGATATTAAACATGTTAATGAATCAATGTGTGTTTGGAAATGTTATAATTTATGTATAGATAAATGTTTGGTAATTTAAATTTCATAAGTATGGCTTGGTTATGCCTTAATAAAATATCAATGCCATTGAGATAATATTTGAATTAAGATTTGTGCTATGAATAAAGTGAATGAAACCATATGTTTAAGTATATGATTGGTCATATTCGGTTTAATGATATATATGTATGATATGGAAATGTGAATTTCATACTTATGCTAAAGTTTATATGTGCATTTGTCTATATGGTAATTGAATATGAAATTATGACTAAGGAAATGTGAATTGTATAAATGTATTATGATAGTATGTATTTGGTCAAGTGAAATTTTTATTGATATTGAGTATGAAAGATGATTTTGTAAGAGTATGCCCAAAGATCAATCACGAGATGGATGTAATAACATACTTGGTTTATCATGTTTATTAATATAAGGCGTTGCCATTATTATTCCAGTTTCTTTTCTGTGTGCATAAATAAACTGTTTTATAATAATGTCCTGAGAATAATATGATTATTCTCAAAAGATCCTTAGTCTAGTATTGTTATTGGCTAGGACAATAATAATGCATTAAGACTAACATGTAGTTGATTGATGATAAAGAGTTGTCATTGATATGGAGTGTCAGAATCAATGCATGAATATGTGTGTTAGAGAACAACATATTGGATTGACCCACTATGAGTATGTTTCTTGGATTATTATGTAATTGTCACAACATTACTCATAGTGATTAATATGTATATGATTCTCATACTTGAGGTCATCTTTATCCCAGCATCGTGAGTTGTATATTTTGATACAGTCAAACAAACACCGTAACTGGTTGTTCTATAAAGATTGATGTTGGATATACCACAATCTATGTTGAGGGATATAGTTGATCAATATAGGATAAGTCCCTCCTACATAATGGGAGTAATATCTCAGGCCACTTGATTGAGTGAGGCTAGAAATGCATGGCCATGCTCAAATAAGTTGATATGAGATGTCATACTTATTTGTGTTTCATAGTCTACTCGAGGTATCAAGAAACATGGGATGGACTATGCAAGTGTAACTATTACATGACTTGTGTCCATTCCAAAGATATAGGACTTAAGGATGAATGCATGAAAGGTTAATCACAAAAGGTTATGTCGAATCATGACTTCTTGTAACTTAGGTAGCATTGATGCATTGCTAGATGCCACTCATTGTTTGTAACATTAGAATCATTCTAATATTACTGCTAACATTACAAGAACCTATAAGGTCACACCCTATGGTTGAAATGAATGAGGTAAAACATAGTTTGTATATTGCTTGGTTGTCACATGAATTAAATTAATTATAGAATTAATTTAATTGGGCAATCAAATTGTTGAACATACTATATATGTACAAGGATGTTGTACACATAATCAGAACATAATTTTATTGATATATGAATTTAGTTCGTATATAAGTTTAAATAAATATAGTTTACCGAAATCTTTATTATAATTAATGTAATTATAATTTTTCTGTTAAACATTAATATATTTATTTAAATGATAATTATTATGTTCGGATTAATTTTAGTGAATTAAAATTCGTTATAAATATATACCAATTAAGAGGGAGTTATAAATAGCAAGGGTAAAAGAACCCTAAAAAGAATATATATATAACTAGCCCGAAAATATGAAAGTTGTCTAGCAGCCGTTTAGCAAAATACTCTATGAAAATAGTTTTTTGGGATTTCTACCGTTCATTGTCGATCGAGTGGACTACGTAGAGGCCGGCATCGGAAAAGGTTGCGGCTTGGTTCGATAGTGGTTCAGCATTCCTGTTGCCTAGGCGTCGCTGTCTACTCAGATTGATGTTTCGGTAATTTTGAAACCTTTTTATCACCCTGATTCATTCCTTACACATGGATCCTTGGTTTGGATCGCCGGATTTTTAATTTTTCGCTGCGCCTTGGAGGCACCGGTGTTCCAATAGTGGTATCAGAGCCACTTATGTAATACGGACTCGGGCTTAAATACTTGGATGATGCAATTGTATGAGATGCATGTTTCAATTTTATTATGTTATTCCTGTTTAAATCATTTAAATAAAATCTGATAATTGTTCCTTTCGATAAGTGATTAAATGTTAATCATGATGTTATGGCCTATTCGGTTTTATGTTTTTACTGTTAACTTTAAGAAATCTGTGATGAAGCAGTGGTGGCATTTACAATTTCCAATGAATAGACATCGCCGATGGAACAAGGGTTGTTCCGATATGAAACCTCAAGGATTAAAATCCTAAAAACACGATTCTGTTGATAAAAGTTATCAAATCGTGAGGTTTCATTTGACTGGGGTTCGCGGTTCGTACCGTGGGGCTCCACCCCGCACCCCTGGTCCTTACCGCAAGGGCTCCGCCCCCGCTTTCAGATCCCCATCATCTTCCAGTATGTTTTGTAATAAATAAACTTACTGGGCCATAAAAGGTTGAAAGGATATTTTATAATTCACTTAGTAAAATGTTGTATAAAGTATAGTATTTTTGAAATGCACGGTGTTTGAAATGCATAGTTATAGCCCGATGACCCATTTGATAAAAGGTTGTAATTTTATAAATAAGGCTTGCGTGTCGTGCCTTACTACTATTCTTTTGTATTTCTCTTCTCATCTTACTCTCTCGTATGTAAAACGAGTTTTTGAATTTTGTAATTTGTAAAAGTTGCTATGGACTAGACGAGAAGGAAGATGGGCCGACCAGTGTGGATCGACATCTTGTGAAACGGCTTACACCTTTAGGTTCCCTTTTGGTTCTCCCATTGGCTTGGGTTGAACCACCATAGTTTATGGGCTATAACTATTGCATTTATTTATTGCTTTACTTATTCATGTATGAGATGCTATGGATGTCTAAAGCATGCAAATTTGGAAATAATAAACCCCATTAATTGATGAGATCAATTAAAAGATTAAATGGACTAAAGTAGACCATAATTGGTGAGATGTAACACTCTAATAAAATCTCTCTATTAAAATATTAAGTCAACATGGCCTTCCAATTTATGCCCTCGTTAAGGCCTCGATCAATACTATGTAGGTTTTGCCAAAGTGAAGTACTAGTATTTATCTTGGTTAAATGCGAAGAATAAACAAGTGATATTCGCCGGTTAAAAATTGGTTAATGACTTAACTAGGTTACTCTAATAGGATTAGAAACCTAGAGGCAAGTAATTTGGATGAATCATAAGATGATTAGAACAAGAGTTGTTCACCAAATTGTAGGAGTTACATATGATGTAATTAGCAAGTGTTGCTTACCTAAATAACCATAATCTTGAGAGTAAAGCCAAAGTTGACTTAAGAGGAGGTGAAATATGGATCCTTAACCCACTAGAAATACTTTCAAGAAAGTCTTTCCGAAATTAATATATGAGGGTTATTAATTTTGAAATAAAATATTGGGAACATCATTTAATAAAGTCCTTTTAATGATTGATATAAACTTGGTAAATTTATTCACACGCATATTTTATTGTTGTAGATATATTATGGCTGCAAACACTAATACACTCTCATTACGATTGGTCCTTGAGAAGGACAAATTGAATGGTTTGAATTTTCTTGACTGGTTCCGTAACTTGAGGATTGTCCTCAAACAAGAATGGAAATTATATGTCATTGAAAAACCACTTCCTGATGAACCACCAACTAATGCCTCGAGGGCTAATAAAGATGCTTACAAGAAGAATCTCAATGAAATGGTAGACGTTGGATGTCTTATGCTTGCCACTATGAATCCTGAGCTTCAAAAGCAGCATGAGGATGTGGTTACTTATGATATGATCGAGCACCTAAAAGAACTATATCACGGGCAAGCAAGGCAAGAGAGGTTCGATATCTCTAAGGCCCTATCCCAATGTAAGCTGGCTGAAGGAAGCCCAGTAGGACCTCATGTTCTTAAGATGATTGGTTATATTGAAAGCCTATCTAAGCTTGGGTTTCCATTGAGCCAAGAGTTGGCCACTGATGTTATTCTGCAATCGTTGTCGGATAGTTACAGCCAGTTTGTCCTCAATTTTAGTATGAATTAAATTGACAAGACTGCCACAGTTGCTCAGTATGTTACGAACTGCTGAAGGCAACATGAAAAAGGTTGGACCCAAGCCCATACTAATGGTCCGTAACAACAAGGGCAAGGGAAAGGCTAAAGTCCCGACAAAGCCCAAAGGCAAAGGTAAGCCCAATCTTGGAAAGGGAAAGGCTACACTGAAACCTAAAGGTGGGGTGTCTAAGGAAGGAAACTGTTTTCATTGTGGTGCGACTGGACATTGGAAGCGGAACTGCCCTGTCTATCTTGAGGAAATCAAGAAGGCCAAAGCAAACAGAACGTCTGCTTCAGGTATTTATGTTATTGATATTAATTTATCAACTACTACTTCTTGGGTATTAGATACTGGTTGTGGTTCTCATATTTGTACTTCTGTACAGGGACTACAAAGGAGTAGGGCTTTGGCTAGAGGAGATGTAGACCTGCGAGTTAGAAATGGAGCAAGAGTTACTGCATTAGCTGTGGGAACATATACTTTATCTTTGCCTAGTAGACTTTGTTTAATTTTAGAGGATTGTTATTTTGTGCCCAGTTTGACTAAAAACATTATTTCAATTTCTTGTTTAGACAAAATTGGTTTTGAGATAATAATTAAGAATAATTGTTGTTCCTTTTATCTCAATAATGTTTTCTATGGTTCGGCACAATTGATTAATGGCCTCTATATTTTAGATCAAATGAATCCCATTTACAACATATATACTAAAAGATCTAAAATAAATGACTCAAATCAAACTTATCTTTGGCATTGTCGTTTGGGCCACATAAGTGAGAAACGCATATCCAAACTCCATAAAGATGGTCTCTTGGATTCATTTGTTTTTGAACAATTTGAAGTATGTGAATTTTGCTTATTAGGAAAGATGACTAAATCTCCTTTTCTTGGTAAAGTGAGCGAGCTAGTGATTTATTGGGCTTAATACATTCGGATGTATGTGGACCAATAAATACACAAGCTGCAGGTGGATTTCACTACTTCATTACTTTCACCGATGATTTCAGAGATATGGGTATGTTTATCTCATGCGCCATAAATCGAGAGGCTCTTGAAAAGTTCAAGGAATTCAAAATGAAGTACAAAATCGACTAGGCAAAACTATTAAGACACTTCGATTTGATCGAGGTGGAGAGTATTTGAGCCTAGAGTTTGATGATCTTTTGAAGGAATGTGGGATTGTCTCACAACTTACTCCTCCTGGTACTCCTCAATGGAATGGAGTTTCTGAGAGAAGAAATCAAACTTTATTAGACATGGTTCGATCCATGATGAGTTATGCTGATCTACCAACTTCCTTTTGGGGACATGTACTTGAAACAACTATTTTCACACTAAATCGTGTTCCGCCTAAATCGGTTCAAAAGACGCCATATGAGATGTGGACTGGGAAACGTCTCAGTATGTCTTTTATGAAAATTTAAGGTTACGAAGCTTATGTTAAACGTCAGACGTCTACTAAGCTTGAACCCAAATTTGAAAGGTGTATCTTTGTGGGGTATCCGAAAGAAACCAAAGGATATTATTTCTTTAATCCCACTGAGAACAAAGTGTTTGTTGCTCGGACTGGTGTCTTCCTAGAGAGAGAATTTGTTTCTAGAAAAGGAAGTGGGAGAAAGATTAAACTTGAAAAAACTCAAGAATCACAAGATACCACTGAACCAGAGATAGAACAACAGCAAATTCCACAAGAAATTTAGGAACAAATAACTGCTGTAGAAACACAACCACCGCGTAGATCTTTAAGAGAACGCCATGCACCTGAGAGATATGGATTTCTCATTACAACGCATGGTGACATTCTTCTTATAGATCAAGATGAGCCTATGACTTATCAAGAAGCGATGGCGAGCCTAGACTTTGAGAAATGGCTTGGGGCCATGAGATCTGAGATGGATTCCATGTATGAAAACCAAGTTTGGACATTGGTTGACCCACCCGAAGGGGTTAAACCTACAGGGTGCAAGTGGGTTTTCAAAAAGAAAATCGATATGGATGGTAATGTACAAACATACAAGGGGCGATTAGTCGCTAAAGGTTTTCATCAAATTCATGGTGTTGACTATGATGAAACCTTTTCTCCTGTAGCTATGTTTAAATCCATCAGGATCTTGCTCGCCATAGCTGCATTTCATGATTATGAAATCTGGCAGATGGATGTCAAAACAGCTTTCCTTAATGGGAAACTTGAAGAGGATGTGTATATGACACAACCTGAAGGTTTTGTCGATCCAAAGGATGCTAGAAAGATATGTAAGTTACAAAGATCCATTTATGGATTAAATCAAGCTTCTCGAAGTTGGAATCTTCGTTTTAACGATGCAATCAAAGAGTTTGGTTTTATCAAAAATGAAGATGAGCCATGTGTTTACAAGAAAGTTAGTGGGAACACAATCACATTCTTGGTACTGTATGTGGATGACATACTTATCATGGGCAATGACATACCTACCTTACAGTCTATTAAGACTTGGTTAGGAAGTTGTTTTTCTATGAAGGACTTGGGCGAAGCCACTTACATCTTAGGAGTCAAGATCTATAGAGATAGATCAAGACGACTACTAGGTCTAAGTCAAGGTACATATATAGATAAAGTATTGAAAAGGTTCAATATGGAAGAATCTAAGAGAGGATTCCTACCTATGAGACATGGTATTTCACTCTCGAAGGAAATGTGTCCTTTATCTCCACAAGAGAGAGAACGCATGAGTAAAATTCCATATGCTTCTGCTATTGGATCTATCATGTATGCCATGTTATGTACCCGTCCAGATGTCTCATATGCCTTAAGTATGACGAGCAGGTACCAAGTAGATCCCGGTGAAGGTCACTGGACCACAGTCAAGAATATCCTTAGGTACTTAAGAAGAACTAAGGATACGTTCCTAATATATGGAGGTGAGGAAGAGTTAAGTGTAAAAGGTTTCACTGATGCCAGCTTCCAAACCGACAAGGATGATTCTCGATCGCAATCAGGTTTTGTGTTTTGCCTTAATGGTGGTGCTGTGAGCTGGAAGAGTTCAAAGCAAAGTACAGTAGCCGATTCTACAACAGAGGCTGAGTATATTGCAGCTAGTGAGGCAGCAAAAGAAGCTGTTTGGATCAAGAAGTTCATTACCGAACTAGGGGTTGTGCCTAGCATATCAGATGCTATAGAACTCCGATGTGATAACAATAGAGCCATTGCACAAGCAAAAGAACCCAGATCTCACCAACGATCCAAACATATACTTAGACGCTACCATCTTATTCGAGAGATTATCGATCGAGGGGATGTAGAGTACCTACAGATGATAACATTGCTGATCCCCTGACCAAGCCTCTGACACAGCAGAAGCATGATCGTCACACTAAGTCACTTGGTATTAGATATATAAGTGATTGGTCTTAGTGCTAGTGGGAGATTGTAAGAGTATGCCCAAAGATCAATCACGAGATGGTTGTAATAACATACTTGGTTTATCATGTTTATTAATATAAGGCGTTGCCATTATTATTCCAGTTTCTTTTCTATGTGTATAAATAAACTGTTTTATAATAATGTCCTGAGAATAATATGATTATTCTCAAAAGATCCTTAGTCTAGTATTGTTATTGGCTAGGACAATAATAATGCATTAAGACTAACATGTAGTTGATTGATGATAAAGAGTTGTCATTGATATGGAGTGTCAGAATCAATGCATGAATATGTGTGTTAGAGAACAACATATTGGACTGACCCGCTATGAGTATGTTTCTTGGATTATTATGTAATTGTCACAACATTACTCATAGTAATTAATATGTATATGATCCTCATACTTGAGATCATCTTTATCCCAACATCGTGAGTTGTATATTTTGATACGGTCAAACAAACACCGTAACTGGTTGTTCTATAAAGACTGATGTTGGATATACCACAATCTATGTTGAGGGATATAGTTGATCAATATAGGATAAGTCCCTCCTACATAATGGGAGTAATATCTCAGGCCACTTGATTGAGTGAGGCTAGAAATGCATGGCCATGCTCAAATAAGTTGATATGAGATGTCATACTTATTTGTGTATCATAGTCTACTCGAGGTATCAAGAAACATGGGATGGACTATGCAAGTGTGACTATTCCATGACTTGTGTCCATTCCAAAGATATAGGACTTAAGGATGAATGCATGAAAGGTTAATCACAAAAGGTTATGTCGAATCATGACTTCTTGTAACTTAGGTAGCATTGATGCATTGCTAGATGCCACTCATTGTTTGTAACATTAGAATCATTCTAATATTACTGCTAACGTTACAAGAACCTATAGGGTCACACCCTATGGTTGAAATGAAGGAGGTAAAACATAGTTGGTATATTGCTTGGTTGTCACATGAATTAAATTAATTATAGAATTAATTTAATTAGGCAATCAAATTGTTGAACATACTATATATGTACAAGGATGTTGTACATATAATCAGAACATAATTTTATTGATATATGAATTTAGTTCGTATATAAGTTTAAATAAATATAGTTTACCGAAATCTTTATTATAATTAATGTAATTATAATTTTTCTGTTAAACATTATTATATTTATTTGAATGATAATTATTATGTTCGGATTAATTTTAATGAATTAAAAATCGTTATAAATATATACCAATTAAGAGGGAGTTATATATAGCAAGGGTAAAAAAACCCTAAAAATGATATATATAACTAGCCCGAAAATATGAAAGTTGTCTAGCAGCCGTTTAGCAAAATACTCTCTGAAAATAGTTTTCTGGGATTTCTACCGTTCATTGTCAATCGGGTGGACTACGTAGAGGCCGACTTCGGAAAAGGTTGCGGCTTGGTTCGATAGTGGTTCAGCATTCCTATTGCCTAGACGTCGCTGTCTACTCAGATTGAAGTTTCGGTAATTTCGAAACCTTTTTATCACCCCGATTCATTCCTTACACATGGATCCTTGGTTTGGATCGCCGGATTTTTAATTTTTCGCTGCGCCTTGGAGGCACCGGTGTTCCAACAGATTTTGGATAAAGAATGAATGCATATTTGGACAAAACTTAATTCATGTTTAGTTATATGTGGATATTTGAATTTACAAGTATGGTTTGGTTATGTCTTATAAAATTATTATTGTTATTGAGTTACTATTTGCTTATGACTTACTAAGCTAAGATAGCTTACTCTGTGGGTGTATTTCTACTTCTATTTATAGATTTTGGAGACTAGTTGCAGGCTCAGGGATCGTCAGCAAAGTTTACCACACTATCGACTGCTTTCGGTACTTTTAAAAGTTGAATTAGAAACCTAAGGCATGTATAGGCTATACTACTTTTCGAATATGGTTGAAGTTGTATATATATGTATAAGCCATGCGAAAATGGCTTGTCCATTTTGTTAATCCTGGAATTCATGCTTTGGCTTGATGATTATGTTTGGTTCAAGTTTTGGTTGATTTGGTTTTGGCATATATAAGTATGGTTATGTTTGATATTTTACTCATGAGTTTATTGATTCACATATGTCTTGTATTTGGTTTTATTGAAAAATGGGATTTTGTGCATATATGGCTAAAAATTTGGTTTTAAAATGATTGGTATAAAATTTGATTCATAGTGTACTTTCATTGAATAGCCGAATATAAAATGACTTAATATGGTCTTGTGATTTGGAAAAGTTATAATTCCTATATGTATTTTTAAAGCTTATGAATTTAACTTGTTTATATTCAGCAATTGTATTTGGGTTTTGACCATTTGAATAGTAAATTTGGATGCTTTGTTGTGTGTTTTCAAATTATGTTTGTTTATTAATAATTATTGCCACGTAAGAGATATATATTTAAAACATGATATTTATATATAATGGATGTGTTAGCTTATTAAATTTCTTTCATTAAGTAAAGAAATGGATAAGAATTATGTTGGTAAATTAATCACGATTTGGTATTTATATATATTTACATATAAGTATATAAAGTGATGGGTTGA
This sequence comes from Gossypium longicalyx, assembly GCA_025698465.1. Taxonomy (NCBI): domain Eukaryota; kingdom Viridiplantae; phylum Streptophyta; class Magnoliopsida; order Malvales; family Malvaceae; genus Gossypium; species Gossypium longicalyx. Next base: position 40,694,793 of record CM046998.1, on the reverse strand, counting down.
TTTATATATAATAGTATGTGCTTAGTTGAATATGTATTTGTTGAATTATTCATGAATATGAAGTTTGTTACATTGCAAATACATAGTTGTATTGTTCTTAATGTGATATGAAAATTTTGGATAATGTTTGGAATTAGTTCTATGTAAGAATATACACTTGTTGGAATTAGTTCTATGTAAGAATATACACTTGTAAAGAGATTTTGTAAGTTAAAAGTGGAAATTGAAATATGCATTACTATATTCGGCTGAGGTTTTGTAAAGTGACTAAATGAATAGTACTTTAACTTATAAGGAATTAAGTTTGTTATTTTTTAAATGGTTCCAAATGGAACTTGCCAAAAGTAAGATGTGTTTGAATATCTTTATTTATTACGTCTTATATATGTGTTTATAGATTGTAGTATTATATTATATTTATGATATGAACAAATGAAATGTGATAAAATGATATGTTCGGTGCTTATTGCTTATGAAATATAAATCTGATTATGTGTTTAGAAAGTACCGCAATATGATTTGCAAAGAGATTAATTTAGTTTTCTTTATAATAATAATTATCTATTTTAAGAGTTCCAATAAAATTATGCATATGATTATTCGGAAGTTATGTTTCGTCTGGTAATATCTCGTAACCCCTTTCCGGTGACGGATACGGGTTAGGGGTGTTATAATTTTAGTCCTTCAATTTACAATTTTCATAATTTAGCCCATTTTACTCAAAATTACCAAAAATCCAAAGACAACATATAAACCCAATATCAAACTTCCATATTTCATCATTTAACAACATAAAGCTCATGAATTCATCCATGGCACATTTCAAAATCAACAACAAAATTAGAAATTAATACATGGGCTTCATAGTATACTAAGCAACAATCACAAAAATGTAAAAATTATCAAAAAAAGATAAAAACTCATACCTTAATTGAGCTTTAACTTAGCCGAACCCTAAATGCTTTTATTTCTTCTCTTTTTTTAAAAATTTCGGCAAGTATGGATGAATAATTCATCCATTAACATGTTTTGTTTTATTATATAAACATTAATAAACATTTTACCATTTTGTCCTTTCATTAAGCATTAATAAACCATTATATATAAGGTTATTAAGGTCCACTCAAGTTTACAATGGTCAATTATCAACATAAGGACTTCTCAAATAATAAGCCAAATCAAATAGGCACCTTTAACATATAACAGGAAACTTTTATATTTTACGCGATTAGGTCCTTTTTATCAAATTAAGCATACAATTGATCAAATTTTCGTACGAAACTTTCACATATGTCAATTCAGATATCATAAGCACGAAAAATAATATTTAAATATTTTTCTAACTCGAATTTCTGGTCCCGAAACCACTAGTCTGACTAGGGTCAAAACTGGGCTGTTACAATTCTCCCTCCTTAGGGATTTTCATCCCCGAAAATCTTACCATTGAACAGATTCAGATATTGTTGCCTCATAACATCTTCAGCCTCTCATGTGGCCTCTTCAATTTCATGTCGATGCCACATCACTTTTACTAACGAAATTTTCTTACATCGCAGTTCTTGAACCTCACGAGCTAAGATATGGATCGGCTTTTCTTCGTAAGTCATATCAGATTGAATCTCAATCTCAAACGGAGTAATCACATGCGAAGGATCGAATATGTATCGTCGAAGCATCGATACGTGAAACACATCATGAATCTTTTCTAGCTCTGGTGGCAATAACAATCTATATGCTACCAGCCCAATACACTCGATAATCTCATACAGTTTGATGAACCTCGAACTCAGTTTGCCTTTTTTGTCGAATCGTAGCACTTTCTTCCACGGAGATATTTTCAAAAACACTTTGTCGCCAATCTCAAACTTAATGTCTTTTCTTTTCTAATACACGTAAGATTTCTGACGATCGGATGCTGCTTTCAAACTATTTTGAATCACTTTTACTTTCTCTTCTATTTCTTTTATGAAATCAACCCCGTGAATCTTATTTGTGCTGAGTTCCGACCAATACAAAGGTGTATGGCATTTGCGACCATATAAAGCTTCGTATGGTGTCATTTTAATGCTTGATTGAAAACTGTTATTATAAGCGAACTCGATCAAAGGCAAATACTATTCGCACGTACCTTCAAACTCAAGAATGCAACATCTTAACATATATTTGAGTATCTGAATAATCCGCTCGGATTAACCATCCGTTTGTGGGTGAAAAGCAGTACTGAAGTGCAATTTTGTACCCAGAGCATCTTGCAATTTCTTCCAGAATCGTGATGTGAGTCTCAGATCTCTATCTGAAATAATAGAAATAGGCACACCATGTAATTTCACAATCTGAGAAACATACAATTCAACTAGCTTATCAAGCCAGAAATCTATACGAATCGGAACAAGATGAGCTGACTTAGTCAATCTGTCCACAATAACCCAAATTGCATCTTTCTTGCTTGGTGTCAACGGTAATCCAGATATAAAATCCATCGTGACTCTGTCTCATTTCCACTCGGGTATCATAATCGGTTGTAACAAACTTGAGGGCACTTGATGTTCAGCTTTAACTTGCTAACAGATTAAACACTTTGAAACAAAGTCAGAGATGTCTCTTTTCATTCCGGACCACCAATAATACTGTTTTAGATCATTCTACATTTTCGTACTACCTGAATGCACAGATAACTGACTGTTATGAGCTTCATTCAAAATCATCTGAATTAACTCTAGATTTCTCGAAACAAAAATTCTATCTCGGAATCTCAAACAATCATCTTTATCAACTCTGAATTTCGAATCAGACTCTAAATTATACTGAGCTCGTTTTGCTAAAATCTCATTTATCAATCTTCTGAGCTTCGATAATCTGCTATAAAAACAAAGGTCTTGCTTTTAATTTGGCTAAAACTGAACCATCATCGGACAGAACCAAATGAGCATTCATCGCATGCAGAGCAAACAATGATTTTCGACTCAAAGCATCAGCAACAACATTTGCTTTACCTGGATGATAATCAATCACAAGGTCATAATCTTTCAACAGTTCTAGCCATCTTTTCTATCACAAATCAAATCCTTTTGAGTCATCAGATGTTTCAAATTCTTATGATCAGAGTACACATGACATTTTGCACCGAACAGGTAGTGGCGCCAAATCTTTAGAGCAAACACAATCGCGGCTAACTCAAGGTCATGCGTCAGATAGTTCTTTTCATGCGGCTTCAACTGCCTCAAAGCATAGGCAATGACTTTGCCTTCTTGGATTAAAACACATCCTAGACCAATCAAAGAAGCATCACTATATATCACAAATTCTTTACCTGATTCGGGTTGCACCAATACCGGAGCTTCAGTCAGGAAAGTTTTCAACTGATCAAAGCGATTCGGACACTTTTTTGACCACCCAAATTTTACATCTTTCTGAAGTAATCTCGTTAACGGAGTCGCAATCATTGAAAAGCCTTTTACAAATCTTCTATAATAACCAGCAAGTCCTAGAAAACTGCGGACTTCCAAGACATTCCTCGGAGGTTTCCAATCTAGAATAGCTGAAATCTTGCTCGAATCAACTCGATTACCAGATGCTGATACAATAGGACCCAGAAAACCAACTTCTCGTAACCAGAACCCACATTTACTAAACTTCGCATATAATTGTTTATCTCGCAAAGTCTATTGCACTATTCTTAGATGTTTAGCATGTGCGGATTCATCACGTGAATATATCAATATATCATTAATGAATACAACAACAAATTGATCTAGGTACGGTTTGAAAATTCTATTCATCAAATCCATAAAGATAGCAGGTGCATTAGTTAATCCGAATGACATAACTAAGAATTCATAATGACCATACCTCGTTCTGAAAGCAATTTTTGGAATGTCTGAATCTTTTACTCTCAACCAATAATATCTCAATCTCAAATCTATCTTTGAAAACACAGTAGCTCCTTTCAATTGATCAAATAAATCAACAATTCGGGGTAGAGGATACTTATTCTTCATATTCACTTTGTTCAACTGACGATAGTCTATACACATTCTCATTGTACCATCTTTCTTTTTTACATACAGAATAGGAGCACCCCAAGGTGAGAAACTCAGTCTACCAAATCCTCTATCAGTCAACTCTTGCAGCTGAGATTTCAATTTTTTTAATTTGGTCAGAGCCATTCTATATGAAGCTATCGAAATCAGAGTAGTACCAGGTACCAATTCAATGCCAAATTCAACTTCTCTAACCAGAGGTAGTCCCAGCAGTTCTTCAGGAAACACATAAGGGAACTCATATACAACATGCACTGACTCAACTTTCTTCTCTAATACTCTCAAATCAATTGCATATGCAAAATAGGCTTCACAACCCTTTCTCACAATATTTAAAGCTTTCATCGAAGATATCACAGCAGGTAATCCATTTAAATCACTAGATTCAATTCTGACTATTTCATCATTGTTGCATCTCAATTCAATAGTTTTTCATTTGCAGTTCAGTACAACATCATGAAAAGTTAACCAATCCATACCCAAATGTCTCTAAACATTAACGGACAGTTCTTGGAAACTTTATCAACCAAAACAGATCTGCCTAGAGGGTTCGAAACTTTAATTACAAATTCAGTAGACTCTACAAGAAAAGTCTTACTATTCACTAAATTCATACACACATATGAATGTGTTGATCCAGGATCTATCAAAGCAATTACAGAAGTATCATAAAGAGTAAATGTACCCATAATCACATCTGGCGATGAAGCTTCCTCACGAGCTCAGATAACATAGGCTCTGGTAGGTGCACGAGCCTCAAATCTAACAGCTGTATCTTTTTTTCCTCTTTGACTACCACTTACATTTCCTATATTTCTAGGTGGTCTACCACGAGAAGCATTGCCACTTGGCCTCAAATTCTGAACATTATCTTTTTCAGCTAAATTTGGGCATTCTTTTATAACGTGATTTCGTGAACCACAACTGTAACAAGTTTGGTTATTATTTTTTCCCCAGCATTCTCCAAAATGTAGTCTTCCTTATTGATCACACTCAAGTTTTTAATTCTTTACATTACCAACACTGGCAACAGACGTAGCTGGAACTTTGAGGTTTGACTGCGATCTAGCACGATCTCTGTTCGAATATCCCATGCTAGCCTTTGAACTACTATTATGATCTCTGAATTTCTTTTATGCAAACTGAAATGATTTGCCCGATGATCTCTTTCGTACCTCTTTAGCTTCAAAATCAGCTTTTTTTTCCTCTTTCCCTAGATCTTCAGCTTTACATGCTCGTTCAACAAGCACAACAAATTCTTTGATTTCTAAAATCCTGACTAACAAACGAATATCCTCGTTCAAACCATTTTCAAATCTTTTGCACATCAATGCTTCCATAGATACACATTCACAGGCATACTGACTTAATCTTACGAATTCTTGCTCGTATTCTGTGACAGACATACGGCCTTGTTTAAGCTTGAGAAACTCTTTACACTTCTGATCGATGAATCTCTGACTAATGTATTTCTTTCAAAATTCAGCTTGAAAGAAGTCCCAAGTAACTCGTTCGCTAGAAACCACAAATGTCAAAGTTTTCCACCAATGGTACGCCATATCTCTCAAAAGGGAAACGACACATTTTATGCATTCTTTGGGACTCAAAGACAATTCATCAAACACTCTTATCGTGTTCTCTAACCAGAACTCAGCTTTTTCGGTATCATCGTTCATTGTAGCTCAAAACTCTTTAGCCCCATATTTTCTAATCTTATCAACTGGTGGTCTACTTAACTGAACTAGATTCACTGGTGGAATACAGAAGTTTGTGGAGGATTAACCGGGGGTAGAGGTTGTTGTACAGCCAGATTGGTTCTAATATATTGGGTGAACCAATCATTCATCATTTGATAAAAGGCTTCTTTAGCCTCACCATCACGGCTACTTGTAGCTGGCCGAGAACCAGATAGCACCGTCCCTTGCGCGGGAGCAGGTGCATTACTCTCGATATCGTCAGCTACAGCTCGTTCGGGATTCATTTACTATATAAAAGCACATTTCAATATCAGGATTCATCACACTATCGTAGTTCATAAATACAACATGTATAGCTAGACACATATACACTGTGGTAGTCCTAGAACCGACTAAACCATAGCTCTGATACCAACCAAATGTAACACCCCTAACCCGTAACCTTCGTCAGAATAGGTTAAGAGGCATTACCGAACTCGTAACTCAGATTCAAACAATCACATAACAAATACAATTTCATTTCAATAAGCATAGATCATTCGTATTCAATAGGAAATTTAAACTATCATACAAAGTCTAAATCATGTGTTTAGGACCAAATTGATAACATGTTAAAGTTCCAGAACTGAGAAAAAATTTCAACTTTTCAAAGGTCACACGCCTTTGTGAACAGGATGTGTGCCTCACGCGGTATTAGACACGCCCGTGTGTCTAAGCCGTGGCAAAACAGGGCATACATACTGACTTGTACACACGGCCACAAGACAAGTTCGTGTGCCTTGACCATGGTCGAAACTGACTTGGGTCACACAGCTAGCCACATGCCCCTCTGCCTTGGCCGTGCCCAAGACTGACTTACATTTGTAAGGTACCCCAGGGAACACATGGCCGTACAACATGACCGTGTCTCACACACGCTTGAGACACAAACCCGTGTCTCTGCTCGTGTGGACAAAAATAGGTCATTTGAATAGCCAATTTGCCACCCCAATTTGGGTAAAACCTACAAGCACCAAATAAAGCATATTTGCACAATAATTTTAGCAAATTTCTAACCCAAACCATACACCATTCATGCTATAACATTATTAACAATTCCAATCTCAATTCTTTAACCAAATCATAACAAATCTAGACTAAAATCATACCAAGGCATTTGTTTCAATACATCATTCAATTCCATGATCAAAACTTACCAAAACTTATCAACAATGACCATTTCTTTAGGTCATTCAAATCATATCATATAGTATTTCCAACCATTAATTCAAACACAAACTAGCTATATTACATAGCATAATATATACAATACAAAACATATCAAAACACTTCTAGCCTATACATGCCATAATCCAATAGTTTTACTTCCAAAATGTACCAAAATGAAGTTCGATAGTGTGGTGACGATTCTTGATGATCATCGAGCTCACAGTAGCTTCGATATCTATAAAATAATACAAACACGCACAAAGTAAGTTTTCAAAAGCTTAGTAAGCTCATACCAAAAATCATCAACAATATATAAAATATAAAACATCAACACATAAGTATGTATAAATTCTTTATTCATCTATCAATTCTATACCAACACCATCTATATGTTTATACTAATTCAATGAACCTTATATACATAATACCATCAACCACATAGGTATTATACGTACCTGAACCTTCCGTATTCATTCATTATCATTCTCACCTCTCGTTCGGATATTTTAAGACTTTCCAAAGATTATTCATACTTTAAACATCTGCACACTTAGTGCTTTAAGGATTAGCTGAAGCTATAATGATTCTGCACACTTAATGCCATCTAAATTAACCAAAACTATATCGGTATCGCACACTTAGTGCCTCATGTAGCCGAAGCTAGTTTGAATCGACCACTTAGTGCCAAATATAATTGATTTATGATCATACTCATCCAAACCAAATATATATAACCTATGTATAATCAAATCATCAAAATATACTTATAACTTCATGTTTTACGTACAAACTTACCTCGTACTCAGAATTGTCGACTCAGATTGTTTACTCTATAATCTTCGACTTCCCTCGGTCTAAGTCTGAATCCCTCTTTTCTTGTTATATATGTATTCAAAATTAACCCTTTTATTCGCTAAATCATTCAAAGCAATCCATAATACACACAGTTAGGAGATTTTGTAAACTAGTCCTCACATTTCACATTTTGACACTTTAGTCCCAAATTCACCAAATCACAAAATACACATAATTTGCTTGTACACAAGCCTAACCGAATTTTCATAGCTCTCATACAAGTCCATACCTTTCATTTATTTCAGATTTTAGACATTCAATTTATAATTTTCACAATTTAGCCCATTTTACTCGAAATTACCAAAAATCTAATGTAACAACCCGATTTAGACCCTAGTCGGAACTGTGATTTTGAGACCATGAATTTGCGTCAAAAAAATTTTAAAAATTATTTTCTGTGTTTATTTTGTGTGAATTTATGCCTGTGAAATTTTCGTAATTTAATTTGGACGTTTGAGTGTCTAATTAAGGAAAAGGATTTAATCGCGTAAATTGAAAACTTGATAGTTTATTATATAAGGACCGAATTGTTAATGGCTTTGTAAGTTAAAGCATTTATGTTGCAAATAACCCTTTAGACTAAGTGATGGCTGAATGTACCCTTATTATGCATGTTTTTGTTATTAATTTTAAAAGGTTAAATATGTAAATAGGTAAATAATATATATGATATAATATAACATAATTAAAAGTCAAGTTCATATGTTTATATTTTGACTGAAAATAAAAATAAGGAAAAGAAACAAAAGCTTTGTGATATTCAGCCATTTCTCAAGCTTGATTCAAGGTTAATTTGTTTTTGGTTTTTGATAATTTTTACGTTTTTGAGATCGTTACTTCGAGTACTATCCGACCCATGCTTAAATTTTTAATTTTGATGAATATTTTGAGTTATGCTGTTGATGAGACCTTGTGATTTTTGTTGTTTGATGATGAAATATGAAAGATATGTTTTAGATTAACATGTTTTGTATTGGATTTTTTGATGATTTTGAGTAATTAGGACTAAATTGCATAAATAATAATTTGAGGGACTAAAATGTGAAATAAATGAAATATATGGATTGGTATGAACATCAGGAACATTCAGCCAAACATGGGTATCTAGAAATTTTGCATATTTTGTGTTTTGTGTAATAGAGACTAAATCATAAAAAGTGTAAATGTCAGGGGTAAAATGGTAATTTACCCATTTATGTGTTTTTGAACTAAATTGAATGAAAATATGTTTCAATGAGTTTAATATGAATATGTTTAGATCAAGAACCAAGGAAATCAGATTTGGATTGGAAGAAAACAAAAGTTGTCGACTAGCCGATCCATACCGGTTTTTCATCGTCCGAGATAAGTTTATAAGCAAATAAATGTTGTTAAATTTGAATAAATACTAGATTTATATGCTGAATTGAATTGTTTAATAATATATATATACGAAAGTCGAATTTGAAAATATTTGGAAGTTATATGTACAAGCTCAATTCGATTAAGTTGCGACATCGGAAAGCCCTGTTTGAACCATAGGATTATGATATATGTTTTCGAGTAACACTGAATCAGGGACGTTGGCATCAATATATGTGTTTTCATGTAAGACCACGTCTGGGATGTTGGCATTGATCTACGTGGTTACGTGTAAGACCATGTCTGGGACATCAGCATCGTATTTGATTCGATTAAGGCCCTGTATGGGACAGTGGCATCGATATGAGATAGCATGTGAGACCACGTTTGGGACGTTGGCATTGTATGATATATGTGATTATCAGAGTATCTTATTCAAATCTGAATGGTTCATCAGGCAAGGATAAGTTGTGTTTGAGAAAGTAAAACAAGCTAAAAGGCCAGGTATGATTTATCTTGTTATCTATGTGAGATAAGGCAAGTAAGTACTTTGAATATTTGTGTTAAATTATGTATGATAGAAATGAAAAATATATGTAAGATTAGTATGTGTATTCGGCCTTATGATTAAATAATTTGAATTTTAGTGAAATGATTCTTCACTATGTGTATATGTGTGACTATGTATATTCGGCCATATAGGTAATAAGCATATGTGATGTTATATATAATCTTGTGTATTTGGTCAAATATGTGATGTATGTATATGAAGTTAAATATTGTTTTTGGTGAGCTTGTGTAAATCTATGGTTTATGGAATGTATAAGTTGAGATAAAGTATAGTATTGACTAAATAAATTGGTTTAGTTTAAAGTTATGGAGTTAACTATATCAATGAATTGTATATTTGCTTATGACTTACTAAGCTATGATAGCATACTTTCTGTATTCTTATTTACTCTGTTTTATATATTTTGGATTCAAGTTACGAGCTCGGGGATCGTCAGCAAAGTTCATCACACTATCTATAGCTTTGGTATTTAAATATTTGAACTTGAATTATGGCATGTATGGGCTGGAGTGTGTGTTCAGTAAAGTTGAATTTTTGGACATGTATGTTTATTAGCCATGCGAATATGGCTTAACTATTTTGCTTGAATTTAGTTTTGGTTTGGATATGGTTTAAGTTCGTTTTGGCCAATATGCTATGTGCTACGAATAATTATAAATATGTTACATAAGTGTATGTGTTTTAGGTTATGGTTTATAAGTGTGATATGAATTGATAATGGTTGAGTGAACTTGGTTGTGATCTAAGCATGTTTCGAAAGTAATGTGCATTTTATGTATATATATGACATGTTTGAGTTATGTTTGATGTTGTGATCTTGAGTTGTGAATTGAATAATTAAGTAAGATGTTTGATGTATTATAAATAAAGTAATGATTGGATTTAGTTTACATGATGTAAGTATAAATGATGGTTTTGGTTTCTATGCTTCAGCAATGTGAAGTTCTAGGAATGATATTATAATATGTGAAATAGTTTTGATATGATTTAGTATTTGTATTTATGTAATGAGATGAATTGGCTTGATTTCATGACTATATTATAAGCATGTTGTATTGATTATTTTATTGAGGTATAAGAAATATATATATGAATTAATGCGTTTGTAAAATGCAAATTATAGTATGTATATAGATGCTTCCATGTGTGATTGCATATTTGTTTAGTAATGGAGTAAAATTTGAATGAAAATGGTATTAAGCATGTGTATATTCGGCAAATAAGATAAGAATTGACCAAATAAATAGTATCTTTTGCTAATTAATGTTCAAATGCTTATATATGAATTTGTTAAATAGATATGAGTTTTGTGTATCTATGTTAAGATAGATTATGGAAGTATATAATTGCTCAAGATGTATTTAGTTTATTATGCTTATTTATTAAAAATGTGTTTATATTTAAAAGCATATTATACCTGACTTGAGATATGAATTGTATTTTGTTTCACAATTTATAAGGTAAGTTTAATAATTAATTGGTCATATGATTTTTGTAGTGTGAACATGACTTGTATAAATCAGTGTATGTTTGAAAATTATGTCTTTTGGTAATGCTTCGTAACCCTTATCCAGCGACGGATACGGGTTAGGGGTGTTACATCCAAAAACAAAACATATAAACCCAACATCAAACTTCCATATTTCATTTCATCCATGGCACATTTCAAAATCAACAACACAATTAGAAATTAATACATGAGTTTGATAGTATACTAAGCAACGATCACAAAAACGTAGAAATTATCAAAAACTGTTCAAAACTTATACCTTAATTGAGCTTTAACTTAGTCGAACCCTAAATGATTTTATTTCTTCTCTTTTTCTTTGATTTTTGGCAAGTATGTATGAATAATTCATCCATTAACATGTTTTGTTTTATTATTTTAACATTAATAAACATTTTACCATTTTATCCTTTCATTAAACATTAATAAACCATTATATATAAGGTTATTAAGGTCCACTCAAGCTTACAATGGTCAATTATCAACATAAGGACCTCTCAAATAATAAGCCAAATCAAATAGGCACCTTTAACATATAATAGGCAACTTTTATATTTTACGCGATTAGGTCCTTTTTATAAAATTAAGCACACAATTGATCAAATTTTCGTATGAAACTTTCACACATGTCAATTAACATATCATAAGCACGGAAAATAATATTTAAATATTTTTCTAACTCGAATTTGTGGTCTCAAAACCACTATTCCGACTAGGGTCAAAATTGGACTGTTACAAACCTTCTATGAAATTTATGCAACTCATTCATTGATAATTCACATGATTCAAGAAATAAGCACCGAATGTAACAAAACTTTTCAAACAATTTTCATTAATATAATTAAATCCTGCATGCTTCATTTTCAAATATATATATTTTGAAATGTGGGTGCAATTCCAAGCCCCATGTACATTCCCCCAAACTTAAAGTTTGTACTGTCCCTGATGCGCTAACTTGAAAATGTAATGACAATAGAAAAAAATGCAATGACAATGTATACTTATCAAAATAAAACATACAGCTACATGCAATGCATGAATACTACAACTAAAGCTTAAAATTAACTAACTCAGTTATCTACAGTCGTCGATGTGGCTGAATGATGTTTCTTTCTCCTCCTTTACTTCTCCTCATTATTTTATTTTTTTATCATTGGAGCACTTCGTTTTCTTTTCTTTGGGCTTTGCACAATCTTCAGATTGCTCCTCAGTTCCTGACTCTGCCCCGACATCATCGGCTACTTCCTGTGTAGGAAAAGCCACCTGAAGTGGTCTAGTGTAGACCACTCTAACATCCCCAAACCCGGCCTGGACGTTATGGCTAAATTTGGCGATGTCACATTGAAGTGTTTTTCGTAAATCGTGATAATATTTGAAAAGCCCAATATTTATTTATCCTCTTTATGTGATCTAAAAAATAATTTTAAAACTGGCGTCACTATCAAAAGCATTTACTTTAAAACATTATTAATTTCAAAATCTCGTTTATCGTAGAAGCTTCAGAAATGGTTTTTCGTATTTGTGGTATTTTGGTAAATCATGCATATCTTTTGAAAACCCACAACCTACCACTAGCAGGTATATATCATAATGTAATAATAAAAGCCCAAATTAAAGAATAAAACTTAAAGAGGCCTTTTACATAAAAATACCCAAATAAAACTACTTATAAATTAAAAGATAAATTCGAAAATGTAAGCTGTTGTGTGTCCACCTCCGAGTCCCTCGCAGCACCGATCCGCCTAAGGATTACCTTTACAGTTAAAACAGTTGGGTGAGTTTACGAAAACTCAGTGTGTAATCCCTTAATAACAAACAGTTAGACATACAGAGAGCGAATACAGTCTAGGCCTATGCCCATATCAGTAACAGTGACAATATCAGTTTGGGCTTTAGCCCATCTCAATACAAAAACAGTCATGTGTTTGGCCTTTTGCCCTTGCGATAATAATATGATAGAATAAGAGCAAAGAATAAAGATGTCGGTGCGATGCCAGTTTAAATAGTATGCAAGTCCTACCCAACCAGCCTCTACACTCCACTCTGTCCAGCCCTACACTCCATGTGGGGATAAAATCAACCCACCCATCCCTACACCCCAAAATGGCATCGGTAACGGCACCAAACAGTATTTTCAGTAGAGGTGCCAATATAATAGGCTTAAAGCCATCAGTGATTTACAACAGAGCTTCCAGTAAAGTACACTTCCTCCAATCATAATAAACCCATCCCCATGCAATGCATCATACGGTCATGTTATGTCTTATCATAAAATCATACATGTATCCATTATAGTTTAGATAGTAAGCTAAAATATAGGCATACATGTACATATGTATAAATACCTCACATAGGGGCAAAAAAGTTAATTTACCAAGTAAGGGCATTTCGGTCGTTTTACCACATAAAGGCAAAGCAGTCATTTTAACTCATTAGGGAAAAATAGTCATTTTACCTCATGAGGACAAAATAGTCATTTTACCTTATAGCGGTATTACAGTCATTTTACCCTATAGCGGTATTACAGTCATTTTACACTACAGGGGTATTACAGTCATTTTACCTTACAGGAGTATTACAGTTATTTTACCCTATAGGGGTATTACAGTCATTTTACCCTACAGGGGTATTTCGATCATTTTACCGATTAAGGGTCCAGGTACGCTTACTGACCCAAAAGAATGTCACAGTCGTCTCGGGTGACCCGTGCAACCTTAACAGTTAAACAGTGTAATTGGGCCCAAGCCCATATTGCGGCCCATGTAGGCGCACACACTTATGTGGCCCGTAAGGCCAAAAAATGACCTTGGCCGTGTGAACTACAAAGCTTGGCCAGAAATATCCACACGTCCGTGTGGTTTGCCCGTATGGGCCCATGAGCCAGTGGGGCCCACATGGCCCATGGCCGAACGTGGTGGAAACACAAAAATTTATATACTTTTTCCTACCCATTTTTACTTAAATTCATGCAAATCCGGTTAAATTCTTGCCGAAAAATAATTAAATTGTGTAAAAAATATGAACATGGTGAAATTAGTTAATTTTATACTCAATTTTTATTAATTTTTACTATTTTTGACAGATTCGCACAAAGGGAGAAAATTGGCTCGGCTGACACTGCTAAAAGCGCAAAATCGAGAAGCAATTCGAAGTATTGAGGCACATGAATTTCCAGCCAAATACGGTCCAAAAATGTGTATTAATTCATAATTTAATTAAATTTAATTTATTCCCATTTAATTGGGTTAAATAAATTATTTTTAATTAATTATGGAGAAAGGGTCCAATTGAACCGCACTAGTCGAACCATATTGAGTGAACCGAACCAGCCACTAATTGGGCAGCCCAAAACCGTCCATATGCTGACCTAATCTGCATTTTAGCTGATTAAATATGCTTGCAAAAAGGCCCTTGAAAGACTTCTAAAATGTATTCAAACCCTAGTTTTAACTGTGGCTTTGTATATTTGCCACAGGCCATTTTTAGCATCCACAATCAGCTATAAAAGCCACCCCTTGTTGATCATTCAAACCATCCCTCATTCCACAACATTCTCCCATTCCCTTTCTCACTTTTATCTTATTTTTTCCATCCCATTTCCCTTATTGTTCAAGTGTCGATTTCTTCTCTTGGGAAAGAGGCTTTCATCAACCATTTTGGAGCAGCAATTAGGTGTTCATAATCCACCTTGATAGCCGAGGGCAACAAAGAACAAAGAACAGAGCAACTAGTCAAGCCACGGAGAAATACCAGATTTGCTTCTTGTTCCCTAACTCTTTAATTTTTGTTGTTGTTTTGATGAACATGTTTATAAATATTTATGCTATTGAAATGGTTATTTTAATCAATTTAGCTTAAAATTAAGTTTGTGTTGGGTTGATTATATTCTGCCTACTTGAATTGTTAAAATGATGTTTATGCTGTTATAGGCCTCGGTAAATTGCTTGGTTAAGTAAAATCATGCCTAAGTTATTTTTGCAATATAATTGTTAAGTAACTAATGAATTAATTATTTAAATGGATTGAAATTATAATTAATTGACACAATACTTAATCAGTGCATGTTTATTCTTCTAAGGTAGCTGAAGATTAAATTAGAATGTATCTGGCAATATTATTGCCTTGCATAACTTGCAAGATTATTGTGATTAAACTGTTTCAAGGTAGGGATGCCTTGTTACCTCACATAGTCTTTTATATGCTTTTTGGATTTAATTAATCGTTTGAATTGACATAGGGATATGCAAAAGATTAGTTCAATTTAATGAGTATGTATGTACAATAACATGTTTGCTTGTTAGAATCTGTTTAGTCATTTGAATTGACATAGGGATATGTCCAAAGATAAATGGATTTTTGTATGTGAGTATGTTTACAAGTTAGCCAATTACCCAGTTACTGTGAATTTTTTCGTAGCAGTGTAAACATGAGTTTAATCATTCTAAGTTAAAGGAATATAATTAATCCAACACAAGTATGTTACCTTGATTAATTCTTATTGAAATCGTGCATTAGAACTCCTTTGTTTTATTTTAATTATTTACTTAGTTTTTAAATAAGTTTTTAACCATCTTTTAAACCCAAATTAGTTTTACCTCACCAAAGTGTTTTACAATTAATTTCATAAATAATTCTTTTTACAGTCCCTGTGGGTACGATAACTCGACATTACTTGTCACTTTATTACTTGTTGCTATTGTGTACACTTGCACATTTCTGTCGTTCCAAGTTTTTCACGCCATTGTTAGGGACTGTTTTAAAAAGTCATTATTTGTGAATTTGTTAGTTTTATATTTTGGTTTGTTTTTCTATTTTAATTTTAACTTAATTAATTTTTCTTTGATAATTTCAAGTGTTTATGAGTATTGAACAGATTATTGACTTACTCATTGTAGACCCTGAGATAGAACGAACCTTTCGACAGAGAAGAAGATAAGCAAACCAGAGAAGGGGTGAAGGAATAAATTTCGAGAATATGAATCAAGGAAAATGGAGCAAACCTTGCTCAAAATCCTATCCTTATTGCTGACGATAGGGATAGAGCCTTAAGACAGTATGCAGTGCCTATATTTAATGATCTTAATCCAGGTATTAGGGGACCCAAAATCGAGGCACAACAATTCGAGCTGAAGCCAGTCATGTTCCAGATGCTTCAGACAGTGGGCCAACTTAATGGAATGCCTACCAAAGATTCTCATCTTCACCTAAGACTATTTATGGAGGTGAGTGACTCTTTCAAATTAGCTGGAGTACCTAAAGATGCATTACGATTGAAGCTGTTCTCGTACTCACTATGGGACAGAGCTCGAGCCTGGTTGAATTCATTGCCACCAAACTCAATTTCTACATGGCAAGAGTTAGTCGAAAGATTTCTCATGAAGTATTTTCCACCTAGCAAGAATGCTAAGTTGAGGAACGAGATCACTGCCTTCTAAAAAATGGATGATGAATCCTTGTATGAGGCATGGGAACGATACAAAGAATTATTATGAAAATGCCCTCATCACGGAATCCCACATTGCATCCAACTTCAGACATTTTATATTGGTCTCAATGCTCATACGAGGTTGGTAGTGGATGCTTCTAATAACGGTGCTCTCTTTTCTAAGTCTTATAATGAGGCTTACGAAATCATCGAGAGGATCGTCAGTAACAATTATCAATGGCCAACCAATCGAGCCGCGTCAGGAAGATAAGTCACTGGAATACATGAACTGGACGCTCTCACATCACCGCATCTCAGGTATCTTCAATATCCTCAATGCTTAAGAATCTTACCACTAATGGGTCTAATAGTTTTGCAGCCCAACCAACTCACCAATTTGAAAGTACAACCTATGATTATTGTAGGGCAGGAAATTTGTTCGAAGAATGTCCATTAAATTTGTATATTACATGGGTAACCAGAACCAAAATCAAGGAAGGCAAAGACTGCAATCTAATTTCTATAATCGATCATGGTGAAACCACCCGAAGTTTTCCTAGAGTAACCAAGGGGCTAGAACCAGTAATAATTATGCCCAACCTAGACCAACTCATTCGTCTAGTTTTTCCCAACAAGTTCAGAACCCAGATCAAGCTGAACCATCCAATAGCTTAGAGAATCTGCTGAAGGTATAGATGACAAAGAATGATGCCTTAATTCAAAGCTAAGCAGCTACATTAAAGAATCTAGAAAACCAAATGGGCCAACTTGCAACTGAACTTAGGAACCGACCACAAGGTGCTTTACCTATGATACGGAGAATCCAAGAAATCCGGGGAAGGAACATTGCAAAGCGTTGACATTGAGGAGCGGAAGGACAATAGAGCCCAACACTATCGAAGCTGAAAAAGAGCCAGCTGATGCTCAAGACTTAGAGGAAGTTCAACCGAGTGTTGAAATTCTAGTTTCACAAGAACCAAAATATCCAAAACCCAACAAGGTAATTCCAGAACCAACTAATTCTGATCAACTAATAACTCCATTAGATGTAGAATTGTCGTAGGAAATGAATCAACCAGTTCTAGTAAAGAAACTATCACCACCCTACCCTCAAAGACTTCAGAAGTAGAAATAGGAGATTCAATTCAAGAAGTTCCTAGATGTACTCAAGCAACTTCATATGAACATCCCGTTGGTTGAAGCACTTGAGCAGATGTCGAACTACGTTAAATTCATGAAAGATATACTGTCCAAAAAATGAAGACTTGGAGAATTTGAGACGGTAGCTCTGATGAAGGAATGTAGTACATATCTTCAAGACAAACTACCCCAAAAGATGAAAGATCCTGGGTGTTTTACCATACCTTGCAATATTGGAGCAACATACTGTGGTAAGGCACTATGTGACTTGGGTGCAAGTATAAACTTAATGCCTATGTCAATATTTAAGAAGTTGGGGATAGGTGAAGTTAGACCTACTACGGTTACACTTCAACTAGCAAATCGATCCTTAGCACATCCAGAAGGAAAAATTAAGGATGTATTGGTACGTGTAGATAAATTCATCTTTCCTGCTGACTTTGTGATTCTAGATTTTGAAGAAAACAAAGAAGTACCAATTATCCTAGGAAGACCATTCTTAGTAACCAGAAGGACCCTTATTGATGTGCAGAAGGGCGAGCTTACGATGTATGTTCAGGATGATCGGGTAACATTTAATGTTTTTAAGTCTATGTGATTTCCTGACGCAATTGATGATTGTTCTGTAGTATCCGACTTAGAGGATCTAATAGTGGAAAAGGAACTCAACTCTGTTGAAGATCCACTAGAAAAAGTTTTGACATTAGATCCTCCAAATGATGAAGAGAAGAATGAATACTTAGCTTTGTTAGAAGCTAATCAAAGGGGATTTAATCTGCAATCCCGCTTTGAATCTTTGGAGTTGGAGAAGAGGAAGTATGCCCAACCAAAAACATCACTCGTGGTACCACCTAAATTAGAACTCAAGGTATTACCTTCACATTTAAAATACGTGTATTTAGGTAACGCTTCTACTCTGCCTGTGATTGTTTCGGAAGAATTAACTACTAAGCAAGAAGAGAAACTCATCTTGGTGTTGAAACAATTCAAAAAGGCTATCGGATGGACCATTGCCGATATCTGTGGTATTATTCCATATGTATGCATGCACAAGATTATCCTAGAAGATGGAAAAAAAGGGACGATTGATGGACAACGAAGACTGAACCCGATCATGAAGGACGTGGTGAAAAATAAGATTATCAAGTGGTTAGATGCAGGTATCATTTATCCCATATCAGATAGTTCGTGGGTAAGTCCAGTCCAGTGTGTGCCAAAGAAGGGAGGTATCACAGTTATAAAAAATGAGAATAATGAGTTGATACCAACAAGAACAATTACGGGGTGGAGGGTTTGCATCGATTACCAAAAGCTGAACAAGGCAACCAGGAAAGATCACTTTCCTTTGCCGTTCTTGGACCAAATGTTGGATAGACTTACAGGGTGAGACTATTACTATTTTCTCAATGGATACTTAGGGTATAATCAAATTACAGTAGCACTAGAAGATCAACACAAGACAACATTCACCTGCCCATACGGTACATTTGCATTTAGACGCATGCCATTTGGTTTATTTAATGCACCTGTTACATTTCAAAGATGTATGATGTCTATTTTTACTAACATGGTTGAGAAGTACTTGGAAATTTTTATGGATGACTTTTCAGTATTCGGAGATACTTATGATGATTGCTTAGCCAATAGCCAATCTAGTTAGGGTACTAAGACAATGTGAAGAAACAAACCTCGTACTTAACTGGGAGAAGTGCCATTCATGGTACGAGAAGGAATTGTTCTAGGGCATCAGCTAATGAGACATGGAATCGAGGTAGACAAAGCAAAGGTAGACGTTATTGAGAAGCTCCCACCTCCAACATCTGTAAAGGGAGTTAGTAGCTTTTTGGGCCACGCCGGTTTCTGTCGAAGATTTATCAAGGACTTCTCCAAAATTGCTAAACCCTTATGCAAATTATTGGAGAGGGACACGACATTCAAGTTCGATGATGAATGCTTAATAGCTTTCAAGGATTTGAAGAGTCGATTAGTTACGGCACCCATAATCGTCACACCAGACTGGGATTTGCCATTTGAATTGATGTGTGATGCAAGTGACTTCGTGATAGGAGCTGTCATGGGCCAGCGAAGGAACAAAATTTTTCATCCCATCTACTATGCAAGATGGACTCTTACAGGAGCTCAACTAAACTATACAGTAACAGAATAAGAGTTACTTGCTATTTTATTTACTTTTGAAAAGTTTCAATCTTATCTTGTAGGTACCAAAGTGACTGTTTATACAGACCACTCGGCAATTAAGTACTTACTTGCCAAGAAGGATGCTAAGCCGAGACTGATCTGGTGGGTGCTTCTACTTCAAGAGTTCAATCTAGAAATTCAAGATCAAAAGGGAGTAGAAAACCAAGTACCAGATCACTTGTCCAGATTGGAGCCGCAAGAAGGGAATTCTCCTATTTTACCAATTTAGGAAACGATTCCAAATGAACACATATTGAAGGTAAGTCATGTCTGTAGTACCCCTTGGTTTGCTGATATTGCTAAGTATTTAGCTTGTGGTTTGATGCCAATTGATAAAACGTATCAACAAAGGAGAAAATTCTTTCACGGTATGAAGTACTATTTCTGGGAAGAGCCATATTTGTTTAAAAAGTATGCAGATCAGATGATTAGGAGATGCGTGGCAGAAGATGATGTACAAAAGATTTTATACCATTGTCACTCAGCTCCGAGTGGGGGATACTTCGGACGTACTCGTACAGCGGCCAAGGTATTCGAAGCTTGATTCTTTCGGCCAATACTATTCATGGATGCATACACGTACGTAAAGAGATGTGACTGATGTCAAAGAGTCAAAAATTTCACCAATAGAAATGAGATGCCTCGAACAAACATCATTGAGGTAGAATTGTTCGATGTATAGGGTATTGACTTTCTTGGTCCTTTCCCTCCGTCTTTTGGTCACAAGTATATATTGGTAGCAGTGGACTATGTGTCCAAGTGGGTCGAGGCTGAAGCTTATCCGACAAACGATGCTAAGGTTGTAATTAAGTTCTTGCAGAAACATGTGTTCACAAGGTTTGGAACCCCAATAGCTAAGATTAGTGATGAAGAGTCCCACTTCATGAACAAGTGGTTAAAATGGTTATTAGGCAAGCACGGAGTGAAACACAAGGTTGCAATAGCTTACCATCTGTAGACGAATGGGTAAGCTAAACTGGCAAATAAGAAGATCAAAGGCATACTTGAGAAGGTAGTTTGCCCAAACCAACGAGATTGGTCCAAAAGTCTGGATGATGCTTTATGGGCTTATAGAACAGCATACAAGACACCTTTAGTGATGTCACCCTACAGGTTCGTCTTTGGGAAAGCATGTCATCTACCCTTAGAGTTAGAGCACAAGGCTTACTGGGCTCTTCGGCAACTCAACTTGGATCCTAGCTTGCTAAAGAGAAACAGATGTTCTAACTCAATGAGCTTGAGGAACTCCAGATGTTCTCCTACGAAAATGCCAAATTACTTAAGGAGAGACTTAAGAAATGGCATGACACGCACATTCGAGTTCGAGAATGTGAAGCAAGTCAGCGAGTCTTGTTATTTAATTCTAGACTAAAGTTCTTATCAGGTAAGCTAAAATCACGTTGGTCCAGTCCATTTACGATCCATCGTATCTATCCATATGGAGTTGTCGAGCTCCAAGGTAAAGGAGGTAATTTTCAAGTTAATGCTTAGCGCCTGAAACACTATTGGGGAGATGAGATTGAACAGAATGAAATTTCGTTCATTTTATCAGATGTTTAAAATTTTCTTATTTTCCTTTTTAATAAATTATTTAGGGTGTATTTTCGAGATTAGTATGTTTAAATAAATTCTGTCAAAGAGATTGGAACTTAAGCGGGACCGCTTGTGACCCCTCCAATCTTTCTTGGGAATTGATTTTAACATAATTTTTCGAGAATTTATTCCCTAAATAGAAAATTAAATTTGTAGTTTTTCAAATAAAAAGGTCAGTTTTGACCCAAGTTTTAAATTGCAACTCAATTCCAAATTTTCATTAAGTCTAGGGACTTAATTGAATCATTTTTAAAATTTGGTTGCCCTTTTCGTAAATAATAAAAACTAGATGCCTTCTTTTGTAAATATTTTCAAAAGGCTTCTAGAATAAATGTTTTTAGTAAAAAAACATTTGAAAATTATTAATATATAATTATATCCTTTATAATATATATTAATTATTATCAGTTTTAGGATTAGTGTTAATTTAATCACATTTTATTTGATAAGTTTTTAATAATAATAAGATGATAATCTTTAATATATAATTATATCTTTTATAATTTATATTAATCTTTATCAATTTAGCATAGAATTAGGATTAGTTTTAATCATATTTTATATTTTTTTTAAATAAATTAAATAGCAATTAATAATTTAATATGCATATATCTAATTATTAATTGTTGTTATCTCTGTATAGGATTAGAACTTAGAATTTTTATTAATTAAATTGTTTTAAAAATTCTACTCTAATTCCAATTTTTCCCTCTATAAATTCTACACATCTTCCCATTCATCTATCATTCAAAACCCAAAGCACTAAAACACCAAAGTGTCGAAACCCTTTGCCCAGCAACCACTCGGTTAGCAGCACACGTTGCACGTCTTAGTAGGCCGCAAGCACGTCCAGCTCCACCGCTCGCTTGCTGCAGTAGCCTCAGCTCGCGCCAGGCCTTCATCCCGTGTGCTATACCTGCCTTTCGCACCATCCTGCACACGCCCAATTGCTACCTGCTGCCGAACGCCCTTGTCGCTACTTGCTTCCAGCCCTGCTGCGCATCACTGCTTTCGCACGCACCACACCCGCACACCCTAGCTGCTTGTGCGACATTCTTCATTCATCCATCCTAAGCCACAAACCCTCCAACCCTCCTTTTAAATTGCCACATTTTCCTTCATTATTATTATTATTATTTTCTGAGTTCTTATATATATATTTACAAAAAGGTGGTATGACCTAGTTTTCTCTTAATTTTTAATTTTACTCAATTAGTTAATTTTTCAATTCATTGAATTATTAATAAGTTTTATTAAATTTTTGAGAAAATAATTTTTCCATCTTATGATCAGGTTAAATATGCCTCGGAAGAGAACTTGTGCTTCCGCTCAACTTGATGAAAAACAAAACAAGTTCCACTGTAAAGAAGCCAGAGTGAGATACGGAAGTATCTTCAAAAATCAACAGATGCATCCAGAGAAAGGCTTTACATTAAAAGAAAGCAACAACAGAGACTTTATGGCACGTATTTGTCAAGTTACTGAAACCATCAATTGGGAGTTGTTTTGTGAAAAGAGACCTAGTGTGGATGAGGAGCTAGTTCGTGAGTTCTATGCGAATCTAACTTCAAGGAAGATGGTAAAAGTTCCAGTTCGCAGAATCAAGGTACCAATAAATTCAAATGCTATTAATAAGTTCTTTGAATTACCTGATTTCTAAAACGATGAATATTCCATATTGATGAGCAAGATTAAGCCTGAGAATTTGCAAGAAATTCTAAAGGAACTAACAGTTCAGGGTTTCACGTGGACTGTGTCAAAACAAGGAATTCACACTTGTCGAAGAGAATATTTGACGCCACTCGCGAAGGTATGGTTTTACTTCATCCAATTCAACCTTATGCCTAGCTCACATGGGACTAGAATCTCATTAGAGCGAATGGTCTTATTGTACTTGATCCTAACTAGTAAGACCATTGATGTGAGGAAGATCATCTTAAGGGAAATACAGAATTGTGCTGTTAAACGCTCTGGCCCTACTTACTTTCCCTTTACAATAACAATTTTGTGCTTGAAAGCTAAAATTCTTGCGAATATAAGGAAGACAGGATATAACCAAGGCACAATCACAGATTGGGACCTTTATCGAGTAGTTGGAGACTCAGTTCTACAGCAACGAGTTGAAGTAAGTGAAGAACTAGAGGACCCTGACGAAGAAGAAGATCCCACGATGCTATCATTTGAAGTCCCTGATAAGGTAGAATCCGTGGAGCCAGAAGCTGAACCTTATGTTGAAAATTCAATTTTTAGAGGTCAATCGCCTAGCCCAGATCTTCGAGATGAGCTATCAAAATTGATGGACTTAATGTAACATATGCAACAGAAGCAGTAAGCCTACTGGAGATGCTCAAAAATAAGGGATGACTTGATGAGAAGTGCTTTTAAGAAAATATATAATGACCCGTTTATTTTTGTGCCTGAGTTTCCAGATTTCATATTTGAACCATAGAGTCCATTATCAAGGAAGGAGCAAAGCGGCTCGTGCGAAGGGAATAATGATGGAGCAAAAGATGAGTCCAGATCGGAAGGATCTGCAAATAAATAAAAGGGAGGGATCTTGACTTGACTTTATTTGTTCTTAGACTATTTTTAGGATTAAGTTTAATTAGGATTTTTTTATTATTTTTACATAATAAAACAAGAGATGGAAATTATGAGTAAATATAAACAAGTTACAAAACATAAAGTGCGACAATAGATATATACATGTCTTAGATTGGATTTAGAAAGAGCTTGGTACTTAAGCAGTCAAATTGACTCACCTCCTCTTTTCTAAAATCCTACCTGGTGTATAGTATCTATTCACTTTAAACAATGAGGACACTATTCATTTTAAGTTGGGGGGACTGAAAAATTGAATTATTCCCACTCAGATCAGAATAAATTTTTCTTTTAATTATGATTAGGATATATTTTGTTCAAAAATTTGAATTCTGTTTAGTATTCTCAATTTAAGTATGAATAAAGTTCTATTATTTCAATAAATTATTATGTTAGGTTAATAATGACATGAATGTATTTTTAATAAAGCATGCAAATTCGTACCATAAAATTTTTAGTTCATTAGGAAAGTTAGGTATGCATGAAAGTTTAAGTCTCTAGAATTGACTTAGTAGTTTCTTGAGGCGAAATCCTAGGGAGCATGGAACGTTGGAAATGATTTAGGCAACTATTGTTTGGACCGTTTGAGCCTTTCAAGCCCACCATGGTAAAATTTTATCCTTTGAAACCCAACTTTGAGACTATATGGCCTAATTTTATTTCGACCCTTGCAATAATTAGCCATTACTTTTCGATTAATGATCTTAAAATTGTCCCAAACACTAGACTCAGTAATTCTCAAAATGTACTTCAAAAATAAGTTTCAGGGAGTTGAAAAGAAGTATCAATTGCTCGAGAATTACAGTACACAAAGTAAGTGCTCGTGTTAGCTTAAAAAAAGAGCACATGTATTTGAAAGAGATATACAAAAGAGCATATGAAAGTCAAGTTGGTGTATCGAAGGTAAAAATTCTGAAAGTTCGATTGACGCTGAGTCTAGGGGTTTTAAACCAAAAACTATCCATCTTTCACCTACCCCTAGCCTAGCCACGTTACAACCTTGATAAAGACCTATTGATTCAAAGTTCTAATGCTACTTACATTAGTGGAGAGAAATTGCTACGATCAACATATGAAGACATAAGTTAAGCTTAATGATTGCAACTTAGTCTTGAATAAAGGAATAAAAATCAAAATGGTAAGGTTAAACATGTCTTTGATTACAAAAGCATTTAGTCTAAATTTTGCTATTATAATAAGTTGTTGAATTTAATTTGAACAATATGTATACTTAACTAGCATTATCAGCTTTCTTGTCTTTGAGCATAAGTATTTTAAATTCATAATTTTAGGAAAATGTTGTTCTGAAGGAATTTTTCAAAGGTGTTTTCGAGAAGTTCTTTTCAAAATTTGTGCATTTCTCGGGACGAGCAATGAATTAAGTTTAAGGGTGTGGAAACACAAAAATTTATATACTTTTTCCTACCCATTTTTACTTAAAATCATGCAAATCAGGTTAAATTCTCGTCGAAAAATAATTAAATATTATAAAATAATTAAATTGTGTCAAAAATATGAACATGGTGAAATTAGTTAATTTTATACTCAATTTTTTATTAATTTTTAATATTTTTGACAGATTCGCGCAAAGGGAGAAAATTGGCTCGACTGACACTGCTGAAAGTGCAAAACCGATAAGCAATTCGAAGTATCGAGGCACATGAATTTTCAGCCTAAGACGGTCCAGAAATGTGTATTAATTCATAATTTAATTAATTTTCATTTATTCCCTATTTCATTTGGGTTAAATAAATTATTTTTAATTAATTATGGAGAAAAGGTCTAGTTGAACCGCATTGGTCGAACCATATTGAGTGAACCAAACCAGCCACTAATTGGGCAGCCCAAAAACGTCCATATGATGACCCAAATCAGCATTTTAGATGATTAAATATTCTTGCGAAAAGGCCCATGAAAGACTTCTAAATTGCATTCAAACCCCACCTTTAATTGTGGCTTTGTAGATTTGCCGCAGCCCATTTTTAGCAAAGTTGAATGTCTTAACTCTTGCCAAGTAGATGGCCGGCCATAGGGGGGCTCTTTGGCTGCTAGAATTTTCTGTTTTTATCAGCCACAATCAGCTATAAAAGCCACCCCTTGCTAATCATTCAAACCATCCCTCATTCCACAACATTCTCTCATTCCCTCTCTCACTTTTATCTCATTTTTTCCATCCCATTTCCCTTATTGTTCAAGTGCCGATTTTTTCTCTTGGGAAAGAGGCTTTCATCAGCCATTTTGGTGCAGCAATTAGGTTTTCATAATCCACCTTGATAGCCGAGGGCAATGAAGAATAAAGAATGGAGTAACTAGTTAAGCCACGGAGAAACATTGGATTTGCTTCTTGTTCCCTAACTCTTTAATTTTTGTTGTTGTTTTGATGAACATGTTTATAAATATTTATGCTATTGAAATGTTTATTTTAATCAATTTAGCTTAAAATTAAGTTTGTGTTGGGTTGATTATATTCTGCCTACTTGAATTGTTAAAATGATGTTTATGCTGTTATAGGCCTCGGTAAATTGCTTGGTTAAGTAAAATCATGCATAAGTTATTTTTGCAATATAATTGTTAAGTAACTAATGAATTAATTATTTAAATGGATTGAAACTATAATTAATTGACACAATACTTAATCAGTGCATGTTTATTCTTCTAAGGTAGCTGAAGATTAAATTAGAATGTATCTGGCAATATTATTGCCTTGCATAACTTGCAAAATTATTGTGATTAAACTGTTTCAAGGTAGGGATGCCTTGTTACCTCACATAGTCTTTTATATGCTTTTTAGATTTAATTAATCGTTTGAATTGACATAGGGATATGCAAAAGATTAGTTCAATTTAATGAGTATGTATGTGCAATAACATGTTTGCTTGTTAGAATCTGTTTAGTCATTTGAATTGACATAGGGATATGTCCAAAGATAAATGGATTTTTGTATGTGAGTATGTTTAGAAGTTAGCCAATTACCGAGTTACGGTGAATTTTTTCGTAGCAGTGTAAACATGAGTTTAATCATTCTAAGTTGAAGGAATATAATTAATCCAACACAAGTATGTTACCTTGATTAATTCTTATTGAAATCGTGCATTAGAACTCCTTTGTTTTATTTTAATTATTTACTTAGTTTTTAAATAAGTTTTTAACCATCTTTTAAACCCAAATTAGTTTTACCTCACCAAAGTGTTTTACAATTTATTCCATAAATAATTCTTTTTGTAGTCACTGTGGGTACGATAACTCGACATTACTTGTCACTTTATTACTTGTTGCTATTGTGTACACTTGCACATTTCTATCGTTCCACGTGGCCCAAAACGGCCTAAGCCCATGAAATCACTGATGGTGACCTCTACGATCTAACGCCCACATTTTACGCATTCAGATTACCACACGTGTGAGCGCACGCTCGTGTAGCATCAATAGACATGCTTTCTGGCTTTTGCCGATTTACATTTATAGCATTGTGCTTACACACCTTGCTTCTAATTGCCAAGAGAAGAAACTGCTCGCACCTTTAAACCCTACATTTAACAATAATCTTCAATTACTCACTTAAATCAATGTCCAATTGGATACAAATGACTAACCCAATTGTTGAATCCACACAATAACGTAGCTTCCAACAAGCCACGAGAGGAGATCCGTCCACCCTAGCGCCAACATAGCATCTTTTCCCTCTCCTTCGATAAGCTCTTGTGCACCGACTAAACATAGGTAAACAATTAATAAATTGACATCAAAGTAATATTATTATACACTCTGAAATCACCCAAACGATAACTCCGCCGTACCTTGATGGAACAACTGATGTCATTTTCACCTTATCAGTTGAGAGTGGACGATAACACAAGCCCTTGGTTACCACCTGAAAATTAGTCAATCTCTTGATAACACCCAATCGAAAGAATAGCTGAACCAAACCAAAAGTTAGTCTTACCGAATCACCAAACTAGGCACTTGTAACTTCCCCCAAAATCGACAGAGAGCAATGGGAAGAGGATCAGCCCAGTGAGGGTAAAAGAAAGGGGTAGAATCCGATCAAAGACAACTAAATTAGAGGACAAGAAAGGAAGGAAAATCAATCAAGAAGTAACCGATTAAGAGAGACAGAGAACGAAAGCTATCCGTCTATAAGAACAAGGGAATAAATGAGAGAATCGACTAGTAAAGTCGAAAGAGTTGAGAGAGAGGGAAGAGAGATGTTCGGCTAACAACAAGGCAAGAAGCTAATAAAAAAAGTGATTGCTAAAGAGGTAGGGGAGGGAAGGACAAATGATCAGTAGGGCACTGAAACTGAAGAGCAAAACCAAAAATGAACAAAATGAAATGTACCCATAAAATCCCTTAGCATAAATCGGCTACCAAAAAAGTGAGAAGAGAAAAGAATCCAAAATGTATTGCCAACAACTAAAAAGCATAGAGAACTCCCGAAAACCAAATTCCCCCTTCATTAGAGTACCTATTCGGTACAACTCTTTCAACATCTCAACATCCCCAATTTTCCTCCCATAACTTATCCTAAAATTCCTCATGTTCACAAACCTCAAAATTGAAAATCCCCCTTTTTACTCCTCAAATTTAGCTATACAACAACCCCATTCAAACTCATTCAAACTCTCGATGTTTCGGTCAAAGAAAACCTCATCCCATGGCCATCAGTAAAAATAATCTCCATTTCCTAAAGTAGGGATTCGAACCTCATACCTATTGCACACTCCATACGCCACTTACCACTGGGCTAGCAGCCTTTTTATGACATGTTATCCCTACAATTATTAAAAATCCTACTGCCCGGAGACAGTGCTTATTCCTTCAAAAGTAAAACTTTTTTTTTTTTGCACCTACTTAGGCTTGAACCCAAGACTTCTCAGGCACTTCCTAGAACACTTAACCATTGAGACAGACATGTATTTGCGTCACTTCTTGCACAATTAATTACTTATGTGCCGCCCCTTAGCTGTTCCCATGCTCAAGTCCTAATACAGTCGTATAACACAAACTACACCACTAAACTCCCGTTGTGTACTCTAGATCCAAAACCATACCACATTTCACTTGAGCGTTCCTAATATAGTCCATAGATAGATTGGAACCATGGGTCAATCCAATACCCTGCCGCACGATAATGAGATCCCGCTCTAACACCTCTATTGCCTTCGCTACAGCCACTTGTACCCCTTCCGCGAGTACCTCCGGTGCTCAAAATTGATTTGCATTTTATCTTTATTAGCAATTTTATGCATCAGTTTACAGTTTCAATATTTATTAGAAGATGTTTTATGGAGACAGTATTAAAAGTATAAGGTTTTATTTTTGCACCACGCAGTGTCTATCGGTGTTTACCTGTTTACTAAAGTTTTAGTACACACTACTAAAGAGTTTACAGTACGGTATACTACCTACAGTAGTCTTAGTAATCCTACCTATGGCCGTTTCAGTCAAAATCAAAATACAATTTTTAGAGAGAACTTACTGGATCGATGTTGAGACTCGGTGTACTACACATTCAATATAACATTCCAAAACATTTCAAATCGATTAAAATAGTTCTTTTGGAAATTCCAAATTTTTGAAAAAAATCTAAATCCACAGCCAAGTTTTTCAATTGGGCTCCGATACCACTAAATGTAACACCCTCAAACCCGACCTGAACCGTATGACCGTATCTGGCGATGTCACATTGAAGTGTTTTCCATAAATCATGATAACGTTTGAAAAGCCCAATGTTTATTTATCCTCTTTGTGTGATCTAAAAAATAATTTTAAAACCTACGTCACTATCAAAAGTATTTACTTTAAAACGTTATTAATTTCAAAATCTCGTTTATCACAGAAGCTTCAGAAATGGTTTTGTGTATTCGTGGTGTTTTGGCAAATCATGCATATCTTTTGAAAACCCGCAGCCTACCACTAGCAGGTATATATCATAATGTATTAATAAAAGCCCAAACTAAAGAATAAAACTTAAAGAGGCCTTTTACATAAAAATACCCAAATAAAACTACTTATAAATTAAAAGATCAATTCGGAAGCGTAGGCTGTTGTGTGTCCACCTCCAAGTCCCTCGCAACAAACAGTTGGGTGAGTTTACGAAAACTCAGTGTGTCATCCCTTAATAACAAATAGTTAGACATACAGAGAGTGAGTATAGTCTGGGCCTATGCCCATATCAGTAACAGTGACAACATTAGTTCGGGCTTTAGCCCATCTAAATATAGAAACAGTCATGTGTTTGGCCTTTGGCCCATTGCAGTAACAGTAACAGAGTAGTAACAGTAATCAGTGCAGTAAAAATTTAAATAGTATGCAAGTCCTACCCAACCAGCCTCTACACTCCACTCCGTCCAGCCCTACACTCCATATGGGGATAAAATCAACCCACCCATCTCTATACTCCAAAATGGCACCGGTTGCAGCACCAAACAGTATTTTTAGTAGAGCTTCCAGTATAATAGGCTTAAAGCCATTAGTGATTTGCAGCGGAGCTTCCAGTACAGTACACTTCCTCCAATCATAATAAACCCATCCCCATGCAATGCTTCATACAGTTATGTTATGTCATATCATAGAACCATACATGTATCCATTATAGTTTAGATAGTAAGATAAAATATAGTCATACATGTACATATATATAAATACCTCACATAGGGGCAAAACAGTCAATTTACCATGTAAGGGCATTTTAGTCGTTTTACCATATAAGGGCAAAAAGTCATTTTAACTCATTAGGGCAAAATAGTCATTTTACCTCTTGAGGACAAAATAGTCATTTTACCTTACAAGGGTATTACAGTCATTTTACCCTACAGGGGTATTACAGTCATTTTACCTTACAGGGGTATTACAGTTATTTTACCCCTATAGGGGTATTACAGTCATTTTGCCCTACAAGGGTATTACTTTCATTTTACCCTACAGGGGTATTTCACTTATTATACTGATAAAGGGTCCAAGTATGCTTACTGACCCAACAGAAGGTCACAACCATCTTGGGCAACCCTTGCAACCTTAACAGTCAAACAGTGTAATTGGGCCCAAGGCCCATATTGTGGCCCATGTGGGCCCACATGCCTGTCTGGCTCATAAAGCCAAAAAATGACCTTGGCCTTGTGAACAACACAACTTGACCCAATATCTCCACACGTCCGTGTGGTTTTCCCGTATGGGCCCACGAGTCCGTGAGGCCCACACAGCCCATTTCGGCCCAACACGGCCCAAAATGGCCTAAGCCCGTAAAATCGCTGATAGTGGCCTCTACAATCTAACACCCATATTTTACGCATTCAGATTACCATACGAGCGAGCGCATGCTCGTGTAGCGTCAATAGACATACTTTTCGGCTTTTGCCGATTTACATGTATAGTAGTGTGGTCACACACCTTGCTTCTAATTGCTGAGGGAAGAAACTACTCGCACCTTTGAACCATACATTTAACAATAATCTTAAATTACTCACTTAAATGAATGTCCAATTGGATACACACGACTAACCTAATTGTTGAATCCATACAATAACGTACCTTCGAACAAGCTACGAGAGGAGATCTGTCCACCCTAAAGCCAATAGATAAATCAATATCAAAGTAATATTATTATACACTCTGAAATCACCCAAATGATAACTCCCTTTACCTTGACGGAACAACTGAAGTCTTTTTCACCTTATCAGTCGAGAGACGACGATCACACAAGCCATCGGTTACCACCTAAAAATCAGTCAATCTCCTGATAACGCCCAATCGAAAGAATAGTTAAACCAAACCAAAAGTTAGTCTTACCGAGTCACCAAACCAGGCACTTGTAACTACCCCCAAAACCGACAGAGAGCAATGGGAACAGGATCGGCCCAGTAAGGGTAAAAGAAAGGGGTAGAATTTGGTCAAAGACAACTAAATGAGAAGACAAGAAAGGAAGGAAAATCAGTCAAGAAGTAATCGATTGAGAGAGACAGCGAAGGAAAACAATCGGTCTATAAGAACAAGGGAAGAAAAAGATGAGAGAATTGACTAGCAACGCCGAAAGAGTTTAGAGAGAGAGAAGAGAGATGTTCGGCTAACAACAAGGCAAAAACTAATAAAAATATGATTGCTAAAGAGGTAGGGGAGGGAAGCAAAAATGATCAGTAGGGCACTGAAATTTAAGAGAAAAACCAAAAATGAACAAAATGAAACGTACCCGTAAAATCCCTTAGCAAAAATCGGCTACTAAGAAAGTGAGAAGAGAAAAGAACCCAAAATGTATTACCAGCAACTAAAAAGTAGAGAGAACTCCCCAAAACTGAATTCCCCCTTTATTAGAGTACTTATTTGGAACAACTCTTTCATCATCTCAACATCCCTAATTTTCCACCTATAACCTATCCTAAAATTCCTGCTTTTTACAAACCTCAACAACCGAAAATCCCCATTTTTACTCCTCAAATTCAACTATACAACAACCCCATTCAAACTCATTTAAACTCTTGGTGTTTCAGTCAAACTCAACCTCCTCCCATGGCCATTAGTAAAAATAATCTCTATTTGCTCAAGCAAGAATTCGAACCTTAGACCCCTTGCACACTCTATACGCCACTTACCACTAGGCTAGCAGCCTCTTTATGACATGTTATCCCTACAATTATTGAAAAGCCTATTGCTCAGAGACAATGCTTATTCCTTCAAAAGCAAAACTTTTTTTTTGCACCTACTTAGGCTTGAACCCAAGACTTCTCAGGCACTTCCTAAAACACTTAACCACTGAGACAGACAAGCATTTACATCACTTCTTGCACAATTAATTACTTATGTGCCGCCTCCTAGCTGCTCCCACGCTTAAGACCTAATACTTCTAGGCCTAAATTCAGGGCGTTACAACAACTATTGCCAATGAATTGCATTGCTCCTCATTGGTTACCTCAGCAACTTCTGCTGATCTCACTCTAGCTCACTCCAAATTATTAATATTTGCACCCATACACTCGGGTGCAGTGATAGTCTTCTCAACAGAATCTTCTTCTTCTTTTTCTTTCTCATTTTTAGTAACAACTTCCTTTTATGTAGTAGCAACTTCCTTCTCAACAACTATGTCCTCTTGATCAGTAAAAATACGACCTTCAAACAAGCTGTCAATCTTTCGCAGGCATTCTTCACTATCCCTGGACTCCTCTGCTTTCTTATTATCAGAGACCTACATAATGGGTGGGATGCTACCGATCTATCTCGATCTTCTAAGTCATCATCTGAGGAAGAGAGGTCATAATTTAAAATGATTGGTGGAAACACTAGGAATTCTAGTAGTGGGGATGGGCTCAGTTGGCCTAATGTGGTGTAAGCATAAAATAAATTATGGGATTTCTCCATATGTTCCACTGTAGCGACAAGCCTGATCTGCCTGCTGTTGATGGAATTTACCATTTTTTTTACATCCTTCAGTTTGCGCCATAATGATGTATCTGCATTTAGGTTCGTTCCTTTGCTGTCAACTCTAGCTTTGCCATTTCATGTATTGCCAGTTTTTTCCTCCTTCAGTATCGACGTGTCCTTTCCACGAGTCATTCTCTATATAAAGGCTTCATTAATTGGGCCCTTATTTTCTAGGACTTCCTCACTAGCATTGGGCACGATTCCTCTTTGTTGGCACAATAACATCACCAGTGATGGGAAAACCAAGATCCTAGTCTGCCTTGAGGCGTAGTTAGCAATTTATTGGTGAAGTATTGCACCTACATCAATTTTTCCACCCTTGACAATAGAATGTATCAGACACATTCTGTCGAGGGTGACTGTAGTGCTATGAGTAGAGGGTTTTAGCCTATAGTTATCAAAATAAACAAAGTTTTGCCTTGCAATGTCAGGAATCGATGGTGCATCGTATAATTCTTTTGTTGGGAACTCGTCCACACTGCTCTCTAGACACACGTCTCTCACTAACAGGTCTTGTTTTTCATCTTTGATGTCATCAATGAACTCGAAATGTTCATCAACATCGACCTTGGTGCTGTACAGCTCATTGATTTTTTTAGCGTCCCATGGTATTAAACCTTCTTGAATGAAAATGAACTCTAGCCCATGATTGTAGAGATTAGCATAAAACTCACGTACCAATGAAGGCGAGTAGCTTCTAGGATGGATACAAAAAGTTTCCCACGTTAACTTCAATATGGTCTTGTAGACTTGTTTACCCAAGTTTTGTTGTGGTGAAAGGGAAATGCCCTGTTCGGGATAGAAGTTTCACTTCAACATGTTTTCGTCAAATCCTTCCTTTGCCACTTTATTCAAAAAAAAATTGGCTCCTTTGTCTGCACTGGCCTAGAGGATTCTGAGTCACAAACTGTGGTAGCGGAGGACGCATGTTCTCCAGCAGATTTGTTGGGTTTCTTGATCGAGCCTCTTATTTTGGTTATCTTTTGTTGAGGGAGAATGGTTTAAAATTAAAAAGATATGATCTTGAGAAGAGAAAAGAAATTAAAATGGTTGCTTGAATGCGTTATAGTCAGTACAGTGGGAGAGGATTTATAATGAGTGAAAGAGGAAGATGGAGAGGCATGTTGTTTTGAGGGGAGATGTAAGGTTGGTGGGAAGAGTTGTGTCCGATAGAAATTGTGCCCACTTAGAAGGATCAAACGGCTGAGTGATTTTGATCCAATGCTGAAATCTAAATTTCCATGAATTCTGATGAGATATAAATGGTAGTACAGAATTATGGAATGCGCCAACAGCAAAATTTTAATACATCGACAAAGGTACCTAATTTATTATACAAAAACGAAGGAAAATAAAATTTAACAAAATATAAATAAAAGAAACTAAAATCACAGAGTACTAATTAAAAAGTAAACTTTTCGACCAATTTAATGGTCTCTACCTGCTTTTGATAACTATTGCCAAAATAGTGTTTCAGCCTTCATCCATTTACTTTGAACTAGTGTCTATCACGTAAATCTCGAATTGTGACTACAACATGAGGAAATATATCGACAACTTCAAAAGGTCTAGACCAACATGAACGCAATTTACCTGGGTGCAATTTGAGTCGAGAATTTAATAATAAATCCTTTTGACCCATGATAAATTGTCACTGCAAAATAATCTTGTCATGCCATCGTTTGTTCTTTTCCTTGTAATTTGCAGCATTTTCATAAGCCTTTCTCCTAATCTCCTCTAGTTCAATGATATCCAATAGTCTTTTCTTTCCAGCCGCTTGATTGTTCATGTTCACTTGCTTAATTCTCCACATTTCTTTGTGTTCCAGTTCAACTGGCAAGTGACATGCTTTCCCAAAAACCAGTTGATAAGGCGACATCCCTAATGGAGTTTAGTATGTTGTCTGCAATTCTCATAAAGCTTCATACAATTAGAAAGACCAATCTTTCTTTGAAAGGTTTACAACCATTTCAAGAATGTTCTTAATTTGTCGATTAGATACTTTGGCTTGTCCATTGGTTTGCGAATGATATGTAGTAGCCATTCTATGATTAACTCCATATCTCTTTAGAGCGGCCGACACTTGGTTGCAATGATAGTGTGTACCCTGACCATTAATCAATGCCTTTGGTTTGCCAAAGCGGGTGAGTATATGCTTGTGAAAAAAATTTAGCATTGTCTTTGCATCATCCTTTGGGACTGCAACAGCTTCCACCCACTTCGAGATGTAGCCAACAGCTACTAATATATAAAGATTTCCAAATGAGCTTGAAAACGGTCCCATAAAATCCATACCTCAAGCATCAAATAATTCAACATTCATAATTGGTTGTTGCAACATTTCATTCCGTCGGGATATAAAACTGGTGCATTGACACCAATCCATTGATTCACAAAATTACGGGCGTCTTTGAATAATGTCCACCAGTAGAATCCTGATTGGAGAACTTTAGCCGCAATTCTTATACCAACGAAATGACCTCCATAAGGAGCATCATGATAATGCTTCAGGACTGAAAGCATTTCCCCTTCCAGAACACAACGTCAAATGATGTTGTCATTGTATACCTTGAATAAATATAGCTCATTATAATGATAGTTTACTATGTTACTAAGAAATCTTTCTTTTTTATGGCCTGTGACACCCAATGGGAGTTTTCCACAAACTAGAAAATTAATCCACAGACCAAGGAGTTGCATCTACAGCAAAAAACTTCTCATCTGGGAATACGTTGACAATTTGAAGTATGTTTTCGTCATCTCTGCCAACTTTCAATTGAGAGAAATGGTCTGTAACTTGATTCTCTGAACCCTTACGATCTTTTATCTCCATGTCAAATTCTTACAGCAGTAATATCCAGCATACCAGTCTTGGTTTGGCATCCTTTTTTGCAAAGAGATATCTTAACGCCGAGTGATCAGTGAATACAGTAACCTTTGCACCGACAAGATAGGAATGAAACTTGTCAAAAGTAAAGACTACAACTAGTAGTTCTTTATCTGTAGTTGTATAATTGAGTTGAGCCTCTTTAAGAGTTTTTCTAGCATAATAGATGGCATGAAATATTTTTCCCTTTTTTTTGTCTTATAACTACACCAACAGTAAAGTCACTTGCATTGCACATAACTTCAAAAGGTTAAGACCAATCAGGTGCAACGATAATGTGTGCATTTACTAGCTTCTTTTTTAACTAAATAAATGTATCCAGACATGCATTGTTAAAGAAGAATTTTTGATTTTGTTCCAGTAATGAGCATAAGACTGAAAGGCGTATGGTGAAAAGTGAAAGTACCAAAAGGGCAAGTGAAGGTTGTTTTCTCCTGATCCTTCGGTGCAATAGCAATCTGATTGTATCCAGAATAGTTATCTAAAAAGCAATAATAGGCCTTTCCAGCAAGCCTATCCAGAATTTGGTCAATAAAAGGAAGCGAAAAGTGATCCTTCTTTGTGGTCGCATTCAATTTGCGATAATCCATACAAACTCGCCATCTCATGGGAATGTGTGGAGGAATTAATTCATCCTTATCGTTATGAACCATAGTGATGCCACTCTTTTTAGTCACGCATTGCACCGGACTTACCCAATTGCTATTAGAAATCAAGTAAATAATTCCAGCATCAAGCTATTTTATGATTTCCTTCTTGACAACTTCTTTTATCTTCTCATTTAATCTTCTTTGCTGTTCAATTGATTGCTTGCCTTCATTTTCCAACTTGATCTTGTGTATGCAAAAAGAATGACTAGTACCTTGAATATCAAAGTACTCTAACCAATTGCTTGTTTGTGTTGCTTGAGAATATGGACTAGATTCTCTTCTTGATTTACATCTAGTGTTGCAAAGACAATAACTGGGAGAGTATTGTAGTCACCTAGAAAGACATATTTAAGATGAGGAGGTAGTGGTTTCAATTTCAAAGTAGGAGCTTCTTCAATAGATGGCTTGAAAATTGGGGTTGTTCTGTTGGCTAGGTCTAAGGATTCAATCTACCATCCATGCTTGATTTCAAGATTACTACTTCAATTATGTTGTCACAATCGTCTAAGGATTGGTATCAAATGTCACTACAAACTCTTCAAAAAGTATTATGCTTTGGTCATTGAACTCTTCATCAATTAGATCATCTAGCACATCAACAATATGGAACTCTTCTTTGTCCTTGCATTAATAGATTTAAAAACATTGAAGGTAACTTGCTCATCATTAAGTTGCATGGTTAGTTCACCTTTATAAACATCAATAAGAGTTCAGCCGGTGGCTAAAAATGGTAGTCTCAAGATTATGGGAACCTCCTTGTTTGCCTAGCAGTCAAGTATGATAAAATTAGCCGAGAAAATGAATTTATCCACGCGAACTAAGAAGTTTTTTATTTTCCACTCAAGTAGAGCCAAGGATCGGTCGGCTAGTTATAATGTCACTATAGTAGATTTCATATGACCAATTCCCAAATTTCTAAAAGTAGATAGTGGCATTAGGTTAATGCTAGCTCCCAAGTCCCACAAAGCCTTACCCAAATAATGATTGTCAATTGAACATGGGATGGTAAAGCTCCCAAAATCTTTCAATTTAGGGGGCAACATGTTTCTTAAAACAAGACTAAAGCCTTCTGTGAGTGTAATAGTTTCAATATTAGTGAGCTTTTTCTACTTAGACAAGACACTTTTCATAAATTTACCACAACTCGAAATTTGTACCGAAGCATCAACTAAAGGAATGTTCATCTGCAGCTGCTTCAGTGTATCCAGGAATTTTTGATATTGCTTGTCATGCTCATTCTTCTTGAATCTTTGTGGGTAGGGTAAAGGTAGAGATACATTTGCTTACGCTAACATATTTGATTGTGGCGACAGTTTTAAAGATCGAACATTAGGCATATGAGTGACAATTTGTGGAACTTCTTTGTTTGATGCATCGACAAACTCTTTAGATTCAACCTTCTCACCAGTGATCACTCCATCTGTATCTCGAGGTGCTACAGTAGAGTCTGGAAATGGTTTATCAGTTTGTTTACTACTCCTAAGAGTGATAGCCTTACAATATTCTTTCCCCCTCGGGCTAGGATTTCCCGTGTCACTGGGTAATGAGCCTGGTGGTCAAGTATTCAGATTTGAAGGAAGTTGTCCTAATTGTGCCTCCAATGCTCTAATGGAAGATGAATTCCCTGTATGATAGCTTCCGTGCGAGTAATATGCTCCAACATTAACACCTCAAGAATTGCTAATGGGTCAAAACTAGAAGTTTGTGTGTATGATTGTTGTCGATGTCCTTGAACATGTTTATTTGGTATTGAAGAGTGTTGTGGCTACATTAGATTTTGGTGTGGATGTGTCTGGCCTTGTTGTGGATGAATCT
The DNA here is from genome assembly GCA_025698465.1 of Gossypium longicalyx. Lineage (NCBI taxonomy): Eukaryota > Viridiplantae > Streptophyta > Magnoliopsida > Malvales > Malvaceae > Gossypium > Gossypium longicalyx. Next base: position 40,655,852 of record CM046998.1, on the reverse strand, counting down.
TAGTGTGCTAATTGTAGTTCTATTGTTGTTGATTGTAATTCCCTTGCCTGAGATTATAATTACCCTGAGTAGATGTATTCCTATAATTGAATGTCGCAACATTTTGTCTAGCATTCTAAGTTCCACAAAACTATTGGTTATGTGCAGAGTTGTTGTAAGAATTACCATAAGAATTGTTGGAAATGTTACTAATATAACAGGCATTCTCTGTATGTTGTGGACAATCTTCATAACTATAGTTGTCACTACAATTCCCAGAACAAAAAGTTGGAACATCAACTTGCTGAGCGACTTGTATCGATGCAACTCCACTAGTCCCTTACATATTTTTAATCATGTTTGTGAGAGAAGAAACCTAAGCACTTAATGCGGTTATTGCATCCAATTTGATAACTCCTGGAGTAGTTTTTGCTTGTGCAACTCTAGAGTAGGGTATTGATAATCATTCTGAGCAATTCTCTCAAGAATTCTCATAGCATCATTATAAGTACAATCCAGCAGAGGTCCATTGGCTGATGTGTCGACAAGATTCCTTGCCTATGAATTCAGCCCATTATAAAAAATCTTAATTTGTGTTTGTGGTTGAATTTCTTGCACGGGACAACATCGAAGTAAAGACTTATAACATTCTCATGTTGCGTGAAGATTTTCATCATCCAACTGATGATAAGCAGTAATATCATTTTGAAGACGAACATTCATTATTAACAGGTTAAATTGCAAAACAAATTATGTTACTTTTGTATCCCAATAAGTAATTGATCAGGTAGGTAGTCCAAAAAACCAAGTACAGGCTCTTCCTTGTAGGGAGTAAGGAAATAATTGCATCTTCAAGGCATCATCAGAAATGCCTTGTTGACTAAAGGAAGCGCAGATCAATAAAAAGGATTTAAGGTGTTCTCTCGCATCTTTATGTGGTAGTCCAACATATTGTTCATTAGAATTTAGCATTTGAAACATTACTGGCTTGAGTTCAAAATTCCCAGCTTGGATTGCTGGCCTAACAACTCCTGGTTGTAAATCATCCATGACAGGTACTACAAAATCTCGTATAGTCTTATTTTGTATGCGAGCATCTTGCAGCAACAATGGATTATTAACATTTTGTTGTTGTATCAAGGTATGGCTGCATTATTTCCTAGTAAAGCCATATTTCTTTGTTCTTAAAGTCTACTCCGAGTAGTCCTTTCAATTTATGGATCAACAATAGTAAGATCTGAATTACTTTGGGTCATAAAAGAGCTAAATTGAAGTTAAAGAATTAGTAACAAAAAAATAGTTATAGAATACTAAATATTATATAAGGAAAATAAACTGCAAAAACACACAGAAACAAAAATAAAAAGCAAACAAAGGCCATTGTAATCCAGTTTAGACCCTAGTTGGAACAGTGGTTTCAGAACCACAAATCTGAGTCAAAAAAATATTTTAATATTATTTTTCGTGCTTATAATATGTGAATTGACATGTGTGAAAGTTTCGTGTGAAAATTTTATCATTTGTGTGTTTAATTTGATAAAAGGACCTAATCGCAAAAAATGCAAAAGATGTGTTCTATTTGTTTAAGTGCCTATTTTTATGGCTTATTAATTATGACGTTCTTATATTGATATTAGACCCTTGAATTTATGAATGGTGATATATGCCAAGGGTTAGTGGATTTTAAATGTTTATAATAAGGTTAAAATGGTAAAATGTATATTTATGTAATATTAATGAAGAAAAACATGAATTGAGTGTTTTAATTCATGATCCTTGCCGAAATTACAAAGAAAAAGAATAGGACATAAGATTTCTAGGGTTCGGCACTCATACTGGCTAATTAAGGTATGGTTTTGACTCGGTTTTTGATAATTTCTACGTTTTTGTGATTGTTGTCCTGTATACTATCATGCCATGTCTAAATTTTGGAAATTGTTGATGATTTTGAGTTGAGACATTGTTGATAAGGTGAGTTTTATGAAGTTCCGTGATAATAAATGGAAGATATGTGTTAGATTACAATGTTTTGTATAGGGATTTTTGATGAATTTGAGTATTTTGGACTAAATTGTGAAAATGGAAACTTGAGGGACTAAAATGTGAAATAAATGATAAATATGGGCTGATAGGGACCATAGGAAAATTCGGCTAATGCATGGTTTTGATGAATTTTTTATATTTGGTGTTTTGTGTAATAAAGACTAAAATGTCAAAATGTATAATTTTATGGGCTAAAGTGCAAAAATGCCCAAAGATGTGTTTGTGTATTAAATTGAATGTGTTGGTGATTAAATAAGTTAATTTTGAATACATATAGATGAAGAAAGGAGAAATTCAGACCTCGATCGAGGCAAAAACAAAGTGCTCGATTGATCGACTAATATCGTCATTTTTACGTTCGAGGTAAGTTTGTGTATAAGACATATTGTTTGTATAATGTTTGTATGTGATGAGATAAATAGAAATGAGATTGAGAAGTTGGATTATGTGAAATTTGAATCGAATTTGAGGCACTAAGTGTGCGAGAAATGAAATAGCTACGGCTATTAAAAATGGCACTGAGTGTGCGAGAAAATAACAGCGATGGCTGAATAAATGGCACTATGTGTGCAATACTGATATAAGTTTGGTTTAATGAAATAGCACTAAGTGTGCAATATTATTATAGCTTTGGCTAATTAATTGGCACTAAGTGTGCGAGTTCGTTGCATGTTCAAGTATGATCGAATGAAGTAGTGCATTGAGCATTGATGTGATAAATGTGATAGATAAGAACGTGATGATACAGGTATGTATGGAACCTATGTGGTTGATGATATTGAGTATGAAGTAGATGAAAGGTTATGTAAATGAAGGATGAGATGAGTTGCATTAAGTGTTAGCTAATTGATAGAATTATATTTTAATTGATGAGTTAAATGTTTTATATCATGAACTTACTAAGCTTCAATACTATGTGAAATGTTCTTTATTTTACAGTGTTATAAAGCTAGCTCAGATCCAGAGATCACCAGTGACTCACTCACACTATCGGACATCTATTTTGGTATCATTTTGAGAGTGGTATATGGCATGTATAGGCTAGAAATATTTTAGTAAGTTTTGTGATGTGAATATCTAGCCATGAGATTTGGCTTGTAAATGTTGGTATGTATGGCCTTTTAAGTTGGCCTAAATGATGTCCTTGTTAGGTAAGTTATATGTTGTATATAATGTTTATGTGATGGTTTGAATATGGAATGTTGAATTGGTAAGTTTTGTGGTATGAAGTATGTGATAAAATGATGAGTTTATGTTTTTGGAGCTTATGTAAGTTGTGATGATTTTGGTATATTGATTTGATATGTTTTGTTTGTGAAATTGAGTAGTGAATTGGATGGTATTTGAATGGCATGAAATATATACAAATTCGTTTATTTGGTTGCTTATGAATGTATGCAAATAATGATAAAATGTTGAAGTTATGGAGTGCTTGAGATAGGTGGGAAATGTGGCTTTAGTCAAGCCTAATTTTACCCTACACGGTTGAGCACACGGGCGTGTGTCTGGACCGTATTTCTATTGTAATTTAGTTATTCAAGTCAGTCTCGAACACGGCCTAGACACACGGGTGTGTTTGGTGGCTGTGTGAGGCACATAACCTTGGTACATAGGCGTGTGTGGCCATTTCGAAGGGTACACGGGCGAGACACACGGATGTGTGGTCAGCCGTGTGATCCAAGTCAGTTTCGACCATGGCCAAAACATACTGGCATGTCTTGTGACTCTGTGGTGAAGTCAGTATATATGCCCTGTTTTGCCACGGTCTAAACACACTGGCGTGTCTAATACCGTGTAAGGCACACGACCTGTTCACAGGGGCGTATGACCTGTATAACTTTGAAAAATGTTTAAGTTTTGAAAAATTTTGTATGAACTTGGTTTAGTCTCATTCTATTTCTAAAGCATGTTTAAGGTCTCACTGACCTAAGAAAATGACTCTATGTTGATATATGACTATCATGCTATGATGATTGTGAAATAAATGTTAAATGTTCCAATATGTTCGGTAATGCCTTTTAACCCTAGTCCGACAACGGATACGGGTTAGGGGTGTTATATTTGATTGGTATCAGAGCTATAGTTTAGTCGATTCGAGGACTAACATAACGCGTAAGAGTCTAGCTATACATGCCATATATATGAACTGCGATAGTGTGATGATTCCTGACAGTTAAAATGTGTTTTTCATATAGCTAATGGATCCTAAACGAGCGATAGTCGATGATGTTGAGAGTAATACGCCCGTTCTTTCTCAAGGGGCATCGCCAGCTGAATCTAGGCCGATATTTAGTAGTCAGGGAGGAGAGGCTAAGCAAGCCTTCTTCCAAATGATGACTAAGTGGTTCACGAAATTCGTACAAATGAATCCGGCTGCTCAACAACGTCTACCCCCACCTGTTCCTCAACAAGTTCCAGTTGTGCCATAAGTAATAAATCCGATTCGATTGAGAAAGCCACATGTTGATAAGATTCGTAAACACAGGGCTGAAGAGTTTCGGATTACAGTTGATGATTATGCCGAGAGGGCTAAGTTCTAGCTTGAGAACACTATCCGAGTATTTGATGAATTGTCATCTACTCCAGATGAATGTATCAAATACGTAGTATCTTTGCTTAAAGATAATGCATATCACTGGTGGAAAATGTTGACATCGGTGGTTTCTAGAGAATGAATTACCTAGGAATTATTTTATACCGAGTTCTGGAAAAAGTACATAAGATAGAGATTCCTTGATCAGAAACATAAAGAGTTTCTGGAGTTGAAACAAGGCTAGATGACTGTAACAGAATACGAAAGAGAATTTGTACGTTTAAGCAAATATGCCCGGAAATATGTGTCTACTGAAGAGATCATGTGTAAAAGATTTGTTGAAGGATTGAACAAAGACATAAAACTGTTAGTCGGGATACATGAATTAAAAGAATTTGTAGTTCTAGTTGAGAGAGCCTGTAAAGGTGAAGATCTCAGTAAAGAAAAGAGAAAAACTGATTTAGAGGCTAGAGATTCAAGGAAGTGATTGATGAATAAATCTTATCATTCTTCGTCAAAGAATCAAGAGATTACTTTAATCGATCAATAGCTTCAACGGGATATCAGAGTAGAGATCGAGGGAAGCAATACACTAATCCTAAAGCTCAAACCACATCAATATCGAGCGTTGGTAACATAAAATATGTTAAGCCTGAGTGTCAACAATGTGGAAGATGACATTATGGTGATTGTTGGGGAAAAAGTAATAACAGAGCTTGTTACAGTTGTGGTTCACAAGATCATTTTATAAAATATTGCCCAGAGTTAGCTAAAAAAGATAATGTTCAGAACACGAGGCCGAGTAACACTGTAGCTAGAGGGTAGACCAACGAGAAACACAGGAAATGCGAGTGGTGGTAGAGGTGTGACATGAGACATTACAGCGAGATCTGATGCTAGAGCACCTGCACGAGCCTATGCTATTCGAGCACGTGAAGAAGCGTCATCTCCAGATGTTATTACCGGTACTTTTACTCTCAATGATACTAAAGTTATTGCATTGATAGATCAAGGGTCTACTCATTCTTATATATATGTGAATTTAGTATCCTATAATACTTTTCCTGTAGAGTCTACTGAAATTGTAATTAGAGTATCGAACTCTTTAGGCAATTGTGTATTGGTTGATAAAGTGTGCAAGAATTGTCCATTGATGATTCGGGGTTATTACTTTTCGGCCGATTTGATGTTGTTACCATTTGACAAGTTAGATATAATCCTGGGTATGGATTGGCTAGCGATGCATGATGTTGTTATAAATTGCAAACGGAAGATGATTGATTTGAGATGTTAGAGTAATGAGATTATCCGAATTGAATTAGATGATTTGAATGAATTGCCAACAGTGATTTCAGTGATGCTAGCTCAAAAATATGTGAGAAAGGGTTACGAAACTTATTTAGCCTATATACTTGACACGAAAGTGATTAAAAAGAAGATTAAATCAATGTTAGTTGTTTGTGAATATTCAGATGTGTTTCCTAATGAGTTATCGGGCTTACCTCTGATTCGAGAAGTTGAGTTTGGTATTGAGTTAATGCCGAGAACAACTCCAATTTCGATAGCTCCATATAGAATGGCCCCGATAGAGTTAAAAGAGTTAAAAGATCAGTTTCAAGAATTGACGGATAGAGGTTTTGCTAGACCAAGTTATTTTCCCTAGGGTGCACCAGTGTTGTTTGTGAAAAAGAAAGAAGGAACTATGAGAATGTGCATCGATTATCGACAACTCAATAAAGTGACGATCAAGAACAAAAATCCTCTGTCTCGAACTGATGATTTGTTTGATCAGCTGAAAGGAGCTACCATGTTTTCAAAGATAGATCTAAGATCAGGTTACTATCTTCTTACCCGTATTCGATGCCAGAACAGGGTTCGAGGCGTTACCGGACTTAAACGTACACCATTTCATAAAATCGAGCCATAAAATTTCATTTAAATTAAAAACATTCATACATATGTAAGATGTCCCTTAAATGGGCCTACGAGGCCCTAAACGTACTTTCAGAGTGGTTAGGGACTAGACCGGGTACTTTAGAAGGGTTTGGGAAAACTTAGGAAAATTTTCCAAGAAATAGAGTCACATGCCCGTGTGGGCACAGGGACACGCCTGTGTGCCCAGGAAATGCCAGTGTCTTCAAGCCGTGTAACTCTCTGACTATGATGTCAGCAAACAAAGTTTAACCACACAGCCAAGCCAGACGCCCGTGTGCTAGGCCGTGTCCTCCACACGACTTAGACACATGGCCGTGTCTCTACCCGTGTGGCTAGCACTTAGGCTATTCCCCAAGCCTTTTTTTTTGCCTTAATCTTTCACAAACTTAACCACTTTAAAGACACATATCATAGCATCATTTTAATGATTTAGCATGCCTCACTAAGGCACGTTTTTCACAACCAACCATAACATATTACCCAATAATTAATCTCTACTTATTCAACATATGTCCATGTTCAATCATAATCAACTTAATGCCAATTTACACGTTTATTCCATAGCCATGACCACCCCGAATGGTCCTAAGGCATTCTCATGCACATATGTTATACTATTTATTCATAGTAAACAATTATAATCACATCATAAGGCATTAACAAATAGTAAGGATAATTAGGCTTATAAGCCAAAACATTATAAGCCACATCCCATGGCTATATACAATAAATCAACATAGGCCGATACATTTGGCTACCCATGATAACATCTAACATAAAAACTAAGTCTTTATACATGACACTCACTTGTAAAAGCTTAACATATATATATATAAGTCGACACTTCCAAAAAGATGTCTTGATAGTGTGATGCTGCCTCCGACGATTTCCCAACCCCGAGCTGACCTGACAACACTAAAGAAATAAAGAGGAGTGAGTAGGCTTAAAGCTTAGTAAGTCCATATGAAAATAATAAGCAATATGCCAACATGCTTCTCAAGGATATACAACTATAATTACACTTTTACTTATATTCTGGTCATGTTGTTTTCTCGAGTCATAGTTACCAAATTATTTATATCTGGAGCTAAAAAATTTCAAATTAAGATCCACTAATTTTCACGGAAACTAGACTCATATATCTTCTTACTATTAAATTTTCAGAATTTTTGGTCTAGCCAATAAGTACATTTTATTCTTCAAAGTTGCCCCTATTCGGCTATTTCACAGCTTTGACATCTCTTCAATAAAAATCAATTATCTCACGGTATGGGATTCAGATAATGTCCCCTTCTATTTCTATTCATAATAGACTCATTTATAATTTATTCATATGAATTCTAACCAATAATTAATTTTTTAAAATTTTTAGTGATTTTCCAAAGCTGAGATAGGGGAGCCCAAAATCACTCTGATTCTGTCTCACAAAAGTTCAAATATCTTATAATATGAAACTCTTTTGCTTACACCGTTTCCTCTATTTGAAACTAGATTCAATAATATTTAATTTAATCTCTTATTCAGTCTCTAATTTGATTTCTAGAATTTTTGGTATATTTTCAAAGTCGGACTACTGCTGCAGTCCAAAACTATTTTAGTGCAATATCATGATAACTATCATATGATGACATAATAAACATACACATAAATGTAAGTTTATTTATCATTCAAAACCCTTGACTTACTTATCATCCATATACCTCTTTATCATGAACCATCATATATCATGGTATTACTCGTGAGCTTAGTGTACATACCTGTACCAACTGGTAATACAATATATAATCATACCTTCTTTAACACGCCCTCCTTAGGGCTTTCATCCCATCATCCATTACATTACCTGTTGAACACTCGGGATGCTAAAGGACATTCAGAATTATCATACACCAAATAGAATACCAAATCCATGTCCCGTACATGATCTTACATGATTCCACATATCGTTGCCATATCCTGGATATAATCTTATACAAGGTCTCATGTCAGTGTCGATGCCATGTCCCAGACATGGTCTTATACTAGCACACATATTATCCCCGATGCCATGTCCTAAACATGGTCTTACACGGGCACACATATCATCACTGATGCCATGTCCCAAACATGGTCTTACACTGACACACATATCATTGCCGATGCGATGTCCCAGACATGGTCTTACACTGGCATACATATCTTCCCTGATGCCATGTGCCAAACATGGTCTTACACTGGCACACATATCATCGCCAATGCCATGTCCTAGATATGGTCTTACACTGGCACACATTAATATGGTGTCATGATACCCGAAATACTAAGCATTCCTTAGAGTCACACGGGTTTTACAGAGATACAAAGCTATCATCACATTTTCATTGAATCATCACAAGTCAGTTCCAATAAAGGCATATATCCACATTTCGTACAATATCAAGTATTAAGCACAAGATAATGAATTTGATGAATTACTTTCATACAAACTTACTCTTTTCAAAGAAACATTATGTTTCATCAAACTTCCAATATATTCATTCACCACGTATTATGTCAACGACATTTTAGCTATCGATTACTTCATAGGGTTCATTACTTTCCCGTACACAATACCATTAACATATAATTCAATGCAATCATAGCAAAGTGGATTTCAAGTATAATAACAATTATTAGAATAACATACTTATTTAGTCACACGAATTTACCTCAAAAGTAATTACGACCAACTATTCCAATTTAGTCCATAATCTCGAACTTTCTCGATTTAAGCTCGAATCTCGATTTTCTTTATCTAACATTTCAAATATAGCTCATTTATTATTCACATTATTCAAATTGACCTAAAAATCATACTTTTACAAATTTGTATTTTTACCCCTAAACTTTCACTTATTTACACTTTAGCCCCTAGGCTCGTAAAATGATTTTTATTCAATTTCCTTGCATTTTAAGCCTAGTCGAATCATTTTCATAACTATAGCAGCTCCCAATTTCCACTAAATCACACTTTTATGACAAATTTTATAACTTTTACAAAAAGGTCCTTTTAAGCATTTTCACCGAAAATCACTTAGCAAAAGTCATTTATTTAACACCCAACATTCATTTTCTACCATTAGACATCAAAACACATGCATATCACACATGGGTAAATTTTTAAACATGAACCCTAGATCAAAATAATAGTAGAAATAGGTAAATCGAGTTACCGAGACTTCAAAAATGTAAAGAACGTTAAAAATGAGGCTCGGGATCACTTACAAATGAGCTTGGAAGCTTGAACCAAATCCTAGCCAGGCTTCCATGTAAATTTTGCCTGAATGGGGAAGAAGATGAACAATTTTGGCTTATTTTTCCTTTTTACTATTTTAATTACCAAAAGACCAAAATGCCCCTAACTTAAAAATATTCTATTTCACCCATTTCATGTCCATTTCTGTCCAAAAAATTAACCAATGGTCTAATTACCATTTAAGGACCTCCAATTTAAAATTTCATAACAATTGGACACCTCTAACATGTAGAACTCAACTTTTACACTTTTTACAAATTAGTCCTTTTGACCAAATTGAGTGCCCAGACGTCGAAATTTTCAATCAAAATTTTCACGAAATCATCCCGTGAAATTGTAGACCATAAAAATATAATAAAAATAAACTTTCTTAAGTCATACTTGTGGTCTTGAAACCACTTTTCCAACTAGGTCCTAATTCGAGATGTTACAATTCTCCCCCTTTTTGGGATTTTCGTCCTCGAAAATCTTACCAGAAGAGTGGTTTGGTTTTCACATAAACTCCACTATCACATAATCATTGCTAAAGAACTTTTACTCAGGCTATGTTTAACACTTCACTCTTTAATTTCTCATACTAAAGTCATGAGCAATTCTTTGTTATACAACACATCAACTGAATCTTGATCTCAATCCACTTAAAGAGAACTAGCATACCAAGAAATCTAACAATCTCAGAGATAAATGATTCATTGATCCGTTAAGCGAGAATTTAACACATACCGAAATGATTTGTAGATTTCATCAAACATTTAACAACAAGCCACAAAACATTTTTCTCTTTCAAAGATAAAAATAATCCTGATAATAATTTATGTATTCAAACACAAAGATCAGAAATATCGAGTTCCAAACTTGAGCACCAATACATCACTCCTGTGAGTTTTAACTCGAGCACCAATACATCAATCCTGTGAGTTTTCTTACAAACTCTGTGTATATGGATTTCTACCCAAGCACTAGTAATCACATTTTTCTTTACTCAAAGATCATACAATAACTAACTCAAGTCGTCTACGCTAACTCAAACTCAGATCTAGCTATAAATTTAGATACTTTAAACTATCACATTGCCTTTTTGTCTTATAACACCTCGTAAACCATTCAACTACATATTGCTGAAAATCCAAAAGTCTCTGTCGAATGCAGACTAAACTACTTCTAGGGCTTCAGTAAACAATGTTCTCGTCTGTTCAAAGCTTTACTAACATGTAATAAACCATTAGGCTTTCACAATACGAAAATTTTATCATTCAAAGCAGTTTTAAATTATATCGAAATCTTCTAGAATATATACACTCTTCATTCAGACTATCTGTCTTTTACCCGAAAAGAAATAAAATCTCATTCTCAAACATCTATATTCTATTTAATCATTCAAAGAATAACCAATACCAATTTAACAACCAAGTCAGTCTTAATCATCAATAATGACATTTCAAGAAATCCTCCCTTCCAATCGATAGAATGATTCAACATGTAATCATTCAAAATTCACTTATCATGCCAATCAAAATCCATTTCAATTGTATTAACTCATAATAACAGGGATATCCTGACTGAAAGCATTAACTTTATTAACTTACTTCAGAAAAGATATCCAGATACTGGAATCATAATGTTTCTATAATCAAACCAGAATCATTGTCATAATTGACATAATCATTAGGCCAAAGAACTCACTTTAGATATAAGTCATGATTAATAATTTACCGAATAAAAATGACAAGAAAACCAAATAAAGAAGTCCAAGACAGAGAAATCGAAGATAAAGAAACTCCCAAGATTTAAAAATCCAAGTTACAATACCATATCGGTAGATCTTGGACAAAACTCATAAAAAACATGAAAGATCTTGGTAATTCCTTAGGGAAAACAAATTCGAAAGAATACATCATTCAGACCCATTGGGAATAGATATGAAAAGGACAATATACTTCCCATATATGTATATATATCAGACAAAGCAATAATTAGAAGAAACAAAATCATAACATCATGCGTATTTTCTCAAAAAGTCTCATTAGACGAAATGTAACAACATACCCGAGAGAGATACAATAACACTGATTATAAATCAAACAGGTTATCAATGCTTTCGTCAAACATCAAGATTAGAAAACATCCACGTACAATAACAATTTATAGATAGTCATAATAACACTTCTGAGAATAAATGAATTCTTAAGGTACCTCAAGAGAAACAGTCATAATCTGCTCACTGTAAGCTGTTACACTCAAATATCATACATTTCAAATATTATTCCTTCGATTATTTCTATCATCACTAATCCCATATTATTCCTTTCACTAAAGAAAATAAATTCAGAAGGAATTTCAATTACCACATTCTTTCAACCTTGTGTCTAAATAAGTCGATTTGCCACGGTTAATTTCTCCTCTCATTATGATATTTCGTAAACCAAAAAATCTTTAAATCAATCTGATACCTTTCTAGTTCTGTCTTTACTTATCAATTCATTCACAAACTCTGACCATATTTATAATCGTTCCACAGTTGAACTCTCTGGTTTCACACTTGGGAGCTTATCCCACAGATCTCGTAAAATCTTTTATAAGCACCACTCTGGTAAGGAGGTGGGTCGTAAGATCCCTAACTCGTCTCTCATACGCATATACATATGACACCATTTCATCATTATAGTAACATTTTTACAAACATAGATAAGTGTACCACAATCTAAGCTCTCATCTAGCATATCATCATATACATATCATTATAGTCATATAACTCGATTCAATCAATTTAGCACATTTAATTAAGCTATGCGAGTTTCCAATCATACTTATTGAAACAAGCATACATGGACATTCATCCTATCAACATTTTTGATAAGTTACTCAAACACATGCATTCGTTCAAATAAATCAATAATATACATCATGGAATTATCGATTAAACATATGTAAGCTCATCATAATATAATCATTTATTCACACCTTTGTGGATTTGTATTTATCACATTCACTTAATCAAGTAAGTCAAGCGTACAACATCATATGAGCATCAAACCAGCATGGGTATTCATCGCAACATGAATTTCCATCTCACATGTTATCACGTATATCATGAACTTTTATTCATAATTTTCTGAGTCCAGGCTTATCAAGACTATATTTTACCCGAATACCTTAGCATCACATTTAACATGGTCTGTGTAGCTCGGTTGGAGGGTACCTCTGTCCAAACAAGATGGTTTTCATTCGCGTCGGGAGACATCACATTATCACGGATTGGTGGGATGTATAGCTACACTCTCATTCATGCTAGGTTAGTCCGAGAACTGACTAAACCATAGCTCTGATACCATTAAATTAACACCCCTTACCCATATTCGATGTCGGGACAGGGTTCGAGGTGTTACCGGACTTAAATGTACACCATTTCATAAAACCGAGCCATAAAATTTCATTTAAATTAAAAACATTCATACATATGCAAGATGTCCCTTAAACGGGCCTACAAGGCCCTAAACATACTTTGAGAGTGGTTAGGGACTAGACCAGGTACTATAGAAAGATTTAAGAAAACTTAGGAAAATTTTCCAAGAAACAGTCACATACCTGTGTAGGCACAGGGACACGCTCGTGTGCCCAGGACACACCCGTGTCCTCAGGCCGTGTAACTCTCTGACTATGACATCAGCAAACAAAATTTAACCACACAGTCAAGCCACACGCCAGTGTGCTAAGCCGTGTCCTCCACACGGCTGAGACACATGGTCGTGTCTCTGCCCGTGTGGCTAGGACTTAGGCTATTTTCCAAGCCTTTTTGTTGCCTTAATCTTTCACAAACTTAACCACTTTAAAGACACATATCATAGCATCATTTTAATGATTTAGCATGCCTCACTAAGGGACGTTTTTAACAACCAACCGTAATATATTACCCAATAATTAATCTCTACTTATTCAACAAATGTCCATGTTCAATCATTATCAACTTAATGCCAATTTACGCATTTATTCCATAGCCATGACCACCCCGAATGGTCCTAAGGCATTCTCATGCACATATGTTATACTATTCATTCATAGTAAACAATTATAATCACACCGTAAGGCATTAACAAATAGTAAGGATAATTAGGCTTATAAGCCAAAACATTATAAGCCATATCCCATGCCTATATACAAAAAATCAACATAAGTCGACACATTTGGTTACTCACCATAACATCTAACATAAAAACTACGTCTTTATACATGCCACTCACCTGTAAAAGCTTAACATATATATATAATAACGATTTGATAGTGTGATACTACCTCCGACGATTTCCCAACCCCAAGCCGACGTGACAACACTAAAGAAATGGAGAGGAGGGAGTAAGCTTAAAGCTTTGTAAGTTCATATGAAAATAATAAGCAATATTCCAACATGCTTATGAAGGATATACAACCATAATTACACTTTTACTTATATTCTGGTCATGTTGTTTTCTTGAATCATAGTTATCAAATTATTTATATCTGGATCTATAGAACTCAAAATTAATGTCTGCTAATTTTCTCTGAAACTAGACTCATATATCTTTTTACCATAAAATTTTCAGAATTTTTGGTCCAACCAATAAGTATAGTGTATTATTCAAAGTTTCCCCTATTTTACTGTTTGATAGTTTCGACATCTCTTTAATAAAAATTAATTATCTCACGGTACAGGATTCGGATAATGTCCCTGTCTATTTATCTTGAAAATATACTCATTTGAGATTTATTCATATGAATTCTAACCCGTAATTATTTTTGTACAAATTTTAGTGATTTTCCAAAGTTCAGACAAGGGAGCCTGAAATCACTTTGACTATGTATCACAAAAGTTCAAATATCTCATAATATGAAACTATTTTGCTTTCACTGTTTCCTTTATTTGAAATTAGATTCAATAAGCTTTAATTTCATATCTTCTTTAACATCTATTTCGATTTTCACAATTTTTGGTAGATTTTCAAAGTTGGACTACTGCTGTAGTCCGAAAAAGTTTTAATGCAATATCATGATAACTATCATATGATGACATAATAAACATAAACATAAACAAAAGTTTATTCATCATTAAAAACCCTTGACTTACTTGTCATCTATATACCTCTTTATCATGAACAATCATATATCATGATATTACTCGTGAGTTTAGTGTACAATTTGTACCAACTCGTAATACAACATATAATCATACCTTCTTTACCATGCCCTCCTTAGGGCTTTCATCCCATCATCCATTACATTACCCGTTGAACACTCGGGATGCTAAAGGACGTTTAGAATTATCATACACCAAATAGAATACAAAATCCATGTCCCATAAATTGTCTTACATGGATCGACATATCGTTGCCATATCCTGGATATGGTCTTATACAAGGTCTCATGTCAGTGTCAATGCCATGTCCCAGAAATGGTCTTATACTAGCACACATATCATTGCTGATGCCATGTCCCAGACTTGGTCTTACACTGGCAAACATATCATTGCCGATGCCATGTCCCAGACATGGTCTTACACTGGCACACATATCATCACTGATGCCATGTCCCAGACATGGTCTTACACTGGCACACATATCATCGCCAATGCCATGTCCCAAACATGTTTCTACACTAGCACACATATCATCGTCGATGCCATGTCCCAGACATGGTCTTACACGGGCACACATATCATCGACAATGCCATGTCCCAGACATGGTTTTACACTGGCATACATATCATTGCCGATGCCATGTCCCAGATATGGTCTTACACTGGCACACATTAATATGGTGTCATGATACCCGAAATCCTAATCATTCTTTAGAGTCACACGGATTTTTTCGAGATACAAAGCTATCATCACATTTTCATTGAATCATCACAAGTCAGTTCCAATAAAGGCATATATCCATATTTCGTATAATATCAAGTATTAAGCACAAGATAATGAAGTTGATGAATTACTTTTAGACAAACTTACTCGTTTCAAAGAAACATCTTGTTCCATCAAACTTCCAATATATTCAATCATCACGTATCATGTTAACGACATTTGAGCTATCAATTACTTCATGGGGTTCATTACTTTCCTACACATAATATCATTAACATATAATTCAATGCAATCATAGCAAAGTGGATTTCAAGTATAATAACAATAACACGAACAACATGCTTGTTTAGTCACACGAACTTACCTCAAAAGCAATTACAGCCAACTATTCCAATTTAGTCCATAATCTCGAACTTTCCCAATTTAATCCCGAATCTCGATTTTCTTGATCTAACATTTCAAATATAGCTATTTTATTATTCATGTTATTCAAATTGACCCAAAAATCATACTTTTACAAATCTTTATTTTTACTCTTAACCTTTCACTTATTTACACTTTGGCCTCTAGGCTCGTAAAATAATTTTTATTCAATTTCCTTGCATTTTAAGCCTAGACAAATCATTTTCATAGCTATAGAATCCCCTAATTTCCACTAAATCACACTTTTATGACAAATTTTATAACTTTTGCAAAACGGTCCTTTTAAGCATTTTCACTGAAAATCACTTAGCAAAAGTTGTTTATTTAACACCCAACAATCATTTTCTACCATTAGACATCAAAACACACGCATATCACTTATGGGTAATTTTTTAAGCATGAACCCTAGCTCAAAATAATGGTAGAAATAGGTAAATCGAGTTACCGAGACTTTAAAAATGTAAAGAACGTTAAAAACGTGGCTCGGGATCACTTACAAATGAGCTTGGAAGCTTGAACCAAACCCTAGCCAGACTTCCATGCAAAATTTGGCTGAATGGGGAAGAAGATGGACAATTTTGGCTTATTTTCCCTTTTTACTACTTTAATTACCAATAGACCAAAATGCCCCTAACTTAAAAATATTCTATTTCACCCATTTCATATCCATTTTTGTCCAAAAAATTAACCAATGGTCTAATTACAATTTAAGGACCTCCAATTATAATTTCATAACAATTGGACACCTCTAACATGTAGAACTCAACTTTTTCACTTTTTACAATTTAGTCCTTTTGACCAAATTGAGTGCCCAAACGACGAAATTTTCGAACAAAATTTTCATGAAATCATCCCATGAAATTGTAGACCATAAAAATATAATAAAAATAAACTTTCTTACGTCAGACTTGTGGTCCCGAAACCATTGTTCCAATTAGGCTCCAATTTGGGATGTTACACTATCAGTTGCGAGTACATGATTCAGACATTCCGGAAATTGCTTTCTGAACAAGGTACGGACACTATGAGTTTTTAGTTATGCCTTTGAAATTAACAAATGCACCTGCTATCTTTATGGATTTGATGAACAGAATTTTCAGACAGTATTTAGATCAATTTGTTGTCATATTCATTGATGACATTTTGATTTATTCATGTGATGAAACTGAACATGCTTGTAACACCCCAATTCTATAATAATTGCTTTTGTATGGTTGTGGCACAAATGCATGCTTGCCTCGGTGGTTAAGTGTCCTGAGAAGTGTCTAAGAAGTCTTGGGTTCAAGCCTGGGCTTTTGCAAAAAGTTTTGTTTTTAAGTAGTAAACCCCTTTATTTTAGTTAGTAGGCTTATAAATTAATGTAAGTGTTGCATGATAGAAAAAAAAACCTGTTGGTCAAGGGGTAAGTGGCGTGTTGGGATGCCTAAGGGTCTTGAGTTCGAGCCCTCCTGTGCGCAAAGGTGTTTTATTTTGCTACCCTTGTCTTGTAGGAAATTGGGGTTAACCGAAACTCTATTGACTTGAGTGGTTGAGTGGGGAGTGTATAGTCGAAATTGAGAAGAAAATAGTGAGATTAGATAGAGGAGTGTTCATCTGAGAGATTTTTGGAGGGTTTTGGGGAGGTTATCGTGGGGAGTTAAGGAGAGAGAGTGTGTTATGCTGAATGGGGACTCTAGGCACTCTTTGATATCAGTTTTGGTAAGTTTTGGCACTTCATTGGGTTATTTTTCCTTTGGAAACTGATTGGTGCCTAAGGAGTTTTTTCGTGCCTTTCATTTGTACTTTCGAGTTTGAATTTTGGGTCTTTTGCCATTGTCGATTTCTCCCTTCTCCCCTCTCAAGTTGTTCGGCTTTTGCTCCTAGGTCTAACCGATTCTCCTCCCTCCTCTACTTCTCCAAACCTTAGCTGAATACCTCTTTCTCTCCTCATCTCTATTCTTTCAACTTTTATCAAGCGCCCCTTCTCTCATTGCTAAAACCGAACACTTTTTTCTCTTTTTATTTCTGTCGATTCCACAGTTGCTGTTTTCTTCTCTCTTTTCTCTTTCAAGTCGTTTTCTTTATCACCTCTGTCTATCTTGTACCCTGGCTGATTACTCCCCTTTACTCTTTTAATTATGTTTTTTTATTTTCGAATTTGTAAGAGTTTTCTAACAAATCGGTAAGTGCTCATAATTCCATTTTTGTTTCTCTCTACTGTTAGGATCTTTTCTTCTAACATCTTCTCCTTTCTGTCGATTGTTGATAGGGGTACAATTGTTCCACTTTGCCTCTATCATTCTCTGTACTTTCGACTTTTGTGTGGGTGTGGCCGATTGTTCTTTTCTTCTAATCTAGATTTTGTGTTTTTGATAAGTTAATTTTCGTCTAGTTCAACTATTTATTTGATTGATGGTTGATAAGTGTTGGGTGGAATGCAGATAACCCCTAAGGCTTGTTGTTTAGTCTCTTGCAAACAGATTCATTAAGCAAGCCATAATCGACTAATCTAATCAAGTGAGAGGTAAGCTTTTGGACAAGTATTTTAGAAGGGGTCTTTGATAGGTCGATTGGGATACGATTAACCAAAACTTGTGATTGGATATAGGCTGGAGTACTCGTGGTCTATTCGTACGTTTTCGTGAACAGGTGTGTAAAACACTGCCTCTACTTGTAAAGCGGCAAAAGCTGAAATAATAGACCGTCGATACTATACGAGCATGCGCTTGCTCATGTGGTAATCAGAATGTAAAAGCAAGGGAGTTTGAGCGTAGAGGCCACCATGAGTGGTTTCATGGGCTTAGGTCGTTTTGGGCCACGTTGGGCCAAAATGGGCCTTGTGGGCCCCACAGGCTCATGGCCCCCACACAGGTAAACCTCACAGATGTGTGGAGATTATTGGGCCAGGCTGTGTAGTTCACACGATCAAGGCCATTTTTGGCTTCGTGGGCCACACGGGCATGTGGGCCCGCATTATGGGCCTTTGGCCCATTTTCACTGTTTGACTGTTAAGGTTGCACGGGTCGCCCGAGACGACTGTGGACCTACTGTTGGGTCGGTAGTATATCTAAACCCTAATTTGATGAAATGACTGTTATACCTCTATGGGATAAAATGACTGATTTACCCCTATAATGTGTATGATTGTATTCGAGCATGCCATTTTATATATGATTGTATTCAAGCATGCCATTTTATATATATTGCATTCACGCATGATATTATGCCACAACGCATGACATATTGCATGGGGATGGGTTATTATGATTGGAGGAAGTGTACTATACTGGCAACTCTGCTGCAAATACTGTTTAGTGTCGCAACCGGTGCTATATTTTAGAATGTAGGGATAGGTGGGTCGATTTTATCCCCACAAGTAGTGTAGGCTGGACGGAGTGGAGTGTAAAGGCTGGATAGGTAGGATTTCTATTTGCATTATGTACTGATACTGTTACTGAATTGTGCTAAGGCCCTAACTGGCCCAGATTGAAATTGCTTATAGCATGATTGACTGTTCGATTATTAAGGGATTACACACTAAGATTTTGTAAACTCACCCTTCTATTTAACTACGCAGGTAATCCTCAGCCTTAGGCGGGTCGGTGCTGAGAAGGACTCAAAGCTGGCCACACAACTGCACGGGCTTCGTATTAGATTTTAATTTATAAGCAATTTAAATTTGGGTATTTTATGTAATCAGGCCTCTTTAAAGTTTTAACTTTTAATTTGGGTTTTAATTTTGGTTTTTATCTACTAGCAGTAGGACGCGAGTTTTCAAAAGATAAATGTTTTTCAAAACACCACATTTACGCAACAAGTTTTACTAGCTTCCGCAAGAAAGAACATTTTCAAAATTAATAACAATTTGATATGCTTAATATTTTTCTAAACAACTTGAGCTTATCAATGAAAAAGACAACCTAAAAACTCGTTAAGGTTAGAAAGAGGCTTAATATAAAACGAGCTTTCTACGATATCCTATTTCTTAAAAAACACTTTCATATGATATCGCCAGATTCGGCCATAATGTCTAGGTTGGGTTTGGGGTGTTACAATGCTGAGCATTTGAGAATAGTGCTACAGACTTTGCGAGATAAGTAGTTGTATGAGAAGTTTAGTAAATGTGAATTTTGGTTACACGAAGTTGGTTTTCTGGGTCATATAGTATCAACATCAGGTATCCAAGTTGATTCGAGCAAGATTTCAACCATTTTAGATTGGAAGCCTCCGAGAAATTTTTCTGAAGTCCGTAGTTTTCTGGGACTTGCTGGTTATTATCGACGGTTTATAAAAGGCTTTTCAATGATCGCGACTCCGTTGATGAAACTGCTTCAGAAATATGTGAAATTTGAATGGTTTGAAAAGTGTCAGAAAAGCTTTGATCAGTCGAAAGCTATTAATTGAAGCTCCGATATTAGTACAACCAGAATCAGGTAAAGAATTTGTGATCTACAGTGATGCTTCGTTGAACGGTTTGGGTTGTATTTTGATGGAAAAAAGCAAATTTATAGCTTATGCCTCAAGACAGCTAAAGCCACATGAAAAGAATTATCTAACGCATGACCTTGAATTAGTTGTGATTGTGTTCACTTTGAAGATTTAGCGCCACTATCTATTTGGTGAGAAATGTCATGTATATTCAGATAATAAGAGATTGAAATATCTAATGACTCAGAAAGATTTGAACCTGCGACAGAGAAGATGGTTTGAATTGCTAAAAGACTACGAGCTTGTCATTGATTATCATCTAGGAAAGTCCAATGTTGTTGCTAATGCTTTGAGTCAAAAATCACTATTTGCATTGCATGCGATGAATGCTAGTTTGATTCTGTCTGATGATGGTTCAGTATTAGCTGAATTGAACGTGACGCCGTTGTTTTCACAACAGATTATTAATGCAAAGAAAATTGATAATGAGATTATAGCAAAATGAGCTCAGTGTGATTCGAGCCCTGTTTTAGAATTCTGAGTTGATGCTGAAGGTTATTTGAGATTTAGAGGGCGAATATGTGTTCTGAGAAATTCAGAGTTGATTCAGATGATTTTAAATGAAGCTCATAGCAGTTGGTTATCTGTTCATCCAGGTAGTACTAAAATGTATAATGATCTGAAATAGGTTTATTGGTGGCATGGTATGAAACGAGATATTTTGGAATTTGTTTTGAAATGCTTAATTTGTCAGCAAGTTCAAGCTGAGCATCAGGTTCTATCTGGGTTACTTCAACCGATTATGATTCTAGAGTGGAAATGAGACAGAATCATGATGGATTTTGTATCGGGTTTACCTCTGTCACCGAGTAAGAAAAATGCAATCTGGGTTGTTGTGGATAGATTGACTAAATCAGCTCATTTCATTCCAGTTCGCACAGATTATTCACTTGATAAACTTGCTAAGTTGTACATTTCTCATATTGTGAGATTACACGGAGTACCTATTTCTATTGTTTTGAATAGAGATCCGAGATTCACATCACGTTTTTGGAAGAAACTGCAAGATGCATTACGTACGAAACTAAACTTTAGCACTGCTTTTCACCCATAGACGGATGGTCAATCTGAGCAGATTATTTAGATACCCGATGATATGTGAAGATGTTGTATTCTTGAGTTTGAAGGTATGTGGGAACAATACTTGCCATTGATTGAATTTGCATATAATAATAGCTTTCAATCGAGTATCAAAATGGCTCCTTACGAGGCTTTATATGGTCGAAAATGTCAAACACCATTGTATTGGACTGAGCTCAATGAGAATAAGATACACGAGGTCGATTTGATCAAAGAGACTAAACAGAAAGTGAAAGTAATACGTGATAGTCTGAAAGTAGCATCGGATCATTAGAAATCATGTGCAGATTTAAAAAGAAAAGATATTGAGTATCAGATCGAGGACAAAGTGTTTTTGAAAGTATCTCCTTGGAAGAAAATACTTTGATTCGATCGTAAAGGTAAATTGAGTCAGAGGCTCATCGGACCGTATGAAATCTTAGAGCGTGTCGGGCTAGTTGCGTATAGATTGCTATTGCCACCTGAGCTAGAAAAGATTCACAATGTATTTCACGTATTGATGCTACGAAGATACAAATCAGATCCTTCGCATGTTATTTCCCCGACTGAGGTTGAAATTCAACCTGATATGTCTTTTGATGAAGAACCGATATAGATTTTAGCTTATGAGATCAAAGAGTTAAGAAATAAGAAATAGCATTAGTGAAAGTATTGTGGCATCAACACGGGATTGAAGAAGCTAGGTGGGAACCCGAGGATGCTATGAGAAAATAATATCCAAACCTATTCACTAGTAAGATTTTAGGGGACGAAAATCCCTAAGGGGGGAGAGTTGTAACAGCCCGGTTAAGACCCTAGTCAAAATAATGGTTTCGAGACCATTGGAGAATTCGACTAAGGCATGGTTTTGATGAATTTTGTATATTTGGTGTTTTGTGTAACAAGGACTAAAATGTCAAAATGTGTAATTTTATGGGCTAAAGTGCAAAAATGCCTAAAGATGTGTTTGTGTATTAAATTGAATGTGTTGGTGATTAAATAAGTTAATTTTGAATACATATAGATCAAGAAAGGAGAAATTCAGACCTAAATCAAGGCAAAACTAAAGTGCTCGATTCATCGACTAATATCGTCGTTTTTACGTCTGAGGTAAGTTCGTGTATAATACATATTATTTGTATAATATTTGTAAGTGATGAGATAAATAGAAATGAGATTGAGAAGTTGGAGTATGTGAAATGTAAATTGAATTTGAAGCACTAAGTGTGCAAGAAATGAAATAGCTACAACTATAAAAAATGGCACTGAGTGTGCAAGAAAATAACAGCAATGGCTGAATAAATGACACTATGTGTGTGATACTGATATAAGTTCGGTTTAATGAAATGGCACTAAGTGTGTGATATTATTATAGCTTCGGCTAATTAATTGGCACTAAGTGTGCGAGTTCATTAAATGTTCAAGTATGATCGAATGAAGTAGTACATCGAGCATCGAAGTGATAAATGTGATAGATAAGAACGTGATGATACAGGTATGTACGGAACCTATGTGGTTGATGATATTGAGTATGAAGTAGATGAAAGGTTATGTAAATGAAGGATGAGATGAGTTGCATTAAGTGTTAGCTAATTGATAGAATTGTATTTTAATTGATTAGTTAAATGTGTTCTTGACACACGACCTAGACACACAAGTGTGTCTGGTGGCCGTGTGAGGCACACAGCCTTGGTACATGGGCATGTGAGGCCATTTCGAAGGGTACACGGGCTAGACACACGGGTGTGTGGTCGGTCGTATGATCCATGTCAGTTTCGACCATGGCCAAGACACACAAGTCTGTCTTGTGGCTGTGTGGTGAAGTCAGTATATATGCCCTGTTTTGCCACAGTCTAGACACACGGCCGTGTCTAATACCGTGTAAGGCACACGGCCTGTTCACACGAGCATGTGACCTGCATAACTTTGATAAATTTTTAAGTTTCAAAAAATTTTGTATGAGCTCGGTTTAGTCTCGATCTATTTCTAAAGCATGTTTAAGGTCTCATTGACCTAAGAAAAGGACTTTATGTTGATGTATGACTATGATGCTATGGTGATTGTGAAATGAACGCTAAATGTTCCGATATGTTCAGTAATGCCTCTTAACCCTAGTCTGACAACGGATACGGGTTAGGGGTGTTACAGCTATCCCCTCCAACGGTGCCAAATCTTGATCGATTATTTAACGTCAAAGCGATAATGTGCAAGCATACACTGTCGGTGAAAGTATAGTAGATAGATATGAGTCTATCAGATATCGATCCCACAGGGATGGTAGTCTTTTGTCTATTTATGTTGGTGCAACAACTAGATGGAAGGAGATAAATTGTAGGAATAGTTGTCGATGCAATAACTTCAAAATAATAAAATAAAATATGATAATGATAAACTGGGATCCCCGACATGAATCTTCAGCAGAATACTAAGTGCTCACAAGGTATAAAAAGATAGGTGATTGTCGAAACAATAAAGTCCAATGTATATCTTACCAAGCGCCACTCCTCTATTTAATCTGAAACTTAAACATGCATACTAACCTCACTTTTCGATGATGCCAATACAACACTATTAAGAACAAGTGGACTTAATTCCTCTAATCCTCACTCAACTTCTGTTGTAATTCTTGTTGGATCAAACTGTCACTGCACTTTCCAGTGTCAGTGACTGCAATAACACTTTCGTGTTAAAAAAATTCAAACCCCAGGATTAAACACTAAAAGCAAGATTGAATAAGATAAAATTTAATCAAGAATTCATGTGTACTTCCATACAAATAGATAATAGAGAATAATCACCAGCATTCATAAAGAAATAAGAAAGAACCGAGTGGAGAATACTATTCCTAAACAACTTGACTAAATCTCTTTATTCCCTCTTGTCTTGCACTTAGGTCTTCACGTTAGAAACTAGTTTACATCTAGTTTTCACGTTCGCTCGCCCGTGAGAGGCTTAAGCTACCATGGCCGCAAGCTTTCAGATAGGATGATGAAGATGATGATCCAAAAAAAAGAGCTAGCTTTTCTTCTCACGTCCACCTTTTATGTCCTCTAACAATACTAGTGTCCTCTTCTCAAAATTATTTTGTCCTTGTACGTACAAGTCAGTTATACCAGATTGGACAGCTCACGCAAATTTATTTTTTATCTAGACAACTGTCAGGTGCGGCGATAATTCTGGACACAATCTGGAACTCACTTATGCAGTGACAGTAATGCAAAAAGATAGCAAAATTAAGGATAAAATAGGCTAGGATTCACTGAGTTGTAAAATGTAGTTTACTAAACTGAAAATGCTAAAAGGTATGCTAAGGATAACTAAATGGGAACAATTTA
This sequence comes from Gossypium longicalyx, assembly GCA_025698465.1. Lineage (NCBI taxonomy): Eukaryota > Viridiplantae > Streptophyta > Magnoliopsida > Malvales > Malvaceae > Gossypium > Gossypium longicalyx. The sequence continues at coordinate 40,630,973 of CM046998.1, read as the reverse complement.
ACCAATAAGTAAGGGGAAAAAACTATGTTCATTCTAGTGCTATCAGTCTCCCTCCCTTTCCAAAACTTCACACCTTTGCCATTTGTAGATGTTCATTGAACGTAGTGCATGTTGACCAAACCCTATTCCCATTCACCACCTCTTCTTTTCGTCCGCTCCTCCCACATTCTCCTATTTCTCTTTTTTTCCTCTTCCTTTCTCATCTGTTTTCTCTCTATTTGCTAAAACCACCACTCTTTCTCTTTTAACTTTTGTTCCTTTCCCCCACCATGACTGAACCCTTCACCACTTTTTACCATGCGTCGTGTCTACCGTACCTCCTCTCCTCCTTTTTTTCTCCTCCTATTGTCTCTGTGATTGCCATTTCACACCATCGCGGGTCTTTTTTCTCCTCTATTTCTCTCCTCCCTTTTTATTTTCTTCTCCAACCTTATTGCATTGAAACCCATATAGTTTCTTTCTTCAACCATCACTGAACTACCGTTCCTTCATCACCGGATCACCGCTAAGCTACCGTCGTCACTACCGCCAGTGGTTGAATTGCTTCCCTTTTCTTTCTTCTCTATTTTTTCATTCCATATATTGATTAAACTTATACTCACTTTTCTTTAACGATTCTTTTAGATCGCTCAAATCTCCGATCTCATTTCTATTCGGATTCATCGTCCATCTCGATTTAACCAAGTTTGCAAGTGTAGGTTATTTCTATCATAGACTCCTCTTGGTGACTTCATCTCTTGGCCGAACAATATAGTGGCCATAGGGATAATTATTTTTATTATTTTTTATGCTAATACTTTTCCTTACAATCTTTGAAGGACCAAACGGTAATCATAGGGGAGGCCCTATTGTAAATTATCTTTTTGAGAGTCCAAAACTGTGGGGTAAGTGTTAGTAAGGCTATTAGTAATCGATCTATTAGTGATAAATTATTTTTAAACGAATCCTAAACAATAAGCATTATTCATGTGTTAGATACGTCTTTTGAGTTAGATTAAGCGAAATTGATACTAAGGATTGTGGAATTTAGGATCTTCGATAAAAGGTGTGGGATTGATTCTACTTATTGTATGCTATATAATTAAATTTGGTTATATTAATAACTTAAACATGATTAATTGTTAGTACACTAAGCAATTTAAAGAGGAGTTGAAAAACTCATTACAAAGGGCCCAAGTAAGTGACTCTATTCGAAATACATTTTGTAAAATGCATGAGATATGTGATATGATGTGATTATTTTTATAAATAATGATGTATGTGTAGTTCTCATTATCGTGACATGTGTTGCATGGCTTATGTGATATATTTGGTGATTCAAGTATGTGATATATATATATATATGATCATGTGAATATTAAGATCTATGATCTAATGTGACAAGCATGATTAAGCATGTTAAAGTGATGACTAGTGAAATGTGATTATGTGAACATGTCCACATGCCTAAGTGTTAAAAGTGATTCACATGTGTTTAAAAGTGAAATTTCCATGTGACATGCATAGAGTCATATTTTGTGAAAGATGGAAGTATGTGGCAGTATATGTAACAGCTCGTTTTTAGTCAAATCGAAACAGTGGTTTCGGGACCACAAATTTGAAGTCAAAATAATTATTTTATTATTATTTTAAGGTCTACAGCATGATAGTATAATTGTGTGAAATTTTTGTTAAGAAATTTTATTGCTTGAATGCTTAGTTTGATAAAAAGGACTTAATCATGTAAAGTCTAAAACTTGTGTTCTAATAGTTAAAGGTATTAAATGACTATAAAATTAAATAGTGGAGGTTCTTATGTGGCAATTATACCATTGCTTAATTGAGTAGATATATCTGGACATTTTATTAAGTATTTTGATGGTTATTAATTAAAGATAAAATAGTAAATTAGGAAATAACTTAGTAAAGTAATAGAAACATGAAATAATCTTTAATTTTCTATCATCTTCCACGAAAAATGCAATTAGAAATCTCCATGGAAGGAGCTCAAGTATTCGACTATACAAGTTAATTGCATGGTATGATTTTTGACTCGATTTTTAGTGATTTCTATGTTTTTGTGATCATTGCAACTAGGTTTAGCTAGCCGAAGGACTAATTTGCAAAACTGTTAAAGGTTTAGGATGTTTCCATTTATGAATATGTATTAGCTTTAATTATTGATGATATATTATGAATGTTTGATGATAGTTATACAAGTTTTGTTAACTGATATTTAGTGAATATACAAATTAGAGATTAAATTGTGAAATGTGGAAACTTTGTGGTTAAAATGTGAAATAAATGAAAAAATATGGGCTGCTAGGGATCTAATTGAAAATCGGCTAGCATGGGTTGTGGTTGCATTGCATGAATTTGTAATTTTATGAAATAAGGACTAAATTGTAAAAATGTGAAATATTAGGGGCAAATGTGTAAAGTGGCTTTAAAGTGTATTTTGGATTAAATTGAATAGAGAGATTATTAAATAAGCTAAATTTGATATTATATAGATCAGGAAAAGCGAAATACAAACTTAGATCGAGGAAAGAACAAAGTCTTGGATTAATCGACTCGTTTTGTCATTTTTGCATTTGATGTAAGTTTGTATTTAATAAGCTTTGTTTCAATTCTATTTTAAATACCTTAATATTGCCTAAATTGTGAATTACGACCTTGCAGACACATTCGACGAAGATTCGGCATTGGAAATCCCGATTGAACCTTAAGAATAGCATAGAATACAAATGACATGTCATTAGGGGTTACATTCAGTTGGCTTCGTGCCATGATATTGGCACTTCGGGTGCGAGATTCATTGAGTTGGCTTTAGGCCATGATATTGGCACTTCGTGTACGAGATTCATTGAGTTGGTTTCGGGCCATGATATTGGCACTTAGGGTGAGAGACTTCCAAGTATCCAACTTATATTCCAAATGGTTCAACGGGTATATCAAAGATATGAAATGGTGAGAATAGATACGTAACAGTACAAGTATGTACGAAAAACTATGTGAGCATTGAATTTATGGAAGTTATAAGTTTATGGTTATAGTTATGATTGAATAGAAGTTAACATTTTGATTTGAATGTTTTGTAACATATTATGTCTATATTGTTTGATTGTGAATAAATAGTGAGTTTGCTTCTTAATTCATACGAGCTTACTAAGCTTTATAGCTTACATTGTTTGTTTTTCTGTGTTTTATAGTGATTTTAAAGCTAACTTGGATTCGGGGATCATTGGAGGCTTCATCACACTATCCAACTATCACTTAGTACTTTTAAAATTAAGTTTTGGTCATATGGCATGTATATGGACTTTTGGTCATTTTGGTATACCTTATTATGAATTTGGCCATCTGTGTTGGCTTATAAAATTTAAGTATTTTGTTTGTGTATAGCCATGTGAGTTGGCTTATTTTGGCAAGTATGGTGATGTATATATATGTATGTACTAATGCTCTTTGGTGATGTGGTTTATACTTGCTTATTGAATGGCTTGTTAAGATTTAGCATAAAAGATTGCAAATTGCTTAGGGTATGCCTTATTGTGGATTGGTACATTGAGTACGATATGAATGCATTAAGAGTTATGATAGATATGTGGTTTTAGGTAAATTGGTGCACAATTGAAAGTTACCAATTAAGTGTTTTGAAATTGTGAAACTTGTATGCTTTGAATTGGCAAAACATGATATTGTGAGCATGTTAGTTGTTGGTACTGAATTGGCATGTTTTGGTCTTGGTTGTGCTTGAATTGCATGCCTATTTATACTATGTTTCGGTGTCATTTGGTTTGGTGTAGATGTATACAAATTGGGTGGCAAAATGGCTTGCTAAATAGCCTATTTTTGTCTACACAAGCAGAGATATGGGCGTGTGTCCCTTGGTGTTAAAATTAAAATCAAGTCAGTATGCTCCACACAGCCTAGCACACAGGCGTCTGACTTGGCCGTGTGGCATAAGTCAGTATACCCTACAAGTTTGGCACAGCCTAGCAGACGACCTGGCACACAAGCGTGTGTGGCCATTTTTAGGGCACACGGGCTAGCCACATGGGCATGTGTGTTGGCCGTGTGACCCAAGTCAGAGAGTTACACGGGGTCAGACACGAGCTGGGACACGGCCATGTGATTTCATTTTGAATGTCTCACATGGCGGACCACACGAGCTTGTGTCCCCTGTATTTTGTAAAAATTTCCTAAGTTATCGGTTTAGTCCCAAACCTTCCCAAATACATGTTTTATGCCTCGTAGGCTTACATTAGGGACGATATGTATGTGGATGAATGATTTTTATTTGAAACTTGAAAATGTATGTGAAATGTATGTGTAATTGTATTATATGTTCGGTAAAGCTTTGTAACCCTATTTCAATGTCGAATATGGGTGAGCGGTGTTATAGTATATCTGCATATCAGTGGTGGCTAGCCCACAAAGTGTTATAAGTGGCAGTATATCTACATATCAGTGGTGGCATGTCCACAAAGTGTTATCAGTGGCAGTTTATCTGCAAGTTAGTGGTTGCTTGTCCACAAATGGTGATTCAGAAGGATGAGTTCTGGGGAGCTCGATATTGGTGTGTAGCGGAGATGGGTAGGAAATTTTATAAAATGTGCATCATTTTAAAATATTCATTGATATGTCCAAGCATAAATATTAGTGTTATAATTTTTAATATTTTTATGTTTGATATGACGTTATTGATATTATTTGGTATGTATGTTAATATATATGTATGTGAATATACTTGTGTTGATCCCACACTAGGCCTTTCAAAGCTCACCCATATTACTTATGTGTTTTTAGATAACCCTTATGGCTAGGACTCGGATTCGATCGTTGGTGATGCTCTTAGAAATGTTTCTTTTACGATTATGGATTATTCTTACGTTTTTGAATTTTATGGACTTTATGATTTCCTTTTGAGATTTTATTTTGTGATAGACTACTGAACTGTGGCATGGGATTTTTAAACTTTGGATGTTGGGCAAATTGCATGGATCCTTTATTATGGATTTAATATTTTGGTATTTTTCCTAATAAATTATTTTCCCCAAACTCAATTTATCAAATTTTGTATTTGAAGATCATCAAGTTGTTTTACAAATATTAAACAAGGATTCTTTCAAATTTACATTAAAAACATCGTATTTAGGAGAATTACTAGTAAGTGCTTTTCAAATATTAAACCAACTTACTTCAACTAAAGTTTGTGAAATACTCATGGCCCATGTAATCACTTAGATTAGGTTGTAACGTGTACGCCTGGTTTGATGGGTTACAATACATTTTTGTTCCGCCAGGATGCATGGAAAAAGGACTATTGTGGCTTTAAGAAGTATTAAATCTTTTAAATCAACAACATTTTGGAACACAAATTCGATTATAAAATCTTACTCAACCATGATAATCTATATTGAATTTTTTTGTCGTGCCTTGATGAACCATTTTGTTTTTCTCAGCTAACTTGACATAGATAAGATGTGCATATCTGATTTGCTCAAATAACACTGACTTAATTTTCAACTCGGCCAACAAACTACTCTCACTACTAATACAAAGTTGAGCGAACATCGCCTACAACTCAACTACTGTTTTTTTTTTACTCAATACGTGAGCTATGACATTAGCTTTCCTAGAATGATAATAAATAACACAATCGTAATCGATATAAATTGAACTATTTTTGGCTTAGGAGGTTTTAAGACTTTTGTAATCGATACAAATATGGCAGTTCTTACCATACAAATAGTTCCTCTAGATATTTAAAGCAAAAACCAAAGTCGCTAGCTCTATATTGTGCACCGGGTAGTTGCGTCATGCATTTTCAGCTATCGAGATGCATATGCAATCACCTTATTATTCTGCATCAATACGTAACCGAAACCATTTAACGAGGCATCACTATAGACCACAAAGTCTTTTCCCAATTTAGGCAAGGTTAAGATTAGTGCTTCGTTCAACATTAATTTCAATTTTGTGAAACTCTCCTAGCACTGTTCATTCCAAATAAACTGAAAAATCTTTTGCAATAGCTTTGTCACCGACATACCTATTTTTGAAAACCCATTTACAAATCTTCAATAGTAATCAACCAAACCAAGGAAACTATGGACCTCTGACACATTCCTTGGTGCTTTCCTCTACCTCAATCTTTTTTGGATAGACACAAATCCCATCTACAGAAATGGCGTGCCCCATAAATACAACCTCAATTAATAAAAATTCACATTTACTAAGCTTCTTGTACAATTGCTTCTCTTGCAAGACTTGCAAAACAATTCTGAGATGTTGTTCGTGCTCCACTTTTGATTTTGAATAAATTAGGATAACATCGATGAATACAACCACAAACCAATCAAGATTGGGGTGGAAGATGTGATTTATGAGATCCATTAATACCATAAGAGCATTTTTCAAACCAAAAGGATTTACCAAAAATTCGTAGTGGCCATAATGCGTTTGGAATGTCATTTTCAGTACATCACTATATTTTACTTTGAACTGATAGTAATCCAATCTCAAATCAATCTTAGAAAAGACTAAAGCTCCTTTCAACCAATCGAATAAATCATTGATATGAGGTAAGGGGTACCGATTCTTAATCAACAGCTTATTCAGTTGTTGGCGGTCTATACAAAGTTGCATTGAACCATCATTCTTTTTAACAAAAAATATTGGGGCTTCCTAGGGCGATATAGTAGAGATTATAAAGCCGCAATCCAAACTTTCAATTCTTTCAGCTTTGTCGATGTCATATTGTAAAAGGAAATCCAAACTGGAGCCATCCAGGGAACACTTCGATTGCAAATTAAACTTCCCAATCTAATGGTAACCACAGCAATTCCTCGGCAAACACATCAGGAAATTCACACACAATTCGAATCTTGCTGATATGATTTTTATCAGCATTCGAGTAAATAGCATAGTCTAGAAAAGCTTCACAGCCTTGATCTAGAAGTTCATTAGCTTGAACTGCTTAAATGATATGAATTGAACTTCCTGTTCTAATTCTATTCACTTCTACTGAATTACCCACAACACTCCGAATAAGAAACTTCTTTTTATGACAATCTAATATCACCCTATGCACGGTTAGTCAATCCATACCTAAAATTAGACCAAAATTGCCAAAGGGCATAATTAACAGATCAACCAGAAAAGATATGCCTTAAATTTCCAACGGACACCATCAACACACTTGGTCTACTAACATTGTCTGTCCTAAAGGACTTGATACAACCATAGACATTTTTGACCTCTCAAATTTCAGACTTCCCGATTTAACCAGTTCAGCATTGTAAGAATGTGAGGATCAAAGATATATCAAAGCATCAAAAAGCGTTGAAAATAGAAGAATGATACATGATACAACATCGCCAGCATCACCCTTCTCATGAGTCCGTATAACATATGCTCGAGTCGAAGCTTTAGCCTCTGACTGATGAACAATGGTTTTTCTCCCCTTTATCGAATCACCTCTTGATACTGTACTACCACGGTTATTCCCTCAACCCTAACTATAGGATTACACCTCTAGGTATAGATACAAGTGACATATCACTTTTTGGGCATTTAGAAGCAAAATGTTCAAATGTTCCCAATGAAAACAAGCTCGTAAAAATTTCCAGCATTCACCTCGATGCCTTTTCCCACAATTTTCTCAATTTGGTAAATCAAAATCTCAAGCGGGACCTTGTAAATTACCTACTAATAAGAATGGTTGACAATCTCAATTCCTTTTAGACCTATCGAACTTTACATTCGTTCTCCAATTTCTGTAGAAATCCTTAGTCCATTTAGGTAATGGAGTGAACTAGTAGTCCTTGCGCGTTTTCCTACAACTCGAGTATGCTTTGTTTTTATGTCGAGGCCTACGGCTTGCTCCATTTTAGTGCGCTCGACCAGGTCAGCAAATTTAGTAATTTGATGGGATACTAGTTGAACCCTAAGTTCATCATGTAAACCAAACAAGAAACATTTACAACTTTTAGCTAAGGAAGGCACATATTTTAAGGCATCTTTACTGTGTCGTAAAAAAAAACGCTCATAATCAACTAAGACATCTTGTTCTATTTTGACAATGAGAATCCTTGCTTCCAATCCTCGATATATAATTCTCTGACATACTTTTTATGAAACTTAGTCTGAGAGAATTCCCAATCAGCTCGACCAGTAGGTATGTGGCATGTAACTATTTGTCACCATGTATATGTTTCTCCTTGTAGCAGAGAAACAACACAAATTACACATTTTCATAGGGTGCATTCAAATTGTTCCAAAAGTTCATTTAGTCGATTCTAACCAAACCTCATTAGTTGAGGGATAAACCCCTTTTAGTCCTAGAAATTCAATAGCACATACTTCTGCAATTCTTTAATTGAGGCCTGTCAAACTACAAGCAAGCACAAGTACCACCGCATGAGTAGCTCCCGCAACTCTCTAGACAGCATCAACTATTGTATGAAGTATATTCATATCACCTTGTCCATCGTTTCCTCCTCTATCAACTCTAGGTTGTTGGGCATTAGCTGAATCTACACTAGGTGCTACAAATTCAACCTTATTTTCATTTTTAATGGAATGATCGCTACTATGAACATCCTGATCAACCTAATTTTTGGGTCTCTCGAGACCTTTTAACTATAAGATAGAAAGAATTTAATCAGCATCTAAATTCGAACTCAAACTTGACTCAACTTTGGCATGCATCCCTAAACTCGATTCTGAGCTTGATTTAGTCTGAGAATCAACTAAATGATTCTTGCAACAACTTGAATCTATCCTACAATAATGTGTATTTTGTGTTGTTTCTTTGCTGCAAAGAGAAATATATAAGTGGTGGCAGACAGTTACACGCCACATACTTGCTAAATGAGTTGATTGGGAATTCTTTCTGGCTAAGTTTCAAAAAATGTACATCGGAGAATTATATATGGAGGACTTGAAGCAAGATTTCTTATGGTTCAAACAGAATGAAATGTAGTTGATTATGAGCGCGAGTTTCTATAACTCAGTAAATACGCTTCAAAATTTGTGTCTTCTAAAGCTAAAAGTTCTAAATGTTTCCTGCATCGCTTGACTGGTAAAATTAGGGTTCAACTGGTAACCCATCAAATTATTGAGTTTGTTGATTTAACACCCCAAACTCAGCCTAGACGTTATGGCTGAATCAGGCGGTGTCACATTGGAGTGCTTTTCGAAAACTTGCTCTTGTTGATTAAAACCCGTTTGGAATTTTAAAGCCTCTTTGTTAGATCTCAAATCATTCTATCTATTCATTATTCATTTTAAATTGTCATTACTTTTTTAAACTCTGTTTGTTGCGGAAGCATTTCAAAAGCATTGCGAAAACGTAGTGTTTTTAAAACAATTATCGTTTTGGAAAACTGCGTTCTACATTCAACAGATTTAAATCATAATAACCAAAAACCCAAATTAAAAACAAGAAAATTAGAGAGGGCTTATTACATAATTCATAACCGAAAACGAAATCTAATAGCAAATAAAAGAAAATAGAAGTAGTAGTGTGGCCATCTCCGAGCCCCTCGCAGCACCGATCCGACTAAGGATTACTTGAATAGTTAAAACACAATGGGTGAGTTTACGAAAACTCAGTGTGTAATCCCGATATCAAATAAATAGTGAATAACACAGTCTGAGCCTAAGCCCAAATCAGTAACAGTCTCGGCCTGAGCCCATTACGAAACAGTAACAGTATGGGCCTTAGCCCAATGCAGTACCAACACAGTACAACAATGCAAGCCAACCCAAACTAGCCAACACACCACTCCGTACCACCAACACACTATGTGGGGACAAAGTCGACCCACCTAGCCAACACACCAGTATCGAGTATAGTTGCCAGTAATAATATCGCAAAGAAAGTGCGCCAATGTGATAACGAACGATAAAAAGCCGCCATGACGATATATGGCACAAAGCCATGAGTAGCGGCACGAAGCCATCAATAGCGGTACCAAGCCATCAATATTGGCATAAAGCCATCAATAGCGGTACAAAGCCATCAGTAGCGGCACAAAGCCATCAGTAGCGGCACAAAGCCATCAATAGTGGCACAAAGCCTTAAATATCGCAGCAATGCTACCAGTAATAGTAACGCAACAAAGTTGCCAGTAATAGGCTTTAAGCCAACAGTAGGTCCACAGTTGTGCAGAATATATAAACCCATCCCCATACAAAATATCATGTCATAAATCATACATATGTGTAGAATGTCTTACTCGGAAAGAACAGTCAAATCATAGCACAAATCAATCATTTACCCTCGAGGGGTAAAATAGTCATTTTACCTTATAGGGGTATTTTGGTCATTTTACCTACCTTGGGGTCTAGGTACTCTTATTGACCCATCAAAAGGTCTACAGTCGCCTCGAGCGACTCATCTAACCTTAACGGTCCTAACGGTGTAAATGGGTCCAATGCCCATTATGCGGCCCAAGTAGGCCCACACGCTCGTGTGGCCCATCAAGCCAAAAATCTACCACGTCCATGCGAACTACGCAGCCCAATCTAGTATTTACCATGTACCATTGATTTAATCCATGTGGAGCCCATGAGCCTATTGGGCCCACAAGGCCCATTTCGGCCCATCGTTGCCTAGGACGGCCCAAAGACATGAGAACGCCTATGGTGGCCTCTACAGTCCAACACTCACGTTTCGTGGGCTCGGTTCACCACATGCGCATTCGCACATCCATGTGGCCAAAAGGCCGTTCTTTCAGCTTTTTGACTTTTTAACTTTTGCCATTCTACAGTCTATTCAGTGTGTAAATACACACCTATTTACGAGAACGCGACGAAGTCCACGACCACTAACCTATATTCAAGCAAGATTCTCGATTAGTCCTATAATCAACAAGATTAAACACCCTCTTAAACACTTATCACAAAGACAAACCGATATTTGCCTTGATTGAATGAGTGTGGTTCAACCCACCCAAAATGCTGCTTAAGATTACTAGCAACCCCCTTGGTGGTTATCTACACATAACGCAGATTCATTACTCATGCTGCTAAAACTTATGAGTCAAATCCACATATAAAAGCCTATAACGCGTAAGTCCAAAGCAAGGAACAGGACCATTCGGCCAAAAATGTAACACCCCAGACCCGGCCCAGACGTTATGGCTAGATCTGACGTGTCACATGGACTTACGACTTAGTATGCATTCATTGGTTTAAGTGATTAGGGTGGTCTTTGTAAAAACAACAGTTGAATGAAAAGCCGGTTTATCAATCTTTAGGCTATCCATTTGTCGTTCTTGTTGAGCCTTGAAAACGTTCATTAATTTTGAAAACCCGCGCAGCCTAACACTAGCAGTTTCGACATAGTATAAATATAATCAGAAAATAAAAACCATAGCGGAAAGAGAAATTTATATAGCGGTCTTATTACAACTTAAAACCCAAAATTAAATCAGAATATAAAAATAATAAAAAAAATAAACTAACTTAGAAAAACAAACTTTGCAGATGATGTAGCCACTCCGAATCCCTCACAGCTCCAAGCCCACTATGGTTGGGGATTTCCTACAGAGATGAAAATAAAGGGTGAGTTTGGTAAACTCAGTGTGTAACATAACCCAACCATAGCCCAAACCAGATCAAACCTCAGAGCAAGACTTATCTGGGCCTTGGCCCAGTACAGAAATCAAAATGAAACTCATAAGCCCATAGCAGATACAGAACAAATATATCATGAATGCAGAAATCCCAACCCAAAGCCATCCATAACACTCCCGTACCAGCCTTACACCATGTGGGGAGACTACTTGACCCACCCAACCGCTACACAGCACAGAAATTGCAACGAGGTTGCCAGATATTGTGACGAAGTCACCAGATATAGATATTGTGGCGAGGCCACCAGAATAGATATATATGTTTATATATGTGGGGAAGCCACCAGATTACAGCGAGGCTGCTAGATATTGTGACGAAGTCACCAGAACAGATATATATGTGGCGAGGCCACCAAGTTGCAGCGAGGCTACCAGAACGCTTCCTCCATCAATATAAACCCATGTCCCATGCAACAGAATAATATGTCACAACATACGTACACAGAAACAGAATATCATGCTTTTTAGATAAAATAAAATATCCCTAAGGGTAAAATCGTAATTTTTCTTGTATAAGGGTATTTCAATAATTATTACCTATTGCTAGGGTTTCATGCTCATTCTAACGTTTACCAAGTAATCAGAAGTACTTACCTCGTCTTTTTACCAAAGTGGGCCTATTGGCCCATTGGCCCGTTTTCGACCCATTAAGCCCAAATATACCGTTGTGCACGAAAATGCACACTCTGCTCTCTAATCATCCAAATACACCATATTCATTAACAACTGTCTCACGAGCGCTCGCACGCCTGCGAGTTCACAAAATACCAACGTTTCGGTATTTTGGCTTTTACCGATTCAGTCTAAGGGAGGGTGTCGTTTACACACCTGGTTGATGACGATTGATGACGATATCTCCCACGCGATAATCTTACGATCGATCACTAACACATTAGACTTACAAATTAACGATAACTACCATAAATCCACGTCAACTAACCCAATCATCACACAAGTTAGTCATTTACGCACGAGAGGCAAAATAGTCATTTTACCCTCTAGGGGTAAATCGGTAGTCCTACCCTACACGGGTATTTTAGTATTTCAACAACTTATCCACTTGGGCCTACGGACCCATTGGGATTACATGGCCCATTTCAGCTCATCGTGGCCCGAAATAGCGATCCTACTGCTAGAGTAATGAGAAATACACACCTGTTAGGAGACTGTAGTTAATCTGCGCTCCCACACTCTTAGCTGACGCCCAACCCATACGAGCACGCCACCAAGCGAAAGGGATCAGCCCAGAAGGGTATGCCAACTCTCCTCATGGTTTGCTCTATTTAAAGCCAGCTCTCCATCTACTCTTATGTTAGCTTCCCGATGTGAGATCCCTCCAACATCAGAGTTTAAAACCAACACCAACTCTTGCCATCCCAACATAGCAAAATAATCAACCTTTGCGTGCTAAGGGATTCAAACCAAAGTCCTCTCACATGACAAATCACGCCACCACCACTAAGCCATCAACTAATTTGTGTCATAAGTCCAACACATTAAACTTTAAAGTGCACCTACTTGCTTCTAGATTTATTGAAAAGAAAAACCAAAATAAATTGCAAGAGCCAAGACTTGAACCTTGGACCCCTTGCTTCCTCTATGGCGTCACTTCCTTGACCCCTAAATGGCGCTACCTTGCCACTACACCACACTCCTTTTTGTGTCATCTTTTACCCCTTTACTCTTAAAAGCCCAAACGCCAAATGCATCACTTGTTCTTAAAATCAAAATTCCGAAGACTACCACGGATTTAACTTAATTTTGAGCCTTCCAAAGGCCCACTAACCTACTAAAATATATATATTAACCAACCAGAACAAACCCAAATTTAAAAAAAACACAGAAACACAGAAAACCCGAAAATTGGGCGTTACAAAAAACCCATTCCAGCATAATCTAGTTCAGATCAGTCACGATGACAAGTTTTACCTTCAATCCGAAACGAGCAAAAAGTTTCTTATCGAAACTACAACGCTAGAGGACTCCTTCACTCCTCGAGGGTTACTTAAACCTGAACGAACACCATAATCAATAAAAGAAGAAGATAAGAATCAACCTTAGAGAAAAAGAGGAGATAAGCCGAATAAAGTAGAGTCAAACTGAGACTTACAAGTCGGCGATCGGCCACCAAAGACAAAGACTTGGGAGAGAAGAATAGAAGAAGAGATCAAGAAATCGCCTTGGGAGCATAATCGACTAAGGAAGAGACAGGAAAAAGGTAGAACAACAATTGGTCAAGAAAGGAAGAAGAACTGAATGAAAAGAAGGGGAAACAAAAAAATACTCACTAAGAAGAAAAGAGGTCCAAAAAGAAACACATAAAATGCAAGCAAAACAGAGAGGAACCCGAAAGCAAGCAGTAATCGGCCTAAACAGTAAAAAATGCCGCACACCAAAACTAACCAAAATTGGCAACCAACACAAAAAGAAAAACTAAAGCCGGCTTTTGCCAAAAGAACTCCCAATTCGGCAACTTCTTTACCCTTATCCACCTCAGCCAAAACACTCTTGAACAAGAGTTCAAATTCGGCACAACCTCTTCCCTTTTCATATCCCACAAAGTCCTAAAATCCCTCCTCCAATCTCTCCATGGAATCCTCTTTGATTTAATCCATGACCTATTCAAATTCCAACCTCCAGAGTTCTAGTCAGACTCCACTTCTCATGCAACAAAGAAGTAAAATAAATACTCCTTTGTGCAAAGAGTGACTCAAACCCCCAACCTCTTTAGAAGCACAACACACCACTACCACTACACCACAACTCTCTTTGTATCATATCTTACCTAATTTAATTAAAGAAGCCTACTATCTAGAACTAAGGGCCCTATTCACTTAAAATTAAAATTTCTGCTAAAGCCCATGTTTGAACACAAGACTTCTCAGACACTTCCCTAAGCACTCAAACACTGAAATAACCATGTGTTTGTCTCATTTCCTTGCACAACTTAATACTTACGTGCAGTCTCCTAGCTATTCCCATGCTCATTGCCTACTTCTTCTAGGCCCAAATTTGAGGCGTTACAATTCACAATTCCTTAAAGAAATTTCGTCCTTGAAATTTTCAACTATCGAAATAGCTGTACAACCTAGACTATACCACTACGCCCTCGCAACGCACTCTGATCCCAAAAACACTTACATACTTTAACTTGAACTTGAACCCTCTTACACACTCCCAAACACCAACCACTGGAGCAGATAGATATCACCCGCATACAATTTCTATATCCAAATCATCACACCCAAATAAAACATACCTTAATTAAAAGTGACTTGGAAATCTCGAACCCAATGCTCCCTCAACCAGCATCTAAGACAAGCTCCTGACTTCCTCCGGTATTCTCCCAAATAGTACCTTTTACAATGCTCGCAAGCTAGTAAGTTCGGACGTGTTTTAACACGTTTCACAAAATGAGGCTCTAGCCTCAGAGAACTGTGATCTCTCTTCTTCTTACAATCCAAGACCTAGCCTAAAGTGTTTCACCAATCTCCTTAACTCTAGCCTCAAACACTTCCTCTAGCACCTCCTTTACTAATCGAGTCAGTACCCCAGTACCAAGCTCCAGGTTATCATCACCCGAAGTTGGCGAACTTACCTTGACCTCCGTCTCCTGAACAATCTCATGATCTGGTGAAATAGGCAACCCGTTGCGACCTTGCTTACCTCTGAATTCCATATTAGTACTGTCTCTAACTTAAAAATCTACATTTCCAGAACACACATAGAATAAATACAAAATCAAAATTCCATTGTTTCCAATATAGTCCAATACCTAAAGAAGTCATAGTATTTATATTTACTGCATTACTGTGCAAACAAGCAATAGTTTCAAAATGACTTAAAGAATCGACGCTGGTAACACGGTGTACCACACACATTCAGTGAAAACATTTCAAAATACTCTCAAATCATTTGAAGTAGTTCTTTTTGGAAATTCCAAGTTTTGGAAGAAACCCAAATCAACAGCCAAGTTTAGCATCTTGACTCTGATACCTATAAATGTAATACCCCAAACCTGGCCTAGACGTTATAGCCGAATCAGGCAGTGTCACATTGGAGTACTTTTCGAAAACTTGCTCTTGTTGATGAAAACCCGTTTGGAAATTTAAAGCCTCTTTGTTAGATTTCAAATCATTCTAGCTATTCATTATTCATTTTAAATTGATATTACTTTTTAAACTCTGTTTGTTGCGGAAGCATTTCAAAAGCATTGCGAAAACGTAGTGTTTTTAAAACAATTATCGTTTTGGAAAACCGTATTCTACGTTCAACAGATTTAAATCATAATAACCAAAAACCTGAATTAAAAACAAGAAAATTAGAAAGGCCTTATTACATAATTCAAAACCCAAAATGAAATCTAATAGCAAATAAAAGAAAACAGAAGCAATAGTGTGGCCATCTCCGAGTCCCTCGCAGCACCGATCCGTCTAAGGATTACTTGAACAGTTAAAACAAAAGGTGTGAGTTTACGAAAATTCAGTGCATAATCCTAATATCAAACAAACAGTGAATAACACAGTTTGGGGCTTAAGCCCAGATTAGTAACAGTCTGGGCCTGAGCCCTTTACGAAACAGTAACAGTGTGGGGGCAAAGTCGACCCACCCAGCCAACACACCAGTATCGCAACATAGCTACCAGTAATAATATCGCAGCAAAGCTGCCAGTAACAGTAATGCAGCAAAGCTACCAGTATCAGTATATGGCACAAAGCCATGAGTAGCAGCACTAAGCCATCAATAGTGGCACAAAGCCATCAATAGCAGCACAAATCCATCAGTAGAGGCACAAAGCCATCAATAGTGGCACAAAGCCTTAAATATCGCAGCAATGCTGCAAATAATAGTAACGTAGGAAAGCTACCAGTAATAGGCTTTAAGCCAAAAGTAGGTCCACAGTCGGCTTGTGTGACCCGTGCAACCTTAGGTCCAGAGTAGTCTTGTGTGACCCGTGCGAGTGTATCAGTACAATTCACTTCCTCCAAAATATATAAACCCATCCCCATGAAAAGTATCATGTCATTAATCATACATATGTGCAAAATGTCATACTCAAAAAGAACAGTCAAATCATAGCACAAATTCGTCATTTACCCTCGAGGGGTAAAATAGTCATTTTATCCAATAGGGGTATTTTGGTCATTTTACCTGCCTTGGGGTCTAGGTACTCTTATCGACCCATTAGAAGGTCTACAGTCGCCTCGAGCGACTCATGTAACCTTAACAGTCCTAACAGTGTAAATTGGCCTAAGGCCCATTATGCGGCCCAAGTAGGCCCACACGCTCGTGTGGCCCATCAAGCCCAAAATCTACCACGGCCATGCAAACTACGTAGCCCAATCTAGTATTTACCATGTACTATTAATTTTATCCGTGTGGAGCCCACGAGCCCATTGGGCCCACACGGCCCATTTTGGCCTAGAACGGCCCAAACCCATGAGAACGCCCATGGTGGCCTCTACAGTCCAACACTCAGGTTTCGTGGGCTCGGTTCACCACATGCGCATTCCCATACCCATGTGGCCAAAAGGCCATTCTTTCAGCTTTTCAGCTTTCTGGCTTTTGCCATTCTACAGTCTATTCACCTGTTTACGAGAATGGGACGAAGTCCACGACCACTAACCTATATTCAAACAAGATTCTTGATTAGTCTTATAATCAACAAGATTAAACACCCTCTTAAACACTTATCACAAAGACACACTAATATTCGCCTTGATTGAATGAGCGTGGTTCAGCCCACCCAAAACGCTGCTTAAGATTGCTAACAACGCCCTTGGTGGTTATCTGCACATAAAGCAGATTCATTACCCATGCTGCCGAAACTTATGAGTGAAATCGACATATAAAAGCCTATAAAACGTAAGTCCAAAGCGAGAAATAGGACCATTTGGCAAAAAACCCATGCCAGTATAATCTAGTTTGGATCAGTCACGATGACAAGTTTTACCTTCAATCTAGAATGAGCAAAAATGTTCTTATCGAAACTGCAATGCTAGAGGACTCCTTCGCTCCTCGAGGGTTACTTCAACCCGAATGAACATCATAATCAATAAAAGAAGAAGATAATAATTGGCCTTAAAGAAAAACATGAGATAAATCGAATAAAGCAAATTCAAGCCGAGACTTACCAGTTGGCATTCGGCCACCAAAGACAAAGACTTAGGAGAGAAGAACGGAAGAAAAGGAGAGAAGAAGAGATCAAGAAATCACCTTGAGAGCACAATCGACTAAGGAAGAGACGGGAAAAAGGGACAGTAACAATCGGTTAAGAAGGGAGGAAAAATCGAATGAGAAGAAGGGGAAATAGAAAAACACTTGCTCAAAAGAAAAGAGGTCCGAAAAGAAACACATAAAACACAAGGCACAAAAGAGAGGAACTCGAAAGCAAGCACTAATCGACCTAAACAGTCAAAAATGCCGCACACCAAAACTAACCAAAACCGGCAACCAACACAAAAGGAAAAACTAAAGCAGACTTTTGCCAAAAGAACTCCCAATTTGGCAACTTCTCTACCCTTATCCACCTCAGCTGAAACACTCTTGAACAAGAGTTCAAATTCGGCACAACCTCTCCCCTTTTCAAACCCCACAAAGTCCTCCTAAAATCCTTCCTCCAATCTCTCCATGGAATCCTCCTTGATTTACTCCATGACCCATTCAAATTCCAACCTCCAGAGATCTAGTCAGACTCCACTTCTCATGCAAGAAAGAAGTAAAATAAATAATCCTTTGTACAAAGAGTGACTCAAACCCCCAACATCCTTAGAAGCACAACATGCCACTACCACTACACCACAACTCTTTTTGTATCATATCTTACCTAATTTAATTAAAGAAGCCTACTATCTACAACCAAGGGCCCTATTCACTTAAAATTAAAATTTCTGCTAAAGCCCAGGTTTGAACCCAGGACTTCTCAGACACTTCCTTGAGCACTCAACCACTGAAACAACCATGCATTTGTGTCATTTCCTTGCACAACTTAAATACTTATGTGCAGTCTTCTAACTATTCCCATGCTCAAGGCCCACTTCTTCTAGGCCCAAATTCGAGGCGTTACAATTGACCTTATCGACTAAATGTAACACTTATCACTCAGTCTGATCGATGGACTCAAGTGATAAGATGTTATTGACAATTACAGACTAGTTACAATTCATAATTAAAATTTCATTTTACATATCAAATAATCACTTATAAACATGTAAATCATGCAATACAATCAAAATTAGGTTTAAATCAATCTTATGAAAGCTTTAAAATTAACCCGGTATCAGTCAAGGATCATTTTGAAACTATTACAAAATGGTGGGAAATTTTGAAAAATAAGGGTGACACGGTTGTGTCCCCTAGCCATGTGAAAGGTTAGAGCCCTATGAAGGTATAAACACACAACTATGTGGACAAACAACGTAACAGACTGAGGCCATGTGTAGCTGGAATCACATAACTACGCGAACAGACCATGTAACTCACTCTGGCCGTGTGGGCCAAAAATGCAATTAATCAACAATAGACGCACGACTGTGTCACTGGCCATGTAACTAATTGAGGTCATACCTCTGATCCAAGTGTGGCACACAGTCGTGTGGCTAGACACCAAAAGTGACCTATAATTCCCAAAACATACCTAGGTAATTTCCATATACAATGCATGATCTAAATCACAATGAATCCTACTTAAAACTTACACATTATTCAATAATAAATCAATCAAATTACCAAATTTCAAGCCATACCAATATTCTTCAAATGGCACCCCAAAATAATCAACATATCATACATCAATTTAACCATTCAAGAAATCTCAAAATGGCTCAAAATCAACCTTATGAGCATGCACTAAACTTCCAAATTATTTCAAGCTCAACATAAGCATACCATTCATTTTACCTTACCAAATTAATAGTTCATCATCTAATCACCATTTAATCAACTAAGCGTACATGCCTAAAACTACTCAACAAGATCACCATCAACAAGATCATTACCAACACATATATATACACATGATATTCAAAAGACCAATCTCATCCCAAACATAACATTGTATAAAAATATGACTCCCTTAGGTAAAAGCCAATAACAAATAAAACATTACCAAAACTTTGAGTTCAGGATTGTCGTTGGATGCTGATGTTGATCGTCGAACAAAATAGAACTTAACCTACACACAGGAAACAAAACTATACACTAAGCATAACTCAGTGGTGTTTTTATAATCTGAATATTATAACATGACAAAAATCATTTGAATGCATGATTAAAGAGCAAGTAGTGATATGCAAGTATCATGTCAATTAATCATTTCTCATCTCATCATCAACAATCTAATTCAATTCACAACTATAAGCTTATAATACTTTCATTTCATATATATTGGCAATCCCAATTATCAAATACCACATTTCATTCTTGATTTTCAATCTCATGAACCTAAGGACTTGATCATCATTATTTTAATTATAATTATTTTGTTATTACCATTTATCTCCCTATTAACTTGACTCGGACTCGGATGGATACACGGATCCAACCAGCACACCAGTTTGGTATCCAGTGCCTCATCGGATAAATCTAAAGTAAATAGTTTGCGCCTAACGCTCATCAATAAGTTTGACACCTAGTGTCTCATTAGTATCACAAAAGGAATTTTGCTCCCAGTTCCTCATCGACTTGTAGTCAAAGTAACCTAAAACTCTTCCTATCCTATGGCATGGCAACTATATCCGACTATACCCGAATAGTTAATTGGGTATTCATTACACATTTCTTTATCAATCAACATCTTAATTAACACGTATATTCATCGTGAAATCAATTATTCATATATATGGTAGCATAGTTCATCTCAATATGAATCCAATTCCATATTTATATGAACATACAAATTCTTTTCACAAATATTCAATTTAGTCCTTATTAACATTATTCAATTCAAATCAATCCAAAACAACTCATTTATAAAATAAAATGTCTCACCTTATGATCTTACCATGCACAAACAATTCATTATGCAATAATGCAAAGTAGTTCAAATTATAGAAACACAAACCGTAAACTCTGAGCTATTTGTCGATGATTTTGTGTTTTTCTTTAATTTTCAAGAAATTTGAGTCGATGTTAGCTACGGATGAAGAGAAATAAAATAATTCATTAATATATAAGAAAATTCACATTCAATTGAAAATTTATATGATTTTTTCATTTTATTCAATTTAGTCTCTAAAATTGGGACTAACATAAATTTCAATTCAAACCTCAAAAATTCAAATTGAATTCACTAAAGTCCTTATTGAATCTCCTATTTCTCAATTCTCCCACAAATTTTGAAATTTATGCATTTTAGTCCCTATTGAGCAAGTCATCAATTGACTTTACAATTTAGTCCTTTTTCAACTCCAAGCTTAAAAACTATCAAAATAGTACCTAAAACTTCAAATATCCAATAATGAAAATTTCCTAAATCTTTAATAGATCCAAAAATTAATACACGGGTCAGCTAGTTTAAGCTTTTAAGACTCTAAAAACATAAAATTTACAACAAAATTACTAAATTGCACTAACCAATTTGTTGTCAAAACTTCTAAGCCTTAAGGATCGTCGTTCTTTTTTCTCCCTTCACTTAGGTTCGAGTTTTGCATGAAATGAATATGAGAATATTTTCTTTCTCCACTTACTTTCACCTTTATGTTTTATCATTTATTTAATCCATTTAACAAATTTATTTTTATTAAAATTTATAACATTTTCCCCTTAAAACTTTAGGCAACAGTCTACTTTGATATCTTAAGTGATTTAATTGTTGCATAAGTCCCTTATTCTTATTCTAATAAAAGATTATTGAGAATTTGAACTTTTCACACTTTCCCTATACCATAAT
This sequence comes from Gossypium longicalyx, assembly GCA_025698465.1. Classification (NCBI taxonomy): domain Eukaryota; kingdom Viridiplantae; phylum Streptophyta; class Magnoliopsida; order Malvales; family Malvaceae; genus Gossypium; species Gossypium longicalyx. Next base: position 40,609,454 of record CM046998.1, on the reverse strand, counting down.
TACTTCATAATTCGATAAAATTACCTATCCAAAATTTAATTCACCTGCAACATAACATTTACAACCTCAATTTACGGAAAGGGGGTTCCAAAACCATACTTTCTGACACCACTGACTTTCAAATCGTTACATTGCTTCTATCATCGTATATATGGAACCTTCCTGTCTCATCTCTTCCGGTCTCTTAATTTGAAAGTTAATGTTAACCTTGATCGTGTCATTACCTCTTTTCTCGATGTCTTAACTACACATAATTGCGGATGGATCAAGAGTGATGGAGAATGGGTTCTTAATCTTGAACATGCTTAGAATGCTTAACAAGTCATCATCGATCAATAATTAGAAGGCATGCAATAAGATGATGCACTTCAGCCTTCGATTGGGAATATTCCTGCTCTGACACCTCCTCCTTCTCTACATACCCTTGCACTTTTTGATGTTATTTGCGGTTTGTCATTGCATGTTGATGCTCGCTTTGATACATTAACAACCATGTTAATGATTGGTGCAACCTCTTAAAGGAGTAAGTATCAAATCTTTCCTCTTGCTTCCCTCTGACTCCGGTCGCCTAGATTTCTTTGTTTACTTGTTACCCTTTCGATTATTGGCTTATGAAATTTGATACTTTGCTACGTTTTTTGAATGTTTGATTCATGATACTTCAGATGCTCTTTATTTGCTACTATGCATGATTCATAATGTTATGCTTTGGAAACTTTGCCTTTTATTATTTTATGTTGTTGCTATTTAGTTTCTTTTACTATTGTCTCTTGTTCTATCTTGTTTCTGTTTCTCCCCTCATTTTTCAAATGCTTGGTTGTCTTTGATATTACAAAAAGGGTGGGATAAAAAGTATAATTTGAAAATGTATGCTTTTATACAAGAAAAAGAGTTTATTTTCTAAATTTATAGTTTGAAACATAGAATTTTTTCTTTTCAACTTGTCATTAAAAATGCCTTCATTATTAAAGTGGAAAATCAATTAAAAATTCTTTTAAAAATGTCTTCATCAATTATTTTTTAAGGGAGAGCTCAAGTAGAAAATAATATTTGAGTAAATGGGAGTTAGTAAATTTTTTCAATGGTTTTGTTATATCAAAAAGGGGGAGATTGTTAGCTCTATCTTTTTAAAATGTTTTGATGTAACAGAGTCAAACTATTTTGATGTAACAGAGTCAAACTATGAACTTTCACTTAGTCAAATTTTCAATCAATTGATATAATCTTTTAAAATTATATTCAAAATGTTTACAAACTCAAGCTAATAAAAGAAAAGACTATGAAAAATCTCAATTCAAAACCAATTTGACCACGTTTGGATACTTCTACCAATACAAGTGTACACATGTACAGATAGAAGCAAGTTAGAGAGCACCCCAAGCCTTCTATTAGACTTCTACTGATACTTAAGGGCTCTTCTATCAAAACTTGGGGTGTTATACTAATACTTAGGGACACTTCTACAGATACAAGTAAGTTAGTGAGGATTTTTTGTTTCCCCTAGAACTTTTACCGATACAATTGTTGACACACAAGTCACAAACCTTGAAACCCTTAGACTTCTATCGATACAAGCACACTTCTACTAGTAGATCAAGCTCCAACGGTCACTTTTTCAAAGAGTTCTACCAACACAAGTCCAATTGTACAGAAACAAGTTACCCACAATATGCAATTAATGCTTGAATTTATTACTGCAACAAATCTAATTTACTCTCAAAGTCTCCAAATCACTTTAAGGTTGTTAGAAGGTATAAATACAAGTTAATAACTCCATATTGAAGATAAGAAACAAGTTCTTTAAAATCAATTGTAAAAATATCCAATCTTTTCATAAATGTTCTCTTTATTCTTTGCAAGATATTGTTAGAAACTAAAATGTAAATTAATTAAAGTAGAAGATATGAGAAACTTTTAAAATAAATTAATTAAAAGTGCCAACCTAAATAAAAATAATTTATTATATAAAGATTTTTGAAAGAGTTGTGAATTTCATTATCCATGTATGCAAATTATTTTTTAAAAGTAACTTTTACTTTTATTTATTTATATCTACGTAATAAATGTATTTCCATGGAAAAGTAAAAAGAAGAAGAAGAAGAAGATATTGTAGTTAAATAAAAAAAGAATATTAAATTAAATAAAGTTAGAAAATGCTATAGTTGTTATAAAACTAAGTAAACACAAAAGTGAAAGGATAATTCTATTTTTATTTGGGATACCATAAGCTTATACATGCCATCTATTTATAAGATTTATTTTAGCATAGGTTACAAAAACATAAATAAGAGAACTAAAGCAGCCCAGAAATTCTTTAACGGTTAACAGTTACAAAAGAAAAAATTCTTAGCTGTTATGGGTGTTGTATGGACATCCATTTATCAATGGATTTATAACACTCCGCCTTATTTTAATTATAAATTTCACAAGATTTACAATTTAGTCCTTAGTATCATGAACATTTAATATTTACTCTAATTTCACTTAAAATCAATTTATGTTTAGTTTACTACCATATTACACTTTAATTAAACCTTTTATCATAATATTTTATTTCACATATCAAATTAGTTTATACTTTATTTTAAAGTTTACCACAAATTTCGTAGAGTTTACATTTTAATCCTTAGGTAACAAGAGAATTCAAGGGTACTTACCTTTCATCAACCTTAAATCACTTGTTTTTCTCTTTCTCACTTGGATCATTTCCTATATATCTCTCTTCTATATCATTTCAAGAACAAAAACTTTTCATGAGAATTCCCTACATTATCATCAATTACTTTTCTAACAAAATTAAACTTAAAAACGTGATGGAACTTTGATATTCTTACCTTGTTTTCTTAATTTCAAGTCGTAGCTTGATTTTTTTCTCTCCTCCAACATGAACATACAATATTTATTCTTGAAATATAAATTCAATAGATTGTTTGAGGCTTGATTTTACTAGAAATTTCAATGGAATTACAAGGATTTCTCTCTTAATTTCAAAGAAAGGGCCAAATTGCAAAGAAAAAACTTGTTTTCTTTCATTGAAAGTGGCATAAGATGGTGGAGACGATGAAGATGACTTTCTTTTCATCTTTTCTAATTACTTAACCATTAATTAATTAATAAAAATATCTAATAATATAATAATTATAAAATAATCATAAATTATTACAACTATCATCCTTCAAAACCATTCATCCTGAATTATTACACCTCAATAATTGATAATTATCCAAATCAAGAAAAAATAATTTTGTCCTTCATAATTATCTACAATTCCATCCTTGAATCACTATTCACTTTTGGCAAAATTGTAATTTAGTCCCTCATATTTCTCCACTTATTCAATTCAACCTTACTTACCAAATTTTGTGTCACAAAGACTTTTGGGTTATTTACACTTTTGGTCCTTCAATTTCCCATATTTACATTTTAACCCGTAAAATATTCACAGTTTGATCCCAACTCTTTTCAGTCTCTTGCGATTTAATCTATACCCTGGATTTTTTTCCTCAATGCATAAGTCTTATTAATTCCCTCAATATCCATCTACCTTATCTACTAACAATGTTGATTCTTATTTTATTTACTTCGAAATTCTAACTCATATATTCTCAAATTAACCTTGTTCATGATTTCAAAGGTTTTAGGAATGTAGGGTTATTGATTTTGGAACCACTAATCATATTTGTATTTCTTTGCAGAGGTTTAAGGAAATGAGAAATCTATAAGATAGGAACCTCTCATTGCAAACCAAAGATGAAAGCAATATGGTAGTAGAACTAGTAGGACAAGTACAACTTTATTTTGATAGTTTTAGGAATATCATTTTGAAAGACTTTTTATGTTCCTAATTTTAAGAGAAATTTAATTTCAATTGCTTATTTATTTCGTCACAGTTATTCTATGACATTTAATAAAGGTATTGCAATTCATAAAAATCATTCTCTTATCTGTCAAGGAGGGATGAAAAATAATCATTATTTTATCAAGAAAATATGTACAAGGAGGGATGAAAAATAATCATTATTTTATCAAGAAAATATGTACTCAATATTTGAAATTGAACTTGTGAAGAAGAAACTTAAAACTTCTCACTCTAATGACGCATACCTATGGCATTTATCACTTGGTCATATTAACTAAGATAGAATAACTAGACTTATGGAAGATGAAACTTTAAGTTAAACTAAAAAGGTGCATTTTCCATAATGTGAATCCTGCTTGGAAGGTAAAATGATGAAAAAGTCTTTTAATTCAAAAGGTACAAGGGTCACTCAACTCCTAGAATTGGTACAAACTAATCTATGCAATCCCATGAACATTAGTGCATAAGGAGGTTATGATTATTACATAATCTTCGTAGATGAGCATCTATATTTGTATATTCTTACCTGCTTCAAAAGAGTGAAACTTTTATAAATTTCAAGAGTTTCGTACGCAAGTGGAGAAACAATTATGTTTATCCATTAAAAAATTTTGATTCAATCGAGCTAGAGAATTTTTATAAAATAATTTCTTAGGATACCTCAAAGGGAATGGGATATTATCCTAGTTGATTGCACCAAGAATTCCATAGCAAAATGGTGCGACAGAAAGAGGGAACAGAGCATTACTAGATATCATTTTTTAAATGTTAAGTTATTCACAACTGTTGGCATACTTTTGGGGATATGCACTACAAATGACATGTTATATTCTGAATGACATGCAAACAAAGTTAGCACCTAAGACTCCATACGAGATGTGGCAAAGCAATAAGCCTAACCTAAACCACTTTAGAGCACAGGGTTGCCCAACATATGTATTGGATAAAGATGAAAAGAAGTTGGACTCAAGAATGAAATTTTGCACATTTGTAGGATATCCAAAAGTGATGAATGGTGGATTGTTTTATAGCTTTAAGGACCAAATGGCCAAAGTGTTTATTGGAAAATTGGTTTAGAAACAACGTTTTTAGGCACAGTAGAAGTTTAATTTTTTTTTAAATAGAGCCTTGTGATATTTAGAGTAATAAAACTTTGACAAAATTATACCTATGATTTGTACAAGGCAGTCTAAGTCGATCTCGGCTTTCTACCAAATATCTTCCTCTACTATTCTCAAAGCTTGAATTGATTTGAGTGTAGGCTCAAACAAAATGAAAAAAGTGCATAGAATGAAATTTTTTCTTAAATTTTAGTGGGAAAGTTAATTCTCTCTTTAGAACCAAAAACTATGAGCTTTCACGGAAAATAAAATTTATTCTAAAAATAAATTTCCACTTTTCCTAACTAAATAACGATGCTCAATAATCTATGTGAATAGCTTAGTTCATAGTCCCTATTTATAGAGAAACAATAAAAGAGTTTTGTTCGAATAAGGTGTAATAAAATAAAATTTTAATGGAATATACAAATTCTACTAAGAGTACAATACGAGAGGGTGGCAACATCCCTAGGGTATCTAGGGTTTGCCATCCTTCACATCAACCCAAGCCTATTTGAGTCTTTCATATATTTGGTACAATTATGTGTTACCTGGATGTTTATCCAACATTTATAATTTATCCAACCCATTAAGTATTTTCTATTTCCCAAAATATTATTTATTTAATTAGTTTAATTAAATTAATTTTGCATTTAAATTATTTTCTCAACCCAATTTTAATTCCATTAAAGTCATGACAACTTTACCATATTACAATCTATAAGGAAACTAATTTAATTGTCTTATCTAATAAATCTATGGAGACTAATTAATTTAATTTTCACTTCTAACTTCAATTATTTAATTATCATCAATTTAAAAAATAATTTGAAGAAATTAAATTAATTTCTCAGTCATCTTTTATACTTAGTGAGAAAACACATTCACTACAAATAGTGATTCATGTGATCTATTTCTCTTACTTTATTGTTTTCATTCATTCCACATTATTGGTTCTATAATCAATTCATTTCGGGTTATCTTGAGTTAGCAAAAGAACCGATTGGTCATTTATAATTAGGGCTCAAATAATTTGTAATTAAGTCTAAACTCTTCACCTATTAATTAGAACACTATTAAGTCATAAAGTTATTTCACTATAGTACCATGATTGAACTATTCATTGTTATATGCCATTACAAAAGCTACTTATTAAGTGTTCGTCCAATGACATTATATTAAATGTGTTATCCTCATAGGATATCCTTAATCTCTTTGGAAAAAAAACATTTTCTCAATATAATTATATTTTATCTCATGGTAACCATTACATCTTCCTTCATGAAAAGTCAAGTACTAACAAATAGTAATTAAATAATTTATCTCTAAGACAAATCACTCATGGCCATGTTACTTGTCATCTATCATGTGATATCGATGAGTGGATAAGTGAAGCTATATCATTCAGAAGTCGTACACCCAACGTACCGGCTTTTGAATCTATTATCAATTGAACATAGGCTATCTATACATCAAAGCATACGAGTCACGCATACATAGTTCATCACTTACTTAGGATTAAGGTAAGTCACACTATAAACATCACAAATGAATAAATCCATAAACGGATCTAGTATCTATTATCTTGGGCCTGTCTAATGCACTGTCAGTCCAGTCAGTCATATTTATGTCTCTATCTTTTCGAAGTCATCCGCCCAGATACACAAAACAAGGTATCTCCCTATTTGGACTTGATAGGTGATACAATAATCTTTAAATCAAAATTTTCAATTCCATTAGACTAAGGATATGTTTAGATTATCTACTAGCATAAATTGTCTTCTTACAGTATGATCCAGTTAGAGTATTGACATGCAGAAATTTGGTTTAGCAGATTAAACTAGTTTTCTCACTTAAGGAGCCTGAATACAAGCATTTTCATTACAATTTAGTTAAGTTTTTTTAGCTTCACTAACATTTAATAAAAATGTGCAAATTGATTCTTTTATTGACCTTAAGGGCCGAATGAGGCCTAAGGGAGATATAACGTACTATGTAAGTGTGCAGGAGACCATTAAAAGGCATTTTAGGATGATACTAGACGCTATGCCGCAACATGGGAGGACTGATGTCGCAACATAGGAAATAGAATGAAGAAAACTCAAGTCTGCCTTTGATGTTGCAACAAAGACTGAGGATGTCGCGACATACCCCTAAAGATGGCTACAGAAGAACATACTGGTTGCTATGTCACGACACAGGTCCTGGTGTGTACAATCAAACTAAGGGTATTTTGGTCTGCACAATCAAACTTAAAGCTTGGGAATGTCAACTAACCTAAGGTTAAGGACGACAGCCACCTAAAGGCTATAAATAGGCTCATTTGACTCATGTTAAAAACACATTGGCATTAACCTAGTTTCTTCTGTTAAATTTAGTTTTGTATTCTTTCTTTCTTAGGTTTCTATAGTTTAGTTTATTCGTTGTTTTCTTTCAAAAGATTTGAATTGTGGAATCATTCAACTCTGTAGATTTACGCTTAATATCAATACAATCAAGCTCTTTCATTTACACTATCTTCTTGATTTAATTAACATGCTTTCTTTTAGAATCGATTATATATTGTTTATGAATGCCATGAGGAACTAATCCTTCTATGGGGGATTATCGAGTGCAAGTATGATCCGTTAATTATTTTTTAGGGTTACTCAATAAATAAAATATTTAGGAAAGGGAAAACGTGAAGTAAACCCTAGGCCTAACAACCCTGGGAAGTCATCAAGGTGAGAATTAATCAAAAATTTGTATTGTCTATCCGTGAACACCTTAACCCCAAACTAGTCTAGACTGTGAGGTTAGAAGATAAGTAGTTCTTGCTGACTCTTTATGTTAGTGGAAGATCAGAAAATCCTGTTAGGGTAGCAACTAGTTGATTAACGAGAAACCCGAAGTGATAGTTGATGGAGATTACTGAAGCAAGCTAATCACCCATAATCAAATTTGATTTATTCTTCCTTTTTAATCTCTTGAATTTTATTTTTTTATGTTGTTTTATATCATTATAAAACCCCAAAAATCATTTACTTTACACTCTTCGTACTATAACTGAATCTAAAGTACTAATTAGATCTTTTAGTGCTTAGGATAAAATTGATCTAACACTTGCCTCCCTTGGGTATGATCGTCGGAGTACTCACCCACTCCGTTGTAAAACTATATTACAACTCAACCCATATACTTGTGGAAATCACCTCGTAATTCTATATTTTATTACATTATTCACACTCTAGATGTTAGTACGTCCAGAGGCGGTCAAGTTGTTGGCGCCTTTGCCGAAGAAGCAAGTTCACTAGGTTAATTTTAATTTTTCCACGTTAAAGAATAATTCAAAAATTTCTCGATTATAGATACGATTTTACTTTATTTCATTTATTGTTACAAATATTTTCTTTCTAGGTTAGTGTATGACTTGCAGTAGGGGCACACCTATTGTAGCAGCCACCGATCCAAAGAGAACAATCCGAAGAAATCGTCAATAGCAATAGCAACAGATGCAAGATCCACCACCACCAGTTGCGGGTAATGTACCACGTGAAAATCCACTGTTGAATGACACTGACAATAAGACCTTAGGAGACTCACCAGCTCCACAGCTTCCTGCAAACATTTAGATGGCTTAGAATGAAAGAACTTTAAGGGATTATGATTACCAAGTCGGGACATGGTTCAATAAACTATAGTAAGGCCTGAAATTAGAGCTAATAATTTTGAGATAAAACTAGCTACGATTCAAATGATCCAAAACAAATCTGCAGTTTAGGGCCACAATGAAAGAGGACCCTAATCAACATTTAAAAGGTTCCTTCAACTTTGTGATACTTGTAAGTATAACGAGGTCGCTAACGATGATATTCACCTTCGGTTATTCCCCTTCTCCTTGATTGATTATGCTTTTTCTTAGTTAGACTCACAGGAACCAGGGTCTATCAGGACATAGGATGAACTCGCTGGAAAGTTCTTATAGAAGTTTTTCCCGATTAGCAAAGTAGTACAACTAAGAAGGGAGATTGTTCTTTTTAGATAGATGGAGGGAGAAAGTTTCTATGAGGTATGGGAACGATTCAAAATGTTGATTCAAAAATGCCCACACCACAGATTTCTTGAGTGGATACAACTGTAGGTGTTTTATAATAGGTTGAGTTCAAATGCATGATCTGGATTACACAGAGCAATAGGAGGAGCCCTTATGAACAAAACATACGAGGATGCGTACGAGATCATCGAGAATATGGCACTAAACTCCTGCCAATAGCCAACTGAATGATTCACATATGGTCAGAAACCCACTACGATAAAAGCTATCCAAGAGGATCATAAGTATCAACAGTTAGTGGATAGACTCAACCGTATCAAATTAACTTCTACACCGTCTATGCATGGGGGAGACAAACCGCTCTTCCACTATATCAAAAACTCAGCTGGAGAGATCACCCAAATCTGAGATAGGGGAAATCAAAGAACAGGTAATAATTTAAATCAAGTTAAAAATACTAATTATCAACCTTTTTATTTGCAAAAACCTAGGAAATGACCATACTGCATGTGGTCAATGGCTGGACAGAATTGAGGGAGAAATCCAGTCAATGAGAACTGATGTCAAACAAATGTAATCTGAGTGCACCGATTCAATAAGAACATTGACTAAACTCGAAGTTCAAATTAGCCAATTCATGAGCATGATGGGTGACATCAAGAGAAAAATTGGCACAGATATTCCTAGCAACATGGTAGATAATCCATAGAGAAAAGGTAAGGAGCATGTGAAAGCAATTGCACTCCAATCAGGCAAAGTACTGAGTAGCCCAGAAACCACTACTTCAGAAATAATAGTGGAGAATAATGAAAATCCTCAAGAGGTATCCCTAGAAGCAGAAAATGAGCCATAATTAGAGGAGGTAATCAGACCGGCAACAGAGATAGAGAAGGAAGTAATTAAAGATTGTACCGAGACAAAAATTCCATTCCCTTTGTGACTAGAAGAAGACAAAGATGGGATGAGGATAAATTTGTAAGTTTCCTAAGCCTATTTAAAACATTGAATGTTAATCATCCCGTAATTGAGTTAATTGAAAAAGTTCCAAAGTACGCCAAGTTTTTAAAAGAGGTGATAGCTAGGCATAAGAAAATTAAGGTAGGAGAGCAAGCTACTTTAAATGCTTCCTGTAGCGCCATTATTTCAAGACAGGTACCTTGAAAATTGAAAGACTCGAAGAGTTTTACTATTCCCATAGAGATAGGAAGTATTCATTTTAATAGAGCTCTATGTGATCTAGGAGCCAGTATTAATTTAATGCATCTATTGATTTTTGAGAAACTCGGGTCAGGGGATCTGAAAACTACTCAAATAACATTATAGTTGGTTGAGAGGTCTTCAGTACGTCTAAACAGAGTATTAGTGTAACACCCCTAACCCATGTCCGTCGCTGGAACAGGTTACAAGGCATTACTGGACTTATTGCATCATAACATATACATATCTCATACATTTAAACTTTCAAAGACATAAATAATTCATGTACAATCATATTATCCCTTATAAGACTCTATGAGATCTTGAAACATACTTTGAAAAGACTCGAGACTAAACCATTAACATTTGAAAACTTAAGAAAACTTAGAAAATTTTCTTGAATGCAGAGATCACATGCCCACACGGCCACCAGACACGTCCATGTCATAGACCATGTGGAAACAGGGCATACATACTGACTTGGGTCTCACGGCTGACCACACGCTCGTGTGTCAACCCGTGTGCCACACACAGCCAATAGACACGCCTGTGTGTCTAATCTGTGTAACTCACTGACTTATTTTAACTAAGCTTTAGTAGACACACAGTCAAATCACACGTCCGTGTGCTCCACCATGTGGACGAGAAATAGGTTTGTTTTAAGCCACTTTTCCTTACCCAAACATCAACATATCACCATACTTTCATTCAATTTGGCAATCAAAACAACCATTTCAAATACACATTATCAGCCATTGCAAAACCATTTATAAATTCAAATCAATTCCATTTGTGCATTCAAACACATACCAAACTAATATAATTCATTAGCCAATATACACATATAACCTATTCAATAATTCAACCTTAAACATCCAAGTACCAACTATTATTCAAACAGTTTCGATTCATATTTCTATCACATATCCATACCATTTGTATATCCTCATTCCATCAACTACTTACCAAAACATGCCATATTTAGTACACATAAACATAACTCAATATTTAACCAAGTTAAGCCAAATCACATGACTTAAACACATCAATACATATAGGCTTCAATAGTTAAAATAGCTTATACCTCTCATATAATCAACTAGCCTATACATGCCATATTACTGATTTCAAAGAGTTCAAAAATACCAATTCAACTCCTGGATAATGTGATGAAATCTTTGATGATTTCCAACCCAAGCGAGCTTTCAAATCATTGTAAAATACGGGAAATAAACAAAGTAAGCTAATAAGCTTAATAAGCTTGTATGACTAGTATGTACTATATACAATTCTAGTATGTACTATATACAATTTAACAATTAATTCACAATTAGATAAGCGTGAATACACATAAATCAGCTCTATCGAAATTAACACGTATTAGAATAACAACCTGATAATTCTTATATGTATTCATCGATTTTCACTTACGTATCATATGAAATTATTAAATATTACTTACTTGTCGAGCATGTCACGTATACCTGAACTGATTCATGCATCATATCAATTCTCGTACCGTTATCTTGTCCGTTGAACCATGAAAATAACATCGAACATTCTGTATCTTGCACACTAATGGGCATATATGTGGTTAAACTACCTATATCTCGATTTACATATAACATTTGTTCGTACATCATTATAATGACCTATATTATCATTTCAATACAATTCAACCAAAATTTGCCAAATGCATAAGCATATAAAATCATCAAGTCACCATAGGTGAAAACAATAAATATTTAATCTCAAGTACATATAACTTCATTTCATATTTTAATTTTTCAAATAACATCAGTACCATATAATTCACATATCATACATATAACATTAATATCACTTATAACCCGTAACTTATCCGTATAAACAATATTTAGGCTTGTTGAATCTATTAGAACTTCAAATGATAGTAGAGTGAATAATGTCAGTAATCCATCAATTCATCATCATACATGCTCTTTCGAGTCATGGTCGATAACATCCTCCTAAGCTGATAAATAGTAAGCTCTATTGAGCTGAAAATGGTAAGCTCTATTGAGCTGAACAATAAGCTCTTTTGAGCTGAACTGGTAAGCTCCAATGAGTTGAAACAGTAAGCTCTTACGAGCTGTGGTGAGTCTACAACAAATGCAGGAGCTCAACCAATACAGTAATCTCAGTAACACGTCACTCATATCCAATGAATTCATATAGTTCAAACGGGACTCGGTAACGAATACAATATATCATTAAGACATTTATATTTCAAGTATTTCAATTATATACATTCAATTCAACAATTACAAGTATAGAAAGGTTCGATTCTAATTATAAGAACTTACCTCGAGTTGCTCGAATAAAACTATTGGCTATTCGCCTACTTTTTGTTTTCACCGATCTAGTTCCAGTAATTGCTTATTTTGATCTAGATATAATATCAAATTCAATATATTAACCTCCAAATTATTCAATTTACATATAATACACATTTTGGAAAAATTACGCTTTTGCCCCTACTATTTTACATTTTTACAAATTAGTCCCTAATCTCATGAAATGAATTTCATTCAATTTTGGCCAAACCCAAGCCTAGCCTAATTTAATAAAACTTTATAGCAGCCCATATTTTCATTTATTCACACATCTAACAATGAATTTTACACTTTTCTCAGTTTAGTCCTTAATTGACATTTTTGTCAAAAATCACTTTATAAAACTTGTTAATCTAGCTTCAAACATTAATAATCTATCATAAAACATCTAAAAACAAAGCATTCAATAATGGCATCATTCAAAATCTATAGCAGTTTCGAAAACGAAGGTACGGGTTAGCTAGATTAAGCTGCAACGAGCTCAAAAACGTAGAAATCATTAAAAACCGAGCAAAAACCACTCACCAATTAATCTTCAAAGCTTGGCTAAATGTAGCTTCATCCATGGTTGTTTAGCTATTGCATTTTCAGTGGAGAAATAGATGGAAGATGATATTTGATTTTGTTTTATTTTATTATTAACATTTTAACCATTTTACCATTTTAACCTTTAATAATATCATAAATTTCAACAATTCCAAGCCATAGAATTCCACTATCAATGTAACACCCCGCACCCAACCAGGCACGTTATGGCGGATCGGCGTGTTACATGGACTTACGACTTAGTATGCATTCGTTGGTTTAAGTGATTAGGGTGGTCTTTGTAAAAACAACAATTGAATGAAAAGTCGGTTTATCAATCTTTAAACTATCCATTTGTCGTGCTTGTTGAGTCTTGAAAACGTTCATTAATTTTGAAAACTCAACACCTAACACTAGTCATTGTTTCGACATAGTATAAATATAATCGTAAAAATAAAACCCACAAATGAAAGAGAAATTTATATAGCGGCCTTATTACAACTTAAAACACAAAATTAAATCGAGAATATAAAAATAATAAAAAATAAACTAACTTAGAAAAACCAACTTTGCGGATGATGTGGCCACTCAATCCCTCACGACTCTAAGCCCACTATGGTTGGGGATTTCTGCAGAGATGAAAATAAAGGGTGAGTTTGGTAAACTCGATGTGTAACAAAACCCAACCATAGCCCAAAACAGATCAAACCTCGTAGTCGACTTATCCGGGCCTTGGCCTAGTACAAAAATCGAATGAAACTCATAGGCCCATAGTAGATACTGAACAAAAATATATCATGAATGCAAATCCCAACCCAGAGCCATCCATAACACCCCGTACCAGCCTTACACCATGTGGGAGACTACTCGACCCACCCAACCGCTACACACCACAAAAATTGCAAATGAGGTCGCGGATATTGTGACGAAGTCACCAGATATGAATATTGTGGCAAGGCCACCGAATGTATATATATATGTTTATATATGTGGCAAAGCCACGGGATTGCGAGGTCAGTGCAAGATATTGTGACGAAGTCACCGATCAGATATATATGTGGCGAGGCCACCAGGATGCAAAATGGCCGCGAACGCTTCCTCCATCAATATAAACCCATGTCCCTTGCAGCGAATAACATGTCACGACATACGTACACAGAAACAGAACATCATGCTTTTCAGATAAAATAAAATATCCCTAAGGGTAAAATCGTAATTTTTCATGTACAAGGGTATTTCAGTAATTATTACTTATTGCTAGGGTTTCATGCTCATTCTAACATTTACCAAGTAATCAGAAGTACTTACCTCGTCTTTTTACCAAAGTGGGCTCATGGCCCATTGGCCCGCCGACCCATTAAGCCCAAATATACCAAGCAGTACGAAAAATGCACACTCTGCACTCTAATCATCCAAATGCACCATATTCATTAACAACTGTCTCACGAGCGCTCGCATGCTCGTGAGTTCACAAAATACCAACGTTTCAGTATTTTAGCTTTTACAGGTTCAGTCTAAGGGAGGGTGTCGTTTACACACTTGGTTGATGACGATTGATGACGATATCTCTCACGCGATAATCCTACGATCGATCACTAACACATTAGACTTACGAATTAACGATAACTACCATAAATCCACATCAACTAACCCAATCATCACACAAGTTAGTCATTTACGCACGAGGGGAAAAATAGTCATTTTACCCTCTAGGGGTAAATCGGTAGTCCTACCCTACAGGGGTATTTTAGTAATTTTACAACTTATCCACTTGGGCCTACGGACCCATTGGGACTACATGGACCATTTCAGCCCATCGCGGCCCGAAATAGCCATCCTACTGCTAGAGTAATGAGAAATACACACATGTTAGGAGACTGGAGTTAATCCGCGCTCCCACACTCTTAGCTGACGCCCAACCCAAACGAGCACGCCACCAAGCGAAAGGGATCAGCCCAGAAGGGTATATCAACTCTCCTCATGGTTTGCTCTATTTAAAGCCAGCTCTCCATCTACTCTTATGTTAGCTTCCCGATGTGGGATCCCTCCAACATCAGAGTTTAAAACCAACACCAACTCTTGCCGTCCCAACATAGCAAAATAATCAACCTTTGCGTGCCAAGGGATTCGAACCAAAGTCCTCTCACATGCCAAATCACGCCACCACCACTAGGCCATCAACTCATTTGTGTCATAAGTCTAACACATTAAACTTTAAAGCGCACCTACTTGCTTCTAGATTTATTGAAAAGAAAAACCAAAATAAATTGCAAGAGCCAAGACTTGAACCTTGGACCCCTTGCTTCCTCTATGGCGTCACTTCCTTGTCCCCTAAGTGGTGCTACCTTGCCACTACTCCACACTCCTTTTTGTGTCATCTTTTACCCCTTTACTCTTAAAAGCCCAAACGCCAATTGCATCACTTGTTCTTAAAATCAAAATTTCGAAGACTTCCACGGATTTAACTTAAGTTTGGACCTTCTAAAGGCCCACTAACCTACTAAAATATATATTTTAACCAACCAGAACACACCCAAATTTTAAAAAACATAGAAACACATAAAACCTGAAAATTGGGCGTTACAACTCTACCCTCCCTAAAGAAATTTCGTCCTCAAAATTTTACCTGAATCAAACAGATGAGGATATTGTTGACGCATCGCCACTTCTGGCTCCCAAGTAGCTTCCTCTCTGCCATGATTACGCCACAGCACCTTTACTAGCGGAATTGGTTTCCTCCTCAAAATCTTAACATCTCGATCCAAAATATGCACAGGCTTGTCCTCAAAAGTCAAGTCTGTCTGGATCTCGATCTCTGCAACCGCCACAACATGAGTAGGGTCAAAACGATACTACCTTAACATGGAGACGTGAAAGACATCATGAATCCTATCCAACTCTGGAGGTAGCTCCAACTTATAAGCCACTGGACCCACTCGCTTAAGAATCCGATAAGGACGAATGAATTGCGGACTTAACTTGCCTTTCCTTCCAAACCTTAATATTTTCTTCCAAGGTGAAACCTTCAAGAATACCATATCACCCACAGAGTACTCAATTCCCTTGCGCTTCAAATCTGCATATGACTTCTGTCTATCAGATGCTTCCTTCAATCGGTCTCTAATCGACTTGACCTTATTCTCGATGATCGCCACCGATTCGAGTCCAAGAACTCCGCGTTCACTCAACTCGGTCCAACAACTAGGTGTACGACATCTTCGCACATACAGTGCCTCATAAGGAGCCATTCGAATACTTGCCTGATAACTGTTGTTGTATGCAAACTCTGCCAACGGTAAGTAATCCTCTCAACTGCCTCGAAAGTCGATAACGCATCCCCTCAACATGTCTTCCAAAATCTGAATAACCCTTTCTGACTGACCATCAGTCTGAGGATGAAAGGCTGCACTAAAGTTCAACCGCGTACCCAACGCCTCATGTAACTTTTGCCAAAACCGAGATGTGAATCTAGGATCTCGATCAGAGATAATCGACACTGGCACTCCGTGAAGTCGCACTATTTTTGCCACATATAATTTGGCTAACTTCTGAAGTGAATAATCAGTGCGGACAGGTATAAAATGAGCAGATTTGGTCAACCTATCCATAATTACCCCAATTGAGTCCTTTTTCGACGGAGTCAAGGGTAACCCACTCACAAAATCCATGGTTGCCCTCTCCCACTTCCAAAGTGGTACTTTCACTGGCTACAAAGGTCCAGAAGGTAATTGATGTTCAGCTTTCACTTGCTGACAAGTCATACATTTTCCCACAAATTCTGTTACCTCTCGCTTCAATCTAGGCCACCAATACAACTTCTTTAAGTCGCGATACATTTTATTCCCTCCAGGATGCATAGCACACAGACCTCCATGAGCTTCTTTCAGAATTGCTTGCCTCAAGTCAAAGTCCTTCCGAATACAAACTCTACCTCGGTAACACAGAACTCCCTAACTGTTCAGTCCGAACTCAGAAGTATTCCCATTCTTAACCTGCTGGAATCAAGAAACCAGGGACTCATCCCTTGACTATTTTTCCTTAATCTCATCCACCCAGGTCGGCCTAACTTGCAGTTCTGCTAACAGACTACCGTCGTCATGCAGACTCAAACGAGCAAACATGGCTCTCAGATCAGATATAGTTCTACGACTTAGGGCATCAGCCACCACATTAGCTTTGCCTGGGTGATACTTAATCGCGTAGTCATAATCCTTAAGCAACTCTATCCATCTCCGCTGTCTAAGGTTCAAGTAATGTCTCTAAACTTTAAGCGCAAAGATTACTGCTGCCAACTACAGATCAAGAGTAGGATAGTTAACTTCATGTGGTTTAAGCTGTCGCGATGTATAAGCAACCACTTTACCCTCTTGCATCAGCACACAGCCTAACCCTACATGTGATGCATCACTGTATACGGTAAAATCTTTTCCAGACTCTGGCTGAATTAGTATAGGTGCCTCGGTCAAAACTTTCTTCAGCTTCTGAAAAGATTCCTGTTGTTTCTCAGTCCAAACAAACGGTATCCCCTTCCTTATAAGCTTTGTCAAAGGCGCTGCCATCACAGAAAATCCTTCCACAAACCTTCTATAGTACCCAGCTAATCCCAGAAAACTTCGAATTTCTGACACTAACCTCGGTGGCTTCCATTCTAGAATCGCTTCAATCTTTTGAGGGTCCGCCTTGATCCCTTTAGCAGAGACAACATGCCCCAAGAAAGTTACCTCTCTCAACCAGAACTCACACTTACTGAATTTCGTATACAGCTCCTTCTTCCTCAGCACTTGTAGCACAATACGAAGATACTCATCATGCTTCTCCTCAGTTTCAGAATAAACCAGAATATCGTCGATAAAGACAACTACGAATCGATCCAAGTATGGCTAGAACATTCGATTCACCAGATCCATAAATGCCACAGGTGTGTTCATCAACCCAAATGGCATAACCAAGAACTCATAGTGACCATACCGAGTTCTGAATGCCGTCTTGTGAATATCCACCTCCTTAACCCTCAACTAATGATACCTAGATCGAAGGTCAATCTTGTAAAATACTGAAGCTCCTCTAAGTTGATCGAATAAATCATCGATTCTCGGCACTGGGTACTTGTTCTTAATTGTCAGTTTGTTCAACTGCCGATAATCGATGCATATCCGCATTGACCCATCCTTCTTCTTAGCGAACAACACTGGTGCTCCCCACAGACACACTTGGTCTAATGAAGCCTCTATCCAATAACTCTTGAATTTGGGCTTTCAACTCCACCAACTCCTTCGGTGCCATCCAATAAGGTGCAATGGACACTAGTGCCGTTCCAGGCAACAAGTCGATTCCAAACTCAACCTCTCGATTCGGGGGCAAACCCGGAAGCTCCTCTGGAAAAACATCTTGAAAATCCTTGACGGTTCTAACTTTATCCACTGTCATACCCTCAGTTTTCGATTGGCATACAAATGCCAAATAAGCCTCACATCCCTTTCGAATCCACTTCTCGGCTCTCAATGCTGACACCACATTAGACAAATAATCCCTACGCTCGCCTATCACCAAAACCTCATCATCCTTTGTGGTCTTTAACATCATTCGCTTAGTAGCACAATCCAAAGTAGCCCTATGCTTAACAAGCCAATCCATTCCCAAAATGAGATCAAATTCTCTAAAAGGTAGCTCCATCAGATCTCCAGAGAAAACTTTTCCTTTAGTTTCTATAGGCACATCTTTATACAGTTTATCTACCCTAACCGAGTGACCCAATGGACTTAGTACAGATACCCCACTCACGGTCACCTCAGAGCGCACACCCGGCCGACCCGGATATAGCACATGCAACATACGAATGGGTAGATCCAACATCTATCAACGCAGCAGGTATGGCATTCTAGAAATCGAAACGTGCACGATTATGACGTCAGTGCATCACCCTCCTCTCGCGACGACGAGTCAGATACACCAACGCTACCGATGAGCCTTAGCAAATCCAGCACCCCTGCCAGGCGCTCCTCTTCCTTGACCATTTCCATTACCGCCTCTGCCTTGCCAACGTCCTCTCGGAAACTATGGCCCACCCCTCACTGGTTGAGCGACCCTCTGCTCTAAAACTTGAACCTGATCTGGTTCCTGGAGACAGTCCTTAACCCGATGCTCCATAGATCCGCATCAGAAACAAGCACCAGAACGTTTTCGACACTCGTCCATATGTATCTTCCCACAACTCCTACAACCCTGAGGACTAACAGCATTCATCGGTACTACTCGAACTGGCTCCATTACCCTTGCTCTCTTAACATTCCCGTTCATACCACCTGAAAGTCCTGAATCTCTCCTAAAACGATTTTGATCTTTCACACGATTTTGTCTTTCTGTACCCTTCACTTCCTCAGCTATCGTAGCTTTCTTCACTAAAGCAAATGGGTTACACTCCTCTACGAGCAATCAAAGACCCCTAAGTTCATCTCTCGCACCATCCTCGGCGTCACGCTATGCTCATACTCTGAGCGACAATCCCGTACATACCGGCTCGGTCCTCGAAACTCGGACTCATACTCAGCCACTAACTTACTCCCTTGCACCAGTTTCGAAATTCTTTCCATGAAGGTCCCACGTAACTAGCCCCAACATACTTTCCTTTGAAGGTCGTCTTAAATAGCTCCCAAGTCACACCACGGTGGAGTTCCATCTCTCACCGTGAGCCACCACCGATAAGCCTCATCCCCGAGTAACGATATGGCTCCTTCGACTTCCGCTCTCTGAGCAGCCCGGATCATCCATAATCCGCTCTGTGGCTTCTAACCAATACTCAGCCACATTCGGAGCTACACCAGATACGCCCCTAAATATCTCTGCTCCATTGGCCCAAGTCGTTCGAAATATAGACCTCGAATTTCGTTTCCGTGCATTTGCCCCAAAGAACCCTTTCCAGAACTCGGAGCATCGCCTGGGACAGAGCATCGTCCCTGACACCTTGATCATGAGACTCTACCTCCATTGTCGGTGGTACCGGTGCATCTGCTGCCGGCACATGTCCTGAAGACGAAGATTCAGCTTGAGCATTACCTCGGCCACGTCCACGGCCTCTTCCACGAGCTGCTCGTGTACTCATTTTGTATTATCTGATTAAGAATTTTATGAATCAGTTTAATATTTCAGTGTTTATTACAGATGTCTTATGAATAACAGTAATTCAGAGTTTGAGTTTGTTTTCTTTTGTGGTAGCCTAGCTACAGTCTCAGTCTACTTATCAGAGTTTTTATAGTTCCAATGTTACCCTAACTAAAGTACCATGATAAGGTTTTGCAGAAGCATATAACAGATATTTCAGAAACAATCAGAAAGGCTCAGAAAACTTACAAACTTGGGCCGGAGATTCGGTGTGCCACCTTCTAAAAACTAAATTTAGAAAACTGATTTTAATCTTTAAAATCATCTATTTGTAAAGAGAAAATATTGGAAACATTCTCGAAAACAATTTAAAATCAAGTTCCTAAAAAAAATGATTTTCAAAAAGCTTTATTCAATGTTTCTTTAAAACTCTTATTTTTAGACCCGTTCAACAGCTGAGTTGTTGATACTTGGCTCTGATACCACTAAATGTAACACCCCAGACCCGGCCTAGACGTTATGGCCAGATCTGACGTGTCATATGGACTTACGACTTAGTATGCATTCATTGGTTTAAGTGATTAGGGTGGTCTTTGTAAAAACAGCAATTGAATAAAAAGCCAGTTTATCAATCTTTAAACTATCCATTTGTCGTACTTGTTGAGTCTTGAAAACGTTCATTAATTTTGAAAACCCGCGTAGCCTAACACTAGCTGTTTTGATATAGTATAAATATAATCAGAAAATAAAACCCACGGCGGAAAGAGAAATTTATATAGCGGCCTTATTACAACTTAAAACACAAAATTAAATCAGAATATAAAAATAATAAAAAATAAACTAACTTAGAAAAACCAACTTTGCAGATGATGTGGCCACTCCGAATCCCTCACAGCTCCAAGCCCACTATGGTTGGGGATTTCCTACAGAGATGAAAATAAAAGGTGAGTTTGGTAAACTCAGTGTGTAACATAACCCAACCATAGCCCAAAACAGATCAAACCTCAGAGTCAGACTTATTTGGGCCTTGGCCCAGTACAAAAATCAGAATGAAACTCATAGGCCCATAGCAGATACAGAACAAATATATCATGAATACAGAAATTCCAACCCAGAGCCATCCATAACACCCCCGTACCAGCCTTAAACCATGTGGGGAGACTACTCGACCCACCCAACCGCTACACACCATAGAATTTGCAACATGGTTGCCAGAACAGATATTGTGACAGAGTCACCAGATACAGATATTGTGGCAGAGCCACCAGAACAGATATATATGTTTATATATGTGGCAAAGCCACCAGATTGCAGCGAGGCTGCCAGATATTGTGACGAAGTCACCAGAACAGATATATATGTGGCGATGCCACCAGATTGCAGCGAGGCTGCCAGAATGCTTCCTCCTTCAATATAAACCCATGTCCCATGTAACAAAATAATATGTCATGGCATACGTACATAGAAATAGAGCATCATGCTTTTTAGATAAAATAAAATATCCTTAGGGGTAAAATCATAATTTTTCATGTATAATGGTATTTCAGTAATTATTACCTATTGCTAGGGTTTCATGCTCATTCTAACATTTACCAAGTAATCAAAAGTACTTACCTCGTCTTTTTACCAATGTGGGCCTGTTGGCCCATTGGCCCGTTTTCGGCTCATTAAGCCCAAATATACCGTTGTGCACGAAAATGCACACTCTGCACTCTAATCATCCAAATGCATCATATTCATTAACAACTGTCTCAAGAGCGCTCGCACGCTCGCGAGTTCACAAAATACCAACGTTTCAGTATTTTGGCTTTTACCAATTCAGTCTAAGGAAGGGTGTCGTTTACACACCTGGTTGATGACGATTGATGACGATATCTCCCACGCGATAATCCTACAATCTATCACTAACACATTAGACTTACGAATTAACGATAACTACCATAAATCCACGTCAACTAACCCAATCATCACACAAGTTAGTCATTTACGCACGAAGGGCAAAATAGTCATTTTACCCTCCAGGGGTGAATCGATAGTCCTACCCTACAGGGATATTTTAGTAATTCTACAACTTATCCACTTGGGCCTACGGACCCATTCGGACTACATGGGCCATTTCAGCCCATCACGGCCTGAAATAGCCGTCCTACTACTAGAGTAATGAGAAATACACACCTGTTAGGAGACTGTAGTTAATCCGCACTCCCACACTCTTAGCTGATGCCCAACCCAAACGAGCACGCCACCAAGCGAAAGGGATCAGCCCAGAAGGGTATATCAACACTCCTCATGGCTTGCTCTATTTAAATCCAGCTCTCTATCTACTCTTATGTTAGCTTCCCGATGTGGGATCCCTCCAACATCAGAGTTTAAAACCAACACCAACTCTTGCCATCCCAACATAGCAAAATAATCAACCTTTGCGTGCCAAGGGATTCGAACCAAAGTCCTCTCACATGCCAAATCACGCCACCACCACTAGGCTATCAACTCATTTGTGTCATAAGTCCAACACATTAAACTTTAAAGCGCACCTACTTACTTCCAAATTTATTGAAAAGAAAAACCAAAATAAATTGCAAGAGCCAAGACTTGAACCTTGGACCCCTCGCTTCCTCTATGGCGTCACTTCCTTGTCCCCTAAGTGGCGCTACCTTGCCACTACACCACACTCCTTTTTGTGTCATCTTTTACCCCTTTACTCTTAAAAGCCCAAACGCCAAATGCATCACTTATTCTTAAAATCAAAATTTCGAAGACTACCACGGATTTCACTTAAGTTTGGGCCTTCCAAAGGTCCACTAACCTACTAAAATATATATTTTAACCAACCAGAACACACCCAAATTTTAAAAAACACAGAAACACAGAAAACCCGAAAATTGGGCGTTACAATCAACACTTATGGATTAATTACCACTTAAGGACTCCCACTATTTAATTTCATAGCCATTTAATACCTTTAACTTATAGAATTTAACTTTTATGTTTTACGCAATTTAGTCCTTTTTACCGAATTAACTACTCAAACGGTAATTTTTTTACGAAATTTTCACACGAACATTCTATCATACTGTAAACCTTAATAAAATAATAAAACAAATATTTTGACTTCAGATTATGGTCTCGAAACCACTATTTTGATTAACCCTAAAAGCGGGCTGTTACAATAGGAAGATATGTTAGTCAAAGAGCAAAGTTTTATTATCCCCATAGATTTTGTGGTACTTGATTTTGAAGAAGATCATGAGACACCGATCTTCTTAGGAATACCCTTTTTAGCCACTTCGAGATCCACCATTGATTTACAAAATAATGAATTAACTATGAAAATTAATGGTGAAACTGAAACTTATGTGGCTCTCAATCAAGTGATGAAAATAAGAGGAAGTTAGGGGAACAATGTAAAAAATTATTTATTTCTAACATCCCTAAGTTAAGGGACATGCTTCCATTTATGCATGTGGAAAGAATAAATAGATTTAAGAAAAGGGATAAATGGCCATAGGTGGAACAGCACGATGGAAGATGGACCAATACCTACAGAATAGAGAAATACTCCTTCAGTGAATTGGTGACACTGTTCGATGAATCTGGTAGTAAAACTTAAAAATTAGTTGAATTGCTGCTTAACTTTTGTAGATTATTGTATATGTAACTAGTCACCTAGTTTAGATTTTGAATTTTATTTGATGTAGGTTCATCTCTAAACCAAAACATCCTTAAAGCTGGAAGTTCTAAGCCAAAACAGAGTCAATGTTGCTACATCGCCCTAGGGAGTCGCAACAGAGCAGACAATTTCCTTCAGACCTCCAAACTGCAGGGTGTGTCGCGACATCAAACCTCGGTGTCATGACATAGATAATCTGGTAGGGATGTCGTGACACGGAACCCCTGTGTCATGACATCACTGCAATTTTCTACAAGGTCGACCCGACCTAGTCGCGTAACTCGACAGACTAATATTCATTTAACTTGATTTTTAACCCTTTAAAACCCTATTTTCTAAGTTAAAACAATAATAACTTCTAACTAAAACATCTATTAACCTTTAATTCCCCAAACTTTCTCAAATTCTTTAAAATCTCTAAAACCCTAAACCCTTAATTTCATACACATTATATTTATTTTTTAGAACCTCTTCAACCATATTCAGGGCAACAAGGAATGGAAACATCGTAGGAAAGCAAGGAATTGAAACCAACTTTGACTAAATTTTAAGGGTTCCTAAATTCAACTTTTAACTGTTCCATTGAATTATTTTCTTAGTATTGTATTAGAATATCATGCCTTTTAGAGAAATTAGAAGAACTAATGAATTTGAACCATCGACGAATCCAAACCCCCTTAATTTTGGAAACCCAGATATTGGGAAATATTTTATGGAACTTCTAGGAAAAAAACTTTATCCAAGAGAGGGAATTTGATTCGTTAATGGTTATGTGTAAGGACATATGGACTTTAGTTAGATATCATAGGTGGGAACATTTTTGGACAATCCCAAAAGAGAATGTTGTGGTCTCCATTGTTCAAGAATTTTATGCGTCTTTACAGGACCATGAGTCTAGAAATACTAAAGGTCGTATGTCAGATATGGTACTTGTGCGGAGGAAGGAAGTGCGAGTAACCCCTTGAATCATTTGCGATTTTTGTAATGTTTCATATTATGAGAATGATTTTATTAATGAAACTGATCTAGAATACTTTCGAGATATAGATATGGACAATATTATAAACTTCTTGACTGAAGGTAATGATGAATGGAAATATCGATTAGGTACCAATATCCCAGTATCCTTTCATCAAGAGGTTATGTTTCTTGAGGCTAAAATATGGGTCCAATTTGTATGCACAAACCTATTTTAAATGTTTCTAACATCAATACTTTTAAAGTTGTGTTACTCTATGCTATTTTGCAGAAAAAGCATGTATTCGGTAAATGGATTCATCAGAACATGAAGAGATGCATCTGTAGCCAGAAGGTAGGAGTCTTCTTTCCCCACCTAGTAATGACATTATGCAAAAAGGCGGGTTTACCTATGACATCCACTGAGTAGTCGCTAAAACTGTCCAAAAGTATTATTGGTGACACCTTGTTACAATAGTACACAGAATTACGAGCCAAACAAATAGAGGATTGGAACAAGCAATGGATACACTGACTCCATCGCAAAGGTTGACACGAGTTCAACAAGATGTCAGTGAAAGTAGTCATCCAAAGCTTGATAGATGATATAGTAGATGCAAGAGTCAAGACCAATATTCCAAGAATTTGCAAGGAAATGAAAATTTGGGTCCCCAATTACACACCTGACATGTTTGGATAAACAAATGTAGAACAAGAAGAAGAAGTGCATGAACACAAGGAGGAAGGAGAAAATAAGGAGAATGATAGGTGATTAGTTAGGAGCATGTACAGAGGTTGCATGTGTTTATGAATAAATTTGGCATGATGATAGGTGATTTTAAACTTTTGATTATTATGCAACTAAGTTCTATATGTTACACTATAAATAGGTATTAAGCAATCAACTGTACCAAGTGATCTAGAAAATACAAGGAAACGAGCATGCTAGTAAAAATAATAAATAGTTGAATTTGTATTTGTATTTGTTTGGTTTATTAAATTTGTGCATGTTGAGATATTTAGGGATGGCTTGGGATATATCCAGAGCCAAAAAGCTGTCCTAATTATATTTCACCTTTAGTACCAATTTTTTAGCCTTTTGACACTTCTTAATGAACCACATTACAAGCCTTGAGGCTGAAAATGTTGATTTGTATTTGCCCTTGTTCTTTGGCCATGTACTACATGATTATAGATGTCCAGCCATATGTATTGAAGGTTAAATATATCATCATGGCAAAGTTTGTAAAAATAGAGTGAAAAAGGAAATACTAGTGTGATATGGGAATTATAGGTTAGCCTGAAAGTGCAAAACAAAAAGAAAAATCCAAAAAGAAAACCCACACCAGTAGAAAAAGTACCTCAAAAGCCAAAAGGCATTCTTGAGTGAGAAAATTTGAAAAAGAACATTGACAAAGTCACAACAATAGAAAAAACTCATTATGTAGTGCACTAAAACTCATAGGCTAGTCATGCCAAAACTAACAAGCATAAATACCATTTTAAAACATATTTTAAGATTTTTAGACTAATTTAGCAAAGGGAAAGACACACACCTTAATTCGCAATCCGCAGCACTAAACCGTAAAATTCGCACTTAAGCCTTAGATGAGCCTAGATCCATGAACAACACTTAAGACATTAAAATACAATTAATGACTAGCCTTGAAACATCCCTAAGGGATTGACCAAAGTAGTGTCACATTAATAAACTTTTATATTCGAAATGACAAGCGAACTTACACTGACTTCATCTAAAACGAGGGAGTTGATGAGATCTGACTTCACTGCTAATCTAAGACATTTCGGTCAGCACCTATGATTAAATTAGCACCTAAAATTAGTAACTGATGATCTATTAAAAGTCTTACAGCATTCAGGCCAACTAGAAAATTTAACAAAATTAAAACGGTACAATAACTCACTTAAATCCACACTTAGGTTCCACATTAACTAGAACTGGGATGTCGGATGAGTGAGATCGGAGGCAATCCTAATTGAAAAGGTTAAGGGCTAATTTAAATAGAGGATAATTGAAAAAAAATTGTTGTAAATGTGCGACAAAAAAATATTGTAGCCCACACAAGTGGTGCACAAAGGGACGGCACATCACCACAAACAACAACATGAAAATGGGTTGATTTGGGGCGGCACAACAATAGTAGAAAACACCCTTGTTTAGATGGCACAATGAAAAAGAAAATGGGATATTTTTTGGAGAGAGTGAGGGTTGGACGGCAAGGGAGGCGAAACAAAATGAATAAGCTGAAAAAGGTAATGAAAAATAACATATATACCTATGTTAAACTAGGTTGGACAATGCACACACAGGGGAGTGGGAGAAAAAAAAAGAAAAATTAATTAATTTGCATGGGAAAGGAATTGAACTTGGGTCTCCAGGACAAATGTACCATCTTCTTACTATATCTTAACCATTAAGTCAATAGCTCATTATTAATTTTACAAACTTCAAATTAAAAAAATTTTAGGATGTTATATATTTATTATTGTAGTCTACTCGGAATATCAAAAAATATGATATTGAACTATACAAATATGGCTATTCCATACTTGTGTCCAATCTAGATATAAAGGATAAAAGGATATAATACATGAA
The DNA here is from genome assembly GCA_025698465.1 of Gossypium longicalyx. Lineage (NCBI taxonomy): Eukaryota > Viridiplantae > Streptophyta > Magnoliopsida > Malvales > Malvaceae > Gossypium > Gossypium longicalyx. The sequence continues at coordinate 40,582,044 of CM046998.1, read as the reverse complement.
AAAAATTATCACAAAAAGGTTATGTCGAATCACAACTTCATGTAACTTGGATAGCAATGATGCATTGCTAGATGTCACTCATTGCTTGTAGCATTAGAAATATTCTAGTATTACTACTAACGTTACAAGAGCCTATAGGGTCACATCCTATGGTTGAAGCGAACAGAATCCAAATACAGTTGGTATTGTGTTTAGTTGTCACATGAATTAAATTAAATTAATTAAATTAATTATTGAAAGCTTATATGTACAAACTTGTTGTACACAAGTAGAGAACATAGTTAAAATTAATATATGAATTCGATTCATATAAAAATATTAACTGAATATAGTTTACCGAAATTATTAAAATAAATATTTATAATAATAATTTCGATCAAATATAAAATTTATGGAAGTTAATATTCTTTTGAAAGAATATAATGTTTTAATACTTTCCATATGTTTCTTTAAAATGAATAATTCAATTTTTTTTTATTATGTGATATTAAAGAAAAAGGAATATAACCCCTAAGAGCTTTGAGATTACCAAGAAAAAGAAAAAGAGGGTCTAGTAGCCATTTTGATTATTCTCTCTAAACGGTTTAAGAGAGTTTTTGTTGTTCGTTCTTTGATAGGGTGGACTACATAAAAGCCGAGATAGTTTTGTTACAACTTGGAATCGACATTGCACAAGGGAATCAGATCGGAAAGGTACATCTTTAACTTTGTTTCAACCTGGTTCATTCCTCGTACTTGGATCCATGGTTGTTGATCGCAAAAAAAAAAATTTTCCAATGTGCCACGAGGAGTACCTGCGTTCCAATAGTGGTATCAGAGCCAATTGTACGATACAAATATGGGATTAAATTGATTGGTTGATGCCATTGTATGAGATCCTTGTTGTACAATTTGATTTACTCGATTTATTTTATGTATATATGATACATGTAATTTGCTTAATAAACTGTGTATGATTAATTTATTAAATATATGTGATAATACGTTCCACTGAACCATTGATTAAATGTTAATAATTTATTTTGATGCCTATTGGGTCTTATATATTTTTTGTTAAGCGTTAACTAATCTGTATTAAAGCAGTGGGGTTTTTGTTATTCGAAGTTAATAGTTAACTTGTTTGTAACATTCAAAAAAAAAAAAAAAGAGCAAAAGTTGTTCTAGTAAGAAAATTTAAAGATCGAAATGTTGAAAATATTTTTTTATAAAATTTTCAAATGGTGATGTTTTTGCCATAGATATCTGAGTGCAGTTTCTAACATTTTGTCGAGGTTTGCCGGTTAGCGACTAGCAGCATCGTTGCCTGCTGTCCGAGTAGTGGGACCCCTATAGTGGGCTTTTCCCCTTGACCCCTATATGTAGGCGACATTAATTGTAAGGACATTTTCATTATTCACATTAATAAGCAATTGAATAAATACATATTATATGTTGTATGTTCAGATTGATTTGCATGATGATTGGAAATGCATAATTATAACCTGATAGACCATTTGATTTATTATTTACAAAGGTTGTAATCTTGTAAATACGATTTGTGTGTCGTGCCTTTCTATTTTTCTCTTATATTTCTCTTACCATCCTGCTCCCTCCTATGTAAAACGAGTTTCTATAATTGTAAATTGTATGAGCTATTGCAACTAGAGAAAATGAAGGTTGAGCTACGTAAAGTGAAAAAGAAGCTTGAGAAGCGACTTGCACCCTTAGAATTCCTTTTGGTTATCCCATTGACTTGGGAGGAACAACCTTAGTTTTATAGGCTATAACTATTTCATTTATTTACACTTTATATTATTCATGTATGTGATATAATAGATGATATGTTAGCATGTATATTATAGGAAATTGATAAGATCAATTAAAGGACGAATTGGGCTAATGTTGACCATTAATGGTGAGATGATTTTTTTACAAAAAATACCCTAAATAAATTATTAAGTTAAGATTGCCTTCAAATATTTACCCTTGTTAAAGCCATAATTGATACAACATGGGTTCTGCTAAAGTGAAGTACTTGTATCTATCTTAGTCAAACGCGAAAAATAAGCAAGTGATATTTGCTAATTATAATATTGGTTAATAACTTAATTAGGTTACTCTAATAGGATTAGAAACCTAAAGGCAAGAGATTTGGATAATCATAAGATGATCGGAACAAAATTTGTCCATCAAATAATGAGTTACATATGATGTAATTAGCAAGTGTTGCTTACTTAAATAACCATAATCTTGAGAGTAAAGCTAAAACTGACTTAATAAGAGGTGAAATATGGATCATTATCCACTAGAAAAAATTTAAAGAAGGATTTTCCAAAATTAATGAGGGTTATTAATTTTGAATAGAATAGTGAGAGCATCATATAATAAAGTCATTTTAATGATTAATAAACTTAGTAAATTTACTCATAAGCATGTTTTATTATTGTGGACTTATTATGGCAGACAACTCAAACTCCTTATCATTGTGATTTGTCCTTGAGAAGGATAAGTTAAATAGCTTGAACTTCCTTAACTGATTCCATAACTTAAGGATTATCCTCAAATAAGAATGAAAATTATATGTCATTAAAGAATATATTCCTAATGAACTGGCATCTAATGCTATTAGAGCTGAAAATGAAGCTTATAAGAAGCATCTTGATGACATGATAGACATAGGATGTCTAATGCTTGCCACTATGACTCCTAAGCTTCAAAAGCAACATGAGGATATTCTTACCTATGATATGAACCAGCACATCAAGAGAGGTACAAGACCACTAAAGCACTATTTCAGTACGAAATGGTGGAGGGAACTCATATGGGAACTCATGTTCTCGAGATGATAGGTTATATTGAAAGGCTTGGAAAACTTGGATTTTGAGGAATTGTCCATCGATGTTATCCTACAATCGTTGCTAGACAGTTTTAGCCAATTATTCATTAATTTCAACATGAATGAAATTAATAAGATTTTTCCACAATTACTCAGCATGTTGAGAATTGCTGAAAGTAACATGAAAATTACTGGATCTAAGTCTATTTTGATGGTCCACAAGGGCAAGGGAAAAAGAAAGTCTAAAGCTAAGTCGAAGCCTAAGGATAATGGCAAGGGCAAACCCAACAAAGGAAAGACTGAATTGAAACCTAAATGAGAAGTTGCTAAGGAAGGAAAATGTTTCCATTGCGATGAGACCAGACATTGAAAGAAGAACTGCCCTATCTACCTTGAAGAGGTTAAGAAGGCAAAGGAAAGTGGAGCGTCTGTTTCAAGTATTTATGTTATCAATATTATTTTATCAACATCTACTTCTTAGGTATTAGATACTAGTTGTGGATATCATATTTGTACCTTTGTAAAGGCACTACAAAAGAGTAGGAATCTGGCTAAAGTAGATGTTGACCTACGAGTTGGAAATGGAGCAAGAGTTGTTACATTAGTTGTAGGAACATGTATTTTATAATTGCCTAATGAACTTGATTTACATTTGGAGGATTGTATTTTTTGCCCAATTTAACAAGAAACATTATTTCAATTTCTTGGTTAAACAAAATTGGTTTTGAGATAATTATTAAAAATAATTGTTGTTGATTTTATCTTGATAATGCTTTCTATGGTTCAGCACAATTAGTAAATCGCCTTTACATTTTAAATCAAGATAGACCCATTTATAACATAAATACTAAAAGATCAAAAATAAATTACTCTTATCAAACTTATCTTTGGCATTGTCACTTGGGCCATATAAGTGAGAAGTGCATATCAAAGCTCCATAAAGATGGATTTTTGGATTCTTTTGTTTTCGAACAATTTGATATATGTGACTCCTGCTTGTTGGGTAAAATTACTAAAGTCCCTTTTAATAGTAAAAGTAATTGAGGTAGTGATTTGTTGGGCTTAATACATAGTGATGTATGTGGACCAATGAATACACAAGCCAAATGAGGTTTTCAATACTTCACTACTTTCACTGATGACTTCAATAGATATGGATATATTTATCTTACGTGCTATAATTCTGAAGCCTTCAATAAGTTAAAGGAATTTAAGAAAGAAGTACAAAATCAACTAGGAAAAAGTATTAAGGCACTTCAATCAGATCGATGAGGAGAATACTAAAGCTTAGAGTTTGATGAGCTTTTAAAGGAATGTGGAATTGTCTCACAATTTAAACCACTTGGTACTCCACAATGGAATAGAGTTTCTAAGAGAAGAATCGAACACTGTTAAACATGGTTCGATCAATGATGAGTCATGTTGATCTTCCTACTTCATTTTGGGGACATGTATTTAAGACAGTTGCCTTCATACTAAATCGTGTCCCATCTAAATCAGTTCAAAAGACATCATATAAGATGTGGACTGGGAAACGTCTTAGTATGTCTTTTTTGAAGATTTGGGGTTGTAAAGTGTAACATCTCAAATTAGGGTCTAGTCGAAACAGTGATTTTGAGACCATAAATTCAAAATACAAATAATTATTATATGATTATTTGATGGCCGATGATATGATTGCATGTTTGTGTGAAATTTTCAAGAAGAAATTCTATGCTTAAAGTGTCCAATTTGAAGTTAGGGACTAAATCGAATAAGTTGCAAAATATGTATTCTAGAAGCTTCAAGCATGAAATTGCATTGGATTATAAATTAGAAGTTTGACCAATTTTTATAATTTTGGACAAAAATAGGCATGAATAGAAAATTTTGAAAGAAAGGCCTTAAAGGCATTTTTGTCATTTGGTAAATAAAAGAATAAAAAGGAAAAAAGAAGTGAAAATCTTGTCCATCTTCTCCAAGTGTTAGCCAAAAATTTCATGCTCTCCGTAACTAGGGTTTTCAACTTTTTAAGCTTGATTGTAAGTGCTCCTAAGCTCCATTTTTTATATTCTTTGAATTTTTAAAGTCCTTAAAGCGTGATCTATCCATTTCTAGCCATATTTTGAGCTAGGGTTCATGTATGAAATTTGACCCATGTGTGATATGTTTGTATTTTGATGGTTAATGGAAGAATATGAAAGTTTGATGTGTGTTTAACATCTTTTACTAGGTGATTTTTGGTAGAAATTCATGAAAAGGGCTTATTTGTAAAAGATGTAAAAATGAGTAGTAAAAATGTAAAATAAATTGAAATGTGGGCTGATATGAGCATGATATAGGTTCGACTAGGCTTGGGTAACCAAGAAAATGCATGCATTTCATTTTACAAGCCTAGTGACTAAAGTGTAAATAAGTGAAAAGTTAAGGGTAAAAAGGTAATTTTACCAAAGTATGATTTATGGTTCAATTCAAAAAATGTATGTATTGAACAAGTTAAATTTGGCATTATAGATTAAGAAAAACGTTATTCGGGTCTTATTCGGGGGAAAAACAAAGTTTACGAGTATCATTTTGTATCGATGTAAGTTCATTTGCAAATTATGCAACATGTACCATACTTTAAATGCTTTAATATTGCATGTATAGTAAGTATATATATAATTAATGTGATGTTGTACCATGTGTAATGCTTTAATTTTATTATGAATTATGCCTTGATTGTTCCATGAGCATATGATTGGTGCTATGGATACTGAAATCGACATTACGAGCAAGTTCGATAGAAATGTGATATCAAAGAAAATCCCGTTTGAACCTTAGGAATAGATTAGGATACGAGTGACATGTCACTAGGAACTATGTGATCTGAGCTCATGAGTTGTGGTTTGAGTTCATGATATATGTTACACATGCTTTGGCGTTTCGGGTACTGGTCTTGTATGTTCTACCGGTGGCTAGGTAGTCCGGCATGAGTTGCGGATACCTGACAGCTTGTGTAAGCAGCCCATGTAGCTACATCCTGACTGACAACTTGAGTGAACAGACCCATGAGTAGCTCAAGAGTGAGCAACATGTGATATGTGATATAAGGTAGCATTGGCTACATATGAAGCACTTAGGTGCGAGATTCTGATGTATCCGATAGTATTCCAAGTGTTCAACAGGTAGTTCAAAGAGAAGTTCCATGGGTAAGTTCAGTGAACACGTCAAAGACGAGAAAGTAAGTATCATGTGCAAGTTGGTACAGGTATGTACATAAACTCATGATTAAAGATCTCAGTTGCTATGAACATGTGATGAGAATGCATATGAGTAAGTTATGCTTATGATACTTGATGATATTTATGAAACTTTGCCTTTTGTTAGTTGTATGATTTATGTTGCTCACTATTTCCATGTGAACTTACTTAGCTTTAAAGCTTACCCCCTTCCTTTCTTTTTATAGTGTCGCCAAGCTAGCTCGGGGATCAGAGGACGTTGGAGTTTTCGATCACACTATCAATTGATTATTTGGTATAGTTAGATTCAACATTTTGAATATGGCATGTATAGGGACTTGGTGTTTTTGTTATGTATCATACTGATTAGCCAAATGTGTTGGCTCATGATGATGTTATGATTCATTTTGTATATGGCCATGAAAGGTGGCTCATATTGATTATTTGGGTTGTAACCCTAATCATTTGTGCATGCATACAAATGTGTTATGCTTAATGTGGTTGCTTGTGGTTGATTATGTTAATGAGTGTGATGGATGGCACGTATGTTTAATGTATGGAACATGGTTAATGAGTATGACATTAAAATTGGTATAATGATGAATAGATTTGAAATTGGTGTGGAATGCCGTATGAAAGCCTAATGAGTTAAGTATGTGATAAGTTGACACTATCCATGTATGTGAATGCTCGAGTAACTAAAGATACCATGTTGCATGACATGAAAATAGTGTAGGTAGGTGAGTATTCAAAGGTGGCAAATAGCTTGGAAAATAGCCTAGAAATTGTCCACATGGTTGGGCACACGAGCGTGTGTCTAGGTTGTGTGTGACACACGGTCTGCCCCATGGGTGTGTGGTCAGGCCGTGTGTCCCCTGCACCCTAATTAATGCAAAACAGAATGCCCAGTAGTAAACACACGGGCAAAGACACGACCGTGTGTCTCAGCCGTGTGGAGGACACGGCCTTAGGGCACGGGCGTGTGCTGTGGCCAGTGACCTCATTTTTCTAATGTCGTCATAGTCAGAGAGTTACACGGGCTGAAGGCACAGGCGTGTCCCAAGCCACACGGGCGTGTGTGACCACACGGCTTACCCATACGGGCGTGTGACTCTAAAACAAGAAAATTTTCTAAGTGTCGAAAAGGTTCTAAAAGTTCTCAGTTTAGTCTCAAACCGCTTCTGATGTATGTTTTGGCCTCGTAGGCCCTTATAAGGGACAATTATCACATGATTGAAAAGTTTTAAATTTGGATAAAATTTTATGGCCCAGTTTTGTCTGTTTGTTTACGTTTAAGTCCGGTAATGCCTCGAACCCTATTCTGACGTCAGATATGGGTAAGGGGTGTTACATTTAGTGGTATCAAAGCAACGGTTTAGTCAGTTCTCAGACTAACGTAGCATGTGTACGAGTCTAGCTATACATGCCATACATATATTATGATAGTGTGACGACTCCTGACAATTTAAAAATGTGTTTTCATATAGTAAATGGATCCTGATAGAGCAATGGCAGATGATGTTGAAAGTAACGCGCCTGCTCCCACTGAAGGAGCAGTGTCATTTGATAGTAGACCCACAACTGTTAATAGAGGAGAAGGAAGCAGGGAAGCCTTTCTCTATATAATGGATGTCTGGTACACGGAGCTCGTTCAAGCGAACCTGAACGCTCAACCCCTTCCACCCCCTCCAAATCCTCAACCCATACCCCAAGTGCCTCAAGGTATGGACTGTATAAGGTTTCATAAAACTCTGGTTGACAAAATTCGAAAGCAAGGAGCTGAGGAATTTAGGGCCAATGCTTATGATGACCCTGAGAAAGTGGTATTTTGGCTTGAGAATTCTATTCGGGTATTCAATGAGCAATCATGCACACCCGAAGAGTTTTGAAGTGTGCTATTTCCTTGTTGAGAGATGCGGCATATCATTGGTGGAAGACATTAGTTTCGGTGGTTCTGAAAGAAAGGCTTACATTCGAATTCATTCAAGAGGAGTTCCGAAAGAAATACATTAGTGACCGATTCATCGATCAAATGCGTAAGGAATTTCTTGATTTGAAGCTAGGCCGCATGTCAGTTACTTAGTACGGAAGAGAGTTTGTTCGGCTCAGTAAATATGCTCGGGAGTGTGTATCCTCCGAGGCTAAGATGTGTAGAAGATTTGAAGACGGACTTAATGAGGATATTAGAGTGTTTGTGAGTATTCTTGAGCTGAAGGAATTTCTTGTGCTCGTTGATCGGGCTTGTAAAGCCGAGGCTGAGGCTAGAGATGTAAGAAACAGGCCGGTGAGCAAGTCACTTTCATCTCAGTCTAAGAAATCCAGAGATATGTATTCTGGTTCTCATGCTTCGGCTAGGCATTTGTATAGAAACTGTAGGAAGAAAAATTCAGGTTTAAATCTCAGGCTACATCTGTGGCTAGTATGGGAAATGCCAGACCTTTTAGACCCGAGTGCCAACAATGTGGTAGAAGTCATTTTGGAAAGTGTAGGATAAATGATTGATCTTGCTTCTGATATGGTTCTCAAGACCACTATATCAAAGACTATCCTGAGATGATTGAGAAAGAACAATTTTTGAGTGTAAGTGTAATATCCTGATTTTTGGGCCTAGTCGGAATAGTGGTTTCGTGACCAAAAAATCTGAGATAGAAATAATTATTTTATGATTGTTTTAAGGTCTATGACATGATTGCATGATTGTGTGAAAATTTCATAAAGAAATTTTATGCATAAAGTGCTTAAATTGAAATTAGGGACTAAATCGAATAATTTGCAAAACTTGCATTCTAGAAGTATTTAGTATGAAATTGTTTTGAAATATTAATTAGGAGATCTTAAATAGCAATTTTACCAATTTCTAAGTTTATGGACAAAAATTGGACATGGATGGAATTTTTGGAAAGTTTAGTAGTAAGGGCATTTTGGTCATTTAGGGGTAAAATGAATTAAAATACAAAATTAAAAGCTAATTTTGCTCATCTTCAACCCCATGGCCGAATATAGCAAGGAGAAACCATGGCTAGGGTTTTTCAAGCTTCCAAGCTCGATTGTAAGTCCATTCTAGCCCCGTTTTTCAAGTTCTTTACGTTTTTGGAGTCCCGGTAGCTCGATTTAGCTTATGCTAGCAATAATTTAACCTAGGGTTCATATTTGGAAAAATACCCATAGGTGAAATTTGTGTATTTTGGTGTTTTATGATAGAATATGAGGTTTTAAATTATGTTAGACAACTTGTGCTACTCGGTTTTAAGTGAAAACGAGCAAAAGGGCTTAATCGGTAAAAATACCTAATAGTCATAAGTACATGTTAGAGTGAGAATTTGATGTTGCCATAGAATAGAAAAATGATCAGCATGTCATAAAACATAAGAAAATAGGCTGAAGTTTAATTTACGAGCTTTGGGGCAAAAGTGTAAATATGCAAAAGTTTAGGGGCAAATTTGTAATTTTTCAAAAATATGATTTTGGGTCAATTTGAATAATGTGAGTCCTAATTAGACTATATTTTAAATGATAGAGCAAGGAAAACTGAAATTCGGGCTAAAATGGGGAAAATACCAAGTTGTGGACGAAATGGTGAAAGTAGCCATTTTCGCATACGAGGTAAGTTCATATGTAAATGTTGGTAACATAGTTATTATTTTAAATGTTTTTATGTTATTTAAATGATATGATAATTATTATGAAATATTATACTCGTGATAATTGTTTGATAATATGTCAAATTATGTAATATACTTGGAAAATGTGAAATACTACCAAGTATCGGTATCGGTATTCCGTAGAAGATGTTGAGACACATGATTGGGAAAAAGGTCCCGTTGAACCTTAGGAATGGATTAGGATACAAGTGACATGTCACTAGGATGGTTAGGCATCCGAACTCGTTGAGTTGAGTCCGAGTTCACTTATGGATGCAAATGTCTGAACTCGTTGAGTTGAGTCCGAGTTCGTGAGATGTAACTAGGCATCCGAGCTTGTTGAGTTGAGTCCGAGTTCACTTATGGATGCGAACGCCCGAGCTCGTTGAGTTGAGTCCGAGTTCGCTTATGGGCGGGTTACATAGTAGCTTGGCTACATATGTGGCACTTATGTGCAAACTTTTCATGTATCCGAATTATATTCTGATGTGTTCAACGGGTAAAGTTCTACTCAAATGGAGGAATACTCAAGATGAAAGGGACGTATTGGTAAGTGTTGTGAAATGGATACTTTGAACAGGTATGTACTTAACCCTCGGGTTGAAAAATCGATATAACAACAATATGGTAAGATGATAAATGAAAATATGATATGAATGTCTTCGTAATGATTATGCAAATGATGTTTTATGATTGCTTATATGATTATGTTACTTACTATTTGCATGTGAACTTACTAAGCATTTATGCTTACTCCCTTCTTTCCATTCCTTGTAGTGTTAACAAGCCAGCTTGGAAATCGGGAACGATCGGAGGCAAGCTCACACTATCCGTATACCATCTTGGCATAATGGCTTCTATATTTTGAGTATGGCATGTATAGCATTATAATCATTTTATATATATGGTCTTATAATATGGTTATTGAGTAGTATAAAAATGCTTGGTAATGATTAGCCATTGGAATGGCTAATTATGATCATATTTGGTGTTATGTATGTCAAATTGCTAGTTAATCCATGGAAACCATGAAATAGGTAAAATTTACCATAAAATAGATTCAGACAGCAGTAGTGACGCGAATTTGAAAAATCATTAAAAATAGTAGAGATATAATTAGATGATGAATAAAATATGGAATTGAAGAATTATGAGTCTATTTTCATATGAAAGAAACGAAACAGGTATATGAGTTATATTTTATGAGATGTTTAAATTTTTGTGAAATAGGGCCAGAGCAATTTCTGGATCCCCTATTCTGATTTTGTAAATTCACCATAAATTGTATAAAATTAATTAGAAGTCATACTTTATATGTAAAGATTTCTTATTGAGTCTAGTTTTAAGAGAAACAAACTTCATAGTCATTGAAATTCTGTACAGAGAGATATCTGATTCGTAATACACAGGGGTTAGAGCAGTTGAACCCTGAAACAGGGGAGACTTGAACTAATAAACTGTACTAATTGGCCCAGCCAAAAATTCTAGAAAAAAATTAGTAAATAGATATATGAGTCTAGTTTCAGGAAAAATTTACAGAATTGGATTTTGAGTTTCAGAACTCGAGAAATGAATTTTTAAGCAACTGTGATGCTGTTAGCCAGCTTGTCTGGAATTTCTAAAATTAAATTGTTTGAGCTGTTTAAGCAATGAATTAAGTCTGTTAACACCTCGTGTTCGACTCCGGCAACGGTCTCGCATACAGGGCATTATAGTAAGACCGAGTAGTACAGCTACAAAAGAGAGACCCTCGAGAAATGTCGGTAATAGGGCTAGTAGCAAAAATGTAACAAGGGATACAGTTGTGAGATCTGAAGCTAGGGCCCCGGATAGAGCCTATGCCATACGTACGCGTGAGGACGCATCTTCTGCCGATGTGATCATAGGTACTTTTTCTCTTTATGATGCTACTGTTATTGCTTTGATTGACCTTGGTTCTACTCATTCATATGTATGCATGAAATTGGTATCTAGCATGAATATACCTGTTGAGTCTACAGAATTTATGATTAAGGTGTCAAACCCGTGAGGCAATCATGTTTTAGTTGATAAAGTATGTAAGAAATGTCCATTGATGATTAGAGGTTATTATTTTTCAGCTGATCTGATGTTGTTGTTGTTTGATAAATTCGATGTTATATTGGTTATAGATTGGTTGACATTTCATGATGCTATAGTAAATTGTAGACAAAAAGTTATTGAATTGAAATGTGAAAATGGTGAAATTATCCGGGTTGAATTAGATGAGTCAGACAGGTTGCCAATCTTTATTTCTTCGATGTCTGCTCAAAAATGTATGAGAAAAGGGTGTGAAGCTTATTTGTCTTATCTATTGAATACAAAAGAGTTTGAATTGAAGATTGAATTAGTGCCTGTTGTATGTGAGTATTTGGATGTATTCCCAGAAGAATTGACAGGCTTACCTCCAATTAGAGAAGTAGAGTTTGGTATTGAAGTGATGCTAGGGGCAGCACCTATCTTGATTTCTCCATATAGGATGGCCCCAACTGAGTTGAAGGAACTGAAGTCATAGTTGCAAGAATTAACCAATAAGGGTTTTGTGAAACCGAGTTTTCATCGTGGGGTGCTCCGGTATTATTCGTGAAAAAGAAAGACGGATCTATGAGGTTGTGTATAGACTACCAATAGCTTAATAAGGTAACAATCAAGAACAAGTATCCTTTACCAAGGATTGATGACTAACTTGACCAATTGAAAGGAGCGACATGGTTTTCTAAGATAGACTTGAGGTCTGGTTACTATTAGTTGCGAGTTAAAGAGTCGGATGTGCCTAAAACTGCTTTTAAAACGAGGTATGGCCACTATGAATTTCTTGTTATGCCATTTCGGTTAACGAATGCTCCTGCTATGTTTATGGACTTAATGAATCAAATATTTCGGCCATATTTGGACAAGTTTGTTGTTGTGTTTATTGATGACATTTTGATATATTCAAGAGATGAGACAGAGCATGCCGAACACTTGAGGACTGTTTGCAGACTTTAAGAGACAAACAATTGTATGCTAAGTTCAGTAAAAGCGAGTTTTGGCTTCGAGAAGTTGGGTTCTTGGGCCACATTGTTTCAGGTGATGGTATCCAAGTTGATCCTAGTAAGATTTCTTCTATCATCGATTGGAAACCGCCGAGGAATATATCCAAGGTTAGAAGCCTTTTGTGCTTAGCCGGTTACTACTGATGGTTTTTGAAGGGATTTTCTATGATCACCACTCCCATGACAAGATTTATTCAAAAAGATGTTAAGTTTGAATGGTCAGAAAAGTGTCAGCAAAGCTTCGAGAAATTAAAGATGTTATTGTAACACCCCTAACTCGTATCTGTCGCCGGATTAGGGTTATAAGGCATTACCAATCATACTATTATTCATACAAATATTCATTATAAATTGCAATTCAAGATCTAGATCAGATTTATGCTTATAACTCAATCAAATATCAAATCTTAAAAATTTAACATGCTCAACGCAGCATAAATAATGCATAACCCAAAATATATACATATACATATATTAAACATTTTATACATATATAGGACATAAAACACATCAATAACTTCATTATTGAATATTAGACTTGTTTTATAAAAGTCATACATATGCACAAATTTTACATTAATTAAAACAAATGTCATTACCAACATTATTATTCATTTTTGTGGCATATATATATTAGCCTATATAGATTTCATGTGTTATGCATATTTACACAAATTAAGAATAAGCATACGGGTACATATGTAAAACCCTATTCCAATCTTTACCTACTCAGATATCACAATTCATTTTCACATTTTCATAACCTTACAAATAATCAATGAATCTATACAACCATGCACATATACATATCAACCATAATATAAACGTATATATGTATATGTAAAGACATATAAAAGCTTATCTACATGCCTTGGCCAAATACTTAAACACACATATTCTTTTTCATTAAACCAAACTCCTTATATTAATCTAAGGCCCAATATGTCTAAATTATCATGATAATTAAACTAAGTACCGTACGCATCATTAATATAGTCCACAAGTGGACACCGAATTTACTTCATGCATAAATGACTTGATTCTTACCTTATAAATGCATGACCTACCTTAGCAGAATTAACATCTATTGTACACCATGTGGCCGAAACACATAGCAACATCACAACCATTATATATATTGGATACACTTTCAATATGGCTCAACCAAGATCAAGCATATATATATAATATAGCCAAATTCATTCATGCCACATCCGAATTCAACAACCAACCTTATTATACGATCACGTAACATGATTTATAATCATCCATAGCACACGACATAATAATCAAAATGAACTTAAACCATAAATAAAACCAAAACTGAATTCTAGCATAGAAAATAAACCATTTTCGCATGGTCTTTATACATAGCCAAAGTTCATTATTTCAAAACACATTCTAGCCTATACATGCCATAGTTCCAAAATACAACTTATAAAATACCGAAAGTGGTTGATAGTGTGATAGACTTTGCTGATGATCCTCGAGCTTGTAACTTAAATCCAGAATCTATAAACAAAGTAAACATGAATACACAGAATAAGTTATCATAGCTTAGTAAGTCATAAGAAAATAAACAACCCAATGATATATTCAACTGAATTTAAGCTAATCCAAATTTCATTATCATTATCAAGCTTAACCTCAAACCTACAAATGAGATAAATAATACATTTTCATACACAAATTCTACCTTGCCCGAATACTCACTTGATCAATTTGATCTAATATCATTCAACTTTCTAAGCCAAAATGTCTTAATATAATCAAACATACACATACATATTTATATAAGCTCAAGAACTATTTTATAACTTCATGTACATATACCACTTATATAGCCGAATATACATGATCACATATATACACATATCCAAGAATCAATTTTACAATTTTCATACCATTTATTTACAAGGTCGAATACACTTACCAAATTCACATATAATCTTCATTTGTATCACACATAATTAGTAACAAATATCAAATTATTTATTTACCTTATCTCAAGTAAATAATAAGCTAACTCATACTTGATCATTTAGCTCGTTTTATACATCCATTCACGATTTTCCTTTGCACGATGAACCATTCGTAATTGGATAGCACACTCAGAAATCACATATACCGCACAATGCCAACATCCCAAACGTACTCTTACATGTGATCACATATCGATGCCACCATCCCAAACAGGGTCTTACTCGCACACATATATTGAAGTCACATATCGATGCCATGGTCTTACTTGCACACATATATCGGAATCCTATGTCATGACATATGTATCCTAACTATTCCTAAGGTTCATACGGGGCTTTCGGATGTCGTAATTCAGTCGAAACCAATTCAAAACCATATTAATCAAGCTTATTCACACTCGGCTTTAGCATAAATAAAATTATATATTTCTTTTCAGCATATATATACCTTGCATTTAATTAAAACTAAGTACATCTATTTGCTTATAAACTTACCTCGGATGATACAAAACGGAACAGGCAGCTAGTCGATAACTTTCATTTTCCCTCGATCCAAATCCAATTTCTTTGGTTCTTGATCTAAACTTATTCAAATTAAGCTCATTCAAACATATTTTCATTCAATTTAGTCCAAAAACACATAAGTGGGCAATTTACCATTTTACCCCTAACATTGATACTTTTTATAATTTAGTCCCTATTGCACAAAACACAAAATAGAAAATTTCAATATACCCATGTTGGGCCGAATTTTGCCCATACTCATACAAGTCCATATATTTCATTTATTTCATATTTTAGTCCCTCAAATTATTATTTTTGCAATTTAGTCTTAATTACTCAAAATCATCAAAAACTCCAATACAAAACATGTTAATCTAAAAGATATCTTTCATGACATAACTCAAAATATTCACCAAAATAAAAAATTTAAGTTTGGGTTTTGTAGTACTCGAAGCAACGATCTCAAAAACGTAAAAATTATAAAAAACCGACTAAGAACGAACCTTAAATCGAGCTTGGAAGGATGGTCGAACCTAGGTTTTCTATTTTCTTTCTTTGGTTTCTTATTTTCGGTGGATGAACAAATGAAATAAAATTTGAATATGTTAACTTGTTTTAATTATTATATGTTTATTAACCATATTACTAATTTAACCTTTATAATTTAATAAAAATCATTACTTTCCTTAGCCATTACCGTCCATCAATATTAATAATGGCATAATTACAACTTTAAGGCTTCAATTTAGAAAGCCAATAACAATTCAGCCCCTTTTAGAAATAACCACTAAATTTTCATTTTACGCGATTAAGTCCTTTTATTTATTCGGACACTCAAACGATAAAATTAAATCACGAAAATTTCACAGATAAAAATTCACACAAAATAAACACAAAAAAATAATTTTAAAATATTAGGGTCTAAATCGGGCTGTTACAGTTATTGACTGAAGCACCGATTTTGGTACAACCCGAGTCAAGTAAATAATTTGTGATTTATAGTGATGCTTCCTTAAATGGTTTGGGATGTGTACTTATGCAAGAGGGTAAAGTCATAGCTTACGCTTTGAGAAAGTTGAAGCCTCACGAGAAGAACTACCCGACACATGACTTAGAGTTGGTCGCCATAGGGTTTGCTTTGAAGATTTGGCGACATTATTTATTTGATGAGAAATGTCATGTCTACACCGACCACAAAAGTCTTAAGTACTTGATGACTCAAAAGAACTTAAACTTGCGGCAACGAAGATGGTTAGAACTGTTAAAAGATTATGAGCTGGTAATTGATTACCATCCGAGTAAGGCGAATGTGGTCGTCGATGCTTTGAGTAGGAAGTCGTTGTTTGTCTTGAGGGCTATGAATACATGTCTGACTTTGTCAGATGATAGTTCACTTCTAGAAGAGTTGAGAGCTAGACCAACTTTTCTTCAACAGATTTGTGATGCTTTGAGTAGGAAGTCGTTTGGATGTTTAATTTGATAAAAGGACTTAATCGCGTAAAATGCAAAAGTGACATGCTATATGTTAAATGTGTCTATTTGCTATGGTTTTCTAAACCAAAGGTCCTTATGATGTTATTATGCCGTTGATAAGGTTAATGGACATTAATGGCCTTATAGTTGATGAATAAATAGTTTATTAAGTAAGGGTAAAATGGTAAACTATTATTAATGTTAATATTAATTAAAATAACTCAAAATGGTGGCCATTATTCATCCTTCTTCCACCAAAATTTAGAATAAAACAAAGGTTGGAGAGCATTTTAGGGTTCGGCAATGTTCATGCTCAATTAAAGGTTTGTTTTTGCTTATTTTTTTATGATTTCTATGTTTTTGTGATCGTTGCTTCATGTTCTAGCTAGCCCATGCTTCAATTTTTGAAAATGTTGATGATTTTTAAAGTTTCCATTGATGAATGCTTGAATTCTTGAATGTTTAATGATGGAAAATAAGTATTTGTTGATAGATTATCATGTTTTGTGAAGTGATTTTTGACAAAAATGTCTAAATAGGATTAAATTGTGAAATTTGCAAATTAAGGGGTCAAAATGGGAAATAAATGAAAGATATGGACTTATACGAACTAAAGTAATATTCGACCAAGCATGTGTATAAGGAAATTATGTATATTTTATATTTTGTGAAATAAGGACTAAAATGTTAATGTGTTAAAATATAAGGGCCAAAGTATAAAAAGGTATAATTTTGTTATTGTGGATTGAATTGAATAAATGTGTGATTAAATTAGTGAAATCTGAATTTATTTAGATCAAGAACGAAAGAAAATAGAATTAGATTGGGGGAAATCGAAAGTGGTCGATTAGTCGTTCTAATCCGTTCGTGTTCATAGAGGTAATTTCATATGCAAATAAATGTATTTGAATTGAATTATTCATGCTTATATGATATTGAAATGTAATGAATGGCCATGGAAGATGAATATATGAAATTGAGAAGGCATCGATAGTGTGACGACATCTAAAAGTCCCGTACGAACCATAGGAATAGAATAGGATACATATGTCATGACATAGGATTCTGAGATGTGATATTGTGTAAGACCATGTCTGGAACATCGGCATCGATTTGAGATTTACGTGTAAGACCATGTCTGGAACATTGGCATCGTATATGATTTCGTGTGAGACCCTGTCTTGGACAGTGGCATCGATATTTGATAACTTGTAAGAACATATTTGGGATATGGCAATGTACCAGCTTTACGAGTTCTCTGAGTATCCTTATCGATTCCAAACTGTTCAACGGGCATTATTGAGAAAGGAATTAATATGTAATTAAGCATCCGATTTAGGTACGTATGAAATGTATATGTTACTCAAGAATGAAAGGTGAGTATGTTTCAAATGATGACATGTGAATTATATGAGAATTAAATGTGATTATTAGCAAGTGAACTATGAACAAATGAATTAGATGTGATTTATAAAGTGAAATTGTGATTTGTATGATCTTTCTATGGATGATTTGGATTAAGTTTATCTCATGTGTTATGATTATTTGTATATGGCTTACTAAGCTCTTAAAAGCTTACTTTGTGTGTTATTTCTATATTTTATAGATTATCGGAGCTAGCTCAGACATCGGGGATCATCGGAAATCATCATCACACTATCGACTAATTGTTGGTATTTTTGAAGTCTTTTATATATGTATATGGCATGTACAAGCTAGTGATTTCATGATATATTTTGTGTTATGATTTTAGCCATAAGATTTGGCTTACTTTTGGTTGGAAATATTGTTATGTATTTGATCAATAAAGTTGATCTAAATAATGTGTTTGGTTAGCAAGTTATGTGATGTTTATTATACCTATGTGATGGCTTGATAATAGGTTATTGAAATGGTAAGTTATATGGCATGGAATAGGTGAAAATGTGATGAATGAATGCATATAAATGTTATGCAATTTAATGATTTTGGCATACTGATTTGGTAGGTTTTGGTTGTGGAATTGGATAGTTGAAATGGTTTTGTTTAGATGGCATGATATGTGTATGAATTGGTAGGTTTGGTTGCCTATTTATGTGTTGTAATGGTTTCAAATTGGTTGTTATGTGTGCATGAGTTTGCAAATGGCCTATTTTTGTCCACACGAGCAAAGACACGAGCGTGTGTCTCAGTCGTGTGTGACACACGGTCATGTTATACGACCATGTGTCCCTTGGGGTACCCTTTTGAATTGAGGCAGTATACCCTATAGGTTTGACATGGCCTAGACACACTAGCATGTTTACTGGTCGTATCAGTGGCACACAGGCTGGCATACAGACGTGTGGTCGGCTGTGTGGCCAAGTCAGTAACCTCCTTAATTTTTACATGGCCATGGCACACGGGCTTGTCTCTGGCTATATGGTGAAGTCAGTATGTATACCCTGTTTTCACACGACCTGTTCACACGAGCGTGTGACCTTGAAATATTGGAAAATTTTCTATGTTTCCCAAAGTTTATGAATGTTATTGGTTTAGTCCTGAACCTCTTCTAAGCATGTTGTAAGGTCTCGTAGAGCCTTATAAGGGACATTATGAATGTTTTGAATGGATTTTGAGTATGAATGTATAAATGTATGCGACTAAGTTGTGTTATCTGGTAATGCCTCATAACCCTATTTCGACAACAGATACAGGTTAGGGGTGTTACATTTTAATTGGTATCAGAGCTACAGTTTAGTCGATTCTAAGACTAACGTAGCGTGTGAGAGTCTAGCTATACATGCCATATATATATATAAAAACTGCAATAGTGTAATGATTCCTGACAGTTAAAATGTGTTTCTCATATAGTAAATGGATCTCGATCGAGCCGTAGCTGATAATAAGGAAAGTAATGCGCCCGATCCTGCTCAAGGGGCAAGGCCGGCTGATTCTAGGCCAATTACAAGTAGCCACGAGGGAGAGGCTAAGCAAGCCTTCTTCTAGATATTGAATGAGTGGTTCACTCAATATATTAGAACTAATTCGGCTGCTCCACAACCTTCACCCCTGTCTAATCCTCCACAAGTCCCTATCATGCCACAAGTTGTGAATCCAATACTAAGTAAGCCTCCGGTTGATAAAATCAGAAAATATGGGGATAAAAAGTTCCGTGCTACTACTGATGATGATGCTGAGAGAGCTGAGTTCAGGCTTGAAAATACAATACGAGTGTTTGATGAAATTTCGTGTCCTCCTGATGAATGTCTTAAGTGTGTTGTTTCACTTCTGAGAGATACGGCATATCATTGGTGGAAAACATTGCTATTTTTGGTTCTGAAAGAACGAGTCACTTGGGAGTTCTTTCAGACTGAGTTTAGAAAGAAATACATCAATCAGAGATTCATAAATCAAAAACATAAAGAGTTTCTTGAACTGAAACAGGGTCGTATGTCTGTTATGGAATACGAACGAGAATTTGTTAGATTAAGTCAATATGCATGAGAATGTGTTTCAACTAAAGCTATAATGTGTAAGAGATTTGAAGATGGCTTGAATGAAGATATTCGGTTGTTAGTTGGAATTCTGAAAATTAAAGAGTTTGTGGTACTCGTCGAGCAAGCATTCAAAGCTGAAGAACTAGGGAAAGAGAAAAGAAAAGCTGACTCGAAAGCTAGAGAAGTACGAAAAAGATCATCAAGTAAGTCATTCCATTCGGCATCCAAGAAGTTTCGAGATGACTTTAGCAGTTCAAAGGCTACTACTGATTATTCTAGACGTGATCGAGACAGACCACCTATGAGTTCGAAAGCTACCTCTGTAGCTAGTGTTGGTAACATCAGGCCTAATCAACCTGAGTGCAAGCATTGCGGTAAACGACATCTTGGAAATTGTAGATTGAATGATCGACCTTATTTCAAATGTGGATCATTAGATCATTTCATTCGTGAATGCCCTGACTTGGTTGAGCAAGAGATGGTGCAGAATACGAGGCTGAGTAACACGACAATTTGAGGTAGACCACCCAGAAACACAAGTAATGTGAGTGGCAGCCAAAGGGGAACTAAAGACTTAACTATTAGATCTGAGGTTCGCGCACCTACTAGAGCTTATGCTATTCGTGCTCGCGAAGAGGCTTCGTCTCCAGATGTTACTACCGGTATTTTCACTCTCTATATACTAGTGTTATTGCATTGATAGATCCTAGATCGACTCATTCTTATGTATGTGAGACTTTAGTATCCAGTAAGACTTTGCCTGTAAAGTCTACTGAATTTGTGATTAGAGTATCGAACCCCTTAGGCAGATGTGTCTTGGTTGATAAAGTATGTAAGAATTGTCTGTTCATGATTAGAAATTCCTGCTTTCTGGCTGATCTGATGTTGTTGCCATTTGACGAATTTGATATAATTATAGGTATGGATTGGCTAACGTTACATGATGCAATTGTGAATTGTAAACGGAAGACTATTGATTTACGATGCCAGAATGATGAGATTATTCAGATTGAGTCTAACAATTTGAATGGTTTACTAGTAGTGATATCTTAGATGTTACCTCAGAAATATGTGAAAAAGGGTTGTGAAGCTTACTTTGCCTATGTGCTCGATTCTAAAGTGACTAAAAAGAAGATTGAATCAGTACCAGTTGTGTGCGAGTATTTGGATGGGTTTCCAGAAGAATTACCAGGTTTGCCACCGATTCGAGAGGTATAGTTTGGCATTGAGTTAGTGTCGGGGACAACTCTGATTTTGATAGCTCCGTATAGAATGGCACTGACCGAATTAAAAGAGTTGAAAGCTCAGTTGCAAGAATTGACAGATAGAGGTTTTGCACGATCGAGTTTTTCTCCCTGGGGTGCACTAGTTTTGTTTGTGAAAAAGAAAGACGGAACTATGAGAATGTGCATCGACTATCGACAACTCAATAAAATGGCCATAAAGAATAAATATTCTCTACCACGTATAGATGATTTGTTCGATCAATTGAAAAGGGCTACAGTGTTTTCAAAGATTGATTTGAGATCGAGTTTCTATCAGTTGTGAGTGAAAGACTTCGATATGCGGAAAACTACTTTCTGAACGAGGTATGGACATTATGAGTTTTTAGTGATGGCTTTTGGACTAACAAATGCACCTGCTGCTTTTATGGATCTAATGAATTGGATCTTCAGATCATATTTGGATCAATTTGTAGTTGTCTTTATAGATGACATTTTGATCTATTCCCGTGATGAATCTGAGCATGCTGAACATCTGAGAGTAGTGCTACAGACTTTGCGTGATAAGCAGTTGTATGCGAAGTTTAGTAAATGTGAGTTTTAGTTATGAGAAGTCAGTTTTCTGGGACATATCGTATCAACATCATGTATTCGGGTTGACTCGAGCAAGATTTCCGCGATATTAGACTGGAAGCATCCGAGAAATGTATCCAAATACCAAAGTTTTCTGGGACTCGCTGGTTATTATAGACGATTCGTAAAGGGTTTCTCTATGAGTGCATCCCTGATGACGAGACTACTTTAGAAATATGTTAAATTTGAGTGGACGGACAAGTGCCAGAAGAGTTTTGATCAGTTGAAAGTTTTGTTGACCGAATCTCCGGTGCTAATTCAACCAGAGTCGTGTAAAGAATTTGTCATTTATAGTGATGCATCTTTGAATGGTCTAGGCTGTGTTTCGATGCAAGAAGGAAAAGTCATAGCTTATGCCTCGAGATAGTTAAAGCCGCATGAAAAGAATTGTCCGACACACAATTTGGAATTGGCAGCTATTGTGTTGGCGTTGAAGATTTGGCGCCAGTATCTGTTCGGTGAGAAATGTCACATTTATTTTGATCATAAAAGATTAAAATATTTGATGACTCAAAAAGATCTGAATCTACGACAGCGAAGATGGTTAGAGTTGTTAAAAGATTACGAGCTAGTGATTGACTACCATCCAGGAAAGGCCAATGTTGTTGTAACACCCCTTACCCGTACCCGACACCAGAATAAGGTACGAGGTATTACCAGATCATAATACATACCATTAAATAAAACTGAGACAAAAATATGGCATCCAATTAGATCATGAATCATTATAACATATGCCTTTAACAATATTAGCCAATTTCAATGGCTTTGTACAAAATAATCACATCAAATCTCAGAATTCAATATTTTATACCTAGGCAATTATGACACGTAACAAAATAACTAAGCCTACTATACATGCCATAATTCAAAATGTTTAGTTCAAATACCAAAAGTATTGATAGTGCGGGCAGATCTTCAACGATCTCTAACTCCTGTGCTAGCTGGATGACACTATAAAACAAAAGAGAGAAAAGAAAGTAAGCTTATAGCTTAGTAAGTAAGTATATAAATAATGAATAAGGAATCTAATATGTTCACTAAATAACTCAACCATATCTATTTTTAATTTCACTATTTACTCCAATTTAATCAAGCTGTCTCTCTTGTGTCATGTTCACTAAATAAATTATAACTCGAGTTACAAAACTCGAAATTCAAATCCGTAAAATTTTCCTGAAACTAGAATCATATTACTTCTTACTAAAATTTTTCTAGAATTTTTGGTTTAGCCAATTAGTACAGTTTATTAGTTCAAGTTTCCCCTGTTATACAGCTCAACTGATCTGACCTCTGTTCACTACGAATTGGTTTCCTCCCTATAAAAAAGACAAATAGCCATGAAATTTGTTTCATTTAAAACTATACTCAATAAGGAATCTAGGCATATAAACTATATTTCTTAATTAGCTTTGTACAATTTTTAATAATTTTTCAAAGTCAGAACAGGGGATCACGTAGTCATTCTGAACAAGTCTCACAAAAATATAAATATCTCAAATTATAGAATCCCTTTACTTGTTCTGTTTATTTTATATGAAAATAGACTAATTAAGATTTAATTTCATCTATCATTCAGCCTCTAATTAAATTCAAGTCACTGCGACTGTCCAAAACAGTATTATTACTAATTCGCTCTTTCACACTTTCTTTGTATTAACCTCATTTTAACATGCATATCACAATTCATTTTCACCACATTTCATACATCACAAGTATAGGTCCATGATTACAATGTCACCATAAAATCATCCCGTTGAACACTATGGATCAATCCTCGATACTTGGTCCTTTCAGCACATAGCTCCACCCATCATATTTCACATAGTTCGGCTCTCTTGTACACATGGTGAATACTTAGTACTACCCATGTGACCTAGCCAGTTTATCTCGTAGCTCTCTTGTCTACATGGTGTCCTTCACTTGGAACCACACATGCGATCTAGCTACATTTATCCTCTCCCGTAGCTCTCTTGTCTACATGGTATACATCCCGTATCACACATGTGACCTAGCTACCACATAGTACCTCGTAGATCTCTTGTACATATGATGTGCACTCAGTACCATACATGTGACCTAGCTACGTACCATCTGTATTATCCAATCTTTCCGAAGGTTCAACCGGGATTTTTCTCTCTATTACTGATTTCCATTCTTTCAATAGCCGATTATGATTCAAAATCAGCTAAAATATATATAATATGCTGAAATATAAAACGTAAATAAAGATAATGTATTATTTACATACAAACTTACCTCGGTGCACAATATGGAAATTTTGCAATTCAGTCCAAAATCTTTTCCTTCCTCCATTCGAGGTCGATTCCAGACCTTTCTTGATCTATAACAAGACATTTAGCTCATTTAACACTCATACTATCTATTTCAATCCAAAAATCACATTATGGAAAAATTAAGTTTTTGCCCCTAACTTTTACAAAATTATGATTTTGCCCCTAGGCTCGAAAATTTAATTTCAGCCCTTATTCTTATGTTTTATGACATGCTGATCATTTTTCCCTTCTATGGAAACATCAAATTCTCACTTTAACACATAGTTATGAACAATAGGTATTTTTTACCGATTATGCTGTTTTGCTCGTTTTCGCTATAAATCGCTTAGAAAAGATCGTTCTCATAACTTTAAACATTCATATTCTACCATAAAACATCAAAATACATGCATATTATTCATGGGTAAATTTTTAAACATAAACCCTAACTCAAAATAATGGTAGAAATAGGTAAACCGAGCTACGAGGATTTCAAAAATGTAAAGAACATTAAAAACGGGGCTTTAATGCACTTACTATTGAGCTTGAAAGCTTGGAAAAACCCTAGCTATGGTGAACATACAAGGTTCAGGCAAGGAAGAAGATGAATGGACAAAATTTTGGCTTATTTTTCCCATTTTATTTCTTTTAATTACCAAATGACAAAAATACCCTTAAGGCCTTTCTTTAAAATTTTATCCTATTCATGCCCATTTTTGTCCATATAAAGTATAATGGTCTAATTCCATTTAAGGACCTCTACTTAAAACCCCCATTTCAATCAAGTACCTTATGAACTAGAACACACATTTTTCACCTATTTCAATTTAGTCCTAAACATTAAATTAAACATCTAGTCTTAAAATTTTCAACCTCAGATTCGTGGTTTCAAAACCACTGTTCCGTTTTGGCCCTAAATTGGGTTGTTACAACTCTCCCCCCTTTAGGGATTTTCATCCCTGAAAATCTTACCAGTAAAGAGGTTTGGGTACTGCTTTCTCATGGCTTCCTCCGGTTCCCACGTAGCTTCTTCTACCCCATGTCTTTGCCATAACACTTTCACTAAAGCTATACTTTTCTTCCTCAACTGTTTCACTTCTCGAGCCAAAATCTTAATCGGTTCCTCATCATAGGTCAAGTCCGATTGAATCTCAATTTCTGTTGGAGAAATCACATGTGAAGGATCAGAACGATAACGTCGCAACATTGATACATGAAACACGTTATGAATTCTTTCTAACTCTGCCGGTAAGGCCAACCGATATGCCACTGGTCCAATCCTTTCAATAATCTCGTACGACCCAATAAAACGCGGACTCAACTTGCCTTTTCGGCTAAATCTTAGAATCTTCTTCCATGGTGACACCTTCAAGAACACTTTCTCACCCACCTGAAATTCAATCTCTTTTCTTTTTAAATCTGCATATGACTTTTGTCGATCTGAAGCAGCTTTCAGCAATCACGAATTACTTCTACTTTCTCTTCGGTTTCTTTCATTAAATCAACTTTGTGAATCTGTTTCTCACTAAGTTCGGTCCAATATAAGGGAGTCCGACACTTACGACCATACAAGGCTTCGTATGGTGCCATTTGTATACTCGACTGAAAACTGTTATTGTAGGCAAATTCAACCAAAGGTAGATATTTCTCCCAACTGCCTTCAAATTCTAAAACACATCATCTAAGCATATCTTCGAGTACCTAGATTACTTTTTCAGACTGACCATCTGTTTGTGGATGAAATGCGGTACTAAAATTCAATTTTGTACCCAAAGATTCTTGTAAATTTTTCCAAAATCTCAAGGTAAACCTCGGATCTCTATCTGATATTATAGACATAGGTACCCCGTGTAATCTCACAATTTCAGCCATATATAATTCAGCTAGTTTATCAAGTGAGTAATCGGTACATACCGGTATAAAGTGAGCCGACTTTGTTAACCTATCAACCACTACCCAGACAGCATTCTTTTTTTTAGGAGTTAAAGGCAAACCGGTTACAAAACCCATGGTAATCCTATCCCATTTCCACTCAGGTACCATCACCGGTTGGAGTAATCCTGAAGGCACTTGATGCTCAGCTTTTACTTGTTGACAGATCAAACACTTGGTTACAAATTCAGAAATGTCCCTTTTCATGCCTGGCCACCAATATAACTTCTTTAAATCATTATACATTTTTGTGCTACCAGGGTGAATGACAAACAACCACTATGCGCCTCATGTAATATTTTCTGAATCAATTCATCATTTTTCGGTACACATATCCTGTCTCGAAACATCAAACAGTCATCTGGTCCAACTCGAAAATTTGAGTCGTAACCTGATTCGCACTGAGTTCTCTTGGCTCGCAACTTACTATCGTTCTTTTGAGCATCACAAATTAGCTAGAGAAATAACGGTTTGGCCCTCATCTCTGCCAAGATTGACCCATCATTAGATAATGCTAACCTCGTATTCATGGCTCTCAAAGTAAAAAGAGATTTCCTGCTCAAGGCGTCAGCAACTATATTCACCTTCCCGGATGATAATCAATCACTAGCTCATAATCTTTCAATAATTCAAGCCATCTACGCTGTTGCATATTCAAATCCTTTTGATTCATCAAATACTTCAAACTTTTGTGATCAGTAAAAATTCAGCATTTTTCACCATACAAATAATGACGCCAGATCTTCAAGGCAAAGACAATAGCTGCCAATTCCAAATCATGTGTAGGATAGTTCTTCTCATGCGGTTTTAACTGTCTCGAGGCATAAGCTACCACTTTACCCTCTTGCATCAGCACACATCCAAGTCCTGTCAATGATACATCACTATAAATTACGAAATCCTTCCCTAGCTCGGTGTAACACCCCAAACCCAGCCTAGACGTAATGACCGGATCCGACGTGCCACATCGGAACGTAAAAAAAAAACATTTTCTATTTTTTAGTCCAGGAAATCATACTTAGCGTTCAAAGGATGATTTTACTATAGGTTAAAGTGAATGGAAGCTGTGCACCAGGTAGGAAACCGGAAAAGAGGAGGTGAGTCCATCGGACTGCTTAAATACCAAGCTCCCTTCGAATCCAATCCTAGACATGCACACCACTATTGCCACACCTTAACTTAGTGTATGTTCTTAGGAAACCAATTCATTTAAGTCTAGTTTAAGAAAAAATGATTAACTTTGGAAAACATTTTTGCTTTGTTATCATGATACTTTAAAATCAATTACTGTTTTTGAAAACGCGCCCTAAAACTAATCAGTTTCAGTGATTAAGATAATATTATACCTATTCTAGTAATACATATTAAAAACAATCAAAAATCATTAAAGCGGCCTTATTACAACTTAAACCCAAAATAATTGATGTAAATAAAAACTAATTAAATTATAAAAAGAGAATCAAGTTTGTAGTACGTGCGGCCATTCTGAATCCCTCACAGCTCCAAGTCCACTATGGTTGAGGGTTGCCTACAAGAATAAAGTTAAGGGGTCAGTTTGGAAAACTTAGTGTGTAAAATAGCCCAACCATAGTCCAGATCAGTTCAAACCATAGAAACAGATTAAATTGGGCCTTAGCCCTATACAGTGTTCAGAATGAAGCCCATAGGCCCATAACAGATGCAGAACAGATATATCATGTATGTAGAAAACCCAACCCATATCCATTCGTATACACCCCCGTGCCAACCTTACACCATGCGCGGAGACTACTCGACCCACCCATCTGTCTACACGTCACAAGTATTTGCAGCATGGCTGCCATAACAGATAGTGTGACAGAGTCACCAGATATGATATATTTGTGGGCAGAGCCACTGAATAGATATTTGTGGCGAGCCACCAGATTAGATATTTGTGGCGAGCCACCGAACGCTTCCTCCATCAATATAACCCATATCCCATGCAACAGATATACATGTCATAGCATATAACAAACAGAACCAGAATATCATGCATTTCAGTCAAAATCAACCCTAGGGGTATAATGGTAATTTTGCACCTAGGGGTATAACGGTAACTTTCAGACTTAAGAGTATTTTGGTAAAACTTTCTATTTTAAGGTTTACATACACATTACAACCATTAACGCATTAACAGAAACATTTACCGAGCGTTTTTACCAAATTGGGCCCGTTGGCCAATTAACCCATTTTTGGCCCATTAAGCCCAAATATACCGAAGTGCAGGAAACTGCGCACTCTGCAATCATATCATTTGAGAGTACCAGGATTAACAATCCAAACCATCTCACGAGCACTCGCACGCTCGCAAGTCCACAAAATGTCGGCTTTCCGGCATTTCGACTTTTCAGCTTTTATCGATCTAGTCTATGAGTGGCTGTCGTTTACACACCTGATTTGTAGTGGTTCGATGGCGAGTTCCACACATGAGCTGCCTACAATTGGATTACTAACACATCAATCTAAATATCGAAAACAAACTACAAACTATCCCCCTACCATATTCGGCCAACCAAGTCTCACACCCTAGAGTTCTTACCTTTTCCCGAAACTAGCGACTAGGTTTAGATCCAGTCGTTTCACTTGTCCAAGTCTTCGATCAGCAGCCTCTAGATCACAATAAAATCATAATAAAACAATTGTCACAACCCATAGAGCCATAGGGCCCAATCGATAGCCTCCCTAAGCCTTTAGAGATTTCGGCTTTTCTAAAACCCGCAATAAAGAATAGATTCAAAAACTTACCACCGATTCCTTCAATTAACGATTCCACTTTAGTTCCTATTCGATTCTGATGCAGATCTATCCCCTGAAATGTTAGCAGAAATCAAATCTATAAAGGTTTAAAGATTTGGCTATGCCCCAATGACTATGGTGTTTTCGGCTTTTGAAACTCGTGAAATAAAAGATGATTTGATAAGGAGGTTTTTGCAAAGTTGAAGTCGATAGAGGTTGGGGTTTAGAGAGTGTGAAATTCAGCCAGGAAAGATGAAGGAAAAATCAAAGAAGTTGGCTTAGAAAAATCAGCACAGAAGAAAAACAGGCTTTCGGGATTTTGACTTTTATGGCAATCGGCTATAAAGGCTTAGAAACGAATGGAATGGAAGAGTAGAATGGTAGGAAGGGTTCGGCTATGTAAGAAAAGGAAAAGAAGAAGAAAATAGAGTAGGAGAAGAGAGAAAAAGAGAAAAGAATTGTTAGAAATGGCACCCCCTCCAAAATTCGAAATTCCCCCCACTAAATGACCTAGCTGAATTTCCCATGCTAAAGTCCCTTGGCCGGCCAACTCTTGCTCCTTGATCAGCTCCTAAATTTCCTCCCTTATCTTATCTTTACTTGATCCCCTTACTAGCTTAAACTCCCCCTAACAGAGTTCACCCTTGAGTTCCATCACCTCTCTTTTTTGTTCACAAAAATAAATACCCTATTTGCATACCTTGTGGCTCGAACCTTGGCTCCCCCTAGACATCTACAAGCCACTCCCCCTATACCTTATGTGGTGTCACATGCCAATTTACCACAGGTCCCTTGTGCCCTATTTTTACCATCTTTAATTTAAAAGCCCTCAACGCCAGTACCCTCTCTTTCTAAAATCCGAAATTCATAAATTGCCTCTAATTGGATATACTCTTGGGTCTTTTTAAGGGCCCAGTAACATACTCAAACCCACAACAGACAGTTAAATCACAGAATTTCTAAAATTCGTTGGAAATCACAAAAATCCTGAAAATCCCAAAAATTGGGGTGTTACACTCTGGCTGTACTAAAATCGGTGCTTCAGTCAATCGTGCTTTCAGCTTTTCAAAACTCTGCTGACATTTATCAGTCCATTCAAACTTAACATTATTTTGCAGCAACTTAGTCATAGGAGAGGCAATCATCGAAAATCCCTCGACAAAACGTCTATAATACCTGGCCAAGCCTAAAAAAGCTTATAACCTCGGATACATTCTTTGGCGGTTTCCAATCAACGATCGCAAAAATTTTGCTCAGATCCACCTGAATACCATCACCTGAGACTATATGTCCCAAAAATCTGACTTCAAGAAGCCAGAACTCACTTTTGCTAAACTTAGCAAATAGTTTCTTTTCTCTCAAGATCTGCAATATGGTTCTCAAGTGTTCGGCGTGCTCAGACTCATCCCGAGAATAAATTAGGATGTCATCTATGAACACTACCACAAATTTATCCAAATATGGTCGAAAGATTCGGTTCATCAAGTCCATGAATATAGCTGGAGCATTAGTTAAGCCGAAAGGCATCACAAAGAACTCATAATGTCCATACCTTGTCCTAAAGGCAGTTTTCGGCACATCTGACTCCTTAACTCTCAACTGGTAGTAACCAAATCTCAAATCGATCTTTGAAAACACTGTTGCCCCCTTCAACTGGTCGAATAAATCATCAATCCTTTTTAACGGGTACTTGTTCTTTATAGTCACCTTATTGAGCTAACGATAATCAATGCAAAGCCTCATTGAGCCATCTTTCTTCTTTACGAATAATACAGGAGCACCCCAGGGAGAGAAACTCGGTCTCACAAATCCCTTGTCTGTTAACTCTTGCAATCGAGCCTTCAATTCTTTTAATTCACTGAGCCATTCTATATCGAGCAATCGAGATCGGTGTGCGATCCCCAGAACAAATCAATGGCAAACTCTATCTCTCTGCTCGAGGCAACCTGCAATTCCTCCGAAATACATCCAAAAATTCACAGACTATCGGCACTGATTCAAGTTTCAATTTAGACATCTCAGTATTCATTACATAGGCAAGATAAGCTTCACACCCTTTCCTTATATATTTTTGTGCAAACATGTGCGAAATCACCATAGGCAATTTATTTGATTCATCTGTTTCAACCCATAAAATTTCACCATTTTCACATTTCAACTCTAGTGTTTTCTGTTTCAATTTACCTTGGCATCATACAATGTCAACCAGTCCATTCCCAAGATAACGTCAAACTCATCAAATGGTAATAACATCAAATTAGCCGAAAAACAGTGACCTTGAATCATTAATGGGCAATTCTTGCAAACCTTATCAACTAGCACATATTGGCCTAAGGGGTTCGACACTTTAATCGCAAACTCAGTAAACTCAAAGGTAACTTCTTATTAGATACTAAATTCACACAAATATAGGAATGAGTAGACCCGGGATCAATCAATGTAATAACAATAGTATCATAGAGAAAAAGTGTACCAGTAATCACATCGGGAGATGATGCATCCTCTCGGGCATGTATGGTATAAGCTCTAGCAGGCGCTCTAGCTTCTGATCTCGCCACTGAATCTTTCATCACAGTTTTACTGCTAGCTCCAATTTCAGTATTTCTAGGTGGTCTACCTCTGAAATTTTTCTTCTTTAACTTTCTCCGGACAGTCTCTAATAAAATGCTCGCGAGAACCACACTTGAAACAAGCTCGCTCGTTTCCCCAACACTCACCAAAATGTTGCCTGCCACATTGCTGACATTCAGGCTTTCTAGACCGCACATTACCCACATTTACCACTAAAGTAGCTTGAGCTTTAGACCCCAAATATGCCTTACCACGATCTTTGTGTGAATCCCCAGCTGAAACTGTCATTCAAGGGTTTGTCTCTTTAGACCTATTTGATTGAGATTGAAATGACTTGCTTATCGGCCTCTGTCTAGCATCTCGAGCCTCAATAGTAGCTTTTCTTCTTTCTTTGTTTAATTCTTCGGCTTTAAGAGCTCGGTCAACCAATACTACGAATTCTTTCAGCTCCAGAATTCCCACAAGCACTTTAATGTCCTCATTAAGACCATCTTCAAATCTTTTGCACATAATAGCCTCGGTGGACACACATTCCTAGGCATACTTGCTGAGTCTAACAAATTCGCGTTCATACTCTGCCACAGACATCTTGCCTTGCTTCAATTCAAGGAACTCCTTCTGTTTTTGATCAATAAATCGCTGACTTATGTATTTCTTTCTGAATTCTTCCTAGAAGAAATCCCAAGTAACCGTTTCTTTTGGCACCATTGCTACCAAAGTCTTCCACCAACGGTAGGCCGAATCTCTCAAAAGTGATACAGCACACTTTAAACACTCTTCGGGTGTACATGAGAGCTCATCAAATACACGGGTAGAATTTTCAAGCCAGAACTCCGCTTTCTCAGGATCATCATCGATCTTTGCTCTAAACTCTTCAGCCCCTTGTTTTTGAATCTTGTCGACCGGAGGTTTGTTCATTCTTACCAAATCTATGCCTTGAGCAGCTACAGAAACTGTCTGAGGTATGGGAGGGGGTGGAGGAGGTTGAGCATTTGGGTTTGCTCGAATAAACTTAGTATACCAATTGTTCATCATTTGGAGAAAGGCATCCCGAGCCTCATCTCCCTATCTTAATGTCTCAAGTCTACTTTCTACAGGCGCTGTCCCTTGCGCAGGAGCCAGTGCATTACTAGCAGCATCATCAGCCGCAGTTCCGTCAGGATCCATTACTATATTAAAACAAAACACAGTTTAGAATGATCAGGAGTTACCATACTATCACAGTATATTTATGGCATGTATAGCTAGACTTTTACACAAACTATATTAGTCCGAGAACTGACTAAACCATAGCTCTAATACCACTAAATGTAACACCCCTTACCCGTACCCGACACCGAAATAGGGTACGAGGTATTACCAGATCATAATACATACCATTAAATAAAACTGAGACAAAAATATGGCATCCAATTAGATCATGAATCATTATAACATATGCCTTTAACAATATTAGCCAATTTCAATGGCTTTTTACAAAATAAACTGTCAACTACTGTAACTAATATTTTATACCTAGCCAACTATGACACGTAACAAAATAACTAAGCCTACTATACATGCAATAATTCAAAATGTTTAGTTCAAATACCAAAAGTATTGATAGTGCGGGCAGATCTTCAACTATCTCTAACTCCTGTGCTAGCTGGATGACACTATAAAACAAAAGAGAGAAAAGAAAGTAAGCTTATAGCTTAGTAAGTAAGTATATAAATAATGAATAAGGAATCTAATATGTTCACAAAATAACTCAACCATATCTATTTTTAATTTCACTATTTACTCCAATTTGATCAAGCTATCCCTCTTGCGTCATGTTCACTGAATAAATCATAACTCGAGTTACAAAACTCGAATTTCAAATCCGTAAAATTTTCCTGAAACTAGACTCATATTACTTCTTAATAAAATTCTTCTAAAATTTTTGGTTCAGCCAATTATTACAGTTTATTAGTTAAAGTTTCCCCTGTTACACAGCTCGACCGATCTGACCTCTGTTCACTACAAATTGGTTTTCTCCCTATACAAAAGTCAAATAGCCATGAAATTTGTTTCATTTAAAACTATACTCAATAAGTAATCTAGGAATATAAACTATATTTCTTAATTAGTTTTGTACAATTTTTAATGATTTTTCAAAGTCAGAACAGGGGATCACGTAGTCATTCTGAACAAGTCTCACAAAAATTTAAATATCTCAAATTATAGGATCCCTTTACTTTCTCTGTTACTTTTACATGAAAATAGACTCATTAATATTTAATGTCATATCTCATTCAACCTCTAATTAAATTCTTACTATTTTTGGTGATTTTTAAAATTTATGTCACTGCGACTGTCCAAAATAGTATTATTACTAATTCACTCTTTCACACTTTCTTTGTATTAACCTCATTTAACATGCATATCACAATTCATTTTCACCACATTTCATACATCACAAGTATAGGTCCATGATTACAATGTCACCATAAAATCATCCTGTTGAACACTTCCGGTCAATCCTCGATACTTGGTGGTTTCAGCACATAGCTCCACCCATCATATTTCACATAGTTCGGCTCTCTTGTACACATGATGAAAACTTAGTACGACCCATGTGACCTAGCCAGTTTATCTCGTAGCTCTCTTGTCTACATGGTGTCCTTCACTTGGAACCACATATGCGACCTATCTACATTTATCCTCTTCCGTAGCTCTCTTATCTACATGGTATACATCTCGTATCACACATGTGACCTAGCTACCACATAGTACATCGTAGCTCTCTTGTACACATGATGTGCACTCAGCACCATACATGTGACCTAGCTACGTACCATCTATATTATCCAATCTTTCCGAAGGTTCAACCGGGATTTTTCTCTCTATTACTTATTTCCATTCTTCCAATAGTCGATTATGATTCAAAATTAGCTAAAATATATATAATATGCTGAAATATAAAACGTAAATAAAGATAATGTATTATTTATATACAAACCTACCTCGGTGCAAAATATGGAAATTTTACAATTTAGTCCAAAATCTTTTCCTTCCCCCATTCGAGGTCGATTCCACGCCTTTCTTGATCTATAACAACACATTTAGCTCATTTAACACTCATACTATCTATTTCAATCCAAAAATCACATTATGAATAAATTATGTTTTTGCCCCCTAACTTTTACAAAATTATGATTTTTCCCTTAGGCTCAGAAATTTAATTTCAGCCCTTATTCTTATGTTTTATGACATGCTAATCATTTTTCCCTTCTATGGAAACATCAAATTCTCACTCTAACACATAGTTATGAACAATAGGTATTTTTACCAATTATGTCGTTTTGCTTGTTTTCACTAAAAATCACTTAGAAAAGATTGATCTCCTCACTTTAAACATTCATATTCTACCATAAAACATCAAAATACATACATATTATTCATGGGTAAATTTTTAAACATAAACCCTAACTCGAAATAATGGTAGAAATAGGTAAATCGAGCTACAAGGATTTCAAAATTGTAAAGAACATTAAAATGGGGCTTGAATGCACTTACTATTGAGCTTGAAAGCTTGAAAAAAACCCTAGCTATGGTGAACATACAAGGTTTGGCCAAGGAAGAAGATGAATGGACAAAATTTTGGTTTATTTTTCCCATTTTATTTCTTTTAATTACCAAATGACAAAAATATCCTTAAGGCCTTTCTTTAAAATTTTGTCCTATTCATGCCCATTTTTGTCCATATAAAGTATAATGGTCTAATTTCCATTTAAGGACCTCTACTTAAAACCCTCATTTCAATCAAGTACCTTATGAACTAGAACACACATTTTTCACCTACTTTAATTTAGTCTTAAACATCAAATTAAACAAATTAAACACCTAGTCATAAATTTTCAACCTCGGATTCATGGTTTTCAAACCACTATTCCGTTTTGGCCCTAAATTGGGTTGTTACAGTTGTTGCTGATGCTTTAAGTCGAAAATCTTTGTTTGCTCTTCGTGCGATACATACGCATTTGGCTTTATCTGATGACAGCTCGATTGTAGCAAAGTTGAAAGCGAGACCGTTATTTATGCAACAAATTTAGAAAGCTCAGAAAGTTGATAATGAATTGTTAGCAAAACGAGCTCAATGTGATTTGATTACTGATTCAGATTTTCGAATTGATATTGAGGGTTGTTTGAGGTTCGGAGGCGAATTTGTGTCCTGAGAAATTTAGAGTTGATTCAGATGATTTAAATGAAGCTCATAGTAGTCGGTTATCTATACATCTGGGAAGTACGAAAATGTATAATGATCTGGAACAATTTTATTGGTTGTCTGGTATGAAGTGCAATATCTCTGAATTTGTTTTAAAGTGTTTAATCTGTCAACAAGTCAAAGCTGAGCATCAGGTGCCTTCTGAGCTACTACAGCCGATTATGATTCCCGAGTGGAAATGGGACAGAATTACGATGGATTTTGTTTTGGGTTTGCCTCTGTCATCGAGTAAGAAAGATGTGGTCTAGGTAGTGGTTGATAGACAGACTAAATCTGCCCATTTCATTCCAGTATGCATGAATTATTCGCTCAATAAGCTTGCTAAGTTGTATATCTTTAAGGTTGTGAGATTGCACGGAGTACCTGTTTCTATTATTTTAGATAGATCCGAGATTTACATCTCAATTTTGGAAGAAGCTGCAAGATGCATTAAGTATGAAACTGTATTTTCATACTGCTTTTCATCCGCAAACAGATGGTAAATTCGAGCAGATTATTCAGATACTTAAGAATATGTTGAGATGTTGCATTCTTGAGTTCGAAGGTACGCGGGAACGATACTTGCCATTGATTGAATTTACGTATAATAATAGCTTTCAATCAAGTATAAAAAATGGCACCTTACGAAGCTTTGTATGGTCGCAAATGCCGAACACCTTTGTATTGCACTGAGCTCAGTGAGAATAAGATACACGAGGTTGATTTTATAAATGAAACTGAACAGAAAGTGAAAGTGATTCGCGATAATCTAAAAGCAACGTCAGATCTTCAGAAATCATATGCAGACTTGAAACAGGAAGATATTGAGTTTCAGATTGGAGACAATGTGTTTTTGAAAGTCTTACCATGGAAGAAAATACTTCGATTCGGTCATAAAGGCAAATTGAGTCTGAGATTTATTGGACTGTGCGAGATTATTGGGTATATCGGGCTGATTGCTTATAGATTGTTGTTGTCATCTGAGCTAGAAAAGATTCATAATGTATTTTATGTATCTATAATTTGACGTTATCGATCTAATCCTTTGCATGTGATCTCTCTGTTTGAGATTGAAATTAAGTCTGATATGACATATGTAGAAGAACGAATCCAGATTTTGGACCGCGAGGTTAAAGAATTGAGAAATAAGAAAATATTTTTAGTGAAAGTCTTATGGAATCGGAACGGGATTGAAGAAGCTACGTGGGAGCCCGAGGATGCTATGAGAGAACGTTACCCAAACCTATTTGCAGGTAAGATTTTGGGGGACGAAAATCCCTAAGGGGGAAGAGTTATAACAGCCTGGTTTAGACCCTAGTCGAAATAGTAGTTTCGGGACCACAAATTTGAGGTTAGAAAATTATTTTAATATTATTTTATGTGTCTACAGTATGTGATTATATAAGTGTGAAAGTTTTGTGTGGTAATTTTATCGTTTGGATGTTCAATTTGATAAAAGGACTTAATCGCGTAAAATGTAAAATTAACATGCTATATGTTAAATGTGTCTATTTTCTATGGTTTTCTAAATTAAAGGTCCTTATGATGTTATTATGCCATTGATAAGGTTAATGGACATTAATGGCCTTATAGTTGATGAATAAATAGTTTATTAAGTAAGGGTAAAATGGTAAACTATTATTAATGTTAATATTAATTAAAATAACTCAAAATGGTGGCCATTATTCATCCTTCTTCCACCGAAATTCATAAGAAAACAAAGCCTGGAGAGCATTTTAAGGTTCGGCATTGTTCATGCTCAATTAAAGGTCTGTTTTTTATCGGTTTTCGATGATTTCTATGTTTTTGTGATCGTTGCTTCGTGTTCTACCTAGCCCATGCTTCAATTTTTGAAAATGTTGATGATTTTTAAAGTTTCCATTGATGAATGCTTGATTTCTTGAATGTTTAATGATGGAAAATGAGTATTTATTGATAGATTATTCTGTTTTGTAAAGTGATTTTTGACAAAAATGTCTAAATAGGATTAAATTGTGATATTTGCAAATTAAGGGGTCAAAATGTGAAATAAATGAAAGATATGGGCTTATATGAACTAAAGTAATATTCGACCAAGCATGTGTATAAGGAAATTATGTATATTTTATATTTTGTGAAATAAGGACTAAAATGTTAATGTGTTAAAATATAAGGGCCAAAGTATAAAAAGGTCTAATTTTGTTATTGTGGATTGAATTGATTAAATATGTGATTAAATTAGTGAAATCTGAATTTATTTAGATCAATAACAAAAGAAAATAGAATTAGATTGGGGGAATCAAAAGTGGTCGATTTGTCGTTCTAATCCGTTCGTGTTCATAGAGGTAAGTTCATATGTAAATAAATGATTTGAATTGAATTCTTCATGCTTATATGATATTGAAATGTAATGAATGGTCACGGAAGATGAATATGTGAAATTGAGAAGGCATCAATAATGTTACAACGTTGAAAAGTCCCGTACGAACCATAGGAATAGAATAGGATACATATGTCATGACATAGGATTCCGAGATGTGATTCGTGTAAGACCATGTCTGGGACATCGGCATCGATTTGATATTTATGTGTAAGGCCATGTCTGGGACATTGGCATCGTATATATTTTGGGTAAGACCCTGTCTGGGATAGTGGCCTCGATATTTGATAACATGTAAGACCATATCTGGGATATGGCAATGTACCAGCTTTACGAGTTATCCAAGTATCCTTATCAATTCCAAATGGTTCAACAGGCATTATTGAGAAAGGAATTAATATGTAAATGGGCATCCGATTTAGGTACGTATGAAATATATGTGTTACTCAAATGATGACATGTGAATTACATGAGAATTAAATGTGATTATTTGCAAGTGAACTATGAACAAGTGAATTAAATGTGATTTATGAAGTGAAATTGTGATTTGTTTGATCTTTCTATGGATGATTTGGATTAAGTTTATCTCATGTGTTTTGATTATTTGTATATGGCTTACTAAGCTCTTAAAGCTTACTTTGTGTGTTATTTCTATGTTATATAGATTATCGAAGCTAGCTCAGACATAGGGGATCGTTGGAATCATCATCACACTATCGACTACTTGTCGGTATTTTTGAAGTCTTTTATATATGGTATATGGCATGTATAGGCTAGTGATTTGATGATTTATTTCGTGTTATGATTTTAGCCATAAGATTTGGCTTACTTTTGGTTGGAAATGTTGTTATATATTTGATCATTAAATTTTATCTAAATAATATGTTTGGTTAGTAAGTTATGTGATGTTTATAATATCTATGTGATGGCTTGATAAAGGGTTATTGAAATGGTAAGTTATGTGGCGTGAAATAGGTGAAAAGGTGATGAATGAATGCATATAGATGTTATGCAAGTTTAATGATTTTGGCATAATGATTTGGTAGGTTTTGGTTGTGGAATTAGATAGTTGAAATGGTTTTGTTTAGATGGCATGATATGTGTATGAATTGGTAGGTTTGGTTGCCTATTTATGTGTTGTAATGGTTTCAAATTGGTTTTCATGCGTGCATGAGTTTAGGGTGGAAAAATGGCTTTGCAAATGACCTATTTATTTCCACATGGGAAGAGACACGGGAGTGTGTCTCAGCCGTGTGTGACACACGGTCATGTTACACAGCCATGTGTCCCCTAGGGTACCCTTTTGAATTAAGGTAGTATACCCTACAGGTTTGACATAGCCTAGACACACTAGCGTGTCTACTAGTCGTGTGAGTGGCACACGAGATGGCATACGGATGTGTGGTCATTCGTGTGGCCAAGTCAGTAACCTCCTTAATTTTCCTATGGCCATGGCACACGGGTGTGTCTCCGGCCGTGTGGTGAAGTTAGTATGTATGCCCTATTTTCACATGACTTGTTCACATAGGCATGTGACCCTGAAATATTTGAAAATTTTCTATGTTTCCCAAAGTTTATGAATGTTATTGGTTTAGTCTCGAACCTCTTCTAAGCATTTTTTTAAGGTCTCGTAAAGCCTTATAATGGACATTGTGAATGTTTTGAATGGATTTTGAGTATGAGTGTATAAATGTATGTGTCTGAGTTATGTTATCTGGTAATGCCTCAGAACCCTATTTCGATGACGGATTCGAGTTAGGGTTGTTATAGACTTTGAGGTTGTTTGAGATTCCATGGTAGGATTTGTGTTCCAAAGGACACTGAGTTGATTCGGAATATTTTACATAAGGCACACAACGATTGTTTGTCCGTTCACCCGGGTAGCACAAAAATGTATAATGACTTGAAGAAAATATATTGGTGGAATGGTATGAAAAGAGATATCTCAGAGTTTGTATCAAAATGCTTAGTTCGTCAGCAGGTAAAGGCTGAACAGCAAGTACCATTAGGTTTACTTCAACCCATCATGGTTCCCGAGTGGAAATGGGACAGAATTACTATGGATTTTGTGACAGGTTTGCCTTTAACTTTGAGAAAGAAAGATGCCATATGGGTTATTTTCGACAGATTGATTAAATCGGCTCACTTTATCTTGGTATGTAACATCCCGAAATAGGGCCTAGTCAGAACAGTGGTTTTGGGACCACAAATCCGACATTTAAATATTTATATTATGATCATTATGAGGTCTATAAGATGAGAATATACATGTGTTAAAATTTCATGAAGAAATTCTATGGATAAAGTGCCTAATTGG
This sequence comes from Gossypium longicalyx, assembly GCA_025698465.1. NCBI lineage: Eukaryota > Viridiplantae > Streptophyta > Magnoliopsida > Malvales > Malvaceae > Gossypium > Gossypium longicalyx. The sequence continues at coordinate 40,541,622 of CM046998.1, read as the reverse complement.
AAAATAAGGACCAAATTGAATAAATTGTAAAACTTGGATTCTGGAAGTAATTTGTATGAAATTGCTTTAGATTATGAATTAGAAGATCTTGGAGAGCAATTTTCCCAATTTCTAAGCTTTTGGACAAAAATGAGCTTGTATGGATGAAATCTTAAAGAAAGGGCTTAAGGGCATTTTGGTCATTTGGCAATTTAATGAAATAAAATGGGAAAAAGAAGGGAAAAATCAGTCATTCTTCTTCCTTGTCTAGCCGAAATTCTCAAGTCACCATATCTAGGGTTTTCAACATTTTCAAGCTCAATTGTAAGTGCTCCCAAGCCCCGTTTTTAATGTTTTTCGTATTTTTTAAATCCCGGTAGCTTACTCTCTCTATTTCTACCCATATTTCATGCTAGGGTTCATGTTTAGAAATTTACCCATGCATGAGTTACTTGTATTTTAATGGTTTATAGAGGAATATGAAAGTTGGATGTGTGTTAAACATCTTTTCCTAAGTGATTTTCATGAAAAACCCCTAAAAGGACCTTTTTGTAAAAGGTGTAAAATGTGTGGTAAAAATGAGAAATAATGGAAAAATGAGGGTTGCCATAAGAGGGAAGAACATTCGGCTAGGCTTGGGTAATGTAGAAATTGCATGCATATCATTATACGAGCCTAAGGACTAAATTGTAAAAATATGAAAGGTTAGGGTAAAACGGTCATTTAGACTGGGGGTGAAATTTAGACTTGAAAAGTATAATGTGAGGCGTTAATAATTTATTTTATTGTTATATACCCCGAGGAACAAATTTTGAAGGTCGATCGAGGAAAACAAAAGGTTTCGGAATAATTGAAACACGATACTGAGACGAATACCAGGTAAGTTCGGATAACTTAAAGTGAACTCATGATACGCCTAATTGCATGATTTATGAATATATGATAATTGCATTTGACAATGGCATGAAAGTACTTGAAATGTATCTTTAATAATGACATGTTAATAAATGTCCTGATTGAGGTTAAAAAGGAAGTTCGATGGATAAACCATGATTTACATGACTTGAAATCCTACATGTGTTGCAGAAGGATTTAGTCCGGACGGGTAGTCCATTGATCTCAAATATAGAAAGGATCTAGCCTAGACAAGTGTTCCTTGATTGATCGAGCCTCCCGAAGAATATGTGTGCATTGTGGATTTAGCCCAGACGAGTAATCTGATTAGGGTCTGAATTTAACCTAGACTGGTAATTCAAACCCAAGCTCATTAAGGGTGTTTGTCGCTATAAAGGATTTAGCCTGGACAGGTAATCCCGACATCACCTTATGAGTTTACGATACGGGGAATTTAGCCTGAACTGGTAATCTCGCTGTAAAATGTAAGGTTCACGGGAGTGCATACCTAAAATGATCATTCTTATGAATTGAGGTAAATGGATAATCCATCGAGATTTCCTAGAAACTCAACGGGATTAATATGGTGTTTATAAATGAAATGATGAACGATGAGTTCATCTAAGACAAATTACATGGTACATTATTATTGTGACTAACTTGTTGATTGAGTGCATGTGATAGGGAAGCCATTTCACTCCTGTTGGTTTTGTTGCTTAATATGATTGTATGTTAATCAATCGGTAAGTTTACTTTCTAGTTATTTGGGCTTACTAAGCATATAAATGCTTACCCCTCTCTTTTTCCCTATCTTACAGAGCTCGAGGACTCGTAAAGATTGGAAGATGGTTGGAGAGTCAACACACTATCAACTAGTCCAGCTTTGGTATAAAGACACTTTTATTTTGTTCAAAGGCATGTATAGGGTTTTGGTTCATTTTGTGATATGTGTCATTTGAATTGCCCATATGAAGGCTTGTAAAAGTTTACATATCTTTTTGTATTTGGCCATGGGAATTGGCTTATTTTGAAGTAGGCTATGACCTGCAAATTTATGCATGCTTATGTTTACATGGGATGGCTTGACCATAATTGGAAATGAGTTACAAAAATGAGTCAATCTTAAAACTGTTAATGAGATATGGAAATCCTTAAATCAAAGGAAATAACCCAGCATGTGTTAAACCGATGATATGAGGTTTACATGCAATAAGGTTTAATAAGGTTATATGTAAGTGTATAATCTGGCCTTATTATGTATTAAGGTAACCTACAAGTGTGATTGGTTGATAGAGGGTGACCAAAGGCTTGGAAAATAGCCTTACAAGGTCCACACGGGTAGACACACGAGTGTGTGTCTAGGCCGTGTGTGACACACAGATCGCCCCCATGGGCGTGTAGTATGGCCGTGCGTCCCTTGCACCTAAAATTTTACTTTAGTTTCGAGCACGGGCTTGACACACGGGCGTGTGTCCTGGCCGTGTGCCCCTAAATACATGCTGACGTCACAAATAGAATTCTCGAGTTTTTGGACATAAGTGACCACACGGGCGTGTCTAGGCCGTGTGAAGGACACGGGCATGTGCACGGTCGTGTGAAAGCCCCTGTAGGTTCGAAATGAAAAATAATTTTCATAAATTCAACACGAGTAGGGACACGGGTGTGTCCCAAAACACACGGGCATGTGTATTGCCTCCACACGAGCGTGTGAGGCTTTACCTAGAAAATTTTTATGAAATTTCATAAGTTCTCGGTTTAGTCCCAGATTATTTTCAATGTGTGTGTAGGGCCTCGTGGGCCCATAATAAGGACATTAAAATGAAATTTGATTGGTTTTACATTGGAATGAAATTTTATAACCCATATTTCCCCAAAAATGTTCGAGTACATGTCTGTTAACACCCTGTATCCGGTCCTGGTCTCGGGTACGGGTAAGGGGTGTTACACGGTACGTACCAATTACTGGAATGATGAAAAAATGTACAAGCGTACACAATAGCAATAAGTAATAAAGTGACAAGTAAATGTTGAGTTATCGTACCCACAGGGACTGTAAAAAGAATTATTTATGAAATTAATTGTAAAACACTTTGGTGAAGTAAAAATAATTTGGTTTTAGAAGATGGTCAAGAACTATTTAAAAACTAAGTAAATAATTTAAATAAAACAAAAGAGTTCTAGTGCACGATTTCAAATAAGATTTAATCAATGTAACATATAAGATTTAATCAATGTAACATACTTGTGTTGGATTAATTATATTTCTTAAACTCAGAATTACTAAACTCATGTTTCCACTGTTACGAATAAATTCACAGCAACCTAGTAATTTGCTAACTTATGAACAAATTCACATACAAAAATCCATTCATCGCTTGACATATCCCTATGTCAATTCAACCGACTAAACAGATTCTAGCAAGCAAACATGTTATTGGACATACATACTCATTAAATTGAACCAATCTCTTGCATATCCCTATGTCAATTCAAATGATTAATTAAATCTAATAAGCATATAAAAGACTTTGTGAAGTAACAAGATATCCCTACCTTGAAACAATTTAATCACAATAATCTTGCAAGTTATGCAAGGCAATAATATCGCCAGATACATTACTAATTTAACCTTCAGCTACCTTAGAAGAATAAACATGCACTGATTAAGTACTGTGTCAACTAATTACAATTGCAATCCGTTTAAATAATTAATTCATTAGTTACCTCACAGTCGTAATGCAAGAATAACTTAGGCATGATTTTACTTAATCAAACATCTTACTGAGGCTTATAACAGCATAAACATCATTTTAACAATTCAAGCAGGCAGAATATAATCAACCCAACACAAACATAATTTAAGCTGAATTGATTAAAATAACCATTTCAATAGCATAAATATTCATAAACATGTTCGTCAAAACAACAACAAAAATTAAAGAGTTAGGGAACAAGAGGCAAATCTGGTGTTTATTCATGGCTTGACTAGTTGCTCTGTTTTTCGTGCTTCATTGGCCTTGGCTATCAAGGTGGCTTATGAACACCTAATTTCTGTTTCAAAATGGCTGATGGAAGCCACTTTCCCAAGAGAAGAAATCGGCACTTGAACAGGAGGGAATGGAATGGAAAAAATAAGAGAAAAGTGAGAGAGGGAATGAGAGAATGTTGTGAAGTGAGGGATGCTTTGAATGATCAGCAAGGGGTGGATTTTATAGCTGATTGTGGCTGCTAAAAATAGAAAATTCCAGCAGCCAAAGATCCCTCCCTTGGCCGGCCACACACATGGCAAAGTTAAGAGTTTCAACTTTGCTATTTTAAGCTTGGGGCGAATCTACAAAGCCATAATTTATGGTGGGGTTTAAATGCAATTTAGAAGTCTTTTGAGGGCCTTTTTGCAAGAATATCTAATCAGCTAAAATACTTATTTGGTTCAGCATATGGACGGTTCTAGGCTGCCCATTTAGTGGCTGGTTCAGTTCACTCAATTTGGCTCGACCAGTGCGGTTCAACTGGACCCTTTCTCCATAATTAATTAAAAATAATTTATTTAGCACAAATTAAAGGGGAATAAATTAAAATTAATTAATTTATGAATTAATACGCATTTTTGGACCATCTTAGGCTGGAAATTAAAGTGTCTCGATACTTCAAATTGCTTCTCAGTTTTGTGCTTTCAGCAGAGTCAGTCGAGCCAATTTTCACCCTTTGTATGAATCTGTCGAAAATAGTAAAAATTAATCAAAGTTAAGTATAAAATTAAATAAATTCACCATTTTCATATTTTTAACATGATTTAATTATTTTATAATATTTAATTATTTTTCGACAAGAATTTAACCAGATTTGCATGAATTTAAGAAAAATTGGATATGAAAAAGTATATAAATTTTTGTGTTTCCACACCCCCAAACTTAATCCATTGCTCGTCCCGAGTAATGCACAAATTTTGAAAAGAATTTCTAGGAAACACCTTTGAAAAATTCCTTTAGAACAAAACTTTTCTCAAAATTATGGATATAAAATACTTATGCTTAAAAACAAGAAATCTGATAATTATGCTAACTTAAGTATACATATTGTTCAAATTAAATTCAACAACTTATTATAATAGCAAAATTTAGACTAAATGCCTTTGTAACAAAGACATGTTAACCCTTACCAATTTGATTTTTATTCCTTTATTCAAGACTAAGCTGCAATCATTAAGCTTAACTTACGTCTTCCTATGTTGATCGTAACAATTTCTCTCCACTAATGTAGGTAGCATGAGGACTTTGAATCAATAGGCCTTTATCAAGGTTGTAACGTGGCTAGGCTAGGGGTAGGTGAAAGATGGATAAATTTGGTTTAAAAACCCTAGACTCAGCCTCAATCGAACCTTCAAAGTTTTTACCTCCGATACACCCATATGACTTTCATATGCTCTTTTGTACATCTCTTTCAATACATGTGCTCTCTATTTTTATTTTTTTTATTAACACGAGCACTTACTTTGTGTATTGCAATTCTCGAGCAATTGATACTTCTTCTCAACTCCCCCAAACTTATTTTCGAAGTACATCTTGAATATTACTAAGTCTAGTGTTTGGGACAATTTTAATATCATTAAGCGAAAAGTAATGGCTAATTATTGTAAGGGTCGAAAAATTATTAGGCCATATAGTCTCAAAGTTGGGTTTCAAAGGATAAAATTTTACCATGGTAGGCTTGAAAAGCTCAAACGGTCCAAACAATAGTTGCCTAAATCATTTCCAACGTTCCATGCTCCCTAGGATTTCGCCTCAAGAAACTACTAAGTCAATTCTAAAGACTTAAACTTTCATGCATACCTAACTTTCCTAAAGACTAAAAATTTTATGGTACGAATTGGCATGTTTTATTAAAAATACATTCATGTCATTATTAAGCTAATCATAATAATTTATTGAAATAATAGAACTTTATTCATACTCAAATTGAGCATACTTAACAAAATTCAAATTTTTGAACAAAATATCCTAATCATAATTAAAAGAAAATTTTATTTTGAGTGGAAATAATTTAAGTTTTCGGTCCCCCCAACTTAAAATGAACAATGTCCTCATTGTTTAAAGTGAATAGATACTATACACCAGGTACATTTTTAGAAAAGAGGAGGTGAGTCAATTTGACTGCTTAAGTATCAAGCTCTTTCTAAATCCAATCCTAGACATGTATATATCTATTGCCACAGTTTATACTTTGTGACTTGTTCACATTTTATTAGTGATTTTCCTCTCTTGTTTTATTATGCAAAAAATAAAAGATTCCTAATTAAACTTAATCCTAAAATGACCTAAGAACAGAAATAAAATAAAGTCAAGATCCCCCCTTTATTTATTTGCAGACCCTTCCAAATTTGACTCATCTTTTTCTTCATCATTATTGCCTTTGCATGAATTCCTTCACTCCTTCTTTGATAATGGACTCCATGGTTCAAATATGAAATCTGGAAACTTAGGCACAAAAATAAATGGGTCATTGTATATTTTCTTAAAAGCACTTCTCATCGAGTCATCCCTTATTTTTTAGTATCTTTAGTAGGCTTGTTGCTGCCATTGCATATATTGCATTAAGTCCATCAATTTTTATAGCTCATCTCGAAGATCTGGGCTAGGCAGTTGAGCTCTAAACATTGAAGTTTCAGTATCAGGTTCAGCTTTCGGCTCCATTGATTCTACCTTATCAGGGACTTCAAATGATTACATTGTGGGATCTTCTTCTTCATCAGGGTCCTCCGGTTTCTCACTTACTTCAATTCGTTGCTGTAGAACTGAGTCTCTAGCTACTCGGTAGAGGTCTCAATCTGTGATTGTTCCTTGGCTAACCCTGTCCTCCTTACATTTGCAAGAATTTCAGCTTTCAAGCATAGAATTGTTATTGTAAAGGGGAAGTGAACAGGGCCAGAGCGTTTAACGGCACAATTCCATATCTCCCTCAAGATGATCTTCCCCACATCAATGGTCTTACCAGTTAGGATCGAGAACAATAAGACCATTCGCTCTAATGAGATCGTAGTCCCATGTGAGCTGGGCATAAGGCTGAATCGGATGAAATAAAATCAAACTTTTGCAAGTGGTGTCAAATATTCTCTTCGACAAGTGTGGATTCCTTGTTTTGACATAGTCCATGTAGAACCCTAAACTGTCAGTTCCTCAAGAATTTCTTACAAATTTTCAGGCTTGATATTGCTCATCAATGTGGAATATTCATCGTTTTCGAAATCTGGTAATTCAAAGAACTCATTAATAGCATTTGAATTTATCAGTACCTTGATTCCGCGGACTGGAACTTCTCTCATCTCGCTTGAAGTTAAATTCGCATAAAACTCACGAACTAGCTCCTCATCCACACTAGGTCTCTTTTCAAAAAATAGCTCCCAATTGAGGGTTTCAGCAACTTGACGAATACGTGCCATAAAGTCCCGGTAGTTGCTCTCCTTTAATGTAAAGCCTTTTTCTAGATGCATCTGTTGATTTTTGAAGATACTTTTGTATCTCACTTTGGCTTCTTCAGAGTGGAACTTGTTTTGCGTTTCATCAATTTGAGCGGTAGCACAAGTTCTCTTGCGAGGCATGTTTATCCTGATCATAAGATGGAAAAATTATTTTCTCAAATATTTAATTAAATAAAAATTATTAATGATTCAATAAATTGAAAAATTAAATAATTAAAAAAAATTAAAATTTAAGAGAAAACTAGGTCTTACCACCTTTTTTGTAAAAATATAAGAACTCTAGAAAATAATAATAACAATGAAGGAAAAGATGGAAATTTAAAAGGAGAGTTGGAGGGTTTGTGGCTTAGGATGGATGCAAGGGTGGTACCGTTCGGGTATGCAAGGCAGCAGCGTGCAACAGGGAATGGGAGCAAGCAGCAACGCGCGGGAGCTGGTAGGGACATGCTAGCCGTGTATGGGGCTTTGTCGAGGAAGCCTCGTGCATGCGCTAGGCGCATATATGGGACACGACCTAAGCAGTTGGGGCTGGAGCAGTAGGCAGCCAAGGAGCAGCTTGAGGCGCTCAATGCAGCACGCGATAGGGAAAGGTACGAGCAAGGTGGGCGTGCGGCGTGCTGGGTGTGTGCTAGCCGACTGCTGGGAGCTGCTGTGGCTAGGGGCTTCAACACTTTGGTGTTTTAGTGCTTTGGGTTTTGAATGTTAGATGAATGGGAAGATGGGTGGTATTTATAGAGGGAGAAATAGGAATTAGAATAGAATTCTTAAAACAATTTAATTAATAGAAATTCTAAGTTCTAATCCTATATAAAGATAACAACAATTAATAATTAGATATATGCATATTAAATTATTAATTGCTATTTAATTTATTTTAAAATAAATTTAATCCTAATTCTATGCTAAATTGATAAAGATTAATATATAAATTATAATAGATATAATTATATATTAAAGATTATCATCTTTTTATTTTTATTAAAAACTTATCGAATAAAATCCTAAAATTGATAATAATTAATATATATTATAACGGGTATAATTATATATTAATAATTATCATTTTTTTCTTGTTTTTAACTAAAAATATTTATTCTAGAAGCCTTTTGAAAATATTTACAAAAAGAGGCATCTAGTTTTTATTATTTACGAAAAGAGCAACCAAATTTTAAAAATACTTCAATTAAGTCCCTAGACTTAATGAAAAATTGAAATTGAGTCGCAATTTAAAATTTGGATCAAAATTGACATTTTTATTTGAAAAATCAGAAGTTGAGATTTCTATTTAGAAAATAATTTTTAAGAAAATTATGTTAAAATCAATTCCCAGGAAAGATTGGAGGGGTTACAAGCTGTCCCGCTTAAGTTCCAATCTCCTAGACAGAATTTATTTAAACATACTAGTCCCGAAAATATACCCTAAATCATTTATTAAAACGAAAAAAAGAAAATTTTAAACATCTGATAAAATGAACGAAATTTCATTCCGTTCAATCTTATCTCCCAATAGTGTTTCAGGCGTTGAGCGTTAACTCGAAAATTACCTCCCTTACCTTGGAGCTCGACAACTCCGTATGGATAGACATGATAAATCGTAAAAGGACCGGACCAACGTGATTTTAGCTTACCTGGGAAGAACTTTAGTCTGGAATTAAATAACAAAACTTGCTGACCTGCTTCAAATTCTCGAACTCAAATGTGCTTGTCATGCCATTTCTGAAGTCTCTCCTTGAGTAATTTGGCATTTTTGTAGGAGAATAGCCGGAATTCCTCTAGCTCATTGAGTTGGAGCATCTATTTCTCTTTAGCAAGCTTAGGATCCAAGTTGAGTTGTCGAAGAGCCCAGTAAGCCTTGTGCTCTAACTTTAAAGGTACATGACATGCTTTCCCAAAGACCAACTTGTAATGTGACATCCCTAAAGGTGTCTTGTATGCTGTTCTATAAGCCCATAAAGCATCATCCAACCTTTTGAACCAATCGCGTCGGTTTGGGCAGACTACCTTCTCAAGTATGCCTTTGATTTCCTTATTTGCCAGTTTAGCTTGCCCATTCATCTGTGGATGGTAAGCTATTACAACCTTGTGTTTCACTCCGTGCTTGTCTAATAACCATCTTAACCACTTGTTCACAAAGTGGGACCCTTAATCACTAATGATAGCTCTTGGGGTTCCAAACCTTGTGAACATGTGTTTCTACAAGAACTTAATTACAACCCTAACATCGTTTGTCGGATAAGCTTCAGCCTCGACCCATTTGGACACATAGTCTACTGCTACCAATATATACTTGAAAGGACCAAGAAGTCAATACCCCATATATCGAACAATTCTTCCTCAATGATGTTTGTTCGAGGCATCTCATTTCTGTTGGTGACATTTCTAACCCTTTGACATCGGACACAACTCTTTATGTACACATATGCATCCTTGAATAGTGTTGGCCAAAAGAATCCGGCTTGCAATACTTTGGCCGCTGTATGAGTACCTCCGAAGTGTCCCCTACTCGGAGCTGAGTGACACTAGTATAAAATCTTTTGTACTTCATCTTCTGCCGCACATCTCCTGCTCATCTGATCTGCACACCTTTTAAACAAATATGGCTCTTCCCAAAAATAGTACTTTACATCGTGAAGAAACTTTCTCCTTTGTTGATAAGTCTTATCAATTGGCATCAGCCCACAAGCTAAATAGTTAGCAATATCAGCAAACCAAGGGGTACTATGGACATGACTTACCTTCAGTATGTGTTCATCTGGAAATGTTTCTTGAATTGGTATAATAGGAGAATTCCCTTCTTGAGGCTCCAATCTGGACAAGTGATCTGCTACTTGGTTTTCTACTCCCTCTCGATCTTGAATTTCTAGATTGAACTCTTGAAGTAGAAGCACCCACCAGATTAGTCTCGGCTTAGCATTTTTCTTGGAAAGTAAGTACTAGATTGCCAAGTGGTCCGCGTAAATAGTTACTTTGGTACCTACAAGATAAGATCAAAACTTGTCAAAAGCAAATACAATAGCAAGTAACTCTTTTTCTGTTACCGTATAGTTCAGTTGAGCTCTTGTAAGAGTCTGGCTTGCATAGTAGATGGGATGAAAAACTTTGTTCCTTCGTTGGCCCATGATAGCTCCTATTGCGAAATCGCTTGTGTCACACATTAATTCAAATGGTAGATCCCAGTCTGGTGTGAAAATTATGGGTGTCGTAATTAATTGACTCTTCAAATTCTTGAAAGCCTTTAAGCATTCATCGTCGAACTTGAACATCGTGTCCTTCTCCAATAATTTGCATGAGGGTTTAGCAATTTTGGAGAAGTCCTTGATAAATCTTCGATAAAACCCGGCGTGACCCAAGAAGCTCCTAACACCCTTTACAGATGTTGGAGGTGGGAGTTTCTCGATAATATCTATCTTTGCTTTATCTACCTTCATTACATGTCTCGTTATCTAATGCCGTAGAACAATTCCTTCATGTACCATGAAATGACACTTTTCCTAGTTAAGTACTAGGTTTGTTTCTTCACATCGTCTTAGTACTTTAGCTAGATTGGCTAAGCAATCATTGTACGTATCTCCGAACACTGAAAAGTCATCCATAAAAACTTCAAAGTACTTTTCAACCATGTCAGTAAAAATAGACATCATACATCTTTGAAATGTAGCAGGTGCATTACATAAACCAAATGGCATTCGTCTAAATGCAAATGTACCGTACAGGCAGCTGAACGTTGTCTTGTGCTAATCTTCTGGTGCTACAGTAATCTGATTATACCCCGAGTATCCATCGAGAAAACAGTAATAGTCTCGTCCAGCAAGCCTATCCAGCATCTGGTCCAAGAATGGCAAAGGGAAGTGATCTTTCCTAGTCACCTTGTTCAGCTTCCGGTAATTGATGCAAATCCTCCATCCCGTAACTATTCTAGTTGGTATCAACTCGTTATTCTCTTTTCTATGACTGTGATACCTCCCTTCTTTGGCACGCATTGGACTGGACTTACCCACGAACTATCTGAGATGGGATAAATGATACCCGCATCTAACCACTTGATAATCTCCTTTTTCACCACATCTTTCATGATGGGGTTCAGTCTTCGTTGTCTATCAATCATCCCTTTTTTGCCATCTTCTAGGATAATCTTGTGCATGTATACAAATGGACTAATACCGCGGATATTGGCTATGGTCCATCCGATAGCCTTCTTGAATTGTTTTAACACCAAGATGAGTTTATCTTCTTGCTCAATAGTTAATTCTGCTGAAACAATCACAGGCAAAGTAGAAGCGTTACCTAAATAAACATATTTCAAATGTGAGGGAAGTACCTTCAGTTCTAATTTAGGTGGCTCCTTGATTGACGCTTTTGGTTGGGCATAATCTCTTTTCTCTAACTCTAAAGATTCAAAGCGAGATTGTAGATTAAATCCCCTGTGATTAGCTTCTAACAAAGCTAAGTATTAATCATCCTCTTCATCATTTGGAGGATCTGATGTTAAAATTTGTTCCAATAGATCCTCGACATAGTTGAGCTCCTTTCCCACTATTAAATCCTCTAAATCGGATACTGCAGAACAATCATCAATTGTGTCAGGAAATCGTATAGACTTAAAAAAATTAAATGTTACCTGATCATCCTGAACACGCATCGTAAGCTCGCCCTTTTGCACATCTATAAGGGTCCTTCCAGTTGCTAAGAACGGTCTTTCTAGGATAATCGACACTTCTTTGTCTACTTCAAAGTCTAGGATAACAAAATTAGCAAGGAAGATAAATTTATCTACACGTACCAATACGTCCTCGATTTTTCCTTCTGGATGTGCTAAGGATCGATCTGCTAGTTGAAGTGTAACCGTAGTAGGTCTAACTTCACCTATCCCCAACTTTCTAAATGTTGACATAGGCATCAAGTTAATACTCGCACCTAAGTCACATAATGCCTTACCACAATATATTGCTCTAATGTTGCAAGGTATGGTAAAACATCTAGGATCCTTCAGCTTTGGGGGTAGTTTGTCTAGAAGATATGCGCTGCATTCCTTCGTTAGAGCTACCATCTCAAATTCTTCAAGTCTCCGTTTTTTGGACAGGATATCCTTCATAAACTTCACGTAGTTCGACATTTGTTCAAGTGCTTCAACCAACGGGATGTTGATATAAAGTTGCTTGAGTACGTCTAGTAATTTCTTGAATTGGATTTCCTACTTTTACTTCTAAAGTCTTTGAGGGTAGGGTGGTGGAGGTTTCTTTATTGGAATTGGTTGATTCATTTTCTGCGGCAATTCTGCATCTAACGGAGTTGTTAGTTGATCAGAATTAGCTGGTTCTAGAATTACCTTGTCAGGTTTTGCAGATTCTTGTGCAACTAGAATTTCAACACTCGGTTGAAATTTCTCTAAGTCTTGAGCATCAGCTGGCTCTTTTTCAGCTTCGATAGTATCGGGCTCTACTGTCTTTCCGCTCCTCAGTGTCAAAGCTTTACAATGTTCCTTCCTTATATTTCTTGGGTTCTCCGTGGCACTAGGTAAAGCACCTTGTGGTCGGTTCCTGAGTTCAGTAGCAAGCTGGCCCACTTGATTCTCCAAATTTCTTAGAGTGGCGTCATTTTTCGCCATGTATGCCTTTAATAAATTCTCTAAGCTATTGGATGATTCAGCCTGAGCTGGTTTCTGAACTTGTTGGGAAAAACTAGGCTGCTGAGTCGGTCTAGGTTGAGCGTAGTTGTTACTAGTTCCAGCCCCTTGGTTACTCCAGGAAAAATTCGGGTGGTTTCACCACGATGGGTTGTAGAAGTTGGATTGCAGTCCTTGCCTTCCTCGATTTTGGTTCTGGTTACTCATGTAATATACAGATTCAAGGTTTGATGGACATTCTTCGAAAAAATATCCTTCCCCACAACAAACACAAGCTACACTCTCAAATTGATGAGGTGGTTGGGCTGCAAAACTGTTAGACTCATTAGCGGTAAGATTCTTAAGCATTGAGGATATCGAAGATACCTGAGATGCAAGTGAAGTAAGAGCATCCACTTTATGTATTCCAACGACTCGTCTTCCTGACGCGGTTTGATTGGTCGGCCATTGATAATTGTTATTGGTGATCCTCTCGATGATTTTGTAAGCCTCATTATAAGACTTAGAAAGGAGAACACCGTTAGTAGAAGCGTCCACTACCATTCTTGTGTGAGCATTGAGACCATTATAAAATGTCTCGAGTTGGATGAAATGTGGGATTCTGTGATGAGGGCATTTCCGTAGTAGTTCTTTGTATCGTTCCCATGCCTCATAAAAGGATTCATCATCCATTTGTTGGAAGGCAGTGATCTCATTCCTCAATTTAGCATTCTTACTTGGCGAGAAATACTTCATGAGGAATCTTTCAGCTAACTCTTGTCATGTATAAATTTAGCTTGGTGGCAATGAATTCAACCAGGCTTGAGCTCTGTCCCTTATTGAATACAGGAACAACTTCAAGCATAATGCATCTTCAGTAAGTCCATCTAATTTGAAAGAGTTGCTCACCTCCATAAATAGTCTTAAATGAAGATGAGGATCTTCGGTAGGCATTCCACTGAATTAGACCACTGTCTGAAGCATCTAGAACATGACTGGCTTCAGCTTGAATTGTTGTGCCTCAATTTCAGGTCTTCTAATGCCCGGATTAAGATCGTTAAATGCTGGCACAACATATTGTCTTAAGGCTCTATCCCTGTCGTCAGCAATAATGATAGGATTTTGAGCAAGGTTTGCTCCATTTCCTTGATTCATATTCTTGAAATTCATTCCTTCAGTCCTTCTCTGGTTCGCTTGTCTTCTTCGCTGTCGGAAAGTCTGTTCAATCTCAAGGTCTATAGGGAGTAGGTCAATAATTGGTCAATACTCATAAACACCTGAAATTATCAAAGAAAAATTAATTAAGTTAGAAATTAAATAGGAAAATAAACCAAAATGTAAAACTAACAAATTCACAAATAATGACTTCTTAAAAACAGTCCCCGGCAATGGCACCAAAAGCTTGGAACGACGAAAAAATGTGCAAGTGTACACAATCGCAACAAGTAATAAAGTGACAAGTAAATGTCGAGTTATCGTACCCACAGGGACTGTAAAAAGAATTATTTATGAAATTAATTGTAAAACACTTTGGTGAAGTAAAAATAATTTGGTTTTAGAAGATGGTCAAAAACTTTTTAAAAACTAAGTAAATAATTTAAATAAAACAAAAGAGTTCTAGTGCACGATTTCAAATAAGATTTAATCAATGTAACATACTTGTGTTGGATTAATTATATTTCTTGAACTCAGAATTACTAAACTCATGTTTCCACTGTTACGAATAAATTCACAGCAACCTGGTAATTTGCTAACTTATGAACAAATTCACATACAAAAATCCATTCATCTCTTGACATATCCCTATGTCAATTCAACTGACTAAATAGATTCTAGCAAGTAAACATGTTATTGCACATACATACTCATTAAATTGCACCAATCTCTTGCATATCCCTATGTCAATTCAAATGATTAATTAAATCTAATAAGCATATAAAAGACTTTGTGAAGTAACAAGATATCCCTACCGTGAAACAATTTAATCATAATAATCTTGCAAGTTATGCAAGGCAATAATATCGCCAGATACATTGCTAATTTAACCTTCAGCTACCTTAGAAGAATAAACATGCACTGATTAAGTACTGTGTCAACTAATTACAATTGCAATCTGTTTAAATAATTAATTCATTATTTACCTCACAGTCGTAACGCAATAATAACTTAGGCATGGTTTTACTTAATCAAGCATCTTACCGAGGCTTATAACAGCATAAGCATCATTTTAACAATTAAAGCAAGTAGAATATAATCAACCCAACACAAACATAATTTAAGATGAATTGATTAAAATAACCATTTCAATAGCATAAATATTCATAAACATGTTCGTCAAAACAACAACAAAAATTAAAGAGTTAGGGAACAAGAGGCAAAACCAGTGTTTCTCTGTGGCTTGACTAGTTGCTTCGTTCTTCGTTCTTCGTTGTCCTTGGCTATCAAGGTGGCTTATAAACACCTAATTGCCACTTCAAAATGTCTTATGGGAGCCTCTTTCCCAAGATAATAAATTGGCACTTGAACATGAGGGAATGGAATGGAAAAAATGAGAGAAAAATGAGAGAGGGAATAAGATAATGTTGTGAAGTGAGGGATGCTTTGAATGATCAGCAAGGGGTGGCTTTTATAGCTGATTTTGGCTGCTAAAAATAGCAAATTCCAGCAGTCAAATATCCCTCCCTTGGCCGTCCACACACACGAAAAAGTTGAGAGTTTCAACTTTGCTATTTTAAGCTTGAGGCAAATCTATAAAGCCATAATTTAATGTGGGGTTTGAATGCAATTTAGAAGTCTTTTGAGGGCCTTTTTGCAAGAATATTTAATCAGATAAAATGCTTATTTGGGTCAGCATATGGACGGTTCTGGGCCGCCCATTTAGTGGTTGGTTCGGTTCACTCAATTTGGCTCGACCAGTGCGGTTCAACTGGACCCTTTCTCCATAATTAATTAAAAATATTTATTTAGCCCAAATTAAATGGGGAATAAATTAAAATTAATTAATTTTATGAATTAATACACATTTTTGGACCGTCTTAGGCTGGAAATTAAAGTGCCTCGATACTTCAAATTACTTCTGCCTTACGTGCTTTCAGAGTATTCTGTAGAGGCAATTTTCACCCTTTGTGCGAATCTGTCGAAAATAGTCAAAATTAATCAAAGTTAAGTATAAAATTAAATAAATTCACCATGTTCATATTTTTAACATGATTTAATTATTTTATACTATTTAATTATTTTTCGACAAGAATTTAACTAGATTTGCATGAATTTAAGAAAAATTGGATATGAAAAAGTAGATAAATTTTTGTGTTTCCAATTACTCAGTTGATAAGTTAGCTGAATTGTACATTGATGAAATTTTAAGACTTCATAGAGTACCTATATCGATTGTATTGGATAGAGATTCGAGGTTCACTTCGCGGTTTTGGAAAGAATTGCAAGAAGCTTTGGGTACAAAGCTGAATTTTAGCACTACTTTCCATCCGCAGACTGATGGTCAGTCTGAGCGAGTAATTCAAATTTTCGAAGACATGCTCCGATGTTGTGTATTGGAATTTCAAGGTAGTTTGGAGAAGTACTTACCATTGGTAGAGTTTGCCTACAATAGTAGTTATCAGTAGAGCTTGAAAATGGCGCCTTATGAGGCATTGTATGGGTGTAAGTGTCGAATGCCTTTGTATTGGATCGAACTCAGAGAAAATCAGATTCACGGGGTTGATTTGGTTAAGAAAGCCGAAGAAAAGGTAAAAGTGATTCGAGATTGTTTGAAAGCTGCTCCAGATAGACAAAAATCCTATTCAAATTTGAAAAGAAAAGAAATTGAGTATCAAGTTGGTGATAAGGTATTTTTGAAAGTATCTCCATGGAAAAAGGTTTTGAGATTTGGTAGAAAAGGCAAATTAAGTCCTTGTTTTATAGGACCGTATGAAATCACTGAGAGAATAGGGCCGGTTGCCTATCGGTTGGCTTTACCATTTGAGTTGGAAAAGATTCACAATGTGTTTCATGTGTCTTTGTTACACTGTTATTGATCGGATCCTTCACATGTGATTTCACCGATAGAGGTTGAGCTTCGACCGGATATGACTTATGGTAAGGAACCGGTACAGATTTTGGCTCGAGAAGTCAAATAGTTAAGAAACAAAAGCATTGCCTTGGTGAAAGTGTTATGGTAAAGACATGGGGTTGAAGAGGCTACATGGGAGCCCAAAGAGGCCATGAGAAAACAATATCCAAACTTTTTTACCAGTAAGATTTTCGGAGACAAAAATCCCTAAAGAGGGGAGAGTTGTAACATCCCAAATTAGGGTCTAGTCGAAACAGTGGTTTTGAGACCACAAATCTGAAATAGAAATAATTATTTTATGATTCTTTGATGGCCCATTATATGATTGCATGTTTGTGTGAAATTTTCATGAAGAAATTCTATTCTTAAAGTGTCCAATTTGAAGTTAGGGACTAAATAGAATAAGTTACAAAATATGTGTTCTAAAAGCTTCAAGCATGAAATTGCATTGAATTATAAATTATAAGTTTGACCAATTTCTATAATTTTGGACAAAAATGGGCATGAATAGAAAAATTTGAAAGAAAGGCCTTAAGGGCATTTTTGTCATTTGGTAAATAAAAGAATAAAAAGGGAAAAAGAGGTGAAAATCTTGTCCATCTTCTCCAAGTGCTAGTACAAAATTTTATGCTCTCCATAGCTAGGGTTTTCAACTTTTCAAGCTTGATTGTAAGTGCTCCCAAGCCCTGTTTTTGATATTCTTTGCATTTTTGAAGTTCTTGAAGCATGATCTATCCATTTCTAGCCATATTTTGAGCTAAGGTTCATGTATAAAATTTGAACCATGTGTGACATGTTTGTATTTTGATGGTTAATTGAAGAATATGAATGTTTGATGTGTGTTTAACATCTTTTACTAGGTGATTTTTGGTAGAAATGCATTAAAAGGGCTTATTTGTAAAAGGTGTAAAAATGTGTAGTAAAAATGTGAAATAAAGGAAAATGTGGGCTGATATGAGCATGGTATAGGTTTGACTAGGCTTGGGTAACGAAGAAAATGCATGCATTTCATTTTACGAGCCTAGGGACTAAAGTGCAAATAAGTGAAAAGTTAGGGTTAAAAAGGTAATTTTTCCAAAGTATGAATTATGGGTCAATTCAAATAATGTATGTATTGAACAAGTTAAATTTGGCATTATAGATCAAGAAAAACATGATTCGGGTCTTGATCGGGGGAAAAACAAAGTTTACAAGGATTAAACTCGTTTCTATCATTTTGTACCATACTTCAAATACTTTAATATTGCATGTATGGTAAGTATATATATAATTAATGTGATGTTGTACCATGTGTAATGCTTTAATTTTATTATGAATTATGCCTTGATTATTCCATGAGCATATGATTGGTGCTATGGATACTAAAATTGACATTACGAGCAAGTTCGACAGAAATGTGATATCGAAGAAAATCCCATTTGAACCTTAGGAATAGATTAGGATACGAGGGACATGTCACTAGAAACTATGTGATCTGAGCTCATGAGTTGTGGTCTAAGTTCATGATATATGTTACACATGCTTTTGCGTTCCGGGTACTGGTCTTGTATGTTCTACCGGTGGTTGCATAGTCCAGCATGTGATGCGGATACCTGAAAGCTTGTGTAAGCAGCCCGTGTAGCTACATCCTGACCGACAACTCAAGTGAGTAGACTCGTAAGTAGCTCGAAAGCGAGCAACATGTGATATGTGATATAAGGTAGCGTTGGCTACATATGGAGCACTTAGGTGCGAGATTCTGATGTATCCGATAGTATTCTAAGTGTTCAATAGGTAGTTCAAAGAGAAGTTCCATGGGTAAGTTTAGTGAACATGTTAAAGACGAGAAAGTAAATATCATGTGCAAGTTGGTACAGGTATGTACATAAACTCATGATTAAAGATCTCGGTATACTATGAACATGTGATGAGAATGCATATGAGGAAGTTATGCTTATGATACTTGATGACATTTATGAAACTTTGCCTTATGTTAGTTGTATGATTTACGTTGCTCACTATTTGCATGTAAACTTACTAAGCTTTAAAGCTTACCCCCTTACTTTTTTTTTATAGTGTCACCAAGCTAGCTCGAGGATCGAAGGACGTCAGATTTTTTGGTCACACTATCAATTGATTATTTGGTATAGTTAGATTCAACATTTTGAAATATGACATGTATAGGGACTTGGTCTTTTTGTTATGTGTCATATTGATTAGCCAGATGTGTTGGAACATGATGATGTTATGATCATTTTGTATATGGCCATGAGAGGTGGCTCATATTGATTATTTGGGTTGTAAACCTAATCATTTGTGCATGCATACTAATGTGTTATGCTTGATGTGGTTGCTTGTGGTTGATTATGTGACAACCCGAATTAGGGCCTAATCGGAATAGTGGTTTCGTGACCACAAATCCGAGATAGAAATAATTATTTTATAATTATTTTGAGGTTATGATATGATTGCATGATTGTGTGAAAATTTTATGAAGAAATTCCATGCATAAAATGCTTAATTTGAAGTTAGGGGCTAAATCGAATAAGCTGCAAAACTTGCATTCTAGAAGTTTTTAGTATGAAATTGCTTTGAAATATTAATTAGGAGGTCTTAAATAGCAATTTGACCAATTTCTAAAATTTTGGACAAAAATGGGCTTGTACATGAAAATTTTCAAAGAAAGGCATTAAGGGCATTTTGGTCATTTGTATATTAAATGAAATAAATGGGAAAAATAACACAAAATTGGTTATCATCTTCATTAGTTGCTGCCGAAAATTGCTCTCCTCCATAGCTAGGGTTTCTTCAACTTTGAAGCTCCATAGTAAGTGATTTCAAGCCCCGTTTTTAATGTTCTTTACGTTTTTGGATTCCCGGTAGCTCGATTAAGCTTATGCTAACAATAATTCAACCTAGGGTTCATATTTGGAAAAATACCCATAGGTGAAATTTGTGTATTTTGATGTTTTATGATAGAATATGAGGTTTTAAATCATGTTAGACAACTTGTGCTACTCGGTTTTAAGTGAAAACGAGTAAAACTAGATAATCGGTAAAAATACCTATTGTTCACAACTATGTGTTAGAGTGAGAATTTGATGTGGTCATAGAAGATAAAAATGTTCAGCATGTCATAAAACATAAGAATAAGGGCTGAAATTAAATTTCCGAGCCTAGGGGCAAAATTGTAATTTTGTAAAAGTTAGGGGCAAAAATGTAATTTTCTATAATGTGATCTTTGGATTAAAATAAATAGTATGAGTGCTAAATGAGCTAAATGTGTTGTTATAGATCAAGAAAGGCGTGGAATTGACCTCGAACGAGGGAAGGAAAAAGTTTTGGACTAAATCACAAAATTTCCACATTTTGCACCGAGGTAAGTTTGTATGTAAATATTATATTATTTTCATTTACATTCCTATATATTTCAGCCTATTATATGAATATACTAGCTGATGTTAAAATATAAATCGACTATTGGGAGAATAAAAATAAATAATAGAGAGGAATCCCGATTGAACATTCGGAGAGATCGAATAAAATAGAGGAGCGTAGCTAGGTCACATGTATGATGCTGAGTGCACATCATGTGTACAAGAAAGCTACTGAAATACCATGTAGTAGCTAGGTCACATGTGTGATACGGGATGTATCCCATGTAGACAAGAGAGCTACGTAAGAGATAAATGTAGCTAGGTCACATGTGTGATACGGGATGTATCCCATGTAGACAAGAGAGCTACGTAATAAATAAATGTAGCTAGGTCGCATGTGTGATTCCAAGTGAAGGACACCATGTAGACAAGAAAGCTACGAGACAAATTGGCTAGGTCACATGAGTGGTATTAAGTGTTCACCATGTGTACAAGAGAGCCGAATTAAATGAAGTATGATGGTGGGGTGTGTGTGCTAAAACCATTAAATATCGAGGATTGATCCGAATTGTTCAACGGGATGGTTTTGTGGTGACGTTGTGGTTATGGACCTATACTTATGATGAATGAATTGTGGTGAAAATGATTTGTGGCATATCTATATATGTAAGATAAAATGAGGGTAGCATAAAGAATGTGTGAAAGAGTGAAATTTGCATTAAAATTGTTTTGGACGGTAGCAGTGATGTGATTTTGAAAAATCACCAAAAATAGGAGGAACATAATTAGAGGTTGAATGAGATGTGAAATTAAATTTTAATGAGTCTACTTTCATATAAAAGAATCAGAACAAGCAAAGGAATTTTATATTTTGAGATATTTACAATTGTGTGTGACTTGCTCAGGATGAATGTGTGATCCCCTGTTTCAACTTTGAAAAATCATTAAAAATTTTACAAAGCAAATTAAGAAATATATTTTACATACCTAAATTCCTTATTGAGTCTAGTTTTAAATGAAACAAATTTCAGGGTTATTTGAATTGTGAACTGAGAGAAATTCAATTCGTAGTGAACAGAGGTCAGACTAGTCGAGCTGTGTAACAGGGGAAGCTTTAACTAATAAACTGTACTAATCGGCTGAACCAAAAATTCTAGAAAAAAATTAGCAAAGAGATTTATGAGTCTAGATTCAGGGAAATTTTACGGATTTGAATTTTGAGTTTTTCAACTCGAGTTATGATTTATTTAGTGAATATGATGCAGGGCGGGACAGCTTGATCAAATTGGGACAAACTATAAAAGTATAAAAATATTTTATAATTGAGTTATGTTGTAAACATGTTAGATTTCTTATTTGTTATTTATATACTTACTTACTAAGCTATATGCTTATCTTCTTTTCTTTTTTTTCTTGTCTTATAGAGTTACTAAGCCAGATTGGGAATTGAAGATCGTCGGAGACCTATCCACGCTATCAATACTTTTTGGTACATTGTGAACACTATTTTGAAATATGGCATGTATAGCAGACTTGGTTATTTTGTTACGTGTCATAAATGTCTAGGTTTAAATTACTACTTATAGTATCAAGCTAATCATTTTGTATGAAACCTTTGGAGTTAGTTTGTATTGTTAATAACAGATGTTATAATGATCAAATTGCACGCTATATTTTTGTTGGGTTTTATTTAATAGTATTTACCATGATTTGTTAATACCTCGTACCCTGTTCCGGCTACGGATATGGGTAAGGGGTGTTACAGATTATGTTAATGAGTGTGATGGATGGCACGTATATTTAATGAATGGAATATGGTTAATGAGTATGACATTAATTGCGGTATAATGATGAATAGATATGAAATTGGTGTGGAATGCCATATGAAAGCCTAATGAGTTAAGTATGTGATATGTTGACACTATAAAGTTATAAATTATGTGAATGCTTGAGTAACTAAAGGTACCATGTTGCATGACATGAAAATAGTGTAGGTAGGTGAGTGTTCAAGGGTGGCAAATGGCTTGAAAAATATCCTAGAAATTGTCCACACGGTTCGCCCCTTGGGCGTATGGTCAGGCCGTGTGTCCTCTGCACCCTAATTAATGCAAAACAGAATGACCAGTAGTAAACACATGAGTAGAGACACAGTCGTGTGTCTCAGCCATGTGGAGGACACGGCCTTAGGGCATGGGCCTGTACCCAGGCCGTGTAAAATCTGCACTTAAATTCGAGAATTTAATCCGCCACACAGGCTAAGCCCACGGGCATGTTCTATGGCCATGTAACCTCATTTTGCTGATGACATCATAGATAGGGAGTTACATGGGCTGAGGGCACATGTGTGTTCCAAGCCACACGGGTGTGTGTGACCACACGGCCTATCCACACGGGCGTGTAACTCTCCAAAACAAGAAAATTTTCTAAGTGTCGAAAAGGTTTCGAAAGTTCTCGGTTTAGTCCCAAACCGCTTCCGATGTATGTTTTGGCCTCGTAGGCCCTTATAAGGGACAATTTGCACGCGATTGAAAAGTTTTAAATTTGGATGAAATTTTATGGCTCGGTTTTGTATGTTTGTTTACATTTAAGTCTGGTAATGCCTCGAACCCTATCCTAGCATCAGATACGGGTAATAGGTGTTACATAAAGCTTATGTTAAACATTAGACATCTACAAAGCTCGAACCCAAATCTCAAAAGTGCATCTTTTTGGGATATCCTAAGGAAACTAAATGATATTATCTCTTCAATCCTACCGAGAACAAAGTGTTTATTGCTCGAACTAAAGTCTTCCTTGAAAGATAATTTGTCTCTAAAAAAGAAGATGGTAAAAAGATTGAACACAATGAAATTTGAGAACAACATGTTCCACAAGTTATTTCGGAACAATCAACTATTCTGGAAACACAACCACCGCGAATATCTTTAAGAGAATGCCATGTACCTGAGAGATGTGGATTTCTTATTATAGCACATGGTGATGTTCTACTTATGGATCAAGATAAGCCTAGGACTTATCAAGAAGTTGTGGTGAGCCTAGATTCTGATAAATGGCTTGAGGCCATTAGGAATGAAATGGATCCCATGTTAGAAAACCAGGTATGGATCTTTGTTGATCCACCTGAAGCGGTTAAACCTATAGGTGCAAGTGGGTTTTCAAAAAGAAAATCGACATGGATGGTAATGTACAAACATACAAAGGGCGATTAGTCGCTAAAGGTTTTCTCCAAGTTCATGGTGTCGACTATAACGAAATGTTTTCTCCTGTTACTATGTTTAAATCCATTTGAATCTTACTTGTAATAGCTGCATTTCATGATTATGAAATCTAGTAGATGGACATCAAAACAACTTTCCTTAAGGGAAAACTAGAAAAGGTTGTGTACAGGACATAACCTGAAAGTTTTGTCAATCCGAAAAATGCTAGAAAGATATGCAAGCTGCAAAGATCCATTTATGGATTGAAGCAAGTTTTTTAAAGTTAAAATCTTTGTTTTAATGATGCGATCAAAGAGTTTGGTTTTATAAAAAATGAATGTGAGCCTTATGTTTACAAGAAAGTTAGTAGGATCACTATTGCATTATTGGTACTATATGTAGATGACATACTTACCATAGGAAATGACATACCTACCTTATAGTTTGTTAAGGCTTTGTTAGGAAGTTGCTTTTCTATGAAGGACTTGGGCAAGGCTACATGCATATTAGGAGTTAAAATCTATAGGTCTAAGCCAACGTACATATATAGATAAAATACTAAAAAGGTTTAGCATGGGGAATCTAATAGAATATTCTTACCTATGAGACATGGTATTTCACTCTCGAAAGAAATGTGTTCTTCAACTCCACAAGAGAGGGAAAATATGAGCAAAATTCCATATGCTTTAGCTATTAGGTCTATTATATATGTCATGTTATGTACTCGTCCAGATGTATCGTATGCTTTAAGCATGATGAGTCGATACCAAGTAGATCCTGGTTAAGGGCATTGGGTCACAGTTAAAAATATCATTAACACTTGAGAAGGACTAAGGATACATTCATTATATATTAAGGTGGGGAAGAGTTGAGTGTAAAATTTTACACTGATGCTAGCTTCCAAACCGACAAGGATGATTCACGATCACAACCGAGTTTTGTGTATTACCTTAATGGTGGTAGCTGGAAAATTTCAAAGCAAGATACAATAGCTGGTTCTAAAACTCAAGTCAAGTTTATTCCAGCCAGTGAGGCTGCAAAAGAGGTTGTTTGGATCAAGAAGTTTATATCTAAACTAGGCTATAGAACTTTATTGTGACAATAATGAAGCCATTGCACAGGCAAAGGAACCTAAATCTCACTAGTGATCTAAACATATGCTTAGGTTCTTTCATCTCATTCGAGAAATCATTGATCCAGGAGATGTGGAAATATGCAGGGTACCAACAGATGACAACATTACTAATCCTGTAACACCCCTATCCCGTATTCATCGTCGGACTAGGGTTAAAGGTGTTACCAGACAAATCGAAACATTTTACGAACAATTCATATACATCATTCACAATCATAATCAAACATTACTATAAATTCCCTTATATAGGTCATCGAGACCTTAAACATGCATTAGAAAGGGGTCGAGACTAAACCAAGCTCATACAAAATTTTTCGAGACTTAAACATTTTTCCAAGTTATACAGGCCACACGCCTGTGTGAACAAGCCGTGTGCCTCACACGACTTTAGACATGCTCGTGTGTCTAGCCCGTGTTTGAAACTGACTTGGCCACACGGCCTAGCACACGCCCGTGTGTGCAACCCTATGGTCTGCTCAGGCTCATTTCGAAATGGACCTCAAGCAACATGGCTAAGACACACGTCCGTGTCTCTACCCATGTGGGCAAAATTAGGCCATTTACAAAGCCAATTTACCACCCATTAAGGGTCCTCCCTACAATTATCAAATAGACACCAAATACATATCAAATTTCAACCATTTCAAGTAAAAAATCACCCATTATTCATACTATGATACTATTAACCAATCTCATCTCCATATAACATACCAATTCATCTCATTCCATAAATCGAAAACATATCAAAACATATGGTTTATAACCTCTTTTCAAATCATTTATTCCCATATCAAAATCTTACCAAATCATCAAATAATCACACACCAAAACTTACCAAATTGACCAATTCATTTGTCCATTAATAAACACATCATATAGACATACTTTGCATCACATAGCATATACCAAAATCAACCATAAGATCAACCAAAACCAAGCCATATCACATGGCTAAATATATACATCACAAAACATAATCAAAGTACTTCTAGCCTATACATGCCATACTTTAATATTCACATTTTCAAAAGGTACCAAAAAGAAGTTCGATAGTGTGGTGATGATCCTCGACAATCCCTGAGCTCCCAATAGCTACAATATCTATAAAACAATGCAAACACACACAAAGTAAGCTTTCAAAAGCTTAGTAAGCCATATACAAATAAACTTAACACTTTAAACATAAAAGCATCATCAAATTATATATACTTTATAGCCAAATACTATCACAAACCTCAATGTTCATTTACATTTCACATATTCCAAATCCTTTAGTACATATAGCATATTTTCTCATGCTTTTATCACATATCAACATTTGTTCACTAAAGTACATATACTTACCTTTCAACATCAAATATGATACTCATTTCGAATGTACCTGAATCGAATACATGTTCACATAATAATTCATTTTCTCAGAATGCCTGTTGAACCGTGCGGAATCATAAGGATACGCGGATAGCTCGAAAAGCTCGTACAATGCCAACGTCCCAGACGTGGTCTTACATGTAATCAAATATCGATGCCACTGTCCTAGATAGGGTCTTACACAAAATCAAATACGATGCCAACGTCCCAGACGTGGTCTTACACATAAATCATAAGTCGATGCCAACGTCCCAAATGTGGTCTTACACGATAACACATATCAGATCCTATGTCATGACATATGTATCCTAACTATTCCTAAAGTTCGTGCGGGGCTTTTCGGACGTCGGAACTTTGTCGATACTTTCTCGAATATCTCATATTTAGCTCTCATATTATCATTCATCACAATACAATCTAATATATACATGAATAAATCAATTCAAACACATTTATTTGTATATCGACTTACCTCGTACGGATTCGGATAGACGGAATCGGCTACTCAACGACTTTCGACTTTCCTTGATCTAATTTCGTTTTCTTTAATTCTTGATCTATATAAATTCAAATTTAACTCTTTTATTTACCAAATCATTCAAATCAATCCGAAAATACATATATAGGGCATTTTAAAAATTAACCCTCACATTTTTTTATTTTGACAATTTAGTCCCTAATCACAAAAATCACAAAATATACAAAATTTCTTTGCACACATGCCTAGCCGAATTCCCATAGTTTTAATACAAGTCCATATGTTTCATTTATTTCACATTTTAGTTCCTCAATTTATAAATTTCACAATTTAGTCTAAATTACTCAAATTCATCAAAAATTCAAAGACAAAATATTCTAACCCAACACATATATTTTATTTTCCAACAAATAACATCAGAAAGTTCACAATTTCATCAATGGAATATTTCAAAATCATCAACAAAATTAGAAATTAGGGCATGGGCTTGATAAAATACAGTGCAACGATTACCAAAACGTAGAAATTATCAAAAACGGATCAAAAATCATACCTTAATCATCAATTTGTTTGGCCGAACCCTAGAAAGTTTATTTTCTTTCTTTTTCTTTAAATTTTCGACAAGATGAACATAAAATGGCCTAATTTTTATGTTTTGCTTTAATTATATTAACATAATGTGCTAATTACCATATTAACCTTAATGATAAAACATAAAACTCATTTAATTCATGCCCATAATAGTCCACTCAAGTTAATAATGGTCTATTCACAACATAAGGACATCACATTTAATAAGACACATCAATTAAGTTAGGTCCTTTTATCAAATTGAGCACACAAACGATTAAATTTTCATACGAAATTTTCACACCTACTAATTCACATATAATAAGCATAGAAATAATATTTAAATATTTTTCTGACTCAGATTTGTGGTCCCAAAACCACTATTCCGACTAGGGTCTAAACCGGACTGTTACGAATCCATTGACAAAGCCTCTAACACAACAAAAGCATGATCGTCACACTAAGTCACTTGGTATTAGATATATGATTGTTTGGTCTTAGTGCTAGTGGGAGATTGTTAGAGTATGCCCAAAGACCAATCATGAGATGATTGTAATCACATACTCATTTTACCTTTTTTGTTAATATAAGGCTTTGTCATTGTTATTTCAATTTGTTTTTCTATGTGTGTAAATAAACTGATTAATGATAAAGTCCTGAGAATAATATGATTATTCTTAAAAGGTCTTTAGTTAAGTATTATTGTGGGCTTAGACAACAATAACGCATTGACACTAATGTATAGTTGATTGTTGATAAACTGTTGTCATTGACATAGGGATGTCAAAATCAATACATGAGTATGCATTAGAGAATAACATACTGGACTTACCCACCATTGAGTATTCATGTTAAAGATTCACTTTTGGGAGTAACAACTAACCTTTAATCTAAGGTTATAACCTACTCACATATGAATTCCCATATGATCATTTATCATTATGTAAATGTTAATTGTTATTCAATTTTTTTATTAGGGACATTCAACTGAGGTCTCTTGCTCTCAAATATAAGTTTTGTAGCTCATAGTTTAACTTAGTTGTTAATGTAACAACCCGATTTTGGGCCTAATCGGAATAGTGGTTTTGGAACCACTATTCCGAGGCTAGAGAAAATTATTTTGATGTTATTTTATGTGTTGTAATGTGATTTTATAAGTGCATGTTAATTTTGGTATATTAATTTTAGCGATTTCTAGTCCAATTTCGAAAAAGGACTAAATCGCGTAAAAAGTAAAAGTTGTGTTTTGATGCCTAAAGGTGTAAAATTACTTTGTATTTTAAATTGGGGGCCTTTAATGTGAAATTAGGTCATTAAAAGTGTGATGGCTGACCAAGGGAGACAAAATGGTCAAAAAGCCAAAATTTGTGGCTTTTAGGTGACTAAGTTGACTAAAAATAGAATAAAACAAAGAAAAGAAAAATCTCATCTTTTCTTCATCTTCTCTCTACCAAAAGTGGCAACAAAGAAAGGGTTTAGAAGCTGGAAAATTTCAGCAAAGAAACTCCAATGCTAGTAAGTAATTTTTAATATCTTTCTTGATGATTTTTACATTTTTGAAATTCCTAAAGCATGAGCTTTCAAATGAGAAGACTATTTTGCAAAATGATTAAGAGTCTAGGGTTTTGCCATGAAAGCATATGTGTTGTTTTCTGAGTTTTTATGGAAGAATATGAGTCTTAGATGTGTTATAGACAACTTTTATGAAGGAAGTTTGCTTGAAAACACCTAAAAAAAGGGGTTATGTTGCAAAGTTGTTAAATAAGTGTAAATGTGTGAAATAATTGAATTCGTGAGTTGCTATAGTTATGAAAATGGTTTGTCTAGGCTTAATGAGTAAGAAAATCTGATAAAAATCATTTTACGAGCCTAGGGACAATTTGGTAATTTTGACAAAGTATAGGGGCAAAATCAGAAATTTTTCCAAAATGTGTCATTGGACTAATGTGATTAGTATATTATGTTAATAAGTTAAATATAATGTTATAGATGATGAAAAACGAAATTCGGGCTTAGAACGAGGAAAAACGAGAAATTGATGTTTACGCCTCTTTTACCAATTTGGTGTCGAGGTAAGTTCGTATGATAATAATAATGCAAAGTTATGTTTGAATTACATTCCTTATTAATATTGCATATATTATATGATTTAATATATTAGAAGATTGATGGAATATGATGTTTCTTTGAAACGAGTAAGTTGGTATGAAAGTAATTTATCAACTTCATTATCATGTGCTTAATACTTGATATTGCACGGAATATGGATATATGCCTTTATTGGAATTGACTTGTGATAATTCAATGAAAATGTGATGCTATGTGTACTAGTATAAGACCATGACTGGAACATGGCATCGGCACTGACATGAGATCTTGTATAAGACAATATCCGGAATATGGCAACGATATGTGGATCCATGTAAGACCATGTAAGGGACATGGCTTTGGCATTCTATTCGGTGTACGATAATTCCGAACATCCTTTAGCATCCCGACTGTTCAACGAGTATTGTAATGGATATTGTGATGAAAGCCCTAAGGAGGGCATGTTAAAGAAGGTATAATTATATACTTTTTTATGAGGTGGTACAGGTATGTACACTAAAATTATGAGTAATGCCTTGATATGTGATAATCTATGATGTATATAGTATTTGGTGAATACTATAAAAATGACATGATTTGGAATAAGTCTTTGATACTTGATGATATTGAGATTATGGGTCCATGCTTATGATGCATAGCTATGTATTCTTACCAGGATAGATGATATGATGTTGTATTAATTTGGTGAACAATAATTGTGAATGAGTAAATTAGCCTGGACAGTTTTGGGCTACTGCAGTGGTGTAACTTTGAAAATACACTAAAAATAGTATAAAATTAGTTAGAAGCTGAATAAAATATGGAATTAAATCTTATTTATTCTAGTTTCTTATAAAATAAAATGTGTAAACAAAAGAATTTCCTATAATGAGATATTTGAAGTTGTGTGATATAGAGTCAGAATGACTTTTAAATCCCCTGTTCTGATTTGCGAGAATCATTATAAATTGCAAACAAATAATTATGAGTTATAATTTATATGTTTAGAATCCCTAATGAGTCTATTTTCAAGAGAAATAGACAAGAACATTATTCGAGTCATGTGCTATGAGAGAATTAAACTTTAGTGCAGAAGGGTCGGAACTGTTAGACAGTGAATCAGGGGTAATTTTGTGGAATAAACTGTACTATTTGGATAAACCAAAAATTCTGGAAATTTTACGGTAGAAAGGTACATGAGTCTAGTTTCAAGGAAAATTAATATAACTTAATTTTGAGTTTCGTAGCTCCAGATATAAATATTTTATCGGCTATTGTACAAAAAGATAGCTTATTATGAACTTGAGAATATGATGGGAACATTGATAAAACATGTTAATGAGTTGCTTATTGTTTTCATATGAACTTACTAAGCGTAAAGCTTACCCCTTTCCTTTCGCATGTTCTCTACTGTTGCTAGGTTAGCTCGGGTTGGAGTTCGTCAGAGATATTATCACACTGTCAAGCTATCGCTATTGGTGTAAGTGATTTCAAGTACTTTGAGTCTATGGCATGTATAGGAGTTTAAATATTTAAGTATGTGATATTATGTTTTAGCCAAATGTAATCGCTTACATTAAATATTGAGGTTGTAAACCTATTTATACATATGCATGCATGTGCTATGGTCTTATGTGATGAGTTTATAATGATTATAGCATGAATGTGGTCAAGATGTGAGTAAAATTTATGATATCTATTGCATGAGAAATTGACATGATCATAACATGTTTATCAATGTTTAAGTGCCTATATATGCCTTGTTGTATGCTATTGTATATTTATGTGTGCGTATGTTGTGAGGGTGACAAAATGGCTTGGAAAATAGCCTTTATTTGTCCACACGGGTAGATGCACGGGCATGTGTCTAGGCCGTGTGTGACACACGGTCTGCCCACATGGGTGTGTGACCCGACCGTGTGTCCCCTGCACCTTGGAAATTCAAGTCAGTATGCATGGTAGTAAACACACGGGCAGAGACACGGTCATGTGTCTCAACTATGTAGTGGACACGGCCTAGCACACGGGCGTGTGCCTTCCTTTGTTCATGACCAAATTGGCAGAATGTCCAGGTTTTTGGACACGGGTTCGGGACACGGGCATGTCTCTAGCACACGACCGTGTGCTCTATACCCACACGGGCGTGTAGAGCCTTAAACATGAATTTTTTTCAAGTTTTTCTTAAGTTCTCGGTTTAGTCCCGAACCGTCTCTAATGCATGTTTTGGGCCTCGTGAGTCTGTTTAAGGGACAATTTGTATGTGAAATAAAAAGTTTTAAATCGATCAAAATTTTATAGCCCGATTTTATATAGTTGGTTGAGTTTAAGTCCGGTAGCACCTCGAACCCTGTCCCAGCGTTGGATACGGGCGAGGGGTGTTACAGTTAAACACTTAGTCTTTTAACTTATTGAGCTTTTACCACATTTCCCATTAGAAAATATTTTTCAATTAAAAGCAATAAGAAAATATTATTATCAAGATTTTAGTTACTTTCCCATATAACAATTCATAATCTTTTGCAAAATTTCATTATTAGGATTTTACATTCATTTCACCCTTAGTAATCTCTAATAAACATGACTCCGATACTTGGAATCCATCTCACACTACAACAAATTTATTAATTGATGACGATATTTCTATGTGACATTTAGAATAACGTCATAGAATTTACCATAAATGTGACAAAAACAACTATTCGTCTCATTTAACTATTGATAATATATGATAATTTCAACAAATGAGTATAAATTTACGTCATTATATGCTTGGCACCAAAATTTGCCTCTCAAAAATTTTGGTTGGAAATGTTTTTG
Source organism: Gossypium longicalyx (assembly GCA_025698465.1). Classification (NCBI taxonomy): domain Eukaryota; kingdom Viridiplantae; phylum Streptophyta; class Magnoliopsida; order Malvales; family Malvaceae; genus Gossypium; species Gossypium longicalyx. Next base: position 40,509,591 of record CM046998.1, on the reverse strand, counting down.
TGACATCTTAAAAAAAGTATGACGATTTTTCATCATCACCAATGTAATTTCTGTTTAGTGATGAATTATTATTTATTCTTTTAAGAAAATTATCTTTATGTTAATAATTATTAATAAGTTTTATTTGTGACAACTTTATTCTTCATACTTATAATATGTAAAAGGTGATGTGTTATTTTTTTTATTAAAAATAGGTTTAACATGATGAACACAATAATTTGTCACTATTTGTTAATTCTCTTAGATTTTATGTGATAATTTTCAAAAACTATAATGAGATTGTGTTACTTAATGTTTGGGGTCAAGAATTGAAAAAAAAAATTGCCAATCCTTAGTGTCATTGTGTATTGAAATGTTAATTTGTGTAATTCTATATAAATGTAGTCGATAATGACATTTTTTTTAGCATGTCACTTGACGTTATATTACTTAGTTAACTATGTGACACATTTTTTTGTCATCATTTAAGCTTAAAGTTATTTCATTGTTGATGATAATTATTAAAATTAGATAAAGTTTTTTACCATGACTATACTATTGCCGTCACTATACTATTGCATTAACAAATAATCAGTCAACAAATTTAACCTATTATTTTTCTGGGTTTCTTTATTTATTAATGATTCAAATATGTTTCCTTGTACTTTTTTAAATTTTTTTATATTTTAAATAAAAATATGAAAAATAAAAAATTATGAAAAAATTAAAAACTCTTCAAAAAAATAAAAAATATTTTTAAAATATAAAAATTTCAAATTTTAATATTATCTAAATTGGGACAGATCAATCAGTTGGGCTAATTGGATCGAGAACCGGTTGTGGTATTGACCTAGTGAGACTAAAAAATTGGTTGATATGCAAACAGATACAGACTGGTTGAATTGAGCTAAAATATTGGTTGAATAATTTTCAAATTGTTCTGACTAACTGGTTCCCAGAACGACTAGTCTAACCGGTTCAAAGTGAATAAAAGATTAAAATTTATAAAAATCGGTTCAACTATCAGTTCAATAGGGTTTTTAACCCGATTCAACTAATCTGTATCAGTTCATGAGTCAACCAATTTTTTTACCTCTCACCAAATTGATATCCCAACCAATTCATGGTCCAACTAGTCCGGTTCGATTTAGATTATATTGAATTATGGGATTTTTTATATTTAAAAAAAAATCTCTTTTTTATTTTAAAGAATTTTTATTTTTCATATTTTTTAAAATAATTATGTATTTTTAAAGGGTATGGACTAAAATTGACAAAATATTGAAGGTTAAAAAAGTTTAAAATTTTTAAAAATTAGTTGACCCGGTACGAATGAACTAAAATTTTAAATAAAAATATATATAAATTTAATTTCTCAAAATTAAAGTATAGAATTAAATTTTATATTTTAAAAAAAATATAGGTAACTTTAACAAATTTAAACCTTTCTTAATTCTTATTCAAAGAAATAAACTAACAGCTTAATTTTTATTTTTGGGGTTTTAGAAAAGAACATTGACGTAGTTAAATTCCTGTAACATATTGTTCATGCCATGTTAACAATTGCTTTTATTTATTTATTTTTTTGCAAAAGCAAACAAGGTTGAGGAAGTTAATTTTGGTGCAGAGCCAGCTTTGTAATGATTATTGAGAATGAAGGGAAAGGAAGAATATTAAAATTATATATGAATTATAGTTTAATATGTGATTATATATATATTTTGTATAATTTTATATATGAAATTTTAATTTAATTAATATAATATTATTTTATATTTATATATTGTATATATAAAAATTATATTTATCTAATATAAAAATAAATAAATCATTTATTTCTTTAAACGTGTATAATTAAATTAAATTTAAAACTTCAAATATACATTTAAACTACAATTAAAATTTAACGTGTATAATTGTAATGTATTAAAATTTATGTATAATTTTATGATTTATTATGTTTGGTACCGTGAATTATCAAGATCCAAAATTCCAAATAAAATATTAAAACTCGATTTGCAGTATTTTCCTTCTTTCATCCTTTATAATCAAACCCAACATTTGCAAGAAAAGATTTATAATTTTTCTTATAGATTTTCTAACTTTTCATAAAATTTGTAAATTTCATCCACATTTCTAGGATTTCTTTCCCGTATTCGACCTGATATAAAAATTTTCCTTCTCTCTATCTTTTTCGATGTTTCACGTAAAGAAAAACAACCAAATTTATTTATTTTCTTTAATAAGTGGGCCTCACTAATTTTATTCATGGGTAATCTACAAAAATAGTCACTTTTGTTTACCTCAAATTACATTTTAGTCACTTATGTTTAAAATGTTACGTTTTAGTCACTTATGTTATTATTTTGTTACGAAGTGATCACTCTACCGTTAAGTTCCGTTATCTCTCTAACGGTAATCCTAGGTGGCAGTCCAACTAGATTTTAGGTGCCAACTTGGATTTCTAAATTGGATGAAAATAGATTTTTAATTAAAAAATTTTAATTAATTAAAATTTTCAAACCTAAACCTTAACTAAAAAAACTATTCATCTCTTCTTTTTAATTTTTCTTCTATCTCTTATTTTTTTCAATGGGTTTTTTTTTCATTTGACTGAAAAAACTATTATTAAGATCAAAATAGTTGAAATCAGCAATAAGAAAGAATAATTTGGAATACCCACAAAGAGATTGTGAACATACAATTTGATTCAGATTAGAAAAAAATTGATTGAGAAATCAATTATTCAAGAACTGTGAAAGAACTAGAAAATATAGTAATTAGGAACAAGAACAGTGAAAGTAACAGCCCTTTTCTGAAAATTTTAAAATTAGCTTGAATGAAATATGTTCATGAAAACATGTTTCTGGTTGCATTTTATGAGATGTCTACTGACGCAAAATAAAATACATGTTTACAAACAATTTCAAAAAGTAGAAGAAAATATTAAGAATTTTAATTTAGGGTTTTCATTAAACAATAAAAAATCCACTCTTTTGTTTTTCAGTATTGAATAAAAGAAATAGAGGAATTCAAAGAAGACATACCTGAACCCTCCATTGAATCTATCTTTATGAAGCAATCAATTTGATTAAAAAAAACCCAAGAAAAAAAGAAGAGATGGAAGAAAAATTAAAAAGAGGAGATGAACAGTTTTTTTAGTTAAGGTTTAGGTTTAAAAATTTTAATTAATTAAATTTTTTAATTAAAAATCTATTTTCATCCCATTTAGAAATCCAAGTTGGCACTTAAAATCTAGTTGGACTGCCACTTAGGATTACCGTTAGAGAGATAACGAACTTAATCAGAGAGTGATCACTTCGTAACAAAATAATAACATAAGTGAGTAAAACGTAACATTTCAAACATAAGTGACTAAAATGTAACCTGAGGCAAACAAAAGTGACTATTTTTGTAGATTACCCTTTATTCATTTCTTAATGTTTTCTTTTTCTTTATTTTTTTTCATTCTCTTCTTTCTTCCCCTTCTTCTAGCCGTAGCCGCCATCCACTGTAGCGCCACCGCGGCTTGCAAGCACTAGTGGTCTTCTCATTAAAACAAGGCTCGCCTCATCCTCTCTTCATCCCTTGGTTCAGATTCTCGAACAACCGACCAAAAAATAAATCTTTGTTCAAACCTTTTCCGGTCCCGATCGCCACCATTCTCCGTCTGATCAATATGGCTTCATGGTATGAGCTACTCCTCGTTGGAGGCCACCTTCTCACCATTCGTATTGGCGAGTGAACCACTAGATCTCCGAGAACTCAATAACCCGAAATGGGTTTTCTCTTCCCCTTGTGTTTTTTTATTTTTGATTCTTCATTACCATGCTGATTATGATTATTGATTTTTCTCATCGGTTCCCCTTCGTTTCAGAAGCAAAAAACCTTGGTGTTGTTTGTTTCTACTATTTGTGGGTATGTGACTAGTGTTTGGTTTAGGGGCAAGGTGAGGGTGAGGTGGAGATGAATTGAGGCAGTGTGGGGAATGACCAGATTGGCCGACTCTGGTCCAACCAGCAAGTATAGGGTCCTAAGGACCAAATTGTAACATTTGTAAAGCTAAAGGAGTTTTTTAAATTTCCATTTTTTTTGTTTTCGTTTAGAATTTTGGCTTTTTGTGTTTTTTTTTGAAATTTTGAAATTTAATTTTTTTTAATTTGTAATTGATAAAATATTGTAGAATTATAAATATTCAAAATTATATAAATCTAATAGTAATGAGCCAAAGCCCAAAATTTTTATTTAGCATAAAAAAATAAAAGCAATATGACCAGGTAGGGAAAATTGGTCCAAATTCAATCAAAGCTTTCAAATTAATTGGTCCAAAACAACATCGATTTATAAATTAAAATTTGCATTCCATTTAAAAATCTGAAGTTAACATTTAGTAAATTCGGACAAAGTTTGGTATTTATAGTCTTATTTGTGACAATTAATTTGGTATGTACAGATGTATATGATTTAGTGACAAAATTGTCATCAATTAGTTTTATATATTGACGTCATTCACATTAATATATAATCATATTATGTGACGATATTGTATGCCATTTGATGATATCTCTCTCATCACTTACGTTGTGAATATTATACCATTATTGATAACAGTTCTACTAATAAATGGCAATGTATATCATTTGGTGACAAAATTATCACCATTAATGTTATTATTTTATTATATTAGGTTACAATATAGTATATCATTGACACTCTTATTATATTACTTTCGTCACCAGTTTATTGACTAGTATTTCATAATTGGTGATGATATAAATTATTAATGACAAAATCTTATAAGATTATGTGATACAATTAACTGTCACCAAATATTAATTATATGATGACATTATACATTATCGTCACTATATTGTCATCAATACATGACACATAAAATACGTCACTATTTAATTACACATGACAATGGAATTTGCACCACCAAATACTAATAGTGACATAAATGCAATTTTCATTGACAATATTTCAGATGTCACTAATAGATAAATTTGTTTTAGTGCCACACAACCAAATTGCACAAAAATACATTTATCCCGCACAACCAAAAAGCACTAAAGTGCTAAGTCCAAAGGCTACAAAACTCTAATATGTAACTCCAAGTACACATACATCTTTACTGGAATACCAATCATGTCCTACCTATTATACTAAGTTTATTGAAGCACAATTGGCCTATTTTAAGACCAGAACAATAGCACATTTATTAATTAAATAGAAGCATATTCAGAAGTTTACTAAACAACTCAATGTTGAATACACATGTATGCACTTTAAGTGCTTAACACATACACATATTTTTGGTGCCAAGGGCAACCAATTAACAGTTATACCCATAGACAATAATTTTACACATTTTCTCATTTACATATTTAATACTTTTTAAGTGATCAAGTCACGATATGGATTATTATATCAAACAAATTTATAACTTTGTTTTCATTATCATATCATAGTATTTTAATACCGTTTCACTTAAATATTGCATTCCATAATTTTTCTCAAATATCCAAATATATTTATTAATTTTTTCATGACCATCCAAAAATTTCATGACACAATATTAATTAACATGACATTTCATAATTAAGTATTTTTACTACAACATAAAAATTACATGTTCTCACATGCTTATACTTTGAATTTATACCTACTTACGTAATAATGAATTTCATAATTATTACATTATTTTTATCATTTTCCTAAACATTTTAACATACGAAAAATAAAAGAAACCAATGGTACTTCTTTCGATGCTCTAAAAACACATAATTAATCTTCCTAATCTTGATTCCGTGCTCATCTAATATTGGAAGCTCCTCCATTCTCAACATGTTCTCATTAACCATACATTAAAAATATGCCAAAATATTAATGTAATACCTTTCTAAACTTTCTCATAGCATTTAAACTCAAATGTCATATGAAAAGAGGTGGAAAATTTCATTACTTACAATTTTGAAGTTTTCTCTCTCTAAAACCCATGATAACCCAACTTGAGTAGTGAAGTTAATGGAGGAAATAAGATTGGAATCAAGTTTCCTATTTGATTTTATCAAGAAATTAAAGTTTGGATGCTTGGACATGGTTTGATTTGAGAGAAAAGCATGAGAAATGAGGAAGAAACGAAAAGAGAGGGGTTATCTTAATCCACAAAGTGAACGGCTGGTTGGAGCAAGAGTGGAGATAATTTTACACTCTTCATCCCCAAAAATCAGAATGAATATAATCCAGCATTCCCTTCGTGTTATGGATTTTTCTAGTGAATTGAACTCTCTTTTGCTTCCTAAAAACGCAATGCTCACAAAACTTCAGTTTGATAATGCCTTGTCTATCATGAAGTCCTCTTTTGTTCAATTTTGTCATGCCGTTCTCACTCATATGCCCTAGACATATATGCCAAAGTTTAGTAACATCATCATCTGACAAAAAAGAGGAAACGATAGTTGTAATAGCCCAATTTTGGGGCAAGTTGAAATGATAGTCTCTAGACCACAAAGTTGAAGTCAGAGAAATTATTCTATTATTATTTTGGAGTCATAGCATGTTTATAGTAGTTCATAAAAAATTGGTGAGTTAATTTTGACATTTGTGAGCCCAATTGCGAAAAAGGACTAAATCGCATAAAGTGCAAAAGTCCTATTTTAATAGCTAAATGTGTTCTTTTATTAGAGAATCAAAATTAGGAGATTGTAAAGGGCAATTAGACCTTTTAAAGGAGCATAGCCAGCCAAAGGGTCATAGAGGGGACAAAATTTTAAAATTTGGTGGGTCAGGTGGTTAATTTGACTAAACTAGAAATAAATAAAAGAAGGATGATATCATCCCCTTTCTCATCTCTTTTCTCCACTGAAAATTAGCCATTAAAGGGGGTTTTAGAGCTTAAATTTTTCAGCAACTTGAAGCACTCACAGGTAAGTGATTTCTATACCCTTTGTTGATGATTGTTGCATTTTTTATACCCTTGAAACATGAGCTTTCAAATGAGGGGACTATCTTGCAAAATGGTTGAAAGTATAAGGTTTTTCCATGAGATAATTTAGGGTGTTTTCTAAAATTTTATGGAAAAATATGAGTCTTAGTTGTGTAATAGACAACTTTTGTGAAAGGTGTTACCACGAAAACACCTAAAGGGACTATTTTGCACAAGTTGTAAAATAGATAAATGTGTGAAATAGAGAGAATTTGGGGTTGCTATAAAAGTAAAAAGAGTTCATCTAGGCTTAAGATGAGAAGAAATTCGATAAAAATCAATTTTTGAGCATAGGGGTAAAATGGTCATTTTGCCAAAGTCTAGGGGCAAAATGGTCATTTTACCGAAGATGTGAATTTTTAATTGCTTTATTTTATTTAGTGATTAAATGTGTGCATTTTTCTATTTTAGATCAAGAATTTCCAAATCCCAACCTAGATCGGGGGAAAGCCGAGCAAAATTGACTAAACCGACTAGTCGCCACATTTTGTACTCCGAGGTAAGTTGTATGTAAATAATACAACTACATTGCTAATGTATGTGTTGAATTGTATTTGAATTAATATAGCATAAATTGCTTGATTGTGGAATTGAGAAGGTATGATGATAATAGAGATAGTAGAGTTCCTGTTTGAACCTAGGAAATAAATCAGATATTCATGCCATGACATATGGGTTATTGTTGGCTAGTGTAAGACATGTCTGGGACATGCATCAGCCACATTATGAGAGCCAGTGAAAGACCATGTCTGGGACATGGCATCGGCATTGAGACGAGAGCTAGTGTAAGACATGTCTGGGACATGCATCGGCTACGAGATGATAGTCAATGTAATACCATGTCTAGGACATGGCATCGACTTGAGATACGAGCTAGTGTAAGACTGTGTCTGGGACATGGCATCGGCACCTTACCCACGTTTAAGACTGTAGTGTTCCAAATGGTTCAACGGTGAACGTTATACTCTTAGGCTAATAAGGAAAGTATAACCGTGTTGTGAGTGGTACAGGTACTTAATTGGTACATATGAGATATGAGCTCATTGTTTAATATGTGACTTGTATGGATGGTAACGAGTAAGTTATGTTTACACCTACCTTGGTATTACGAGCATGTTGATTATTGATAAATTGTTTTTATACACTTACTTATATGCAACTTACTAAGCTTTTATGCTTACCCCCTTCCTTTTCATTTCCTTACAGTGCTGCTTATTTAGCTCAAGGATCACCGGAAGTCAGAGATATTGATCACACTATCAACCGAGGTATTCAGTATAGTTGGATTTATATTTTTGATTATAGCATGTCTAGGACTTAGACTTTGTCATTTTGTGTATTTGAGAATTGGCCAAATATGTTGGCTTGGGTTGGAAACTCTTCAATTTGTATTAAGTCTTGAGTGATGGCTAACATTCATTTTAATTTATAAAAGATGCATTATCATGGTTGAATGAATGTCCATTATGGCTGATTTGATTGTAGGAATTATGCTTGTTTTAGTATTGGTTGGTATTTATATGGAACTACATATGTAAGGGTGGCAATGGAGCTTGGTAAATAGCCTTATATTGTCCATACGGGTAGGCACACGGGCATGTGTCTAGGCCGTGTGTGACACACGGTCTGCCCCATGGGCGTGTAGTTCGAATGTGTGTCCCTTGCACATAAAAAATTCAAGTCAGTATGCATGGTAATAAACACACGGGTAGAGACACGACTTTGTGTCTCCGTCGTTTGAAGGATACGGCCCAGCACACGGGCGTGTGTCTTGGCTGTGTGACATTTTGAGCATGCTGATGTCAAAAGTAGAATGTCCATATTTTCATACACTTGCTAGGACATGGGCATGTCTTGCCCGTGTGAGGGACACGGGCCATTGACACGGGAGTGTGTCTAGCCGTGTGAAAACCACTGTAGGTGTGAATTAGAAAATAATTTCACAAGGGCGTGTTACCCTTCCACATGAGCGTGTGCCCTATTTTAAAGGCAAATTTCTTAAGGTTGGTTTAAGGACCTAGAATGGTCCCAAATTGTTTTCAACGGTTGAATTGGGGCTTGTAGGCCCATAACAAGAAGTTTAAAGTAGAAATTGAAAAAGTTTTAAATTGGACCGAGTCTTGGTGACTTGAGATTGTTAGTATGCATGAGATAAAATTAGGTAATGCCTTGCACTCCGACCCGGCATGGGTTACGGGTACAAGGTGTTACATTTAGTGGTATCAGAGCTATGGTTTAGTCAGTTCTAAGACTAACCTAGTGAGAGTACGAGTCTAGCTATACATGCCATAACTGTATATTGATAGTGTGATGATTTCTGACGATTATAAAATATGTTTCTATATAGTAAATGGACCCTGATAGAGCCACGACGGATGACGTGGAAAGTAACGCGCCGGCTCCCGCTGAAGGAATCACGCCAGTAAAGAGTGGCCCGTAACTATGGGCCAAGGCGGAGGTGCTAGAAAAGCCTACCTGCGGATGATGGACGCTTGGTACACGGAGTTTGTTCGTGCGAATCCGAACACTCCACCTCCCCCACCTCCTTCGATTCCTCAGTATGCCCCAGTATCTTTGCAAGGCGCGGACATGTTTAAAAGAGAGAAGCCTTCGATAGACAAGATCCGAAAACAAGGGGCCGAGAAATTTCGAGCTAGCATAAATGATGACCCGGAGAAAGCAGAGTTTTGGCTAGAAAATACCATTAGGGTATTTGATGAACTATCATGCAGGCCTGGAGAGTGTGTGAAATGCACAGTGTCACTTCTATGGGATTCAGCTTATCAATGGTGGAACACTCTCATGTCTGTCGTACCGAGAGAGATGATCAGGTGGGAGTTCGTGTTGGAACACCGGTGCCTCCAAGGCACAGCGAAAAACTAAAAATCCGGCAATCTAAACCAAGGATCCATGTGTAAGGAACGAATCGGGGTGATAAAAAGGTTTCAAAATTATCGAAACTTCAATCTGAGTAGACAGCGACGCCTAGGCAACAGGAATACTGAACCACTATCGAACCAAGCCGCAACCTTTTTCGATGTCGGCCTCTACGTAGTCCACCCGATTGACAATGAACGGTAGAAATCCCAGAAAACTATTTTCAGAGAGTATTTTGCTAAACGGCTGTTAGACCACTTTCATATTTTCGGGCTAGTTATATATATATTCTTTTTAGGGTTTTTCACCCTTGCTATATATAACTCCCTCTTAATTGGTATATATTTATAACGAATTTTAATTCATTAAAATTAATCCGAACATAATAATTATCATTCAAATAAATATAATAATGTTTAACCGAAAAATTATAATTACATTAATTATAATAAAGATTTTGGTAAACTATATTTATTTAAAATTATATACGAACTAAATTCATATATCAATAAAATTATGTTCTGATTATGTGTACAACATCCTTGTACATATATAGTATGTTCAACAATTTGATTGCCCAATTAAATTAATTCTATAATTAATTTAATTCATGTGACAACCAAGTAATATACCAACTATGTTTTACCTCGTTCATTTCAACCATAGGGTGTGACCCTATAGGTTCTTGTAACGTTAGCAGTAATATTAGAATGATTCTAATATTACAAACAATGAGTGGCATCTAGCAATGCATCAATGCTACCTAAGTTACAAGAAGTCATGATTCGACATAACCTTTTGTGATTAACCTTTCATGCATTCATCCTTAAGTCCTATATCTTTGGAATGGACACAAGTCATGGAATAGTCACACTTGCATAGTCCATCCCATGTTTCTTGATACCTAGAGTAGACTATGATACACAAATAAGTATGACATCTCATATCAACTTATTTGAGCATGGCCATGCATTTCTAGCCTCACTCAATCAAGTGGCCTGAGATATTACTCCCATTATGTAGGAGGGACTTATCCTATATTGATCAACTATATCCCTCAACATAGATTGTGGTATATCCAACATCGATCTTTATAGAACAACCGATTCACGGTGTTTGTTTGATCAGATCAAAATATACAACTCACGATGTTGGGATAAAGATGATCTCAAGTATGAGAATCATATACATATTAATCACTATGAGTAATGTTGTGACAATTACATAATAATCCAAGAAACATACTCATAGCGGGTCAGTCCAATATGTTGTTCTCTAACACACATATTCATGCATTGATTCTGACACTCCATATCAATGACAACTCTTTATCATCAATCAACTACATGTTAGTCTTAATGCATTATTATTGTCCTAGCCAATAACAATACTTGACTAAGGATCTTTTGAGAATAATCATATTATTCTCAGGACATTATTATAAAACAGTTTATTTATGCACACAGAAAAGAAACTGGAATAATAATGGCAACGCCTTATATTAATAAACATGATAAACCAAGTATGTTATTACAACCATCTCGTGATTGATCTTTGAGCATACTCTTACAGTTCGTCCAGGAGGAATTCCAGAAAAAGTATATTAGCTAAAGATTCATAGACCAAAAGAGGAAAGAATTTTTAGAGCTAAAGTAAGGCCGAATGTTAGTGACGGAATATGAACGTGAGTTTGTGAGGCTTTGCAAGTATGTGCAGGAGTACGTATCTACAGAAGCCACCATGTGTAAGAGGTTTGAGGACAGCCTCAATGAAGATATCCGAGTGTTTGTTGGCATCTTAGAGCTGCGAGAATTTGTAGCACTTGTTGAAAGAGCTTGTAAGGCTGAAGAGCTGATTAAAGAAAGGAAGAAAGTGACTTTTAAGTCGCGGGATTCAACAAAGAGACAGTTGAGGAAATTACATCAGTCCTCATACAAAAGAGTGAGAGAGCTCACTACCAGATTGAATGCTTCGGTGGGGTATTCAAATAGGAACAAGAACCGGCAAAATACAACTTCTAAAGCCTAGACCACTTCGTTCGCAAGCGTTGGTAACACTCGGCCAAATAGGCCAGAATGCTCGCAATGTGGTAGGCGTCATTTTGGCGAGTGCCGAGGGAATGAAAGGGGCTGTTTCAAGTGTGGATCATTGGAATACTTCATCCGTGATTGTCCCGAATTGGATGAGAGAAAGAGAAAACAAGATGTGAAAGCAAGTAGTGCTCCCTTGAGGGGTAGACCATAAAAGAACCTCAGAAGTGGGGCTAGCAGGAAAGGCACACCAAAAGATGCTGCGGTGAGGTCCAAGGTAGAGCGCCTACAAGGACTTATGCTATTCGAGTTCGGGAAGAGGCAGAGTCTCCCGACGTGATCATGGGTACCTTTTCCATCCATGAAATATCTGTTGTTGCTTATTGACCCGGGATCTACCCACTCTTATATTTGTATGGAATTGATACCTCGTATGAGTATGCTAGTAGAGTCCACTGAGTTTGTAATAAAAGTGTCCAATCCTTTAGGTAGACATGTACTAGTGGACTAAGTATGTAGAAATTACCCTTTGACAATTAGAGGTTATTGTTTTCCCGCTAACTTGATGTCATTGTCATTTAATGAGTTTGATGTAATCCTTGAGATGGATTGGTTGACTGCTCATAGTGTTATAGTGGACTGCCAGAAAAAGATAATTGAGTTGAAATGTGAAGACGGGAATGTTCTTCGAGTTGGACCAGATGGGTCAGATAATCTACCTGTAGTAATATCGTCTTTGACTATCGAGAAATATTTGAGGAAAAGATATGAGGCTTATCTAGCTTTTGTGTTAAATACTCAAGTGTCTGAGTTGAAGATTAAATCGGTACCTGTAACGCCCTGAATTTGGGCCTAGAAGTATTGGGCCTTGAGTTTGGGTCCGTAAGGAGGTTGTATATAAGTATTTAATTGTGCAAGGAAATGACACAATTAAATGTCTACTTTGGTGGTTAATGGCTCTAAGAAGTGTTGGAGAAATCTTGGGTTCAAACCTGGGCTTTAGTAAAAATTTTGGTATTAAGTGAATAAAACCCTGGATGCTTGGATGATGGCCTTGTAAATTATTGTGTTAAGTAAATGACATAAGTAATCATGTGGTCTAGTGGTTGTGGTGTCATTAAGGTTGTAAGGGAGCCTGGGTTCAAGTCTTAGCTCCTACAATTCATTTTGGTTTTTCTCTTAAGTGAATCTGGAAGTTGGCACATATGTCTTAAAGTTAATTGTGGACGTTTTTATCACAGAAAGAGCCTGTGGTGGAGTGGCAAGGTGGCGTGCTGTGTAATTGTGAGGTCTGAGGTTCAAGTCTTGGGATACGCAGTGGAGGATTTGTTTTGCTAGTTGAGCTGTGTGGGAGGTGGAGTTGGACTGGAACTCTGTGGTTGAAGTGGTCATAAGAATAAGGAATTTTCCTAATGGTTGAAAGTAATCCCACATCGGGAAGCTAACATGAGAATTGGTGAGAAGCTGGCTTTAAATAAAGCGAACCAGATGAGTTGGGAGGAAGACTCAATGCAGGATGTGCCAAGGTCGGTGATTGTGGACTTCGGCGCGTTCTCATAAACAGAACTGTATTCACGCCCTTCTTTGTTAGAAATCGACAAAATCTGAAAAGCCGAAACTTCGGCATTTGGGGCCTCACGAGCGTGCGATCGCTCGTCTGGTAAACCAAGCCCACAAACTGTGGGAGATAGACTGTAGAGGCCACCACGAGCATTATCGTGGGCTGGGGCTATTTTGGGCCTCGATAGGCCCAATGTGCCCGTGGGCCTGCTTGTGTAAATCTAACTATTAGGTGGGAAGTAGTTGGGCTTGTCATGTCTGTGCATGGCATAGGCCGTGTAGGCCCAATGTGCTTGTTGGCCCTACACAGATTAAATCCATGGTAAGTGATAAATGTTGGACTGGGCTTTGTAGGTCACATAGCTGAAACCGAATTTGGGCTAAATGGGCCACACGAGCGTGTGGGCCCACTTGGGCTGAGTAATAGGCCTTAGGCCCATTCGCACTGTTAGGTCTGTTTAGGTTACTTAAGTCGCTCGAGGCGAGGTGGACCTTCTGTTGGGTCGTTAAGACCCCCGATTTGTAAAATTATCGAAATACTCTCGATTTGTAAAATTACCGAAATACCCCCAATTTGTAAAATTATCGAAATACCCTTGATTTGTAAAATTACTAAAATACCCTCGATTTGTAAAATTATCGAAATACCCTCAGTTTGTAAAATTACCGAAATACCCCTGATTTGTAAAATTACTAAAATACCCCCGATTTGTAAAATTACCGAAATACCCTCGATTTGAAAAATTACTAAAAATTATCGAAATACCCTTAATTTGTAAAATTACCAAAATACCCGTAATTTTTAAAATTATCGAAATACCCCCAATTTGTAAAATTACTGAAATACCCCTAATTTGTAAAATTATCGAAATATCCTCAATTTGTAAAATTATCGAAATACCCTCAATTTGTAAAATTACTGAAATACCCCCAGTTTGTAAAATTACTAAAATACCCCTGATTTGTAAAATTATCGAAATACCCTCGATTTGTAAAATTATCAAAATACCCTCGATTTGTAAAATTATCAAAATACCCTCAGTTTGTAAAATTACTAAAATACCCTTAATTTGTAAAATTACCGAAATACCCCCGATTTGTAAAATTATCAGATTAACCTTGTGTGCAAAATTACTAAAATACCCCTGTAGGGTAAAATGACTATTTTTCCCTTGTGGGTAAATGACTGACTTGGACTAAGAATTTGACTGATTAACTGTGATTGTATGATTGTGTTTTAACTGACTTGACTGTGGTTGTAAAACTGATATGTTTTTAATATATGTTTAAATGATTGTTACTGAGCATGACCATTTTGCATACACGTGTGATGATTGAGCATGGCATACACGACATATTGCATGGGGTTGAAATTGTGAAACGGAGGAAGAAATTGAGGATCCACATGGTTGCTTGACGATCATGGATCCACCAATTGAGGATCGCATGGTTGCTTGACGACCGTGGATCAACTGGTGGCTTTTAAGCCCAATATATGATTGTTAACGACTCTGTGTCGATCATATTTACCCGTCGATATCTTGATCAGACATCATCGATGGCTATGTGCCTAACATGAAACAGCTATCGATGGCTTAAAGCCAACTATTCTGATTGTGGCTTTGTGCCAACCTAAAAATGGCTCTATGCCATCTTGATTATGGCTTTGTGCAAAATGTATTTACTTGTGGCTATGTGCCTAACATACTTATGGATGACTTTGTGTGGATCATATTTACCCAAGGCTGTGTGCCGGTTATATCACCGTCGCTGATGGCTATGTGTCAAACATAATATAATTATCGATGGCTTTGTGCCAATTATAATACCGCTACTGAATGCTTTTTAAGCCCAATATATGATTAGCAGCTTTACTGTAATGAAAGTAGTACCACAATCGGGCTACCATTGATGTGTACCGGGGACGGAGTTGATGTGTAACGATTGGATTATTGGGATGGGATAGCATGCATCCATGCATTCACACACTCTGTTCTGTTATTGGTTTGGGCTGGGCCCAATTGATTCTGTTACGGGCTGTGACCCAAGTGATATTGTAATAGGCTTTGCCCCACGTATGCTCTGAATTTGACTGCATCAAGCTTTACATTAACGGGCTCTAGCCTAGATCGCTTTCTATTTTTGTTTTCAGATAATCGATCGTTACCCTAGTAAAGGGATTACACACTGAGTTTTCGTAAACTCACCCCGTTTATTAACTATACAGTAATCCCAGCGTTAGGTGGATCGAGTGTCAGAGAGGGACTCGAGACGACCACACAACGCACATGTTTTTCTATTTCGTTTATTTAGTTAAGCACTTTGGTTTTTGATTTGGGTTGTATAAGGCCTCTTTATTTCGTTAACTTTTTATTTGGAAAGTTTATTTAGTATGTCTAATATCTGTTAGAAGTAGGAAACAGTTTTCCAAAACAAGAGTTGTTTCATGTTAGGTTTGGGTCTAACTTAACTTTTAAACATCACATTTTTGTAAATCAATTACTTTTAAAAACAAGAACTATTCCAAAACACGCCAGATTTGGGTCTAACTTCTGGACCAGGTTTGATGTGTTACATTTAGTGGTATCAGAGTCAGGTTACAAAACTAGGCTGTAGAATAGATTTTAAAATTGGATTTCTGAAAGAATTATTTCAAAAAGGTTAGAAAAGATTTGAAGTATTTGAAATGTTTTTCTGGATATTTTCCTAAAAGTGTGGTTACCGAGTCTCTAGTGCCGAATCCGTAAGTTTTTTGTTAGACTGTACTTAAAGTTAGATTTTGTATTTATTCAGTGTATGTTCTGGAAATTAGAGTTTGTTTAAGTTAGCACCAGTACTGTGATGGATTCCGAAGGCAAGCAAGGTTGCGAGGAGTTGCTCGTCTCCCCGAAACATGAGATGGTTCAGGAAATTGTAGTGACAATAAGCCGGAGCTTGGTACGGAGGCACTGACCCAATTGTTGAGGGAAGTGCTAGAAGAAGTGTTCGAGGCTAGAGTTAAGACGTGTGGTGAAACACTTCAGGCTAGGCACTTGGAGCACAGCAGAAAGAGGGATCACAGTCCTCTGAAGAAGGAGCCCCGTTCTGTGAAACGCATTAAGACGCGTCTAAACTTTTCGGCTTGTGAACGTTACAAAAGGCGCCAATCGGGCGAATGCTGGAGGAAGTCAGTAGTGTGTCTCAGATGTGAGTCTAAGGAGCATTGGGTTCGAGATTGCACAGTTCCTTTTAAGTCAGGTGTGTTTTATTTGGATGTGATGTTTGAATATAGAAATTGTATGCATTTGTGGTAAATATCTGTTTGCTTCGGTGGTTAGATGTTTGGTGGGGTGTGAGAGGTTTTGAGGTTAAGTTAAAAGTGTATTAGTGTAGTTTGGAACTAGAGTGGGCAGTGGGAGCGTAGTGGTGTAGGTTGAGCTAAGTGCTTGTTCAGATAGTTGGAAATTACGAGGACAAAATTTCTTTAAGGGGGTAGAATTGTAACACCCCGAATTTGGGCCTAGAAGTATTGGGCCTTGAGTTTGGGTCCGTAAGGAGGTTGTATATAAGTATTTAATTGTGCAAGGAAATGACACAATTAAATGTCTACTTTGGTGGTTAATGGCTATAAGAAGTGTTAGAGAAATCTTGGGTTCAAACCTGGGCTTTAGCAAAAATTTTGGTATTAAGTGAATAAAACCCTAGATGCTTGGATGATGGCATTTTAAATTATTGTGTTAATTGAATGACATAAGGAATCATGTGGTCTAGTGGTTGTGGCGTCATTAAGGTTGTAAGGGAGCCTGGGTTCAAGTCTTAGCTCTTACAATTCATTTTGGTTTTTCTCTTAAGTGAATCTAGAAGCTGGCACATATGTCTTAAAGTTAATTGTGGACGTTTTTATCACAGAAAGAGCCTGTGGTGGAATGGCAATGTGGCGTGTTGTGTAACTGTGAGGTCTGAGGTTCAAGTCTTGGGATGCGTAGTGGAGTATTTATTTTGCTATTTGAGCTATGTGGGAGGTGGAGTTGGACTAGAACTCTGTGGTTGAAGTGGTTAAAAGAATGAGGAATTTTCCTAATGGTTGAAAGTAATCCCACATCGGGAAGCTGACATGAGAATTGGTGAGAAGCTGTGTAACATCCCGAATCAGGGCCTAGTCAGAACAGTGGTTTCGGAACCACAAATCTGACGTAAGAATATTTATTTTTATTATATTTTTATGGTCTACGATTTCACGGAATGATTTCGTGAAAATTTCGTTCGAAAATTTCGACGTGTGGGCACTCAATTTGGTCAAAAAGACTAAATTGTAAAAAGTGCAAAAGTTTAGTTCTACATGTTAGAGGTGTCTAATTGTTATGAAATTTTAAATGGGAGGTCCTTAAATGGTAATTAGACCATTTTAGCCTTGGATGGATAAAATTTCAAAGAAAGGCTAAAAGGGCATTTTGGTCAATTAGGGGTAAAATGCATTAAAAGACAAATTTTAAAACCCAAATGTGTCCCTTTCTTCTTACTTCAGCCAAATTTACCAAGAGCAGCCATGGTTATGGTTTGGCCAAGCTTCCAAGCTCAATAATTAAGGAAAAACAAGATTCGGGCTTAGAACGAGGTTGAACAAGGTTAAGCACAAACTCGAAATAAATAGTCGTACTCGAAACCGTGGAAAGTTCATATGTCAATGATAATGCAATGATATTATTATTGTTCATACTTGAACTTAAAATGATGTGTTGACATTGTTTGATGGATATTTATTTAGTTGATATGAAGATTATATATGGTAACAAATGCCAAATTATAATTATATGCAATACCATGTTTATTTTATGGACTAATGTCTAAAAAAACATGGAAATGTGTTGAATTGGATTTACATTGCATGAGCAGCTATGCATAATGATATACTTGATGGAAAGAGAAAATCTCGGTTGAATAAAAAGGGAAATTCGATGGATAAACCATGATTTTACTTGAGACTTGAGATCCTACATGTGTTGCAGAAAATGATTTAGCCTGGACTGGTGTTCCTTGAGTGATCGAGCCTCCCGAAGAATATGCGTGTATTAAGGATTTAGCCCGGATGGGTAATCTAATTAGGGTCTGAATTTAGCCTGGACTGGTAATCCCGACATCACCTTATGAGTTTATATTACGGGGGATTTAGCCTGGACTGGTAATCCTGTCGTAAGATGTGAGGTTTGCGGGAGTGCACACACGAAATGATCACTTGTATGAATTGATGGTGAATGGGATTTCCATCGAGATTCCGAGAAATTCAATGAGATTAATATGAAAAATGATACATCATGAATTGACGGTGAATGGGTTCTTGCCATGATACATCATGTATGTTATATGATATTATTGTGATGCATATGAGTTGTCATGTTTGGACGAGTGCAGTGCTAAATGATAGCACAGGTAAGTACTCGAAACCCATGAGCACGTGTTTGACATGTGAAATGAAATGGACTTGTGATGATAGTGCAAATGAATGAATGATATTTATGAGAATAATTTCTATGACAAATTTGTGATGGTTATTATCTTGTTGCACTAAGACAGATTTGGTATAGTAGCATTGGTATGAATTTGAAAATCCACCAAAAATAGTGAAAATTGAGTTAGAGACTAAACTGAATATTAAATTAAATCTTGATGAGTCTAGTTTCACGTAAAGGAAACAGTGTAAGCAAAAGAATTTTGTAGTATGAGATATATGAATTCTTGTGAGACAGAGTCGGAGTGATTCCAGACTCCCCTGTCTCAACTTTGGAAAATCACTAAAAATTGTAAAAAAGAATTAAGAGTTAAAATTCATATGAATGAAATCCTTAATGAGTATACTTTCAAGAGAAAGAGACAAGAACATTATATGAGTCTTGTACTAAGAGATAAATAAATTTTAGTGACAAAAGGTCGAAGCTGTCAAACTGCAAAATAGAGGAGATTTTGAATAATAAATTGTACTTATTGACTGGACTAAAAATTATAGAAATTTTATGGTAAGACGATATACAAGTCTAGTTTCAGAGAAAATTAACGGATATTAATTTGGAGTTTCGTAGCTCGAGTTATAAATAATTTATTTACTATGACTCGAGTAGACAGCTTGACCAGAATATGAATAAAAGTGTAACTATAGTTGTTTTACTTAAAGAAACATGTTATATTAATGCTTATTATTCTCATATGGACTTACTAAGCGTAAAGCTTACTCCCTCCTTTCCATTTCTTTTAGTTTTGTCAGGTCAGCTCGGGTTGGAGATCGTCGGAGGCAGCATCACACTATCGAGCCTTTACCCTTGGAGTATTGACACGTATATGTTATACGTTTTCAAGTGAGTGGCATGTATAGGGACTTAGTTTTTCTATGATCGATGTAGTTGTGATTAGCCTAATGTATTGGCTTATAATGATTTGTTGTATGTAGCCATGAGATGATGCTTATAATGAATTTGGCTTGGAAGCCTATTTATCCATGATATGTGTAAATGTCTTGTGATGTGGGTATGGGATTATGCTTGTTCACTATGTTTAAGAAGTTTATGGCATATGTACATGGTGAATGCCTTAAGACCATTCGAGGTGGTCATGGCCATGGAATAAATGTGTGAAATGGTAATAAGTTGTTAGTGCCCTGAACATGGATGTTTAATTTATAAGTTAGTAAGCATAGTATAATGGTATAAGTGATTAATAAGATGACAAGGTCACATGAATGTGTAATAATGTGGCTAGACTATTTTATCACGAGTAGGAGGAACAAATGCATAATAACGAACTATTGAGGAATACCATAGAAACCATGTATGTGTGTGCTTGTAAAGATGACAAAAAAAATTAGGAAATTAGCTTAAGTTTTGACTACACGGGCAGGCAACACGGGCGTGTGTCTTGGCCGTGTGTCTTTAACAGAATGTTAAGGATTAAGTTAGAGAGTTACACGGGCTGAGGACATGGGCGTGTCTAGAGCCACACGAGTGTGTATGTCTACATGGCCTACCCACACGGGCGTGTGACTCTCCAAAGCTAGAAAATTGTTAAGTCGCCAAAAGTTTACCGAATGTTTTCGGTTTTGTCCCGAACCACCCTAATGTATGTTATAGGCCTCGAAGGCCTGTATAAGGGACGATATGCACGTGTTCGAAAAGTTTTAATTTTGGGCGAAATTTTGGTGACCCGATTTTGTATGTTTATGAATGTTTAAGTCCGGTAATGCCTCGAGCCCTGTCCCGAGGTTGGATACAGGTGAGGGGTGTTACAAGCTGGCTTTAAATAGAGCGAACCAGATGAGTTAGGAGGAAGACTCAATTCAGGATACGCAAAGGTTGGTGATCGTGGACTTCGGCGCGTTCTCATAAACAGGTGTGTATTCACGCCTTTCTTTGTTAGAAGTCGGTAAAAGCCGAAAAATCGAAACTTCGACATTTGAAGCCTCACGAGCGTGCAATCGCTCGTGTGGTAAACCAAGCCCACAAAACGTGGCCGATAGACGGTAGAGGCCGCTACGAGCGTTCTCGTGGGCCTCGATGAGCCCAATGGACCCGTGGACCCACTTGTGTAAATCTAACTATTAGGTGGGAAGTAGTTGGGCTTGTCATGTCGTGTGCATGGCATAGGCCGTGTGGGCCCAATGTGCCTGTGGGCCCCACACAGATTAAATCCACGGTAAGTGATAAATGTTGGACTAGGCTTTGTAGGTCACATAGCTGTAACTGAATTTGGGCTAAATGGGCCACACGAGCGCGTTGGCTCACTTGGGCTGAGCAATGGGCCTTAGGCCCATTTACACTGTTAGGTTTGTTTAGGTTACTTAAGTCGCTCGAGGCGAGGTGGACCTTCTGTTGGGTCATTAAGACCCCCGATTTGTAAAATTATCGAAATACTCCCGATTTGTAAAATTACCGAAATACCCCTAATTTGTAAAATTACTAAAATATCCTCGATTTATAAAATTACCGAAATACCCTCGATTTGTAAAATTGCTGAAATACTCTCGATTTGTAAAATTATCGAAATACCCTCGATTTGTAAAATTACTAAAATACCCCCGATTTGTAAAATTATTGAAATACCCCCAGTTTGTAAAATTACTAAAATACCCTCGATTTGTAATATTATCGAAATACCCCTAATTTGTAAAATTACTAAAATGCCCCCAATTTGTAAAATTATCGAAATACCCCCGATTTGTAAAATTACCGAAATACCCTCGATTTGTAAAATTATTAAAAATTACCGAAATACCCCTAATTTGTAAAATTACCAAAATACCCCTGATTTGTAAAATTACCAGAATACCCTCAATTTGTAAAATTACCGAAATACCCTCGATTTGTAAAATTATCGAAATATTCTCGATTTGTAAAATTACTGAAATACCCCTAGTTTGTAAAATTATCGAAATACCCCCGATTTGTACAATTACCGAAATACCCCCAGTTTGTAAAATTATCATATTACCCTTGTAGTGTAAAATTACTAAAATACCCCTGTAGGGTAAAATGACTATTTTGCCCTTATGGGTAAATGACTGACTTGGACTATGAATTTGACTGATTGACTATGATTGTATGATTGTGTTTTAACTGACTTGACTGTGGTTGTAAAACTGATATGTTTTTAATATATGTTGAAATGATTGTTACTGAGCATGGCCATTTTGCATACACGTGTGATAATTGAGCATGACATACACGACATATTGCATGGGGTTGGAATTGTGAAACGGAGGAAGAAATTGAGGATCGCATGGTTGCTTGACGACCATGGATCCATTGATTGAGGATCGCATGGTTGTTTGACGATCGTGGATCCACTGATTAAGGATAGCATGGTTGCTTGACGATCGTGGATCCACCGGCCTAATATATGATTGTTGACGACTCTGTCTCGATCACATTTACCCGAGGCTATGTGCTGACTGTATTACCATCGCTGATGGCTATGTGCCTAACATGAAACAGCTACCGATGGCTTAAAGCCAATTATTCTAATTGTGGCTTTGTGCTAACCTAATAATGGCTCTGTGCCATCTTGACTATGGCTTTGTGCGAAATGTATTTACCTGTGGCTATGTTCCTAACATACTTATGGATGACTCTGTGTGGATCATATTTACCCAAGGCTGTGTGCCGGTTATATTATCGTCGCTGATGGCTTTGTGTCAAACATAATACAGTTATCGATGGCTTTGTGCCAATTATAATACCACTACTGAAGGCTTTTTAAGCCCAATATATGATTAGCAACTTTGCTGTAATGAAGGTAGTACTGCAACTGGGCTACCATTGATGTGTATCGGATGGGTGGGTCGATATTTTTATCCCTACATGATGTGCACCGGGGGACGGAGTTGATGTGTAACGGTTGGATTATTGGGATGGGATAGCATGCATCCATCCATTCACACACTCTGTTCTGTTATTGGTTTGGGCTGGGCCCAATTGATTCTGTTATGGGCTGTGACCCAAGTGACATTGTAATAGGCTTTGGCCCACGTATGCTTTGAACTGGACTGCATCAAGCTTTACGCAATGGGCTCTAGCCTAGATCAAGCTTTACTTTTGTTTCTATATACTGACTGTTACTCTAGTAAGGGGATTACACATTGAGTTTTCGTAAACTCACCCCATTTATTAATTATACAGGTAATCCCCAGCGTTAGGTGGATCGGTGTCGCAGAGGGACTCGGAGACGATCACACAACTGCACATGTTTTTCTATTTTGTTTATTTAGTTAAGCACTTTGGTTTTTGATTTGGGTTGTATAAGGCCTCTTTATTTCCTTCAATTTTTATTTGGAAAGTTTATTTAGTATGTCTAATATCTATTAGAAGTAGGACACAGTTTTCCAAAACAAGAACTATTTTCAAACACTACGTTTTCGCAACATTTTCAAAATTCTTTCGTCACTTAACTTTTAAACATCACGTTTTCGTAATTCAGTTACTTTTAGAATTAGCTTCCGCAAAGTAAAAATGAATTTTGGAAATAAAATTAAGAAGTTTTCAATGTACTACGTTTTAAAAAAGAAGGGTTTCTAATAAAAACATGGTTTTCGAAAAACACTTCAATGTGACATGCCAGATTCGGGTCTAACATCTGGGCCAGGTTTAGGGTGTTACAATACCAGTGGTCTGTAAGTTTGCAGACGTGCTTTTGGAAGAATTACCCGAATTACCTCCGGTGAGGGAAGTTGAGTTTGGAATTGAGTTGGTCCCCAGTACGACACCCATCTCGATTGCTCCGTATTGGATGACTCCAACAGAGTTAAAAAAGTTGAAAGCACAGTTGTAAGAGCTAACAGACAAGTGCTTTGCGAGATCGAGCTTTTCCCCATAGGGTGCTCCAGTACTCTTCGTGAAAAAGAAAGATGGGTCGATGAGGTTATGTATCGACGATAGATAACTCAATAAGGTAACAGTGAAAAACAAATATCCGAAGCCAAGTGAGCCACCGTGTTCGATCAGTTCGATCAGTTGAAGGGAGCCACCGTGTTTTCTAAGATCGATCTGAGGTCTGGCTACTATCAGTTAAAGTTTAAAGAGCAAGATGTACCGAAGACTGCATTTCGGATAAGATACGAGCATTATGTGTTCCTCGTCATGCCCTTTGGTTTGACTAATGCCCCAGCCGTGTTTATGGATTTGATGAACCACATTTTTTGACCGTATCTGGATAAGTTTATCGTCGTCTTTATTGATGATATATTGGTTTATTCGCGTGATGAGAGCGAGCACGCGGAGCATCTGAGAGTTGTGCTGCAAACCTTGAGAGACAAGCAATTATACGCCAAGTTCAGTAATAATGAATTTTGGCTTAAGGAGGTTGGATTCCTAGGACACATTGTGTTGGGAGACGGGATTCGAGTTGACCCAAGCAAGATCTCGGCTATTGTAGAGTGGAAACCGCCGAGGAATGTGACTAAAGTCCGAAGCTTTTTGGGTTTTGCTGGATATTACAGACTGTTTGTAATCGGATTCTCTATGATAGCTATGCCGATGACAAGGCTACTGCAAAAGGATGTCAAATTTGAATGGACAGAAAAGTGTCAACAGAATTTCGAGAAGTTTAAGGCCTTGTTGACCGAAGCTCCAGTGTTAGTGAAACTGGAGTCGGACAAGGAGTTTGTGGTATATAGCAATGCCTCCTTGAATGGTTCGGGGTGTGTGCTTATGCAAGAAGGTAATGTCATAGCTTATGCTTCAAGGCAACTAAAGCCAGATGAAAAGAACTACCCGACGCATGATTTAGAGTTGGCTGCCATCGTTTTCGCGTTGAAAATTTGTAGACACCATTTATATGGCGAGAAATGTTGGGTATTCACCAACCATAGGAGTTTAAAGTACTTGATGACTCAAAAGGAGTTGAATTTGCGGTAATGCCGATGGTTAGAGCGGTTAAAGGATTATGAGATGGTAATAGATTACCACCCGAGAAAAGTGAATATCATCATCTATGCATTGAGTAGAGTGTAACACCCCTTACCCATTCCTGAGACTAGGACCAGGCATGAGGCGTTACTAGACTCATACTCGGACATTTTCGAACAATATGAGTCATAAAATTTTGTTCCAATTTAGAACCAATCAAACAACATTTTAATGTCCCTATTATGGACCTACGAGGCCCTAAATCTACATTGAGAACGGTCCAGGACTAAATCGAGAACCTGATAAAGTTCTTGGAAAATTTTCTAGGTTAAGCCTCACACACCCGTGTGAGAGCAATGCACACGCTCGTGTGAATTGGGACACGCCCGTGTCCCTTACACGTGTGGAATTAATTGAATTTATTTTCTATTTCGAACCTACAGGGGTTTTTACACAGCCGAGCACACGCCCGTGTCCTTTACACGCCCGTGTCCATGTGTTCACTTGTGTCCAAAAACTTGAGCATTCTGTTTATGACGTCAGCATGCATTTAGGGGCACACGGCCAGGACACACGCCCATGTGCTGGGTCATGCCCTCCACACGGTCGAGACACACGGCCATGTCTCTACCCGTGTGTTTACTACCATACATTTTAACATAAAAATCTTAGGTGCAGGGGACACACGACAATACCGCACGCCCATGGGGCTATTCGTGTGTCACACACGGCCTAGACACACGCCTGTGTGTCTACCCGTGTGGACTTATTTTAGGCTATAATTTTAAGCCAATAGTCACCCTCATCATATACTCACATATATGAACCCCAATTGTATTTAGCATAACCTAAATATACTTGAGAACTATCATTAATGATCCATTGCATGTTAACCTCATCTCATCAGTTATGTACATGCTCAATTATCCTCTTTTTATATTGAGGATTTCCATCCCATTAGAACACATTTATACTTGGCTCATTATTATAACTCATTGCCAATTATAGCCTAACTAGCTCCAAATGTTTTGGCCACATTCTATATGTTCATTCATGATGTACCACATTCAATCATCACAAGAACATCTTTTAACATAAATATGCATGGTTGGTAGGTCATAACCTACAACAAAATGAGCCATGTCTTATGGCCATATACAAAAAGAATAATTTTAATATTTAAGCCCTTACATTGGCCAACCAAATGACACATATAACAAAATAACAAAATGAATCAAAGCCCTATACATGCCATTGAACCAAAGTAAAAGTGTCTATGTACCAAAGCTAGACAAGATGATAGTGTGTTAATTCTCCAACTGTCTTTCAATCTCTATGAGTCCTCGAGCTCTGTGAGATAGGGAAAAGAGAGGGGCAAGCATTTACATGCTTAGTAAGCTAGAATAACTTGAAAGTAAACTTACCGATTAATTAGCATACAACCATATTAGGCAATAAAACCATCAAGCATGGAATGGTTTCCATATCACATGCACTCAATCAACAAGTTAGTCTCATAACAATACACCATGTAATTTGTCTTAGATGAGCTCATCATCCAACATTTTCATTTTTATATCTCATGTTAATCCCGTTGAGTTTCTTGGAAATCTCGATGGATTATCCATTTACCATCAAGTCATAAGAGTGATCATCTTATGTACGCACTCCTGCGAACTTCACATCTTACGGCGGGATTACCGGTCCAAGCTAAATCCCCCGTAATATAAAATCATAGGGTGATGTCGAGATTACCAGTCCAAGCTAAATCCCTTGTAGCGACAAACACACTTAATGAGCCCGGATCTGAATTACCAGTCTAGGCTAAATTCAGACCCTAGTTGGATTACCCGTCCGGGCTAAATCCATAATGCACACATATTCTTCGAGAGGCTCGATCACTCAAGCAACACCTGTCCGAGCTAGATCCTTTCTATATTTGAAATCAACAGATTACTCATCCAGGCTAAATCCTTTTCTGCAATACATGCAGGATCTTAAGTCATGTAAGCCATGGTTTATCCATCGAATTTCCCTTTTTGATTTCAACCGGGACATTTATTATCATGTCATTATTATTAACACATTTCATGGATTTTCATACCATCATTATAACCAATTATCATAGATTCATAATACATGCAATTAGGCATATTAAGAATTTACTTTAAGTTATTTGAACTTACCTGGCACTCATTTTAGTTTCGCGTTTCGGTTATTCTGAAACCTTTCGTTTTGCTCGATCGACCTCCGAAATTTGTTCCTCGGGGTCTATGACAATAAAAATGATTATTAATACCTCACATTATTCTTTTCAAGTCTAAATTTCACCCCTAGACAAAATGATCGTTTTGCCCCTAACCTTTTACATTATTTACGATTTAGTCCTTAAGCTCGTATAATGAAATACATGAAATTCCTTAGTTACCCAAGCCTAGCTGAATGTACTATGAACTCATACTAGCCCATATTTTCCTCTATTTCACATTTCTACCACATATTTTGTACCTTTTGCAAAAAGGTCCTTTTAGGGGATTTTCATGAAAATCACTTAGGAAAAGATGTTTAACACACATCCAACTTTCATATTCGTCCATAAAACATCAAAATAAATACATCTCATTCATGGGTAATTTTCTAAACATGAACCCTTGTAACACCCCAAACCCGGCCTGGACGTTATGGCCAAATCTGGCGCGTCACATTTAAGTGTTTTAGCGAAAACCATGTTTTCGTTAAAAACCCTTCTTAAAATAAAAGAAACCTTAATTAACTTATAAAAACTCTTTTTATTTTTCAATCACGAAAACCTGTTTAAAACATATGATTTTATGAAAACTTGTCCTTTTAACATTCTATTGCGGAAGCATAGAAAAACATACTATAATTTCGCAAACCTATGCTCAACATTTCATAATTACAACGCATGAAAATAAAAACCCAAATAATACCAAAATGGAAGCCTTATTACAATCTGGTCGGAAAAATACTTAGTAAAATAAACACTTGTATGCTTTTAAGAGAAAAACAAGTCCATGTTGCCTTGCTAGCTGGCCTTCCAGAGTCTCTCCAAACATCGAACCTTCTACTGAGCATTACCTGAAAATAAAATAAAAGAGGGGGTGAGTTTTCGCAAACTCAGTGTGTACAACCCTCGACGAGTAACAAGCATTCAATAAACACCATACATCACATGCAATGCAATCCCATCCCGAATAATCCATCTACTACACACCAGCTCCGTCCCCCGTCACACCATGTGGGGATATAAATATCGACCCACCCATCTGACACATCTGTGGTAGCCCGGTTGCGGAACTACCTGCACTTACACATTAGGCTTAAAAGCTGCCGGTGGATCCACGATTGTCAAGCAACCATGCGATCCTCATATACTTCCTCCGTTCCATGATTTCCAACCCCTATGCAACCTAAGAAAAATATCATATGTATGCATGTCACATCCATAAAACTTACATTCAACACCTAGGGGTATTTTGGTCATTTCCTCCCTTAGGGGCATTTCGATAATTTTTCCTTTCTTTACGATTTTCACTTACCTTGGCCCGTTAACAAATCCCGTGAGCTAAGATGAACAAATACTATGCACCAGGTAGGATTCCAGAGAAAAGGAGGTGAGTCATTAAGACCGCTTAAGTACCAAGCTCTCTCTAGATCCAATCCTAGACATGCATATACCCGTTGCCACACCTTAACCCTTTGACTTGTCCATGGTCTCAATTAATTAATTAAGTTTTATGTAGTCATCATATGCTAAGCCTAAAACCCCTTGACACATGTATATGGCCCACTAGGCCCAATCTCATTCATATGGCCCATTAGGCCCAAATCACATTTATACGGCCCATTAGGCCCAAATCACATTTACAGTCATGTACTCATATGATTTCCATCACATAGAAACAATAATTAATTTTTGCCTATTATGCGCCCAACAGCCTATCAGGCCCATTAAGCCTATTCTGGCCCGGTTGGCCAATCACAGCCCAAGTCCATGGAATCGCCCATGGCCTCAGAAAACCTATCGGTTTCCTTTTCACGAGTGTTCGCGCACTTGCAAGACTACAGTAGCCCAACTTTCAACTTTTCAGCATTTCGGCATTTCAGATTTTCGGCATTTCGGCTTTTGCCGATTCATTGTGTGTGTGCAGTGTATGTACACACCTAGTAAGTAAGCATGTTGTGCTTCCCTTAGTCACCAACCTACAAACGATATCACCCTTCAATTAATCGCATGCTTAATACATATCCTTACTAAAACCGAAACCTCACCTTAACCTTACCTTGCGCGATCAGCTCCCTTTTTAAATCACTAACAACGATCAACTCCTAGATCTGCACCAATCTTAACTATTAAAACCAGAATAATAGCTGACTCGTATCCAACACAAGTCCCCTTATCTTAATTATGAACATTCGGTCACCTTAGCCAATGAGAGAGGAATACTTACCAAAACGCAAACACCTAAAGAACAATTCGGCAGAGAGCTAAGATTCGAGATCCGATACTAATTCCCTACCAAAGTTGATTAGAAAGAGTGAGGGAAGAACAACGTAATAGATTTATAGCAAAACCGATTGGAAGAGCAAACACTTACACTAGATTCAGTCAAAGAGTATTCGACCCTTGGGAGATTTGGCTTTTCGGCTTTCAAACTTAGTATGGTGAAAAGGTTTATTTGGTACAGACTAAAGAAGATGAGTAGAAGAAGGAATCGACTAAGTGAAACAAAGAAAATTGTGTAGAGAAGAATAGAAATCAGCAGAAAGAAAAGAAAGAAAAACAAGAGGGTCTTCGGCTTTTAGGGAAGAGGGTTTCTGGCAACAAGGTGAGGTGAAATTCAGCGTTAGCCTGGAAAACTCCCACTCGGCACCTATTTATAGCCCTATAGCCGAATTCCTCAAGCCTAAGTTCCCAATTCGGCTCCATCACTTCCCCCTTCTCATCTCCTCGTTTTTCTCCCTAATAACCCCTTGATCCTTTCCTGAAATTTCTCTTCTGAACACTCCCCTTGGAGTCCATTTTCACGCCACTTCCAACCTTTTAGAAGGCCAAAATTAAAATCCTAAAAATATTAAGCTAGGATTCGAACCTTGGATCTCCTTGCTAGTCACTAACGCCACCTCCCTACACCCTAAGTGGTGTCACTTAGCCACTCCTCCACAAGGCTTTTTGATGTTATTTTCCCCTGTATTTATTTAAAAGCCCAACCACTTGCCATTAGGGTTCCTTTAATAATTAAACTATAATTTCTTTTACCCTTAGATTCGAACTCAAACCATGACCAAGACCTACCATCGCGTAATTAACACTTAACCAGAATTGCTAAGCACAAAAAGAAAAAAATTGAGATTTCGAGATTTTAAGGTTTCGAGATTTTTGGGGCGTTACAACCCTAGCATGAAATATGGGTAGAAATGAAGAGAGTAAGCAACCGAGATTTCAAAAATACGAAGAACATTAAAAATGGGGCTTGGGAGCACTTACTATTGAGCTTGAAAATATTGAAAACCCCAGCTATGGAGGGCTTGAGAATTTCGGCTGCAAGAGGGAGAAGAATGGCTAATTTTTTCCTTCATTTTCCCTTTTTATTTCATTTATTACCAAATGACCAAAATGTTCTTCCTTACTAAACTTCTAAAATTTTCCATGCATTCCCATTTTTGTCCAAAAACTTAGAAATTGGAAAAATTTCTCTTTAAGACCTTTTAATTAATAATCTAAAGCAATTTCATGCAAATTGCTTCTAGAATCCAAGTTTTGCAATTTATTCAATTTAGTCCTTATTTTCCAATTGGATACCTTACTCATAAAATTTCTTCATCAAACTTTAACATACGCATATTTTTATATTTTAGGCCTCATAATAATCATAAAGTTAATATATTTCGACGTCAGATTTGTGGTCCCAAAACTATTGTTTCGACTAGGCCCTATTTCGAGATGTTATATTTCTCCCCCCTCAGGGACTTCCGTCCACGAAAGTCTTACCAGTAAACAAGTTTGGATATTGGCTTTTCATGGTTTCTTCTAGCTCCCATGTAGCCTCTTCCACACCATGTCGATGCCATAAAAATTTTACCAAGGCTACATCTTTATTTCTCAGTTGTTTAACTTCACGAGACAAAATCTTGACCGGTTCCTCACAATAGGTCATGTTCGGTCTAATTTGAATCTCCGTTGGTGAAATCACATGAGAGGGGTCTGATCGATATCGCCTTAACATAGATACATGGAACTCATCATGAATCTTTTCTAGTTCTGGTGGTAATGCCAAGCGATAGGCTAATGGTCCAACTCTTTCAGTGATCTCGTATGGTCTGATAAATCTCGGAGTCAGTTTGCCTTTCCGGCCAAATCTCAATACCTTTTTCCATGGAGATACTTTCAAGAATACTCTATCTTCAACTTGAAATTTGATTTCTTTTCTTTTCGGATCAGCATATGACTTTTGCCTATCCGATGCCGCTTTTAAACAATCACGTATAACCTTAACTTTTTCCTCAGTTTCCTTGATCAGATCAACTCTGTAAATCTAACTCTCTTTGAGTTCTATCCAATACAATGGAGTTCAGCACTTTCTGCCACACAAGCCTTCATAAGGTGCCATCTTCAAACTCATTTGATAATTGTTATTGTAGGCGAATTCTACCAATGGGAGGTATTTTTCCCAGTTGCCTTGAATTTCGAAGATGCAACATCGCAACATATCCTGAAGAATCTGAATCATCTGTTCGGATTGACCATCAGTCTGCAAAAGCTGTACTGAAACTCAACCTAGTACCCAAGGCTTCTTGTAGCTTCTTTCAAAATCTCGAAGTGAATATTGAGTCTTTGTTTGAAATTATCGATAGCGGTACCCCGTGTAATCTCACAATCTTAGATATATACAAGTCAGCCAACTTATTAAGTGAATAATCTATCCGTACCGGGATAAAATGAGTCGACTTCGTCTACTTATCCACCACAACCCATATAGCATCTTTCTTTTTCAGGGTCAATGGTAATCCTGTCACGAAGTCCATAGTAATCTTGTCCCACTTCCATTCGGGGACCATCACAGGCTGTAACAAACCTAAAGGTACTTGATGTTCAGCTTTGACTTGCTGACATATCAAGCATTTCGATACAAATTCAGAGATGTCTCTCCTCATGCCGTTCCACCAGTACATTTTCTTCAAATCATTATACATCTTAGTACTTCCTAGATGAATAGATAAACGGCTATCATGTGCCTCTTATAAGATTTTTTGAATAATTTCATCGTTCCTCGGTACACAAACTCT
This sequence comes from Gossypium longicalyx, assembly GCA_025698465.1. Taxonomy (NCBI): domain Eukaryota; kingdom Viridiplantae; phylum Streptophyta; class Magnoliopsida; order Malvales; family Malvaceae; genus Gossypium; species Gossypium longicalyx. The sequence goes on along the minus strand of CM046998.1, from coordinate 40,477,486 downwards.
GCCTCTGAACATCAAACATCCATCAGAACCGATCTGAAAATCTGATTTGATGCCCGACTCACATTAAGTTCTTTTAGTTTGCAGATCACTATCATTAGTCTGAGCATCAGAAATTTCCTGAAGAAATGTCGGCCTAGCCCTTAACTCTGCCAAGACTGAACCATAATCAAACAATGCCAATCGAGTGCTCATGGCCCTCAATGCAAACAAAGATTTTCTGCTTAACGCGTCGGCGACCATATTCGCCTTTCCCGGGTGATAATCGATGATCAGCTCATAATCTTTAATTAATTTTAACCATCTTCGTTGTCTCAGATTCAATTCTTTTTGAGTCATCAAATACTTCAAACTCTTGTGGTCTGTGAATATACGACAAGTCTCACCGTATAAATAATGCCTCCAAATTTTCAAGGCAAAAACAATGGCGGCAAGCTCTAAGTCATGCGTTGAATAATTCTTCTCGTATGGCTTCAACTGTCGTGAAGCATAGGCTATCACTTTGCCATCTTGCATAAGCCCACAACCCAGTCCATTTAAGGATGCATCACTATAGATCACTATAGATTACAAACTCGTCATTGGAGTCGCTATCATGGAGAATCCTTTCACAAGTCTTCGGTAGTAACCAGCTAAGCCCAAAAAGCTTCTAACCTCAGTTACATTTTTAGGTGGTTTCCATTGAACGATGGCAGAGATCTTGCTTGGCTCAACTCGAATGCCTTCACCTGAAACAATATAACCCAAAAACCCTACTTCATGGAGCCAAAACTCACTCTTACTAAACTTAGCATACAATTGTTTTTCCCGTAAGGTCTGCAACATAGTTCTCAGATGTTTCGCATGCTCTGTCTCATCCTTGGAATAAATAAAAATGTCGTCAATGAACATAATGACGAACTTGTCCAAGTATGGCCGAAATATTATATTCATTAGGTCCATAAATACAGTCGGTGCATTCGTTAACCCAAATGGCATAACAAGAAATTCATAGTGGCCATACCTCGTTCTGAAAGCTGTCTTAGCCACGTCTGATTCCTTAACTCACAGCTGATAGTAGACGGATCTCAGGTCTATATTAGAGAATAAAGTGGCTCCCCTCAACTAGTCGAACAAATCATTGATCCTTGGCAAAGGATACTTATTCTTGATAGTTACCTTGTTCAGCTGCCGATAATCTATACATAGCCTTATTGAACCATCTTTCTTCTTTACAAATAATACGAGAGCACCCCAAGGCGAAAAACTCGACCTTACAAAACCTTTATCTGTCAGTTCTTGCAACTCTGCTTTTAACTCTTTCAGCTCAGTTGGTGCCATCCTATACGGAGTAATAGAAATAGGAGTTGTTCCTGACACCAGTTCAATACCAAATTCTATCTCTCTATCAGGAAATAATCTGGGTAGTTCCTCCAGGAACACGTCTGAATATTCACATACTATTGGTACGGACTCAATCTTCAACCCCGTTTCCTTAGTGTTCAGTACAAAAGTAAGGTAGGTTTCATACCATTTTCTCACATATCTCTGAGCCATCATTAAGGTAATTACAACCGGCGTGTACCCAATTCTCTTAAATCAACCCATAGAATCTCACCATCTGGGCACTTCAATACAATATACTTGCTACCATAGTTTATAATTACATCATACAGGGCTAACCAATCCATACCAAGTCTTACATCAAACTCATCAAATGACAATAACATAAGGTTAGCGAGAAAGCAATAACCCTAAATCGTCAGAGGACAATTCTTATAGACTTTATCAACTAGGACTGATTTGCCTAATTGGTTCGACACTCTGATAATAAATTCTGTTGGTTTAATAGATATATTCATACTAGACACCAATCTCATGTAAATGTATGAATGCATCGATCCCGGATCAATTAAGGCAATAACATAAGTATTGAAAAGAGAAAAGGTACCTGTGATGACGTTAGGAGCAGAGGCTTCCTCTCGAGCGCGTATTGCATACGTTCTTACTGGGGCTCGAGCCTCTGATTTTCCAGTGTCTTTAGCCATAACTAAACTACCACTATCACTTCCAGGATATCTCGAAGGTCTACTTCGTGGAATAGGAGTACTCGACTTCGGGGCTAATTCCATCTCTTTATCTATTCGCTCTGGACAGTCTCTGAGGAAGTGGTTAAGAGAACCACATCTGTAGCATGCACCACTCTTCATTCGGCACTCTCCAAAGTAAAATTTATTGCAGCTTTTGTACTTCAGTTTTTGGTCATCTACACTCCCCACACTAGTCACTATTGGGAAATAAGACTTCTGGTTGCACTGTTTGGAACTTCTCGCTCTACCCGAATATCCTACCGATGAAGTGGAGCATTCATGTTGGCTCATTGATTTCTTTGTGAAAAATGAGAGCGCTCTACTGCTAGATCTCTTACTCGAAACTCGAGCTTCTCTCTTAGCTTGCTTTTTTCATTATTGAGGTCCTTGGCCTTCTTGGCCCAATCAGCTAGTGCAACAAACTCTTATATCTCAAGGATCCCAATTAATAGCTTGATTTCCTCATTCAGACATTCCTCGAAGCGTTTACAAATTTCTGACTCTGTTTGAACCCATTCAGTCGCATAGTGACTTAGCCTTACAAACTCCCTTTCGTATTCCGCTACAGTCTTATTTCATTGTTTGAGTTCCAGGAACTCCTTTCGCTTCGAGTCTAAGAACCTTTGACTAATGTATTTCTTCTTAAACTCAGCTTGGAAAAATTACCAAGTGATGTTTTCCTTTGGTACCACTGAAGACACAGTCTTCCACCAGTGGTATGCAATATTCTTTAGAAGAGATACAACGCACTTTAAACACTCAGGTGTACACGATAACTCGTCCAGTACTTGTGTATTGTTCTCGAGCCAAAACTTGGCTCGCTCAGCATCATCATCAATCTTAGCTCTAAATTCTTTAGCCCCATACTTTTTAAGCTTGTCCACCGGGGCTTTACAAATTCTTACAGGTGCCATACTTTGTGGAATTTCCTCATCAGGTCAGTTAGGGGGCAGGAGAGGTCGTGGTATATTGGGGCGATTTTTCAAATAATCCCTAAACCACTCATCCATCATGTCAAAGAATGTGGCTCTGACCCCTTTCCAGCCCTTAGACATAGGCCTTCTACTACTACTAGAAACAACTCGTTGTGCGGAAGCTGGAGCATGGCTCTCAACTCCCTCGGACTCATCTTGTGCTTGATTGGAAGACATTTACTATATTCAAAGACAATTAAGTAGTTAGGAGATGTCACACTATCAACGTTCGTATAATGGCATGTATAGCGAAACTGAATACTCTCTACGGTAGTCCTAGAACTGACTAAACCGTAGCTCTGATACCATTAAATGTAACACCCCTTACCCGTTCTTGAGACTAGGACCAGGCACAAGGCGTTACCAAAATCATACTCAAACATTTTCGAACAATATGGGTCATAAAATTTCGTTCCAATTTAGAACCAATCAAACAACATCTTAATGTCCCTATTATGGGCCTAGAAGGCCCTAAATCTACATTGAGAACAGTCCAGGGCTAAATCAAAAACTTGAGAAAGTTCTTGGAAAATTTTTTAGGTTAAGCCTCACACGCCCGTGGGCAATGCACACGTCCGTGTGCAATGCAACACGCCCGTGTCCCCTACCCGTATGAAAATAATTTGATTTTATTTTCTATTTCGAACCGACAGGGGTTTCCACATAGTTGAGCACATGCCCGTGTCCCTGGCCCGTGTCCTTTACATGGCCTAGACACGCCTATGTGTTCACTCGTATCCAAAAACTTGAGTATTTTGTATATGCCGTCAGCATGCATTTAGGGGCACACGGCCAGGACACACGCCTGTGTGCTGGGCAGTGCCCTCCACACGGTTGAGACACACGGCCGTGTCTCTACCTGTGTGTTTACTACCATGCATTCTAACTTAAAAATCTTAGGTGCAGGAGACACACGACAATACTACACACTCATGGGGTTATCCGTGTGTCACACAGCCTAGACACACGTCCATGTGTATACTCGTGTGGACTCATTTTAGGCTATAATTTCAAGCCAATAGTCACCCTCATCATACGCTCACATATACGAACCCCAATTGTATTTAACATAACCTAAATATACTTGAGGACTATCATTAATGATCCATTGCATGTTAACCTCATCTCATCGGTTGTACATGCTCAATTATCCTCTTTTTATATTGAGGATTTCTTTCCCATTGGAACACATTTAGACTTGGCTCATTATTATAACTCATTTCCAATTATAGCCTAACTAGCTCCAAATGTTTTGGCCACTTTCCATATGTCCATTCATGATGTACCACATTCAATCATCACAAGAACATCTTTTAAAATAAATATGCATGGTTGGTAGGTCATAACCTACAACAAAATGAGCCATGTCTTCTGGCCATATACAAAAAGAATAAGTTTAATATTTAAGCCCTTACATTGGCCAACCAAATGACACATATAACAAAATAACAAAATAAACCAAAGCCCTATACATGCCATTGAACCAAAGTAAAAGTGTTTATGTACCAAAGCTAGACAATATGATAGTGTGTTAATTCTCCAACTGTCTTCCAATCTCTACGAGTCCTTGAGCTCTCTAAGACAGGGAAAAGAGAGGGGTAAGCATTTACATGCTTAGTAAACCCGAATAACTAGAAAGTAAACTTATCGATTAATTAGCATACAACCATATTAGGCAATAAAACCATCAAGCATGGAATGGTTTCCCTATCACGTGCACTTAATCAACAAGTTAGTCTCATAACAATACACCATGTAATTTGTCTTAGATGAGCTCATCATCCAACATTTTCATTTTTATATCTCATGTTAATCCCGTTGAGTTTCTTGGAAATCTCGATGGATTATCCATTTACCATCAAGTCATAAGAGTGATCATTTCAAGTACGCACTCCCGCGAACCTCACATCTTACGCCGGGATTACCAGTCCAAGCTAAATCCCTTGTACCAACAAATACCCTTAATGAGCCCAGATCTGAATTACCAGTCTAGGCTAAATTCAAACCCTAGATGATTACCCGTCCGAGCTAAATCCATAATGCACACATATTCTTTGGAAGGCTCGACCACTCAAGGAACACCCGTCCGGGCTAGATCCTTTCTATATTTCAGACCAACGGATTACCCGTCTGGGCTAAATACTTTTTTGCAACACATGCAGGATCTCAAGTCATGTAAGTCATGGTTTATCCATCGAATTTCTCTTTTTGACTTCAACTGGGACATTTATTATCATGTCATTATTATTAACACATTTCATGGATTTTCATACCATCATTATAACCAATTATCATACATTCATAATATATGCAATTAGGCGTATTAAGAGTTTACTTTAAATTATTCGAACTTACCTGGCACTCGTGTCGGTTTCGTGTTTCGATTATTCCGAAACCTTTCGTTTTCATTGATCGACCTTCAAAATCTTTTCCTCGGGGTTTATAACAATAAAAATGAATTATTAATACCTCACATTATTCTTTTCGAGTCTAAATTTCACCCCTAGACAAAATGATTGTTTTGCCCCTAACTTTTACATTATTTACAATTTAGTCCTTAAGCTCGTATAATGAAATACATGAAATTCCTTGGTTACCCAAGCCTAGCTGTATGTACTATGAACTCATACTATCCAATATTTTCCTCTATTTCACATTTCTACTACATATTTTGTACCTTTTGCAAAAAGGTCCTTTTAAGGTTTTTTCATGAAAATCACTTAGGAAAAGATGTTTAACACACATCCAACTTTCATATTCCTCCGTAAAACATCAAAATACAAGCATCTCATTCATGGGAAGTTTTCTAAACATGAACCCTAGTATGAAATATGGGTAGAAATGAAGAGAGTAAGATACCGGGATTTCAAAAATACAAATAACATTAAAAACGGGGCTTGGGAGCAGTTACTATTGAGCTTGAAAATATTGAAAACCCTAGCTATGGAGGGCTTGAGAATTTTTGCTGCAAGAGGGAGAAGAATGACTAGTTTTTGCCTTCATTTTCCCTTTTTATTTCATTTATTACCAAATGACCAAAATGCCCTTCTTTACTAAACTTCCAAAATTTTCCATGCATTCCCATTTTTGTCCAAAAACTTAGAAATTGGGAAAATTTCTCTTTAAGACCTTCTAATTAATAATCTAAAGCAATTTCTTGCAAATAGCTTCTAGAACCCAAGTTTTGTAATTTATTCAATTTAGTACTTATTTTCTAATTGGACACCTTACTCATAGAATTTCTTCATGAAACTTTAACATATGCATAGTTTCATATTCTAGGCCTCATAATAATCATAAAATAAATATTTCAACATTAGATTTGTGGTCCCGAAACCACTGTTCCGACTAGGCCATATTTCGGGATGTTACATTTCTCCCCCCTTAGGGACTTTCGTCCTCGAAAGTCTTACCAGTAAACAAGTTTAGATATTGGCTTTTCATGGTTTCTTCAGGATCCCATGTAGCCTCTTGCACACCATGTCGATGCCATAAAACTTTTACCAATGCTACATCTTTATTTCTCAGCTGTTTAACTTCACGAGCCAAAATCTTGATCGGTTCCTCACCATAGGTCATGTCCGGTCTAATTTCAATCTTTGTCGTTGAAATCAAATGAGAGGGGTCTGATTGATATCGCATTAACATAGACACATGGAACCCATCATAATCTTTTCTAGTTCTGGTGGCAATGCCAAGCGATAGGCTAATGGTCTAACTCTTTCAGTGATCTTGTCTGGTCCGATAAATCTCGGACTCAATTTGCCTTTCCAGCCAAATCTCAATATCTTTTTCCATGGATATACTTTCAAGAATTCTTTATCTCCAACTTGAAATTAGTTTTCTTTTCTTTTCAGATTAGCATATGACTTTTGCCTATCCGATGCCGCTTTCAAACAGTCACATATCAACTTAACCTTTTCTTTAGTTTCCTTGATTAGATCAACTCCGTGAATCTGACTCTCTTTGAGTTCTATTCAATACAATGGAGTTCGACACTTTACGCCATACAAGGCTTCATAAGGTGCCATCTTCAAACATCGCAACATATCCTCAAGAATCTGAATCATCCGTTCGGGCTAACCATCAGTCTGCGGGTGAAAAGCTATACTAAAACTCAACCTAGTACCCAAGGCTTCTTGTAACTTTTTCCAAAATCTAGAAGTGAATCTCGGGTCTCTGTCTAAAATTGTCGATAGCGGTACCCCATGTAATCTCACAATCTCAGATATATACAAGTCAGCCAACTTATCAAGTGAATAATTTGTCCTTACCGGGATAAAATGAGCCAACTTAATCAACTTATCCACCACAACCCATATAGCATCTTTCTTTTTCAGGGTCAATGGTAATCTTGTCACGAAGTCCATAGTAATTCTGTCCCACTTCCATTCGGGGACCATCACAGGCTGTAACAAACCTAAAGGTACTTGATGTTCAGCTTTGACTTGCTGACATACCAAGCATTTTGATACAAATTCGGAGATGTCTCTCTTCATGTTGTTCTACTAGTATATTTTCTTCAAATCATTATACATCTTGGTACTTCCCGGATGAATAGATAAATGGCTATCATGTACCTCTTATAAGATTTTCTGAATAATTTCATTGTTCCTTGGTACACAAACTTTGCCTCTGAACAACAAACATCCATCAGAACCGATCTGAAAATCTGATTTGATGCCCGACTCACATTGAATTCTTTTAGTTTGCAGGTCACTATCATTAGTCTGAGCATAAAAAATTTCCTGAAGAAATGTCGGCCTAGCCCTTAACTCTGCCAAGACTGAACTATCATCAAACAACGCCAATCGAGCATTCATGGCCCTTAATGCAAACAAAGATTTTCTGCATAACGCGTCGGTGACCACATTTTCCTTTCCCAGGTGATAATCGATGATCAGCTCGTAATCTTTAATTAATTCTAACTATCTTCATTGTCTCTGATTCAATTCTTTATGAGTCATCAAATACTTCAAACTCTTGTGGTCTGTGAATATATGACAAGTCTCACCATATAAATAATGCCTCCAAATTTTCAAGGCAAAAACAATGGCGGCAAGCTCTAAGTCGTGAGTCAGATAATTCTTCTCGTGTGGCTTCAACTGCCGTGAAGCATAGGCTATCACTTTGCCATCTTGCATAAGCACACAACCTAATCCATTTCAAGACGCATCACTGTAGACCACAAACTCTTTTCTGACTCGGGTAAAACTAGAACTGGATGCAGGGCACACACGCCCGTGTGGTCAAGGGACACGTCCGTGTTGCAGACCATGTTTGACCCCGTGTAACTCTTTGAATTGTGCCACACGGCCAGGCACACGTCCTTATGCTAGACCGTGTGGTTAATTTAATTTTCCAAAATTAAGTGCAGATTTCATACGGCCAAGACACATGCCCGTGTTTTGAGCCGTGCAGCACACACAGCTGAGTACACGCCCGTGTCTCTGCCCGTATGCTTAATTTTGAGCATTCTGTTTCTCAAATTTAAGATGCCGGGGACACATGGCCAAACCACATGCCCTTGTGCTAGGTTGTGTGTCACACAGTCAAGGCACACGCCCATGTGTGTACCTATGCAGACAAAATAAAGCCATTTCCTAGCTTTATTTCTCACCCAAATTTGCCAATAACCTACACCAAAGCTTACAAATATATACCAGCCAATTCAAGCATTAAATCCAAGCCAATTCCAACGTCTAATATGATATTTTATCATATGCATTCATGTTTATATTCTTACCCTTGTTTAACTTACATGTTACGCATAACTTGATTAACCACACTTAATATACTTAACACATAGGTATTTGTTATAATATAACCTTATAAATATACCAAAACAAATCATTACTAGTCATTCCTATGGATAGTTTACAAACCACATTTATATGCCAACAATGGCCAAGTTACCTATACATGCCATTATACCAAAATAAGTTTACTATTTATACCAAAACAAGCTAGTGGATGGTGTGATGATGCTTCAATCGATCTCCAACCTTCGTGAGCTTTCGAGCACTATAAAACAGAGAAAATAAAACCTAGTAAGCATTTGATGCTTAGTAAGTTCATATAACAGGAATTAAAACTTACCAATTATATTTATTAATGTTAAGCATACAATTAACATGTTTTTCATCAATTTCACAAGTTTACCTAAACACATATACTCAATCAAGCAAGTTAGTCATATAATACATTTGTACATCAAATAAGCATAGATGAGCTCATCATATAACCCTTCATCAAATAATTCAAAAGCATTCAAGGCATATTTCTATTTATCTCATCATTTTTCTCATGTCAAAAGTTTTATCTATTGAATTATTGAAATATCGAAGGATACTCAAATAGTATACTCAAGATGTACAAATCTGTAATTCATCAATTTATAATCAGGTGTACCCAGTAGGGTACTTATTCAGGAAGCACACTCTCGAGCCACATATTAGGATGCTCAAATGAGCCATGTAATCATGTAACAGGACACTTATTCGGGCTAATCAGTAAACTCATAAGAGTTTTATTCAGGGAGCTCATAAAGCTTATCAAATATCTCTGAAAAGATAATATCAGGGAGCACCAGATAAGGTAGCAGGGAGTTCAAGTGAGCTTAACACGGTGCTCACGAGCTACGTTTGTGTCCGCATTATATGCGAGATCACAACTGATCACATATCAGGACGTTCACAAAAAGTTACGGTAATGTGTAACAAATACAAGATCACTACCGATGAGGATGCTCGCAGGAACTATATATCAGTATGCTTGAGAGGCTATATTAGGATTACTCATCTGAGTTAAATCCCGTCTCCAACATATGTAGAATCACATTCATATACGGGAAATCATATGTATCCACCAATTTTCATTGTTCGAACGAAACTTAACATCTTAATGACATTTTCTATCATGTAATCATTCATGTATTTATAAAATTCATATAAATCACATAATCATTTACCTCATTCAGACTAAATACAACATTCAATTCAACATGTTAATATGCATAAATAAGTTACACGAACTTACCTCGATAATAGTTCGTATAAGAAAATCTACTAATTCGAAACTTTCTCTTTTCCTCGATCTAGCTTTGAATTTGAGTTATCCAGATCAAATTAAGCTTGATTAGTTTCCTTTCTCCCTCCTAGGGTTTCCATGCAAATTTTGGGGAAGATGATGAAAATAAGATGATATTTTCTATTATCATCTTTTCATTAATTTAATTTCTAATTTAGTCCTTGCCCTTTTTTTAAATTTCCATGGATGAATCATCCAAAAATATCTACTAACTTTTCATTAATGGTCTAATTACCATATAAGGACCTCAAGTTTTGAATTCCATAGCTATTTGATATTCTAGCTACTAGAATTAAACTTTTACATTTTATGCAATTTAGTCATTTTCGTAATTAAGCACATAATCGATAAAATTTTCTTATCAGAATTTTCATATGACATTCCTATCATAATGCAGACCATATAAATCTATTAAAATAAATTTTCTTTCTAGCTCGAATTTGTGGTTTCGAAACCACTATTCCAATTTCACTGAAAATAGGTTGTTATATAATATGCCCTTTCTTTTTGTATATATTAAAGGTTTTACCTTTGTTTGAAGATCTTGATCTACCTTTAGATTTACTACGAGGATTTTGTTCCTGTGTCCTCCCACGAACAATGAGACCCTTTCCTTGAGAGTTGGATCCATGATGGTATTAAAATCCATGAAATGTGTTAATAATAATGACATGATAATAAATGTCCGGTTAAAGTCAAAAAGGGGAATTCGATGGATAAACCATAGCTTACCTGACTTGAGATCTTGCATGTGTTGTAGAAAAGGATTTAGTCAGGACGAGTAATCTGTTGATCTCAATATAGAAAGGATCTAGCCTAGACGGGTGTTCCTTGAGTGATCGAGCCTCCCAAAGAATATGTGTGCATTATGGATTTAGCCCGGATGGGTAATCCGATTAGGGTCTGAAATTAGCCTGGACTGGTAATTCAAATTCGAGCTCATTAAGGGTGTTTGTCGCTATAAGGGATTTAGCCTAGAGTGGTAATCCCGACATCACTCTATGAGTTTACATTACGGGGGATTTAGCCTGGACTAGTAATCTAGCCGTAAGATGTGAGGTTCGCGGGAGTGTGTACAAGAGATGATCACTCTTATGAATTGACGGTAAATGGATAATCCATTGAGATTTCCAAGAAACTTAACGGGATTAACATGAGACATAAAAATGAAAATTTTAGATGATTAGCTCATCTAAGACAAATTACATGGTGTATTGTTATGGGACTAACTTGTTGATTGAGTGCATGTGATAGGGAAACCATTCCATGCTTGTCTTTTTTATTGCCTAATATGGTTGTATGCTAATTAATCGGTAAGTTTACCTTCCATTTATTTGGACTTACGAAGCATGTAAATGCTCACCCCTCTCTTTTCCTTGTCTTACAGAGCTCAAGGACTCGTAGAGATTGGAAGACAGTTGGAGAATCAACACACTATCATCTTGTCTCGCTTTGGTACATAGATACTTTTACTTTGGTTCAATGGCATGTATAGGGCTTTGGTTTATTTTGCTATTTTGATATATGTGTCATTTGGTTGGCCAATGTAAAGGCTTAAATATTAGACTTATTCTTTTTGTATATGCCCATAAGACATGGCTCATTTTGTTGTAGGTTATGACCTACCAACCATGCATATTTATGTTAACGATGTTCTTGTGATGATTGAATGTGGTACATCATGAATGAACATATAGAATGTGGCTAAAACATTTGGAGTTAGTTAGGTTATAATTGGCAATGAGTTATAATAACGAGCCAAGTTTAAATGTGTTCTAATGGGATGAAAATCCTCAATATAAAAAAAAATAGGATAATTGAGCATGTACATGACCGATGAGATGAGGTTAACATGCAATGGATCATTGATGATAGTCCTCAAGTATATTTAGGTTATGTTAAATACAATTGGGGTTCATATATGTGAGTGTATGATGAGGGTGACTATTGGCTTGAAATTATAGTCTAAAATGAGTCTACATGGGTAGACACATGGGCGTGTGTCTAAGCCGTGTGTGACACACGGATAGCCCCATGGGCGTGTGGTATTGCCGTGTGTTCCCTGCACCTAAAATTTTTAAGTTAGAATGCATGGAAGTAAACACAGGGGTAGAGACACGGCTGTGTGTCTCAACTATGTGAAGGGCATGGCCCAGCACACGGGCGTATGTCCTGGCCGTGTGCCCCTAAATGCATGCTGACATCATAAACAGAATGCTCAAGTTTTTGAACACGGGCGATCACACGGGCGTGTCTAGCCCGTGTAAAGGACACGGGCCAGGGACACGGGTGTGTTCTTGGCTGTGTGAAACCTTGTAGGTTCGAAATAGAAAATAAATTCGATTAATTCTACACGGGTAGGGGACACGGGCGTGTCCCAATGCACACGGGCGTGTGCATTGCCCTCGCACGGCTATGTGAGGCTTAACCTAGAAAATTTTTAGGAACTTTCTCAAGTTCTTAGTTTAGTCCCGGACCATTCTCATTGTAGGTTTAGGGCCTCGTAGGCCCATGATAGGGACGTTAAGATGTTGTTTGATTGGTTCTAAATTGGAACAAAATTTTATGACCCATTTTGTTCAAAAATGTCCAAGTATGAGTCTGGTAACGCCTCGTGCCTAGTCCTAGTCTCAGGAACTGGTAAGGGGTGTTACATTTAGTGGTATCAGAGCTACAGTTTAGTCAGTTTTAGGACTACCATAGAGAGTATTGAGTTACGCTATACATGCCATTATACGAACGTTGATAGTGTGATATCTCCTAACTGCTTAATTGTCTTTGAATATAGTAAATGTCTTCCAATCAAGCACAAGATGAGTCTGAGGGAGCCGAGAGCCATGCTCTAGCTTCCGTACAACGAGCTATTTCTAGCAGTAGTAGAAGACCTATCTCTAAAGGCTGGGAAGAGGCCAGAACCGCCTTCTTTGACATGATGGATGAGTGGTTTGAGGATTATTTGAGAAATCACCCCAATATACCACTACCTCCCCCGCCCCCTAATCGACCTGATGTAACACCCCTCACCCGTATCCAACGCCGGGACAGGGCTCGAGGCATTACCGGACTTAAACATTCCCAAACATACAAAACTGGGTCACCAAAATTTTTCCCAAAATTAAAACTTTTCAAACACATGCATATCGTCCCTTATACAAGCCTTCGAGGCCTTTAACATACATTAGAGTGTTTTGGGACAAAATCGAAAACATTCGGTAACTTTGCGTGACTTAACAATTTTCTAGCTTTGGAGAGTCACACGTCCGTGTGGGTAGGCCGTGTAGACATACATGCCTGTGTGGCTCTGGACACGCCCGTGTCCTCAGCCTATGTAACTCTCTGACTTAAGCTTTAACATTCTGTTAAAGACACACGGCCAAGACACACGCCTGTGTGGCTTGCCCTTGTAGTCAAAACTTAGGCTAATTTCCTAATAATTTTTTTGTCATATTTACAAGTACACACATACATGATTTCTATGGCATTCCTCAATAGTTCGTTATTATGCATTTGTTCCTCCTACTCATGATAAAATAATCTAGCCACATTATTACACATTCATGTGACCTTGTCATCTTATTAATCAATTATACCATTATACTATGTCTATTAACTTATAAATTAAACATCCATGTTCAGGGAACTAACAACTTATTACCATATCACACATTTATTCCATGGCCATGACCACCTCGAATGGTCCTAAGGCATTCACCATGTACATATGCCATATACTTCTTAAACATAGTGAACAAGCATAATCACATACCCACATCACAAGACATTTACACATATCATAGATAAATAGGCTTCCAAGCCAAATTCATTATAAGCCACATCTCATGGCTACATATAACAAATCATTATAAGCCAATACATTTGGCTAATCACAACAACATCGATCATAGAAAAACTAAGTCCCTATACATGCCACTCACTTGAAAACATATAACTTATACATGTCAATACTCCAAGGGTAATGACTCGATAGTGTGATGCTGCCTCCGACGATCTCCAACCCGAGCTGACCTATCAAAACTAAAAGAAATGGAAAGGAGAGAGTAAGCTTTACGCTTAATAAGTCCATATGAAAATAATAAGCATTAATATAACATGTTCCCTTAAGTAAAAAAAACTATAGTTACACTTTTATTCATATTCTGGTCAAACTATCTACTCGAGTCATAGTTGATAAATTATTTATAACTCGAGCTAAAGAACTCCAAATTAAGATCAGTTAATTTTCCCTGAAACTAGACTCATATATCTTCTTATCATAAAGTTTCTAGAATTTTTGGTCTAGCCAATAAGTACAGTTTATTATTCAAATTCTCCCTTATTTCACTATTTGACAACTTCAACCTTTCTTCACTAAAATATATTTATCTCATAGTATGAGACTCAGATAATGTTCTTGTCTTTTTTTCTTGAAATTAAACTCATTAAGGATTTTATTAATATGAATTTTAACTCTTAATTATTTTTGTACAATTTTTAGTGATTTTCCAAAATTGAGATAGGGGAGTTTAGAATCACTTCGACTCTGTCTCACAAGAATCCATATATCTCATACTTCAAAATTCTTTTGCTTACATCGTTTCCTTCACATGAAACTAGACTCATTAAGATTTAATTTAATATTTATTTTAGTCTCTAACTCAATTTCCACTATTTTTGGTGGATTTTAAAAATTAGACTAATGCTGCTGTACCAAATCTGTCTTAGTGCAACAAGATAATAACCGTCACAAATTTTTCATAGAAATTATTCTCATAAATATCATTCATTCATTTTCACTATCGTCACAAGTCCATTTCATTTCACATGTCAAACACGTGCTCATGGGTTTCGAGTACTTACCTGCGCTATCATTTAGCACTACACTCGTCCGAACATGACAACTCATACGCATCATAGTAATATCATATAACATACATGATGTATCATGGAAAGAACCTTTTATTTCATTTTTCATATTAATCTCATTGAATTTCTCGGAATCTCGATGGATATCCCATTCTCCGTCAATTCATTCAAGTGATCATTTCATGTGCGCACTCTCGCGAACCTCACATCTTACGACGGGATTACCAGTCCAGGCTAAATCCCTTGTAACGACAAGCACTCTCAATGAGCTCGGATCTGAATTACCAGTCCAGGCTAAATTCAGACCCTAATCAGATTACCGATTTGGGCTAAATCCATAATGCACATGTGTTCTTCGGGAGGCTCGATCACTCAAGGAACACCAGTCCAGGCTAGATTCTATTTATACTTGAGATCTTCGGGTTACCAGTCCAGGCTATATCCTTTTCTGCAACATATGCAGGATCTCAAGTCTTATGTAAATCATGGTTTATCCATCGAATTTCCCTTTTTATTCAACTGAGATTTTCTCTTTCCATCAAGTATATCATTATGCATAGCTACTCATGCAATGTACATTCAATTCAACACATTTCCATGTTTATTTAGACATTAGTCCATAAAATAAACATGGTATTGCATATAATTATAATTTGACATTTGTTACAATATATAATCTTCATATAAACTTAATAAATATCCATCACACAATGTCAACACATCATTTTAAGTTCAAGTATGAAAAATAATAATATCATTACATTATCATTGACATATGAACTTACCTCTGTTTCGAGTACGACTATTTACTTCGAGTTTGTGCTTAACATTGTTCAACCTCGTTCTAACCCGAATCTTGTTTTCCTTAATCTATAATATTACATTTAGCCTTCTAATTAGTCACATTATTCATAGGGGTCCAAAAATCATATTTTTACAAATTTGCATTTTGACCCCTAAATTTTGCATATTTGCACTTTTGCCCCAATGCTCGAAAATTAAACTTCATCCTATTTTCTTATGTTTTATGACATGCTGATCATTTTCATAACCATGACAGCCCCCAATTTTCACTAAATCACCCATTTATGACCAATTTTACAACTTTTACAAAACGGTCCTTTCAGACATTTTCATCGAAAACCGCTTAGTAAAAGTCGTTTATTAAACACCCAACACTCATTTTCTACCATTAGACATCAAAATACAAGCATTTCATTCATGGGTAAATTTTTAAACACAAACTCTAGCTCAAAATAATGGTAGAAATAGCTAGAACTTGTTACAGGGATTTCAAAAATATAAAGAACATTAAAAACAGGGATCGAAATCACTTACTATTGATCTTGGAAGCTTGGCCAAACCCTAACCATGGATGATCTTGGTAAATTTGGCTGAAGCAAGAAGAAAGGGACACCTTTGGGTTTTAAAATGTCTTTTAATGCATTTTACCCCTAAATGACCAAAATGCCCTTTTTGCCTTTCTTTGAAATTTTATCCATCCAAGATCATTTTTGTCCAACAAGTTATACAACGGTCCAATTACCATTTAAGGACCTCCAATTTAAAATTTCATAACAATTAGACACCTCTAACATGTAGAACTCAACTTTTGCACTTTTTATAATTTAGTCCTTTTGACCAAATTGAGTGCCCAAACATCGAAATTTTCGAATGAAATTTTCACGAAATCATTTCGTAAAATTTTAGACCATAAAAATATTATAAAAATAAATTTTCTTACATCGGATTTGTGGTCCCAAAACCACTGTTCTGACTAGGCCCTAATTCGGGATGTTACACCTGACGAGGAAATGCCACGAGGTATGGCACCTGTAAGAATTAGTAAAGCCCCGGAGGACAAGATTAGAAAGTATGGGGCTGAAGAATTTAGAGCTAATATCGATGATGATGCTGAGTGAGCCGAGTTCTGGCTCGAGAACACTACACGAGTAGTGGATGAGTTATCGTGTACACCTGAGAACTGTTTAAATTGTGTTGTATCTCTTCTAAAGAATACTGCATACCACTGGTCGAAGACGGTATCTTTAGTGGTGCCAAAGGAAAACATCGCTTGGGAATTTTTCCAAGCAGAGTTTAAGAAGAAATACATCAGTCAAAGGTTCTTAGACTTGAAGCGAAAGGAGTTCCTGAGACTCAAACAAAGAAATAAGACTGTAGCGGAATACAAAAGGGAGTTTGTAAGGCTAAGTCAGTATGCGACTGAATGGGTTCAAACAGAGTTAGAAATGTGTAAACGCTTCAAGGAAGGTCTAAATGAGGAAATCAAACTGTTAATTGGGATCCTTGAGATAAGAGAATTTACTGCATTAGCTGATCGGGCCAAGAAGGCCGAAGAGTTCAATAATAAAAGGAAGCAAGCTAAGAGAGAAGTGCAAGTTTCGAGCAAGAGATCCAGCGGTAGAACACTCTTATTTTCTACAAAGAAATCAAGGAGACAACATGAACGCTCCAATTCATCGGTAGGATATTCAGGTAGAGCAAGAAGCTCCAAACGACACAACCAGAAGTCTACTTCCCTGATAGTGACTAATGTGGGCAGTGTAGATGACCAAAAACTGAAGTAAAAAAGCTGCAATAAATTTCACTTTGGAGAGTGTCGAATGAAGAATGGCGCGTGCTACAGATGTGGTTCTCTTGACCACCTCCTCAGAGACTGCCTAGAGCGAACCGATAAAGAGATGGAATGTAACATCTCGAAATAGGGCCTAAATGGAATAGTGGTTGCAAAACCACAAATCTGAGATAGAAAAGTTTATTTCGATTAATTTTTATGATTTACCGAGTGATTAGATGCATGTGTTAGAGTATTGATAAGAAATTTTATAGATTGCATGTTTAATTTGCCTATTAGGGCTTATTTGCAGAAGTTGCTGTAACAGCCCGATTTAGGGCCTAAACGGAAGGATGGTTTTAGAACCACGAATTCGAAGTTGAAAAATTTATTCCGATTAAGTTTTAAGGTTTATTTATTGATTAAAATATTGTGTAAAAATATCGTTAAGTAATTTTACTGATAAAGTGCATAATTGGACTTTTAGGACTAAATTGCAAAAGTTGCAAAATATGTGTTCTAATTCATAAGTACTTGATTGAAATGGGGGTTTAAAGAGGAGGTTATTAAATGGTAATTAGACCATTATATTTTGTTTGGACAAAAATGGGCATGAATAGGACAAAATTTTAAAGAAAGGCCTTAAGGGCATTTTAGTCATTTGGTAATTAAAAGAAATAAAAGGGAAAATAAAGCCAAAATTGACTCATCTTTTCATGGAGGCCGAAATTAGCATGGGGGAAGCCATGGATAGGGTTTTCAAGCTTTCCAAGCTCAATAGTAAGTCCGTTCTAGCCCCGTTTTTCAAGTTCTTTACGTTTTTGGAATCCCGGTAACTTGATTAAGCTTATTCTAGCAATAATTTAAGCTAGGGTTCATATTTGGAAAAATACCCATAGGTGAAATGTGTTTATTTTGATGTTTTATGGTTGAATATGAAGGCTGAAATTATGTTAAACAACTTTTGCTAAGCGGTTTTAAGCAAAAATGAGTAAAACGGCTTAATCGGTAAAAGTTATTATTGTTCATAACTATGTGTTAGAGTGAGAATTTGATGTTTCCATAGAAGGGAAAAATGATCAGCATATCATGAAACATAAGAATAAGGGATGAAGTTTAATTCCCGAGCCTAGGGGCAAAAGTGTAAATATGCAAAAGTTTAGGGGCAAAATTGTAATTTTTCCAAATTTTGAGTTAAGTACTGTTTTGAATAGTACATTAATTAAATAAGTAAAATATAATGTTTTAGATCCCGAAAAATGAGATTTGAACCTAGAATGGGAGAAAAATCGAAAATCGAGAAATTTGTAAAATGACCGTTTTAGTATCGAGGTAAGTTCATTTGTATAATAAGCATTAATTTATGAATGTTTCAATGTAAAATTGATATATTTACTATGATTTTCGAGGTGTTGAAAGTAAGTATAATTATGATGATTTAAATGTTCAATATTAATTCGACATGGAAATGAGAAAGTATGTAAGTTTGTATGCAAATAATACATTATCTTTATTATGTTTTTATATTTCAGCTTATTTTATGTATTGTAGCTGATTTTTGAATCATAATTGACTATTGGAAGTATGGAATCAAGTATTAGAAAGAGAGAGAAATCCCAGTTGAACCTTCGGAAAGATTAGATGATACAAATGGTATGTAGCTAGGTCACATGTATGGTGCTGAGTGCATATCATGTGTACAAGAGAGTTACAAGACATTATGATGTAGCTAGGTCGCATGGGTGATACTATGTGTACACCATGTAGACAAGAGAGCTACGGGATATATGTAGCTAGGTCGCATGCGTGGTTCCAGGTGAAGGACACCATGTAGACAAGAGAGCTACGAGATAAACTGGCTAGGTCACATGGGTGGTACTAAGTGTTCACCATGTGTACAAGAGAGCCAAAATTATGTGTACAATCGAGCTAGGTCACATGAGTGGTGCTAAGTGAAGGCCACTATGTGTACAAGAGAGCTTCGATTTTCAAGGTGGGCTGTGTGCGATACCATCGCGTAGATCACATTATTATTCAAGCGCTCAACTGGGAAATTGATTAAATGAAATTGTGTATGACTTTGTGATGATAAGTGTAAGTATATACGTGTGTAACTTATGAGCAATATGCTTGATATGTGATTGGAAATTGGAAAGATTGTTATGGGTAAGTGATGAATGCAATTGAAGTGTGAAAGATCAAAATTGACAATAAAACTGTCATGGATAGTTGCAGTAACGTGAATCTAAAAATTTACCAAAAATAGTAGAAATTGAATCAGAGACTGAATGAGATATCAATTAAAGCTTAATGAGTCTATTTTTATATAAAAGAAATAGAGAAAGCAAAAGATTTCTATATTATGAGATATTTAAGTTTTTGAGAGACTGGTTCAGAATGACTACGTGATCCCCTGTTCTGACTTGGGAAAATTATTAAAAACTGTACAAAAATAATTAGGGGATATAATTTATATTTTTGAAATCCTTAATGAGTCTAGTTTCAAATAAAATAGACGATAGCATTCTTTGAATTCTGTATAAGGAGAAAATTGATTCATAGTGAAGAGTGGTCAGAACAGTTGAGCAGTGAAACAGGGGTAACTTGAATGAATAAACTTTACTAATTGGCTAGACCAAAAATTCTGAAAATTTTATGGTAAGAATATAAGTTAATCTATTTTCATGAAAAATTAAGGGTTTGTAATTTGGAGTTCTGTAGCTCCAGAAATAAATAATTTAGCTGCTGGTACTCTGCTAGACAGCTTATTTTGAACCTGTTTATGATTGTAATAGTGAAAGTATGTGTGTGTTTGTGATGATAATATTCCGGGAACATAGTGTGACTTCATTTAAAGTATGATAATGTATTGTTTATTAATATTTACGTACTTACTTACTAAGTTATAATGCTTACTCCCTTCCTTTCCTTTTTCCTATAGTGTCTCAGATGTTAGCTCGAGTTGGAGGTCACCGGAGGTTAAATCACACTATCAAACTATTGATCAATATATAAAGGTTTTAAAGTATTTTTAACTCTTTGGCATGTATGGAGACTCGTTTAATTGTTACTAATTTGCTAGGAATTGGCCTAAAATACTAACCTATGTTATTTGAAGGTCTCTATTGTATAAAGTCATTTAATGTAGATTGTCTTGATTATGTTATTAATTAAATGATGCAATTTATGAATGTGCATGCTTGCCTATGTGTGTGGTTGAATTAAAGCATGATATGGGCCTTGTAAGCTCTTTTTAAGGGAAAGCTTGAATGTGTTTGAAAAGGTTTTAAATTAAAGTGAAATTATGAATCAGTTTTTATACGATGATTAGTGATTAAGTCCGGTAATGCCTCGTACCCTGTTTCGGCGTCGAACACGGGTAAGGGGTGTTACATGGAATCAGCCCCGAAGTCTAGTACTCCAATTCCACGAGGTAAACCTCCGAGATATCCTGGAAGTGTTAGTGGCAGTCGAGTTGTGACTAAAGACACTGCAAAATTAGAGGCTCGAGCCCTGGCAAGAACGCATGCAATACGTGCTCGAGAGGAAGCCTCTGCTCCTGAAGTCATCACGGGTACCTTTTCTCTTTTTAATACTGGTATTGTTGCCTTTAGTTGATCCAGGATTGACGCAATTATACATCTGCATGAGATTGGTGTCTAGTATGAATATATCCATCGAACCCACAGAATTTATTATCAGAGTGTCGAACCCATTAGGCAAGTTAGTCCTGCTTTGATTGTGTTATTTTGTGACAGGTTTTATATATTTATAATTAATCATTCTTGAAACTAACAATTATCACGATGTAGGCAAGTGTACCTATCAAACAGTAGTATAGTTTTAGCAAGACCAGATTGTTGAACCTAAAGGAACTAAAAGTACTAGTAATGACTGTTTTTTTATTATCTAGCCTAAGAATAATGGGGTTTGTCTTAACTAACTAATTAACTAAACTAAGAATTCACAGAAAATAGAATTGGGGGATTACTTTTGGAAAATGATTGAATTAAGACAATACCTAAGAAAGAATCCACCTAGACTTTACTTGTTATTTTGACTCCGAATCGAATGATTTATTCGTTTAACTTGTTCCGTAGAGATCCCTAAGTTATATTATTATCTCTCTCGAGACTAACAACGTCTAACCCTAGGTTAAATAATTGAAATATCTTTCTAATTAACTTCCTAGGGTTGCATTAACTCGATCTATGGATCCCCTAATTAGGTTTCACCATAATCCGATAAAATCTTGTCACCCTATCTCTAGGCGCACAATCAAATCCGCTTAATTATGACAAATGTACTCTTAGACAGGGTCTATTCCTCCTCTGCATAAGAGCTTAACTTGAATCAATATCCTGAAATATCAAAACAAGAATTAAGAACACATAATTAAGAACAAGTCAAATATTTATCATACAATTCAGAAAATAATAACAAGATTCATCCTAGGTTTCATCCCCTTTAGGTATTTAGGGGATTTAGTTCATAACTAAAAGGGAAAACATCTCAGAAGAATAATGAATACAAAACATAAAGAAAACCCAAAACTCCTGAAGGGGAATTGAAGGGAGATCTTCAGTCTTGAGGGTGAATCCGGCTTCTGAGATGGATCAATCGACTTTCCTTGAGCAATTCCTTGCTTACTCCTATGCGTCCCCCCTTTTCTCCTCCATTAAGGTGTATTTATAGGCTTTAGAATGCCTAAAAGCCCTCAAAATTAGTCTTTTCCGAATTGGACTCAACTTGGGCTTGGCAAGGACACGCCCGTGTACGATTACTTCAGGCCGTGGTCAAGCCTGTTAAAATAGCACGGACGTGTGGTCTACCCGTGTGAGTCGTGCTTCGATTCTGCCAAATTGACATGGCCATGTCATCTGCCCGTGTGAGGAAGTCTAGGCTATGTTGATTTCGTACGTTGGCCCATTTTCTCCGTTTTTGGTCCGTTTCTCGTTCCTTTTACTCTCCTAAGCTCACCTAAGTATAAAACATGAAATTAAGGCATTAGGAGCATTGAATTTACCAATTCTAAGGAAAAATCATCCATAAAATGCGCAAAGCATGGGGTAAAAATATGTATAAATGACGGTTTATCAAATACCCCCACACTTAAGCATTTGCTTGTCCTCAAGCAAAATCCTCATCTCATAATCAAAACAAATTCTTCTCAAATTATAATTTCTATCGATAATACCTCGAAATAATCCATAGGTAATCAAACATTGAAAATTTGACTAGAAGAACATCAAAGTTTCAAACATTCCAAGCTAAGCATTTTATCATGAAAACATAGGTGTCTCCCCTCATCTAAGTAATTACCTTTGATTCAAAATGTCACAGTGTTTTACATCCTCGCTAAAGATTCACTCAAATCACTCGAGGTATTTAAGGACAATAAATGAAACACTCAATAGTCAATAATGAAAAGTCATTACCATAGGCTTGCATGAAAATCAAATCTCCACCTGTAACACCCCTTACCCGTATCTGTCACTGGAACAGGGTACGAGGTATTAACAAATTATAGTATATACTATTAAATAAAACCCAACAAAAATATGGCGTGCAATTTGATCATTATAACATATGCTATTAACAATACAAACTAATTTCAAAGGCTTTATACAAAATGATTAGTTTGATACTCTAAGTAGTAATTTAAACCTAGACATTTATGACACGTAACAAAATAACTAAGTCTGCTATACATGCCATATTTCAAAATAGTGTTTACAAAGTACCAAAAAGTATTGATAGTGTGGATGGGTCTCCGACGATCTTCAATTCCCGAGCTGGCTTAGTAACTCTATAAGACAAGAAAAAGAAAAGAAGATAAGCATATAGCTTAGTAAGTAAGTATATAAATAACAAATAAGGAATCTAACATGTTTACAACATAACTCAATTATATCATATTTTTAAATTTTATTGTTTACTCCAATTTGATCAAGCTGTCCCTCCTGCGTCATGATCACTAAATAAATCATAACTCGAGTTGCGAAACTCAAAATTCAAATCCATAAAATTTCCCTGAATCTAAACTCACCAAACTTCTCACTAATTTTTTTTTAGAATTTTTGGTTCAGCCAATTAGTACAGTTTATTAGTTAAAGTTTCCCCTGTTACACAGCTCAACTGATCTGACCTCTGTTAACTACGAATTGAATTTCTCTCAGTACACAATTCAAATAACCATGAAACCTATTTCATTTAAAACTATACTCAATAAGGAATTTATGCATGTAAACTATATTTCTGAATTTTTTTTGTACAATTTTTAATAATTTTTCAAATTTGGAACAAGGGATCACATAGTCATCCTAAGCAAGTCACACACAATTATAAATATCTCAAAATATAGAATTACTTTGCTTGCTATGTCTCTTTTATATGAAAATAGACTCATTAAGCTTTAATTTCATATCTCATTAAACCTCTAATTAAATTCCTTCAATTTTTGGTGAATTTTTAAAATCACGTCACTGCTACTGTTCAAAACAGTTTTAATGCTAATTTCACTCTTTCACACATTCTTTATACTAATCTCATTTTAACTTACATATATATATGTATCACAAATCATTTTCACCACATTTCATATATCACAAGTGTAGATCCATGACTACAATGTCATCACAAAACCATCTCGTTGAACAATTCGGATAAATCCTCAATACTTGATGGTTTCAGCACACAGCCCCACCATCATATTTCATTTAGTTCGGCTCTCTTGTACACATGGTGAGCACTTAGTACCACTCATGCAACCTAGCCAATTTGTCTCGTAGCTTTCTTATCTACATGGTGTCCTTCACTTGGAATCACGCATGCGACCTAGCTACATTTATCTCTCACGTAGCTCTCTTGTCTACATGGGATACATCTCGTATCACACATGTGACCTAGCTACTACATAATATCTCGTAGCTTTCTTGTACACATGATGTGCACTCGGCACCATACATGTGACCTAGCTACACTCCCTCTATTTTATTCGATCTTTCCGAATGTTCAACCGGGATCTCTCTTTCTATTACTTATTTCCATTCTTCCAATAGTCAATTTATACTTCAATATCAGCTAATATATATATATATATAATAGGCTGAAATATAAGAATGTAAATGAAATTAATGTATTATTTACATACAAACTTACCTCGGTGCAAAATATGAGAATTTTGCAATTTAGTCCAAAACTTTCTCCTTCCCCCGTTCGAGGTCGATTTCACGTCTTTCTTGATCTATAACAACATATTTAGCTCATTTAACACTCGAACTATTTATTTTAATCCAAAAATCACATTATACAAAAATTACATTTTTGCCCCCTAACTTTTAGAAAATTACAATTTTTCCCCAAGGCTCGGAAATTTAATTTCAGCCCTTATTCTTATGTTTAATGACCTACTGATCATTTTTCTCTTCTATGGCAACATCAAATTCTCACTCTAACACATAGTTATAAACAATAGGTATTTTTATCGATTATGCCGTTTTGCTCGTTTTCGTTAAAAATCACTTAGAAAAGATCGTTCCCCTAACTTCAAACATTCATATTCTACCATCAAACAACAAAATACATGCCTATCATTCATGGGTAAATTTTTAAACATAAACCCTAACTCAAAATAATGGTAGAAATAAGTAAACCGAGCTACGAGGATTTCAAAATTGTGAAGAACATTAAAAACGGGGCTTGAAATCACTTACTATAAAGCTTGAAAGTTGAAGAAACCCTAGCTATGGAGGAGAGCAATTTTTGGCAGCAACTAATGAAGATGATAACCAATTTTGTGTTATTTTTCCCATTTTATTTCATTTAATATGCAAATGACCAAAATGCCCTTACTACTAAACTTTCCAAAAATTCCTTCCATGTCCTAATTTTTTCCATGAACTTAAAATTGGTCAAATTGCTATTTAAGACCTTCTAATTAATATTTCAATGCAATTTCATACTAAAAACTTCTAGAATGCAAATTTTGCAACTTATTCGATTTAGTCCCTACTTTCAATTTAAGCACTTTAGGCATAGAATTTCTTCACGAAATTTTCACACAATCATGCAATCATATCATAATCATCAAAATAATTATAAAATAACTATTTCTATCTCGAATTTGTGGTCACGAAACCACTATTCCGATTAGGCTCTAATTCGGGTTGTCACAATTCTTCCCCCTTCAAAGATTTTCGTCCCCGAAAATCTTATCGGTAAAGAGGTTCGGGTACTGTTTCCTCATAGCTTCCTCAGGTTCCCATGTAGCCTCTTCTATCCCATGTCTGTGCCACAATACTTTCACTAAGGTTATACTTTTATTTCTTAACTGTTTAATTTCTCGAGCCAAAATCTTTATTGGTTCCTCCTCATAGGTCATATCCGATCGAATCTCAATTTCTGTTGGAGAAATCACATGTGAAGGATCAGAACGATAATGTCGCAATATTGATACATGAAACACGTTATGAATTCTTTCTAACTCTGCCGGTAAGGCCAACCGATATGCCACTGGTCCAATCCTTTCAGTAATCTCATAAGGCCCAATAAAACGCGGACTCAACTTGCATTTTCGGCTAAATCTCAGAATTTTTTTCCATGGTGACACCTTCAAGAACACTTTATCACCCACTTGAAATTCAATCTCTTTTCTTTTTAAATCTGCATATGACTTTTGTCGATCTGAAGTAGCTTTCAAGCAATCCCGAATTACTTTTATTTTCTCTTCGGTTTCTTTAACTAGATCAACTCCGTGAATCTGTTTCTCACTAAGTTCGGTCCAATATAAAGGAGTCCGACATTTACGACCATACAAGGATTCGTATGGTGCCATTTGTATACTTGATCGATAATCATTGTTGTAGGCAAATTCAATCAAAGATAGATATTTCTCCCAACTACCTCCAAATTCTAAGACACAGCATCTAAGCATATCCTCGAGTACCTGGATTACTCTTTCCGACTGACCATCTGTTTGTGGATGAAACGCGGTACTAAAGTTCAATTTTGTACCCAAACCTTCTTGTAACTTTTTCCAAATTCTCAAAGTAAATCTTGGATTTCTGTCTGATATTATTGACATAGGTACTCCGTGCAACCTCACAATTTCAGCAATATATAATTCGGCTAATTTATCAAGTGAGTAATCGGTACGTACTGGTATAAAGTGGGCTGACTTTGTTAATCTATCAACCACTACCCAGACAGCATCCTTCTTTTTAGGAGTCAAAGGCAAACCAGTCACAAAATCCATGGTAATCTTGTCCCATTTCCACTCAGGCACCATTACCGGTTGAAGTAATCCTGAAGGCACTTGATGGTCAGTTTTTACTTGTTGACAGATCAAACACTTGGTTACAAATTCAAAAATGTCCCTTTTCATACCTGGCCACCAATACAACTTCTTTAAATCATTATACATTTTTGTGCTACCAGGGTGAACTGATAAACAGCCACTGTGCGCTTCATGTAATATTTTCTGAATCAATTCATCGTTTTTCGGTACACATATCCTGTCTTGAAACATCAAACAGTCGTCTGGTCCAACTCGAAAATCTGAGTCGTAACCTTGATTCGCATTGAGTTCTCTTGGTTCGCAACTCACTATCGTTCTTTTGAACATCACAAATCAACTGAAGAAATAACGGTTTAGCCCTCATCTCTGCTAAGATTGACCCATCATCAGACAATGTTAACCCCGTATTCATGGCTCTCAAAGTAAAAAGAAATTTCCTGCTCAAGGCGTCAGCAACTACATTTGCTTTTCCCGGATGATAATCAATCACTAGATCATAATCCTTTAGTAATTCAAGCCATCTTCGCTGTCACAGATTCAAATCCTTTTGATTCATCAAATACTTCAAACTTTTGTGATCAGTAAAAATTCGGCATTTTTCACCATACAAATAATGTCGCCAAATTTTCAAGGCAAATACAATAGCGGCCAATTCCAAATCATGTGTAGGATTGTTCTTCTCATGTGGTTTTAACTGTCTCGAAGCATAAGCTACCACTTTACCCTCTTGCATCAACACACATCTAAGGCCTGTCAATGATGCATCACTATAAATTACGAACTCCTTTCATGGCTCGGGCTGTACTAAAATTGGTGCTTCAGTCAATCGTGCTTTCAACTTTTCAAAACTCTGCTGACATTTATCAGTCCATTCAAACTTAACATTCTTTTGCGACAACTTAGTCATAGGAGAGGCAATCATCGAAAATCCCTCAACAAAACGTCTATAATATCCGGCCAAGCCTAAAAACCTTCTAACCTCGGATACATTCTTTGGCGGTTTCCAATCAACGATCGCAGAAATCTTACTTGGATCCACCCGAATACCATCACCTGAGACTATATGTCCCAAAAATCCGACTTCACGGAGCCAGAACACACTTTTACTAAACTTAGCAAATAGTTTCTTTTCTCTCAAGATCTGCAATATGGTTCTCAAGTGTTTGGCACGTTCAGACTCATCCCGAGAATAAATTAGAATGTCATCTATAAACACTACTACAAACTTATCCAAATATGGCTGAAAGATCCGATTCATTAAGTCCATAAATATAGCTGGAGCATTTGTTAAGCTGAAAGGCATCACAAGAAACTCATAATGTCCATACCTTGTCCTAAAGGCGGTTTTCGGCACATCCGACTCCTTAACTCTCAACTGGTAGTAACCAGACCTCAAATCGATCTTTGAAAACACTGTGGCCCCCTTTAACTGATCGAATAAATCATCAATCCTCGGCAATGGGTACTTGTTCTTTATAGTTACCTTATTAAGCTGACGGTAATCAATGCAAAGTCTCATTGAACCATCCTTCTTCTTTACGAACAATACAGGAGCACCCTAGGGAGAGAAACTCGGTCTCACAAATCCCTTATCTGTTAATTCCTACAACTGAGCCTTCAATTCTTTTAATTCAGTCGGAGCCATTCTATATGGAGCAATCGAGATCGGTGCAAGATGCAGGCAACAAATCAATGGCAAACTCTATCTCTCTGCTCAAGGCAACCTGTAATTCCTCCGAAATACATCTTGGAACTCACAGACTATCGGTACTGATTCAAACTTTAGTTGAGGCAATTCAGTATTCATTACATAAGCCAGATAAGCTTCACACCCTTTCCTCATGTATTTCTGTGCAGACATGTGCGAAATCACCATAGGCAATTTATTTGATTCATCTGTTTCAACCCACGAAATTTCTCCATTTTCACATTTCAACTCTAGTGTTTTTTGTTTACAATCTACCTTGGCATCATACAATGTCAACCACCCATTCCCAAGATAACGTCAAACTCATCAAATGGTAACAGCATCAAATTACCCGGAAAACAGTGACCTTGAATCATTAATGGGCAATTCTTGCAAACCTTGTCAACTAGCACATATTGGCCTAAGGGGGTTCGACACTTTAATCGTAAACTCATGAAACTCAACGGTAACTTTTTATTAGATACTAAATTCATGCAAATATAAGAATGAGTGGACCCGGATCAATCAATGCAATAACAACAATTATCATAAAGAGAGAATGTACCAATGTGACATCGGGAGATGATGCATCTTCTCGAGCACGTATAGCATAAGCTCTAGCAGGTGTTCTAGCTTCTAATCTTGCCACCGAATCTTTCATCACGCTTTTACTACTAGTCCCACCTCTAGTATTTCTCGGTGGTCTACCTCTACTAGCGGTGGTATTCTGCCTAACACTCTCAAATCTTTCTTCTTTAACTTTCTCCTGATGAGTCTCTAATAAAATGTTTGCGAGAACCGCACTCAAACAAGCTCGCTCGGTTCCCCACACTCACCATAATGTTGCTCCGCCACATTGTCGACACTCGGGCTTTCTAGGTCGCACATTACCCACACTTGCCACCGAAGTAGCTTGAGCTTTAGACCCCGAATATGCTCTACCACGATCTCTGTGTGAGTCCCCAGTTGAAACTATCACTCGAGGGTTTGTCTCTTTGGACCTCTTTGATTGAGATTGAAATGGCTTGCTTATCGGTCTTTTTCTGACATCTCGAGCCTCAATAGTAGCTTTTCTTCTTTCTTTGTTCAATTCTTCGGCTTTAAGAGCTCAATCAACCAATACTACAAATTCTTTCAACTCCAAAATTCCTACAAGCACTTTAATGTCCTCATTTAGCCCATCTTCAAACCTTCTGCACATAATGGCCTCGGTGGACACACATTCCTGGGCATACTTGCTGAGTCTCACAAATTTGCATTCATACTCTGCCACAGACATCTTGCCCTGCTTCAATTCAAGGAACTCCTTCCGTTTTTGATCAATAAATCGCTGACTTATGTATTTCTTTCTAAATTTTTCCCGGAAGAAATCCCAAGTAACTCTTTCTTTTGGCACCATCAAGCTACTAAAGTCTTCCACCAGTGGTAGGCCGAATCTCTCAAAAGTGATACAACACACTTTAAGCACTCCTCGAGTGTACATGAGAGCTCATCAAATACACGGGTAGAATTTTCAAGCCAGAATTTCGCTTTCTCAAGATCATCATCGATCTTTGCTCTAAACTCTTCGGCCCCTTGTTTTCGAATCTTGTCAATCGGAGGCTTGTTCATTCTTACCAAATCTATGCCTTGAGCAATTCTACAGAATCGTCCCGAGGTATAGGAGGGGGTGGAGGAGGTTGAGCATTTGGATTTGCTCGAATAAATTCAGTATACCAATTGTTCATCATTTGGAGAAAGGCATCCCGAGCCTCATCTCCCCGTCTCTCAATGTCCCAGTCTACTTTTCTCTGAGCGCGGTCCCTTGTGTGGGAGCCAGCGCATTACTAGCGAGAATCATCACCGCGAGTTCCTTCAGGATCCATTACTATATTAAAACAAAACACAGTTTAGAATAATCAGGAGTCACCACACTAT
Source organism: Gossypium longicalyx (assembly GCA_025698465.1). Classification (NCBI taxonomy): domain Eukaryota; kingdom Viridiplantae; phylum Streptophyta; class Magnoliopsida; order Malvales; family Malvaceae; genus Gossypium; species Gossypium longicalyx. Next base: position 40,447,017 of record CM046998.1, on the reverse strand, counting down.
CACATTATTTTTATGGCATGTACAACTAGACTTTTACATACACTTTATTATTCTTAGAACCGACTAAATCTGGCTCTCATACCACTAAATGTAACACCCCTTACCCGTATCCATCACCGGAACAAGGTACGAGGTATTAACAAATTATAGTATATACTATTAAATAAAACCCAACAAAAATATGGCGTGCAATTTGATCATTATAACATATGCTATTAACAATACAAACTAATTTCAAAGGCTTCATACAAAATGATTAGTTTGATACTATAAGTAGTAATTTAAACCTAGACATTTATGACACGTAACAAAATAACTAAGTCTGCTATACATGCCATATTTCAATATAGTGTTTACAAAGTACCAAAAAGTATTGATAGTGTGGATGGGTCTCCGACGATCTTCAATTCCCGAGCTGGCTTAGTAACTCTATAAGACAAGAAAAAGAAAAGAAGATAAGCATATAGCTTAGTAAGTAAGTATATAAATAACAAATAAGGAATCTAGCATGTTTACAACATAACTCAATTATATCATATTTTTAAATTTTATTGTTTACTCCAATTTGATCAAGCTGTCCCTCCTGCGTCATGACCGCTAAATAAATCATAACTCGAGTTGCGAAACTCGAAATTCAAATACGCAAAATTTCCCTGAATCTAGACTCACTAAACTTCTCACTAATTTTTTTTAGAATTTTTGGTTCAGCCAATTAGTACAGTTTATTAGTTAAAGTTTCCCCTGTTACACAGCTCAACTGATCTGACCTCTGTTAACTACGAATTGAATTTCTCTCAGTACACAATTCAAATAACCATGAAACCTATTTCATTTAAAACTAGACTCAATAAGGAATTTAGGCATGTAAACTATATTTCTTAATTTGTTTTGTACAATTTTTAATAATTTTTCAAAGTTGGAACAGGGGATCACATAGTCATCCTGAGCAAGTCAAACACAATTATAAATATCTCAAAATATAGAATTCATTTGCTTGCTCTGTTTCTTTTATATGAAAATAGACTCATTAAGCTTTAATTTAATATCTCATTCAATCTCTAATTAAATTCCTTCTATTTTTGGTGAGTTTTCAAAATCACGTCACTGCTACTGTCCGAAACAGTTTTAATGCTAATTTCACTTTTGCACACATTCTTTATACTAATCTCATTTTAACTTACATATATATATGTATCACAAATCATTTTCACCACATTTCATATATCACAAGTGTAGATCTATGACTACAATGTCATCACAAAACCATCCCGTTGAACAATTCGGATAAATCCTCAATACTTGATGGTTTTAACACACAGCCCCACCATCATATTTCATTTAGTTCGGCTCTCTTGTACACATGGTGAACACTTAGTACCACTCATGCAACCTAGCCGATTTGTCTCGTAGCTTTCTTGTCTACATGGTGTCCTTCACTTGGAATCACGCATGCGACCTAGCTACATTTATCTCTCACGTAGCTCTCTTGTCTACATGGGATACATCCCGTATCACACATGTGACCTAGCTACTAGATAATATCTCGTAGCTTTCTTGTACACATGATGTGCACTCGGCACCATACATGTGACCTAGCTACACTCCCTCTATTTTATTCGATCTTTCCGAATGTTCAACCGGGATCTCTCTTTCTATTACTTATTTCCATTCTTCCAATAGTCAATTTATACTTCAATATCAGCTAATATATATATATAATAGGCTGAAATATAAGAATGTAAATGAAATTAATGTATTATTTACATACAAACTTACCTCGGTGCAAAATATGGGAATTTTGCAATTTAGTCCAAAACTTTCTCCTTCCCCCGTTTAAGGTCGATTCTACGTCTTTCTTGATCTATAACAACATATTTAGCTCATTTAACACTCGAACTATTTATTTTAATCCAAAAATCACATTATACAAAAATTACATTTTTGCCCCCAACTTTTAGAAAATTACAATTTTTCCCCAAGGCTCGAAAATTTAATTTCAGCCCTTATTCTTATGTTTAATGACCTACTGATCATTTTTCTCTGCTATGGAAACATCAAATTCTCACTCTAACACATAGTTATAAACAATAGGTATTTTTATCGATTATACCGTTTTGCTCGTTTTCGTTAAAACTCGCTTAGAAAAGATCGTTCCCCTAACTTAAAACATTCATATTCTACCATCAAACAACAAAATACATGCCTATCATTCATGGGTAAATTTTTAAACATAAACCCTAACTCAAAATAATGGTAGAAATAAGTAAACCGAGCTACGAGGATTTCAAAATTGTGAAGAACATTAAAAACGGGGCTTGAAATCACTTACTATGAAGCTTGAAAGTTGAAGAAACCCTAGCTATGGAGGAGAGCAATTTTCGGCAGCAACTAATGAAGATGATAACCAATTTTGTGTTATTTTTCCCATTTTATTTCATTTAATATACAAATGACCAAAATGCCCTTACTACTAAACTTTCCAAAAATTCCTTCCATGTTTGGTCAAATTGCTATTTAAGACCTCCTAATTAATATTTCAATACAATTTCATACTAAAAACTTCTAGAATGCAAATTTTGCAACTTATTCGATTTAGTCCCTACTTTCAATTTAAGCACTTTAGGCATAGAATTTCTTCACGAAATTTTCACACAATCATGCAATCATATCATAATCATCAAAATAATTATAAAATAATTATTTCTATCTCAGATTTGTGGTCACGAAACCACTATTCTGATTAGGCTCGAATTCGGGTTGTCACACCACCACTATAAATTGAGATGAAACATCAATCAAAAGGTATTTAGAGGGTTGTAACGTGGATTTGGTTAAAGGGTGTGGTCACAAGATTGAAGAAAGGGTTAGAATCGAGATTGAATAGAAAAATTGCCTAACTAGAAAAATGACTAGTCATCAGTTGCGTACAACAGAGATTTTTTTTCTCGAAATATGGAATTTAACTACTTTAGCTCAAAAGATCACTACTACCTATATGTATACATTTTTTTTAATGAACAAGTCAAATAACTAACTATTTAGAACAGGACATAGCTAAGCAATTTATTCAATTCAAATCTCGACAAAAATAGGGATCAATTTAATTGAGGGGATTTCAACAGTAATGGGTTAAGGGTTAGTATTGATGGTAAATCAATGAATGGGTTGTTAGACTCAAGGGGGTTCACTAAGGGTTAATTGTGAAGGTAAGCTTTTATGGAGTGAGTGGGTTAAACCTAAGTGCCTTTATCATTTTGACATATCAAATCAAATGGTATGGTCTTGACATGCATAATCAAGCAAGTTATAGAATAACCGTTCAATATTGGCGCACTCATAATGAAAATGAGCATGGAAGAAATAATAGATGCTCTTGAAGGCTCAAAATCTCACAAAAATTATGGCTTTTTTATGTTTAAACTTGTGAATTCCAACTCAAGATAATACCTAGACTTAGAGAAACAACCTAGAAGTTTTTAATTCTTTAAAAATCAACTTATCATGCTTGATTCCCTAATGTCTTAAATTTTAAACAATCAATGCATAAATGCCTATGTTTTAATTCAAGACATATCAATAAAAATCATGATTTAATTAAAATTCATTTTAATAATGATATGAGTAATTCACATGAGAATAAGACATATTCTAATGGTGATATAAAAGACCCCCCCACACTTAAGATGTACATTGTCCTCAATGTACAAAGATATATATATTGAAAAAGATAAATTTATAATCATAAGATAAGGAGAGAAGTGAAACTTCCTGAATGATGAATGAATTCCTTGAACTGGATTTTTTAGAGAATAAATGGCGTGAGAGTGGAGGAGGATACTCTGGTGGTTGTAGAGGTTCATTAGTCCATAAGTCCTACGACAAAAGAATATTATATCTGTTAGTAGCTATAGTCGTGGTCGAGCAGGACATGGCAGTCGTGGAGAACCTTTCCCGATGGAGTTTTTAGTTCCTATGTGAGGATGAGCTTAGGAGCTCTTTTATAGCTGTGACAAAATCAAGAACTTTTTTAAGAAATGTAAGGAAACAAAATTACTCGTAATGGAATAGTTGAAGTTGGTCATTATAAAATAAAAATTATAAAATCTAATAAGGATAGGCCTAAGGAAAAATAAAAAGGAGTCTGAAGATAAAATAAAAGTAAAAACATAAAATAAAATAATTAATGAAAGTTTTTAAACATCTTCATCGCTAGATGGTTCACGAGGTAAGGGTGGCGATGAGATGTGAAAATACTGGCAAATCTTATGTAGAGTCGCATCAATGTGATCAAATAGTTGAAAACATTACTGCTCAAATCGTGTAAGACACTCAGAGATGTCAGCATATGAAGCCGCCGCATGAACTTGACGAGAGGAGCGTGGTGTTTGAGACGGTGGGTCCTCTTTGGGGGCCTCCTCCTTGGTAGATTGGGCGAGACGATATTGAGGAGGGAAAGTTCTTTGGCGCTTTTCGATCACCCTCATGCTTAGAATGCTCAAGATGCCTTATGGGGACATCTGGCCAATGTGGGTTAAGGATGACTCTTGGGCTACGGTGTTGAGGAGCCTGAAGTGTCGCGCCAGTCGCGTCACATAGGGCCCAATGGAGATGACCTCTTTCCGATGTCACTCTGTCTGGTGGCGAATGGCAAGGGCGATAAAGTAGGCGAGGTTAAAGACGTGACCTGCGACATACACCATAAGTAGTAGACGTCGTTGGTGGTGACGACGCCAGTGCTCTCTCTCTGCCCTGTCAAGGTGTGAGATAGAATCAAATGTAAATACCTCAAGGATGGAGGGAGAGCTGATGCCTTAGAGCGATTGGGTCGTAGGTGGCCGAATATGGTACGAGTGCGCCCCAGCACCGTGAGGGAGAACGGTGGATGTGATAGTTGAGAGAATCTAAGTCATTTTCCTCCTTGAACTGCTCTGTATATAAGCCCAATGTAGTACCGAATTTTGGAACACTTAGCTGGCGGACTAATCCGCCTAGGTAAAATTAGATCGTGCCAGGATCATCATAATTTGTCATTACGGTCTGAAGATGAAATATTGAGCATAGTTCCATCGTAAGCTCGAGATACGTCGGCTCGATAATCCCAAAGAAAAGCTCCCAAGGGTCAGTGGTTAGGACGGCCCGAATCGCATCAGCCAACTGAACTTGTTCTACTGCAGCCTAGTCGATGCAGTGGCCCGCAGTTAAAGGTCAGGCCTAGAGTATTTGGTAAAGTTCTTCTTGGGGCCCAATTAGGAACTGCAGAAAAGGGCGACGAATTTTTGCGGTAGGACCCGAGGAAGATGACGCCCCCTTCCTTCTCTTCAAAGTGAGGACGACAGTTTTCTTCCCTCGTGAAGACGACATTGTACCTGCAATCAAAAACCATTAATTCATCTTGAGGAATGGTCAAAGTAAAATGAAGACAAAAATTAAAATAAAATAAAAATCATAATTTTAGCCACAACTACTAAGACTAACAACTTAACCCAAGCAATCAATTTTATGGCATAAGAATGGCAGAGAATTTCATGGAATGCAATCATACTTGACGGATGAAACATGTCAACACAAAATGCATGAGTATGTCTATTATTCTAACAATGAATAATTGCTTTAAACTAGTCAAATGGGACAGGGAAATCATGTAATGAGTAAGAATTTCACATGAAAAAGATGATAACTACTCTAGATAATTAATTTGGAGTGATAGAAAGATAAAACTAACATATAAAATGCAGATTGTTATGATAACTAGCATGAAAAATGAGTGCAATTAAAGGGAAAAGAGTAAACAAACGCTAGAAATGGGAGAATGAGCGTAAAAAACGGGGTTGAAAGTGGCGCACGGGTGTGGCGGGGCGGGCGTGTGGACTTGCAGCGACTAGGGTTAGGGATTTTGGGTGAAGAAGACAATGAATAGTGTAGCCTATTTATAGATTTTCGGGCACACGGCTAGAGAACACGCCCGTGTTCCCCAATTTCAGCTCGTGTGTTTCGCATTTTTTAATTTGGGTGTGTCTGGCATTCGGCCCACGCCCGTGTATTTTGGGCGTGTTGGGTGTACACGGCCGTATCGCACGACCGTGTCTATCTTCGTTTTCTTTTTCCATGCCCGTGTATGCTACTCCATGCCCTTGTTAATTTGTCAGGTTCAACCACGGGTATAGGACACGGGCGTGTCGAATGCCCGTGTTATTTTCTCAGGTTCAACCATGGTTCTAAGGCACGGGCATGTCGAACGCCCGTGTTATTTTGGCAGGCTCGCCCACGGCCATATCGCACAGTCGTGTCATTTTATTGTTGCCCGTGTTTGGGAAAAATCTCTGCCCTGTTTCCACATGGTTCTTAGCACGCCCGTGCGCTTGGCCGTGTCTTGTGTGGTAAACCTGTATTCAAGATCTCCGTTAGTAAGTTAGATGTTAAATATTAAAATTTAAAGAAATTAATAATGTTAGTGCTCGAGTTGCCTGTCGAGAAGCACTTATTTATAGTCTAAGCTCGAGTTACCTCTCTATTGAATGGTCATGGTGGTTCGAGGAGTTTATACTCCTCATTCCTGTTATCCATCTTATCAAAATAAGGTTTTAGACGAGTTTTGTTTACCTTAAAAGTGCCGAACTTGGGATGACTTACCTCGACTGTACCGAATGGGAAAATGCTAAGTACCGTAATAGGGACTTCTTCATTCGGTTTGGTAGTGACAATGTGAGGATCTGCAGCTTCTAATAAAATTTTATCTCCAACCTTAAGTTGATTTGGAAAGGTATTGATCTTGTCCTGGCGTAGTTTTGGTTTATCGGGTGTTCTTGGTTTATGCGTCTGCCATTCATCTAGCTCCTCGATTTGTAGCCTTCGATCTTCATGAATAGGTCCTCTACTATTACTTGAGAATGACTCATGTACTTCTTTCTGACTCATTTCCTGCAAGGTAGGTTGCACCATATTGTCAGTTTTAGTAGAATGATTTAGACGATCACCTTTAATTTCTGATGTGTTGCCAGAATTGCGAGCTTGAAGGGTGATTGTTTTATCTCCCACACGAAGTGTGAGCTCACTTGTGCCAACGTCAATAATCATTTTAGCAGTTGCTAAAAAAGGCCTTCCTAAAATCAAAGGAGTGTTGTTATCCTCCTCTATGTCTAGAACAATGAAATCAACGGGAAATATAAATTTATCGATTTTGACTAGCACATCTTCAATAATACTAGGAAATTTTATAGTTTTGTCTACTAATTGTATGCTCATCCTAGTCTGTTTGGGTTTCCCAAGACCTAATTGTTTGAACATTTTGTAGGGCATGACGTTAATACTAGCCCCTAAATCAGCTAATGCATTATTAACATCTAAACTACCAATTAAGTAAGGAATTGTAAAACTCCCTGGATCTTTTAATTTGTTGGGTAGCTTATCTTGTAGAATAGCTGAGCAAAGTATGTTTAGTTCCACATGCGACGCCTCGTCCAACTTTTGCTTATTTGCTAAAAGCTCCTTTAAAAATTTCATTGTGTTTGACATCTGTGATAGAGCTTCAATAAATGGTAAGTTAATGTGTAATTTTTTTAAGAGTTTACGAAATTTACCAAATTGTTCATCTGAGCGGTCTTTCCTTGCCGCGTTGGGGTATGGCACACGAGGTTTGTATTCTGTACTTACCGGTTTCTATTCTTTGTGGTATACCTCACCTTTACCTTTGCTTATCTCAGTATCTTGCCTTGGTTCTGGTTCAGGTGTGATTAACCTTTCCTCATTTTGACTAGTAATCGCATTAAGTTGCTCCCTTGGATTCGATTCTGTGTTGCTTGGTAAGCTACCTTGTGGTCGTTTAGAAATCAACTTGGCAAGCTGTCCAATCTGAGTTTTGAGCCCTTGGATTGATGCTTGTTGATTCTTAAGTGCTGTCTCGATATTTTAAAAATAAGTTTCTAACATCGATATAAACTTTGTGAGCATCTCTTCAAGGTTCGGCTTCTTCTCTTGTTGGTAGGGTGGTTGTTGGAAGCCTAGAGGGGGTCTCTGATTGCCTTGGCCTCCCCATGAGATATTTGGGTGGTTCCTCCAACCTGCATTATAAGTGTTACTATAAGGATTGTTTTGAGATCGAGGATTGTTACCCATGTAATTTAACTACTCGTTGTCCATGTTGTGACCATATAGTGGGTATTTTGAACTGCTCGATCCACCTCCATTTGCTTCGCACTGCATTACTGGGTGAACCTGTGAAGAACTAAGAAAACCATCAATTTTCTTATTCAAGAGTTCTACCTGATTAGAGAGCATGGTGACCGAGTTGACGTTATAAACACCGGCTATTTTCGTTGGTTTTGTCCTCATGACTTGCCACTGATAGTTATTGAGTGACATCTCCTCTATAAATTCATAGGCAGCTTCAGGTGTTTTATTGTTGATGGTTCTACCAGCAGCTACATCAACCATTTGTCGAGTTGAAGGATTCAGGCCATTATGAAAGGTTTGAACCTGTAGCCAGAGTGGTAACCCATGGTGAGGGTATCTTTGCAAAAGATCCTTGTATCTCTCTCATGCATCGTAGAGTGTCTCTAAATCCATCTGCACAAAAGAAGAGATATCAATACGTAATTTAGCCGTTTTAGCTGGCTGAAAATATTTTAATAAGAACTTTTCGGTCATTTGTTCCCAAGTAGTAATTGACCCTCGTGGTAACAAGGTCAACCACTGTTTAGCTTTGTTCCTCAATGAAAAAGGGAATAACTGAAGACGAATGGCATCATCAAAAACAACATTAATTTTAAATGTATCGCAGAATAATAGGAAATTTGCCAAGTGAGTGTTTGGATCCTCATCTTGCAAATCATCAAACTGAACATATTGCTGTATCATTTGAATAGTGTTAGGTTTTAGTTCAAAATTATTCGCAGCAATAGCAGGTCTAACTATACTTGACTCAGTTCTAGTTAAAGTAGGTTTAGCATAATCATACATAGTACGTGGAGCAGGATTCTGATTTACTGGATTAACAGCAATCGCAGGAGGTATCAGGTTTTCCTGATTGTCAGCCATCTCCTCGGTTGTGGCTTGTATATCATCCTCTTGCTCTTCCTTTATGTATCTTAGGCTTTGCCTTATTTCTTTTCAATTTTTGTGAACTATGCGATCGATTTATTTGTCAAAAAGTAATGGTCCTGACGGGTTTCTTCTAGTGATAAACTATAAAAACCTGCCAAGAGAAAGAAAAAAGTTAATTAATAAATAATAAAAATAAAATTAACTTGCAGGGAAAATAAATGGCTAAAGTAATAAAAATTGAGTGTTCCTAATATCTTAGCTCCCCCGGTAATAGCACCAAAAACTTGATCGCGTTATTTTGTGTCAGGTTTTAAATATTTATAATTACTCGTTCTTGAAACTAACTATTATCACGATGTAGGCAAGTGTACCTATCGAACAGTAGCATAGTTTTAGCAAGACCGGATTGTCGAACCCAAATGAACTAAAAGTACTAGTAATGACTGTCTTTTTATTATCTAGCCTAAGAATAAGGGGGTTTGTTTTAACAAACTAATTAACTAAACTAAGAATTCACAGTAAATAGAATTAGGGGATTACTTTTGGAAAATGATTGAATTAAGACAATACCTCAGAAAGAATCCACCTAGACTTTACTTGTTATTCTAACTCCGAATCAGACGATTTATTCATTTAACTTGTTTCGTATAGATCCCTAAGTCATATTATTATCTCTCTCGAGACTAACAACGTCTAACCCTAGGTTGAATAATTAAAATTCCTTTCTAATTTACTTCCTAGGGTTGCATTAACTTGATCTATGGATCCCCTTATTAGGTTTCACCCTAATCCGGCAAAATCTTGTCACTCTATCTCTAGGCGCGCAATCAAGTCCGCTTAATTATGACAAATGTACTCTTAGACAGGGTCTATTTCTCCTCTGCATAAGAGCTTAACTTGAATCAATATCCTGGAATATCAAAACAAGAATTAAGAACACATAATTAAGAACAAGTTAAATATTTATCATACAATTCAGAAAATAATAACAAGATTCGTCTTAGGTTTCATCCCCCTTAGGTATTTAGGGAATTTAGTTCATAACTAAAAGGGAACACATCTCAAAAGAATAATGAATACAAAACATAAAGAAAACCCAAAACTCCTGAAGAGGAATTGAAGGGAGATCTTCAGTCTTGATGGTGAATCCAGCTTCTGAGATGGATCAATCGACTTTCCTTGAGCAATTCCTTGCTACCTTCTGTGTGTCCCCCCTTTTCTCCTCCTTTAAGGTGTATTTATAGGCTTTAGAATGCCTAAAAGCCCTCAAAATTAGCCTTTTCCAAATTGGACTCAAATTGGGCTCGGTAGGGACACGCCCATGTGACATGCTCGTGTACGATTACTTCAGGCAGTGGTCAAGCCTATTAAAATAGCACGGGCGTGTGGTCTACCCATGTGAGGAAGTCCAGGCCGTGTTGATTTCGTACGTTGGCCCATTTTCTCTGTTTTTGGCCCGTTTCTCATTCTTTTTACTCTCCTAAGCTCACCTAAGTATAAAACATGAAATTAAAGCATTAGGAGCATCGAATTAACCAATTCTAAGGAAAAATCATCCATAAAATGCGCAAAGCATGGGGTAAAAATATGTATAAATGATGGTTTATCATGCTTTCTGGCTAACCTTATGTTATTTCCATTTGATGAGTTTGATGTAATACTTGGTATGGATTGGTTATCCTTGCATGATGTAATTGTAAACTGTGGTAGCAAGTATATTATATTGAAGTGCCCAGATGGTGAGATTCTACGGGTTGATTCAAGAGAATTGGGTACACCACCGGCTATAATTACCTCAATGATGGCTCAGAGGTATGTGAGAAAAGGGTATGAAGTCTACCTTACTTTTGTACTGAACACTAAGGAAAAGCGGTTGAAGATTGAGTCCGTACCAATAGTATGTGAAAATTCAGATGTGTTCCCGGAGGAACTACCCGAATTATCTCCTGATAGAGAGATAGAGTTTGGTATTGAACTGGTGCCAGGAATAGTTTCTATTTCTATTGATCCATATAGGATGGCACTAACCGAGCTGAAAGAGTTAAAAGCACAGTTGTAAGAACTGATGGATAAAGGTTTTGCAAGGCCGAGCTTTTTGCCTTGGGGTGCTCCCGTATTATTTGTAAAGAAGAAAGATGGTTTAATAAGGCTATGTATAGATTATCTGTAGCTGAACAAAGTAACTATCAAGAATAAGTATCCATTGCCAAGGATTGTTGATTTGTTCAACCAGTTTAGGGGAGCCACTATATTCTCTAAGATAGACCTGAGATTCGGCTACTATCAGCTGCGAGTTAAGGAATAAGACGTGCCTAAGACAGCTTTCAGAACGAGGTATGGCCACTATAAATTTCTTGTTATGCCATTTGGATTAATGAATGCACTGGTCGTATTTATAGACCTAATGAATAGGATATTTCGGCCATACTTGGACAAGTTCATCGTTGTGTTCATTGACGACATTTTGATTCATTCCAAGGATGAGACAGAGTATGTGAAACATTTGAAAACTGTCTTGCAGACCTTACGGGAAAAACAATTGTATGCTAAGTTTAGCAAGAGTGAGTTTTGGCTCTATGAAGTAGGGTTTTTGGGTCATATTGTTTCAGGTGAAGGCATCTGAGTTGATCCAATCAAGATCTCTGCCATCGTTGAATGAAAACCACCTAAAAATGTAACTGAGGTTAGAAGCTTTTCGGGCTTAGCCGGTTACTACCGAAGATTTGTGAAAGGATTCTCCATGATAGCGACTCCAATGACGAGATTACTACATAGAGACATTAGGTTTGAATAGATAGAAAAGTTTCAACAGAGTTTCGAGAAGTTGAAGACATTGCTGTCTGAAGCTCCATTTCTAGTATTACCCGAGTCAGGAAAAGAGTTTATGGTCTATAGTGATGTGTCCTTAAATGGACTGGGTTGTGTGCTTATGCAAGATGGCAAAGTGATAGCCCATGCTTCACGGTAGCTGAAGCCACATGAGAAGAATTATCCGACGCACGACTTAGAGCTTGCCGCCATTGTTTTTGCCTTAAAAATTTGGAGGCATTATTTATTTTGTGAGACTTGTCGTTTATTCACAGACCACAAAAGTTTGAAGTATTTGATGACTCAAAAAAAATTAAATCTAAGATAGCGAAGATGGTTAGAATTAATTAAAGATTACGAGCTGATCATTGATTATTACTCAGGAAAGGCGAATATGGTCACTGACGCATTAAGCAGAAAATCTTTGTTTGCATTGAGGGCCATGAACGCTCTATTGACATTGTTTGATGATGGTTTGGTCTTGGCAGAGTTGAGGGCTAGGCCAACATTTCTTCAGGAAATTTATGATGCTCAGATTAATGATAATAACCTGCAAGCTAAAAGAATTCAATGTGAGTCGAGCATCGAATCAGATTTTCAGATCGGTTCTGATGGATGTTTGATGTTCAGAGGAAGAGTTTGTGTACCGAGGGACAATTAAATTATTCAAAAAATCTTGCAAGAGGCACATAACAGCCATTTATCTATTCATCCCGGAAGTACCAAGATGTATAATAATTTGAAAAAAATGTATTGGTGGAATGGCATGAAGATGGACATCTCTGAATTTGTATCAAAATGCTTAATATGCCAGCAAGTCAAAGCTGAATATCAAGTACCTTCATGTTTGCTACAGCCTGTGATGGTCCCCGAATGGAAATGGGACAGAATTACTATGGACTTCGTGATAGGATTACCATTGACCCCAAAAAAGAGAGATGCTATATGGGTCGTAGTGGATAAGTTGACGAAGTCAGCTCATTTTATCCGATAAGGATAGATTATTCACTTGATAAGTTGGCCGACTTGTATATATCTGAGATTGTGAGATTACACGGGGTACTGCTATCGATAATTTCAGATAAAGACCTGAGATTCAATTCTAGATTTTGGAAGAAGCTACAAGAAGCCTTGGGTACTAGGTTGAGTTTTAGTACAGCTTTTCACCTACAGACTGATGGCCAGTCTGAGCAGATGATTCAGATTCTTGAGAACATGTTGCGATGTTGCATCCTCGAATTTCTGGGCAGCTGGGAAAATACTTGCCATTAGTAGAGTTCGCCTACAACAGTAGTATCTAACGAGTTTGAAGATGGCACCTTATGAAGCCTTGTATGGCAGAAAGTGCCAAACTCCATTATATTGGACAGAACTTAAAGAGAGTCAGATTCACAGAGTTGATCTGATCAAGGAAACTGAAGAAAAGGTTAAGGTGATACGTGACTGAAAAAATTCATATGCTAATCTGTAGAGAAAAGAAATCGAATTTCAAGTTGGAGATAGAGTATTCTTGAAAGTATCTCCATGAAAAAAGGTATTGAGATTTGGCCGAAAGGGCAAACTGAGTCCGCGATTTATCGGACTATACGAGATCACTAAAAGAGTTGGACCATTAGCCTATCGCTTAGCATTACCACCAGAACTAGAAAAGATTCATGATGTGTTCCATGTATCTATGTTAAGGTGATATCGATCAGACCCCTCTCATGTGATTTCACCAACAGAGATTGAAATTAGACCGGACATGACCTATAGTGAGGAACCGGTCAAGATTTTGGCTCATGAGGTTAAACAACTAAGAAATAAAGATGTAGCCTTGGTAATATTTTTATGACATTGACATGGTGTGGAAGAGGCTACATGGGAGCCAGAATAAACCATGAAAATCCAATATACGAACTTGTAAACTGGTAAGACTTTCGAGGACAAAAGTCCGTAATGGGGAGAAATGTAACATCCCAAAATAGGGCCTAATCAGAACAGTGGTTTTGGGACCACAAATCTGATGTCAAAATATTTATTTTATGGTTATTACGAGGCCTAGAATATGAAAATATGCATATGTTAATGTTTCATGAAGAAATTCTATGAGTAAGGTGTCCAATTGGAAGATAAGGACCAAATTGAATAAATTGCAAAACTTGGATTCTAGAAGCTATTTGAATGAAATTGCATTAGATTATTAATTACAAGGTCTTAAAGTGAAATTTTCCCAATTTTTAAGTTTTTGGACAAAAATGGGCATGCATGGAAAATTTTGGAAGTTTAGTAGGGAAGGGCATTTTGGTCATTTGGTAATAAATGAAATAAAAAGGGAAAATGAAGGCAAAAATCAGCCATTCTTCTACTCTTGCAGCCGAAATTCTCAAGCCCTCAATAGCTAGGGTTTTCAACATTTTCAAGCTCAATAGTAAGTGCTCCCAAGCCCCGTTTTTAATGTTCTTCGTATTTTTGAAATCTCGGTAGCCTACTCTCTTCATTTCTACCCATATTTCATGCTAGGGTTCATGTTTAGAAAACTACCCATGAATGAGATGCTTGTATTTTAATGTTTTACGGAGGAATATGAAAGTTGGATGTGTGTTAAACATCTTTTCCTAAGTGATTTTCATGAAAAACCCCTAAAAGGACATTTTTGCAAAAGGTACAAAATATGTGGTAGAAATGTGAAATAGAGGAAAATATGGGCAAGTATAAGTTCATAGTACATATGGTTAGGCTTGGGTAACCAAGGAATTTCATGTATTTCATTATACGAGATTAAGGCCTAAATCGTAAATAATGTAAAAGGTTAGGGGCAAAACGGTCATTTTGTCTGGGGTGAAATTTAAACTCGAAAAGAATAATGTGAAGTATTAGTAATTCATTTTTATTGTTATAGACCTCGAGGAACAAATTTTGGAGGTCAATCGAGGAAAACGAAAGGTTCTAGAATAACCGAAACACTAAACCAAAACGAGTGCCAAGTAAGTTCGAATAACTTAAAGTAAACCCTTAATATGCCTAATTGCATGTATTATGAATGTATGATAATTGGTTATAATGATGGTATGAAAATCCATGAAATGTGTTAATAATAATGACATGATAATAAATGCCCGGTTGAAGTCAAAAAGGGGAATTCGATGGATAAACCCTAGCTTACCTGACTTAAGATCTTGCATGTGTTGCAAAAAAGGATTTGGCCCGGACGGGTAATCCGTTGATCACAATATAGAAAGGATCTAGCCCGGACGGGTGTTCCTTGAGTGATCGAGCCTCCCGAAGAATATGTGTGCATTATGGATTTAGCCCGGACGGATAATCTGACTAGGGTTTGAAATTATCCTGGACTGGTAATTCAGATCTGAGCTCATTAAGGGTATTTGTCACAACAAGGGATTTATCCTAGAATGGTAATCCCGACATAACTCTTTGAGTTTACATTACGGGGGATTTAGCTTGGACTGGTAATCCTGCCGTAAGATGTGAGGTTCGTGGGAGTGCGTACATGAGATGATCACTTTTATGACTTGACGGTAAATGGATAATCCATCGAGATTTCTAAGAAACTTAACGGGATTAACATGAGATATAAAAATGAAAATGTTGGATGATGAGCTCGTCTAAGACAAATTAAATGGTGTATTGTTATGAGACTAACTTGTTGATTGAGTGTATGTGATAGGGAAACCATTCCATGCTTGTTGGTTTTATTGCCTAATATGGTTGTATGCTAATTAATCAGTAAGTTTATTTTCCAGTTATTCGGGCTTACTAAGCATGTAAATGCTTACCACTCTCTTTTCCCTGTCTTACAAAGCTCGAGGACTCGTAGAGATTGGGAGACAGTTGGAGAATCAACACACTATCATCTTGTCTCGCTTTGGTACATAGATACTTTTACTTTGGTTCAATGGCATGTATAGGGCATTGGTTTATTTTGTTATTTTGATATATGTGTCATTTGGTTGGCCAATGTAAAGGCTTAAATATTATACTTATTCTTTTTGTATATGGCCGTAAGACACGACTCATTTTATTGTAGGTTCTGACCTACCAACCATGCATATTTATGTTAAAGATGTTCTTGTGATGATTGAATGTGGTACATCATGAATGGACATATGGAATATGGCTAAAACATTTGGAGTTAGTTAGGCTATAATTGGCAATGAGTTATAATAATGAGCCAAGTCTAAATGTGTTCTAATGGGATGGAAATCCTCGATATAAAAAAAAGGATAATTGAGCATGTACATGACCGATGAGATGAGGTTAACATGCAATGGATAATTGATGATAGTCCTCAAGTATATTTAGTTTATGTTAAATGCAATTGGGGTTCATCTATGTGAGTGTATGATGAGTGTGACTATTGGCTTGAAATTATAGTCTAAAATGAGTCCGCACGGGTAGACACACAGGCATGTGTCCAGGCTATGTGTGACACACGGATAGCCCCATGGGCGTGTGGTATTGTCGTGTGTCCCCTGCACCTAAAATTTTTATGTTAGAATGCATGGTTGTAAACACAAGGGTAGAGACACGGCCGTGTGTCTCAACCGTGTAAAGGGCATGGCCAAGCACATGGGCTTGTGTCCTGGCCATGTGCCCCTAAATGAATGCTGACATCATAAACAGAATGCTCAAGTTTTTGAACACGGGCGACTACACGGGTGTGTTTAGGCCGTGTAAAGGACACGGGCCAGGGACACGGGCGTGTCCCAATGCACACGGGCGTGTGCATTGCCCTCACACGGGAATGTGAGGCTTAACCTAGAAAATTTTTCTGGAACTTTCTCAAGATCTCGGTTTAGTCCAAGACCGTTCTCATTGTAGGTTTAGGGCCTCATAGGCCCATAATAGGGATGTTAAGACGTTGTTTGATTGGTTCTAAATTGGAACGAAATTTTATGACCCATATTTTTTGAAAATGTCCGAGTATGAGTCTGGTAATGCCTCGTGCCTGGTCCTAGTCTCGGGAACAGGAAAGGGGTGTTACATTTAATGCTTATTAAACATACGAACTTACCTCGACATAAAAATTGAGGAAAAGGCCTAATCGTCAAATACTTGTTTTTCCCCTGTTCTAGTTCCGAACCTCGTCTTTCTTGATCTATAATTTCACATTTAACTTATTTAATCATTATACTATTCAAATCAGCCAAAAATGACATTATGGCAAAAATTACATTTTTCCCCTAAAGTTTCACATTTTTACATTTTAGTTCCTAGGCTCGTAAATTGAAATGTACTCAATTTCTTCAATACCCATGCCTAGCCAAACCTTATACATGCTTATAGCAGCCCACATTTTCCTTTTATTCACACATTTACACACATTTTCATAACTTTTACAAACAAGTCCTTTTTGACATTTTTACCGAAAGTCACTTAGCAAAAGTCATTTATCTAACATCTAACATGTATTTTCTACCATTAAACATCAAAATACACAAATATCCATCATGGGTAAAAATTTAAACTTTGATTATATCTAAAATTAGTGGTAGAAATAGATAGATTAGGTTACGAGGATCTCAAAAACGTAAAAATCATTAAAAATGGGGCTAAAATGTACTTACAATTGAGCTTGGAAGCTTGAAAAACCCTAGCCATGTTTTCTTCATGGTAATTTCGGCCATAGCTTAAAGATGGACAAAAATTGGCTTTTAATTTGGCTTTTAATTTATTTTAATTACCAAATTACCAAAATGCCCTTAATTTAAAAATTTTAAAAACATACCTAACCATGTTCATTTTTGTCCAACAACTTAACCAATGGTCTAATTACAATTTAAGGACCTCCAATTTAAAATTTCATAGGAACTAAACACCTCCAATTACCAACTTTTGTACTTTTTACAATTTAGTCCTTTTGACTAAATTGAGTGCCCAAACGTCAAAATTTTTGAACAAAATTTTTACAAAATCATTCCACAAAATTGTAAACCATAAAAATATAATAAAAATAAATTTTTCTACGTCAAATCTGTGGTCCCGAAACTATTGTTCCGACTAGACCTAAAATCAGGCTGTCAGAGTCAAATTGCACGGGGTGCCAGTTTCTATTATTTCGGATAGAGATCCGAGGTTCACGTCGCGATTTTGGAAGAAATTGCAAAAAGCTTTGGGTACGCGATTACACTTTAGTATTGCATTTCATCCTCAAACAGATGGTCAATCCGAGAGAATTATACAGATTCTCGAAGATATGCTTCGTTGCTGTGTTTTAGAGTTTCAAGGCAGCTAGGAAAAATATTTACCGTTGGTTGAATTCGTGAATAACAATAGTTTTCAATCAAACATGAAGATGGCACCGTATGAAGCTTTATATGGTCGTAAATGCTGAACTCCATTGTACTAGACCGAACTTAGTTGGAAAAAGATTCACGGGGTTGACTTGATCAGAGAGACCGAAAAGAAAGTTAAAGTAATTTGCTATAGTTTGAAAGTAGCTTCAGATCGATAGAAATCATATGCAGATTTGAAACATAAAGACATTGAATTTCAAATTGGCAACAGAGTGTTTCTAAAAGTATCTCTATGGAAAAAGATTCTTCGTTTTGGTCGCAAAAGAAAATTGAGTCTGCGATTTATCGGCTGCATGAGATTATCGAAAGAGTTGGGCTAGTAGCTTATCAGCTAGCTTTACCGTCAGAATTGGAAAAGATTCATAATGTATTTCATGTGTCGATGTTACGACTGTATCGATCAAATCCATCGCATGTAATTTCTCCAACAGAGATTGAAATTCAGCCCGATATGATGTATACTGAAGAACCGATCAAAATTTTAGCTCGAGAGGTTAAAGAGTTAAGAAACAAGAGCATAAATTTAGTGAAGGTTCTATGGCAACATCACAATGTCGAATAGGCTACATGAGAACCCGAGAAAGCTATAAGAAAACAGTACCGTAACCTATTTTTTGATAAGATTTTTGGGGACGAAAATTCCTAAGGGGGCGAGTTGTAATAGCCCGTTTTTAATGATTTCTATGTTTTTGGAGTCGTTATAACTTAGTCTAGCTAGCCCAGGGACTAATTTTGCAAAATTGTTAAAGGTTTAGAGTTTTACCATTGATGAATATGTGTGTATTTTGATGTTTAATGATAGAAAATGAATGGTTGTTGTTAGATAAAAAAATATTTGTAAGTGATTTTTGATAAAATTGTCAATTAGGGATTAAATTGAAAAATGTGAAAATTATGTGGTAAATGTGTGAAATAATGAAAAATATGTGCTGCTATGAGAATAGGTAAAATTCGGCTAGTATCGGTGTGGACTCAATTACATGAATTTGCATTTTTATGAGCTAAGGATTAAATTGTAAAGAATTCAAAATTCAAGGGCAAAAGTGTAAAATTATAATAATATGAATTTTTGGCTGAATTGAATAGAATGTATTTTGAAAAAGTTAAATTGGATTATATATAGATCATGAAAAGTGAGGTTCGGAATTAGATCGAGGGAAAAACAAAATAGTTGATTGATAACTCGACTCTCTCCATATAAAGTCGAGATAAGTTCATATGTTAATAAGCATTAATGTAATTGTCTTTTTAATGCTTTATAATTGTATTGTTGATGAATACGACCTTACCGAAATGTTCGACAAAGATTCGGCAATGTGAAATCCCAGTTGAACCATAGGAATAGATAGGATACAAATGACATGTCATTAGGGGTTATTGTGTTTGGGTGTTGGTCCATACGTTCTACCGGTGGCTTAGTTTCCCAGCATGTGTTGTAGATTCTTGTTAGCTTGTGTGAGCAGCACCGTGTAGTTATGTCTTGACTGTTAGCTTGTGTGAGCAAACCCATTGATAGCTCGAGAGTGAGCATTATATGAGATATGAGACTGAGATGGTTTCGGCCAAGTATTGGCACTTAGGGTGCAAGATTACTGAGTATCCGATATTATTCCAAATGGTTCAACAGGTATATTGAGGATATTGTAAAACTCCTAACCCATATCGGTCGACGAATTGGGTTTACGAGGCATTACCACACATACTATAAATCAAAACTGACTTTTCTCCCATTTCATACCACCAAGAATATCAAAACATTAAAAACTTATCAAACTCAAATTTTCGCAATTTACTTATTACAATTTCGAATACATTAATCATAATTCCAATGCAGAAATGATCATACTTTGCTGAACAGATATCGTAAATAAGCACATTCAAAATTTCAACTAATTAAATTTTAAAAAATATCAAAACTCAAATGAACGCGTTCCATAATTATCAAATTCGAACCAAACTTGTATATATATATATATATATATATAAAACCATATTCACATATTTAAAATTCTCAAAGTTTCTTTCTCTATATCAAACACCTTAATGCCATTTTCATAATTAAATCATATTCCATCATAACATATCACTTAATACATCAAATATATGCCAATTTCCATTTCGTTAATTGTATATCAAAGATATCAATTATCAACATCTGCACAAGCTCATAAATAAACCAAATGAAATCATATTGCATAATTTAATATGCAATTACATATACAATTTAAGTACACTATAACATGGCCAAATATACTAATATTTCATATATGTATATAGTATGCAATCTACCCTAAAGTTAAAGGCTATACTTAACATTTGAATACAAACTAAAATGATCAACCAAAACAATCATGAAACTTATTCATTACTTACCATTTAACAACCGAACTTATCAAGCTAATATACTACCATCCATCACTTTAATTATATCACATTCCATATGTAACACCCCTAACCCGTATCCGTCGCCGAATTAGGGTTACGAGGCATTAACTAACTGAAAACATAATAATTTTGCTTTTTCAAACAATCACAAATTTTACACATATCATTTTAGCATTATACGAATTATACAACTGATTTAACTTTAAACATATCTTAAAAATCATAATACATAATACAAATCATTACACAAGTCAAATATAATATACTTTTAAGTATAAACACATTTGAACCAACTCATATAATAAGCCAACATCATCTTGAACAATTATGTGTAACAGTCCAGTTTTGACCCTAGTCGGAATAGTGGTTTCGGGACCACAAATCTGAGTCTAAAAAATATTTTAATATTATTTTTCTGTGCCTGTTTTATGTGAATTTATATCTGTTAGATTTCTGTAATTTAATTTGTATGTTTCTGTGCTCGATTTACAAAAAGGACCAAATCGCGTAAGTTGTAAAAGTTGCCTACTAGTTGCTAAAGTGCTTAAGTGCTGTGGTTTGTTAAAGTTGAGGTCCTTGCATGTCAAATTTAGCATTTTTTTAATGGTGGACAAAAATGATCATGTAGTTGGTGAATTTAATGTTATATCATTAAGGGCAAAATGGTAAAAGGTGATTATAATGCTTATTATAAAATGAAAACATGAAAGTGGTCATATTATCACCTTGTTCAGTCGAAACTAAGAGAAAGAAGAAGCCATTGAAGCATTTTGATGTTCGGCTAGTGCATGTCTTAATAGGTGAGCTTATTTTGCTTGATTTTTTATAATTTTTACATTTCTGTGATCGTTGCTTCATGTTCTTCAAAACCCATTTCTGAATTCCTATTTCTGTTAAAAATTTAATGAAATTCCATTGTTGATATTATGAGTTTTGTGATGCTCTTGAATGAATTATGAAGGCTTGATAGATGATTTGTAAGTTTTGTCTTTGAGTTTTTGATGAAATTGAGCTATTTGGCTTGAATTTTGAAAATAAGGTTTTGAAGGACTAAATTGTGAATTAAACATGTTGTATGGGCTTATATAGAAGCCATGAAAATTCGGCTAGCCTTGTTGCAAAGAAATTTTGCATATTTGTGATTTTATGAAAAATGGACTAAATTGTCAAAGTTTGGAAATGTAAGGGCTAAAATGCAAAGTGCCCTAAATATGTGCTTATGAATTAAATTGAATTAACTGGTGAATAAAAGGGTTAATTTTGAAAACATATAGATCAAGAAAGGAGGAATTCAGACTTAGATCGAGGAAAGTCGAAGGTTATCGAGTAGATAGTCCAAGTCGACAAATTTCGAGTACGAGGTAAGTTCGTACTTAAAATATGATGTTAAGTAAGCTTTGATGCCTTAATTATACATGGTTTGTATATAATTAAATTGGATGATATGATGATGAATCGAAAGTTTTGGCACTAAGTGTGCGATTTAAACTATCTTGGCACTAAGTGTGCGATTTAAATTAGCTTCGGCTATTTGAGGCACTAAGTGTACGATACCGACTTAGTCTCGATTATTTGAGATGGTACTAAGTGTGCGATAATATATTTATTTTGGGCTAACCATATAGCACTAAGTGTGCAGATGTCTAAAATACGAATAAGTTATGGAAAGTCTTATAACATTCACAAGAGGTGAGTATGAAAGTGTATAAGTACGGGAATTTTCAGGTATGTATAATACCTAAGTGGTAGATGATGTTATGTATATGAATTTCATTGAGTTGATATAGATTTATGGATTGAAATTATGCAAATACATAAATGTTGTTATATTATGTTTCATATATTATGAATGACTTGAGTACGAGCTTACAAAGCTTTTGAAAGCTTACTTTGTGTGTATTTGCATAATTTTATAAATATTGTAGCTACTGAAGGCTCGGGGATAGTCGAGGATCGTCACCACACTATCGATCTCATTTTAGTACTTTTGAAAGTGTATATATTTTAATGCATGGCATGTATAGGCTAGAAGGATTATGTTTATAAGTTTTGATATGTATATATTTGCCATGAGTGTTAGCTAACAAATGATAAGTTGTGTATGGTTTTGGTGTATGTTTGTAATGTGCTAAGTTTTAATGTGTTTTGGTCATTCTTGAACATGGAATTGGTTGGAAATTTTGGTATGAATGTTGTATATCATTGCTTGTAGGTTTGACCCAAAGAGAAATGGCAAATTGGCTTAAACCAAGCCTGCATTGTGCCACACGATCAGGGGACACGAGCGTGTCTTGTGGTCGTGTAAGAAAAATAGTATTCACCTAAAAATCACACAGCCTTGACACGGACGTGTCATATAGCCGTGGGCTAAAGTCAGTAGTTAGCTAAGTATCACACGACCATAGTACACGGGCGTTCCTATTGGCCGTGTGAAAAAGTCAGTATGCATGCTCTGTTTTGGCACGGCTGATTCACATGGTTGTGTCTGATGCCCGTGTGAGACACACGGCCTGGACGGACGGGCGTGTGACCCTAACAAAATTGAAAAATTTTCAATATTCTGAATTTTATGAATGTGTTCGGTTTAGCTCTAACCGTTCTTAAACATATGTTTTAGGTCTCGTAGACCATCTTCTGAGATAATTGCTTATGAAATGATATTAAATAATATATGTGATTCTAAATTGGTCAAAGATGTTCTGTATGTCTGGTAATGCCTTGTAACCCTAATCCGATGTCGGTTACGGGTTAGGGGTGTTACATTATGCACTTCCATAATCTATCTTAACGTAAATGCATAAAACTCATGATTTTTCTTTAGCAAATTAACATATAATTATTTTAATAGTAATTGACAAAAGTTACTATTCATTTGGTCAATTTTCATCTCATTAACCGAATAGGCACATCCCTATCATCATTTTCCTTTCAACTTTATTTCATCACAAACAAATATACAACCGCACATGAAAACATGTATAAACATCCTATAATTTACATTTTCTAAACGTATCATTCAAATATATTTTACCTAAGAAAAAACCTTAACCGAAACAATTAATTATGCCATAAAATTTTATACATACAATGATCATTACATCAACCACTTCCAAATTTACTAACATCATTTAACCATTTTCAAACATACAACATTTATCACATAGACCATTCATGTATAATATATAACATCATAACTAAAAGTGAACTCAAACCATAACCAAAGTATGACCGAAATTATCATGGAATTAAGCCATTTTCGCATGGCTAAAGTTATACATATTCAAGGTCGAACAAAATACATATTAGCCTATACATGCCATAAGTTCGAAAAAAGACTTTTAAAAATACTGAAGGTTTATGATAGTGTAGATGACTTCAATGACGATCCTCGAGCTCGTAACTTACAACCAAAATCTATAAAACAGAGTAACAAAAAAACACAGAGTAAGCTAACTTAGCTTAGTAAGCCTTAAGCAAATTAACAACTCAAATGAATAATCAAAACATTTCATACAAGCCGAATTGTACTATTAAAGATATACTTTAACTCAAATAAGTTACCTTGGCCGAATGTTTAAGGTCAATTATAACACGACATAAATACTTACCTATATAATCGAATATACAAAATCCAATATATCATCTCACAAATACTTACCTATATGGCCAAATACACAAGATTTGTAACACCCTAGACCCGGCCCAAACGTTATGGCCATATCTGACGTGTCACATGGACTTACGACTTAGTATGCATTCGTTGGTTTAAGTGATTAGGGTGGTCTTTGTAAAAACAGCAATTAAATGAAAAGTCGGTTTATCAATATTTAGGCTATCCATTTGTCGTGCTTGTTGAGTCTTGAAAACGTTCATTAATTTTGAAAACTCACAGCATGAAACAACACTAGCAGATTTCGACATAGTATAAATATAATCAGAAAATAAAAACCATATCGGAAAGAGAAATTTATATAGCGGCCTTATTACAACTTAAAACCCAAAATTAAATCAGAATATAAAAATAATAAAAATAAACTAACTTAGAAAAACCAACTTTGCAGATGATGTGGCCACTCCGAATCCCTCACAGCTCCAAACCCACTATGGTTGGGGATTTCCTGCAGAGATGAAAGTAAAGGGTGGGTTTGGTAAACTCAGTGTGTAATATAACCCAACCATAGCCCCAAAATAGATCAAACCTCAGAGTCAGACTTATCTGGGCCTTGGCCCAATACAGAAATCAGAATGAAACTCATAGGCCCATAGCAGATATAGAACAAATATATCATGAATGCAGAAATCCCAACCCAGAGCCATCCATAACACCCCCGTACTAGCCTTACACCATGTGGGGAGACTACTCGACCCATCCAACCGCTAAACACCACAGAAATTGCAGCGAGGCTGCCAGATATTGTGACGAAGTCACCGGATACAGATATTGTGGCGAGGCCACCAGAACAGATATATATGTTTATATATGTGGCGAAGCCATCAGATTGTAGCGAGGCTGCCAGATATTGTGACGAAGTCACCAGAACAGATATATATGTGGCGAGGCCACCAAATTGCAGCGAGGCTGCCAGAACGCTTCATCCATCAATATAAACCCATGTCCCATGCAACAGAATAATATGTCATGGCATACATTCACAGAAACAGAACATCATGCTTTTCAGATAAAATAAAATATCCCTAGGGGTAAAATTGTAATTTTTCATGTATAAGGGTATTTTAGTAATTATTACCTATTGCTAGGGTTCCATGCTCATTCTAACGTTTACCAAGTAATCAGAAGTACTTACCTCGTCTTTTTACCAAAGTGGGCTTGTTGGCCGATGGGCCCGTTTTCGGCCCATTAAGCCCAAATATACCGTTGTGCACGAAAATGCACACTCTGCACTCTAATCATCCAAATGCACCCTATTCATTAACAACTATCTCACGAGCGCTCGCACGCTCGCGAGTTCACAAATTACCAACGTTTTCGTATTTCGGCTTTTACCGATTCAGTCTAAGGGAGGGTGTCATTTACACACCTGGTTGATGACGATTGATGACGATATCTCCCACGCGATAATCCTACGATCGATCACTAACACATTAGACTTACGAATTAACGATAACTACCATAAATCCAGGTCAACTAACCCAATCATCACACAAGTTAGTCATTTACGCACGAGGGGCAAAATAGTCATTTTACCCTCTAGGGGTAAATCGGTAGTCCTACCCTACAGGGGTATTTTAGTAATTCTACAACTTATCCACTTGGGCCTACGGACCCATTGGGACTACATAGCCTATTTTAGCCAATCGTGGCCCGCCGTCCTACTGCTAGAGTAATGAGAAATACACACCTGTTAGGAGACTGCAGTTAATCCGCGCTCCCACACTCTTAGCTGACGCCCAACCCAAACGAGCACGCCACCAAGTGAAAGGGATCAGCCCAGAAGGGTATGCCAACTGTCCTCATGGTTTGCTCTATTTAAAGCCAGCTCTCCATCTACTCTTATGTTAGCTTCCCGATGTGGGATCCCTCCATCATCAGAGTTTAAAACCAACACCAACTCTTCCCGTCCCAATATAGCAAAATAATCAACCTTTGTGTGCCAAGGGATTCGAACCAAAGCACTCTCACATGCCAAATCACGCCACCACCACTAGGCCATCAACTCATTTGTGTCATAAGTCCAACACATTAAACTTTAAAGCGCACCTACTTGCTTCTAGATTTATTGAAAAGAAAAACCAAAATAAATTGCAAGAGCCAAGACTTGAACCTTGGACCCCTTGCTCCCACTATGGTGTCACTTCCTTGTCCCCTAAGTGGCGCTACCTTGCCACTACACCACACTCCTTTTTGTGTCATCTTTTACCCCTTTACTCTTAAAAGCCCAAACGCCAATTGCATCACTTGTTCTTAAAATCAAAATTTCAAACACTACCACGGATTTAACTTAAGTTTGGGCCTTCCAAAGGCCCACTAACCTACTAAAATATATATTTTAACCAACCAGAACACACACAAATTTTAAAAATCACAGAAATACAGAAAACCTGAAAATTGGGCATTACAAGATTCATTATATTATCTCATATGGCCGAATATATAAGTTCAATATATCATCACATGTAACCTCAAGTTCAAGTTCAATAAAACATCACATGTGACTGAATATACAAATACAATATAACCTCACATGTAACCGAATATACAAGTTCAATATAAGCTCACATGTAGTGGAATACACAAGTTCAATATAACTTTACATGTACATACCTATGTGGCCGATTATAGAAGTCATTTAGATCAACTTACTTACTCAATTTCCACATCAATGTAAAGTCTTATAGACATAGACATGAAATATATCACCAGCATAAAACCTGCTAGGCATAAGCCTGAATCACACATTGGCACAAGGCTTGCTAGACCCAAGGTCTGATATTTATTCACCGGCACTAAGCCTGCTAGGCACAAAGCCCGATCAAAGTCACCAGCACAAGACTTGCTAGGTTCAAAGCCCGAATATCACAATTATAAAATCATTCCATAACAGTTTATATATCAAAACGTCTAAATATTCCATGTAATCTATACAAACTTTTAGAGGTTTTAACTCAGTCGAATAAAACTCAACCATATTAATTCAATGATAAATCACATTTGGCTATTATACTAATAAACTATAAAATTTGAATCGTCATAGTAAAACATTCAATGTTCGAAATAAACGATGTTTAATTGCTGAAAGACTTACCTCGGATATCGACGGATGTTACAAATCGGCTATTCGATTATTTTTGCTTTTCCCTGATCCAAGTCCGATTTCTTTTCTTCTTGATCTATATAATTTCAAATTAACCTCATTTAAACACAATTTCATTCAATTTAATCCAACAACACATAAATGGGCAAATTACCATTTTACCCTTGATATTTCATACTTTTACAAATTAGTCTGAATTGCATAAAACACAAAATACACAAAATCTCACCACATCATAGTTAGGCCGAATCTTCCTCATACTCATACTAGTCCATATATTTCATTTATTTTGCATTTTATTCGTTCAATTTATTATTTTTGCAATTTAGTCCTAATAACTCAAAATCATCAAAAACTCCAATACAAAACATGTTAATCTAAAACATATTTTTCATATTTCATCATCAAACATCAAAAAACACAAATATTCATCAATGGCATAACTCAAAATATTCATCAAAATCAAAAATTCAACCATGGGTCGGGTAGTATTCGAAGCAACGATCTCAAAAACGTAAAAATTACCAAAAATCGAAACAAAACATACCCTAAAATTGAATCAACAATGGTCGAATACCTAGTTTCTTATTCTTTTCTTTCTTATTTTATTTTCGGTAATAACAAAACAATATGAAACCTTATTTTATTTATTTATGTTATGATATATTATATATTATTTCATAAGTTACCAAATTAACCTTTGTTAATTAATACGAAACCAATATATATAAAGGTCATAGCCGTCCATGATATAATTAAAAGGTAAAATTGAAACATAAATACTCCATATTAAAAAGCCACTAACATTTCAATCCTTATGCTTTAAACTACCAAGTTTTCATTTTACGCGATTAAGCCCTTTTATTTAATTAAGCACACAAACAATCAAATTTTCATACGAAACTTTCATATATTCTAATTCACATATAATAAACACTAAAAATAATATTTAAATATTTTTCTAACTCGGATTCGTTATCCCGAAATCACCATTCTGATTAGGGTCTAAATCGGACTGTTACAACTCTCCCCCTTAGGGATTTTCGTCCCCGAAAATCTTACTGGTGAATAGGTTGGGATAATGTTCTTTCATTGAATCCTCTAACTCCCAAGTTGCTTCCTCAACCCCATGTTTATTCCATAGCACTTTCACTAACAAAATTTTCTTATTTCGTAATTCTTTAATCTTGAGAGCCAGAATACGAATCAGTTCTTCCTCGTAAGTCAAATCTGACTGAATCTCAATCTCTATTGGACTAATCACATGTGAGGGCTTGGATCTATATCACCGAAGCATCGAAACATGAAATACATTATGGATCTTTTCTAACTCAGGTGGCAACAACAATCTGTATGCAACCGGCTCAATTCGTTCGATAATCTCATAAGGCCCAATAAATCTCGACTTAATTTGCCTTTACGACCAAATCTGAGTATTTTCTTCCATGATGAGACTTTCAAAAACACTCTATCCCTGATCTGAAACTCTATATCTTTACGTTTCAAGTCCGCATATGATTTCTGAAGATCTGATGCTATTTTCAGACTTTCACGGATCACTTGCACTTTCTGTTCAGTTTCTCTGATCAAATCGACCCCGTGTATCTTATTTTCACTGAGTTCAGTCCAGTACAATGGTGTACGACATTTACGACAGTACAAAGCCTCATAAGGTGCCATTTTGATACTCAATTAAAAGCTGTTATTGTATGTAAATTCAATCAGAGGTAAGTATCGTTCCCACGTACCTTCGAACTCGAGAATGCAACATCTCAACATATCCTCAAGTATCTAAATGTCTGCTCAAACTGGCCATCTGTTTGAGGATGGAAAGCAGTGCTGAAATGTAATTTCGTACCTAATGCATCTTGTAGTTTCTTCCGAAACCATGATGTAAACCTTAGATCTCTATCCGAAACAATAAATATAGGCACACCATGCAACCTCACAATCTGAGAAACATACAATTCAGCCAGCTTATCAAGCGAGTAATCTGTACGAACCGAAAAAAAGTGAGCAGATTTAGTCAATCTATCTACAATAACCTAGATTGCATCTTTCTTGCTCGGTGTCAATGGTAAACCGGATACAAAATCCATCGTGACTCTGTCCCATTTCCATTCAGGTATCATGATTGGCTGAAGCAACCCAGAAGGTACCTGATGTTCAGCTTTTACTTGTTGACAGACTAAACATTTCGAAACAAAGTCAGAAATGTCTCGTTTCATACCATACATCTTCGTACTACTTGGGTGAACAGATAACCGGCTGCTATAAGCTTCATTCAAAATCATCTGAACCAACTCTGAATTCCTTGGGACATATATTCGATTTTTGAATCTCAAACAGTCATCATCATCAACTCAAAACTCTAAATCAGCATTTAAATCACATTGAGCTCGTTTTGCAATCAACTCATTATCAACCTTCTGGGCATCGCATATTTGTTGAACAAATAACGGTCTTGCTTTCAATTTAGCTGTTATTGAACCATCATCAGACATAGCCATATGCGCATTCATTGCATGCAAAGTAAATAATTATTTTCAACTTAAAGCATCAGAAACAACGTTAGCCTTTCCCGGGTGATAGTCAATCACAAGCTCGTAGTCTTTTAGTAATTCTAACCATCAGCGTTGTCTGAAATTCAGATCTTTCTGAGTCATTAAGTATTTCAGACTTTTGTGATCGGAATAAACATGACATTTTTCACCGAACAGATGGTGGTAACATATTTTCAACTCAAACACAATAGCTGCCAATTCTAGGTCGGGTGCCAGATAGTTCTTTTCATGGGGCTTCAACTGTCTCGAGGCATAAGATATAACTCTGCCTTCCTGCATCAAAACACAGCCCAAACCATTTAAAGATGCATCACTATGGATAACAAATTCTTTACCCGATTCTGGTTGAACTAGCACTGGAGCTTCAGTCAAAAGAGCTTTCAACTGATCAAAACTTTTCTGACACTTTTCTGAATATTCAAACTTAACATATTTCTGTAATATCTTTGTCATCGGGGTTGCAATCATAGAGAAACCTTTCACAAATTATCTATAGTAACTAGCAAGTCCCAGAAAAATATCAGACTTCAGAAATGTTTCTCGGAGGTTTCCAATCAAGTACAGCTGAAATCTTGCTCGGATCAACCCGAATAACCGATGTTGATACAACATGGCCCAGAAAACTGACTTTGCTTAACCAGAACTCACATTTACTAAATTTCGCATACAACTGCTTATCTCTCAAAGTCTTTAGCACAAGTCTCAAATGCTCAACATGTTCAGTTTCATCACAGGAGTAAATCAAAATGTCATCTATGAACACGACTACAAACCGATCTAGATATTGTCTGAAGATCCGATTCATCAAATCCATAAAAACAGCAGGTGCATTAGTAAGTCCAAAAGGCATAACCAAAAACTTATAATGTTCGTACCTTGTTCGAAAGGCAGTCTTTGGCACATCAGATCTTTAACTCACAACTAATATTAGCCGGATCTCAAATCTATCTTCAAAAACACTGTAGCCCCTTTCAGCTGATCAAACAAATCATCAATCCGTGGCAACGGATACTTATTCTTTATAGTCACCTTATTTAACAGGCGGTAATCAATACAAATTCTCATAGTTCTGTCTTTCTTTTTCACAAATAACACAGGCGCACCCCAGGGAGAGAAACTCGGTCGCGCGAAACCTCTATCTGTCAATTCTTGCAACTGTGCTTTCAACTCTTTTAATTCAGTAGGTCTCATTCTATACGGAGCTATCAAAATCGGAGTCGTCCCTGGTACTAACTCAATACCAAACTCTACCTCTCAGATAGGTGTCAAACCCGACAATTCTTTAGGAAACACGTCTGGATACTCGCACACAACTGGTACGGATTCAATCTTCTTTTCAGTCACTTTACTATCAAGCACATAAGCAAAGTAAGCTTCACAACCTTTTCTCACATACTTCTGAGCTAACATCGAAGATATTACAGCTGGTAAACCACTCAGATCATTAGATTCAATCAGAATAATCTCATTGTTCTGACATCTCAAATCAATGATCTTTCTTTTGCAATTAAGAACATCAAATCGGCCGGAAAGCATGAATCTCAAATCATCAACGGGCAATTTTTACACACTTTGTCAACCAGAACACACTGACCCAGGGGGTTTGATAGTCGAATCACAAACTCAGTAGACTCAACAGGCAAAGTCTTACTGGATACTAATGTTTCACACACATATGAATGAGTCGAACTAAGATCATTCAATGCAATAACATTAATATCATAAAGAGTGAAAGTACCGATAATAACATCTGGGGAAGAAGCCTCCTCGCGAGCGCGTATAGCATA
The DNA here is from genome assembly GCA_025698465.1 of Gossypium longicalyx. NCBI lineage: Eukaryota > Viridiplantae > Streptophyta > Magnoliopsida > Malvales > Malvaceae > Gossypium > Gossypium longicalyx. The sequence goes on along the minus strand of CM046998.1, from coordinate 40,415,365 downwards.
TGCTCTGGTAGGTGCATGAGCCTCAGATCGAACTGCTGAATCTTTCATCTCTCTCTGACTGCCACTCACATTACCCATATTTCTAGGTGGTCTGCCCCACATTGGCACATTTCTTTGCCTCTCACTCTGAACAGTGTTTTGCTCTGCTAACATCGGGCACTCTCGAATAAATGATCCATCGATCCACATTTAAAACAAGACTGATCATGCAATCTGCAATCTCCAGAATACCATTTACCACAATGCTTGCACTCGACTCCATTTTGTCGAACATTGCCAACACTAGCTATCGAAGTGGCTCATGAACTCACAAGGGGTCGGTCTCGATCTCGTCTAGAAAAGGTCGTAGTAGCCTTAGATCGACTAGAATCATCTCTGAACTTCTTTGATGCAGACTGAAAAGTCTTACCTGATGATCTTTTACGGAAATCTCTGGCTTCAAAATCAGCTTTTCTTTTCTCTTTTCCAAGCTCTTTGTCTTTGCAAGCTCACTCAACAAGTACCACGAACTCTTTGATTTCAAGTATACCAACCAGCAATTTAATGTCTTCATTCAAACCGTCTTCGAATCTTTTACACATGATAGCTTCGGTTGAAACACATTCACCAGCATATCTACTTAGTCTCACAAATTTTTGTTCGTACTCGGTTACAGTCATACACCCTGTTTCAATTCCAGAAATTCTTTGTGCTTCTGATCGATAAATCTCTGGTTGATGTATTTCTTACGAAACTCAGTCTAAAAGAATTCCCAGGTCACTATCTCTTTCGGGACCACCGATACTAGTGTATTCCACCAGTGATATGTAGTGTTTCGTAATAAAGATATGGCACACTTTAAACATTCATCCGGAGTACAAGATAACTCATCGAACACACGGATAGTATTATCGAGCCATAACTCAGCCCGCTCAGCAACATCATCATCATTAGCTTTAAACTCTTCGGCCCCGTGTTTTCTGATTTTATCAACAGGAGGCCTGTTAAATCTCATTGGATCAATCATCGGGGGTACCATAGGTATTGGAGATGGATTATTCGGGGGTGGAGGTTGTTGTACAGCCGGATTAGTCCGGATATACTGAGTAAACCAATCGTTCATCATTTGATAGAAGGCTTGCTTAGCCTCTCCCTCATGGCTACTCAAGATAGGTCAAGATTCAACTGGCGTTGTCCCTTGTGCGGGAGCAGGCGCTACACTCTCGACATCATCGACTACAGCTCTGTCAAGATCCATTACTATATGAAAACACATTTTTAAATGTCAGAAGTCATCACACTATCGCAGTATATATATTATGGCATGTATGGCTAGATTCACACATGCTACGTTAGTCCTAGAATCGACTAAACCGTAGCACTGATACCAATAAAATGTAACAACCCTAACCCATATCCGTCTGCGAATTGGGTTTACGAGGCATTACCACACATACTATAAATTAAACTGACTTTTCTTACATTTCATACCACCAAGAATATCAAAACATTAAAAACTTATCAAACTCAAATTTCTGCAATTTACTTATTACAATTTCGAATACATTAATCCTAATTCCAATGCAGAAATGATCATACTTTGCTGAACAGATATCGTAAAAAAGCACATTCAAAATTTCAACTAATTCAATTCGAACAAATATCAAAAATCAAATGAACAAATTCCATAATTATCAAATTCGAACCAAACTTGTATATATATATATATAAAACCATGTTCACATATTTAAAATTCTCAAAGTTCGTTTCTCTATACCAATCACCTTAATGCCATTTTCATAATTAAATCATATTCCATCATAACACATCACTTAATACATCAAATATATGCCAATTTCTATTTCGTTAATGGTATATCAAACAAATCAATTATCAATATCTGCACAAGCTCATAAATAAATCAAATGAAATCATATTGCATATGTTAATATGCAATTACATATGCAATTTAAGTACATTATAACATGGCCGAATATACTAATATTTCATAAATATATATATACTACGCAATCTACCCTAAAGTTAAAGGCCATACTTAACATTTGATTACAAACTAAAACAATCAACCAAAATAATCATGAAACTTATTCATTACTTACCATTTAACAACCGAACTTATCAAGCTAATATACTACCATCCATCACTCTAATTATATCACATTTCATATGTAACACCTCTAACCCGTATCCATCATCGAATTAGGGTTACGAGGCAATAACTAACCGAAAACATAATAATTTTACTTTTTAAAACATTCACGAATTTTACACATATCATTTTAGCATTATACGAATTATACAACTAATTTAACCTTAAACATATCTTAAAAATCATAATACATAATACAAATCATTACACAAGTCAAATATAATATACTTTTAAGTATAAACACATTTGAACCAACTCATATAATAAGCCAACATCATCTTGAACAATTATGCACTTCCATAATCTATCTTAACCTAAATGCATAAAACTCATGATTTTTCTTTAGCAAATTCACATATAATTATTTTAATAGTAATTTACAAAAGTTACTATTCATTTGGTTAATTTTCATCTCATTAACCGAATAGGCACATACCTATCATCATTTTCCTTTCAACTTTATTTCATCACAAACAAATATACAACCGCACATGGAAACATGTATAAACATCCTATAATTTACCTTTTCTAAACACATCATTCAAATATATTTTACCTAACAAAAAACCTTAACCAAAACAATTAATTATGCCATAAAATTTTATACATACAATGATCATTACATCAACCACTTCCAAATTTACTAACATCATTAAACCATTTTCAAACATACAACATTTATCACATAGACCATTCATGTATAATATATAACATCATAACTAAAAGTGAGCTCAAACCATAACCAAAGTATGACCGAAATTATCATGGAAATTAAGCCATTTACGCATGGCTCAAGTTATACATATTCAAGGTCGAACAAAATACATATTAGCCTATACATGCCATAAGTTCAAAAAAAGACTTTTAAAAATACTGAAGGTTGACGATAGTGTGGATGACTTCGATGACGATCCTCGAGCTCGTAACTTACAACCAAAATCTATAAAACAGAGTAACAAAAACACACAGAGTAAGCTAACTTAGCTTAGTAAGCCTTAAGCAAATTAAACAACTCAAATGAATAATCAAAACATTTCATACAAGCTGAATTGTACTATTAAAGATATACTTTAACTCAAATAAGTTACCTTGGTTGAATGTTCAAGGTCAATTATAACACGACATAAATACTTACCTATATAACCGAATATACAAAATCCAATATATCATCTCACAAATACTTACCTATATGGCCAAATACACAAGATTCATTATATTATCTCATATGGTCGAATATATAAGTTCAATATATCATCACATGTAACCTAAAGTTCAAGTTCAATAAAACATCACATGTGACCGAATATACAAATTCAATATAACCTCACATGTAACCAAATATACAAGTTCAATATAAGCTCACATGTAGCCGAATACACAAGTTCAATATAACTTTACATGTACATACCTATGCGGTCGATTATAGAAGTCATTTAGATCAACTTACTTGCTCAATTTCCACATCAATGTAAAGTCTTATAGGCATAAGCTTGAAATAAATGACCGGCATAAAACCTACTACGCATAAGCCTTAATCACACACCGGCACAAGGCCTGCTAGACCCAAAGTCTGATATTTATTCACTGGCACTAAACCTGCTAGGCACAAAGCCCGATCAAAGTCACCATCATAAGACTTGCTAGGCTCAAAGCCCGAATATCACAATTATAAAATCATTCCATAACAGTTCAGATATCAAAACGTCCAAATATTCCATGTAATTCATACAAACTTTCAGAGGTTTTAACTGAGTCGAATAAAACTCAACCATATTAATTCAATGATAAATCACATTTGGCTATTATACTAATAAACTATAAAATTTGAATCGTCATAGTAAAACATTCTACGTTCGAAATAAACGATATTTAATTGCTTAAAGACTTACCTCGGATATCGACGGACGTTATAAATTGACTATTCGATTATTTTTGTTTTTCCCCGATCCAAGTCGGATTTCTTTTGTTCTTGAGCTATATAATTTCAAATTAACCTCATTTAAACACAATTTCATTCAATTTAATCCAACAACACATAAATGGGCAAATTACCATTTTACCCCTAATATTTCATACTTTTACAAATTAGTCCTAATTGCATAAAACACAAAATACACAAAATCTCACCACATCATAGTTAGGCCGAATCTTCCTCATACTCATACTAGTCCATATATTTAATTTATTTTGAATTTTAGTCCTTTAATTTATTATTTTTGCAATTTAGTCCTAATAACTCAAAATCATCAAAAACTCCAATACAAAACATGTTAATATAAAACATATTTTTGATATTTGATCATCAAACATCACAAAACACAAATATTCATCAATGGCATAACTCAAAATATTCATCAAAATCAAAAATTCAAGCATGGGTTGGGTAGTATTCGAAGCAACGATCTCAAAAACGTAAAAATTATCAAAAATCGAAACAAAACATACCTTAAAATTGAATCAACAATGGTCGAATACCTAGTTTCTTATTCTTTTCTTTCTTATTTTATTTTCGATAATAACAAAACAATATGAAACCTTATTTTATTTATTTATGTTATGATATATTATATATTATTTCATAAGTTACCAAATTAACCTTTGTTAATTAATACAAAACCAATATATATAAAGGTCATAGCCGTCCATGCTATAATTAAAAGGAAAAATTGAAACATAAATACTCCATATTAAAAAGCAACTAACACTTCAATCCTTATGCTTTAAACTATCAAGTTTTCATTTTACGCGATTAAGCCCTTTTCTTTAATTAAGCACACAAATAATCAAATTTTCATACGAAACTTTTACACATGCTAATTCACATATAATAAACACTAAAAATAGTATTTAAATATTTTTCTAACTCAAACTCGTGGTCCCGAAACCACTGTTCCGATTAGGGTCTAAATCGAACTGTTGCATATATAAAAGGGTAAGAGATTGATACTGTAACACCCCTTACGCATACCCTAGATTGGGAAAAGATTCAAGGCATTACCGTACACTTTCACCGGTATTTTGGTAAAACTGGGTCTTAAAATTTTCATTTCAAATTAAAACCATCAAACATATTTACATTGTCCCTATTATGGGCCTACGTGGCCCAAAATAGACATTAAAAATGGTCTAGGACTAAACCGAGAACTTGAGGAAAACTTAGGAAATTTTCATGCTTTACGTCTCACATGCCCGTGTAGAGGCAGGGAACACGCCCGTGTGCTCTCTACACGCCCGTGTCCTCCAGTCATAGAACTCTTTGACTATGACATTTGCATCAATTTAGCGTCACATGATAGTATCACACGGTGTGTGGCCAGACTGTGTGGTCAATTAAAATTAAATGAATTTTTCATAAAAAGGTGCAGACTTCACACAGCCAGAGTACACGCCCATGTGGGTAGGCTGTGTCCCTCACACGGCCAAGACATATGCCCGTGTCTTAGCCCGTGTGTTTACTACTGAGCATGCTGACTTGCAAAGTTAAGGTGTAGGGGACACACGGCCATTCAACACGCCCGTGGGGTAGACTGTATGTCACACATGGTCCAGACACATGGCCGTGTGTCTACCCGTGTAGACCGTTTGTGTAACACCCCTTACCCGTATCCGACGCCGAGATAGGGTTCGAGGCATTACCGAACTTAAAAATTCACAAACATGTAAAATTGGGTCACAAAATTTTGTCCAAAATTAAAACTTTTCAAACACATGCATATCGTCCCTTATACAGGCTTTCAAAGCCTAAAACATACATCGGGGCGGTTCGAGACTAAACCGAGAATTTTCAATAAACTTTGGACAACTTAAACAATTTTTCTTACTTTAGAGAGTCACACGCCCGTGTCGGTTGGGCTGTGTGGTCACACACGCCTGTGTGGCTTGGGACACGCCCGTGTCCTCAGCTCGTGTAACTCTCTGTTTGTGATGTCAGCAAAGTAATTTGAACCACACGGCTAGGCCACACACCCGTGTGCTAGGTCGTGTCCTCCACACGGCTGAGACACATTGCCGTGTCTCTGCCCATGTGGCTAGCACTTAGGCTATTTTCCAAGCCTTTTTGTTACCATTAATACCTCACATACTTAAATACATTATAGACACATACAATGCAACATCAAGTAAATGTTTAAACATCCTCCATTAAGACTCAATTTTAATATTCATATATCATCATACATGTGTTTTGCTTACTCATTTTATACCAATTCTAAACACACCAATTCACAATCAATTGAACATGTCATTTTGATTATTACTTATACATTTATACCATGCTTATCTAAGTCATTCCACACCAATTTTATGTTCAAGCATTATTGACTTATTGCCATATCACACTTTTATTTTCTGATTATGACCACTTCGTTTGGTCATAAGACATTCATCTAGCATACATACCGTAATACTAACTATTCATATCAAAAAAAATATTGTCACGTGACCACATCACCAGGCATCAGTACATAACTTGGATAAATAGGCTTACAAGCCATAACCATCATAAGCCACATCTCATGGCTATATATAATGTACTAATATAAGCCAACATCTTGGCCAAAACGTAAGAACACATATCAATAATTAAGTCCCTATACATGCCACTCACTTGAAGACATTAATATTCATCAATTCTCCAAAGGAGGTAGCTTGATAGTGTAAGGTTGCTTCCGACGATCTCCAACCCCGAGCTAACCTGTCAACACTAAAGAAATGGAAAGGAGGGAGTAAGCTTAAAGCTTAGTAAGTCCATATGAAAATAATAAGAAAATTATCAACATGATTCCATGGAAATATAATCATAATTACACTTTTACTTGTTTTCTGGTCATGCTATTTTCTCGAGTCATAGTTACTAATTTATTTATATCTGGATCTACAAAACTCCAAATTAAGATCTGTAAATTTTCCCTAAAACTAAACTCATATTTATTTATACCATAAATTTTCCAGAATTTTTGGTCTAGCCAATAAGTACAGGTTATTCTTTAAAGTTACCCCTGTTCTGCTGCTTGACAGCTTCGACCTTTCTTTACTAAAAATTGATTATCTCATGGTACGAGTTTTGATTAATGTTTCTGTCTATTTCTCTTGAAAATAGACTCATTAAGGATTTATTCATATAAATCCTAGCCCATAATCATTTTTTTTCCAATTTTTAGTGATTTTCCAAATTTCAGAAGGGAAGCCCGAAATCACTCTGACTCTATCTCACAAAATTTCTAATATCTCATAATATGAAACTTTTTTACTTACACCGTTTCTTCTATGTGAAACTAGATTCAATAAGATTTAATCTCATATCTTATTCAGTCTTTAACAGTCTTTAATTCATTTTGCACAATTTTTAGTGGATTTTCAAAGTCACACAACTGCTAATGTCCAACATTGTCTTAGTGCAATATAATGGTAACTATCATAAGTTCATTTTCAACTAATCATAAACTTACCATTTCATGGATTTCATGTTCAATTTCACAAAGACATAATAACATAACCATAAAGAGTATTCATCATTCAAACCCTTTTGGCTTACTTATCATATTCACATATATACTTGCTCATCATAAATCGCTCTTTACCAAGTCATTATTCATAAGTTTAGCATATGTACCTGTACTCATCGTAGTATATCATATAACCATACCTCTTTAACATGCCCTCCTTGAGACTTTCATCACATTCATTACATTACCCGTTGAGCACATCAGAATACTATTGGATACGTGGAAAACTTGCACATAAGTGCCTCATGTACATGCGTAGCCAAAGCTACCTCATAACATGTAGACATCCATAGTGAACTTGAACCAACTCAACGAGCTCGGATGTTAAATGCATCGCATCCATAATGAACTCGGACCAACTCAACGAGCTTGGATGCCTGCATCCATAATGAACTCAGACCAACTCAACGAGCTCGGATACCCGCATCCATAATGAACTCAGACCAACTCAACGAGCTCGGATGCCTCACATATATTACAAACTTGGACCAGCTCAACAAGTTTAGATTTCTCACGAACTCGGACCAACTCAATGAGCTTGGATCTTTTATTTCCTAGTGACATGTCACTTGTATCCTAACTATTCCTAAGGTTCAAACGGGATTTTCTTCACTTACACGTAGCATCCTTATCGCACTTGCTTGTCATGTCCTGAACAATGACCATAACATTATTCATGCTTACGAATTCACCATTCTCATATTCATGAAACAAACATGGCATTGCTCATAATTGCATTTAGGCATTTATCACATAATACAATCATCATATCAACTATATAAATATTCACCACACAATGTTAACACATCAATTTAAGTTCAAGCTTAAACAATGATATTATTGCATTATTATTGACATACGAACTTACCTCGAATGTGAGCACGACTATATATTCTGATTTAGTCCATAATCTCATTCATTTCCAATCTATGCCCAAATCTCATTTTCCTTGATCTATAATATCACATTAAGCTTACTAATTAGTCACATTATTCGTATGGGTCCAAAAATCATATTTTTACAAATTTATGTTTTGACCCCTAAACTTTTACATATTTGCACTTTTCCTCCAGGCTCGTAAAATGATTTTTATTCAATTATCCCATTTTATAGGCATAACCGAACCATTTTTATAGCTATAGCAAAATACAATTCTCATCATAACACCTTTTTATACCATTTTTACAACTTTTGCAAAATGGTCCTTTCGGACATTTTCGTCGAAAATCGCTTAGTAAAAGTCGTTTATTTAACACCCAACACTCATTTTCTACCATTAGACATCAAAATACAAGCACGTCACTCATGGGTAAATTTTTAAACATAAACCCTAGCTCAAAATAATGGTAGAAATAGGTAAATCAAGTTACCGGGACTTCAAAAATGTAAAACAAAATTAAAAAGGGGCTCGGGATCACTTACAAATGGGCTTGGAAGCTTGAACCAAACCCTAGCCATGGTGTCCATGCTAGTTTCGACTGGATGGAGAAGATGATACCAATTTTGGCTTATTTTCTCTTTTTAATCTTTTAATTACAAAATAACTAAAATATCATTTTTACTATTCTTTCAAAATTTTAACATACAAGCCCATTTTTGTACAAATTTTTAAAATTTTGTCAAATTAATCTTTAAGGACCTCTAATTAATAATTCAATTCAATCTCATGCTTGAATATTCTTGAACTCAAGTTTTACAATTTATTCAATTTAGTCCTTAAAGTCCAATCGTGCACCTTAGACATAAAATTTCTTCATGAAATTTTTACATAAGCATATAAACATGTCATAGACCTTAATAATCATAAAATAATTATTTCTAATCCAGATTTGTGGTCTCAAAACCACTGTTCTGACTAGTGTAACACCCCTTACCCGTACCCGAGATCAGGACCGAATATGAGGTGTTACCAGACATGTACTCGAACATTTTCGGGAAATACGGGTTATAAAATTTCATTCCAATATAAAACCAAACAAATTTCATCTTAATTTCCCTATTATGGGCCTACGAGGCCCTAAACACACATTGAAAAAATGCGAGACTAAATCGAGAACTTACAAAAGTTTATAAAAAAATTTCTAGGTAAAGCCTCACACGCCCGTGTGAAGGCAATGCAAACGCCCGTGTCCCTTACCCATGTGGAATTAATTCAATTTATTCCGTATTTCGAACCTACAGGGGTTTTTAAACCGCCAAGCACACGCCCGTGTCCCTAGCCCGTGTCCTTCACATGGCCTAGACATGCCCATGTGGACACCCGTGTCCAAAAACTCGAGCATTCTGTTTACGACATTAGCATGCATTTAGGGGCACACGGCCAAGACACACGCCCGTGTACTAGGCCGTGCCCTCCACACGGTTGAGACACATAGCCGTGTCTCTACCCATGTGTTTACTACCATGCATTTTGACTTCAAAATTTTAGGTGCAGTGGACACACGGCCATACCACACACCCATGGGGTGATTCATGGGTCACACACGGCCTGGACACACGCCCATGTGTCTACCCGTGTGGACCTTGTTAGGCTATTTTCTAAGCCTTTGGTCACCCTCTAACATCTACTCTCACTTATAGGTTTCCATAACACATAACAAGGCCTGATTATATACTTAAATGACCTCGATAAACCTCACTGCATGTAAACCTCATTTCATCGATTTTACACATGCTAGGTTATTTTCTTCGTATAAAGGATTCATATACCTTATAACACTTTTAAGACTAGCTCATTATTATAACTCATTTCCAATTATGGCCAAGCCATCTCATGTAATTTGGTCACATTACTTAAGCCTAATTGCGATATGCCACATTTGAATGTCACAAGAACATTTAGACATAAACATGCACAAATTTGTAGGTCATAACCTACATCACGACGAGCCAATCCCCATGGCCATATACAAGTGAATGGGATATACCTTAATAAGCCTCCATATTGGCTAATCAATTGACACATATAACAAAATAAACAAAAGCCCTATACATGCCATTGAACAAAAGTAAAAGTATCTATATACCAAAGCTAGACAAAATGATAGTGTGTTGATTCTCCAACCGTCTTCCAATCTCTACGAGTCCTCGAGCTCTGTAAGACAGGGAAAAGAGAGGGGTAAGCATTTACATGCTTAGTAAGCCTGAATAACTGGAAAGTAAACTTACCAATTAATTAGCATACAACCATATTAGGCAATAAAACCAATAGGAATGGAATGGTTTCCTTATCATATGCACTAAATCAACAAGTTAGTCATATACCAATGCACCATGTAATTAATCTTAGATGAGCTCATCATTCAACATTTCCATTTATATATATTATACATATCTCATATTATCCCGTTAAGTTTCTCGAAAATCTAGATGGATTATCCATTTACCGTCAAGTTATAAGAGCGATCATTTCATGTATGCACTCTCGCGAACCTCACATCTTACGACGGGATTACCAGTTCAGGCTAAATCCCCCGTAATATAAATTTATAAGGTGATGTCGGGATTACCAGTCCAGGCTAAATTCCTTATAGCAACAAACACCCTTAATGAGCTCGAATCTGAATTACCAGTCCAGGCTAAATTCAGACCCTAATCGGATTACCCGTCTGGGTTTTCGGGAGGCTTGATCACTCAAGGAACACCCCTCTAGGCTAGACCCTTCCTATATTTCAGATCAACGGATTACCCGTCCGAGCTAAATCTTTTCTACAACACATGCAGGATCTCAAGTCACATGTAAATCATGGTTTATCCATCGAATTTCCCTTTTTAACCTCAACCTGGACATTTATCAACATGTCATTATTAAGGATGCATTTCACGGATTTTCATGCCAACATCAAATGCAATTATCATACATTTACAAATCATGCAATTAGGCATAATATGAGTTTACTTTAAGTTATCTGAACTTACCTGTTACTCATTCTGGTATCGTGTTTCGATTATTCCGAAACATTTCATTTTCCTCGATCAACCTTTAAAATTTGTTCCTCGGGGTCTATAACAACAAAAATGAGTCATCAATATCTCACATTATACATTTCGAGCCTAAATTTCACCTCTAGACAAAATAACCGTTTTACCCCTAACCTTTCACATTATTTACGATTTAGTCCCTAGGCTCGTATAACGAAATGCATGCAATTTCTACCTTACCCAAGCCTAGCCGAATGTTCTTTCGTCTTATGGCAGCCCAAAATTTTCCATTATTTCTCATCTTTCTACCAATTTTTACAACTACAAAATGGTCCCTAAAGCCATTTCCATGAAAAATCACCTAGTAAAAGTTGTTTACCATCTTTTAAACTTTTATATTCTTTCATAAACCATCAAAATACAAGTGACTCATGCATGGGTAAATTTCTAAACATGAACCCTAGCATGAAATATGGGTAGAAATAGAGAGAGTAAGTTACTGGGGTTTCAAAGATACAAAGAACATTAAAAACGGGGCTTAGAAGCACTTAATATTGAGCTTGGAAAGCTTGGAAACCCTAGCTATGGAGAACCCTAAAATTTTGGCAGCAACATGAAGAGAATGAGCTGCTTTTTGGCTTATTTTTCCCATTTTATTTCATTAATTAGCCAAATGACCAAAATACCCTCAAGCCCTTTCTTTCAAATTTCATCCATGCATGCCCATTTTTGTCTAAAAAATTAGAAATTGGGAAAATTGCTCTTTAAGACCTTCTAATTAATAATCTAAAGCAATTTCATACAAATTGCTTCAAGAACTCAAGTTTTGTAATTTATTCAATTTGGTCCTTGTTTTCCAATTGAACACCTTACTCATAGAATTTCTTCATGAAACTTTACCACATGTATATTATCATACTCTAGACCTCATAATAATCATAAAATATATATTTCAATGTCAGATTTGTGGTCCCAAAATCACTGTTCCGACTAGGCCCTATTTCGGGATGATACATTTCTCCCGCCTTAGGGACTTTCTCCCTCGAAAGTCTTACCAGTAAACAGGTTTGGATATTGGCTTCTCATGGTTTATTCTGGTTCCCATGTGGCTTTTTCCACTCCGTGCCTGTGCCATAGGACTTTTACCAAAGCCACATCTTTATTTCTTAGCTGTTTAACCTCACGAGCCAAAATTTTGACTGGTTCTTCACCATAGGTCATGTCGGTCTAATTTCAATCTCCATCAGTGAAATTACATGAGAGGGGTCTAATCGATATCGCCTTAACATAGACACATGAAACACATCGTGAATCTTTTCTAATTCTGGTGGCAATGCGAAACGATAGGCTAATGGTCCAATTCTTTCAGTGATCTCGTATGGTCCAATAAATCGCGGACTTAGTTTGCCTTTCTGGCCAATTCTCAATACCTTTTTCCATGAAGATACTTTCAAGAATATTCTATCTCCAAATTGAAATTCGATCTCTTTTCTTTTCAGATCAGCATATGAATTTTGCCTATCGATGTTGCTTTCAAACAGTCACATATCACTTTAAATTTTTCTTCAGTTTCCTTGATCAGATTAACTCTGTGAATCTGACTCTCCTTGAGATTTGTCCAATACAATGGAGTTCGGCACTTTCTGCCATACAAGGCCTCATAAGGCGCCATCTTCAAACTCATTTGGAAACTGTTATTTTAGGCAAACTCTACCAATGGCAGATATTTTTCCCAACTGCCTTGAAATTCGAGGATGCAACATCACAACATATCCTCAAGAATCTGAATCATCCATTCAGATTAACCATCGGTCTGTGGGTGAAAAGTTGTACTAAAACTTAATTTTGTACCCAAGGCTTCTTGTAACTTCTTTCAGAATCTCGAAGTGAATCTCAGGTCTCTGTTTGAAATAATCAATAGCGGTACCCCGTGTAATCTCACAATCTCAGATATATACAAGTCAGCCAACTTATCAAGTGAATAATCTGTCCTAACTGGAATAAAACAAGCCAACTTTGTCAACTTATCAACCACAACCCATATATCATCTTTCTTTTTTGGGGTCAATGGTAATTCTGTCACAAAGTACATAGTGATCCTGTCCCACTTCCATTCGGGGACCATCACAGGCTACAATAAACCCGAAGGTACTTGATGTTTAGCTTTGACTTGTTGTCATATCAAACATTTCGATACAAATTCGTAGATGTCTCTCTTCATGCCGTTCCACCAGTACATTTTCTTCAAATCATTATATATCTTTGTACTTCTCGGATGAATAGACAAACGGCTATCATGTGCCTCTTGCAAAATTTTCTGAATAATCTCATCATCTTTGGGTTTACAAACCCTATCTCTGAACATCAAACATCCATTAGGACCGATTTGAAAATCTAATTCGATACCCGACTTACAATGAGCTTATTTAGCTTGCAGGTCACTATTATTACTCTGAGCATCATAAATTTCTTGAAGAAATGTCGGCCTAGCCCTTAGCTCTGCCAAGACTGAACCATCATCAAGCAACGTCAATCAAGCGTCCATGGCCCTCAGTGCAAACAAAGATTTTCTTCTTAACGCGTCGGCAACCACAATTGCCTTTCCCGGGTGGTAATCGATGATCATCTCATAATCTTTAATTAATTCTAACCATCTCCGCTGTCTCAGAATCAATTCCTTTTGTGTCATCAGATACCTCAAACTCTTGTGGTCTGTAAATATACGACAAGTCTTACCATATAAATAATGCCTCCAAATTTTCAAGGCAAAAACAATGGCGGTAAGCTCTAAGTCGTGTGTCGAGTAATTCTTCTCATGCGGCTTCAACTGCCGTGAAGCATAGGCTATCACCTTGCCATCATGCATAAGTACACAACCCAGTCCACTTAAGGATGCATCACTGTAGACCACAAACTCTTTTCCTGACTCGGGCAATACTAGAACTAGAGCTTTAGTTAGTAGTGTCTTTAACTTCTCGAAACTCTGTTGACACTTTTCTGTCCATTCAAACTTAAAGTCTTTCTGTAGCAACCTTGTCATTGGATCCGCTATCATGGAGAATCCTTTCACAAATCTTCGGTAGTAACCGGCTAAGCCCAAAAAGCTTCTAACCTCGGTTACATTTTTAGGTCGTTTCCATTCAACGATAGTAGAGATCTTACCTGGATCAATTCGGATGCCTTCACCCAAAACAATATAACCCAAAAACACAATTTCTTGGTGCCAAAACTCACTCTTGCTAAACTTAGCATACAATTATTTTTCCCGTAAGGTCTGCAACATAGTTCTCAGATGCTTCGTATGCTCTGTCTCATCCTTGGAATAAATCAAAATGTCGTCAATGAACACAACGACGAACTTGTCCAAGTATGGTCGAAATATCCTATTCATTAGGTCCATAAACACGGCCAGTGCATTCGTCAACCCAAAAGGCATGACAAGAAATTCATAATGGTCATACCTCGTTTTGAAAGCTGTCTTAGGCAAGCCTGATTCCTTAACTCACAGCTGATAGTAGCTGAATCTCAAATCTATCTTAGAGAATATAGTGGCTCCCCTCAGCTGGTCAAACAAATTATCGATCCTTGGCAAAGGATACTTATTCTTGATAGTTACCTTATTCAATTGCCAATAATCTATACATAGCCTTATTGAACCATCTTTCTTCTTCACAAATAATACAAGAGCACCCTAAGGCAAAAACTTGGCCTTGAAAATCCTTTATCCGCCAGCTCTTGCAACTATGCTTTTAACTCTTTCAGCTCGGTTGGTGCCATCTTATACGGAGCAATTGAAATAGGAGCTTTTCCTGGCACCAGTTCAATACCAAACTCTATCTCTCTTTCAGGAGGTAATTCGAGTATTTCTTCTGGGAACACGTCTGAATATTCACATACTATTGGTACGTACTCAATCATCAACTTTGTTTCTTTAGTGTTCAATAGAAAAGCAAGGTAGGCTTCGTACCCTTTTCTCATATATCTTTCAGCAACCATTGATGTAATTACAACCGGCGGTGTATCCAATTCTCTTGAATCAACCCGTAGAATCTTACCATCTGGGCACCTCAATTCAATATACTTTCTACCACAGTTTACAATTACATCATGCAGGGCTAACCAATCCATACCAAGTATTACATCAAGCTCATCAAATGGTAATAACATAAGGTTAGCTGGAAAGCAATGAACCTGAATTGTCAAAGGATAATTCTTACAAACTTTATCAACCAGGACTGACTTTCCTAATGGGTTTGACACTCTGATAAAAAATTTTGTAGGTTCAATGGGTATATTCATACTAGACACCAATCTCATGCAAATGTATGAATGCGTCGACCCCGGACCAATTAAGGCAACAACACAAGTATTAAAAAGAGAAAAAGTACCCGTGATGATGTTAGAAGCAGAGGCTTCCACTCGAGCGGGTATTGCATACGTTCTTTTCAGGGCTCGAGCCTCTAATTTTACAGTGTCTTTAACTGCAACTCGACTGCCACTAGCACTTTCAGGATATTTCAGAGGCCTACCTCGTGGAATAGGACTACTCGACTTCAGGGCTAATTCTACCTCTTTATCGGTTCGCTCTGGGCAGTCTCTAAGGAAGTGGTCAAGAAAACCACATCTGTAGCATGCACCGCTCTTCATTCAGCACTCTCCGAAGTGAAATTTATTGTAGCTTTTACACTTTGGCTTTTGGTCATCTACACTTCCCACACTAGTCACTGTCGGGGAAGAAGACTTCTGGCTACGTCGTTTGGAGCTTTTCGCTCTACCTGAATATCCTACTGATGAAGTGGAGGGTTCACATTGGCTATTTGACTTCTTTGTGAAAAAAGAGAGCGTCCTACTGTTGGATCTCTTACTCGAAACTCGAGCTTCTCTCTTAGCTTACTTCCTTTTGAGCTCTTCGACCTTCTTGGCCCAATCAGCTAATGCAGCGAACTCTCGTATCTCAAGAATCCCAATCAACAGCTTGATTTCCTCATTCAGACCTTCCTCAAAGCATTTACACATTTCTGACTCGGTTTGAACCCATTCAGTCACATACTGACTTAGCCTTACAAACTCCCTTTCGTATTCCGCTACAGTCTTATTTCCTTATTTGAGTTCCAGGAACTCCTTTCGCTTCGAGTCTAAGAACCTTTGACTGATGTATTTCTTCTTAAACTCAGCTTGGAAAAATTCCCAAGTGATGTTTTCTTTTGGCACCACTGAAGATACAGTCTTCCACCAGTGGTATGCAGTATCCTTTAGAAGAGATACAACACACTTTAAACACTCCTCAGGTGTACACGATAACTTGTCATACTCATGTAGTGTTCTCAAGCCAGAATTCGGCTCGTTCAGCATCATCATTAGTCTTAGCTCTAAATTCCTCAGCCCCATACTTTCTAAGCTTGACTACAGAGGCTTCACCAATTCTTACAGGTGCCATACCTCGTGGCACTTCCTCATCAGGTCAGTTAGGGGGCGGGGGAGGTCGTGGTATGTTGGGGCGATTTCTCAAATAATCCCTAAACCACTCATCCATCATGTCAAAGAAGGCAGCTCTGGCTCTTCCCGGAATTCAGACATAGGCCTTCTACTACTACTAAAAATAGCTCATTGCACGAAAGCTGGAGCATGGCTCTCGGCTCCCTCAGAGTCATCTTGTGCTTGATTGGAAGACATTTACTATATTCAAAAACAATTTAAACAGTTAGGAGATATCACACTATCAACGTTTGTATAATGGCATGTATAGCTAAACTCGATACATTTTACGGTAGTCCTAGAATCGACCAAATTGGAGCTCTGATGCCACTAAATGTAACACCCCTTACCCGTACCCGAGACTGGGACCAGATATGAGGCATTACCAGACATGTACTCGAACATTTTCGGGAAATACGGGTTATAAAATTTCATTCCAATATAAAACTAATCAAATTTCATCTTAATGTCCCTATTATGGGCCTACGAGGCCCTAAACACACATTGAAAAACGATCCGGGACTAAACCAAGAACTTACGAAAGTTCATAAAAACTTTCTAGGTAAAGCCTCACACGCCCGTGTGCTTTAGGATACGCCCGTGTCCCCTACCCGTGTGGAATTAATTGAATTTATTTCCTATTTCGAACCTACAGGGGTTTTTACACGGCCAAGCACACGCCCGTGTCCCTGGCCCGTGTGGTCAACCATGTCTAAAAACTCGAGCATTCTGTTTATGACATCAGCATGCATTTAGGGGCACACGGCCAAGACACACGCCTGTGTGCTAGGCCGTGTCTCTACCTGCGTGTTTACTACCATGCATTCTGACTTCAAAATTTTAGGTACCATACCACAAGCCCATGGGGAGATCCGTGGGTCATATACGGCCTGGACACACACCCGTGTGGACCTTGTTAGGCTATTTTCCAAGCCTTTGGTCACCCTCTAACATCTATTCTCACTTATAGGTTTCCATAACACATAACAAGGCCTGATTATATACTTAAATGACCTCGATAAACCTCATTTCATGTAAACCTCATTTCATCAGTTTTACACATGCTAGATTATTTTCTTCGTATTAAGGATTTATATACCTTATAACACTTTTAAGATTGTCTCATTATTATAACTCATTTACAATTATGGCCAAGCCATCTCATGTAATTTGGTCACATTACTTAAGCCTAATTGCGATATGCCACATTTGAATGTCACAAGAACATTTAGACATAAACATGCACAAATTTGTAGGTCATAACCTACATCATGACGAGCCAATCCCCATGGCCATATACAAGTGAATGGGATATACCTTAATAAGCTTCCATATTGGCTAATCAATTGACACATATAACAGAATAAACAAAAGCCCTATACATGCCATTGAACAAAAGTAAAAGTATCTATATACCAAAGCTAGACAAAATGATAGTGTGTTGATTCTCCAACCGTCTTCCAATCTCTACGAGTCCTCGAGCTCTGTAAGACAGGGAAAAGAGAGGGGTAAGAATTTACATGCTTAGTAAGCCTGAATAACTGGAAAGTAAACTTACCAATTAATTAGCATACAACCATATTAGGCAATAAAACCAATAGGAATGGAATGGTTTCCCTATCACATGCACTAAATCAACAAGTTAGTCACATAACAATGCACCATGTAATTAATCTTAGGTGAGCTCATCATTCAACATTTCCATTTATACATATTATACATATCTCATATTATCCCGTTAAGTTTCTTGAAAATCTCGATGGATTATCCATTTACCGTCAAGTTATAAGAGTGATCATTTCATGTATGCTGTAACACCCCTCACTCAAATTCAGCTTTAGGACAGGGCTCGAGGCATTACCAGGTTTAAACTTTTACGACATACTAATCCGGTTTACCAACTTTCATCCAAAATTTAAAACTTTACACACACACATGCATATTGTCCCTTATACAAGCCCTCGAGGCCTGAAATATACATCGGAACGGTTCGGGACAAAACTGAAAACATTCGATCGGTTCTGGGCAACTTAATGATTTTCTTACCTTGGTGAGTCACACGCCCGTGTGGGTGGGGCCGTGTGGTCACACACACCCATGTGGCTTGGGACATGCCCGTGCCTTCAACCTGTGTGCCTCTCTGTTTAAGACTTCAATATGTATCTAGGGACACACGGCTAAGACACACGCCCGTGTGCCTAACCCGTGTGCTATACTGACTTAAAATTTCAAGTGCAGGGGACACACGGCCATGCCACACACCCATGAGGACAAGCTATGTGTCACACACGTCATAGACACACGCCCGTGTGCCTACCCGTATGGACCTTATTAGGCTAGTTTCCCAGCCTTTGATCACCCTCTATCAACCAAACATACTTATGGGTTACTTTAGTACATGTTAAGGCCAAATTATACACTTATATAAAGCTTTGATTAACCTCATTGCATATAAACCTCGTATCATTGGTTTCATACATGCTAAGTAATTCTCATCTTGCATTTAAGGATTTCCATGTCTACTTGACATATTTAAGATTGGCTCGTTTTTATAACTCATTGCCAATTGAAGATCAAGCCATTGCATATGAACATAAACATGCATAGATTTGTAGGTCTTAGCCTACTTCAAAATGAGCCGATTTCCAAGTCCATATACAAAAAGATATGTATAATTTTACATGCCTTCATCTTGCAAAATCTAATGATACATATAACCAAATACTCAAAAGTTCTATACATGCCATTGAACAAAACATAAGTGTCTATATACCAAAGCTGAATTAGTTGATAGTGTGTTGATTCTCCAACCGTCTTCCAATCGTTACGAGTCCTCGAGCTCTGTAAGATAGGGAAAAGAGAGGGGTAAGCATTTACATGCTTAGTAAGCCCGAATAACTGGAAAGTAAACTTACCGATTAATTAGCATAAAGCCGTGTTATGCAATAGAATCAACAAGCATAATAATGGTATTACTATCACATGTACTCAATCAACAAATTAGTCACAATAAAAAGGTACCATGTAATTTATCTTAGATTAGCTCACCATTCATCATTTCATTCACATACATCGTATTAATCCCGTTGAGTTTCTAGAAAATTTCGATGGATTATCCATTCTCCGTCAATTCATACGAATGATTCCTTTCAAGTATGCACTCCCGCAAACCTCACATTTTACGGCGAGATTGCCAGTCCAGGCTATATCCCTCGTATCGTAAACTCATAAGGTGATGTTAGGATTACTAGTCTAGGCTAAATCCTTTGTAGTGACAAACACCCTCAATGAGCTTGGATCTGAATTGCCAGTCCAGGCTAAATTCAAACCCTAATCGGATTACCTGTCCAAGCTAAATCCTTAAAGCACATATATTCTTCAGGCTATGGAGAACCCTAAAATTTCGGTAGCAACATAAAGAGAATGAGCTGATTTTTGGCTTATTTTTCCCATTTTATTTCATTAATTAGCTAAATGACCAAAATGGCCTCAGGCCCTTTCTTTCAAATTTCATCCATGCATGCCCATTTTTGTCCAAAAACTTAGAAATTGGGAAAATTTCTCGTTAAGACCTTCTAATTAATAATCTAAAGCAATTTCATACAAATTGCTTCTAGAACCCAAGGTTTGCAATTTATTCAATTTGGTCTTTATTTTCTAATTAGACACCTTACTCATAGAATTTCTTCATTGAACTTTAACACATGTATAGTCTCATATTCTAGACCTCGTAATAATCATAAAATAAATATTTCAATGTCAGATTTGTGGTCCCAAATCCACTGTTCCGACTAGGCCTTATTTTGGAATGTTACAACTAGGCCTAACTCGGGATGTTACAGTTTGGAGGCTATTTTCCAAGCCTTTGGTCACCCTTTTTCATCCATATACACACTCATATACTTCAAGGACACTTAACATGGTGTATAATTACACTTAAACATCCTTGATATGATTCATACATGTAAACCTTATTACACTTGTTCAAGTTACACTTCTTGTATTAAGGTTATCATTAGCAAATTCCACATTTTATACTTAGGTCATGATATAACCACATACCATTTTATGCCATAACCATTGTAACACCCTTTACCCGTGTTCCATGCCGGAACAGGATACGAGGCATTACCGAAACATACACATGCAATCGTACAAAACTGAGACATAATTTTTACATTCAAATTAAACTATTTAATTTTCATCACTAAGTCTCTGATATGGATCTACGAGGCCCAAAACATACTATGGAAGCGATCTGGGACTAAACCGAGAACTTAAGAGAACATTATAAAATTTCTTTAAAATAGGGGCATACGCTCGTGTTCAATGCCGTGTCCTTCACACAATCATTCACATGACACATTTTCCATACTTAGTCATTACACACTCATTCAACCAACTCATGCCTCTCACAAAATGCATCATCATAACATTTAACTTAACTAATATTAGCCAACATTGATGGCCTTATACAAAATGAGTTATCAAATATTAAAGGCCAACATTTTAGGCCAAATCAATTATGACATATAACAAAATAACCAAGTCCTCTATACAGGCCATAATTCAAAATATGAATTTCAAAATAACAAAAGAATGATGATAGTATGGATGGATCTCCAATGATCTCTGTACCCCGAGCTAGCTTAGTGACACTATAAAACAAGGGAAAAAAGAGGGGAGTAAGCATATAGCTTAGTAAGTAGGTATGTAAATAATAATAAAAATTGTTAACATGCTTTTATAAATCCTCAAAATATGTTTTCAAAATAATACAATCATAACTACACATAGATCCACTATTTACTCAAGTTACAAAACAAGCTATCTATTTGAGTTACAGTCACTAAATTATTTATATCTGGAGCTATGGAACTCCAAATTAAGATCAGCTAACTTTTCTAGAAATTAGACTCGCATATATTCTTACCATAAAATTTTCACCCTTGTTTAGCCAATAAGTATAGTTTATTCCTTAAATTCACCCTTATTTCGTTGATTGATAGTTTTGACCCCTCTTCACTAAAAATTAATTATCTTCTCATACGGGATTCGGATGATGTTCTTGTTTATTTCTTTTGAAAATAGACTCATTAAGGATTTTAAGCATATAAATTATAACCCGTAATTATTTTTGTACAATTTTTCATGATTTTCCCAAATTAGAACAGGGGATTCCAAAATCATTCTGACTCTATCTCACAAAATTTCAAATATCTCATAATATGAAATTCTTTTGCTTACACCGTTTCCTTTATATGAAAATAGACTCAAAAAGATTTAATTTGATATCTTATTCAACCTCTTATTCTATTTCCACTATTTTTGATGATTTTTAAAATTCACATAACTGCTGTTGTCCAAAATTGTTTTATTACTAAATTTCACTCTTTCATGTTTTCTTTGTAGTAACTTTCATTGTAACACTTACTCCATATCAATCTTTCCAAAGTTCGATCACATATCGAGCACATTGCTCATAATTTTACACACACATACCTGGACTTATTCATCAGATAGTCAAATTAAATTACACCTAGTCATTACATGTAATGCCCCTACGCCCGAGACCGTCGCCGGAGTCGACTATGAGGGGTTACTAAACTTAATTTAACATTTTAAGAACTTTGGATCATTTCTTTCTACATTCACAGCTTTCCAGCTACTTGCATTACAGTTACAAGAAAAATCATATATTGAGTTACGAAACTCGAAATCAAGATCCGTAAATTTTCCCTGAATCTAGACTCATATACCTATTTACTAATTTGTTTCTAGGATTTTTGGTTGGGCCAATTAGTACAGTTTATTAGTTAAAGTTACCCCTATTTCAGGACTTGACTGGACTGACCTCTGTTTACTTCGAACCACATTTCTCTCTGTAAAAAATTCATATGACTATGAGGTTTGTTTCTCCTGAAACTAGACTCAATAATTATTCTGAAAATATAAAATACAATACCTAATTATATCTGTACAATTTATGGTGAATTTCTAAAGTCGGAACAGGGGATCCAGAAATTGCTCTGGCCCTGTTTCACTAAAATTCAAATATCTTCTAACATATATTTTCTTTACCTGTTTAGTTTGTTTTATGTGAAACTAGACATATTAAGCTTAAATTTCATATTTAATTCATCACCAAATTCGATTTCTACGATTTTTAGTAAATTTTCAAACTCACATCAGTGTTGTTGCAATGTTCTGTTTATGGCAAATTTCATCCTTTTTATGAGTTTTCATGAACTAGGTATCCTATTAACCTTCCATAACATTAATCATAATCTAAACTAACCATTTCCATAACTTATCATTATCAAGAATTTTCTCAACCAATCCTTCATCGTATCATAAGATCATTTACACAAAATAGGTATATTACTGTACATGCCATACTTAAATTTACAAGCAATTTACCAAAAAGTCCTTCAGATAGTGTGATCGAGCCTTCGACCTATCCCGACTCTTGAGCTGGCTTGTCCAAAACTACAATGAATAAGAAGGAGGGAGTAAGCATAAATGCTTAGTAAGTTCATATGCAAATAATAAGTAACATAACAAACAATCATACCAATCAACATTAGCATGGTATCACCAAAACATATATCACATTTCTAATCATTTTTCATCATCTTATTACCTTATCGTTGTTGTATCAATACTCAACCCGAGGGTTAAGTACATACCTGTCCAAAGTATCCATTTCACAACACTTACCAATACGTCTCTTTTCATCTCGAGTATTCCACCATTTGAGTAGAACTTTACCCGTTGAACACATCGGAATATAATTCGGATACATGGATAATTTGCACATAAGTGCCACATATGCAATCAAGCAATCATGTAACCCGCCCTTAAATGAACTCGGACTCAACTCAACGAGCTCGAGCGTTCGCATCCATAAGTGAACTCGGACTCCACTCAACGAGTTCGGACATTCGCATCCATAAGTGAACTTGGACTCAACTCAACGAGTTTGGATGCTCAACCATCCTAGTGACATGTCACTTGTATCCTAATCTATTCCTAAGGTCCAAACAGGATTTTCCTCGAACACATATCCTTGCCGTCTTCCGTAGAATACCGGAACCAAAACTCGGTAACAATTTGTATTTATGAAGTAGCTCACATAATTTACATTTTATTCGAAAATAACCACAAAGCATATATTTCATGATAAAAATCAGCATATCATATAATTAACATCAATAACTTAAATATAACATTTATGCTACATTATTTATACATGAGCTTACCTTGGTACCAAAATACAAAGATTTTGCAATTTAGTCCACAATCTTTTCTTTTCCTCGATTGGGGTCGATTCCACGTCTTTCTTGATCTAAAACAACACATTTAGCTTATTTAATACTCACATTATCAAATTAATCCTTAATTCAAATTTTAGCAATATTACAATTTTACCCCTAAACTTTTGCATATTTACACTTTTGCCCCTAGGCTCGGGATTAAACTTTATTCCTTATTCATATGTTTTATAACATGCTGATCACTTTTCCCTTCTATAGCAACATCAAATTCTCATTCTAACATGTACTTGTGACTATTAGGTATTTTTACCGATTAAGCCCTTTTACTCGTTTTTGCTTAAAATCGAGTAGTACAAGTTGTCTAACATAATTTAAAACCTCATATTCTATCATAAAACATCAAAATACACAAATTTCACCTATGCGTATTTTTCCAAATATAAACCCTAGGTTAAATTATTGCTAGCATAATCTTTATCGAGTTACCGGGATCTCACAAACGTAAAAATCATTAAAAACGGGGCTTAGAATCACTTACTATGAAGCTTGAAAGTTGAAGAAACCCTAGCTATGGCGAGAGCAAAATTCGACAGCAACTAAATGAAGAAGATGACCATTTTGTGTTATTTTTCCCATTTTATTTCATTTAATATCCAAATGACCAAAATGCCCCTCCTTACTAAACTTTCAAAAATTCCTTCCATGTCCTAATTTTGCCCATGAACTTAAAATTGGTCAAATTGCTATTTAAGACCTCCTAATTAATATTGCAAAACAATTTCATACTAAAAACTTCTAGAATGCAAGTTTTGCAACTTATTCAATTTAGTCCCTAACTTTAAATTAAACTCGTTATGCCAAAAATTTCTTCACGAAATCTTCACACAATTATGCAATCATATCATAAACCTCAAAATAATTATAAAATAATTATTTCTATCTCGGATTTGTGGTCACAAAACCACTATTCCGATTAGGCCCTAATTCGGGATATTACATTACATGATCACATGTATTTTCACTTAGTCAATTTCTCGTTGAACTCATCGGAATAATAACAAATACTCGGTGGCCTGCACATATTACCACCCTTGTAATCGAAGCTATTTGGTACACATAGTAGCCTACACTTAGTACTACATCTGTGACCAAAATGTCTCTTACACATAGTGGCCTGCACTTAGTACCACACATGTGATCGAAGCTATCGGGTACGCATAGTAGCCTACACTTAGTACTACACATGCGACCTAACCATCTGGTACATGTAGTAGCCTGCACTTAGTACTACACACATGACCTAAAGCCATCTTAAACACATAGTAGCCTGCACATAGTACTACACATGTGTTCTCACAACGGATCATTTGTATCTTTTCTATTCCAAAGGTCCAACCGGGAAATTCCTCACTTTGTAACATTTTACCAATTCATCCATAATCAACTTCAATTCATAATTTACATCAAGTGATCATTCAATATACAATCACATCTCATATAATAACAAAATATTATAACATAAGTTAAAATGATATATTATTTACATACAAACTTACCTCGATGCAAAAAATATAGTAGTTTTGCAATTTACTCCACAATCTTTTCCTTTCCCCAATCAAAGTAAATTCCACGTCTTTCTTGATCTATAATAACACATTTGACTTATTCAATACTCACATTATTCAGATCAGCCCAAAAACATCCTATGGCAAAAATTACAATTTTACCCCTAAAGTTTTACAAAATTATGATTTTTTCCCTAGCCTAAAAAATGATATTTATTCAATTTCCTTGAATTTTAGGCCTAGATAAACCATTTTCATAACTATAGCAGTCCACAATTTGCACTAAATCACACACTTACACACATTTTACAACTTTTTACAAACTAGTCCTTTTAAGCAATTTCATCAAAAATAACTTAGTAAAAGTTGTTTATCACACTCAAAAAATTTATATTCTTCCATAAAACATCAAAATACATGCATGTCATCCATGGGTAAAATTTTAAATATAAACCCTAGCTCAAAATTATAACATCCCAAAATAGGGCCTAGTCGGAACAGTGATTTCGGGACCACAAATTCGACATTGAAATATTTATTTTATGAATATTATGAGGCCTATAATATGAAAATATGCATGTTTTAAATTTTCATGAAGAAATTTTATGCGTAAGGTGTCCAATTGGAAAATAAGGACCAAATTGAATAAATTGTAAAACTTGGACTCTAGAAGCAATTTGCGTGAAATTGCTTTATATTTTAAATTTTCATGAAGAAATTTTATGCGTAAGGTGTCCAATTGGAAAATAAAGACCAAATTGAATAAATTGCAAAACTTGGACTCTAGAAGCAATTTGCGTGAAATTGCTTTATATTTTTAATTAGAAGGTCTTAAAGAGAAATTTTCTCAATTTCTAAGTTTTTGGACAAAAATGGGCATGTATGGAAAAATTTGAAAGTTTAGTAAGGAAGGGCATTTTGGTCATTTAGTAATAAATAAAATAAAAAGGGAAAATGAAGGCAAAATTCACTCATCTTCTTCCTATAGCTGCCAAAATTTTTAGGGTTCCATAAGCTAGGGTTTTCAACATTTTCAAGCTCAATAGTAAGTTCTCTCAAGCCCCGTTTTTAATGTTCTTCGTATTTTTGAAGTCTTGGTAGCTTACTCTCTTCATTTCTACCCATATATCATGCTAAGGTTCATATTTAGAAATTTACCCATGCATGATTCACTTGTATTTTAATTGTTTATGGAGGAATATGAAAATTTAAAGGATGGTAAACAACTTTTACTAAGTGATTTTTCATAGAAATGGCTTTAGGGACCATTTTGTAAAAGTTGTAAAAATGGGTAGAAAGATAAGAAATAATAGAAAATGTGGGCTTCCATAAGAGGGAAAAACATTCAGCTAGGCTTGGGTAATGTAGAAATTTCATGCATTTCATCATACGAGCCTAGAGACTAAATCGTAAATAATGTAAAAGGTTAAGGGCAAAACGGTAATTATGTTTGAGGGTGAAATCTAGACTCGAAAAGAATAATGTTAGGTATTAATGATTAATTTTCTTGTTATAGACCTCGAGGAGGAAATTTCGGAGGTCGATCGAGAAAAACAAAAGGTTTCGGAATAACCAAAATGTGAAACCAGAACGAGTAGTAGGTAAGTTCGAATAACTTAAAGTAAACTCATAATATGTTTAAATGCGTGATTTATGATTGTATGATAATTGTATATATTGATGGCATGAAAATCCATGAAATGTGTTATTCATAATGACATGATAATAAATATCCCGGTTGAAGTCAAAAAGGGAAATTCGATGGATAAACCATGGCTTACATGACTTGGGATCCTGCATGTGTTGCAGAAAAGGATTTAGCCCAGACGAGTAATCCGTTGATCTCAATATAGAAAGGATCTAGCCCGGATTTGTGTTCCTTGAGTGATCAAGCCTCCCAAAGAATATGTATGCATTATGGATTTAGCTCGGACGGGTAATTCGATTAGGATCTGAATTTAGCATGGACTGGTAATTCAGATCTGAGCTCATTAAGGGTGTTTGTCGCTATAAGGGATTTAGCCTGGACTGGTAATCCCGCCGTAAGATGTGAGATTTGCGGGAGTGTGTACTTGAGATGATCACTCTTATGACTTGACGGTAAATAGATAATCCATCGAGATTTTTGAGAAACTCAATGGGATTAATATGAGATATAAAAATGAAAATGTTGAATGATGAGCTCATCTAAGACAAATTTCATAATATATTGTTATGAGACTAACCTGTTGGTTGAGTGCATGTGATAGGGAAACCATTTCATGCTTGTTGGTTATATTGCCTAATATGGTTGTACGCTAATTAATCGATAAGTTTACTTTCCAATTATTTGGGCTTACTAAGCATGTAAATTCTTACCCCTCTCTTTTCCCTATTTATAGAGCTCGAGAACTCATAGAAATTGGAAGACAATTGGAGAGTCAACACACTATCATATTGCCCAACTTTGGTATATAGATATTTTTATTTTGTTCAATGGCATGTATAGGGCTTTTGTTATTTTGTTATATGTGTCATTTGATTGCCAATATGAAGGCTTGTAAAGGTATAAATATTCACTTGTAGATGGCCATGGTAATTGGCTCATTTTTATGTAGGTTATGACCTACAAATTTGTGCATGTTTATGTTCGATTTTTCTAGTGAGGATGGAATATGGTATATCACATTTAGATACACGTAATGTGACCAAATCACATAGGATGGCTAAGCCATAATTGACAATGAGTTATAATAATGAGCCAATCTTAACAGTGTTATAAGACATAGAAATCCTTAATACAAAGGGGATAACCTAGAGTGTAAAACCGATGAGATGAGGTTTACATGCAATGAGGTTTATCAAGGTCGTTTAAAAGTATAATTAGGCCATGTTAAATATTATTAAAACCTATAAGTGTGTATGGATGTTAGAGGGTAACCAAAGGCTTGAATAATAGCCTAAGAAGGTCTACATGGGTAGACACACGGGCATGTGTCTAGGCCGTCTGTGACACACAGATAGTTCTATGGGCGTGTGGTATGGTTGTGTGTCCCCTCCACCTAAAATTTTAAGTCAGAATGCATGGTAGTAAACACACGGGCAGAGACACGGCCTTGTGTCTCAACTGTGTGGTGGACACGTCCTAGCACACGGGCGTGTGTCTTGGCCGTGTGCCCCTAAGTGCATGCTGATGTCATAAACAGAATGCTTGAGTTTTTGTACACGAGCGACCACACGGGCGTGTGCTCGGCTGTGTGAAAACCCCTGTAAGTTCGAAGTAGAAAACAAATTCAATTAATTCCATATGGGTAGGGGACACGGGCGTGTCCCAAGGCACACGGGCATGTGCATTGTCTCCACACTGGCGTGTGAGACATTAACTTAGAAATTTTCTTAAATTTTTCTTAAGACCTCAGTTTCGTCTCGGATCATTCTCAATGTATGTTTAGGGCCTCGTAGGCCCATAATAGGGATACTAAGATGTGGTTTGATTGGTTTTAAATTGAAACAAAATTTCATAGATCGTATTTTTCGAAAATGTCCAAGTACATGTATGGTAATGCCTCGTACCCTATTCCAACATCAGATACGGGTAAGGGGTGTTCCAAAAATATTGGTAGAAATAGGTAAACCGAGCTACGAGGATCTTAAAAAAGTAAAGAACATTAAAAACGGGGCTAAAATAGACTTACAATGGAGCTTGGAAGCTTGAAAAACCCTAGCTATGTCTTCCTCATTTGAAATTCGGCCAAGGGGTTGAAGATGGACAAAAATTGGCTTTTAATTTTGTTTTTAATTCATTTTAATAACTAAATGACCAAAATGCCCTTAATGAAAAACTTTGGAAACATGTCTAACCATGTCCATTTTTGTCCACCTACTTAACCAATGGTCTAATTACCATATAAGGACCTCTAATTTAAAATTTCATAACAATTCGACACTTATAGCATGTATTACTCAGCTTTTGCACTTTTTACAATTTAGTCCTTTTGACTAAATTGAGTGCCCAAACGTCAAATTTTCGAACGAAATTTTTAAAAAATAATTCCATAAAAATGTAGACCATGAAAGATAATAAAAACACATTTTTCTATATCGAATTTGTGATCTCGAAACCACTATTCTGATTAGACCCAAAATCGGGCTGTTACAACCATTCTCAAGTTATTGGGCCTCATTTTACACATCCATTCATGCTAGACTATACAATCACATCACAAGAGACATTTAAACTTAAACATGTATATTTAGTAGGGTTACCACCCATATCAATATGAGTCACATCTCATGGCCGTATACAAAATGAATTAGCATATCTTCATAAGCCATTTCTTTCGCTGACCAAATGACACATATAACAAAATGATCAAAGATCCTATACATGCCATTATATCAAAATGAATATTTCTTTATATCAAAACAAGACTTGTTGATAGTGTGATCAAGGCTCCCACCGTCTTCCAAGCTCCACGAGTCCACAAGCTCTATAAAATAGGGAAAAATGAAATAGGGTAAGCATTGACATGCTTAGTAAGTCCATATAGTAGGAAAGTAAACTTACCGGCTATTTTAACATAAAACCACAATAAAAAGGAAATCCATCAAGTATAGAATATTCTCCCTAACACATGCACTCAATCATAAAGTTAGACATGTAGAAATATATGATAATAAACAATTAGTAAATGAGCTCATTATAACAAAATTCGCAATTCCACTTCTCATACTAATCCCGTTGAATTTCTCGAAATCTCGATGGATATTATTTAGTACACTTATGGCGCACTAAATCATTTATCATCAACTCATATTAGTGACCTTTTCAACGAACGCACTCCCGCAAACCTCATTCTTTTATGACGGGATTACCAGTCCAAGCTAAATCCCCCATAGTATAAACTCATAGAGTAATGTCAGGATTGTCAGTCCAGGCTAAATCCCCTACAACGACAAATACTCTAATGAGCTTGGATCTGAATTACCAGTCCAGGCTAAATTCAGATCCTAATTCGAATTACCCGTCCAGGCTAAATCCATTTAAAACACATATTCTTCGGGAGGCCAGATCACATAACGAACACCCGTCCAGGTTAGATCCTTTTTACCGTCAATTCATTTTCAAGAATTCCATCAGATACCCTTTTCATTCAATCGGGATATTTAAATCCTTTTTAACTCAATACAATCATGTTTCATGAATTATTATACAATGAGTATCAAAATTTATATCACATTCAAGAATATACATTTAAGTATTTTAAAAGTATTACTTCGAGTTACATGAACTTACTTGGAAGATGTTTCGGATTTGGATTTCGGTTATTTCGATGTTTCGAATTTGGATTTTGGTTATTCCAAAACCTTTTGTTTTCCACGGTCAACCTCCAGAATTGGTCTCTCGGGGTTCATATAAACAAAATAAATTATTATTCTATCTCATTATTCAAATTCAGCTCTAAATTTCACTCTTGGGCAAAATGACCACTTTACCCCCTAACTTTTCACATTTTTACAATTTGGTCCTAATGCTTGTAAAATGAAATGCATGTATTTTCTTGGTTACCCAAGCCTATTTGAATCTATTCTAAGCTCATATCAGTCTACATTTTCCTTTATTTCACATTTCTACCACCCATTTTGTACCTTTTACAAATATGTCCCTTTTTAATGTTTTCATGAAAAATCATCTAGTAAAAGATGTTTATCTAACATCTAACTTTCATAATCCAACATAAATCATCAAAGAACAATCATCTCATACATGGGTCAAATTTCTAACATGAACCTTAGCTTGAAATATGGGTAGAAATGGATAGCGCATGTTACGAGGATCTTAAAAATATAAAAAACATTAAAAACGGGACTAGGAGTCACTTACTATCAAGCTTGAAAATGTCAAAACCCTAGCTTATGAAACGCTTGCAAATTTTGGTAGACACAAGGAAAAATATGAGTGAATTTTGCTTTGATTTTTCCTTTTTATTTCATTTATTACTAAATGACCAAAATACCCTTCCTTACTAAACTTTCAAAATTTTTCATCCATGCCCATTTTTGTCCAAAAACTTAGAATTTGGGAAAATTTCTATTTAAAACCTCCTAATTAATAATCCAAAGCAATTTCATACAAATTGCTTCTAGAACACAAGTTTTGCAATTTATTCGATTTGGTCTCTAATTTTAAATTGGACATCTTACACCTAGATTTTTTTTATGAAACTTTCACACATACATGCTTTCATGTCCTAAACCTCAAAACAATCATAAAACAAATATTTTTGTGTCAGGTTTGTGGTTCAGAAACCACTATTCCAACTAGGCCCTAATTTAAGATGTTACAATTCTCCCCCTTAGGGGCTTTCGTCCTCGAAAGTCTTACCAGAAAATAAGTTCGGATATTGGCTTCTTATGGTCTCCTCGGGCTCCCATGTAGCCTCTTCAACTCCATGCCTATGCCACAACACTTTTACCAAGGCAATATTCTTGTTCCTCTACTGTTTAACTTCTCGGGTCAAAATCCTAACCGGTTCTTCACCATAAGTCATGTCCGGTCTAATATCAACTTCCACTGATGAAATCACGTGGGAAGGGTCTAACCTATATCTTCATGGCATAGATACATGGAATACGTCATGAATCCTTTCCAGTTCGGATGGTAAGGCTAATCGGTAAGCTAATGGTCCAACTCTCTCAATAATCTCATATGGTCCAATAAATCGTGGACTCAATTTGTCTTTCCGGCCAAATCTCAAAACCTTTTTCCATGGAGACACTTTCAAGAATACTTTATCTCCAACTTGAAATTCAATCTCTTTTCTTTTCAAATCAGCATATGACTTTTGCCTATTCGATGTCGCTTTCAAGCAATCACGTATCACCTTAACCTTTTCTCCAGTTTCCTTGATTAAGTCAACTCTGTGAATCTAGTGTTCTTTGAGTTCTGTCTAATACAATGGAGTTCGGCACTTTCGTCCACACAATGCCTCATAAGGTTTCATTTTCAATCTCGTCTAGAAACTATTGTTGTAGGCGAACTCCACCAATGGTAAGTATTTTTCCCAACTACCCTGAAACTTAAGAACGCAACAGCGTAACATGTTCTCAAGAATCTGAATCGTCCACTCAGACTGACTATCAGTCTGCGGGTGGAAAGCCGTGCTAAAACTCAACCTTGTACCCAAAGCTTCTTGTAGTTTCCTCTAAAA
Source organism: Gossypium longicalyx (assembly GCA_025698465.1). Taxonomy (NCBI): domain Eukaryota; kingdom Viridiplantae; phylum Streptophyta; class Magnoliopsida; order Malvales; family Malvaceae; genus Gossypium; species Gossypium longicalyx. The sequence goes on along the minus strand of CM046998.1, from coordinate 40,382,284 downwards.
TCTCGAAGTAAATCTTGGGTCTCTAACTGAAATGATCGACAACGGTAACTCATGTAATTTTACAATCTCGAAAATATACAAGTCAACCAGTTTATCAAGTGAGTAGTCAGTTCGTACTGAAATAAAGTGAGCTAACTTTGTCAGCCTATCAACCACAACCCAAATAGTGTCTTTCTTTTTCGGTGTCAAAGGCAACCCTGTCACAAAATCCATAGTAATCCTATCCCACTTCCATTCGGGGACCATCACAGGTTGTAACAAGCCCGAAGGTACTTGATGTTCAGCCTTGACCTATTGACATATCAAACATCTCAATACAAATTCATAGATATCTCTTTTCATGCCATTCCACCAGTACGTTGTCTTTAAGTCATTGTACATTTTCGTACTTCCCAAATGAATAGACAAACAACTACCATGTGCCTCTTACAAAATTTTTCGATAAGTTCATTATCTTTAGGTACACAAACCCTATCTCGAAACATCAAGCAACCATTGGAACCAATCCAAAATCTGATTCAACGTCTATCTCACATTGTGCTTTCTTGACTTGCAAGTCACTATCATTGATCTAAGCTGCACAAATTTCTTGGAGGAATGTCAGTCTGGCTCTTAACTCTGCCAAAACTGAACCATCATCAGACAACACCAATTGTGTGCTCATAACCCTCAAAGTAAACAAGGACTTTCTACTCAAGGCATCGACGAACACGTTCTTCTTTCCTGGGTGATAATCAATTATCAACTCATAATCTTTAATCAATTCTAACCATCTCTGTTGTCTCAGATTCAATTCCTTTTGAGACATCAAGTACTTCAAACTTTTATGATCGGTAAATACATTGCAAGTTTCACTATACAAATGGTGTCTCCAAATCTTCAAAGTAAAAACAATGGCAGTTAACTCCAAGTCATGTGTTGGATAATTTTTCTCGTGCGACTTTAATTGTCTCAAAGCATAGGCTATCATTTTGCTCTCTTGCATAAGTTGTAACACCTTTAACTCGTATCTGTCGCCAGAATAGAGTCATAAGGCATTACAAAAATAAAAATAATCCAAACAAAAAAATACATAAGTATATAATTATTCATTCGGTCAAGTCATAAGAGTTAATTCTAATCATTTGCATAAAATAATATAACTTTTAAATTTTGTCATTTTATATCATGTGTAAAAAAAATATGTAGGTAAACATTCAAAAGCAACAGTATAAAATATATATATAACTTGCACCACTAATTTCCTATCTGTGACATCATCATGGAGTTTATTCCTATCTCATATGATTTACAGTTTATTTCTATTTGAAACCATTACAAGATTATAAACCAACTCACTTTTTTTTTTAAATTTTATTGGTTATTACATGTAAATCATTATACACATTCTCAACTTGCACATAGTTAGTATATTTATTTAGCCACATAACAGGGCAAGTAACACTCACAATTGTAAACACCTTGCATGCATTCAAGACACATAGTAACATACAAAATTAAACAAATACAAAGTTCAAGTGCGCATGTCTTAATGTAAATACCATAATTCATATTAACTTAGTGACATACATAAAAATCTATATGACCGAATGTTCATGTATTCATGATAAGTGTGTATATTATAACTGCATCCTTAATATAAGCCTAATATAAAATTTACCATTTATATTCAACCGAATCAATACATATACATACATGACATACACTTACTCATATGCCAAAGCCATACTTAACGAAACAAAACACATTGTTTAATCAATAAAACTAATCACGAACCACATGCAACATTTATCACTTAATAATCATATTTATTTAACCAATACACTTCCACTCATTATTATTTATCACTTTATATAATACTATTAAAAACGGATTAATTATACTTTAACATACCATTATAGCTGAACATAATTTATAATGCGTGTAACAAAATCAACCTAAATTCCCTCTAGAACACTGTCGAATACTTTTTAGCACCAGTACATAAAATAGCACCTTAATAAAACATAATAACCATTTCCATATATATATATATATATATATATATTTTATTTTTTATTTTTTTTAACTCAAGCAAAACCATGACCGAATCATCTATAGATACGACCCAAGCCATCATCTCTTTGAACGCACAAATCACACTACAGCTTAACTAAAGTTTCATTCATTCACAACATATAAACCCTATTAAGTTCATACCCTGCACATACCAAACCGAATTCAAGTGAAGAAATTATCACAACCAAGACACATTCTAAGACCAACTTAACCATTTAGCCATTTTCGCATGGCTTGAATATACATTCATTCCCAAAATAACCAACTTCAAAATCAGCTATTACATGCTATAATTTTAAGTTTAGCTTATGGTACCAAAGTAGTAGACAGTGTGATGAACTTGTCTAATGATTCTCAAGCTTGTAGCTTGACTTCAAAATCTAAAAAAAAAACAGAGTAAACATAACACAAAGAGTAAGCTACCAAAGCTTAGTAAGTCATAAGCAAATAAACAAGCCGATAATATAATTAACTTAATTTAACCAAATTTCAATATCATTAACATGTTTACTCTCAACTTATATCTTTAATAATAATATACCAACCACATATATTTATAACCTTAGCTGAATATTCACAAGTTAAGTAATGAAACCACTGCTCAATTTTCGAAAGCCAAAGCCAAATTGTTATAATATAATCAACTACTGCTCATTTATATAAGTCCAAGAACCATAATTTAATATTATGTACATATAACTCTTATAAGACCGATTATTTATGACCACTTATTTATGCATAATCAAAAATTAATTCCATAATATACTTACCATTTGTTCAAAGCCGAATACACTTATTTAATTCATGCATATACTTAACCTTACATCACATATAATTTATCAACTATCAAGTCACATACATATCTTATTATTGATAGCTAACAAGCTAAATCATACCTGGCCTTTTAGCCCATTTTACACATTCGATCACGATTTACCTTTGCCTGATGAACCATTCAGAATTGGATAGGACACTTGGATAATCACATAAGTCGTACAATGCCAACGTCCCAGACGTGGTCTTACATGTAGCCACAAATCGATGCTACTGTCCCAGACAGGGTCTTACTCGTAAACACATATTGGAACCACATATCGATGCCATGGTCTTACTCGCACACATATATCAGAATCCTATGTCATGACATATGTATTCTAACTATTCCTAAGGTTCATACGGGGCTTTCGGACGTCGTAACTCGGTCGAATCGAACTCGGAAATGTAGTAGCCAAATTTAATCATGTTCAAGCATAACATATTTAAATTTTAACATTTCATAACAGCATATAAATATAACATTTAATTTCCAAATAAACACGTCTATTTGCTTATAAACTTACCTCAGACGTCGTAAAACAGGACGGGACTGCTAATCAACAACTTTCGTTTTTCCCGATCCAAATCCGATTTCTTTAGTTCTTGATCTAAACACATTCAAATTAAGCTCATTCAAACATATTTTCATTCAATTTAATCTAAAAACACATAAATAGGTAAATTACCATTTTACCCCTGACATTTACAATTTTTACAATTTAATCCCTATTGCACAAAACACAAAATATGTAAAATTTCAGGGTACCCATGTTTGGCCAAATATTCATAGTGTTCATACAAGCCCAACTATTTCATTTATTTCACATTTTTGTCCCTCAAATTTTATTTTTTTTGCAATTAAGTCCTAATTACCCAAAATCATTAAAAATTCCAATACAAAATATGTTAATCTAAAACATATCTTTCATTTATCATCATCAAAAAACAAAAATCACAAGTTATCAACAATAGAACAACTCAAAATATTCATCAAAATAAAAAATTCAAGCATGGGTTTTGTAGTACTCTAAGCAACGATCTCAAAAACGTAGAAATTAACAAAAACCAACAAAGAAAGAACCTTGATTTTTGCTTAGAAGACTGCCGAACCTAGTCTTCTATTCTTTCTTTTTTCTTTTTGTTTAAATTCGGTGCAAGAAAGAATGAAAAACATGGATATGGCTTTTTATTTTATAATATAATAACATACATTAACTTATTATTATTTTACTCTTTTTTTTAACCTTAGTTAATATATTATAAAATCATCCACTACCGTCCAACATTATATATATAATGGGCTAATTTCACCATAAATATCCCCACTTAGAAAGTCATTAACAAATAAGCCCTTTGCAAAATAAACTACCCACTTTTCAATTTACGCAATTAAGTCCTTTTATTTAATCGGACGCCTAAACGACAAAATTAAGTCATGAAAATTTCACAGATATAAATTCACACAAAATAAACATAGAAAATAATTTTTAAATATTTTTCTGACTCGTATTCGTGGTCCTGAAACCACCGTTCCAATTAGGGTCTAAATCGGGCTGTTACAACTCTCTCCCCTTTAGGGATTTTCATCCCCAAAAATCTTACCAGTGAATAGGTTTGGATAACGTTCTTTCATTGTATCTTCTGGCTCCCATGTTGCTTCCTCAACTCCATGCTTATGCCATAATACTTTAACTAACGAGATCTTTTTATTTCGTAACTCTTTAGTCTCACGAGTCAAAATACGAATCGGTTCTTCTTTGTAGGTCATATCAGGCTGAATTTCAATCTTAGACGGACTAATCACATGTGAAGGATCAGATCAATACCTTCGAAGCATTGAAATATGGAATACATTGTGTATCTTTTCCAACTCAGGTGGCAATAGCAATCTGTAAGCAACTGGCCTAATACGCTCTATAATTTCATACGGCCCAATGAATCTCGGACTCAATTTGCCTTTACAACCACATCTGAGTATTTTCTTCCATGGTGAGACTTTCAAGAAAACTTTGTCCCCAATCTGAAACTCTATATCTTTACGTTTCAAGTCCGCATAAGATTTCTGACGATCCGATGCTGCTTTCAAACTTTCACGGATCACTTTCACTTTCTGTTCAGTTTCTCTGATCAAGTCAACCCCGTGTATCTTATTTTCACTGAGCTCAGTCTAGTACAACGGTGTACGACATTTACGACCATACAAAGCTTTATAAGGTGCCATTTTGATACTCGATTGATAACTGTTATTATACGCGAATTCAATCAAAGGTAGATATCGTTCCCACGTACCTTCGAACTCGAGAATGCAACATCTCAACATATCCTCAAGTATCTGAATGATTCGCTCGATCGCCATCTGCTTTGCGGATGGAAAGCGATCTTGGAATGTAATTTAAATGCGTAGTGCATCTTGTAGTTTCTTCCAAAACTGCGATGTAAACCTCGGATCTCGATCCGAAATAATGGATATAGGCACACCATGTAATCTCACAATCTGAGAAACATACAATTCAGCTAGCTTATCAAGTGAGTAATCCGTACGTATCGGAACAAAATGAGCTGATTTAGTCAATCTATCAACAACAACCCAAATTGCATCTTTCTTGCTCGGTGTCAATGGTAAACCAGATACAAAATCCATCGTAACTCTATCCCACTTCCACTCAGGTATCATGATAGGCTGAAGCAATCCTGAAGGCACCTGATGTTCAGCTTTTACTTGTTGACAGACTAAACATCTTGCAACAAAGTCAGAAATGTCTCTTTTCATACCATGCAACCAATAAAACTGTTTCAGATCATTATACATCTTTGTACTACTTGGGTGGACAGATAACCAACTACTATGTGCTTCATTCAAAATCATCTGGATCAACTCTGTATTCCTCGGAACACATATCCGGTCCCTGAATCTCAAACAGTCATCAGCATCAACCCTAAACTCTGAATCAACATCCGTCTCACACTGGCATTACATATTTGTTGAACAAATAACGGTCTAGCTTTCAATTCAGCTACTATCAAACCATCATCTGACATAGCCATATGCGTATTCATTGTTCGTAAGGCAAACAGTGACTTTCGGCTTAAAGCATCAACAACAACGTTAGCCTTTCCCGGGTGATAGTCAATCATAAGCTTGTAGTCTTTTAGCAATTTTAACCATCGACGTTGTCTCAAATTCAGATCTTTCTGAGTCATCAAATATTTCAGGCTTTTATGATTAGAGTAAACATGACATTTCTCACCGAACAGATAGTGACGCCAAATCTTCAATGCAAACACAATGGCTGCCAATTCTAGGTCGTGCGTCGGATAATTCTTTTCATGTGGCTTCAACTGTCTCGAGGCATAAGCTATAACTTTGCCTTCCTACATCAAAACACAGCCCAAACCATTCAAAGATGCATCACTGTAAATAACAAATTCTTTACCCGATTCTAGCTGAACTAGCACTAGAGCTTCGATCAAAAGGGCTTTCAACTGATCAAAACTTTTCTGACACTTCTCTGACCACTCGAACTTAACATCTTTTCGTAGTAGCTTTGTCAATGGAGCTGTAATCATAGAGAAACCTTTCACGAAGCGTCTGTAATAACCAGCAAGTCTCAGAAAACTTCAAACTTCAGAGACATTCTTCGGAGGTTTTCAATCCAGTATAGCTGATATTTTGCTCGGATCAACCCGAATACCTGATGTTGATACCACGTGACCCAGAAAATTGACTTCACTTAACCAGAACTCACATTTACTGAATTTCGCATATAGCCGCTTATCTCGCAATGTCTCCAACACAAGTCTCAAATGTTCGGCATGTTCAGCTTCATCACGGGAGTAGATCAAAATGTCATCTATAAACACAACTACAAACCGATCCAAATACAGTCTAAAGATCTGATTCATCAAATCCATAAATACAGCAGGTGCATTTGTAAGTCTGAATGGCATAACCAAAAACTCATAATGTCCGTACCTCGTTCTGAAAGAGTCTTTGGTACATCTGAATCTTTAACTCGCAACTGATAGTAACCTGATCTCAAATCTATCTTCGAAAATACTGTGGCCCCTTTTAGATGATCAAATAGATCATCAATCCGTGGCAACGGATACTTATTTTTTATAGTCACCTTATTAAGCTGTCTATAATCAATGCACATTCTCATGGTTCCATCTTTCTTTTTCACAAACAACACAGGTGCACCCCACAGAGAGAAACTCGGTCGCGCGAAACCTCTATCCGTCAATTCTTGCAACTAAGCTTTCAATTCTTTTAATTCTGTAGGTGCTATTTTGTACGGGGCTATGGATATTAGAGTCGTCCCCGGTATTAACTTAATACCAAACTCTACTTCCCGAATAGGTGGCAAACCTGGTAATTCTTCTGGAAACACATCCGGATACTCACATACAACAGGTACGGATTCAATGTTTCTTTCAGCCGTTTTACTATCGAACACATAGGCAAAGTAAGCTTCACACCCTTTTCTCACATATTTCTGAGCTAGCATCGAAGAAATCATTGCTGGTAAACCGTACAAATTGCTAGATTCGATCCGAATAACTTCATCATTCTGGCTCCGTAGATCAATGGTCCTTCTTTTACAGTTCACAACAGCATCATGTAAAGTCAGCCAATCCATACCCAGAATTATATCGAACTCATCAAATGGCAGCAACATTAAATCAGCCGGAAAGCATAGATCTCGAACCATCAAGGGACAATTCTTACACACTTTATCAACCATAACACACCGGCCCAAGGGATTTGACACTCTAATCACAAACTCAGTAGACTCAACAGGTAGAGTCTTGCTGAATACTAATGTCTCACATACATAAGAATGAGTAGAACCAGGATCAATCAATGCATTTACATTAGTATCATAAAGAGTAAATGTACTAGTAATAACATCTGGGGATGAAGCCTCCTCTCGTGCACGTATAGCATAGGCTCTGGCAGGTGCGCGAGCCTCAGACCTCTTTGTTGTATTTTTATTTCCTCTTTGACTGCCACTCGCATTACTCACATTTCTCGGTGGTCTACCCTGAGCCGCAGTATTACCCGATCTCGAGTTCTGCACTGGATTCTCTTCAGCTAACCTTGGGCAATCTCGAATATAGTGCTCCGTCGACCCGCATTTAAAATAGGCCCGATCATGTAATCTGCAACTGTCAGGATGTCATTTACTATAATGCTCACACTCTGGTTGATTAGATCTGATATTACCCACACTGGCTACCGAGGTAGCTCTCGAATTCACAGGTGGTTTGTTCTGATCTCGTCGAGAATAACCCGAAGTGGCTTTTGAACGATTGAAATCATCTTGGGGCTTCTTTGATGCCGACTGGAATGACTTACCGGGTGCTCTTTTGCGTGCATCTCTAGCTTCAAAGTCAGCCTTTCTTTTCTCTTTCCCAAGCTCTTCAGCTTTGCAGGCTCGCTCAACAAGTACCACAAACTCTTTTATCTCAAGTATGCCAACTAGCAGTTTGATATCTTCATTCAACCCATCATCAAATCTTTTACACATTATGGCTTCAATAGAAACACACTCTCAGGCATACCGGCTAAGTCTCACAAATTTTCGCTCATACTCTGTCACTGTTTCAGCTCCAGAAATTCTTTACGCTTCTGATCTATAAACCTCTGACTGATATATTTCTTACGGAACTCAGTCTGAAAGAATTCCCAGGTTACCTGCTCTCCCGGAACTACTAATACTAGGGTATTCCACCAGTGGTATGCTGTGTCTCGAAGTAAGGATATAGCACATTTCAAACATTCATCTGGAGTATAGGACAGCTCATCAAACACACGGATGGTATTATCAAGCCAAAACTCGGCCCACTCAGCATCATCATCATCAGTGGCTTTAAACTCTTCAGCTCCATGTTTTCTGATTTTATCGACAGGTGGTCTATTCAATCGCAACGAATCACTTACTTGAGGTACAGCAGGCATGGAAGATGGATTAATTGGGGGTGAAGGTTGTTGTGCAGCCGGGTTAGTCCGGCTATTTTGAGTGAACCAGTCATTCATCATTTGATAAAAGGCTTGTTTAGCCTCATTTTCTTGATTACTTGAAGTCGGTCGAGAATCAGCCTGCGCTATCCCTTGCGTGGGAGCAGGCGCAACACTCTCGACATCATCAGCTACAGCTCTATCGAGATCCATTTACTATATGAAAACACGTTTCAAATGTCAGAAGTCATCACACTATCACACTATATAATTATGGCATGTATAGCTAAACTCACACATGCTACATTAGTCCTAGAACCGACTAAACCATAGCTCTGATACCAATAAAATGTAACACCTTTAACTCGTATCCGTCGCCGGAATAGAGTCATAAGACATTACAAAAATAAACATAATCCAAACAAATAAATACATAAGTATATAATTATTTATTCGGTCAAGTCATAAAAGTTAATTCTAATCATTTGCATAAAATAATATAACTTTTAAATTTTTTCATTTTATATCATGTGTAAAAAAATAAGTAGGTAAACATTCACAAGTAACAGTATAAAATATATATATAACTTGCACCACTAATTTCCTATCTGTGACATCATCATGGAGTTTATTCCTATCTCATATGATTTACAATTTTTTTCTATTTGAAACCATTACAAGATTATAAACCAACTCACTTTTTTTAATTTTATCGATTATTACATGTAAATCATTATACACATTCTCAACTTGCACATAGTTAGTATATTTATTTAGCCACATAACAGGGCAAGTAACACTCACAATTGTAAACACCTTGCATGCATTCAAGACACATAGTCACATACAAAATTAAACAAATACAAAGTTCAAGTGCGCATGTCTTAATGTAAATACCATAATTCATATTAACTTAGTGACATACATAAAAATCTATATGATCGAATGTTCATGTATTCATGATAAGTGTGTATATTATAACTGCATCCTTAATATAAGCCTAATATAAAATCTACCATTTATATTCAACCGAATCAATACATATACATACATGACATACACTTACTCATATGCCAAAGCCATACTTAACGAAACAAAACACATTGTTTAATCAATAAAACTAATCACGAACCACATGCAACATTTATCACTTAATAATCATATTTATTTTACCAATACACTTCCACTCATTATTATTTATCACTTTATATAATACTATCAAAAACGGATTAATTATACTTTAACATACCATCATAGCTTAACATAATTTATAATGCGTGTAACAAAATCAACCTAAATTCCCTCTAGAACACTGTCGAATACTTTTTAGCACCAGTACATAAAATAGCACCTTAATAAAACATAATAACCATTTCCATATATATATATATATATTATTTTATTTTTACTCATGCAAAACCATGACCGAATCACCTATAGATACTACCCAAGCCATCATCTCTTTTAACGCACAAATCACACTACAGCTTAGCTAAAGTTTCATTCATTCACAACATATAAACCCTATTAAGTTCATACCCTGCACATACCAAACCGAATTCAAGTGAAGAAATTATCACAACCAAGACACATTCTAAGACCAACTTAACCATTTAGCCATTTTCGCATGGCTTGAATATACATTCATTCCCAAAATAACCAACTCCAAAATCAGGTATTACATGCTATAATTTTAAGTTTAGCTTATGGTACCAAAGTAGTAGACAGTGTGATGAACTTTTCTGACGATTCTCGAGCTTGTAGCTTGACTTCAAAATCTAAAAAAAAAAACAGAGTAAACATAACACAAAGAGTAAGCTACCAAAGCTTAGTAAGTCATAAGCAAATAAACAAGCCGATAATATAATTAACTTAATTTAACCAAATTTCAATATCATTAACAAGCATACTCTCAACTTATATCTTTAATAATAATATACCAACCACATATATTTATTACCTTAGCCAAATATTCAAAAGTTATGTAATGAAACCACTGCTCAATTTTCAAAAGCCAAAGCCAAATTGTTATAATATAATCAACTACTGCTCATTTATATAAGTCCAAGAACCATAATTTAATATTATGTACATATAACTCTTATAAGACCGATTATTTATGATCACTAATATATGCATAATCAAAAATTAATTGCATAATATACTTACCATTTGTTCAAAGTTGAATACATTTCTTTAATTCATGTATATACTTAACCTTACATCACATATAATTTATCAACTATCAAGTCACATACATATCTTATTATTGATAGCTAACAAGCTAAATCATACCTAGCCTTTTAGCCCATTTTACATTTTCGATCACGATTTACCTTTGCCCGATGAACCATTCAGAATTGGATAGGACACTTGGATAATCACATAAGTCGTACAATGCCAACATCCCAGACGTGGTCTTACATGTAGCCACAAATCGATGCCACTGTCCCAGACAGGGTCTTACACGTAAACACATATTGGAACCACATATCGATGCCATGGTCTTACTCACACACATATATCGGAATCCTATGTCATGACATATGTATCCTAACTATTCCTAAGGTTCATACGGGGCTTTCGGACGTCGTAACTCGGTCGAATCGAACTCGAAAATGTAGTAGCCAAATTTAATCATGTTCGAGCATAACATATTTAAATTTTAACATTTCATAATAGCATATAAATATAACATTTAATTTCCAAATAAACACGTTTATTTGCTTATAAACTTACCTCAAACGTCGTAAAATAGGACAGGGCTGCTAATCAACAACTTTCGTTTTTCCCAATCCAAATCCGATTTCTTTAGTTCTTGATCTAAACACATTCAAATTAAGCTTATTCAAACATATTTTCATTCAATTTAATCTTAAAACACATAAATGGGTAAATTACCATTTTACCCCTGACATTTACAATTTTTACAATTTAATCCCTATTGCACAAAACACAAAATATGTAAAATTTTAGGGAACCCATGTTTGGCCAAATATTCATAGTGTTCATACAAGCCCAAATATTTCATTTATTTCACATTTTAGTCCCTCAAATTTTTTTTTTTTACAATTAAGTCCTAATTACCCAAAATCATTAAAAATTCCAATACAAAATATGTTAATCTAAAACATATCTTTCATTTATCATCATCAAAAAAAAAATCACAAGTTATCAACAATAGCACAACTCAAAATATTCATCAAAATAAAAAATTCAAGCATGGATTTTGTAGTACTCGAAGCAACGATCTCAAAAATGTAGAAATTAACAAAAACCGACAAAGAACGAACCTTAATTTTTGGTTAGAAGATGGCCGAACCTAGTCTTCTATTCTTTCTTTTTTCTTTTTGTTTAAATTCAGTGTAAGAAAGAATGAAAAACATGGGTATGGATTTTTATTTTATAATATAATAACATACATTAACTTATTATTATTTTACTCTCTTTTTTTAACCTTAGTTAATATATTATAAAATCATCCACTACCGTCCAACATTATATATATAATGGGCTAATTTCACCATAAATATCCCCACTTAGAAAGCCATTAACAAATAAGCCCTTTACAAAATAAACTACCCACTTTTCAATTTACGCGATTAAGTCCTTTTATTTAATCGGACACCTAAACAACAAAATTAAATCACGAAAATTTCACAGATATAAATTCACACAAAATAAACATAGAAAATAATTTTTAAATATTTTTCTAACTCGGATTCGTGGTCCCGAAACCACCATTCCGATTAGGGTCTAAATCGGGCTGTTACATAAGTACACAACCCAGTCCATTCAAGGACGCATCACTATAGACTACGAATTCTTTTTCCAACTCGGGTTGCACTAAAACTGAAGCTTCTGTCAGCAATGTCTTTAATTTCTCAAAACTCTGCTGACATTTTTTCGACCACTCAAACTTAGCATCTTTTTGCAGCAACCTCATTAAGGGAGTTGCAATCATAGAAAATCCCTTTACAAAGTGTCAGTAGTAACCGGCTAAGCCTAAGAAGCTTCTAACCTCAGTTACATTCTTTGGCGGCTTCCACTCGACAATAGCAGAAATCTTATTTGGATCACCTTAGATGCTATCACCCGACACAATGTGACCCAAGAATCCGACCTCTCAAAACTAAAATTCACTTTTGCTAAACTTAGCATATAATTGCTTGTCTCGTAAAGTCTGCAAAATAGTCCTCAAATGTTCAGCATGTTTAGACTCATTATGGGAATAAATCAAAACATCTTCGATGAATACCACAAAAAATTTGTCCAAGTACGGTCGAAAAACACGATTCATTAAATCCATAAACGCAGTTGGGGAGTTTGTTAGACCAAAAGGCATGACAAGGAACTCGTAGTGACCATACCTTGTCCTGAAGGCAGTTTTAGGCACGTCCGACTCTTTAACTCGTAACTGGTAGAAGCCAGATCTCAGATCTATCTTTGAAAACACGGTGGCTTCCCTTAATTGATTGAACAAGTCGTCAATCCTTGGCAAAGGATACTTGTTCTTGACAGTTACCTTGTTGAGTTGTCGGTAGTCTATACATAACCTCATCGAACCATCTTTCTTTTTCAAGAATAGTACGGGAGCACCCCAATGTGAAAAGCTCGATCTTGCAAACCTTTGTCAGTCAATTCTTGCAACTGTGATTTTAACTCCTTCAACTCAGTTGGGGCCATCCTGTACGAGGTAATAGAAATAGGCATCGTTCCTGGAATTAGCTCAATACCAAACTCCGCTTCTCTAACAGGAGGTAATCCGGGTAGCTCTTCTGGGAACACGTCTAGATATTCACAACCTATCGGTACCAACTCAATCTTCAAGTCAGATTCTTTAGTATTCAATACAAAAGCAAGGTAAGCTTCGCACCCTTTTCTCATATACCTTTGAGCCAATATTGAGGTAATCACAACCGGCAGTACATTCAACTCATTCGAATCAACCTAGAGAATCTCACCATTTGAGCATTTCAATTTAATATTCTTGCTACCACAATTTACAATCACCTCATGAATAGTCAACCAATCCATGCCAAGTATTACATCGAACTCGTCGAATGGAAAAATCATAAGGTTAGTCGAAAAACAATGACCTTGAATCACCAAAGGACAATTCTTACCTGTAATATCCTGATTTTGGGCCTAGTCGGAATAGTGGTTTTGTGACCACAAAATCTAAGATAGAAATAATTATTTTATAATTATTTTGATGTTTATGATATGATTGCATGATTGTGTGAAAATTTCGTGATGAAATCCTATGCCTAAAGTGCTTAAATTGAAATTAGGGACTAAATCGAATAATTTACAAAACTTGCATTCTAGAAGTTTCTAGTATGAAATTGTTTTGAAATATTAATTAGGAGGTCTTAAATAGAAATTTTACCAATTTCTATGTTTATGGACAAAAATTAGACATGGATGGAATTTTTGGAAAGTTTAGTAGTAAGGGCATTTTGGTCATTTAGGGGTAAAATGAATTAAAATACAAAATTAAAAGCCAATTTTGCTCATCTTCAACCCCATGGCCGAATATAGAAAGTAGAAACCATGGCTAGGGTTTTTCAAGCTTCCAAGCTCGATTGTAAGTCCATTCTAGCCCCATTTTTCAAGTTCTTTACGTTTTTGGAGTCCTGGTAACTCGATTTAGCTTATGCTAGCAATAATTTAACCTAGGGTTCATATTTGGAAAAATACCCATAGGTGAAATTTGTGTATTTTGGTGTTTTATGATAGAATATGAGGTTTTAAATTATGTTAGACAGCTTGTGCTACTCGGTTTTAAGTGAAAACGAGCAAAAAGGGCTTAATCAATAAAAATACCTAATAGTCATAAGTACATGTTAGAGTGAGAATTTGATGTTTCCATAGAAGGAAAAAATGATAAGCATGTCATAAAACATAAGAAAATAGGCTGAAGTTTAATTTACGAGCTTTGGGGCAAAAGTGTAAATATGCAAAAGTTTAGGGGCAAAATTGTAATTTTTCCAAAATATGATTTTGGGTCAATTTGAATAATGTGAGTCCTAATTAGACTATATTTTAAATGATAGAGAAAGGAAAACTGAAATTTGGGCTAAAATGGGGAAAATACCAAGTTGTGGACGAAATGGTAAAATTAGTCATTTTCGCATACTAGGTAAGTTCATATGTAAATGTTGGTAACATAGTTATTATTTTAAATGTTTTTATGTTATTAGTTATTATTTTAAATGTTTTTATGTTATTTAAATGATATGATAATTATTATAAAATATTATACTCATGATAATTGTTTGATAATATGTCAAATTATGTGATATACTTGGAAAATGTGAAATACTACCGAGTATCGGTATCAGCATTCCGTAGAAGATGGTTAAGACACATGATTGGGAAAAAGGTCCCGTCGAACCTTAGGAATGGATTAGGATACAAGTGACATGTCACTGGGATATTTGGGCATCCGAACTCGTTGAGTTGAGTCCGAGTTCGTGAAATGTAACTAGGCATCCGAGCTCGTTGAGTTGAGTCCGAGTTCACTTATGGGTGCGAATGTCCGAACTCGTTGAGTTGAGTCCGAGTTCGTGAAATGTAACTAGGCATCCGAGCTCGTTGAGTTGAGTCCGAGTTCACTGATGGATGCGAATGTCTGAACTCGTTGAGTTGAGTCCGAGTTCGTGAGATGTAACTAGGCATCCGAGCTCGTTGAGTTGAGTCCGAGTTCACTTATGGATGCAAACACCCGAGCTCGTTGAGTTGAGTTCGAGTTCGCTTATGGGCAGGTTACATAGTAGCTTGGCTACATATGTGGCACTTATGTGCAAACTTTCCATGTATTCGAATTATATTCCGATGTGTTCAACGGGTAAAGTTCTACTCAAATGGAGGAATACTCAAGATGAAAGGGACGTATTGGTAAGTGTTGTGAAATGGATACTTTGAACAGGTATGTACTTAACCCTCGGGTTGAAAAATCGATATAACAACAATATGGTAAGATGATAAATGAAAATATGATATGAATGTCTTGGTGATGATTGTGCAAATGATGTTTTATGTTTGCTTATATGGTTATGTTACTTGCTATTTGCATGTGAACTTACTAAGCATTTATGCTTACTCCCTACTTTTCATTCATTGTAGTGTTGACAAGCCAGCTCGGAAATCGGGAACGGTCGGAGGCACGCTCACACTATCCGTATACCATCTTGGCATAATGGCATGTATATTTTGAGTATGGCATGTATAGCATTATAATCATTTTGTATATATGGTCTTATGATATGGTTATTGAGTAGTATAAAAATGGTTGGTAATGATTAGCCATTGGAATGGCTAATTATGATCATTTTTGGTGTTATGTATGTCAAATTGCTAGTTAATCCATGAAAAACATGAAATAGGTAAAATTTACCATAAAATAGATTCAGACAGCAGTAGTGACGTGAATTTGAAAAATCATTAAAAATAGTAGAGATATAATTAGATCACGAATAAAACATGGAATTGAAGAATTATGAGTCTATTTTCATATGGAAGAAACGAAACAGGTATATGAGTTATATTTTATGAGATGTTTAAATTTTTGTGAAACAGGGCCAGAGCGATTTCTGGATCCCCTGTTCTGAATTTGAAAATTCACCATAAATTGTATAAAAATATTTAGAAGTCATAATTTATATGTACAGATTTCTTATTGAGCCTAGTTTTAAGAGAAACAAACTTCATAGTCATTGAAATTTTGTACAGAGAGATATCTGATTCGTAATACACAGAGGTCAGAGCAGTCGAACCCTGAAACAGGGGAGATTTTAACTAATAAATTGTACTAATTGGCCAAGCCAAAAATTCTAGAAAAAAATTAGTAAATAGATATATGAGTCTAGTTTCAGGAAAATTTACAGAATTTGATTTTGAGTTTCATAACTCGAGATATGAAATTTTAAGCGACAGTGACGCAGTTAGCCAGCTTGTCTGGAATTTCTAAAATTAAATTGTTTGAGCTGTTTAAGCAATGAATTAAGGCTGTTAACACCTCGTGTTCGACTCCGGCAACAGAATCGGGTACGGGGTGTTACATTTGGTAGTATCAGAGTAGGTTTAATCGGTTCTCGAACTAACCTAGCATGTGTAAAAGTTTAGCTATACATGCCACTGATCTGTGTTAGTGTGATGTCTTCCGACGCGTATGAGTACCGTCTTATTTAGACAGGGTACTCTCCAACCGAGCTGTGACGACCATGTTCAACGTTATGTGAAGGTATCTGAGTAAAATTATGATTATGATAAGTATCAGTTTAGAAAAGTATGAATAAAGGTTTATGATACATATGTGATAAATATTCATATTTGCTTAATGCTCATATGATGTAGTGTATATGGCTTACTTGATAAGATGAACGGAATAAATAGAAAGTAGTAGAGGTATGAATAAAGGTCATAATATTATGATACGAATGAAAATGTCATTACCTTGATTTGGACGTCGAATGTTGATGAATGCTAATGATATATAATTTTTATGAGATAAAGGATTATAATGAAATGAACTTATCTATGTTAAATTGTTGGACTGAATTATATGATTGTAATGATATGTACATGGTGATGCACGAAATGAAAGTTATGATTGTGGTGCAAATATCTATGTTTGTTTGGCCTTTATATGATGTCATGAGCATGACTTAGTTTAATTAAATGAATGGATAAGTAAAGCTATCTAGAAAACATAGAATGTATGCATAAGTATATTGTCTAAATGGGACAATAGAAAAATTGGTGTAAGCCAACATGAATGAATGACATGATTTTGATGATGTTGCTATGATGATGGAAGTTGTGTCATATGTGTATGTATAAGAAAGTCGAGTCGAGAGGTCCTACAACCCCTCCCCCTACCGAAATGGTACTTATAATGGAATTTCATGAGATTTGTATTAAATAAGTTTTCGTTGAGAACCCAAAGAGTTCAATGATAGAATAATTATAAGTATGATCGAGAGATTGAAAATGAGCTGATAAGTAAAAGTCGAGCCGATAAAGTATCGGATTGACGTAAAGATTATTGGAATTATGCATTGCTCCGATTAGAGAAGGAATTCTCTTTGGTAAATCGAATTACTCAGTGCAAGGTCGAGAAAAGTGTAAATCGAAATTTATTCGAATCGGCCTTCTTTAGTGAATGGTTTAATATGAAATTTGTGACAGCAGAACTAGTTGGGGAAATGATATTTGAAATGTGAACTATCCGAGTGTGATAGTTATGATCGGACAGATTTAGCAATCTCTTTTGAGATGTTCTATGTGTTTACCCGTTCTCGAAATATTTCTATGGCTATTGATCTTCTCAAGAAATTCTTGTTATATGGGAATGTCTTTTAATCTCGGTGTTGGATGAAAGCATTGGTAGTCCGACTGGTTTATAATTTATATTGCTCTATTTCATCGGGTATTCTATTTCATTTAAATCGATAAGAATTGATGAGAGAATACATATGATATTATGATTTTGTTTCTTCTACTTGATGCTTCATCTGATATATATGTATGGGAAGATATATTATTCTTGTTATATTTGATTCTAGTGGGATTAAATGATGTTTTCTTTTGGACTTTCTTTCTTTGAAGAATTATCGGGGTATTCCGTATTTTCTCTATGAGTTTGGTTTTCGATTCTCCGGCTTGGTTTTCGATTCTCCAGCATAGTATTGTATCTTGGATTTCTTTATTCTGGATTTCTTTGTTCTGGATTTCTTTATTCTGGATTTCTCTATTTTGGATTTCTTTATTCGGTTTTCTTGTTATCTTTGTTCCATAATTTGTCAATTATGACTCGTGTTCGAAGTGCATTCTTCAGCTCATGATAATCATGTCAAATATGACTATACTTCTAATTTGATCTTGGTAATGTGGTGATTTTAGTATTGGGTTTTTTTTTCTAATTTCTGTGTAAGGATTTGACATCAGTAAAGGCCTAAGTGATAAAAGCACGAGTTTCAGTCGGTATGGTGAATTATCTATTTGAAAGATTTCATGTGACAATTATTTTAGGATTATTTTTCCCAAGTCTGATAATAGAATTTCATTTTGTACGGATAAAAGAGTAAATAGTCTGAACGAGAAGTGTATATTTATTAGAAAAAGTTTGATATTAGTTAAAGTCACTATGAATGATAAGGTTTTCATTTTGTAAAAGCTGAAAAGTTTATTACATGTTGACAAAGTTCAGATAGATGAGAATATTGGTAACCGAAGCGTCTGAACTAGACTAGTCTACATTGAGTAAAGACTTCCGACTTTCAAAATGTGTTCATTGTATGAATTGTGATGTGTTTCAAGATAGTGAGGTAATGTGATAGTTTAGAGCATTCGGTGTTACATAAAATCGGAGTTGTTAAAGGGGTTAAAGCCGAGCATTGGGATCTATCAAAATTATCCTTGTCAGTGTTGATATTGGGATGGAAATCAGAAGGATTATTCTTGAAGCCATATCGAATTATTTCCATGGCGAAAAGAGGAAAATGTGATGTATCCTATTGTTAAATGTTTGGCGAGATCTATAAATCATATCTCAGTATTAAATGAATTCCTACTCATCGATTCATGGAAATTTAGGTCTCTTTGATTGTTGGATTTCTTGGAATTCCGGTCTCCATTAATCAAGTTAAGATCCGGTTTTATGTCATGATATCATGGGAAACCGAGAAGGGTTGAAAATTTAAGAACAGTTGAGAGTTGAGATGTAAGCTTTCGATCATATGAGAAATTAAAGAGATGTATTGGAGGTACAGTCTAAGTGAAAGTTCTTCTACACCGAATATGAGATTAAAAGTGAAGACCACTTTTACTGGTAAGATTTTCTGGGGACGAAAATCCTAAAAGGGGGAGAGTTGTAATATCCCGATTTTGGGCCTAGTCGAATAGTGGTTTTGTGACCACAAAATCCGAGATAGAAATAATTATTTTATAATTATTTTGATATTTATGATATGATTGCATGATTGTGTGAAAATTTCGTGATGAAATCCTATGCCTAAAGTGCTTAAATTGAAATTAGGGACTAAATCGAATAATTTGCAAAACTTGCATTCTAGAAGTTTCTAGTATGAAATTGTTTTGAAATATTAATTAGGAGGTCTTAAATAGCAATTTTACCAATTTCTAAGTTTATGGACAAAAATTGGACATGGATGGAATTTTTGGAAAGTTTAGTAGTAAGGGCATTTTGGTCATTTAGGGGTAAAATGAATTAAAATACAAAATTAAAAGCCAATTTTGCTCATCTTCAACCCCATGGTCGAATATAGCAAGGAGAAACCATGGCTAGGGTTTTTCAAGCTTCCAAGCTCGATTCTAAGTCCATTCTAGCCCCGTTTTTCAAGTTCTTTACGTTTTTGGAGTCCCGGTAATTCGATTTAGCTTATGCTAGCAATAATTTAACCTAGGGTTCATATTTGGAAAAATACCCATAGGTGAAATTTGTGTATTTTGGTGTTTTATAATAGAATATGAGGTTTTAAATTATGTTAGACAGCTTGTGCTACTCGGTTTTAAGTGAAAACGAGCAAAAAGGGCTTAATCGGTAAAAATACCTAATAGTCATAAGTACATGTTAGAGTGAGAATTTGATGTTTCCATAGAAGGAAAAAATGATCAGCATGTCATAAAACATAAGAAAATAGGCTGAATTTTAATTTACGAGCTTTGGGAAAAAAGTGTAAATATGCAAAAGTTTAGGGGCAAAATTGTAATTTTTCCAAAATATGATTTTGGGTCAATTTGAATAATGTGAGTCCTAATTAGACTATATTTTAAATGATAGAGCAAGGAAAACTAAAATTCGGGCTAAAATGGGGAAAATACCAAGTTGTGGACGAAATGGTAAAAGTAGTCATTTTCGCATACTAGGTAAGTTCATATGTAAATGTTGGTAACATAGTTATTATTTTAAATATTTTTATATTATTTAAATGATATGATAATTATTATAAAATATTATACTCATGATAATTGTTTGATAATATGTCAAATTATGTGATATACTTAGAAAATGTGAAATACTACCGAGTATCGGTATCAGCATTCCGTAGAAGATGGTTGATAGACATGATTGGGAAAAAGGTCCCGTTGAACCTTAGGAATGGATTAGGATACAAGTGACATGTCACTGGGATATTTGGGCATCCGAACTCGTTGAGTTGAGTCCGAGTTCACTTGTGGATGCGAATGTCCGAACTCATTGAGTTGAGTCCGAGTTCGTGAAATGTAACTAGGCATCTGAGCTCGTTGAGTTGAGTCCAAGTTCACTTATGGGTGCGAATGTCCGAACTCGTTGAGTTGAGTCCGAGTTCGTGAAATGTAACTAGGCATCCGAGCTCGTTGAGTTGAGTCTGAGTTCACTTATGGATGCGAATGTCCGAACTCTTTGGGTTGAGTCCGAGTTCGTGAGATGTAACTAGGCATCCGAGCTCGTTGAGTTGAGTCCGAGTTCACTTATGGATGCGAACGTCCGAGCTCGTTGAGTTGAGTCCTAGTTCACTTATGGGCGGGTTACATAGTAGCTTGGCTACATATGTGGCACTTATGTGCAAACTTTCCATGTATCCGAATTATATTCCGATGTGTTCAACGGGTAAAGTTCTACTCAAATGGAGGAATACTCAAGATGAAAGGGACGTATTGGTAAGTGTTGTGAAATGGATACTTTGAACAGGTATGTACTTAACCCTCGGGTTGAAAAATCGATATAACAACAATATGGTAAGATGATAAATGAAAATATGATATGAATGTCTTGGTGATGATTATGCAAATGATGTTTTATGTTTGCTTATATGGTTATGTTACTTGCTATTTTCATGTGAACTTAGTAAGCATTTATGCTTACTCACTCCTTTTCATTCATTGTAGTGTTGACAAGCCAGCTCGGAAATCGGGAACGGTCGGAGGCACGCTCACACTATCCGTATACCATCTTGGCATAATGGCTTGTATATTTTGAGTATGGCATGTATAGCATTATAATCATTTTGTATATATGGTCTTATGATATGGTTATTGAGTAGTATAAAAATGGTTGGTAATGATTAGCCATTGGAATGGCAAATTATGATCATTTTTGGTGTTATGTATGTCAAATTGCTAGTTAATCCATGAAAACCATGAAATAGGTAAAATTTACCATAAAATAGATTCAGACAGCAGTAGTGACGTGAATTTGAAAAATCATTAAAAATAGTAGAGATATAATTAGATCATGAATAAAACATGGAATTGAAGAATTATGAGTCTATTTTCATATGGAAGAAACGAAATAGGTATATGAGTTATATTTTATGAGATGTTTAAATTTTTGTGAAACAGGGCCAGAGCGATTTTTGGATCCCCTATTCTGAATTTGAAAATTCACCATAAATTGTATAAAAATATTTAGAAGTCATAATTTATATGTACAGATTTCTTATTGAGCCTAGTTTTAAGAGAAAGAAACTTCATAGTCATTGAAATTTTGTACAGTGAGATATCTGATTCGTAATACACAGAGGTCAGAGCAGTCAAACCTTGAAATAGGGGATACTTTAACTAATAAACTGCACTAATTGGCCAAGCCAAAAATTCTAGAAAAAAATTATTAAATAGATATATGAGTCTAGTTTTAGGGAAAATTTACAGAATTTTATTTTGAGTTTCAGAACTCGAGATATGAAATTTTAAGCGACTGTGATGCAGTTAGCCAGCTTGTCTGGAATTTCTAAACTTAAATTGTTTGAGCTGTTTAAGTAATGAATTAAGGCTGTTAACACCTCGTGTTCGACTCCGGCAACGGTATCGGGTATGGGGCGTTACATTACCAACTTTATTGACTAATACTGACTTGCCTAGAGGGTTCGACACCTTAATCATAAATTCCATAGGCTCCACAGGCATATCTATGCTAGAATCCAATTTCATGTAAATATATGAATGGGTTGATCCCGGGTCAATCAAGGCAATAACATAGACATTATGAAGAGAAAATATACTCGTAATGACATTAGGAGCTGAGGCTTCCTCTCTAGCACGTATAGCATAAGTTCTCGTCGGGGCTCGACCCTCTAATTTTGCAGTAGAATCCTTTACAACAATTCGACTGCCGCTAGCACTACTGAGATGTCATGGAGGTCTACCTCGGGAGATGGGAGCACTCAGTTTCAGGGCTGGCGAAACCTTTCTATCAACTCATTCCAAGAAGTCCTTAAGAAAGTGGTCAAGAGAACCACACCCATAGCATGCTCCACTCCTCGTCCGGCACTCTCCGAAGTGGAATTTATTGTAACTGTTATACCTCGGCTTTTAATCTCTCACACTTCCCACACTACCCACACTAGCTGACATGGGAGAAAAAGACTTCGAGTTGTGATGCTTAGAGCTTCTTGCTCTACCCGAATATCCTACCGATGCGGTAAAGCATTTCTGATGCCTTCTCGATTTCTTTGTAGGGAACGAGTGTATCTTACCACTAGATCTCTTACTCGAAACTCAAGTTTCTCTCTTTGGTTGTTTTCTTTCGTTTTTTTAGCTTTTTGGCCCTCTTGGCTCGATTGGCTAATGTAGCCAATTCCCTTATCTCAAGGATCCTGATTAACAGTTTAATTTCCTTATTCAGACCTTCTTCGAAGTGCTTGCACATTTCTGCCTTCATCTAGACCCATTCCTTTGCATACTGACTTAGTCTTACGAATTCTCTTTCGTATTTTAACACGGTTCTATTTTCTTGTTTGAGTTCTAAGAACTCCTTTCACTTCTGATCTAGAAATCTTTGACTGATATACTTCTTCTTAAATTCCGCTTGAAAGAATTCTCATGTAATACTCTTTCTCGATGTTACCAAAGATATAGTCTTCCACCAGTGATATGCAATGTCCTTTAATAAAGATACCGCGCACTTCAGGTATTCTGCGAGGGTAAAAAACAACTCATCGAGGACTCGTGTGGTATTTTCAAGCCAGAACTCAGCACGTTCTGGATCGTCATCAATCATGGCCCTAAACTCTTCAGCCCCATATTTCCTAAGTTTATCCACTATGGCCTTACCAATTCTCACGGGTGCCATACCTTGTGGCACTTCTTCTTCAGATCGAGCAGGGGGCGGAGGAGGTCGTGGTATATTGGGGCGATTTCTCAGGTAATCATCAAACCACTCATCCATCATCTCGAAAAAGGCGACTCTCGCCTCCTCTCGACTCTCAAACATGGGCCTTTTACCACTATTAGAAATAACTTGCTGTACGAAAGCTGGAGCATAGCTCTCGGCTCCCTCTGACTCATCTCGAGCTTGATTGGAAGGCATTACTATATACAAATACAATTGAAATGGTTAGGAGATGTCACACTATCATAACTTGTATAATGGTATGTATAACTAGACTTGATACATGCTACGTTAGTCCAAGAATCGACTAAACCGTAACTCTGATACCACCAAATATAATACCCCTTACCCGTACCCTAGACCGGGACAAGATTCTAGGCATTATCGTACACTTTCACCAGTATTTTGGTAAAACCGGGTCATAAAATTTTCATTTCAAATTAAAACCATCAAACATATTTACAATGTCCTTATTATGGGCCTACGAGGCTCAAAATAAACATTAAAAACGGTCCAAGACTAAACCAAGAACTTAAGGAAAACTTAGGAAACTTTCATGCTTTAAGCCTCACACGCTCGTGTAGAGCTAGAGGACACGCCCGTGTGCTCTCTACACGCCCGTGTCCTCCGGCCGTATAACTATCTACACGGGCGTGGAGATCGTAATTCGGATTACCTGTCCAAGCTAAATCCATTTAAAACACATATTCTTTGGGAGGCCAGATCACATAAGGAACACCCATCCGGACTAGATCCTTTTTACCGTCAATTCATTTTTAAGAATTCCATCAGATACCCTTTTCATTCAACCGGGATATTTAAATCCTTTTTAACTCAATACAATCATGTTTCATGAATTATTATACAATGAGTATCAAAATTTATATCACATTTAAGAATATACATTTAAGTATTTTAAAAGTATTACTTCGAGTTACATGAACTTACTTGGAAGATGTTTCGGATTTGGATTTCAGTTATTCCGAAACCTTTTGTTTTCCACGGTCAACCTCCAAAATTGGTCTCTCGGGGACTATATAAAGAAAATAAATTATTATTCTATCTCATTATTCAAATTCAGCTCAAAATTTCACTCTTGAGCTAAATACCACTTTACCCCTAACCTTTCACATTTTTACAATTTGGTCCTAATGCTTGTAAAACGGAATGCATGTATTTTCTTGGTTACCCAAGCCTAGCCAAATCTATTCTAAGCTCATATCACTCCATATTTTCCTCTATTTCACATTTCTATCACCCATTTTGTACCTTTTAGAAATAGGTCCCTTTTTAGTGTTTTCATGAAAAATCATCTAGTAAAAGATGTTTATCTAACATCTAACTTTCATAATCCAACATAAATCATTAAAGAAAAATCATATCATGCATGGGTCAAATTTCTAACATGAACCCTAGCTTGAAATATGGGTAGAAATGGATAGAGCATGTTACGAGGATCTCAAAAATGTAAAGAACATTAAAAACGGGGCTAAGAGTCACTTACTATCAAGCTTGAAAATGTCAAAACCCTAGCTTATGAAACCCTTGCAAATTTCAGTAGCCACAAGGAAGAAGATGAGTGAATTTTTCTTTGATTTTCCCTTTTTATTCATTTATTACTAAATGAGCAAAATGCCCTTCCTTCCTAAACTTTCAAAATTTTCCATCCATGTCCATTTTTGTCCAAAAACTTAGAATTTGGGAAAATTTCTATTTAAAACCTCTTAATTAATAATCCAAATAAATTTCATACAAATTTCTTCTAGAACACAAGTTTTGCAATTTATTCGATTTGGTCCCTAATTTTAAATTGGATACCTTACACCTAGATTTTCTTTATGAAACTTTCACACATGCATGCTTTCATGTCCTAGACCTTAAAAAAATCATAAAACAAATATTTTTATGTCAGGTTTGTGGTCCTGAAACCACTATTCTGACTTGGCCCTAATTTAGTATGTTATAGATACGTATCAGTGCAGGTATGTACATAAATCATATAAGCATTGAAATCTATAAATTTTGTGAGTTTGATGATCTACTATGTGGATGAACATATATTAGCTTTGTGATTAAGTTAAATTGTAGTATTTTATGATAGATAACTTAATTTGTGAATAAATGGGAAGTTATATTTATTAATCATACGAGCTTACTAAGCTTTATAGCTTACTCTGTTTACTTTTCCATGTTTTATAGTGATTTCAAAGCCTGCTTAGATTGGGAGTTGTCAGAGATCTAATCACACTATCCAACTGTCGTTTTGGTATTTTTGAACTTGTGTATTTGGTTATATGGCATGTATAGGAGTTATAACATTCAAAATTAAGGTCTAGTCGAAATAGTGGTTTCGGGACCACAAATTTGAAGTAGAAATAATTATTTTATGATTACTATGAGGTCTATGGTATGATTGCATAATTGTGTGAAAATTTCATGAAGAAATTTTATTGATAAAGTGCCCAATTTGACATTTAGGACTAAATTGCAAAAGTTGCAAAATGTGAGTTCTAAAAGCTTTAAGCATAAAATTGTTATGGATTATTAATTAGAGGTCCTTAAATATCAATTTGCCCAATTTCTTTTTTTATGGACAAAAATGGGCATGAACAGGAAAAATTTGAAAGAAATGCCTTAAGGGCATTTTTGTCATTTGGTTAATAAAAGAATAAAAAGGGAAAAATAAGTCAAAATTGTGTCCATCTTCTCCCACCTTGGCCGAAAATCTCAAGGGTTCCATAGCTAGGGTTTCTTCAACTTTCAAGCTGAATAGTAAGTGTATCCTAGCCCCGTTTTTAATGTTTATGTTTTTGAGATCCTTGAATCATGAACTAGCTATTTCTACCATTATTTTGAGCTAGGTTTCATGTTCAAAAACTTACTCATGTGTGACATGCATGTATTTTGATGTTTAATGGAGAAATATGAAAGTTTGATGCATGATAAACATCTTTTTCTAGGTGATTTTTCATGAAAACACCTAAAAGGACTTGTTTGTAAAACATGTAAAAATAGGTGTTAAAAATTTGGTTTGATGAAAAATGTAGGCTGTTATAAGAGGGAATATGAATCGGCTAGGCTTGGGTAACAAAGAAATTGGACACATTTCATTTTACGAGCTTAGGGACCAAAGTGTAAATATGTAAAAGTTTGGGGGAAAAATTGTAATTTTGCCTAAATATAGTTTTTGTACTGATTTGAATAATGTGATACTTAAATGAGTTGAATTTGCTATTATAGATCAAGAAAAATGGAGTCTGAACCTAGACCGGGGAAAGAACAAGATTTTAGACTAAATCAAATTAATTGTCTATATTTTGTACCGAGGTAAGTTCATGTGTAAATAATGCAATGTTGTATCATGTTTTAATGCGTAATTAATGTATGAATTTCTATGTTTAATTGTTATAATGAGTGTATGAATGATACTATGGTCAATGAGAATGACATTATGAACGAGTTTGACAAAGATGAGACATCAAGAAAATCTCGTTTGAACCTTAGGAATAGCTTAGGATACGAGTGACATGTCACTAGGAACTATGTGAATATGAGCTCATGAGATTATGTGTATATGTGACTATGTGAATCCGGGTGCTAGTCATGTACGTTCTACCGTTGGCTGGGTAGCCCGACATGTGTTGCGGGTACCTGCCAGCTTGTGTGAGTAGCCTGCGTAGTTACGTCCTAACTGTCAGCTTGTGTGAGCAGGCCCGTGATTAGCTCAAGAGTGAGAAATGTGTGATATGTGATATGAGGAAGCAAGTGGCTACGTATGAGGCACTATGTGCAAGCTTTCAGTGTATCCAATAGCATTCCAAGTGTTCAACGGGTAAATCAGTGAATTATGTGACAAGTGAGTCAATGATGAGGAATTATGACAATGTGTTACGAGTTGGTATAGGTATGTACGAAAAACTCATATGAATGAGCTCGGTACGTGATGAACTTTTGGTAAGATTGAAATTGTGTAAGTTATGTCTACAAATTTAAGTTATGCCTACAAATGTAAGTTATGCCTATGAATTTATGATAACACATAAGTAGACTATGTTATGTCATTGGTATTTATATATATGATTATGCTGCTATTTATTTTCATGTGAACTTACTAAGCTTTATGCTTACTCCCCTTTCTTTCCCATTTCCTTATAGTATCGCCAAGCTAGCTCGAGGATCGAAGGACGTCGGAGGTTCGATCACACTATCAACTGGATATTTGGGTATAGTTAGTCTTAACATTTTGAGTATGGCATGTATAGGGACTTGGTCTTTTTGTTATATGTCATATTAGTCTAGCCAAATGTGTTGGCTTATGGTGGTATTTGATTCATTTTGTATATGGACATGTGATATGGTTCATATTGATTATTTGGGTTGTAACCCTAATCAATTATGCATGCATGTAATGTATTATGCATGATGTGATTGCTTGTGGATAAGACGTGTGATGAATGGCACATGTGTTAAATGAATGAATCATGACTAATAAGTATGACCAAAACTATAATATAATTGAGTAAATTGAAAGTAGGTTTAGCATGGTAAATGAATATGAAATTGGAGTGGAATGCCATATGAAAGCATGATGGTTTAGATAGGAGGTATGTTGACATTACAAAGGCATGGGTTAATTATATTTATGATTATTTGAGTGACTAAATATACCATGCTGCATGCCATCAAAGCTGAATGAGAGAATGAGCATTTAAGGGTGACAAATGGCTTGGAAAATAGCCTCAAAGTTGTCTACACGGGTAGACACACGGGCGTGTGTTTAGGCCGTGTGTGACGCATGGTCTGCCCCATGGGCATGTGATTTGACCGTGTGTCTCCTGCACCCTAATTAATGCAAAACAGAAAGCTCAGTAGTAAACACACGGGTAGAGACACGGTCGTGTGTCTCAGTCGTGTGAAAGACACGGCCTTAGGACATGGGCGTGTGCCCAGGTCGTGTGAAGTCTGCACTTAATTTTTGGAATTTAATTTGCCACATGGCCTAAGCACATGGGCGTGTGACTTGGCCGTGTGACCTTATTTAGTTGATAACGTCATAGTCAGAGAGTTACACAGGTTGAGGACACGGGTGTGTCCCAAGTCACACGGGCATGTGTGACCACACGGCCTACCTACACGGGCGTGTGACTCTTCAAAACAAGAAAATTTGCTAAGTGTAGAAAAGATTCCGAAAGTTCTTGGATTAGTCTCGAACCACTTCCGATGTATGTTTTCGGCTTCGTAGGCCCTTATAAGGGACAATTTGCATGCAATTGAAAAGTTTTAGATTTGAACGAAAATTTATAGCCCAGTTTGTATGTGTGCTTGTGTTAAAGTTCGGTAACGCCTCGAACCCTGTCCCGGCTTTGGATACGGGTAAGGGGTGTTACAGGAGTTGTGGTTAATATGGCCTATATGTTGGTGATGTATATAGCCATTTGATATGGCTTGTAAATGAAGCATGTTTTGGTTATTTGTATAGCCATGTGATTTGGCTTATTTTGGTATATTTGGTTATGTATATATATATGTGCAAATGACCTTTTGTTATGTGGTTTAAAATTGTTATGTGAATGCTTGTTGTGAATTGGTATTTTGAGTACCAAATGGTTGAATTTTGAGATATGATATGCATGTGGTTTTAGGCAAAATAATGCATAGTTGAAGGTGACTATTTAGGTGATTTTTAGATGTGAAATTGGTATGCTTTGAATTGACAAAACATGATGTTATGAGTCATATAGTTATTGGTATTGAAATAGCATGATTTAGGCTTAGATGAGATTGGTTTGAATGTTTATTGATGCTATGTTATATGCCATTTGACATGTTTAGGTGGATGCAAATTTGGGTTAGAAAGATGGCTTGGAAAATACCTTATTTTTGTCCACACGGGCGTGTGTCTCAGTTGTGTGTGACACAGGGTCAGGTGACACAGTCGTGTGTCCCCTAATGTTTATCAGAGAGTAAGTCAGTATGCTCCACACAACCCAGTACACGGGCATGTGACTTAGCCGTGTGGCATAAGTCAGTATACCCTATAGTATTGACACGACTTAGTACACGATCTGGCACACGGGCGTGTAAGGCCATTTCGAAGGGTACACAGGCTAGTCACACGGGCGTGTGGTTAGCTGTGTGACCCAAGTCAGAGAGTTACACGGGGTCAGATACGAGTTGGGACACGGCCATGTGATCCCATTTCGAATGTCCACACGGTCGGGCCACACGGGCGTGTGTCCCCTGTATTTTGAAAATTTTCTATGTTTTCCAAAATTTTTCCTAAGTTTTCGATTTAGTTCCGAACTACTTTTAATGCATGATTTGAACCTTGAGGGCTCGTATTAGGGACAATATGATTGTGAATGCATATTATTGGATATGAAAAATGTATGAGAAATGTATGATTGTTTAATTGTTAAGTCCGGTAATACTTCGTAACCCTATTTCGGTGATGGATACGGGTTAAGGGTGTTACAACCATAGCAATTGAAAGTCCATTAAATAGATCCGTTATGCAAACCTTTTACATAATATTTTTTCATGTTATTTGGAATTGAGAAAAGATAGTTAATTTTACCAATACATAGGAGGTAACGACATCAAAAAAAGAGAGAAAACCAATAGAAAATAAATATAATATGTAAATGATACATTATATAGATGATTAAATATGTATATAAAAACAAAATAAAATAAAATAAAAATTTACTTGCAAAAAATCCATTGAAGTAATAGAGAGAATAAAGTTATAGGAAAGAGAAAGGAGACAAGCTTTTTTTTTTAATGTTTATTAAGACTAATACCCTAAACTAATATAAAATGGAGTTAATTTTGTCTTAATATATTTTTTTAACTTTCTAATATATATAGAGAAATAACTTTTCCACATTTTATCATGAGAATAACATTATTATGTTTATGGAAATAAACTCCCATGGAAAAGTTAAATTCCAAAAAAAGTAAAAAAAATTGACATACTAAACGTTGAAACTATTTTCTAACTGATTAAATTTCTAAAAAAATATCACTTTTATCATATTAAATTTTACCTTGGAGAAGGAAACCAGAGTGAAGACCTTAATTTCATGGGCACTCATCTCTTACCTTTGTCAACAAACATGGACTTACACAAATAATTCACCCTTTCCAGAAGTTCAAATCTAAATTTTTGTTTCATCTTGTACCACCATTATATTTAATCTCTTATATCTCCATTAAAGTAATTTATAACAGTAATAGTATATGTTGTTATGAATTTGATAAAATTTTTTATGAATTTGATAAAAATTTTATTAATCTTAGTTTAATGACTAATTTTTATATTTTATATTAAATTTAAATAAAAAATTATTAAACATAGATCAAATAAAATGACAAAAATATTTAAAAACAAAACTCAACCTCAAACAAATAAAAGGTTAATTAATTTAGTACGTGTCGGGGGAGAGACAGTTAAAAGTGAGGAGGAGGAGAGCCGGCGGCAGGGCGTCCATCCGACGTACGTGCAATTCCCTGTACCGTAAAAGCAATTTACTTTGGGCATTTTCTCCCTCTTTCTTTTATTATTATTTATAAAATAATTACTTGAGAAATAAATAAATAAAGAATAGTTAATGACTGTACACATGTCAAAATATAATAGACCTTTAAAAATATTTGCAAATTGTTTTTTGTTTCTAGCGTTAAAGAGGATTCGCCTCGACCATTGTGGGCCCCACCACCTAGTCCTCTCTTTTCTCTCTACAGTAATAATATACCATTGGGGGTGTGTAATTGGAGATATAAAGGGGTCCCAGCTGTTGATTTAAGTCAAGAAAGCAGCCAATGAGAGGAAGGGGAGAGCTAAGACTGTGTCTGCCATTCTCTTAAATTTAATTAATGAATGCTCGGAGAGTTTGAGTTGATTGAAAAAGCCTTCCCCCCATGTGTCTAGTTTAATTTAAACTTCAACTTCCTACTTGTCTGTTTTTTATTACAGACGTGTCTTTTCCTGCTTCATCTGGCCAAACTGCGCCCTTCATCTGCTTACCTCGTTCTCAACTCAACCCCCTTCCCTTAAAATGACTTTTACACTTCCCGGTTCCCACATTTAATTATAACTTCTTTTATGAATTTATCGGTGATGGTTAAACACATATACCAAAAACATTTTAACAAGTTTTATTTTAGTGGATAGATATTTGAGTTTGAATGCGTTGAAATGTATTTATTATTTTATTTAAAAATTTTAAAAGCGTTATATATAATATTAAATATTATATAAAATAATAATAAATAAAAGGCATAGTATTAAATTTAGCTCTTAAGATTTATATATTTTTTTAATTTAGCTATTATTATTATTTAGGTAAATTTAACATTTAATATTTTAAAAAAGAATTAAAGTTAACTATTAATTTTTTGAAAAGGAGTCAAATTTATTTCTAATAAAAATATTGACTTAAATATTAAATTTCAAACATGGCAATTCATGTTTACTTTATGTATTTTTTTTCAACTTTTATGAACTTTTTATATATTTTTTAAAATTTTGATTTTTAATATCTTTTTACAATTTTTAAATTATTTGTTACTATGGAGTGCAAGTGAATTGTCACTCTGGTTGTTATAACAACATCTTTAAAAACTAATGTTTTAATCAACATTTTTGTTAAAAAAACAATTTAATTGTTTTGAAAGGTTAGTGTTTAAATTGAGCTAAAAAAATAATAACTAAATTGATAGAACATGTAAACATTAAAAGATAAATGTATCATTATACCTAAAAAAAATTGATAGATTTTTTAATGCACAATGATAAATTTAACCCTTAACATATATCTATTTGATCACTTTAGCCCTCTTTTTTTTATCACTTTTTTTCTTAACCTTCAAATTTTAATCATATTGCTTTGTTTTGAAAGAAAAAGAAGAATTGAATTATTAAATATTAAATTATATTAACATGACAATTCGTGTGATAATTTATGTATACTTTATTGCTAACATGAAATATTTGTTTAAAGTTCTCCTACAAACTTTTTTAAAATTTATTGAATTCTTTAAATATTTTTATTATTTTTTAAGATTTTGTGAAATATCATGGTGGAGCCACATCGCCCCCAATATTTTTCGGCAACGAAAATTTCTCTAAGTGCGGAAATTTTGAAATTTGAGCTGTTTCGGAAGGTAAAGCAAGAGATTTTCCAAGAACGAGTGTGGGTTGATTATATAATTCATTATTTCTGGGTATTAATTAGTCAGTAGTCATTAATTAGATAGAAATAATAAAATTGGAAATCGAGGTATGGATTATTTTGTAAGAAAGGAAAAATATTGTGGGGCTAATGTCTAAAGTTAAGAAAATATAGTTAGAAACATGAGAGGGGTTTATACAGCTATTAGACCAAGGGCTAGTTAGCAAAAAAACCCATTATTCCATTTAGAAATAGGGGAATGATTATTGTTCCCATTTGATCATTTGAAAAGAAAAACCACTAATTAAAGTTCTTTTCATTCTCTCAACTCTCATAAACATTTATTTATGTATTTTTTATTTCATCCAATCATTTTTTTTACCAAGGTAAACACATTTTCTTAATTGTTTCATCATTCTTCTTAATTTTATATGCTTGATTTCTACGTTTTTGCATTTTACATTCATTTTCTATAAAAGGGGACTTTTGGATTTTGATGATTCTTGAAAGATTTTTAGAAGAAATTCAATGTTTTCAAGTCTTTAAAATGTCATTAAACTTTTAAGAAGTGGATTTTTGCATTATTTGAACAATTTCTCTATTTTCTCTCCATTTATATTATTTTTTGTTCTAGTGTTAAAGAGCTTCGATTTTGAGTTTTCTTGATGAGTTTAAGTGTAACGACTCAAATTTCAGTGGTATTGAAAAATATAGTTTGGAACCCCATTTTCATAAGCCAAGTCCGTAAATATAAATAGGAATATTTACGGAGTTAATATAAAAATATATTGAAATTCTGTTAAGCAATTTAGCCGAAAAATTAATTAATTAAAACTCAGGGACTAAATTGTAAAATTCCAATCATTATTGAGTTTTAATTGAAAAAAAAGGCTTGGGGACTTAGATAGCAACTGACCAAAGGACTAAAATGGTTAATAAATCAATTTTAGTTTGTGGATAGTGGATGATGACGATTTTTTCCATTAAACTTAATTAATAACTAACTAACTAATGTATATTAATTCATTAATTAAACTAATTAATTAAGATTAAACTAAACTTAACCTAAGTATAAAAACTAAATAAAAGGATGAAACCACCATTGTCTTCATTCTTCTCACCATCCACCATTATTAGAAACAAAGAAAGCTTCCCA
The DNA here is from genome assembly GCA_025698465.1 of Gossypium longicalyx. Taxonomy (NCBI): domain Eukaryota; kingdom Viridiplantae; phylum Streptophyta; class Magnoliopsida; order Malvales; family Malvaceae; genus Gossypium; species Gossypium longicalyx. The sequence continues at coordinate 40,347,998 of CM046998.1, read as the reverse complement.
CTTCTTTTAAACATTCGATAAAAAATCTAACAAGGTAACCAAGCCTTTTTTTTGTAATTTTTTTTATAGATTTATTATTATGGGAGCTTGATTTAGTTAGACCATGTATCAATTTGTTCAATGGATGAATTTGTAACAAGTTTTCATTATTGAGAAATTGATGAATTAGACTTGAAATTGATAGAAATTAAGCTTAGATTACGTTAAGAACTAAATTGTAAAGCTTAATAAGCTTGATATATAACTTTGTAACATTAGAGACCAAATTGAATAAATTTAAAACATATTATGAAATTATGCTAGTAATAGAAAGTATAGGGTCCCTAATGAAACAATGTGAAATCAGATTTTGATCCGATGCTATCGAAAGATATGCATATTCCAAGTATAGGGACTAAATTGAATAAAATGAAAAATATGTTTCGGTTTGTATTTGAATGTGAATTGGATGAAAGTTGATATCATTTAATTTTTGTTTTATCGTACATAGTTAAAGATGATATCGGGCGGTTAAAAGAGAAAGGAAAAGTGAGAGTCATCGACGAGTGACGTAAGGATTCGGTTTGTACTTTTATTATTCAAGATCAATATATTCGTTTACCTATTCATGTTATTTGCATGATTGGGTATCAAGGTGAGAATATAATTTTCATATAAATTGATTCGTTGTGATTGATACTGAATATCGAGATATTAGACTAGAACGACGAAATGTGCAAGTGTACACAACCGCAACAAGTAATAAAGTGACAAGTAAATATCGAGTTATCATACCCATAGAGACTATGAAAGAAAGATATTTATGAAATGTAAGGTTAAACATTTTGGTGATGAAAGCAATTGTTGATTTGAAAAGGGGTTATGAAAAATAAAAAATAACTAAATAACTTAACTAAGAAAATAAAAAGTAAAAATGTTCCAATGTGCGATTTCTAAAATATGAGTTTTAATTAATATGACATAAATGTGTTAGATCAATTTCATTCTTTAACTTAGAATTACTAAAACTATTGTAACATCTCGTTTTTAGTGAAACCAGAATAGTGATTTTGGGACCACAAATACGAAGTTAAAAAATATATTTATTATTATTTTATGGTCTACAACATGATAGTATTACCATATAAAATTTTCGTTAAGAAATTTTACCGTTTACATGCTTAATTTGATAAAAAGGACTAAATCACGTAAAGCGCAAAAGTTGAGTTCTAATAGCTAATTGTATTAAATAACTATAGGACTTTAAAGTGGAGGTCCTTCTATGGTAATTAGCCCATTAATGTTGATAATGGATGAGCATGGTTTGACATTATTGAAATTTTGGTTAGTTTTTAAGGTTAATTTTAGAAATTTGAAAATAAAAGGTTAATTAAAATAAAACCAAATTATCATCATCTTCCATTATCATTTCACAACTGAAACTTAAAGAGAAGGAAGCCATTTTTGGCGTTTAACATTTGGCAACCCTAATTCCTTCAATTAGATCTAGTTAAACCTTGTACGGAGTTAGATCGAGGTAAAAAGAAAATCTCAGATTAATCGCCTCCATATCTACGTATACTTGTCGAGGTAAGTTCGTGTAATTAAATTGAGAATTTATATGTTTTAATTGAATTATATGTATGTGATTTTTATAATTGCCATGTATAAATATCGATCACATATCCGACGACGTACGATGATTACTGAGTCCCATTTGAACCTTAGGAGTTCATAAGATACAAATGACATGTCATTAGGGTTACCTATTCTCAGCTCGTATGAGCTTACCGATTTACAGCTCGTGAGAGCATACCGATTCATAGCTCGTACGAGTAGACATGTACAAGAATTGACAGATTACTGTTTAGCACACTATGTGTGAGCTATCCCGAATATCCAATGATATTCTAAATGGTTTAACTAGCAATGTTCTGTTACGAGATGATATAATTTCGATACGAACTATTACATGTATGTACATGAAATATATGGAAATTATGTTATATGATATATTGAAACATGAAATGGACAATACATGTATATGAAACTTGCTTATTATGTTCATCCATGTTCATTGGCTATTATATGTGTTTTACATGGCTAACATGTTGGTGAATATGTGCTTAGGCATTTGGCCAAAATTGAGTTGGAACATACTATGTTTACTTACCTAAATTGTGACTAAATGGTAAGTTAAATTTTATGTTATACGAACTTACTAAGCTTAAATGCTTACTCTGTGTATTTTTCATATTTTATATTGAATTGGAAGCTCATTCAGGTTAGAAGCTTGTCGGAGCTATATCACACTATCCATCTGCTCTTTCAGTACTTTTGGTTGTTTAATTTTTGTTATAATGGCATCTATAGGTTATTTTGGCTAATGTTGGCCTATATGTGTTGTTGTGATTGTGGCCACATGATTTGGCTTGTATCTTGGTATATTTTGGTATGTATATAGGTAGCTTTATCATGTTGATGTGTGGCTTGATATGGTAGAATGATGGATGGTAAAATGGTGGTTTGAATATGCATTTTGTATAAGCTTTGAAGCTTGATAGAATTGTTGTGAATTGGTACTTTTTTGAATGGCTTATTTAGTGTATAAGTTATGTGTGAATTATATAACCATTTGATGCTAGTGATTAAGTGGTATAATTACTACCAAATGGTATGTTTTGATAATTGATCTACATGGTAAGTTTTGGTGCAAATATGCATATATGTTAGTTGATCAATTGGTTATATTGAACACATGGTTAGTCATGTTTATAAATTGTCATTTGAGGTGCCTAAGGGCATATTGGTTGTACGTAATCATACCATTTGTATAAGGCTAGAAAATGCATGGTTTTGGTACCTTATTATGGCTTGCTTATATGCATAATGTTGGGTGTAGGTTTATGCCAAATTAGGTAAGAAATATGGCTTGTAAAATGGCCTATTTTCGTCCACACGGGCAGAGACACGGGCGTGTGTCTTAGCCGTGTGTGACACATGGCCAGGTGACACGACCGTGTGTCCCCTATAGCTTTCAAAGGGTTGCAAGTCAAGCTGTTATGTGACCTAGAACACGACCTGGCACACGGGCTTGTGAGGTTACTTGGAAGGGTACACGGCCTAGCACATGAGCATGTGGCTTGGCCGTGTGGCCCAAGTTAGTGAGTTATGCGGGCATGGACACGGGCTGGGACACGACTGTGTGTTCCTATTATGAATGCCCACACGGCTAAGGCATGGGCGTGTCTATTGGCAGTGTGACCCCTACAGGTTTGAAATTTTTCAATGTTTTCCAAAAAAAATTCTGAGTTATTGATTTAATCCTGACTTGTTTCTAATGCATATTTTGGCCCTCAAGGGCTCATATATAGGACAATATGAATGATTTTGATTGGTTTTTTATATGAATATTGATATGTTATGAAATGTTTGAAATTTTATTTGTTTGTACTATAAACTCCAGTAATACTCCGTAACCCTATTCCAGCGATGAATACGGGTTAGAGATGCTACATTATTGGTATCAGAGCTACAGTTTAGTCGATTCATTGACTGAACATAACATGTACGAGTCTAGCTATACATGCCATTATATAACCTGTGATAGTGTGATATCTCTTGACCGTTTCAAACATGTTTTCATATAGCAATAACATCCAATCGAGCTGACTCCGATAAAGTAGAGAGCAATGCTCAAGCCACCATTTATGGAGTTGCATCGAGCGGTACAAGGCCCGTATTTGAGGGTCAGGGAGGAGAGGCTAACAAAGCCTTCTTCTAGTTGATGAATGAATGGTTCACCAAGTTTCTACGAACAAGCCCAGTTGCTCAACAACCTCCTCCCCCTCTTGCTCCCCAAACGGTTCCTATTATTCCTCAAGGTATGGAACCAATCTGAGTGAGTAAGCTGCTTGTTGATAAGATACGTAAGTATGGGATTGAAGAATTCTGAGCTACTGCTGAAGATGATCCCGAGAGAGCTGAATTCTTGTTAGATAATACAATTAGGGTTTTAGATGAGCTATCCTGTTCACCGGTCGAGTGCGTTAAATGCGTGGTATCGTTATTGAAAGATTTGTCTTACCAATGGTGGAACATGTTGATTTCTGTTGTGCCAAGAGAGCGGATCACCTGAGAATTTTTCCAAACTGAGTTCCGAAAGAAATATATTAGTCAGAGGTTTCTGGATCAGAAACGAAAAAAATTTTTGGAGCTTAAACAGGGCCGTATGACTATGTTAGAGTATGAGCGTGAATTTATTTGACTGAGTAAATATGCCCGGGAGTGTATTCCAACTGAGACTGCCATGTGTAAAAGATTTTAAAAAGGGTTAAACGAAGACATAAAGCTTCTAGTTGGAATTCTAAAACCAAAAGAGTTCATTGTACTGGTTGATCATGCATATAAGGCCGAAGAATTGAGTAAAGAGAAAAGACGTACTGATTTTGAAGCTAGAGACTCGAGAAAGAGATTGACTGGGAAATCCTATCAATCAGTATTAAAGAAATCAAAAGAACATTACAACCGTTCTACAATTCCTGTGGGTCATTCTAGTAGAGACAGAGATACTCGACGCTCCATTCCAAAACCTTAGGCTACATCTGTAGTGAGTGTGGGTAGTGTTAGAGATGCCAGACCCGAGTGTAAGACTAAACAAACTATATTATGGTGAGTGTCGAGTGAAGAACTGTTATAATCCATTTTTCAGTGAAGTCAGAACAGTGGTTTCGAGAACATAAATCTGATCTGAAAATAAAGTTTATTTTCATTTTATTATATGGTCCGTATTATGATAGATATGTCATGTGAAAATTGTGATACGAAAATTTTATCGATTAAGTGTTTAATTACGAGAAGTACTAAATTGCATAAAATTTAAAAGTTAAATTCTAGTAGCCATAAAGATTAAATAGCTATGGAATTCAAAACTAGAGGTCTTTATATGGTAATTAGACCATTAAAGAAAAGTATGCAGATTTTTGGGTGGCTCATCCATGGAAAAATTAGAAAAGAGTAGGGACTAAATTGAAAATTACAAAAATTAAAAGATGATAATTAATTAAAAAGAAATTATCATCTTATTTTCATGTCTTCTTTCGCAAAATTCCTATGTAAACCATAGGAGAGAGGAAGAAAACTTTCCAAGCTTAAAAAGGTAAGAAATCAAGTTCCGTTTTTAGTAATTTTTATATTTTTAGAATCAGGATAGTCTAATCTATCTATTTGGAGGATTAATTTGAAAAGTTATCAAGGTATGAAATTTGGGTCATGGATGAATATGCTAAAAATTTGAAATTTATGGTAGAAAATGAAAGGTTGTTGATAGCTAAATAGCTTTTACAAAGTAATTTTTGATGAAAACATGATTTAAGGACTAAAATGTAAAGTTATGAAATTTGATGAAACATTTTAATTTTTTATGAATACATGTGCCGTAAATTTTGTAATGGGATTTTGGTTAGGCTTAGAAAAATGAGTAAATTATACAAGTTTCATTTTCCGATTCAAAGGATGTTATCGTTTATTTTATTTGAAACTATACTCATTAAGGATTTCAAGCATATAAATTATATCCCCTAATTATTTTTGTACAATTTTTAATGATTTTTCCAAGTCAGAACAGGGGATCACGTAGTTATTCTGAACCAGTCTCTCAAAAACTTAAATATCTCATAATATAGAATTCCTTTGCTTGCTCTATTTTTGTTATATGAAAATAGACTCATTAAGCTTTAATTTGATATCTCATTCAGTCTCTGATTCAATTTCTACTATTTTTGGTAAATTTTTTAGATTCACATCACTGCAACTATCCATAACAGTTTTATTGTCAATTTTGATCTTTCACACTTCAATTGTATTCATCACTTACCCATAACAATCTTTCCAATTTCCAATCACATATCGAGCATATTGCTCATAAGTTACACACGTATATACTTACACTTATCATTACAAAGTCATACACAATTTCATTTAATCAATTTCCCAGTTGAATGCTTCGGAATAATAACAGATACGCGATGGTATCGCACACAACCCACGTTTAAAATTGAAGCTCTCTTGTACACATAGTGGCCTTCACTTAGCACCACCCATGTGACCTAGCTCGATTGTACACATAGTTTTGGCTCTCTTGTACACATGGTGAACACTTAGTACCACCCATATGACCTAGCCAGTTTATCTCGTAGCTCTCTTGTCTACATGGTGTACACATAGTATCACCCATGTGACCTAACTACATCATAATGTCTCGTAACTCTCTTGTACACATGATGTGCACTCAGCACCATACATGTGACCTAGCTACATACCATCTGTATCATCCAATCTTTCTGAAGGTTCAACCGGGATTTCTCTCTCTTTCTAATACTTGATTCCATACTTCCAATAGTCAATTATGATTCAAAAATCAGCTACAATACATAAAATATGCTGAAATATAAAAACATAATAAAGATAATGTATTATTTACATACAAACTTACATACTTTCTCATTTCCATGTCGAATTAATATTGAACATTTAAATCATCATAATTATACTTACTTTCAACACCTCGGCAATCATAGTAAATATATCAATTTTACATTGAAACATGCATAAATTAATGCTTATTATACATATGAACTTACCTCGATACTAAAACGGCCATTTTACCAACTTTCCCGATTTTCGATTTTTCTCCCATTCTAGGTTCAAATCTCATTTTCCGGGATCTAAAACATCATATTTTACTTATTTAATTAATTTAATATTCAAAACAGTCCTTAACTCAAACTTTGGAAAAATTATAATTTTGCCCCTAAACTTTTGCATATTTACACTTTTGCCCCTAGGCTCGGGAATTAAACTTCATCCCTTATTCTTATGTTTTATGACATGCTGATCATTTTTTCCTTCTATGGAAACATCAAATTCTCACTTTAACACATAGTTATGAACAATAACAATTTTTACCGATTAAGCCGTTTTACTTATTTTTGCTTAAAACCGCTTAGCCAAAGTTGTTTAACATAATTTCAGCCTTCATATTCTACCATAAAACATCAAAATAAACACATTTCACCTATGAGTATTTTTCCAAATATGAACCCTAGCTTAAATTATTGCTAGAATAAGCTTAATCAAGTTACCGGGATTCTAAAAATGTAAAGAACTTGAAAAACGGGGCTAGAACGGACTTACTATTGAGCTTGGAAAGCTTGAAAACCCTAGCCATGGCTTCCCCCATGCTAATTTCGGCCTCCATGAAAAATATGAGTCAATTTTGGCTTTATTTTCCTTTTTTATTTCTTTTAATTATCAAATGACTAAAATGCCCTTAAAGCCTTTCTTTAAAATTTTGTCCTATTCATGCCCATTTTTGTCCAAGAAAAATATAATGGTCTAATTACCATTTAAGGACCTCCTCTTTAGACCCCCATTTCAATCAAGTACTTATGAATTAGAACACATATTTTGCAACTTTTGCAATTTAGTCCTAAAAGTTCAATTAAGCACTTTATCAGTAAAATTACTTAACGATATTTTTACACAATATTTTAATCAATAAATAAACCTTAAAACTTAATCGGAATAAATTTTTTGACTTTGAATTCGTGGTTCTAAAACCATCGTTCCATTTAGGCCCTAAATCGGGCTGTTACAGCAACTTCTGCAAATAAGCCCTAATAGGCAAATTAAACATGAAATCTATAAAATTTCTTATCAATACTCTAACACATGCATATAATCACTCGGTAAATCATAAAAATTAATTGAAATAAACTTTTCTATCTCAGATTTGTGGTTTCGCAACCACTATTCCATTTAGGCCCTATTTCGAGATGTTACAAGTGGTTTCGACCACATGTTGGCACATAATATACGAGATTCCTGCGTATCTGATATTATTCTAGTGGTTCAACGAGAAATGTTCTATTATGAGACAATATGAGTTTGATACAAACTAATACATGTATATAAACATGAAATACACGAAAATGATGGTACATGATATATTGATATATTGAAATGAATGATATATATATATAAAGAAACGATAAGAGAATGATATGTATCATGACATATACATATATGAATATCTTTGATATGTTGATACATGGAAATTATGTAAGTGGATATGAGTAATAAACTCAAGTGTGCCATGTTGAGAAAATAAGGTTATCAAGTTAAAATTATATGAAATATGTTCAAGTATGCTAACATGTGTTTTTATTTGATGCTTAGGCAAGTGCCAAGTTGTTGGTTGAATGGTATTCTATTTGCTTATAATTTGTATTGGATTGGTAAGTGCTCAAATGAAAATATGCTTGTACTCACGAAAACGTGGTAAGGTTTAAAATTATGCAATTTCTTATGAAATGGCTTATTATGCGATCAATTCGAAATGACTATGTTTAAATGCACTAGCTTGTGGATATGGTTGAATGATATGCTATGTCTTGTATGTTATGCATATGTAACATGTGTGGAAAGTAATGAAATGCAAATGAAAATAAAGAAATTTGGAAGAGTTTAAAGTTGTTAAAAATCCTATTATGCTAGAGATAATATGTATAAGTGATGTTGTGGATTTACTCATTTGGTGAGTTATTGAATTTGGTTTCATGAATCGTGTGTTATTGATATATGATTATTCTTAATATCTATAAATTCCATATTGGAAATGGATTGATCTAATTAAAGTTTATACGAGCTTACTCAGCATCCATTGCTTACGTAGTTAATTTTCTTTACTTTTCAGACTATCGAAAGCTTGACTGGGTTGGAAGCTCTTTGGAGATTTATCACACTATCCAGCGATTATATTGATAGATTTTGATGTCTTGGTTAAGGTTGTAATGGCATGTATAGGTATTTTGGCTAATGTTAGCCTATGTTTTGGTTATGGAAATGATCATTTAGTTAGTTTTCATTTTGGCCAAGTGTTTGTAAAATGATATATATATTATAAGGTGTATATAAGTAGCCTTGTGATGCAACAACTGGATTTTGGGGCTAGTTAGAATAGTAGTTTCGGGAGCACAAATCTGACATAGAAAAAGTTATTTTTATTACATTCTTATAGTCCACAGTTTCACAGAATGGTTTCGTGAAAATTTCGTTTGAAAATTTTGACATTTGGGCACTCAATTTAATCAAAAGGACTAAATCGTAAAAAGTGTAAAAGTTGAGTTCTACTTGTTAAAGGTGTCCAATTGCTATGAGATTTTAAATTAGAGGTCCTTAGTTGGTAATTAGACCATTTGTTAAGTTAGTGGACAAAAATGGACATGGTGAGATAAAATTTTAAAGTTTGGCAAAAAGGGCATTTTGGTCATTTGGTAAATAAAAGAATAAAAAGAGGGAAATAAAGTCAAAATTGTGTCCTTCTTCTTCTAACTTGGCCAAAATTTTCAATCTTTCCATAGGTAAGGTTTTGTTATCTTTCAAGCTTGATTGTAAGTACATCCTAGCCCCATTTTTAATACTCTTTACATTTTTGAAGTCCTCGTAGCCCAATTTACTTATTCCTACCATTATTTTGAAGTAGGGTTCATGTTTAAAAATTTACCCATGTGTGACATGCATGTATTTTGATGTTTGATGGAAGATATTGTATGTTTAAGGTGGGATAAACAACTTTTACTAAGTGATTTTTAGTGAAAATGCATAAAAAGGACTTGTTTGTAAAAGTTGTGAAAATGGGTAGTAGAAATGTGATTTGATAAAAAATGTGGCCTATTATGAACATGATTTAGGTTCGGCTAGGCTTGGGTAACAAAGGAAATAGATACATTTCATTTTACGAGCCTAATGACTAATTTGTAAATATGTCAAAGTTTAGGGGCAAAAATGTAATTTTTCCATAAGTTGATTTTTGGACAGCATTGAGTAATGTAATAATTTAATAAGTTAAATTTTCTATTATAGATCAAGAAAAATAAAGTTCAAACCTTGATCGGGGGAAAAACAAGGTTATTGACCATTATGTCCATTTTCTACCATTTTGTACAAAGGTAAGTTTGTGTGCAAATAATGCAATGTTATATTATGTATTTAATGCTTAATATTGCATAAATTGTACGATTTTTTCTATGGAAATATTCAAAGAAGTTTCAACAATGAGAAAATCTCGGTTGAACCTTAGGAATAGTTTAGGATACAAATAACATGTCACTAGGAAACCATGTGTTATGTGATATATGTGAATCCGGGTGTTAGTCATGTAGGTCTTACCAGTGGCTGGGTAGTCCGACATGTGTTGTGGATACCTGACAGCTTGTGTGAGCAGCCTGTGTAGCTACGTCTTGACTAACAGCTTGTGTGAGCAACCCATGTAGCTATGTCTTGACTGACAGCTTGTGTGAGTAGGCCAATGATTAGCTCATGTGCGATCCCTATGTGTTATGAAGTATGAGGTAGCATTGGCTACATTTGTGGCACTTAAATGTAAGACTTTCCGTGTATCCGATAGTATTCTAAGTGTTCAATGGGTAATCTGAAGAGTATGTCAAAGATGATGAAGTATGTGACTATGTTACAAGTTAGTACAAGTATGTATGTATAACTCATGAGTATGAACTTTGGTATGAGATGAACTCTTGGTAAGAATGCTAATGAGTAAGTTATGCCTAAGATACATGATGATATTTATGTTAACTTATGCTGCGTAGTTACATGATTAATGAATGATTTATGTTGCTTATTATTTGCATGCAAACTTACTAAGCTTTAAAGCTTACTCCACTTTTCTTTCCATTCCTTATAGTGTCGCCAAGCTAGCTCAGAGATTGAGGAATGTCGGAGCTTGATTCACACTATTATACGATTGTTTTGGGTCTACTTGATTTCAATATTTTGAGTATGGCATGTATAGGGACTTGGTCATTTTCTTACGCATCATATTGGTTTAGCCAAATGTGCTGGCATTGTAATGGTTAATGATTCGTTTTGTATATGGCCATTGGAAGTTGGCTAATATTATTCTTATTGGTCATTGGTATATTTACGTGATGATGTTTATGCATGATAGATGTTATTATGTGCAAATGATGTATTTATATCTTGTTCATGGTTGATTTGGTTGTATGTATATGCTTGGATTGGTGTTGCTTGTTGTGGTGTAGGTTGGTGCAAGTAAAGGTGGCAAAATGGCTTGGTAAATAGCCTTATTTTTTTTTTACATGGGCAGAGACACGATCGTGTGTCTAAGTCGTGTGTACGGCACAGCCTTAGGCACAGGCATGTGCCGAGGGCGTGTGAAGTTTGTACCTATTTTATGAAAATTTATGAAAATTAAATCGCCCACACGGCCTAAGCACATGGGCGTGTGACTTGGCCGTGTGACCTCAATTTGTTGATGTAACATCCTAATTTTGGGCCTAGTCGAAATAGTGGTTTTGAGACCACAAATTGAAAGAAGAAATAATTATTTTATGAATGTGTTGATGTCTATGATATGTTGCATGATTGTACGAAAGTTTCAATAAGAAATTTTGTTAATAGAATGTCCAATTTGATTTTTAGGACTAAATTGAAAAAGTTGCAAAATATGTGATTCTAGAAACTTTAAGCATGAAATAGATATGAATTATTAATTAGAGGTCCTTAAATAGCAATTTGACCAATTTCTATTTTTATGGACAAAAATGGACATGAATAGGTAAAATTTCAAAGTTTAGTAAAAATGGCATTTTGGTCATTTGGTAAATAAAATAATAAAAAAGGAAAACAAAACCAAGAATTGTCCATCTTCTTCAACCCTTGGCCAAATTTCATAAGGAACTCCATAGCTAGGGTTTTGTCACTTTCAAGATTGATAGTAAGTGCATCCTATCCCCGTTTTTAATATTCTTTACATTTTTGAAGTTGTTATCAACCGATCTATCCATTTCTACCATTTATTTGAGCTAGGGTTGATGTTTGGGGTTTGATCCATGTGTGACATGCATGTATTTTGATGTTTCATAATAGATTATGAAAGTTTGATGTGTGATAAACATCTTTTACTAAGTGATTTTTCATGAAAACACCTAAAAAGGACCTATTTGTAAAAGTTGCAAAATGTGCAGTAAAAATCTGATTTGATGAAAAATGTGGGCTGATATGAGCATGATATAAGTTTGGCTAGGCTTGGGTAACAAAGAAAATAAGTACATTTCATTTTACGAGCCTAAAGACAAACTTGTAAATATGTGAAAGTTTAAGGGCAAAACTATAATTTTGCCAAAGTATGGTTTTTGGATTGATTTGAACAATGTGGTAATTAAATGAGCTAAATTTGCTATTATAGATAAACAAAAGTGAAGGAACAAAGTTGTGGACTAAATCGAATTAGTTAGCCATATTTTGTACCGAGGTAAGTTCGTGTGCAAATAATGCAACTTATATTATGTATTTAATATTTTGTTATTGTGTGACTTGTACAATTATCATTATTGATTCGTTCGGCAAAGATTCGATACGATGAAATTTCCAGTTGAACCTTAGGAATAGTTAGGATACAAATGTTGTAATAGCCCGGTTTTAGCTAAATCGGAATAGTGGTTTTGGGACCACAAATTTGAGGTCATAAAATTATTTTAATATTATTTCTGGTGTTTACAACATGTGAATATATATGTGTGAAAATTTCATGAGCTAATTTTATCGTTTAATAGCTCAATTCGAGAAAAAAGATTTAATCGCGTAAAATGCAAAAGTTGCGTTCTATTTGATAAAGGTGCTTAATTGTCATGGTTTATTAAATGAAAGGTCCTTATGTTGTAATTAGACCTTTGATAGTGGAATTTGACATCAATGGGCATTAATATGATGTTTTAAATGGTTTATAATAAGGTTATAATAGTAAATTGATTATTAAGTTATATTAATTAGAACAAAAGCCAAATTAAGCTTCATTTTCATTCATCTTTGGCCGAATATAGTGGAAGAAGAAAACATAAAATTCATTTTAGGGTTCGACAACTTAAAAGCTTGATTAAGGTACGGTTTTGACTCGGTTGTTAATGATTTTTATGTTTTTGTGATCGTTGCTTCCTGTTCTAGCTATCCCATACCCTAATTTTTTAAATTGTTGATGATTTTTTGAAATGCCATTGATGAATCCATGAGTTTTATGATGTTTGATGATTAATTATGCAAGCTTGGTGTTTGATATATGTAACAGCCCTTTTTTAGGTCAAATCAGAACAGTGGTTTTGGGACTACAAATTCGAAGTCAAAATATTTATTTTATTATTTTATTAAGGTTTACAGCATGATAGAATTATTTGGTTAAAGTTTCGTTAAGAAATTTTACCGTTTAAATGCTTAATTCGGTAAAAAGGACTAAATCGCGTAACGCGTAAAAGTTGAGTACTATTGTTTAAAGGTATTAAATAGCTATGGTTTATTAATATAGAAGTTCTTATTATGTTATTTGACCATTTCAAACTTGAGTGGACATATTTGGTCATTAAATGGAAGTTATATATGTTTTATTATTAAGGGTATAATTGTAAATTGGTTAACAAAATAAGATAAATAAAAACTAAATAATAATAAGATGGTGTAACACCCCAAATCCAGCCTAGACGTTATGGCCAAATCTGGCATGCCACATCGAAGTGTTTTTCAAAAATTGATTTCCTCGGTAAAAATTCGTTACTGAATGTAAATCTTTTTTTTCATTATTTAACAATAGTTCTCGTCAAAACGTTTGCCAATTTATTTGTCTTTGGTATATTAATTCAACTTAAAACCGCGGAAGCATTTTGAAAACTTTGTTGTTGAAAGCTCGTATTCTTTTGAAAACCGTGACTATTTTGAAAACTCGTGTTTTCCTAGACAAGCAGTTTAATATAAGAGATCGAAAGCCCCATTAAAACTTAAAACTTAAAACCCAATAACGACCTTATTACAAAATTAAAAACCCAAAAGTGAAATTTAAAATTAAATAAAGTCAAGTGAAAGACATAGTAGTCGTGTGGCCACCTCCAAGTCCCTCGCAGCACCAAATCGTCTAAGGTTGCGGATTACCTACACAGTTAAAAAGGAAGGGCGAGCTTACGAAAAATACTAGTCAGATAGTAACCAATGCATGCATTAATAGTCTGGGCCTTAGCCCTATACAGTATCAGTACAGTCTGGGCCTTAGCCCCATACAAAAATAGTGTGGGCCTAAGCCCAATACAGTATCAGTATAGTGCAAATATGCAACCCATCTCAAATCCATCTAGCACACCACTCATACCAACCAACACACCATATGGGGATATAAATCGACCCACCCAACCAGCATGCCAATATCGTAGCAAAGCTGCCAGTAGAAATAACGCAGCATAGCTGCCAGTAACAGTAAGTGTGGCAAAGCCACCAGTATCAATAATTGCGGCATAGCCACCAGTAACAATGAATGTGACATAGTCACCAGTACATTACTTCCTTCATATCAAAATCCCAACCCCATGCAGTATGTCATGTCATAAATATTACGAGTATGCAAAGTCATACGCAGTACAATCATGTATGTAAATCATAAGCACATCAGTCATATGGAACATAAGGGCATAATCGTCATTTTACTATACAGGGGTATTACGGTCATTTTACCTTACACGGGCATTACAGTCATTTTACCGTAAAGGGGCATTACAGTCATTTTACCTTACAGGGATTTCAACTCAGATAACGACCTCTCCGAAGGTCTACAGTCGCCTCAAGCAACACAGACAACCTAAATGATCATAACGGTGTAAATGAGACCAAGGCCCATTACTTAGCCCAAGTGGGCCTACACGCTCGTATGGCCCATTTAGCCCAAACTCAGTCACGACTATACGAATCGCATAGCCCAGTCCAATATTTGTCATTTACCGTAGATTTAACTTGTGTGAGACCTACGAGCCCATTGGGCCTACACAGCCCACTTCGGCTCAACGTGGCCCAAAACGGCCCATGGCCATAGAAACGCTCGTGGTGGCCGTTACAGTCTATCACCCATGATTTGGGGGCTCGATTTACCCCATGAGCGTTCGCACGCTCGTGAGGTCTCAAATGTTGAAGTTTCGACTTTTTGACTTTTGCCGATTCGCAGAAAAATAGGGGTGTAGATGCACAGCTATTCTAATTTTCTGACAGTAACGATTTACGGTGTATAGTTACACACCTGTTATGGATTGTAGTTAAACCGCTTCCAAGATCAAACACCTGCGATAATATTAACCCCATCAATAGTCTTAAATCTTCTTTAAACCATCACCATAATATTAAAAACACTTTACCCAAACTAATGCTACTTACCAGCTGGCAATCGCAACCATTTCAAACCCCCAAACCTCGTATACTTTCAAAAGCTACTACCTTCACAAGAACCGTTAATCGCTTCATGAGAACTTACAACTCCAAAAGAATATATACTATGCTTAAAACACTTACCACGAATCAAAAGAACCCATGCAGGGGAAAAGTAATTGGCCTACACCCTGATTAAGGAAAACGAATCCCTAGCATCATTCGCACGAGAAAGAGAGTGTTAGATGAACTTATCCCCACGGCCAACAAAGAGACAATAGCCTTTTGGCCCAAGAGATATAAAAATTGGATATGGAGAACGAAACCGACTAAGATTCAGCTAGAGTATCACTTACCTAAAAATCGAAGAGATAGAATGAAAAAAAAGAAGGTGTTTAGGCCTTAACAAGTTCGGTCAACACACGAAGAACAACGACTTTTGAGAGAGAAAGGTATTCGGCTATCTTGAAAAGAAAAGAAAAAATGGATAAAAAAGATTTATAGTTTGGCTTAAACAAACTTTAGGAATAAGAGAATAAATGTTGAAAATAAGAAAATGATAGGTTGAACTAGAATAGAAAGGAATAGGCAAGCAATGTTCGGCTAAAGAGTGATTCGGCAGCACTTGAACAAAGAAGAGAGAAGAAGTTGAGAAGAACGACACAAGACTTTCGGTATATTGACACTTACGATTCGAAACAAAAGGCTTGCACTAAACAAATCCCGAAAAACCACAAGTGACTACCAAAGAAATTGACACTAAAGAGCAAAAGAGTCAAAAACGCAAAACCCCAAAATGACTAAGAAGAAATTCGGCCCCTACTCAACACCATTTGTCAAAAATGCACATCCCAAAACCCCTTAGCCAAAATTTACACCCACAAGGTACCCATTTCAGCTACAACTCTTCCTCCAATCTCCAACTCCTAGAAAATCTCCAAGATACTCTCCCCTTATCCCTCCTAGATATCCTCCACAACCATCTTACAAAACCCATTCAAACTCTCCTAAAGCTAGAGTTCCAATCCAACACCACCTCTTGCCGACCCCAGTTAGCAAGGTAAATGCTCCCTGCTTGACATGGGATTCGAACCTTTGCTCTCAAAATGGCCATGCCATGCCACCACCACTAGGCCGCAAGCTGAGTTGTGACATAAAATTACACACATTTAAACATAAAGTCCTAACTGCTAACAGCCCATTTCACTTTAGACCAACACTAAAAATTTTGCCAAGGCCCAAGATCGAACCTAGGCTTCTTAAAAACCCCCAAATCATACCCAAATTGCCTGACCATCAAAATAAACATGAATTTTATGCCAAGCCATGCAAAATTACAGACCCTAAACTTTTGGGGTGTTACAACTCTACCCCCTTAGAGAAATTTCGGCCTCGAAATTTACCTGGTCAGAATAAGTGAGGGTATTGATGTCCTAGTGCCTCTTCTGGCTTCCACGTGGCTTCTTTTGAACCGTGATTCCACCAAAGCACTTTGACTAGTGGAACAGATTTCTACCACAATATTTTAACATCACAATCCAAAATCTACACTGGTTCTTCCTTGATAGTTAAGTCAGGCCTAACCTCGATTTCCTCAACTATCACTATGTGTGAGGGATTAGAGCGGTATCGCCTCAGTATTGAAATATGAAATACATCATAAATCCTATCCAACTTTGGAGGCAACTCAAGTTGAGAAGCGACCGATCCCACGCGCTTAAGTATTCGGTAAAGCCCAACAAACCTAGTGCTAAGCTTGCCTTTCTACCCAAACCTCAAAATTTTCTTCCATGGTGAGACCTTAAGAAAGACATAATCCCTCACAGAGTACTCGATCTTTTTATGCTTTAAGTCTGTATAAGACTTCTGCCTATCAGATGCTTCTTTTAACCGGTCTCGAATCAATCTTACCTTGTCTTTAGTATCAGAAATTAATTTCGGCCCTAAAATTCGCCGCTCACCCAACTCAGTCCAACAAGTAGGAGTACGACACCTACGACCATATAATGCCTCGTACGGTGCCATTTGAATACTAGACTGGTAGCTATTGTTATACACAAATTCTGCCAGCGGTAAATAGTCCTCCAAGCTGCCTCTAAAATCAATTACACAACTTCTTAACATGTCTTCCAGTATCTGAATCACCCTTTCTGATTGCCCATCTGTCTGAGGGTAGAACACAGTGCTGAAATCAAGTCTTGTACCCAAAGCCTCATGCAACTTCTTCCAGAATCAAGATGTGTATCTAGGATCTCTGTCATATATGATAAAAATCGGTACACCATGTAGTCTTACAATCTCTGCCATATACAATTTAGCCAACTTCTGCAATGAATAATCAGTACGAACTGGTATAAAATGGGTAGATTTAGTCAATCAGTCTACAATCACCCACACTAAATCCTTTTTAGCAGGTGTCAAAGGTAGCCCACTCACGAAATCCATGGTTACCCTCTCCCACTTCCAGAGTGGAATTTTAACTGTCTGTAGTAACCCAGAAGGTAGTTGATGCTCAGCCTTAACTTGCTTGCATGTCAGGCACTTACTTACATAATCAGCTCTTAGCGTTTTAGCCTTGGCCACCAGTACAGCTCACGAAGATCTCGATATAACTTGTTTCCACCAGGATGCATAGCATATGAACTACTATGCGCTTCTTGCAGTATAGATTGCCTCAAATTAGAATCCCTTGGTATACAAACTCTACCTCAAAAACATAGTACTCTTTCACTATTCAGCCTAAAATCTGCAGTCTCACCATTCTTGACTTGTCGAAAACGAGGAACCAGTGACTCATCCAACAATTGTTTCTCCTTAATTTGATCAGTCCAAGTCGGTCTCACTTGCAGTTTAGCTAACAAGCTACCATCATCAAACAGGTTGAGACGAGCAAACATTGGTATCAAATCAGATAGAACCCTACGGCTCAGTGCGTCAGCTACCACTTTAGCTTTACCAGGGTGGTACTCAATCGAGCAGTCATAATTGTTAAGCAACTCTATCCATCTTTGTTGGCTAAGGTTCAGCTTTTTCTGAGTAAGGAGATACTTGAGGCTCTTATGATCTGTGTAAATAATAGACTTCTCACCATATAAGTAATGCCTCCAAATCTTAAGTATGAATACCACCGCAGCTAACTCCAAGTCGTGAGTGGGGTATTTTGCCTCGTGGGGTTTAAGCTAACGAGATGCTTAAGCAACCACCTTACCTCCTTGTATCAAGACACAACCCAATCCAATGTGCTACGTATCACTATAGATAGTGAATTCCTTTCGAGATTCTAGCTGTATTAAAATAGGTGCCTCAGTTAAAACATTCTTCAGTTTCTCAAAACTCTCTTGCTGCTTATCAATCCAATGAAACAGTTCCTCTTTAAGTAGTAACTTAGTCAAAGGTGTAGTAATTAAGGAAAACCCCCCAACAAAACATCTATAATACCCAGCCAAACCCAGAAAGCTTCGAATCTCAGATACAGTCTTTGATGGATTCCAATTCAACACGGCTTCAATTTTTCGAGGATCAACCTTAATCCCTTCGGCAGACACCACGTGATCCAGAAATGTCATCTCTCGTAGCCAGAACTCACATTTTCTAAACTTTGCGTAAAACTACTTTTCCCTAAAATTTTATAGAACTATTCACAGATGCACCTCATGATCCTCCTCGGTCCTCGAATACAACAGAATATCTTCTATAAACACTACTACGAACCGGTCCAAATAAGGTTGAAACACTGGGTTCATCAAATCCATGAAAGCGGCTGGTACATTCGTCAACCCAAATGGCATCACTAGGAACTCGTAGTGACCATAAAAAGTTCTAAACGCAGTGTTATACACATTAGCTTCCTTAACCTTCAGCTGATGGTATCCAGATCGAAGACCTATCTTGGAAAAAATTGAAGCTCCTCGGAACTGATCAAACAGATCATCCCTCGACAAAGGGTACTTATTCTTGATAGTCAGTTTGTTCAGTTGACGATAATTGATGCACATGCGCATGGATCCATCTTTCTTCTTCACGAATAACACCAGTGCTCCCCACAGAGACAAACTTGGTATAATGAATCCTCGGTCTAATAGCTCTTGAATTTGAGCCTTCAACTCCACTAGCTTCTTTGGTGCCATCCTATAAGGGGCGATGGATACCAAAGCTGTTCCAGGTAGGAGTTCAATACCAAATTCAACCTCACGGTTCAGAGGCAACCTAGGAAGGTCTTCAAGAAATACATTCGCAAACTCTTTAACAGTTCTGACATCTTCAACAGAAGGACCTTTAGAATTAAAAATGCTGACATAAGCTTAAAATGCCTCGTAACCCTTGCGAACTAGTCTCTTGGCCCTTAACGCTGAAATCATGTTGGATAGATAATCCCTTCACTCCCCTATCACGACCATCTCCTCACCTCTAGTAGTCTTTAACACCATATGCTTAGCAGCGCAATCCAAACTCGTACGGTGTTTCACTAGCCAATCCATACCCAATATAAGGTCAAATTCGCCAAATGGTAATTCCATCAAATTCACCGAAAATATTATTCCTTGAACCTCAAGGGGCACGTCTCTAAATGACTTATTTACCCTAATTGACTGTCCCAGCGGACTTAACACAGTCATCTCTTTATCAGTACTTTCAGACTGAATTCTCAACGTCCCAGACACCGCGTATGCAACATACGAGTGTGTAGACCCAACATCAATTAAGGTAGTATATGGTACATTATAAATTAGGAACGTACCAGTTATGATGTCAGGATTATCACCATCCTCTCGATGACGAGAAACATAAACCAGCACAGCTGCCTCACCTCAGTGTTACTAACAACTCTGCCTGGTGTTCCACGACCTCACCCAAAATTGTTTCCACCCCTGGCCTGACCACGGTATCTGGATGCCTTACCACCCCTCACTGGCTAAACATGACCCTGCCTTGTAGCTTGCATCTGAATAGGCCTCTGAGGACAATTCTTCACTTTATGATCCACGGACCCACATCTGAAGCACGCCCCAATCTTTTTCCAGCACTCACCTAAATGAGATCTCCCATAATCAGTGCAAGGTTGCGGTCTAACAGCAACAACAGGAACTTTAGCTCGAACCGACGCATCAAAGCTGGCCTTCTTTATAGGCCTTCCAGAAAACCATGAAGGCCTAGAATCCCTCTTATTTCTGCCCCTATCTTTCTCACGGTTCTGGCACTTAGAGTGTTTCATATCCTCAGCAATTTTCGCCTTTTCCACAAGGGCAGCAAAATCCCACTCCCTCTATGAGGCTATCAAAACTCTTAACTCATCTTGAAGGCCATCCTCGAAATGCACACAGCGTTCATACTCAGTCGCTACTATCCTACGAGCATAACGACTAAATCGTGGGAACTCTGCCTCATATTCCGCCACAGTCTTCTTCCCCTGGGTCAAATTCAAAAATTCTTTCCTTCGGGCATCCACATATCGTGCACCTACATACATTCCTGAGAAGGCCGCTTTGAATAAATTCCATGTCAAATGGTCGACCTACGTGCCCTCTCTCACAGTGAGCCACCATTGGTAGGCCTTATCTCACAGTAAAGACACTGCTCCTTTTAATTTTTTCTCCACAGTACAATCATGGTCATCTATTATCCGTTCTGTAGCCTCTAACCAATACTCTGTCACATTTGGGGCCACACCAGAAAAACCCCTAAATATTTCCACTCCATTAGCCCGGAGTTGCTCAGAAATTGACCCTCAGCCCACCGTTCTAGTACTCGCTCCAGCCACCCTCTATAGAACGCGGAGCATCGCTTGAGATATAGCATCATCCCTAGCTACCTAACCATGATACCCTGTCTCAATTACTGGTGAGGCTGGTACCTGACTTGAAAGCATGTGACCCGATGCTGAAGACCTAGCTTTAGCACTACCTCGACTCCTAACGCGGCCTCGTGTACCCCTTCTACGAGTACCTTTTATTGTCATTTCGACATCGAATTATCAGTTTAAAAAGTCTTATGTATCAGTTTATAATTTCAGTGATTATTAACAATGTGTTATGAACGACAGTAATTAGGGTATGTTTCTGCGAAACAAAATCTTATTACAGTTTTCAGTCTTCTATAGTCCCAGTTTATTCTATTAAAGAGTTTCAGGGTAGTCCTACTACTTATAGTAGTCCTTCAGTAATACATTTCGGTCTATAACACTAAACAATGTCAGAAAACTTACAGATTTGGATGCTAGAGACTTGGTGTGCCACATTCCCAATCACAACGTTTAAAATTCAAATTTTCAAAAACCTATTCCACAGTCGAGTTTTACAAACCTGGCTCTGATACCACTAAATGTAACACCCCAAACTTAACCAATACGTTATTGCCGAATCTGACATGTCACATTGAAGTATTTTTTGAAAATTGATTTCCTCGATAAAAATCCGTTACTGAATGTAAATCTTTTTTTTCATTATTTAACAATGGTTCTCGTCAAAACGTTTAACAATTTATTTGTCTTTGGCATATTAATTCAACTTAAAACCACGGAAGCATTTTGAAAACTTTGCTATTGAAAGCTCGTATTCTTTTGAAAACCGTGACAATTTTGAAAACTCGTGTTTTCCTAGACTAGCAGATTAATATAAGAGATTGAAAGCCCAATGAAAACTTAAAACCCAATAACAGCCTTATTACAAAATTAAAAACCCAAAAGTGAAATTTAAAATTAAATAAAGTCAAGTGCAAGACACAGCAGTCGTGTGGCCACCTCCAAGTCCCTCGCAGCACCAACTCGTCTAAGGCTAGGGATTACCTACATAGTTAAAAAGGAAGGGTGAGTTTATGAAAACTTAGTATGTAATCCCTTACCAGTCAGACAGTAACCAATGCATGCAGTAACAGTCTGGGCCTTAGCCCTATACAGTATCAGTATAGTCTAGGCCTTAGCCTCATACAAAAACAGTGTAGGCTTAAGCCCAATACAGTATCAGTTCAGTGCAAATATGCAACCCATCCCAAATCCATCCATCACACCACTCGTACCAACCAACACACTATTTGGGGATATAAATCGACCCACCCAACCAGCACACTAATATCGCAAAAAAAGCTACCAAGAGAAATAACACAGTCAGAGCTTCCAAGATGCAGATAAGTGTGGCAAAGCCACCAATGATCGATAATTGTGGCATAGCCACGATGCTTGATGAATATGGCATAGCCACCAGTAACAGTGAATGTGACATAGTCACCAGTATAGTACTTCCTTCATATCAAAATTCTAACCTCATGCATTATGTCATGTCATAAGTATTAGAGTATGCAAAGTCATACCCAGTACAATCATGTATGTAAATCATAAGCACATCAGTCATACGGAACATAAGGGCATAATCGTCATTTTACCATATAGGGGTATTATAGTCATTTTACCCTACAGAGGCATTACGGTTATTTTACCCTATAGGGGCATTACGGTCATTTTACCCTACAGGGGTTTCAGCTCAGATAACGACCTCTCCGAAGGTCTACAGTCGTCTCGAGCAACACAGACAACCTAAATGATCATAACGGTACAAATGGGCTCAAGGCCCATTACTCAGCCCAAGTGGGCCCACACGCTCGTGTGGCCCATTTAGCCTAAACTCATTCAGGGCTATGCAAACCGCACATCCCAATCCAATATTAGTCACTTGCCAATGATTTAATCTGTGTGAGACCTACGAGCCCATTGGGCCCACACGGCCCACTTTGGCCCAACGTTACCCATAACGGCCCATGTCCACGAAAACGCTCGTGGTGGCTGTTACAGTTTATCACCCATGATTTGTGGCCTCGATTTACCACATGAGTGTTCGCACGCTCGTGAGGTCTCAAATATCGAAGTTTTAGCTTTTGCCCATTCGTAGAAAAACTAGGGTGTAGTGCACACCTATTCTAATTTTCTGACAATAACGACTTACGGTGTACAGTTACACACCTGTTATGGATTATAGTTAAATCCCTTCCAAGATCAAAAAGCTATGATAATAACAACCCCATCAATAGTCTTAAATCTTCATTAAACCATCACCATAATATTAAAAACACTTTACCCAAACTAATGCTACTTACCAACCGACAACCGCAACCGCTTCAAGCCCACAAACCTTCGTATACTTTCAAAAGCTACTACCTTCACAAGAACCATTAATCGCTTCATGAGAACTTACAACTCCAAAAGAATATATTCTATGCTTAAAGCACTTACCACGAATCAAAAGAACCCTTGCAGGGGAAAAGTAATCGGCCTACACCCTGATTAAGGAAAACAAATCCTTAGCATCATTCGCACGAGAAAGAGAGTGTTAGATGAACTTATCCCCACAGCCAATAAAGAGACAACAACCTTTCGGCCTGAGAGATACAAAAATCAGATATGGAGAACGAAACTAAGATTCGGCTAGAGTATATGTTACCCAAAAATCAAAAAGATAGAATGAAGAAAAGAAGGTGTTTAAGCCTTAACAGGTTCGGTCAACACACAAAGAACAATGGATTTTGAGAGAGAAAGGTATTCGGCTATCTTGAAAAGAAAATAAACAATGAGAGGGAAAAAGAAGATGTAGAGTTCGACTTAAACAAACTTTAGGAACAAGAGAAGAAATGTTGAGAACAAGGGAATGATAGGTTCGGCTAGAACAAAAAGGAATAGGCAAGCGATGTTTGGCTAAAGAGTGATTTGGTAGCACTTGAACAAAGAAGTGAGAAGAAGTTGAGAAGAACGACACAAGACTTTCGGTATATTGATATTTATGATTCAGCACAAAAGGCTTGCACTAAACAAATCCCAAAGAACCACAAGTGACTACCAAAGAAATCAATACTAAAGAGCAAAAGAGTCAAAAACGCAAAACCCCAAAATGACTAAAAAGAAATTCGGTCCCTACTCAACACCATTTTCCAAACACTCACATCCCAAAACCCCTTAGCCAAAATTTGCACCCACAAGTTACCCATTTCGGTAACAACTCTTCCTCCAATCTCCAACTCCTAGAAAATCTCCAAGATACTCTCCCCTTATCCCTCCTAGATATCCTCCACAACCATCTCACAAAACCCATTCAAACTCTCCCTAAGCTAGAGTTCTAATCTAACACCACCTCTTGCCGACCCCAGTTAGCTAAATAAATGCTCGCTGCTTGACATGGGATTTCAAACCCTTGCTCTCATAATGGCCATGCCACGTCACCACCACTAGGCCACAAGCTCAGTTGTGACATAAAATTACACACATTTAAACATAAGTCCTAACTGCTAACAGCCAATTTCACTTTAGACCAAAACTAAAAATTTTGCCAAGGTCCAAGCTCTAACCCAGGCTTCTTAAAAACCCCCCAAACATACCCAAATTACTTGACCATAAAAAAAATGAATTTTTTGCCAAGCCATGCAAAATTATAGACCCTAAAATTTTGGGGCGTTACAGATGGTGTTCATCTTTCATGCACCACTGAAATTAAAAGAACAAGAAGAAAAAAATAGGTTTTTCATTCGGCAACTTTAAAATCTTCAATTAAGGTACGAATTTTGATCTGTTTTTAATGATTTTTATGTTTTTGAGCTCGTTGTAGCTTAATCTAGCTGACTCGTACCTTCGTTTTTAAAACTATTAAAGATTTTGAGATATGCCATTGTTTAATACTTAGGTATTTTGAAGTTTCTTGTTAGATTATTGATGCTTGTTAATAGATATACAAGTTTTATAAAGTGATTTTTGAAAAAAAATGAGAATTAGGGATTAAATTGTGAAAGATAGAAATGTTATTGTTGGAAATGTGAATAAAGTGAAAATATTGGCTAGTATAATACCATATAAAATTCGGCTAAGGTGGATTGTGGTTAAAAATGTGAAATTTGCCCTTTTATGTATAAAGGACTAAATTGTAAAGTCGTCAAAAGTATAAGGGCAAATGTGTAATTTGTCAAATATGTGTGAATTGAATTAAATGGTTACAAAAAATGTTGAATTTGATAATATATAGACCAAGAAAAGTCGAGTTCGAGTTTAGATCATGGAAAGGAAAATCTTAACGAGTAGTCGATAGTTGATATCCTAGCAACTCGAGGTAAGTTTGTATAATTAGAATCGAACTTATATTTAGAATTGAAATTTTTATCTTGAATATTGTATGAATGCATATATATGAATTGTAGAATTGAAATGCGTAACATCCCAAACCCGGCCTAGACGTTACGGTCGAATCAGGCGTTGTCACATTGAAGTGTTTTTCGTAAAGCATGATATCGTTTGTAAAGCCCAATCTTTATTAAGCCTCTTTGAGTGATCTATAAGATGATTTAAAAATTCGTGTCACTATCAAAAGTATTTTCTTTTAAAACGTAATTAATTTTAAGATCTCGTTTATAACGGAAGCTTTTAAAACAGCTGCGTACTAGCATTTACCTGTAAAATGTTGTTTTCTTGTGGTAACTCTTAAAACCATTACTTATTCGTGGTATTTTTGAAAACATTTGTCTTTTAGAAAACCCGCATGTTTTTTCTACTACTAGCAGTATTAAAGCAAAACAAATATAAATCCTCAGATTAAAAAAATAAAATCTAGAGAAACCTTATTACATAAAAAAAACTCAAATTAAACCACCTATAAATTAAAAGACAAATATGAAAGCATAAGTTGTTGTGTGGCCACCTTCGAGTCCCTCGTAGCACTGAACCACCTAAGGATTACCTGCACAAATAAGCAGAAGGGTGAGTTTATGAAAACTCAATGTGTAATCCCTTATTAAACAAACAGCCAGTCATACAATAGGCAAATACAATTTGGGCCTAAGTCTGTATCAGAAACATTCCTATATTAGTTAGGCCTTAGCCCATTACAATAACAGTAGCAGTGGGACCTAAGCCCATAACAGAATCAATATAGTATACAATTAGAAAATCCTGCCCAATCCAGCCTCTACACACCATCTCCATACCAACCCTACACACCATGTGGGGATAACATCGACCCACCCATCCATACACACCAAGTAGCACCGGTTGCGGCACTAAAATAGTATTTGCAATAGAGCTACCATTATTAGGCTTATAGCCTTTCACTACACTTCCTCCAATATCATATATCCCACCGCATGCAATGCAACATAATATAAATGTATATACAGTAAAGATGGCATGCTCAAACAGTCATAAATCACATTGGGTATATCAATCATTTACCTCATAAGGGTATAACAGTTATTTCATCAAATTAGGACCTAGGTATACTTACCGACCCAACAGTAGGTCCACAGTCGTCTCGGGCAACTCGTGCAATCTTATCAGTCAAATAGTCAAAATTGAGCCCAATGGCCATAATACAGGCCCATGTGGGCCCACACGCCCGTGTGGCCCACAAAGCCCAAAAATGGCCTTGGCCATGTGAACTACACAGCCTAGCCCAGTAATCTCCACACGTCCGTGTGGTTTACCCAAGTGAGGCCCATACAGCCCATTTTGGCCCAACATGGTCCAAAATGGCCTAAGCCCATGAAAATACTCATGGTGGCCTCAACGATCAACATCCACATTTTAGGCGATCGATTTACCACACGAGCAAGCACACACTCGTGTAGCGCCAATAATCACATCTTTCCAGCTTTTGTCGATCTAGGTTTATAGTAGTATGGTTACACACCTGATTCCGAAGAGTGCTAAAAGTCCACGAGCACCATAGCCTACATTCATACATGACATACAATCAGTCTTTTAATCACTAGGCTTAAGCACCCTCTTACGAACACTTAATCCCAACACAGTGATTATTACCTGCCTTGATTGACAAAAGCGATTCAGCCCACTTTACCTGCTGACCAAGATTAACTTAAGGATCCTTGGCAAATATCTGCATTAGAACCTAATTTTGTTAACTAAAACCCTAAATGTAAACAACTTGAACCCAGTGAACAACTTACCAAAATGTAGAACTAAGAGTGGAGGATAGGAGAAATCGGTCTACTAAAAGTGCACCCTAAACTGAGGCACGAGATGGTGCAATCACCCTTGACAGCAACCACTAGAGAATAGCAATGTTAGAGGGGAAAGATATTGACAGGGAACAGAGAACAACAACTGCACTTACACCTGACATGAAATGTTCAGCTAACCCCATAAAGTGAAAAGAGAAGAATGCCAGAAGAAAAAAATGAGGGAAAAAGAATTCAAGAGCACTTACCGAAAAATCAAAACAAAAGAGATGGAGAAAAAAGATGAGATATTCGGCCTAGGAACAACGTGAAAGGAAAGAAATATTGAGAGGAAGAAGGGAGCGAAACGACCAAAGTATACTAAGCAAAAGAGGAAATAATAATCTCAAGAAAATTGAGAGGGGGGAAGAAGGCATTCAGCCCGAAGGGGAAGGAAAAGAACAATGAAAAGAAAGGCAATGGACCTCAAAATCCTAACCCAAAATGAACAAAAATACGGCCAATAACCCTTGCACTAGATGATCTTTACTTACAGAGAAAGAAGGGACAAAAAAATGAATTGAAGAGCAAAAATACCAAAACCAATCTCGAAACTCCCCAAAATCGAACTCACAAATGCCTACAATTCTAATTCGACTCCAATACTCTCTCCACTTCCCATTCCCTTGATTTGCTCTTAAGAACTCTCCACAAAACCCTCAAACCAAACACTATCCAAATCCCACTTTCACTCAAATTTGGCCAACAACTACCCAATTCAAATTCATTCAAACTCCTCGGTGTTTCAGTCAAACACAACTTCCTCCCATGGCCACCAGCAAAAATAATCTTCATTTGCACAAGCAGGAATTCGAACATCAGACCTCAGACACTAACAGCATGCCACTTATCCCCTGAGCCAGCAGGCTCTTCTCTATCATGTTTTTCCCTTATTCACTTAAAAGCCTACTGCCTAGAGACAATGCTTATTCCTTAAAAAACAAAACTTTTTGCACTTGCTCAGGCTTGAACCCAAGACTTCTCAAAAACTCCCAGAACACATAGCCACTAAAGCAGACAGATTCTTGTGTCACATTCTTACACAACTAAATATTTATGTGCAGCTTCCTAATTGTTCCCATACTCAAGACCTAATACTTCTAGGCCCAAAACTCGGGGCGTTACAAAATGCCTATTGGTTATATGCTCAATTTTATTTCTGAGTCCCGTTTGAACAGTAGAAAGTCATAGGATACGAGTGACATGGTACTAGGGTTACGTTTGGTCGAGCTCTGGCATTTGTTGTAGACTCACCACAGCTCGTATGAGCTTACCGTTTCAGCTCTTATGAGCTTACCTTTCAGCTCTTTGGAGCTTACTGTTTCAGTCCTTAGGGGCTTATCGTTTCAGCTCTACGGAGCTTACTGTTCAGCTCAATTGAGCTTACCGTTTATTGCCTCAGGAGGAGCATACCAATAATGGCTCGAAAGAGCATATATGATGATAAATTGAAGGATTTTTGATTTATACACTTAGTGTGTCTCACCCAAGTACCCTCAATATTTTCAAAGGTTCAATGGGCATTATACTGATATGAAACATAAAGTACATGTTACATGAATAATATACCTTACATGTATTATATGTTACATGGAATATAAGGTTTACATGGATTATATGTTATAAGAGTACATGAGATTTATGATTAGTATGGATACAATGATACTTGAGTTACATGAATTAAGAGTTGTTTTGGCTGTTATATGAATGTATATGTGGTTGGTTTCATTCTTATGAATTGATGAATAGATGAATATGAGATAACTAACTTATGATTGTTGATGTGAATAGGCATTATGAACAAATGGATTGAATTGTAATTTGTTATAATGCTTATTGTCATTTGGTAAGTTTAATTATATATTATACGTGCTTACTAAGCTTAATGCTTACTCCGTTTATTTTTTCGTGTTTTATGGATCCAAAGCTTCCTCGATTCGGTTAAAGTTAGAGATTACTATCACACTATCCAGGCGACTTTTGGTACTTTTGGAACTTATGTAAATGATGTAAATATGGCATGTATAGGATAGTTTTTAGGTTGAATCATATGGTTACTTATACTAATGAATGTAATGTGAATTTTGGTATTTGATCAAGCTATGTGATATGGCTTGAGTTGGAAATGGTTGGCTTAGTATGAAAGCTTATATGATATGTCTTTAATATGGTAAATTTGATGAATGGTATTTGGCATATGTGGTGTTGAATGTTGATAAATTAATATGCTTTGTAGTGAATGATTTGATAAAGATGGAATAGGTATGAATTGGTTATATTTTGCATATGAAATGGTTTTAAAATAATTTCCAATTGTGGTTATGTATGCTTGTGATATTAGTGTGGCAATATGGTGGCTGTGTGGCCAAGTCAGTAGCCTCCTAATTTTCACACGGCCTGGCACACGGGCGTGTCATGTGGCCGTGTAGACAAGTCAGTATGTATGCCTTGTTTTGCCACGGCCTAGACACAAGGGCGTGTCTGATGCCGTGTGAAGCACACGTCCTATTCACACGGGCGTGTGATAGTTGAAATGCTGAAAATTTTCTAAGTTTCTAAAATTTGTAATATGTTACGATTTAGTCCCGAATGTATGAGTAAAATTTGATATGTTTGTTTTAAGTATATAGTGGATGTGAATGAATGTTAATGATTGAATTATGATGTTTCTAAATAAATAATTGTTTTGAATTGAATTACAAGTCTGGTAATACCTCTTAACCTATTTCGGCGATGATTACGGGTTAGGGGTGTTACAATATTCATGTTTGTAAAGTGATTTTTGACAAAAATGTCAATTAGGGATTAAATTGAAAAAAGTGTAAATTGAGGGGTTAAATTGTGAAATAAATAAAAAATAAGGGTTGCTTGGGACCTATAAAGAATTTGGTCAAGCATGGGTTTTGTCAAATTTTGTGTATTTATGAAATAGGGACTAAATTGAATAAATATGAAACTTTAAGGGCTAAAGTACAAAAATGCCCAAATATGTGTTTGTGGATTAAATTGAATGTGTTGATGAATAAAAGAGTTAATTTTGAATGTATATAGATCAAGAATGAAAGAAATCAGATTTAGATCGAGGGAAATCGAAAGTTGACGAATAGTCGATCCGGTCCCTTTATTCTAACTATGAGGTAAGTTCATATGTAAATAAATGTCTTTGAATTGAATTATATATGTTTTATTATTACTGAATTGCTATGAATGTCAAACGAGCAAGTAGGAGCATGAATTGACGAAGTTACGACATCCGAAATTCCCTTACGAATCTTAGGAATAGTATAGGATACGAATGTCATGACATTAGGTTATCAAGATGGAATTACATGAAAGACCATGTCTGAGACATTGGCATTGTATTGAGATTACGTGTAAGACCATGTCTAGGACATTGGCATCGTTAATCAATTTCGTGTAAGACCCTGTCTGGGATAGTGGCATCGATATGAGATAACATGTAAGACTATATTTGGGATATGACATCGCACGAGCTTATATCATTTTTGAGTATCCTTAATGATTCTGAACAGTTCAATAGGAAAATTCAAGTCGAGAAAGAGTGTGTGAATGAGCTATGTGACTCAGGTACGTATGAAATTCATACGAGTATTGAAAAAGGGAAATATTTGATGAACTTGATTAAGACATTGAATATATGTTCAATGGAAAGGTTTGTGAATTTGAATGATATTACCTATGTTAAAATTATTTGAATTGAAATACAAATGTTCATGTGATAGCTTTATTTGTATATGGCTTACCAAGCTTTTAAAGCTTACTTTGTGTGTTCTTTCCATGTTTTATAGATTATCGAAGCTAGCTCGGACTCGGGGATCTTCGGGAAAACATCATCACACTATTGATCATCTCGTTGGTACTTTTGAAGCTTTGTATATATGGTATATGGCATGTATAGGCTAGTGTCATTGTGGTATATTTTGAGACTTGATTTTAGCCATGAGATTCGGCTTGTAAATATTGGTGTGGATTTGGCCATTTAAGTTGGCTTAAGTTATGTGTTTGATAAGTTATTATGTGATGTATATAATGCCTTATATGTTGGCTTAATTTGGTATGTTTGCCATAGTTGTTGATATAGTTAAATGGTTTTTCTTTTGATTGGTTATTAAATTATTGTACTAATGCTTGGAATTTGAAATATTGTGGCTTTACTTTGAGATGATATAATGGTATATTTTAAGGCATGAAATAGATGATAAGTTGTTGGGTAAATGCATTTAGAAGATATGCAAGTTTGATGATTTGTGGCATAGTGAAATGGTATGTTTTGGTTGTGGATTTGAGTAATTGAAATGGTTGATGATAGATGGCATGATATATGTATGAATTGTCATGTTTTGGTTGCCTATATATGTGTTGAATTTCTACCAATTTGGGTAGCATTGTGTTCATGAGATTAGGGTGGCAAATTGGCTTTCCAAATGGTCTATTTTTGTCTACACGGGCAGAGACACGGCCGTGTGTCTCAGCTGTGTGTAACACATAATCATGTTACATGGCCGTGTGTCCCCTGGGGTACCCTTTGAATTAAAGTCAGTATACCCTACAGTTTTGACATGACATAGACACACGGGCGTGTCTATTGGCCGTGTGTGGCACACGGTGTAACACCCCAAACCTGGCCCAGACGTTATGGCTGAATCTGGAGCGTCACATTGAAATGTTTTAGCAAAAACCTTGTTTTCATTGGAAACACTTCCTTAAAATGAAAAGCCTTAATTACTTTGTAAAATCTCTTCCTAGTGGTGGAAGTGTTAATTAGAACATATGATTTTATGAAAACTCGTCATTTAAAAATTTAGTTGCAGAAACATAGTATTTAAAAAAAACTATGCTTTAGAAAAATCCATAATCAACTTTTCGTAATTACAACGCCCAAAAATGATAAACCAAATAATAATAAAAAGGGAAGGCCTTATTACATTCCAATCTAAAATCACTTAATAAATCAGAAACTAAATGCTTTTTAAAAACAAACAGGTTTAGGTCTAAACTTTTATTCTAATTGGCCACCTCCAATTCCCTCCATCCATCGAACTGCCTACTAAGGGTCACCTGAAAAGTTTAGAAGGAAAGGGGTGAGTTTCAAAAACCCGGTATGTACAACCCTCAACGAGTATAAAGCAATAATTAGTTATTTTGGGCCAAAGCCCAATTCAATAACGGTGGTCTTTGGGCCTTAGCCCATATTAGCCTCAGTTGGGCCAAAGCCCACATTGCAATAATATCACAATAGTATCATAAATGCAATGCAATGCAGTGCTATTCCATCCCAACAATCCATCTGCTACACACCAGCTCCATCTCTCGACACATCATGTGGGGATATAAATATCGACCCACCCCACTGATACACAACCATGCGATCCTCATTTACTTCCTCCGTTTCATAATTCCCAACCCATATGCAACCTAAGACGAATATCATATGTATGCAGCAGATATGCGTGTAACATTCATAAAACTTACTTTCAACACGTATGGGTATTTTGGTCATTTTTTCCCTTAAGGGCATTTCGGTAATTTTTCTTTTATTACGGTTTTCAATTACCTTGGCTCGTTAACAAATCCCGTGAGTTAAGATGAACGAATACTATGCACCAGGTAGGATTCCAGAGAGGAGGAGGTGAGTCATTAAGACCGCTTAAGTACCAAGCTCTCCCTAGATCCAATCCTAGACATTCATATACTCGTTGCCACATCTTAACCCTATGACTTGTCCACGGTTGCAATTAATTAATTTAGTTTTTTGTAGTCATTATATACTAGGCCCAAAACCCCTATAAAGCCCAATTAAATTCACATACATGTATATGGCCCACTAGGCCCAATCATATTCATATGGCCCATTAGGCCCAAATCACCTATATATGATCCATTAGGCCCAAATCACATTTATATGGCCCATTAGGCCCAAACCACATTTATATACATGCTCACATTCGAATTTTCCATCACATAGCATCAAATATCAATTTTGCCTATTATGGGCCCAATAGCCCACCAGGCCCATTAAGCCTATTTTGGCCCGGTTGGCCAAATCACAGCCCAAGTCCATGGAATCGCCCATGGGCCTTAGACAACCTATCAGTTTCCTCTTCATGAGTGTTCATGCACTTGTAAGACTACTGTAGCCCAACTCTCGGCTTTTCGGCATTTTGGCTTTTCGACTTTTCAGCTTTTGCCGATTTATTGTGTGTGTGTAGTGTATGTACACACCTTTAGCTTTATATCAAGTTATTATAGGGTAGAAGTACACACCTTGTCACCTGGAGTCCTAGGTATTCATAATCACCCGAACCTTGACTAGATTGATCGACTGCGATCTGCCTATGTAACTCAAAATCTAACGTAGTCCCTCTTTCGCATCCAGGCGGAAAGTCTCTAATGGCTGACACCTTATGTCGCTTAAACTTGGGAGCCTCTATCCCAAACTCTCTACTAGAACCCCCTTTTTCCATCAGTGATCACACTCTTGAATGAGAGGGGAAAGAGAGATAAATGGAGAAACCGTAGGTTAACGAAAGTTTTGGAAAGAATAACGAAAAATCGACTTTTAAGAGTGTAGAAATGAAAGAACATAGAAATATTTAACAAAATCCAAAGAAGATCTAATTCACTTACCGATTCCGAGATCGCTCGCCAATAAGAAATCAAACCCCCAAAGTGTAAGAATCAGCTTTTAAATGCAAAAGAAACAGTCAGTTAAGTTGAAAAGGGAAGAGGTTGATTCGATTAAAATAGGGAAGAAAAGATCAAGAGTTTGGCTTAAAGAAAAGAGAAGGTGATATGCGACTGAAGCACACAAAAACAACAAATTCCCTTACTCGCCCATAAGACACACATATATATACTAAAATAAATAAATAAATAAAATACACCTACAGTCCTCAATCGACTTAAACTCGTCAAGATAATTTCCCTTCAAATTCTCCAATTTTATTACCATCATATCTACGCTTAATCCTCATCCTAATCCCCTTGGTTTTAGCCAAAATTTCCAATTTGAATTGCATTCAAATTGCTTCCACTGTACAGCACTTGAGTAGCAAAATTAAATTATCCCTTTGCGCGCGCCACTACTCGAACTCCAACCCTCTATCTTCTCAGCACGGTGCTGGTCACTGCACCGCATCCTTTCTTATGATACCATTCGGTCACAATTAGTTAGAAGGCTTATATGCCTAAGCCTCAGTTTTCTTAAAGAATAAAAATTTAAACTTTGCTAGGCCTGGGATTCGAACCTGCTCCCTCTCATAACCATAGCATGCTTCTCGCCACTGCACCGCCAGCGCTCTTGTGCCATATTCCATCCCTAACTATCTTTAAGGCCTATTAACCCGTAACCTGATTATCTTAAAAATATTTGTTATCATTTAGATTTGAACCCCTGATCTCTTGGCTGCGCTATACATTCCTTGCGACCAAGCCACAAGCTCTTTTGTGTCATTTATCCTCCCCAATTAATTATAAAGTCTTTCTGCCGACCTCTAGGTTGTCTAAAAACAACCCACAACTTTTGCTCATGCTGCGACTTGAATCCAACACCTCTCCTAACTCCTAAAACCATCATGCCACTGGGCCAAACACATCTTTTGTGTCAAATTTCCACCTAACATATTTATAAAGCCTAAACACTAGCTTCCCTACTAATCTTATGCGTAATAAAAAAAATTTCGCCAAGGCCAAGACTTGAACCCTGGTCCTCCTGCTTACTACCCACGCCTTTTGCCACTAGGCCAAGTATTTTCTTGTGTCAAATTTTACCAGGCCTTATTAATAAGCCTTCCACCTAATGCTCAGGGTTCTTTAGAAAAAATACAAAATTTTGCTAAAGCCTTGGATCGAACCCAGGACTTTTTCCACACTACCAACCCTTCCTAAATAATTTAACAATTAAACTAAACACACAATTATAAAATATTTAAACACTTTTCTTTTATTCAAGCTGCCTTCTAATAGATCCCAAACTCAAGGCCCATTACTTCTAGGCCCAAAATCAGGGTGTTACACATGGGCTGGCACATGGGCGTGTGGCCAACTGTGTGACCCAAGTCAGTAGCCCCCCTAGATTTCACACTGCTTGGCACACGGTCGTGTCTGGTAGTCGTGTGAAGCACACGGCCTGTTCACACGTGCGTGTGACCCTGAAATTAAAGAAAATTTTCCATGTTTCCTAAAGTTTATAAATGTTATCGGTTTAGTCCCAAACCTCTTTTAAGCATGTTTTAAGGTCTTATAGGACCTTATAAAGGACAATGTGATTGTTATGAATGTATAAATGTTTGTGAATGAAGTGTTTTATCCGATAATGCCTTGTTACCCTATTCTGGCGACAGATACGGATTAGTAATTGGTATCAGAGCTAGGGTTAGTTGATTTTAGGACTAACATAGTGTGTGAGAGTCTAGCTATACCTGCCATATATATAAACTGCGATTGTGTGATTATTCCTGGCAATTAAAATGTGTTTTTATATAGGAAATGGATCTCGATCGAGCAACAGCTGACGATGTTGAAAGTAATGCGCCCGCTCCCGCTTAAGGGGCAGTGCCAGTCAATTCTAGGCCTATGTTAAGTAGCTAAGGGGGAGAGGCTAAGCAAGCCTTCTTCCAAATGATGAGTGAGTGGTTCATAGAGTTCGTTCGAATGAATCCGACTGCTCAACAACCTCCACCCCCACCTGTTCCTCAACAAGTTCCAATTGTACCACAAGTGATAGATCTGATTCGATTGAGTAAGCCGCTAGTGGATAAGATACGTAAACACGGGGCCGAAGAGTTTCGGGCTACAATTGATGACGATGCAGAGAGGGCTGAATTCTAGCTCGAGAACACAATCAGAGTATTCGAGGAATTATCTTGTACTCCTGATGCATGCATTAATATATTGTATCATTGTTGAGAGATAATGCGTATCATTGGTGGAAAACCTTAATATCTTTGGTTTCTAGAGAACGAATTACTTGGGAGTTCTTTCAATTTTAATTCTGAAAGAAATATATAAGTCAGCGATTCCTTGATCAGAAGCATAAAGAGTTTCTAGAGTTGAAACAGGGTCGAATGATGTTCATAGAATACGAAAGAGAATTTATGCGGTTGAGCAAATATGCTCAGGAATATGTTTCTACCGAAGAGATCATGTGTAAACAATTCGTAGATGGATTGAATGAAGACATAAAGCTGTTAGTTAGGATTCTGGAAATCAAATAAATTGTTGTGTTAGTGGAAAGGGCTTATAAAGCCAAAGATCTAAGCAAAGAAAAGAGAAAAGCTAATTATGAAGCAAGAGATTCGAGAAAGAGATCAGTTAGTAAATCTTATCAGTTTGCGTCGAAGAAATTTTGAGACTCGTTTAATCGTTCAATGTATCTGTGGGGCATTCAATCAGAGATCGAGTGAGACAACAGTTGAGCTTCAAAGTTCCAGCTACTTCAATTGCTAGTGTTGGCAGTGTGAGACCTAACCGACTTGAATGTAAACATTGTGGTAAAAGGCATCCCGTTGATTGTAGGTTGAATGATCAGGCCTGTTTTAAATGTGGATTATTGGATCATTTTATTCGTGATTGTCTGGAGTTGACTGAACAAGATGCAGTACAAAATGTGAGGCCGAGTAACACTTCAGCTAGAGGTATACCACCTAGAAACACGAGAAATGTGAGTGGTAGTCCGAGGCAAGAGCACTTGTACGAACCTATGCTATTCGTGCTCGTAAAGAAGTGTTATCTCCAGACGTCATTACCGGTACTTTTACTGTGATACTAAAGTTATTACATTGTAGATCTAGGATCAACCTATTCCTATGTATGTATGAATTTAGTATCTAGTAAGACTTTGCCTATAGATTCTACTGAATTTGTAATTAGAGTGTCGAACCCCTTAGGCAAGTGCGTATTGGTTGATAAAGTGTGCAAGAACTGTCCATTGATGATTCGGGATAATTGCTTTCCAGCCGATTTGATGTTGTTGTCATTTGACAAGTTTCATATAATTCTGGGTATGGATTGGGTAACGTTGCATGATGCTGTTGTGAATTGCAAATGAATGACAATTGATCTGAGATTTCAGAATAATAAGATTATTCGAATTGAATCAGATGACCTGAATGGCTTACCAGTAGTGATTTCATCGATGTTGGCTTAGAAATATGTGAAAAAGGGTTGCGAAGCTTAATTAGCTTTGTGCTTGATACGAAAGTGACTGAAAAGAAGATTGAATCAGTGCCAGTTGTGTGTGAGTATCCAGATGTGTTTCCTGAAGAGTTACCGAGTTTACCACCAATACGAAAGGTTGAGCTTGCTATTGAGTTAATGCCGGGTACAACACCGATATCAATAGCTTTGTACGGAATGGCTCCGATAGAGTTTAAAGAATTGAAAGCTCAGCTGCAAGAATTGACGGATAGAGGATTTGGAAGACCGAGTTTTTTACCTTGGAGTGCTCCCGTATTGTTTGTGAAAAAGAAAGATGGCACGATAAGAATGTGTATAGACTACAGGTAGCTTAATAAAGTGACGAACAAGAAAATATATCCTCTGCCCAGAATAGATCGATTTTTTGTTGTGTTTATAGATAATATTTTGATTTATTCAAGAGATGAAATTGAGCATGCTAAGCATTAGAGAATTGTATTGCAAACTCTTCATGATAAACAGTTATATGCAAAGTTCAGTAAATGTGAATTCTGGTTGCATGAGGTTGGTTTTCTGGGGCATATTGTGTCAGCATCGGGTATTCGAGTCGATCCGAGCAAGATTTCTGCGATTACGGATTAGAAGTCTCCAAGAAATGTTTCTGAAGTCCGTAGTTTTTTGGGACTCGCTGGCTATTATAGACGATTTTTGAAAGGCTTTTCGATGATTGCGACTCTATTGACGAGATTGCTTTAGAAAGATGTTAAGTTCAAATGGTCTAAGAAATGTTAGAAATGTTTTGATAAATTAAAAGCTCTTTTGACTGAAGCTCCAGTGTTAGTACAACCAGAATCGGGTAAAGAATTTGTAATCTATAGTGGTGCATTGTTGAATGGTCTCGGTTGTGTTTTGATACAGGAAGGCAAAGTCATAGCTTATGGTTCGAGACAGTTGAAGTCCCATGAAAAGAATTACTCGATGCATGATTTGGAGTTAGCAGCCATTGTGTTTGCATTAAAGATTTGGCGCCATTATTTGTATGGTGAGAAATGTCATGTTTATTCAGATCACAAGAGTTTAAAATATCTGATGACTCAGAAAGATTTGAATTTGCTACAGCGGAGATGGCTAGAATTGCTAAAAGATTATGAGCTAGTGATTGATTATCATTCGGGAAAAGTAAATGTTGTTGCCGATGCATTAAGTTGAAAATCTTTATTTGCTTTACGTGCAATGAATACTCAGTTGGCTTTATCTAATGACGGCTCAATTGTAGCTGAGTTGAAAGGAAGACCGTTGTTTGTACAGAAGATCTATGAAGCTCAGAAGACTAATAATGAAATGTTAGCTAAAAGAGATCAATGTGATTCGAACCTTGATTCAAATTTTCAAGTTGATTCCGATGATTGTTTAAGATTCAGAGGTCGAATATCTGTTCTGAGAAATTCAGAGTTGATTTAGATAATTTTGAATGTAGCACATAGTAGTCGTTTATCTGTTTATCCGGGAAGCAAGAAAATGTATAATGACTTGAAACAGTTCTATTGGTGGCATGGTATGAAACATGACATTTCAGAATACGTTTCTAAATGTTTAATTTGTCAGCAAGTTAAAGCTAAGCATCAAGTACCATCTAGTTTATTACAGTCGATTATGATTCCGGAGTGGAAATAGGACAGAATCATGATGGATTTTGTATCAGGTTTGCCTCTGTTTCCGAGTAAGAAAGATGCGATATGGGTGGTTGTTGATAGACTAAATAAATTGGCTTATTTCATTTCGGTACGCACAGATTATTCACTTGATAAACTTGTTGAGTTGTACATTTCTCAGATTGTAAGATTACATGGAGTACCTATTTCTATTGTTTCGGATAGAGATCAAAGGTTTACATCAAGATCTTGGAAGAAACTGCAAGATGCGCTTGGTACAAAGCTACATTTTAATACTGCATTTCACCTGCAAACAGATGGTCAATCCAAGCGAGTTATTCAAATACTCGAGGATATGCTAAGATGTTGTATTCTTGAGTTTGAAAGTACGTGGAAAAAATATTTACCGTTGATTGAATTTGCATATAACAATAGCTTTCAATTGAGTATAAAGATGGCACCATACGAAGCTCTATACGGTCGTAAATGTCGAACACCATTGTACTGGACTGAGCTAAGCGAGAATAAGATGCACGGGGTTGATCTGATTAGAGAAACTAAAGAAAAAGTAAAATTGATCCGTGATAATTTGAAAGTAGCATCAGATCGTCAGAAATCATATGCCGACTTAAAATGGAAAGATATTGAGTTTCAGATCAGAGATAGAGTGTTTTTGAAAGTATCTCCGTGGAAGAAAATACTTCGATTCGGTCGTAAAGGCAAGTTGAGTTCGAGATTCATCGGGCCATATGAGATTATTGAGCGAGTTGGACCAGTGGCTTATCGGTTAACATTTCCATTTGAGTTAGAAAAGATTCATAATGTATTTCATGTATCGATGCTAAGAAGAATCTGATCCTTCGCATGTTATTTCCCTGACAGAAGTTGAGATTCAGCTAGATTTGTTGTATAGTGAAGAACCGATCTGAATTCTAGCTCGTGAGATCAAAGAAGTGAGAAACAAAAAAATAGCATTAATAAAAGTGTCATAGTGTCGACATGAGGTAGAAGAAGCTACGTGGGAACCCGAGGATGCTATGAGAAAAAAATATCCCAACCTATTCCCTGGTAAGATTTTTAGGGACAAAAATCCCTAAGGAGGGAGAGTTGTAACAGCCTGATTTTAGCTAAATCGAAACAGAGGTTTTAGGACCACAAATCTGAGGTCATAAAATTATTTAATATTATTTTTTGTGTTTACAGCATGTGAATATATATGTGTGAAAATTTCGTGAGCAAATTTTATCGTTTAATAGCTCAATTCGAG
Organism: Gossypium longicalyx; assembly: GCA_025698465.1. Taxonomy (NCBI): domain Eukaryota; kingdom Viridiplantae; phylum Streptophyta; class Magnoliopsida; order Malvales; family Malvaceae; genus Gossypium; species Gossypium longicalyx. The sequence continues at coordinate 40,307,699 of CM046998.1, read as the reverse complement.
AAAAAGGACTTAATCGCGTAAAATTCAAAAGTTGCATTCTATTTGATAAAGGTGCTTAATTGTCATGGCTCATTAAATGAAAGGTCCTTTTGTTGTAATTAGAACTTTGATAGTGGAATTTGACATAAATGGGCATTAATATGATGTTTTAAATGGTTTATAATAAGGTTATAATAGTAAATTGATTATTAAGTTATATTAATTAAAACAAAAGCCAAATTAAGCTTCATTTTCATTCATATTTGGTCAAATATAGTGGACGAAGAAAACATAAAATTCATTTTAGGGTTTGGAAACTTAGAAGCTTGATTAAGGTACGATTTTGACTCAATTTTTAATAATTTCTATGTTTTTGTGATCATTGTTTCCTGTTCTAGCTATCCCATACCCTAATTTCTGAAATTGTTGATGATTTTGTGAAATTCCATTGATGAATCCATGAGTTTTATGATGCTTGATGATGAATTACGCAAGCTTGGTGTTTTATATACATGTTTTGTAAAGTAATTTTTGACAAAAATGTCAATTAGGGATTAAATTGAGAAAAGTGTAAATTGAGGGGTTAAATTGAGAAATAAATGAAAAATATGGGCTGCTAGGGACCTATAAAGAATTCGTTCAAGCATGGGTTTTGTTAAATTTTGTGAATTTTGTGAATTTTGTGTATTAAGGAAATAGGGACTAAATTGAATAAATGTGGAACATTAAGGGCTAAAGTGCAAAAATTCCCAAATATTTGTGTGTGGACTAAATAGAATGTGTTGATGAATTAAAGAGTTAATTTTGAATGTATATAGATCAAGAATGAAAGAAATCGGATTTAGATCGAGGGAAATCAAAAGTTGACGAATAATCGATACGGTCCCTCTATTCTGACTACGAGGTAAGTTCATATGCAAATAAATGTCTTTGAATTGAATTATATATGTTTTATTATTACTGAATTGCTATGAATGTTGAACGAGCAAGTACGAGCATGAATTGATGAAGTTACGACATCCGAAAGTCCCGTACGAGCCTTAGGAATAGTATAGGATAAGAATGTCATGACATTAGGTTATCAAGATGTGATTACATGTAAGACCATGTCTGGGGCATTGGCATTGTATTGAGATTACATGTAAGAGCATGTCTAGGACATTGGCATCGTTAAACGATTTCATGTAAGACCTTGTCTAGGGCAGTGGCATCAATCTGATATAACATGTAAGACCATATATGAGATATGGCATTGCACAACTTATATGATTTCTGAGTATCCTTAATGATTCCGAACAGTTCAACGGGCAAAGTCAAGTCGAGAAAGAGTATGTGAATGAGCTAAGTGACTTAGGAACGTATGAAATTCATACAAGTATTGAAAAGGTGAAATATTGGATGAACTTGATTAAGACATTGAATATATGTTCAATGGAAAGGTTTGTGAATTTGAATGATATTAGCTATGTTAAACATATTTGAATTGAAATGCAAATGTTCATGCGATAGCTTTATTTGTATATGGCTTACTAAGCTTTTAAAGCTTACTTTGTGTGTTCTTTCCATGTTTTATAGATTATCAAAGCTAGCTCAGACTCGGGGATCGTCGGGAAAATATCATCACACTATTGATCATTTCGTTGGTACTTTTGAAGCTTTGTATATATGGTATATGGCATGATAGGCTAGTGTCATTGTGGTATGTTTTGAGACTTGATTTTAGCCATGAGATTTGTCTTGTAAATGTTGGTGTGGATTTGGACATTTAAGTTGGCTTAAGTTATGTTTTTGAATAGTTATTATGTGATGTATATAGTGCCTTATATGTTAGCTTAACTTGGTATGTTTGCCATAGTTGTTGATATAGTTAAATGGTTGTTCTTTTGATTGGTTATTAAATTGTTGTACTAATGCTCCAAATATGGCATATTGAGGCTTGAATTTGAGGTGATAAAATGGTATATTTTGAGGCATGAAATAGATGATAAGTTTTTGGGTAAATGTGTAACACCCCTAACCTGTAACCGTCTCCAGAATAGGTTAAGAGGCATTACCAGACTTGTAACTCAATTCAAAACATTCATTTAACAAAATTTCATCACATTTCAGTAACCATCAATCATTCATATTCAAAATGTACATAAATCAATCATACAAAGTCTTAATCATGCATTTGGGACTAAATTGATAACATATAAAAATTTCAGAAACTTAGAAAATTTTTAACTTTTCAAGTGACACACGCTCGTGTGAATAGGCCGTGTGCCTCACATGGCATTAGACACGCCCGTGTGTCTAAGTCGTGGCAAAACAGGGCATACATACTGACTTGGCCACACGGCCTCAAGACACGCCCGTGTGCCAGACCGTGTGAAAATTAGGGAGGCTACTGACTTGGGACACACGGTCGACCACACGTCCATGTGCCAGCTCGTGTGCCACAGACAACTAAGAGACACGCCCGTGTGTCTAGGCCATGTCAAAACTGTAGGGTATACTGACTTTAATTCATAGGGTACCCTAGGGGACACACGATCGTATAATATGTCCGTGTGTCACACACGACTGAGACACATGCCCGTGTCTCTGCCCGTATGGACAAAAATAGGCTACTCGAAAAGCCAAATTTGCCACTCTAAAGCATAAGCATTAACATTCATAAATGATCACATTAATGCAACTCAGTTGGAAACCAAAATAATTAACTCAATACACATTTTAAGCCATATTCAAACTTACCATTAACAAATCCAAATACATATTTCACCACCTCTACAATTCATTCATCTAACATCTATATATCAAGACTTCATTTGCATAATTTCATTCAAATATTACCATACCAAACATAAACCATTAAGCACGTATATGAAATCAAAATATGATACTAAAATAAGCCAAATCACATGGCTTAGCTTATATTCAAATTCATTCTTAAACCATGATACCAAAACATAACTATGATCATCAAACTAGCCTATATATGCCATATTTTCATAAGTTCATAAATTCAATATACCAATCAAAAATTGGATAGTGTGGCGTGCAACTCCGACTTATCCAAAACGAATGAGCTAATGAACCCTATAAGACATAGAAAATGAAACAGAGTAAGCATATAGCTTAGTAAGCCCGTATAATTTAAAATTTAAACTTACCATTTATAAACTATCAAGAAATAAATAAAATGTCAACAATTCAATTTAACCATCACCTAATCACAAATATTCATCACATGTTAGTCATTTAACAAATACATAAAGCTATCTATTAGTACTTTACTTTGTATCAATTCTAAAGTCAAATTTCAAATATTTAACACTTATAACCTGTAACTTATCCGAATAACCAATATTTAAGCCTGTTGAACCTATTAGAACTTCAAAGGATAATCGAGTGAACAATGTTAGTAATCCGTCAATTCATTATCATACATGCTCTTTCGAGTCATGGTCAGTAAGCTCCTTCAAGTTGAACAGTAAGCTCTAATAAGCTTCAATGAGCTTAAATAGTGAGCTCTTACGAGCTATGGTGAGTCCGCAACAAATGCAGGAGCTCGATCAATACAGTAATCTCAGTAACTCGTCACTCGTATCCAATGAATTCAGATATTTCGAACGGGGCTCAGTAACAAATACAATATATCATCTTGGCATTCATATTTCAAGTATTTCAATAATTTACATTCAATTCAACAATTACAAGTATAGAAAAGTTCGATTCTAATTATACGAACTTGCCTCGTATAACCGTCGTTTACTCGTCTACCTTTCGTTTCTCCCGATCTAATTTCGGTATTTGTTTATCTTGATCTATATGATATCAAATTAACTCATTCAAACTTTTGTTCAATTCAATTTAGCCTAAAACATTCATTTTGACTAAATTACAAATTTACCCCTAAACTTTTGACTATTTTGCAATTTAGTTCTCAATACATAAAAATGCAAAATTACATAATTAAGCCCTGACCCAAGGTAGTCGAATTTCAACGGGATTCATATTAGCCCATATTTTCATTTTATTCACATCTTCAACCACAATATTTCTATTTTTCACAATTTAATCCCTAATTCTCATTTTTGTCAAAAATTACCTTATAAAACTTGTATATTTATTAACAACTATCAATAATCTAACAAGAAACTTCAAAATACCAAAGTATTCAACAATGGCATATCTCAAAGTCTATAATAGTTTCAAAAACAAAGATACAGGCTAGCTAGATTAAGCTACAACGAGCTCAAAAACGTAAAAATCATTAAAAAATCGAGTCAAAACCGTACCTTAATCAAAGTTTGAAGCTTAGCCGAATGTAAAACCTACCTATGGCTGATTTTTATTTCTCAATTTTGGCAAGAAGATGGATAGAATAATGTGATTTTGATTTTGTTTTATTATTATTAACTTAATAAGCCATTTACAAAAATAACCTTTATTTAAACAAATAATAGCCATGCTAATTACGGGCATAAATGTCCACTAACATTAATAAAGGTATATCATCAACTTAGGGACCTCCAACATAAATTTCATAGCCATTTGAGTCATTTTACTAATAGAACTCAAATTTTACGTATTATGCGATTGATTCCTTTTTATCGAATTAAGCATTTAAACAGTAAAATTTCTTTACGAAACTTTCACATAATTAATATATCATACTGTAAACCTTATTAACATAATAAAATAAATATTTTGACTTCGGATTTGTGGTCCTAAAACCACTATTCCGATTTAACCTAAAAATAGGCTATTACAACTCTCCCCCTTAGGGATTTTCGTCCCCGAAAATCTTACCGGTAAAGATGTTAGCGTTGTAACGCCCCAAAAATCTCGAAATCTTGAATTTTTTTTCTTCGGTTCTGATAAAAAGTGTGCTTAGTATTCCCGGTTAAGTGTTAATTATTTGATAGTAGGTCTTGGTTAAGGTTTTGGTCGAACCTAGGGGTAAAGGAAATTATGGGTTAATAATTAAAAGAACCTTGATGGGAAGTAGGTGGGCTTTTGAATAAATGAAGGAAGAATTAGACACAAGGAAGCCTTGTGATGGAGTGGCAAGTGGCGCCACATGCAAGGCAAGCCAAGGGGGTATGGGGTTCGAATCCCACCATATGCAAAAGAGGGATTTATTTTTGCTTAAGAGTTGGATAGAGGTGGCGTTGGAATGAACTCTGTAGAGAGTGATAAGAGGAGAAATTTGAGGAGGGGATTAAGGGGTTATTAGGGAGAAAAACTAGGAGATGAGGAGTGAAGAAGAGGTGGAGCCGAATTAGGAATTTGGGCATGGGAAATTCGGCTATAGAGGCTATATATAGGTGCCGAATGTAGGGTTGCCAGGCTAATGCCGAATTCTCCTTCACCTCGTTGCCAGAATCCTTTTATTTTCTTTTTCTCTCCAAGATCCAAAAGCCGAAAATCCTTTGTTCTTCTTTTGTGTTCTTGTGCCGATTTTCCATTCTTCCTTTACTCAAATCTTTTTGATTCACTTTCAGTCTGGCCGACTTCTTATTTTATTTTCCCTTGGAGCCGAATAAACCTCTTTTTGCCATACAAATCACAAGGGCCGAATGCCCTTAGTGCCACCACTACTATCTCTAATTGGTCAGTCCTGGTGTAAGTGCTTTGTTCTTCCAATCGATTTTTCTAAGTATCAATTACTCTATTCCTCACTTCTTCTAATCGGTTTTGGTAGGATTAGTATCGAATCCTAGTCTTTTGGATCTCTGCCGATTTGCTCCTTAGGTGTGAGGTTTTGGTAAGTGTTCTTCACTTCGGTAAAGGTTGGTTGAATAGGGTTTAGTAGAAAAGGGTGACATATGTTGGACACAAGTCACCTATTATGTTTTAACAATAAAGGTTAATGCAGATCTAGGAAGTACTCGTGATTGGTGATCTAGAAAAAGCTATTAAGACTTGGCATTTCAGGTAAGGTTAAAATGAGACTTCGACTTTTGGTAAAGTATTCGATAAGTATGTGAGATTAATTCATGAGTGATATCGATTGTAGGTTCGCGGCTAGAAAGATGACAACACGCTTTCTTAGCAAGTGTGTACATACACTGCACACATACAATAAATCGACAAATCCTGAAATGTCGAAATACTTAAATGCCGAAAAGCCGGAAAGCCGAAAGTTTGGCTACAACAGACTTGCGAGTGTGCGAACACTCGTGAAGGGGAAACTGATAGGTTATCTGAGGCCTCATGGGCGATTCCATGGAATGGGGCTGTGAATTGGCCAACCGGGCCAGAATGGGCTTAATGGGCCCGATGGGCTGTTGGGCCATAATAAGCGAAAATTGATAATTGATGCTATGTGATGGAAAATTTGAATGTGAGCATGACTATAAATGTGATTTGGGCCTAATGGGCCATATGAATGTGATTTGGGCCTAATGGGCCATATAAATATGATTTAGCCTAATGGTCCATAAAATTGTGATTTTGGCCTAATGGGCCATATAAATGTGATTTGGGCCTAATGGGCCATAAATATGATTGGGCCTAGTGGGCCATATACAGGTATGTGGATTTGTCTGGGCTTTATAAGGGGTTTTGGGCCTAGTATATGATGACTGCATAAAACTTAATTAATTAAATGAGACCGTGGACAAGTCATAGGGTTAAGGTGTGGCAACGGGTATATGTATGTCTAGGATTGGATCTAGGGAGAGCTTGGTACTTAAGCGGTCTTAATGACTCACCTCCTCTTCTCTAGAATCCTACTTGGTGCATAGTATTTGTTAATCTTAGCTCACAGGATTTGTTAACAGGCCAAGGTAAGTAAAAACCTGCAATAAAGGCAAAATCATCGAAATGCCCCTAAGGGAAAAAATGACAAAAATACCCCTATGTGTTGAATGTAAGGTTTATGGATGTTACATGTATATTTGCTGCATACATATGATATTTATCTTAGGTTGCATCTGGGTTGGGAAGTATGGAACAAAGGAAGTATATGAGGATCGCATGGTTGCTTGACAGTCGTGGATCCACCGACGGCTTTTAAGCCCAATATATGAATGAAGGTAGTTCCGCAACCGGGCTACCATTGATGTGTATCGGTTGGGTGGGTCGATATTTATATCCCTCCATGATGTGTATCGGGGGACGGAGTTGATATGTAGCGGTTGGATTATTGGGGTGGGATTGCACTGCATTGCATTGCATATATGATTTTACGGTGGTTGATGTTTGCTTTATGTTTGTTGAGGGTAGTACACACTGAGTTTGCGAAAACTCACCCCCTCTTTTATTTTTCTCAGGTGATGCTCAGTAGAAGGTGAGTTAGTAACAGATACTGAGGATAACGTGAGATTGATTCGGGATCAGTTGAAGGAGACCTCGGATAGGCAGAAGTCATATGCTGACCTTGAATGATGAGAGATAGAGTATGCAATGGGGGACTTAGTTTTTCTTAAGGTCCCTCCGTGGAAGAAGGTATTAAGGTTTGGACTGAAGGGAAAGCTAAGCCCAAGGTTCATTGGGCCATATCGGGTTGAAAGGCAGATTGGGCCAGTCGTTTATTAGCTAGAATTACCTTCTAAACTAAGCCAAATCCATGACGTGTTTCATGTCTCCATGCTAAGACAGTACCGCTCAGACCCTTCACATGTCATGTCGACTGAGGAGATCAGGTCAGGCCAGACCTAACCTTCGAGGAAGACCCCATACAAATAATTGAACGTGATATTAAGGTAGTAAGAAGGAAGTCCGTTCCATTAGTCAAAGTGCTTTGGCGTAATCACAAGGCTGAAGAGGCTACTTGGGAATCTGAGGAAGCGATGCAACGGCAATATCCTCACCTGTTTGAATCAGGTAAAATTTCGAGGACGAAATTTCTTTTAGGGGGTAGAGTTGTAAATCCCTAAAAATCCTAAAATCTTGAATTTTCTTTTTTTTTTTCTGGTTCTGATAAAAAGTGTGCTTAGTATTCCAGGTTAAGTGTTAATTATGTTATAGTAGGTCTCAGTTAAGGTTTGAGTTGAACCTAGGGGTAAAGGAAATTATGGGTTAATAATTAAAAAAACCTTGATGGCAAGTAGGTGGGCTTTTGAATAAATGAAGAAAGAACTGGACACAAGGAAGCCTTGTGGTGTAGTGGCAAGTGGCGTCACATGCAAGGCAAGGCAAGGGGGTATGGGGTTCGAATCCCACCTTGCACAAAAGAGGGATTTATTTTTTTTTAAGAGTTGGACAGAGCTGACGTTGGAATGAACTCTGTAGAGAGTGATAAGAGGAGAAATTTGAAGAAGAGATTAAAGGGTTATCAGGGAGAAAACCTAGGAGAAGAGAAGTGAAGAAGAGGTGGAGCTGAATTGGAAATTTGGGCATGGGAAATTCGACTATAGAGGCTATATATAGGTGGCAAACATAGGGTTTCCAGGTTAATGCCGAATTCTCCTTCACCTCATTGCCAGAAACCTTTTTTTTCTTTTTCTCTCCAAGATCCAAAAGCCGAAAATCCCTTGTTCTTCTTTTGTGTTCTTGTGTCGATTTTCCATTCTTCATTTACTCAAATCTTTTTGATTCACTTTCAGTCTAGCCAACTTCTTCTTTTATTTTCCCTTGGAGCCGAATAACCCTCTTTTTGCCATACAAATCGCAATGGCCGAATACCCTTAGTGCCGCCACTACTATTTCTAATTAGTCAGTCCTAGTGTAACTGCTTTGTTCTTCCAATCGATTTTGCTAAGTATCAATTACTCTGTTCCTCACTTCTTCTAATCGGTTTAGGTAGGATTAGTATCGAATCCCAATCTTTTGGATCCCTGCCAATTTGCTCCTTAGGTGTGAGATTTTGGTAAGTGGTCTTCGCTTCGGTAAGGGTTGGCTGAATAGGCTTTAGTAGAAAACGGTGACATATGTTGGATACAAGTCACTTATTATGTTTTAACGATAAAGGTTAATGTAGATCTGGGAAGTACTTGTGATTGGTGATCTAGGAAAAGCTATTAAGACTTGGCATTTCAAGTAAGGTTAAGGTGAGACTTCGACTTTTGGTAAAGTATTCGATAAGTATGTGAGATTAATTCATGAGTGATATCGATTGTAGGTTCGTGGCTAGGAAGATCGCAGCATGCTTTCTTACCAGGTGTGTACATACACTGCACACACAATAAATCGGCAAATTTCGAAATGCCGAAATACCGAAAAGCTGAAAGTTTGGCTACAACAGACTTACGAGTGCGTGAACACTCGTGTGGGGGAAACCAATAGGTTATCTGAGGCCCCATGGGTGATTCCATGGACTTGGGCTATGAATTGACCAACCGGGCCAAAATGGGCTTAATGGGCCCGATGGGCTGTTGGGCCATAAGAGGCGAAAATTGATAATTGATGCTATGTGATGGAAAATTTGAATGTGAGCATGACTATAAATGTGATTTGGGCCTAATGGGCCATATGAATTTGATTTGGGCCTAATGGGCAATATAAATTGATTTGGCCTATTGGGCCATATAAATGTGATTTGGGCCTAATGGGCCATATAAATATGATTAGGCCTAATGGGCCATATATAGGTATGTGGATTTGTCTAGGCTTTGTAGGGGGTTTTGGGCCTAGTATATGATGAAAATATAAAACTTAATTAATTAAATGAGACCGTGGACAAGTCATAGGGTTAAGGTGTGGCAACGGGTATATGCATGTCTAGGATTGGATCTAGGGAGAGCTTGGTACTTAAGTGCTCTTAATGACTCACCTCCTCTTCTCAGGAATCCTACTTGGTGCATAGTATTCATTCATCTTAGCTCACGAGATTTGTTAACGGGCGAAGGTAAGTAAAAACCAGTAATAAAGGCAAAATTACTGAAATGCCCCTAAGGGCAAAAATGACCAAAATACCCCCATGTGTTGAATGTAAGTTTTATGAATGTTACATGTATGTTTCCTGCATACATACGATATTCTGCTTAGGTTGAATTTGGGTTGAGAATTATGGAATGGAGGAAGTATATGAGGATCGCATGGTTGCTTGACTATTGTGGATCCACCGACGGCTTTTAAGCCCAATATATGAATGAAGGTAGTTCCGCAACTGGGCTACCATTGATGTGTATTGGTTGGGTGGGTCGATATTTATATCCCCACATGATGTGTATCGGGGGACGGAGTTGATGTGTAGCGGTTGGATTATTGGGGTGGGATTGCACTGCATTGCATTGTAGGTATGATTTTACGGTGGTTGATGTTTGCTTTTTTGTTTGTTGAGGGTAGTACAGACTGAGTTTGCGAAAACTCACCCCCTCTTTTATTTTTCTCAGGTGATGCTCAGTAGAAGGTTCGATGTTCGGAGGGACTTTGAGGTGGTCAGCTAGCAAGGTGACTTGGACTTGTTTTTTTAAAAGCATATAGTTTCTAGTTTATTAAGTAATTTCAAACTGGAATGTGATAAGGCCTTCCCTTTTGTTATTATGTGGATTATTATTTTTATGCGTTGTAATCATGAGAAGTTGAACATGGGTTCCCTAAGTCATAATTTGTTTTTCTACGTTTCCACAACTAAATTTTAAAATGATAGGTTTTCATAAATCATATGTTTTAAACAAGCTTTTGCGATTGAAAAGAAAGTTAAGTTTATCAAGGTCTCATATTTTAAGGAAGGGTTTTAAATGAAAACAAGGTTTTTTGCTAAAACACTTCAATGTGACGCGCCGAATTCGGCCATAACGTCCGGGCCGGGTTTGGGGTGTTACAAGGGTACTGTTTCACATAGCTTCCTCGAGTTCCCACGTAGCTTCCTCAATTCTATGTTTATGCCAAAGAACCTTCGCAAGAGATATATGTTTATTCCTCAATTCTTTAATCTCCCAATCCAGAATCTTGATCGATTCTCTGTTATACAATAAATTAGACTGTACCTCTACATCAAAGGGAGGAATTATATGTAAAGGATCTGATCTGTATCGGCGTAGCATCGAAACATGAAAAAAATTATGTATCTTTTCTAGCTCAGATGGTAACAATAGTCAATATGCTACAGGCCCTATTCTTTCAGCAATCTCATACGGCCCGATGAATCGTAAACATAATTTTCCTTTACGGTCGAAACGGAGAATTTTCTTCCACGATGACACTTTTAGAAATACTCGATCTCTGACGTAAAATTCTATTTCTTTACATTTCAAATCTGCATAGGATTTCTGTCGATCTGAAGCTAATTTTAAACTGTCGCGAATTACTTTCACTTTTTCTTCAGTCTCTTTGATCAATTCAACCCCATGAATATTTTTCTCACGTAATTCAGTCCAATATAGCGGTGTTCAACACTTGTGACCATATAAAGCTTCGTACAGTGCCATGTTTATACTCGTTTGGAAACTGTTGTTATAAGCCAATTCAATCAGAGATTAGTATTTCTCCTAGCTACCTTCAAACTCGAGAATGCAACAACGTAACATATCTTCAAGTATCTGTATAATTCTTTTGGACTGACTGTCCATTAGGGGATGAAAAGTTGTGCTGAAATTCAATTTTGTTCCAAGAGCTTCTTACAATTTCTTCCAGAATCTTAACGTAAGTCTCGAGTCTATATTGGAGATAATAAACAGTGGTACTACCCAGATGAACAAAAAAATGACTACTATGTGCTTCATGCAAAATTTTTGGAATAAGCTCTATATTTTTTGGCACACAAATTCTGTTTCAGAATATTATACAATCATCAGTTCCAATATGAAATTCTAAATCAGAATTAAACTCACATTGAATTCGTTTAGCTTGTAGTTCACGATCATTTTTCTGAGCTTCAAAATTTTTTTGCAGAAATACCGGTTTAGCTTTCAATTCAGCTAAAATAAACCTGTCATCACATATCATCAACTGGGTATTCATAGCTCGTAATGCAAACAATGATTTTCGGCTCAAGGCGTCAGCAACTACATTAGCTTTTCCCAGGTGATAATCAATCACAAAGTCATAATCTTTCAATAACTCGAGCCATCTTCATTGTCTCAAATTCAAATCCTTTTGTGACATCAGATATTTCAAACTTTTATGATCCGTATAAATATGGCATTTTTCACTGTATAAATAGTGTCGCCAAATCTTCAATGCAAATACAATCGCAGCCAACTCTAAATCATACGTCAAATAGTTCTTTTCATGCGATTTCAACTGTCGAGAAGCATAAGCAATAACTTTTCCATCTTGCATCAAAACACACCCCAATCTGTTTAATGACACATCACTATAAATCACGAACTCTTTATCCGATTCAGGTAAAACCAAAACTGGTGCTTCTGTTAATAGTGCTTTCAACTGTTCAAAACTTTGTTGACATTTTTCCAACCATTCAAACTTTACATCTTTTTGCAGCAGTCGAGTGATTGACGTCGCAATCATTGAAAATCCTTTTATGAATCTCTAGTAATAGCCTGCTAAGCCCAGAAAACTACGGACTTCAAATATGTTTCTCAGAGGTTTCCAATCAACAATAGCAGAAATTTTACTCGGATCAACTCTGATACCATCAACTGAAACAATATGTCCCAAAGATCCAACATCCTTGAGCTAGAACTCACATTTATTGAACTTTGCAAATAACTACTTCTCACGTAGAGTTTGTAACACAATTCTTAAGTGCTGAGCATGCTAAGTTTCATCTCGTGAATAGATCAGAATATCATCAATGAATACAACAACAAACTTGTCTAAATACGGCTTGAATATATGATTCATCAAGTCCATAAAAATGGCAGGAGCATTAGTTAAACCGAAAGGCATAACAAGGAATTTATAATGGCCATACCTTGTTTTGAAAGCGGTTTTTGATACATCCGACTCTTTAACTCGTAACTGATAGTAACCCAATCTCAGATCAATCTTTGAAAATATTGTAGCCCCTTTCAACTGATCAAATAAGTCATCAATCCGTGATAGAGGGTATTTGTTCTTTATAGTCACTTTATTCAACTATCTATAATCAATACACATGCACATTGTGCCATCTTTCTTTTTCACAAACAAAATTGGTGCACCCCAAGGAAAATAACTCAGTTGTACAAAACCTCTATCTGTCAATTCTTGCAACTAAGCTTTCAACTCTTTTAATTCTGTTGGAGCCATTCTGTACGGAGCTATTGATATCAGAGTTGTTCCCGATATTAACTCAATACCAAATTCGACTTCCCTGATTGGCGGTAATCCCAATAATTCTTCTAGAAATCATCCGAGAACTCACAAAAAATAGGTACAGATTCATTCTTTGATTCTGACACTTTTGTATCCAATATGTATGCAAGATATGCATCATAGCCCTTTCTCAAACATTTCTGACCTAACATATATGATATCACAATAGGTAATTCATTTGAATCATTAGACTCGATCCAAAGAATCCCACCATTTTGACATTTCAATTCAATAGTCTTCTGTCTACAATTCACAACAACATTGTGCATAGTCAACTAGTCCATACCCAGAATCACATCAAACTCATCGAACGGTAGAAGCATCAAGTTAGCTCGAAAATAGTAACCTCGGATCATCAGAGAACAATTCTTACAAATTTTATCAACTAAAACAAACTTGCCTAAAGGGTTCGATACTTTAATTACAAATTCTGTAGACTCGACATGTAAACTCATTTTAAATACTAAATTCTTATAGATATATGAATAGGTTGATCCAGGATCTATCAATGCAACTATATCAATATCAAAAAGAGAAAAAGTACCGGTAATAACGTCTGGTGATGATGCTTCCTCTCGTGCACGTATAGCATAAGCCCTGGCAGGTGTTCATGCCTCGAATCTCATAGTCAAATCTCTTGTACTACCTCGATTACCACTCACATTTTTGGTGTTTCAGGGCGGTCTCCCTCTAGCAACCGTATTACTTGTTTTCACTGGTTGTTCTCTTTCAGCTGTGAACTTTTCTGGACAATAACAGAGAAAATGATCAAAAGATCCACATTTAAAGCAAGCTCTGTTCACTAATATACATTCACCGTAATGTCGCTTAATGCAATGTTTACATTTAGATCCAGCACTTCTAACACTTCCCACACTGGCCACAGATGTTGCCTGAGGTTTTGAACTTGCTTGTCTCGTATTTCTATCTCTAATAGAAATTCCCATAGAGGCTATAGAATGAGGATGATATTCTCTAAATTTCTTTGATGCTGACTATTGTGATTTGCCTGTAAATCTTTTTCTAGAATCTCTAGCCTTAGAATCGGCTTTTCTTTTCTATTTACAAAGTTCTTCAGCTTTACAGGCTCGGTCAAACAGAACAACAAACTATTTAAGCTCAAGAATTCCAACCAACACTTTGATTTCTTCATTTAATCCACCCTCTAATCTTTTCCACATTATAGCTTCAGAAGAAACACATTCACGAGCATATTTGCTGAGTCGTACAAACTCTCATTCATATTCTGTAACTGACATACGGCCCTGCATCAATTTAAGAAATTCTTTTCTCTTCTGATCAATAAACCTTCGGCTAATATATTTCTTTCTAAATTCAACTTGAAAGAAATCCCAAGTGACTCGCTTTGGTGGAACTACAGATATCAAGGTATTCAACCACTGATACGTAGTACCTCTCAACAATGATACAACACACTTCATACATTCTTAACGTGTGCAGGACAATTCATCAAACACCTGAATCATATTCTCAAGCCAAAATTCGGCCCTCTCAGGGTCATCATTATCAGTGGCTTTAAATTTCTCAGCTCCTTGTTTTCAAATTCTATCAACAGGTGGTTTATTTAATCGCAAAGGATCGATACCTTGAGGAACTACTGGACTGGTTGGGGAACAAGTGGGGGTGGAGGTTGTGGAATAGCATACTGTGCAAACCACTCATTTAATATTTGAAAGAAGGCTTCTTTAGCCTTACCCCCGTGACTACTTGTCACAGGCTTAGATTCAGTAGGCACTGTTCCTTGAACGGGAGCCGGCACATTACTTTCTACATTATCCGCTATAGCTCATTCGGGATCCATTACTATATCAAAACACATTTAAGAACGTCAGGAGTCATCACACTATCACAGTTTTAAATATGGCATGTATAGCTAGACACACATATGTTACGTTAGTTCTAGAATTGACTAAACCGTAACTCTAATACCAACAATGTAACACCCCTAACTCGTAACCATCGCCGGAATAGGTTAAGAGGCACTACCAAACCTATAAGAAATGCGTTGAGGCGCAGCAGTTGACTGGACATCTAGTGGTAAAGCACTGTTTCGGTGCGGGCCGCGAGAGCGGTACCAAATCGAGGCAAACTCTGAATACTAGATATGACCTCAAAATAACAGGGGTCGAGGTCGGGGGAAAGAAAAGGAAGAACCGAAAGAAGATCTCTAGTTGAGCCTTTGACTTACGAAGCAAATCAATAAGATGAGCCCGTAAGTAGGGATTTATAGGCTGTCCACGGCCAAGCCACAACAAAAATGGTAAGGTATTCTTAGCAGATGATGAGAGTTCATAACATTCCGGAATGACACAGGAGAGAAATCCTTAGTCAATCCATGTGTTCTGAACTTCTTCGCGAATTCGCCACAATTAACTAAATTTCATCACATTTCAGTAACCATCAATCATTCACATTCAAAATGTACTTAAATCAATCATACAAAGTCTTAACATGCATTTGGGACTAAATTGATAACATATAGAAATTTCAGAAACTTAGAAAATTTTCAACTTTCCAAGTGACGCATGCCCGTGTGAACAGGCCATGTGCCTCACACGGCATTACACATGCCTGTGTGTCTAATTCGTGGCAAAAAAAGGGCATACATACAGACTTGGCCACACGGTCTCAAGACATGCTCATGTGCCAGGCCGTGTGAAAATTAGGGATGCTACTAACTTGGGTCACACGGTTGACCACACGCCCTGTGCCAGCCTGTGTGTCACACATGACCGATAGGCACGCCCATGTGTCTAGACCGTGTCAAAACTGTAGGCTATACTGGCTTTAATTCGTAGGGTACCCTAGGGGACACACGACCGTGAAATATGACCGTGTGTCACACACGGCTAAGACACACGCCCGTGTCTCTGCCCGTATGGACAAAAATAGGCCATTTCAAAAGCCAAATTTACCACCCTAAAACATAAGCATTTACATTCATAAATGATCTCATTAATACAACTCAATTGACAACCAAAATAACTAATTCAATACACATTATAAGTTGTCCAAATACATATTTAACCACCTATACAATTCATTCATCTAACATCTATATATCAAGACTTCATTTGCATAATTTCATTCAAATATTACCATACCAAACATACACCGTTAAGCACATATATGATATCAAAATATGATACCAAAATAAGCCAAATCACATGGCTTAGCTTATATTCAAATTCATTCTTAAACCATGATACCAAAACATAACTATCATCATCAAACTAGCCTATACATGCCATATTTACATAAGTTTATAAATTCAAAATACCAATCAGAAATTGGATAGTGTGACGTGCAACTCTGACTTATTCAAAACGAATGAGCTAACGAACCCCTATAAGACATTTCAAATGAAATAGAGTAAGCTTATAGCTTAATAAGCCCGTATAATTTAGAATTTAAACTTACCATTTATAAACTACCAAGCAATTAATAAAATGCCAACAATTCAATTTAACCATCACCTAATCACAAATATTCATCACATGTTAGTCATTTAACAAATACATAAAGCTATCTATTAGTACATTACTTTGTATCATTTCTAAAGTGACATATCAAATATTTAACACTTATAACCTGTAACTTATCCGAATAACCAATATTTAAGCCCGTTGAACCTATTAGAAATTCAAAGGATAATCGAGTGAAAAATGTTAGAAATATGTCAATTCATCATTATACATGCTCTTTCGAGTCATCGTCGGTAAGCTCCTTCAAGCTGAACAATAAGCTCTATTGAACTGAAACAGTAAACTTTATTGAGCTGAACGGTAAGCTCTGTTCAGCTGAACGGTAAGCTTTTATGAGCTATGGTGAGTCCACAACAAATGCAGGAGCTCGACCAATACGGTAATCTCAGTAACCCGTCACTCGTATCCAATGAATTCACATAGTTCAAACGGGGCTCGGTAACGAATACAATATATCATCTAGGCATTAATATTTCAAGTATTTCAATAATTTACATTCAATTCAACAATTACAAGTATAGAAAAGTTCGATTCCAATTATACGAACTTACCTTGTATTTGCTCGTATAACCGTCGTCTACTCGTCTACCTTTTATTTCCCTGATCTAATTTCGGTATCTGTTTATCTTGATCTATATGATATCAAATTAACTCATTCAAACTTTCATTGAATTCAATTTAGCCTAAAACATTCATTTTGACTAAATTACAAATTTACCCCTAAACTTTTTGACTACTTGCTATTTAGTCCTTAACACATAAAAATGCAAAATTGCACAATTAAGCCCTAACCCAAGGTAGCTGAGTTTCAACGGGATTCATAAGCCCATATTTTCATTTTATTCACATCTTCAACCACAACATTTCTATCTTTCAGAATTTAATCTCTAATTCTCATTTTTGTCAAAAATCACTTTATAAAACTTGTATATCTATTAACAACTATCAATAATCTAACAAGAAACTTCAAAATACCCAAGCATTCAACAATGGCATAACTCAAAATCTATAATAGTTTCAAAAACGAAGATACGAGTTAGCTAGATTAAGCTGCAACAAGCTCAAACGTAAAAATCATTAAAAACTGAGTCAAAACCTTGCCTTAATCAAAGTTTAAAGCTTAGCCAAATGTAAAACCTAGCTATGGCTGATTTTTATTTCTCAATTTCAGTAAGAAGATGGATAGAATAATGTGATTTTGATTTTGTTTTATTATTATTAACTTAAGAGGCCATTTACAAAAATAAACTTTATTTAAACATATAATAACCATGCTAATTATGGACATAAATGTCCACAAACATTAATAAAGGTATATTATCAACTTAGGGACCTCTAATATAAATTTCATAGACATTTGAGTCATTTTACTAATAGAACTCAAATTTTACGCATTACGCGATTTAGTCCTTTTTACCAAATTAAGCATTCAAAAAGTAAAATTTCTTTACAAAAATATCACATAATTAATCTATCATGATATAAACCTTATTAAAATAATAAAATAAATATTTTAACTTTAGATTTGTGGTCCTAAAACTACTGTTCTGATTTGACCTAAAAATGGGATGTTACAAAATGCATTTAGAGGATATGCAAGTTTGATGATTTGTGGCATAGTGAAATGGTGTGTTTTGGTTGTGGATTTGAGTAATTGAATTGGTTGATGATAGATGGCATGATGTATGTATGAATTGGCATGTTTTGGTTGCCTATCTATGTGTTTAATTAGTACCAATTTGGGTTGCTTTGTGTACAAAAGAGTAGGGTGGCAAATTGGCTTTCCAAATGGCCTATTTTTTCCCACACGAGGATAGACACGGCCTTAGGTCTCACCAGTGTGCAACACATGGTCATGTTACACGGCCGTGTATCCCTTGGGGTACCCTTTGAATTAAAGTCAGTATACCCTACAGTTTTGACACGGCCTAGACACACGGGCATGTCTATTGGCCATGTGTGGCACACGGGCTGGCACATGAGTGTGTGGCCGGTCGTGTGACCCAAGTCAGTAACCCCCTTCAGATTTCATATGGCCTGGCAGACGGGCATGTCCTCGACCATGTGGTCCAAGTAAGTATGTATTCCTTATTTTCACACGGCTTGTGACACGGGCATGTCTGGTAGCTGTGTGAGGCACACGGCCTATTCACACGAGCGTGTGACCCTAAAATTAAAGGAAATTTTTTATGTTTCCTAAAGTTTACAAATGTCATCTTTTAAGGTCTCATAGAACCTTATAAGGGACAATGTGATTGGTATGAATGTATAAATGTTTGTGAATGAAGTGTGTTATCTGGTAATGCCTCATGACCCTATTTCAGCGATGGATACGGGTTAGGGGTGTTACAAATGTCATGACATTAGGGTTATGAGTTTACGTGTAAGACCATATCTGGGATAAGGCATCATTTTGAGATTTCGTGTAAGACCATGTCTGGGACACGACATCATTATGAGAATCATGTAAGACCATACCTGGGCTATTGGCATCGATATGAGATCCCATGTAAGACCATATCTAGGATATGGCATTGCTGTGATTCTATGCGTATGTAATTCCCGAGTATCCTTTAGTATTCCAAGCGATTCAACTGGTGATTTAAAGATTATGTCGAATATGTGAAGGTTATAATTACGTTATAAAGTAGTACAGGTACGTACGCAAAACTCATGAGAAATGATCTCGATTTAAGATGTATTATTGGTAAGGATGCAAATGAGTAAGATGTGTCTATGATCACTTGATGATTTTGTGCTAATTTACATTATGTTATGTATATGTTATTGTATGTTTAAAGTTTATTATTATTTACATGCTAACTTACTAAGCTTAAAGCTTACCCCTTTCCTTTCTATTTCTTATAGTGTCTCCAAGCTAGCTCAAGGATCGGAAGTCATCGAAGCATCGATCACACTATGAATTTAGTCATTTGCATATAGTTGGTTTCGATATTTTGAATGTGGCATGTATAGGGACTTGGTCTTTTGTGATATGTGTCATTATTGATTTGGCCAAGTGTGTTGGCTTGTAATGGTAATTGATTCATTTTGTAAATGGCCATATGGTATTGGCTAATATTGGTTCAATATATATACATATGATGATGTCTTTTATGGATGTGGTTATTGCATGGTTTCTGATGAGAAGTATGAGATGTTATATGTGATAGAAATGAGCATGAAATTGATGTGTGGACGTCTTGGTTGTAACTGAATTGGTAGTGTGTATATGCTTGGATTGGTGTTGCTTGATATTGTGTAGGTTGGTGCAAGTAAGGGTGGCAAAAAGGCTTGGTAAATAGCCTTATTTTTGTCCATACAGGTAGACCCACAGGCATGTGTGTAGGCCGTGTGTGACACATGGCTTGCCTTATGGGTGTGTAATCCAGACGTGTGTCCCCTGTATTTTTAAATTTTAGCTTTGAATTAGCCACAAGGGCAGAGACACGGCCGTGTATCTCAGCCGTGTGAAGGACACGACCTAGGAACATAGGCGTGCGCCTAGAACGTGTGAAGTCTGCACCAATTTTAGGAAAAATATATGAAAATTAAATTGCCCACACGGCCTAGCACACGGGCATATGCCTTGGCCGTGTGACCCTAATTTGATGATGACATCATAAGCAGAGAGTTAAACAGGCTAATGACACGGGCGTGTAACCTTCTAAAGCATGAAAATTTTTTAGGTGCTGTAAAAATTTCAAAAGTTCTCAGTTTAGTCCCGGACCAGTCCTAATGTATGTTTTGGGCCTCGTAGGCCCATATAAGGGACGATATGCATATGTATGAATGGTTTTAAATTGAGCGTATTTTCATGTCTCAATTTTGTATGATTGCTCATGTTTAAGTTTGGTAATGCCTCGTACCTTGGTCTGGCGTTGAATATAGGTAAGGGGTGTTTTAGTTGATGACATCATAAATAGAGAGTTACACGGGTTAGGGACACGGGCGTGTGTTACCACACGACCTACCCACACGGACGTGTGACCCCTATTTTGATAAAAATTCTCTAGGTGTTGGGAAGTTTTCTAAAGTTCTCGGTTTAGTCCTGAACCACTCCTAATTCATGTTTTGGGCCTCATAGGCGTGTTTAATAGACGATATGAATATTTTTGAAAAGTTTTAAATTTTAGTGGAAATTCATGCCTCAATTTTGAATGTTTGTTTGAGGTTAAGTCTGGTAATGCTTCGTATTTGGTCTCGGAGTTGAGTACGAGTAAGGAGTGTTACATTTAGTGGTATCAGAGCTACAATTTAGTCGATTCTCAGACTAACATAGCGTGTGTATGAGTCTAGCTATACATGCCATGTATATAAATTGTGATAGTGTGACGACTCCTGACAATTTTAAACTATGTTTTCATATAGTAATGGAGCCTGATCGAGCTATGGTAGATGATATAGAAAGTAATACTCTGGCCCTCGCCCAAGGATGGTACCAATTAAGAGTAGACTTGTAACTATGAGTTAGGGAGGAGAGGCTCGGGAAGCCTTCTTCTAGATGATGAACAAGTGGTTCTCAAGGTTCATTCGAACAAACCCGGCCGCTCAACAACATGCTCTACCCCCTCCTAATTCTCAACCTGTTCCCATAATGCCTCAAGGTATGAAATTTATGAGAATTAATAGAACCCCAGTGGATAAGATCAGAAAGCAAGGGGCTGAAGAATTTAGAGCAAATGCTGATGATGATCCCAAAAGAGAAGAATTTTGGCTTCAGAATTCTATTAGAGTATTCTATGAGTTCTCTTGTACACTTAGTGAATGCTAGAAGTATGTTATATCTTTACTGAGGGACACGACATATCACTGGTGGAGAACACTAGTATTTGTGGTTCCGGAAGAGAGAGTTACATGGGGATTCTTTCAGGAAGAGTTTCGAAAGAAGTATATCAGTGAGCAATTCATCGATCAAAAGCAAAAAGAATTTCTTAAGCTGAAATAGGGTCGCATGTCAGTTGCTAAATATGAAAGAAAGTTTGTTCGGCTTAGCAAGCATGCTAGAGAGTGTGTCTCCTTTGAAGTTATTATGTGTAAAAAATTTGAAGATGGGATTAATGAAGACATCAGACTGTTAGTGGGTATTCTTGAGCTGAAAGAATTTGTTGTGCTCGTGGATCGGGCTTGTAAAGCAGAGGAACTATGTAACAGTCCAATTTAGACCCTAATAGGAATACTGGTTTCGAGACCACAAATACGAGTCAAAAAAATATTTTAATATTATTTTATGTGCTTATAATATGTGAATTGACATGTGTGAAAGTTTCGTATGAAAATTTAATCGTCTGTGTGCTCAATTTGATAAAAGGACCTAATCGCGTAAAATGTAAAAATGACCTTCTAATTGTTGAAATGCCTATTTGATATGTCTTTGTAAATGAAAGGTCCTTATGTTGATAGTTAACCATTGTAAGCTTGAGTGGACAATAATGACCTTGTATATTAATGGTTTAAATGTTAATTAAATATGGGTAAAATGGTAAATGGATTATTTACGTATTCTTAATAAAACCAAAATCAAAATTTGGTGTTATAAACATCCATATAGCCGAATGTTGAGAGAAAAAGAAGAGAAAAATATTGTTTTAGGGTTCGACATTTATTTTGCTTAATCAAGGTATGTAATTTGCTCTGTTATTGATAATTTCTACGTTTTTGTGATCGTTGCTTAGTATACTATCAAGCCCATGTCTCAATTTATGATTTTTTTGATGATTTTGAGTTGAGATTTTGATGAAACTATGAGCTTTAAGATGTTTGATGTTAGTAAATTAAAGATCTGTGTTGGGTCAGTATATTTTCTCTTTCAATTTTTGACGAATTTGAGTCATTTGGATTAAATTGAGAAATTTGTAAATTGAGGGACTAAAATGTGAAATAAACGAAAATGTGGGCTTGTATGAGCGATATGAAAATTCGGCTAGGCATGTGTATAAAGAAATTATGTGTATTTTGTGATTTTTTGAAATAGGGACTAAAGTGTCAAAATGTGAAAATGTAAGGGCTAGTTTGTAAAGTGCCCTAAATATGTGTTTTTGGATTTATTTGAATGAAATTGAAATTGAATAAGTTAAATTTGAATTTATGTAGATCAAGAATTAAAGAAAACGGAATTAGATCGGGGAAAGTCGAAAGTCATCGAGTAGCCGATTTTGTCTATCCGAATTCGTACGAGGTACGTTGATATACAAATAAATGTGCTTGAATTGATTTATTCATATATATATATGTCATTGTATTGTGATGAATGATAATATGAGAGCTGAATATGAGATATCCGAGAAAGTATCGATAAAGATCTGACGTTTGAAAAGCCCCGTACGAACCTTAGGAATAGTTAGGATACATATGTCATGACAAAGGATCCAATGTGTGTTATCGTGTAAGACCACGTCTGGGACGTTGGCATCGTATTTGATTTCCTGTAAGACCCTGTCTGGGACAGTGGCATCGGTATTTGATTACATGCAAGACCACGTCTGGGATGCTGGCATTGTACGAGCTTTTCGAGCTATCCGCGTATCCTTATGATTCCAAATGGTTCAATGGGCATTCCAAGAAAATGAATTATGATGTGAACAAGTATCTGATTTAGGTACGTTTAGAATAAGTATCATATTTGATGTAAAAAGGTAAGTATATGTACTTTAGTGATCAATTGATGATATGTGTTAAAAGCATGAGAAAATATGTTATATGTGCTAAAGAATTTGGAATATATGAAATGTATATGAACATTGAGGTTTGTGATAGTGTTTGGCTTTGAATTATATGCAAATTGATGATGATTATATGATTTAAATGATAAGTTTATTTGTATATGGCTTACTAAACCTTTGAAAGCTTACTTTGTGTGTCTTTGATTTGTTTTTTTTAGATATCGTAGCTATCAGGAGCTCGGGGATCATCAAGGATTGTCACCACAGTATCGAACCTTAATTTGGTACCTTTTGACATTGTGAATATTAGAATATGGCATGTATAGGCTAGAAGTACTTTGAGGTATGTTTTGTAATGTGTATATCATGCCATGAGATATGGCTAGATTATGGTTGAACTTATGGTTTGATTTTGGTATATGATATGTGATGCAATTGTGGTATGTTTGATGTGTTCATGAATAGCCAAGAGAAATGGTAAGTTTGGCAAGTTTTGGTATGTGCTTAATTGTGGAATTGGTAAGAATGTGGTGTGAAATTGAATGTGAATATCAAGATTATAAATCATATAATTTGGTATGTTTTTGGTTTATGGAATGATATGATTTGGTATGTGTTTCAAGCATGAAATATATTGATAATGAATTGGTATAAATGATTTATGTTTTGGTTGTAAAATGGTTGAGAATTTGGTATAAAATGATGTGGTTTTCATGTTTGTAGGGAGGACCCTTAATGGGTGGCAATTTGGCCTTTCAAATGGCCTATTTTTGCCTACACGAGTAGGGATACAGGCTTGTGTCTCAGCTGTGTTACTTGAGGGGCATTTTGAAATGAGTCTGGCAGACCACACTGTCGCACACACGGGCGTGTGCTAGGCCGTGTGGACAAGTCAGTTTCAACCATGGGCTAGACACATAGGCGTGTGACTGGCCGTGTGACCCAAGTCAGTAGCCTCCTTAATTTTTACACAGCCTCGCACACGGGCTTGTCTTATGGCCATGTGGACAAGTCATTATGTATGCCCTGTTTTGACACGGCCAAGACACACAGGCATGTCTAAAGCCGTGTGAGGCACATGGCCTGTTCACACGGGCGTGTGACCTGTACAACTTTGAAAAATGTTTAAATTTCAAAAAAAAATTTATGAGCTCGATTTAGTCCCGGCCCCTTTGTAAAGCATGATTAAGGTCTCGATGACCTATATAAGGGACTTTATAATGATGTTTGACTATGTTGTAGATGATGTTATTGAATTGTTTGTAAAATGTTATGATTTGTCCGGTAATGCTTTTAACCCTAGTCTGGCGACAGATACGGGTTAGGGGTGTTATATTTGGTTGGTATCAACGCTATGATTTAGTCGATTCTAGGACTAGCGTAGCATATGTGAGTCGTGAAATGTGTTAGTGTGATGAATCCTGATAATGAAAATGTGTTTTTATATAACAAATGGATCCCGAACGAGCCATAGTTGACGGTGTAGAGAGTAATGCACCTGCTTCCGTGCAAGGAACATTGCCATCTGACTTTAGACTGGCTACGAGTAGCCATGATGGAGAGGCTAGACAAGCCTTCTATCAAATGATGAATGATTGGTTCAGTTAGTACATTAGAACTAATCCGGCTGTACAACAATCCCCAACCCCAGT
This sequence comes from Gossypium longicalyx, assembly GCA_025698465.1. Taxonomy (NCBI): domain Eukaryota; kingdom Viridiplantae; phylum Streptophyta; class Magnoliopsida; order Malvales; family Malvaceae; genus Gossypium; species Gossypium longicalyx. Next base: position 40,282,760 of record CM046998.1, on the reverse strand, counting down.
CAATCCTCTGCAAGTCCTTGTTATGTCACAAGCTAATCCGACTTAGTTAAATAAGCCTCCAGTTGATAAAATTAGAAAATATGGGGCCGAAGAATTCCGTGCTACTACAAATGATGATGCTGGAATAGCTGAGTTCTAGTTAGAGAATACGATAAGAGTATTTGATGAATTGTCTCTGACTCCAGATGAATGCATAAAATGTGACGTTTCACTTCTGAGAGATACAGAATACCAGCGAGAATTTCTTGAATTAAAGCAAGGTCGTATGTCTGTTACAGAATACCAGCGAGAATTTGTAAGACTGAGTCAATATGCTAGAGAATGTGTTTCGACTGAAGCTATAATGTGCAAGAGATTCGAGGATGGATTGAACAAGGATATTCGTTTGTTAGTCGGGATTCTTAAGATCAAAGAATTCGTTGTGCTTGTTGAACGAGCATGTAAAGCCAAAGAACAAGGAAAAGAGAAAAGAAAAGTTGATTCAGAAGCTAGATAAGTGCAAAAGAAATCATCAAGCAAGCCATTTCAATCTGCATCAAAGAAGTTTCAAGACAATTATAGTCGTTTAAAAGCTAATGTGGAACATTCGAGTAGAGATCCTGCTAGATCAAATCTGAGTTTTAGAGCTCCAGTTACATCTGTAGCCACTGTTAGAAATGTTCGATTTGATCGCCTCGAGTGCAAACATTGTGGTAAAAGACATCCCGATAATTGTAGATTGTATGATCGGCCTTGTTTCAAATATAGATCATTAGACCATTTCATCCGTGATTGTCCTGAATCTGTCAAGCAAGAGATTGTGCAAAATTCGAGGCCAAGTGGTAATGCATCTCGTGGTAGACCTCCCAGAAATATGAGTAATGTGAGTGGCAGTCAGAGGAGAACAAAAAACACTACTGTTAGACCCGAGGCTCGTGCACCTACCAGAGCCTACGCCATTCAAGCTCGTCAAGATGCTTCGTCTCTAAATGTGAGAACCGATACTTTCACACTTTATGATACTTCTATGATTGCTTTGATAGATCCAGGATCAACACATTCTTATATATGCTTGAATTTAGTGAATAGTAAGACTTTGCTTGTAGAGTTTACTGAATTCGTAATTAAAGTATCGAACCCTCTCGGCAGATGTGTTTTGGCTGATAAAGTTTGCAAGAATTGTTCGTTAATGTTTCGAGACATTTGTTTTTTGGCCGATTTGATGTTATTACCCTTTGGTGAGTTTGATATAATTCTGGATATGGGTTGGTTAACTTTGCATGATGTTGTTCTGAATTGCAAATGGAAAACTATTAATTTGAGATGCAAGAATGATGAAATAGTTTGAATTGAATCCAGTGATTTAAATGGGTTACCAGCTGTGATTTTGTCAATGAAAGCTCTGAGTATTGTGAGAAAAGGTTGTGAAGCTTATTCTGCCTATGTGATTGATTCAAAAGTGTCAGAAAGGAAAGTTGAATCAGTGTCTGTTGTCTATGAATTTTCTGAAGAACTTTCGGGATTACCTCCGATTCGTGAAGTTGAATTTGGCATTGAGTTAGTACCTGGAACTACTCCGATTTCGATAGCTCCGTATAGAATAGCTCCGGCTGAACTAAAAGAATTAAAGTCTCAGTTGCAAGAGTTGACCGATAGAAGGTTTGCAAGACCGAGTTTCTCACCTTAGGGTGCTCCTGTTTTGTTTGTGAAAAAGAAAGATGGTACGATAAGAATGTGCATAGATTATCATCAATTGAATAAAGTGACTATTAAGAATAAATACCCTTTCCCCCGAATTGATGATTTGTTTGATCAATCAAAAGGAGCTATTGTATTTTCGAAGATAGATTTGAAATAAGGCTATTATCAGTTGCGGGTGAAACACCCAAACATCCCGAAAACTGCTTTTCGAACGAGGTACGACCACTATGAATTCTTAGTTATGCCTTTCTGATTAAAAAATGCACCCACTATCTTTATGGATTTGATGAATAGAATTTTCAGACCGTATTTAGATCGATTGGTCGTCGTATTCATTGATGACATATTGATTTATTCGCGTGATGAAATTGAACATGCTGAACATCTGAGATTAGTGCTACAGCATTTGAGAGATAAACAACTGTATGCAAAGTTTAGCAAATGTGAATTCTAGTTACGAGAAGTCAATTTTCTGGGCCATATTGTATGAGCATTAGGTATCAAAGTTGATCCGAGCAAAATTTTGGCCATTCTGTATTAGAAGCCTCCGAGAAATGTTTCTCAAGTTCACAGTTTTCTGGGACTTGCTGGTTATTACCGAAGATTTGTAAAATGCTTTTCTATGATTGCAACTCTGTTAACGAAACTGCTTCAGAAAGATGTGAAGTTTGAATGATCCGAAAAGTGTCAGAAAAGCTTTGATCAGTTGAAAATTTTGTTGATTGAAGCTCCAGTGTTAGTACAACTCGAAACGGGTAAAGAATTTGTGATCTATAGTGATGCTTCGTTGAATGTTATGGGATGTGTTTTGATGCAGGAAGGCAAAGTTATTGCTTATGCTCCGAGACAGTTAAAGCCACACGAAAAGAACTATCCAACGCACGATCTGGAATTAGCTGCGATTGGGTTTGCTTTGAAAATATGGTGCCTTTATTTGTTTGGTGAGAAATGTCACGTATATTCTGATCATAAGAGTTTGAAATATCTGATGACTCAGAAAGATTTGAATTTGCAACATAGAAGATGGCTGGAACTGTTAAAAGACTATGAACTTGTAATTGATTATCATTCAGGAAAAGCAAATGTTGTTACTGATGCTTTGAGTCGAAAATCACTGCTTGCATTGCGTGCGATGAATGGTCAATTGGTTCTATTCGATATGGTTCAGTATTAGGTGAATTGAAAGAGAGACCGTTGTTTTTGCAACAGATTATCGAAGCTCAGAAGGTGGACAATTAGATAATAGCAAAACGAGCTCAGAGTGATTTAGATTCTAATTCAGAATTTAGAGTTGATAAAGATGATTGTTTGAGATTTAGAGATCGGATTTGTGTTCCAAGAAATCCAGAGTTGATTTAGATGATTTTGAACGAAGCTCACAACAGTCGTTTACCTGTTCATCCGGGTAGTACGAAAATGTATAATGATCTGAAACAACATTACTGGTGGTCTGGAATGAAAAGAGTTATCTCTGAATTTGTTTCTAAATGCTTAATTTGTCAGCAAGTTAAAGCTAAACATCAGGTGTCATCCGGGTTGTTACAACTGATTATGATTTTAGAATGGAAATGGGATAGAGTGACAATGGACTTTGTTTCAGGTTTGCCCCTATCTCCGAGAAAGAAAGATGTAATCTTAGTTGTAGTTGATCGATTGACGAAATCAGCCCATTTTATTCCGATACAATCCAATTACTCACTTAATAAGTTAGCTGAGTTATATATTTCGGATATTGTGAGATTGCATGGTGAGCCATCATCTATTGTGTTAGACAAAGATTTCAGATTCACATCGCGATTTTGGAAGAAATTGCAAGATGCTTTGGGTACGAAATTGTACTTCAGTACTACTTTTAACCTGCAAACAGATGGTCAATCCAAGCCGATTATTCAGATACTCGAGGTTATGTTGTTATGTTGCATTCTTGAGTTTGAAGGTTCGTGGGAACAATATTTTCCTTTGATTGAATTCGCTTACAATAATAGTTTTTAATCGAGTATTAAAATGGCACTGTACGAAGCCTTATATGGTCGCAAATGTCGTACACCTCTATATTGGACTGAGCTCAGCGAAAATAAGATTCACGAGGTTGATTTGATAAAAGAGACTGAACAAAAAGTAAAAGTGATTCGAAATAGTTTGAAAGCAACTTCCGCTCGTCAGAAATCATATGCGAATTTTAAAAGAAAAGATATTGAATTTGAGATCGGCGACAAAGTGTTTTTGAAAGTATCCCCGTGGAAGAAACTACTTCGGTTCAGTAGAAAAGGCAAATTCAGTCCGAGGTTTATCGGGCCGTATGAAATTATCGAGCGTATTAAACCAGTTGCATATAGATTGTTGTTGCCACCAGAGTTAGAGAAGATTCACAATGTATTTCACGTATCGATGCTTCGATGATACAGATCTGATCCTTCACATGTAATTCCTCTGTTTGAGATTGAGATTCATTCTAATATGACCTATGATGAAAAATCGATCTGTATCTTAGCTTGTGAGGTTAAAGAATTGCAAAATAAGAAAACTTCGCTAGTTAAAGTGATATGGCATCGACACGATGTTGAAGAGGCTACGTGGGAGCCTGAAAATGCTATGAGACAACAATAATCGAACCTTGTAACAGCCTAGTTTTAGGCCTAGTTAGAATAGTGGTTTCGGGACCACAAATTTGACGTAAGAAAATTTATTTTTATTATATTTTTGTGGTCTACAATTTCATGAAATTATTTTGTGAAAATTTCATTCGAAAATTTTAACGTTTGGCCACTTAATTTAGTCAAAAGGACTAAATTGTAAAAAGTGCAAAAGTTGAGTTCTACATGCTAGAGGTTTCCAATTGTTATAAAATTTTAAATTGGAGGTCCTTAAATGGTAATTAGACCATTGGATAATTTTTTGGAAAAAAATGGACATGAGTGAAATAGAATTTTTTTTAATGGCATTTTGGTAATTTAGTAATTAAAATGAATTAAAAACAAAATTAAAAGCTAATTTTTGTCCATCTTCAACCCCATGGCCGAATTTCATAAGGGTAAACCATGAATAAGGTTTTTCAAGCTTCCAAGCTCAATTGTAAGTCGGTTCTTGCCTCGTTTTTAATGATTTTTATGTTTTTGAAATCCTCGTAACATCTACCTATTTCTACCATTTATTTGAGTTATGATGAAGGTCTAGGGTTTGACCCATGTTAGAAATTTGTGCATTTTAATGTTTAATGGTAGATTATGCATGTTTATGGTTGGAGAAATAACTTTTGCTAAGTGATTTTCGGTGAAAATGCTTAAAAGGACTAAATTGTAAAAGTTATAAAATATGTAGTAAAAGTGTGTTCTAGTGGAAATTTTGGGCTGTTATAGTTATGAAAATGGTTTGGCTAGGCTTAAAATATAAGGAAATTGAATAAAAATCATTTTACGAGCCTAGGGGAAAAAGTGTAAATATGACAAATTTTAAGGGCAAAAATGTATTTTTTCCAAAATGTGAATTTAGTCTAATTTGAGTAGTAGGATGAATAAATGAGTTAAATGTGTTGTTATAGATCAAGAAAAATGAGATTCAAACTTAGAACGGGAGGAAAACAAATAATATGACGAATAAGTCCTTATCACCGATTGTGCTACCGAGGTAAGTTTGTATGTAAATAATATATTGTTTTTACTTATGTTATAATATTTTGTTATTATATGAGAGGCGGTTGCATATTGAATGATCACTTGATGTAAATTATGAATTGAAATTGATTATGGATGAATTGGTCAAATGTTGAAAAGTGAAGAATTTCCCGGTTGGACCTTCGGAATAGAAAATATATGAATGATCCGTTGTGAGAACACATGTGTAGTACTATGTGCAGGCTACTATGCATACCCGATAGCTTCAATCTCATGTGTGGTACTAAGTGCAGACCATTATGTGTAAAAGATAGCTTTGGTCACAAGTGTGGTACTATGTGAAGAAGGCAGCTTTGACTACAAGGGTGGTACTATGTGCAGGCCACCGGGCAGTCGTTATTTGTTTGATGTGTTCAACTAGAAATTACTAGGTGTAATTAAATATGACTATAGGATGAATAAGTGTAGGTATGTGTATGTAAACTTATGAGCAATGTTCTTGATATGTGATTGAACTTTGGTAAGATTGATATGGAGTAAGTGTTACAATGAAAGTTACTACAAAGAAAACATGAAAGAGTGAAATTCAGTAATAAAACAGTTTTAGACAGCAGCAGTCGTGTGACTTTGAAAAATCACCAAAAATGGTGGAAATTGAATTAGAAGTTGAATAAGATATGAAATAAAAGCTTATTGAGTCTATTTTTATATAAAAGAAACGATGTAAGAAAACGAATTTCATATTATGGGATATTTAAATTTTTGTGAGACAGAGTCAGAATGATTTTAGAATCCCCTGCTCTGATTTAGGAAAATCATTAAAAATTGTAAAAAAATAATTATGGGTTATAATTTATATGATTAAAATTCTTAATAAGTATATTTTTGAAATAAACAAACGGGAACATTATTCAAATCTTGTACGAAGAGATAATTAATATTTAGCGCAGAGAGGTCAGAACTATCGAACAGAAAATTAAGGGTGATTTAAAGAATAAACTGTACTTATTGGCTAGACCAAAAATTCTAAAAATTTTATGGTAAGAAGATATATGAGCCTAGTTTCAGGTAAAATTAGTGGATATTAATTTGGAGTACCATATCTCAAGATATAAATAATTTAGTGACTGTGACTCGAGTAGACAGCTTGAGATGAACATGAATAAATAGTGGAATTATGTGCAATTATTATTGTATTATCTTGAGAACATATTGTGAAGATTTATAAAAGAATGTTAATAGATTACTCATCATCTACATACCTACTTTCTAAGCGATAATGCGTACCCCCTTCCTTTCCTTTTTCCTATAGTGTCACAAATGCTAGCTCGAGTTGGAGGTCATCGGAGATCCTATAACACTAACAAGTTATTCATTGGTATAGTATTAGCGATCTTCAAGTATTTTTAAGTCTATGGCATGTATAGTGACTTGATTATGTGTATATGTTATTATGAGTTGGCCTAAAATGTTGGCCTATAATATTTGATAGTTCATTTTGTATAAGGCCATTGCGGATGGCTAATATTAGTTAAGTTATATGTTTATGATTTGTATTTTGTGGATGTGCAAGCTTGCATGACTTGGCTGAATGAGTGTGTGATGACTAATTATGAAAAGTGAAGCATATGAATGGTTGTGTGAAGAACACGGCCTTGGACACGGGTGTATACCCCTATTTTTAAGAAATTTCTAATGTTTTCTAAAGTTTGCAGTTTAGTCTCGGACCACTTCTAAAGTATGTATTGGGCCTTGTAGGCCCATATAAGGGACGATATGCATGTGTATGAATGATTTTAATTTGTATGAAATTTTATGACTCGGTTTAATACATTTACAAGCATATGTGTTCCGGTAATGCCTCGTACCCTATTTCGGCATCAAATACGGGTAAGGGGTGTTACAAACCTATTCAACAGTAAGATTTTTGGGGACGAAAATGTAATACCCCTTACCCGTTACCGTCGCCGGAACAGGATACGAGGTATTACTAGAACATAATACATACCATTAAAGAAAACCGAGATAGAAATATGTCATCCAATTTGATAGTGCATCGTTATAACATATGTTTTGAACAATATTAATCAACTTCTATGGCTTGTACAAAGTAGTTGGTCGAGTACTGTAACCAATATTTTAAACCTAGGCAATTATGACACGTAACAAAATAATTAAGCCTACTATACATGCCATAATTCAAAATGTTTAGTTCGAATACCCTAAAGTATTGATAGTGCGGACAGATCTTCACGATCCTTAACTCCTGAGCAAGTTGGAGGATACTACAAGACAAAAGAGAGAAAACAAAGTAAGCTTAGAGCTTAGTAAGTAAGTATGTAAATAATAATTAAAGAATTTAATATGTTTACACAACAACTCAAGTATATCTACTTTAATTTCAATATTCACTCCACTTTGATTAAGCTGTCTTTCCTGCGTTATGTTCACTAAATAAATCATAACTCGAGTTACAAAACTCAAAATTCAAATCTGTAAAATTTCCCGGAATCTAGACTCATAAATCTTCTTGCTAATTTTTTTCTAGAATTTTTGGTTCAGCCGATTAGTACAGTTTATTAGTTAAAGTTTCCCCTGTTACACAGCTTGACTAGTCTGACCTCTGTTCACTACGAATTGAATTTCTCTCAGTACACAATTCAAATAACCATGAAATTTGTTTCATTTAAAACTAGACTCAATAAGGAATTTACATATGTAAACTATATTTCTTAATTTGCTTTGTACAATTTTTAATGATTTTTCAAAGTTGAAACAGGGGATCACATATTCATCCTGCGCAAGTCACACACAATTATAAATATCTCAAAATATAAAATTCCTTTGCTTGTTCTGTTTCTTTTATATGAAAGTAGACTCATTAAAATTTAATTGCACATCTCATTCAACCTTTAATTATGTTCCTCCTATTTTTGGTGATTTTTCAAAATCACGTCACTGCTACCATCCAAAACAGTTTTAATGCTAATTTCACTCTTTCACACATTCTTTATGCTAACCTCATTTTATCTTACATATATAGATATACCACAAATCATTTTCACCACACTTCATTCATCTCAAGTATAGGTCCATAACCACAACGTCACCACAAAACCATCCCGTTGAACAATTCGGATCAATCCTCGATATTTAATGGTTTTAGCACACAGCCCCACCATCATACTTCATTTAGTTCGGCTCTCTTGTACACATGGTGAACACTTAGTACCACTCATGCGACCTAGCCGATTTGTCTCGTAGCTCTCTTGTCTACATGGGATACATCCCGTATCACACATGTGACCTAGCTACTACATGGTATTTCGTAGCTTTCTTGTACACATGATGTGCACTCAAAGATCATACATGTGACCTAGCTACGCTCCTCTATTTTATTCGATCTCTCCAATGTTCAACCGGGATCTCTCTCTATTATTTATTTCCATTCTTCCAATAGTCGATTTATAATTTTAACATCAGCTAGTATATTTATATAATAGGTTGAAATATAAGAATGTAAATGAAAATAATGTAATGTTTACATACAAACTTACCTTGGTGCAAAATGTGGAAATTTTGCGATTTAGTCCAAAACTTTTTCCTTCCCTCGTTCGAGGTCAATTCCACGCCTTTCTTGATCTATAACAACACATTTAGCTCATTTAGCACTCATACTATTTATTTCAATCCAAAGATCACATTATGGAAAATTACATTTTTGCCCCCTAACTTTTACAAAATTACAATTTTGCCCCTAGGCTCGGAAATTTAATTTCAGCCCTTATTCTTATGTTTTATGACATGCTGAACATTTTTATCTTCTACGACCACATCAAATTCTCACTCTAACACATAGTTGTGAACAATAGGTATTTTTACCGATTATGCCGTTTTACTCGTTTTCACTTAAAACCGAGTAGCACAAGTTGTCTAACATAATTTAAAACCTCATATTCTATCATAAAACATCAAAATACACAAATTTCACCTATGGGTATTTTTCCAAATATGAAACCTAGGTTGAATTATTGTTAGCATAAGCTTAATCGGGCTACCGGGAATCCAAAATCGTAAAGAACATTAAAAACGGGGCTTGAAATCACTTACTATGGAGCTTGAAAGTTGAAGAAACCCTAGCTATGGAGAGAGGGAGAATTCGGCAGCAACTAAGGAGGATGATGACCAATTTTGTGTTATTTTTCCCATTTTATTTCATTTAATATCCAAATGACCAAAATGCCCCTCCTTACTAAACTTTCAAAAATTCCTTCTAGTTCTAATTTTGTCCATGAACTTAAAATTGGTCAAATTGCTATTTAAGACCTCCTAATTAATATTTTAAAGTAATTTCATACTAAAAACTTCTAAAATGTAAATTTTGCAACTTATTCGATTTAATCCCTATTTTCAATTTAAGCACTTTAGGCATAGAATTTCATCACGAATTTTTCACACAATCATGCAATCATATCATAAACCCCAAAATAATTATAAAACAATTATTTTTATCTCGGATTTGTGGTCACGAAACCACTATTTCGATTAGGCCCTAATTCGGGTTGTCACAATTTGTCCCCCCCTTTAGAGATTTTCGTCCCCGAAAATCTTACCGGTAAAGAGGTTTGGGTACTGTTTCCTCATAGCTTCCTCAGGTTCCCACGTAGCCTCTTCTATTCCATGTCTGTGCCACAATACTTTCACTAAGGCTATACTTTTAATTTCTTAACTGTTTAATTTCTCGAGCCAAAATCTTTATTGGTTCCTCCTCATAGGTCATATCCGATCGAATCTCAATTTCGTTGGGAGATCACATGTGAAGGATCGAATGATAACGTCAGTAACATTGATACGTGAAACACGTTATGAATTCTCTCTAACTCTGCCGGTAAGGCCAACCGATATGCCATCGGGTCCAATTCTCTCATTAATCTCGCACGCCCAATAAAACGCGGACTCAACTTGCCTTTTCGACTAAATCTCGTAATCTTTTCCATGGTGACACCTTCAAGAACACTTTATCACCCACCTGAAATTCAATCTCTTTTCTTTTCAAATCGCATATGACTTTTGTCGATCTCAGACGACTTTCAAGTAATCCCGAATTACTTTTATTTTCTCTTCGGTTTCTTTAACTAGATCAACTCCGTGAATCTGCTTTCTCACTAAGTTCACCCAATACAAAGGAGTCCGACACTTACGACCATACAAGGCTTCAATGACGGTGCCATTTGTATACTTGACTGATAACTTTTATTGTAGGCAAACTCAATTAAAGATAGATATTTCTCCCAACTACCTCCAAATTCTAAAACACAGCATCTAAGCATATCTTCGAGTACCTGGATTACTCTTTCCGATTGACCATCTGTTTGTGGATGAAACGCGGTACTAAAGTTCAATTTTGTACCCAAAGCTTCTTGTAACTTTTTCCAAAATCTCGAGGTAAACCTCGGATCTCTATCTGATATTATAGACATAGGTACCCCGTGCAACCTCACAATTTCAGCAATATATAATTCGGCTAATTTATCAAGTGAGTAATCAGTACGTACTGGTATAAAGTGAGCTGATTTTGTTAATCTATCAACCACTACCCAAACAAAGATCCTTCTTTTTAGGAGTCAAAGGCAAACCGGTTACAAAATCCATGGTAATCTTGTCCCATTTCCACTCGTGCACCATTACCAAATGAAGTAGTCCTGAAGGCACTTGATGTTTAGCTTTTACTTGTTGACAGATCAAACACTTGGTTACAAATTCAGAAATGTCCCTTTTCATACCTGGCCACCAATACAACTTCTTTAAATCTTTATACATTTTTGTGCTACCAGGGTGAACTGATAAACAGCCATTGTGCGCCTCATGTAATATTTTCTGAATCAATTTATTATTTTTCGGCACACATATTCTGTCTCAAACATTAAATGATCGTCTGTCCAACTCAAAAATCTGAGTCGTAACCTGATTCGCATTGAGTTCTTTTGGTCCACAACTCATTATCATTCTTTTGAGCATCACAAATCAACTGGAGAAATAACGGTTTAGCTCTCATCTTTGCTAAGATTGCATCATCAGACAATGCTAATCCCGTATTCATGGCTCTCAAAGTAAAAAGAAATTTTCTGCTCAAGGCATCAGCAACTATATTTGCTTTTCCCGGATGATAATCAATCACTAGATCATAATCCTTTAATAATTCAAGCCATCTTCGCTGTCGCAGATTTAGATCCTTTTGATTCATCAAATACTTCAAACTTTTGTGATCAGTAAAAATTCGGCATTTTTCACCGTACAAATAATGTCGCCAAATCTTCAAAGCAAAGACAATAGCGGCCAATTCCAAATCATGTGTAGGATAATTCTTTTCATGCGGTTTTAACTGTCTCGAAGCATAAGCTACCACTTTACCCTCTTGCATCAACACACATCCAAGGCCTGTCAACGATGCATCACTATAAATTACGAACTCTTTTTCTGGCTCGGGCTGTACTAAAATTGGTGCTTTCATCAATCGTGCTTTCAACTTTTCAAAATTCTGCGACATTTATCACCCATTCAAACTTAACATTCTTTTGCAGCAACTTAGTCATAGGAGAGGCAATCATCGAAAATCCCTCAACAAAACGTCTATAATATCCGGCTAAGCCTAAAAAGCTTCTAACCTCAAATACATTCTTTGGCGGTTTCCAATCAACGATCGCAGAAATCTTGCTTGGATCCACCCGAATACCATCACCTGAGACTATATGTCCCAAAAATCCGACTTCACGAAGCGTAACTCACTTTTACTAAACTTGGCAAACAATTTCTTTTCTCTCAAGATCTGCAATATGGTTCTCAAGTGTTCGGCATGTTCAAACTCATCCCGAGAATAAATTAGAATGTCATCTATGAACACTACTACAAACTTATCCAAATATGGCCGAAAGATCCGATTCATTAAGTCCATAAATATAGCTGGAGCATTTGTTAAGCCGAAAGGCATTACAAGAAACTCATAATGTTCATACCTTGTCGTAAAGGCGGTTTTCGCACATCTCGACTCCTTAACTCTCAACCGGTAGTAGCTGGACCTTAAATCAATCTTTGAAAACACTCAGAGCCCCTTTTAACTGATCGAATAAATCATCAATCCTCGGCAATGGGTACTTGTTCTTTATAGTCACCTTATTGAGCTGACGATAATCAATGCAAAGTCTCATTGAACCATCCTTCTTCTTTACGAATAATACAGGAGCACCCCAGGGAGAGAAACTCGGTCTCACAAATCCCTTATCTGTTAATTCCTGCAACTGAGCCTTCAATTCTTTTAATTCAGTCGGAGCCATTCTATATGGAGCAATCGAGATCGGTGTAGTACCCGGCAACAAATCAATGGCAAACTCTATCTCTTTGTTCGGAGGCAACCCAGGCAATTCCTCTGGAAATACATCTGGAAACTCACAAACTATCGGTACTGATTCAAACTTCAGTTGAGGCAACTCGGTATTCATTACATAAGCGGATAAGCTTCACACCCTTTCTCATGTATTTCAATGCGGACATGTGCGAAATCACCATAGGCAATTTATTTGATTAAATCTGCTTTCAACCCACAAAATTTCTCCATTTTCACATTTCAACTCTAGTGTCTTTTGTTTACAATCTACCTTAGCATCATACAATGTCAACCAATCCATTCACAAGATAACGTCAAACTCATCAAATGGTAACAGCATCAAATTGGCCGGAAAACAGTGACCTTGAATCATTAATGGGAAATTCTTGCAAACCTTGTCAACTAGCACATATTGGCCTAAGGGGTTCAACACTTTAATCGTAAACTCAGTAAACTCAACGGCAACTTTTTATTAGATACTAAATTCATGCAAATATAGGAATGAGTGGACCCGGGATCAATCAATGCAATAACAATAGTATCACAGAGAGAAAATGTACTAGTAATGACATCAGGAGATGATGCATCTTCTCGGCACGTATAGCATAAGCTCTAGCAGTGCTCTAGCTTCGATCTTGCCACCGAGTCTTTCATCGTAGCTTTCTCGCTAGTCCCACCTCCAAACATTTCTCGGTGGTCTACCTCTACTAGCGGTGGTATTCTGCATCTAGCACTCAAATCTTTCTTCTTTAACTTTCTCCTGACAATCTCTAATAAAATGCTCATGAGAACCACACCAAAACAAGCTCGCTCGGTTCCCCAACACTCACCATAATGTTGCCCGCCACATTGCGACACTCGGGCTTTCTAGGTCGCATATTACCCACACTTGCCACCAAAGTAGCTTGAGCTTTAGACCCCGAATACGCTCTACCACGATCTCTGTGTGACTCCCCAATTGAAACTGTCATTCGAGGGTTTGCCTCTTTGGACCTCTTTGATTGAGATTGAAATGGCTTGCTTATTGGCCTTTTTCTGGCATCTCGAGCCTCAATAGCAGCTTTTCTTTTTTCTTTGTTCAATTCTTCAGCTTTAAGAGCTCGATCAACCAATACAACAAATTCTTTCAATTCCAAAATTCCTACAAGCACTTTAATGTCCTCATTCAGCCCATCTTCAAACCTTCTGCACATAATGGCCTCGGTTGACACACATTCCTGGGCATACTTGCTAAGTCTCACAAATTCGCGTTCATATCCTTCCGTTTTTGATCCATAAATCGTTGACTTATGTATTTCTTTCTAAATTCTTCTTGGAAGAAATCCCAAGTAACTTTACTTTTGGCACCACCGATACGAAAGTCTTCCACCAATGGTAGGCCGAATCTCTCAAAAGTGATACAAAGACACTTTAAGCATTCCTCGGGTGTACATGAGAGCTCATCAAATACACGGTAGAATTTTCAAGCCGAATTCCGCTTTCTCGGGATCATCATCGATCTTTGTTCTAAACTCTTCGCCCCTTGTTTTCGAATCTTGTCAATCTGGAGGCTTGTTCATCCTTACCAAATTTATGTCTTGAGCAAACACAGAATCATCTAAGGTATAGGAGGGGGTGGAGGAGGTTGAGTATTTGGATTTGCTCGAATAAATTCAAAGATACCAATTGTTCATCCTTTGGAGAAAGGCATCCCGAGCCTCATCTCCCTGTCTCAATGTCTCTGGTCTACTTTCCACAGTGCGGTCCCTTGTGCGGGGGCAGCGCACATTAGCAAAGATCATCATCGACGCAGTTCCTTCAGGATCCATTACTATATTAAAACAAAACACGCTTTAGAATAGTCAGGAGTCACCACACTATCACAATATTTTTATGGCATGTATAGCTAGACTTTTACACACACTTTATTAGTCCGAGAACCGACTAAACCTGGCTCTGATACCACTAAATGTAACACCCCTTACCCGTTACCGTCGCCGGAACAGGATACGAGGTATTACTAGAACATAATACATACCATTAAACAAAACCGAGATAGAAATATGTCATCCAATTTGATAGTGCATCGTTATAACATATGTTTTGAACAATATTAATCAACTTCTATGGCTTGTACAAAGTAGTTGGTCGAGTACTGTAACCAATATTTTAAACCTAGGCAATTATGACACGTAACAAAATAATTAAGCCTACTATACATGCCATAATTCAAAATGTTTAGTTCGAATACCATAAAGTATTGATAGTGCGGACAGATCTTCACGATCCTTAACTCCTGAGCAAGTTGGAGGATACTACAAGACAAAAGAGAGAAAACAAAGTAAGCTTATAGCTTATTAAGTAAGTATGTAAATAATAATTAAAGAATTTAATATGTTTACACAACAACTCAAGTATATCTACTTTAATTTCAATATTCACTCCACTTTGATTAAGCTGTCTTTCCTGCGTTATGTTCACTAAATAAATCATAACTCGAGTTACAAAACTCGAAATTAAAATCCGTAAAATTTCCCGGAATCTAGACTCATAAATCTTCTTTCTAATTTTTTTCTAAAATTTTTGGTTCAGCCGATTAGTACAGTTTATTAGTTAAAGTTTCCCCTGTTACACAGCTTGACTAGTCTGACCTCTGTTCACTACGAATTGAATTTCTCTCAGTACACAATTCAAATGACCATGAAATTTGTTTCATTTAAAACTAGACTCAATAAGGAATTTAGGTATGTAAACTATATTTCTTAATTTTCTTTGTACAATTTTTAATGATTTTTCAAATTTGAAACAGGGGATCACATATTCATCCTGAGCAAGTCACACACAATTATAAATATCTCAAAATATAAAATTTCTTTGCTTGTTCTGTTTCTTTTATATGAAAGTAGACTCATTAAAATTTAATTGCACATCTCATTCAACCTTTAATTATGTTCCTCCTATTTTTGGTGATTTTTCAAAATCACGTCACTGCTACCATCCATCCAAAGTTTTTTTAATGCTAATTTCACTCTTTCACACATTCTTTATGCTAACCTCATTTTATCTTACATATATAGATATACCACAAATCATTTTCACCACACTTCATTCATCTCAAGTATAGGTCCATAACCACAACGTCACCACAAAACCATCCCGTTGAACAATTCGGATCAATCCTCGATATTTAATGGTTTTAGCACACAGCCCCACCATCATACTTCATTTAGTTCGGCTCTCTTGTACACATGGTGAACACTTAGTACCACTCATGCGACCTAGCCGATTTGTCTCGTAGCTCTCTTGTCTACATGGTGTCCTTCACTTGGAATCACGCATGCGACCTAGCTACATTTATCTATTACGTAGCTCTCTTGTCTACATGGGATACATCCCGTATCACACATGTGAGCTAGCTACTACATGGTATTTCGTAGCTTTCTTGTACACATGATGTGCACTCAAAGATCATACATGTGACCTAGCTACGCTCCCTCTATTTTATTCGATCTCTCCGAATGTTCAACCGGGATCTCACTCTATTATTTATTTCCATTCTTCCAATAGTCGATTTATAATTTTAACATCAGCTAGTATATTTATAAAATAGGCTGAAATATAAGAATGTAAATGAAAATAATGTAATGTTTACATACAAACTTACCTCGGTGCAAAATGTGGAAATTTTGCGATTTAGTCCAAAACTTTTTCCTTCCCTCGTTCGAGGTCAATTCCACGCCTTTCTTGATCTATAACAACACATTTAGCTCATTTAGCACTCATACTATTTATTTCAATCCAAAGATCACATTATGGAAAATTACATTTTTGCCCCCTAACTTTTACAAAATTACAATTTTGCCCCTAGGCTCGGAAATTTAATTTCAGCGCTTATTCTTATGTTTTATGACATGCTGAACATTTTTATCTTCTACGACCACATCAAATTCTCACTCTAACACATAGTTGTGAACAATAGGTATTTTTACCGATTATACCGTTTTACTCGTTTTCACTTAAAACCGAGTAGCACAAGTTGTCTAACATAATTTAAAACCTCATATTCTATCATAAAACATCAAAATACACAAATTTCACCTATGGGTATTTTTCCAAATATGAACCCTAGGTTGAATTATTGTTAGCATAAGCTTAATCGGGCTACCGGGAATCCAAAAACGTAAAGAACATTAAAAACGGGGCTTGAAATCACTTACTATGGAGCTTGAAAGTTGAAGAAACCCTAGCTATGGAGAGAGGGAGAATTCGGCAGCAACTAAGGAGGATGATGACCAATTTTGTGTTATTTTTCCCATTTTATTTCATTTAATATCCAAATGACCAAAATGCCCCTCCTTACTAAACTTTCAAAAATTCCTTCCATGTCCTAATTTTGTCCATGAACATAAAATTGGTCAAATTCTATTTAAGACCTCCTAATTAATATTTTAAAGCAATTTCATACTAAAAACTTCTAAAATATAAATTTTGCAACTTATTCGATTTAATCCCTATTTTCAATTTAAGCACTTTAGGCATAGAATTTCATCACGAATTTTTCACACAATCATGCAATCATATCATAAACCCCAAAATAATTATAAAACAATTATTTTTATCTCGTATTTGTGGTCACGAAACCACTATTCCGATTAGGCCCTAATTCGGGTTGTCACAGAAAATCCCTAAGGGGGAGAATTGTAACAGTTCGATTTAGAACCTAGTCAGACTAGTGGTTTCGGGAGAACAAATTTGAGTTAGAAAAATATTTTAATATTATTTTCTGTGCTTATAATATGTGACTTGACATGTGTGAAAGTTTCGTTTGAAAATTTAATCATTTGTGTGCTCAATTTGATAAAAGGACCTAATCGCGTAAAATAAAAAAGTGGCCTTCTAATTGTTAAAGTGCCTATCTGATATGTCTTTGCAAATGAAAGGTCCTTATGTTGATATTTGACCATTGTTAACTTGAGTGGACATTAATGACCTTGTATATTAATGGTTTAAATGTTAATTAAATATGAGTAAAATGGTAAATGGATTATTTATGTATTATAAATAAAACCAAAATCAAAATTTGGTGTTATAATCATCCATATAGCCGAATTTGAGAGAAAAAGAAGAGAAAAATATGGTTTTAGGGTTCGGCACTCATTTTTCTTGATCAAGGTATGTAATTTGCTCGGTTATTGATAATTTCTACGTTTTTGTGATCGTTGCTTAGTATACTATCAAGCCCATGTCTCAATTTCTAATTTTGTTGATGATTTTGAGTTGATATATTGATGAAACTATGAGCTTTAAGAAGTTTGATATTAGTAAATTAAAGATATGTGTTGGGTTAGTATATTTTGTCTTTGAATTTTTGGTGAATTTGAGTAATTTGGACTAAATTGAGAAATTTGTAAATTGAGGGACTAAAATGTGAAATAAATGAAATATGTGGGCTTGTATGAACTATATGAAAATTTGGCTAGACATGTGTATAAAGAAATTACGTGTATTTTGTGATTTTGTGAAATAGGAACTAAAGTGTCAAAATGTGAAAATGTGAGGGCTAGTTTGTAAGGTGCCCTAAATATGTGTTTTTGGATTGATTTGAATGAATGTAAAAGTGAATAAGTTAAATTTGAATTTATATAGATAAAAAATTAAAGAAAACGAAATTAGATCGGAGAAAGTCAAAAGTCGTCGAGCAGTCGATTCCATTTATCCGAATCCGTACGAGGTAAGTCGATATATAAATAAATGTGTTTGAATTGATTTATTCATGTATATATGTCATTGTATTGTGATGAATGATAGTATGAGAGTTGAATATAAGATATTCGAGAAAGTATCGACAAAGATCCGACGTCTAAAAAGCCCCGTACGAACCTTAGGAATAGTTAGGATACATATGTCATGACATAGGATCCGATCTGTGTTATCATGTAAAACCACATCTGGGATGTTGGTATCGTATTTGATTTTATGTAAGACCATATCTGGAATAGTGGGATCGATATTTGATTACATGTAAGATCACGTCTGGGACATTGGCATTGTACGTGCTTTTCGAGCTATCCGCGTATCCTTATGATTTCAAATGGTTCAGCAGGCATTCCGAGAAAATGAATTATGATGTGAACATGTATCCGATTCAGGTACGTTTGGAATGAGTATCATATTTCATGTAAAAAGGTAAGTATATGTACTTTAGTGATCAATTGTTGATTTGTGTTAAAAGCATGAGAAAATATGTTATATGTGCTAATGAATTTGGAATATATGAAATGTATATGAACATTGAGGTTTGTGATAGTATTTGGCTATGAATTATATGCAAATTGATGATGATTATATGATTTAAATGATAAGTTTATTTGTATATGGCTTACTAAACTTTTGAAAGCTTACTCAGTGTGTGTTTGCTTTGTTTTTTTTAGATATCGTAGCTATTGGGAGCTCGGGAATCATCAAGGATTGTCACCACACTATCGAACCTTAATTTGGTACCTTTTCACATTGTGAATATTAGAATATGGCATGTATAGGCTAGAAGTACTTTGAGGTATGTTTTGTAATGTGTATATCATGCCATGAGATATGGCTAGATTATGCTTGAACTTATGGCTAGATATGTTTTGTAATGTATATGATATGTGATGCAATTGTGGTATGTTTGATGTGTTTATGAATAGCCAAGAGAAATGATAAGTTTGGTAAGTTTTGGTATGTACTTAATTGTGGAATTGGCAAGAATGTGGTGTGAAATTTAATGTGAATATCAAGATTATAAATCATATAATTTGGTATGTTTTTGGTTTATGGAATGATATGATTTGGTATGTGCTTCAAGCATGAAATACGTTGATAATGAATTGGTATAAATGATTTATGTTTTGGTTGTAAAATGGTTGAGAAATTGGTATAAAATGATGTGGTTTTGATGTTTGTAGGGAGCACCCTTAATGGGCGGCAATTTGGCCTTGCAAATGGCCTATTTTGGCCCACACGACCAGGGACACGGGTGTGTGTCTCAGCCGTGTTACTCGAGGGCCATTTCGAAATAAGCCTGGGCAGACCACACGGTCGCACACACGGGCATGTGCTAGGCTATGTGGCCAAGTTAATTTTGACCACGGGCTAGACACACGGGCGTGTGACTGGCCGTGTGACCCAAGTCAGTAGCCTCCCTAATTTTCACACTACCTGGCACACGGGCGTGTCTTGTGGCCTTATGGACAAGTCAGTATGTATGCCCTGTTTTGACACGGCCTAGACACACGGGCGTGTCTAAAGCCGTGTGAGGCACACTGCCTTTTCACACGGGCATGTGACCTGTAGAACTTTAGAAATTGTTTAAATTTTGAAAAAAAATTGTATGGGCTCGGTTTAGCCCCGACCCCTTTCTAAAGCATGATTAAGGTCTCAATGACCTATATAAGGGACTTTATAATGATGTTTGACTATGTTGTAGATGATGTTATTGAATTGTTTGTAAAATGTTCCAATTTGTCTAGTAATGCCTTTAACCTTAGTCTGGAGACGGATATGGGTTAGGGGTGTTACAAACTCACCAAAGAAAAGAGGAAAGTCGAGTCTGAGGCTAGAGATACGAGAAAGAGACCGATGGTTAAGTCGTTCCGATCTCAATCTAAGATATCTAGAGAGAGGCATTCTTGTTTTCATGCTTCAGTAGGGTTCTCAAATAGAAACCGTGGGAATTAGTATTCGAGTTATAAAGCCCAGAATACTTCTATTGCGAGCGTTGGTAATTGACCTAATAGATCTGTATGCCCACATTATAGAATATGTCACCTCGGCAAGTGCCGAATGAATGACAAAGCTTGTTTCAAGTGTTGTTCCCAAGATTACTTCATTAAAGATTGCCCTGAGATGACTGAAAAATAAAAGTTTCAAAGTACAAAGTCGAGTAATATTGATTTTAGAGGAAGACCCCTAAGAAATACCAAAAATGGAGCCGGCAACAAAAATGTGACGAAGGATTCAACTGCAAGATCTGAAGCTCGAGCATCTGCTAGGGCATATGCCATCCGTGCTCGCAAAGAAGCAACATCTGTCGATGTTATCACTGGTACTTTTTCTCTTTATGATACTACTATTATTGTTTTGATTAACCCAGGATCTACCCATTCATATGTATGCATGAATTTGGTAATTAGTAAGAATATGTTGTTGTGTCTACGAAATTTATGATTGAGGTTTCAAACGCTTTAGGCAAGCAGGTATTAGTTGATAAAGTATGTAAGAAATATCCCTTGATGATTAGAGGTTACTGTTTTCTGGCTAACTTGATGTTGCTACCGTTTGATGAATTTAATGTTATATTGGGTATGGATTGGTTGACTATGCATGATGCTATAGTAAATTGTAGACAGAAAGTCATTGAATTGAAATATGAAAATGGTGAAATTCTTCAAGTTGAATCAGATGAGTCAGATAGATTGTCAATTATGATTTCTTTGATGTCTGCTCATAAATGTTTCAGAAAAGGTTGTGAAGCCTATCTTGCCTATGTGTTGAATACGAAAGAATCTAAATTGAAAATTGAATTAGTGCCAGTAGTGTGTGAATATTCGGATGTATTTTCAGAACAATTGCTAGATTTGCCTCCAATTAGTGAAGTTGAGTTTGATATTGATTTAGTCCTTGGGACTACATTGATATTGATAGCTCCGTATAGGATGGCTTCAACTAAATTGAAAGAAGTGAAAGCTCAGTTTCAAGAGTTGACAGATAAGGATTTTGTGAGACCAGGTTATTCTCCCTGAGTTGCTCCAGTATTATTTGTGAAGAAGAAAGACGGTTCTATGAGACTTTGCATCGATTATTGACAGCTTGATATGGTCTCCATAAAGAACAAGTATCCCTTTCCGAGAATTGATGACTTGTTTGATCAGCTGAAAGGGCAAAAATATTTTTAAAGGTAGATTTGAGATTCAGATACTACCAGTTGCAAGTTAAAGAGTCGAATGTACCAAAGACTGCCTTTAGAACAAGGTACGGGCACTATGAATTTCTTGTTATGCCTTTCAGACTAACAAATGCTCCTACAGTTTTTATGGACTTAATGAATCAAATTTTTCGACTGTATTTAGATAAGTTTATGGTTGTTTTTATTGACGACATACTGATTTATTCTCGAGATGAGGCAGAGCATGCAGAGCACTTGAGAACTATTTTGTAGACTTTGAGAGAAAAACAGTTGTATGCTAACTTTAGTAAAAGTGAATTTTGGCTTCAAGAAGTTGGATTTTTGGGACACATTATTTCAGGTGATGGTATCCAAGTTGATCCGAGCAAGATTTTTGCTATTGTTGAATGGAAACCGCCAAAGAATGTATCTGAGGTTAAAAGCTTTTTGGGATTTGCCGATTATTAAAGACGATTTGTTAAAGGATTTTCTATGATCGCTACCCCTATGACGAGATTGCTGCAAAAGGATGTTAAGTTCGAGTGGTCTGAAAAATGTCAGCAAAGTTTTGAGAAATAAAAGGCATTATTGACTAAGGCACCAGTTTTAGTACAACCTGAATCGGGGAAAGAGTTTGTAATTTATAGTGATGCATCATTGAGTGGATTAGGATGTGCGTTGATGCAAGAGGGAAAAGTGATAGCTTATGCCTCGAGACAGCTAAAATCGCACAAAAAGAACTAGCCGACGTATGATTTTAGACTTGCCTGCATTGTGTTTGCCTTGAAGATTTGGAGACATCATTTTTACGATGAGAAATGTCATGTCTTTACCAATCATAAAATTTTAAAGTATCTGATGACTCAAAAGGATCTGAATTTGCGATAACAGAGGTGGCTCATCCGGGAAAGGTGAATGTAATCGTCGATGCCTTGAGTAAGAAATCTTTGTTTGCTTTGAGGGCCATGAATACAGAGTTGACCTTATCCGATAATGGTTCAATTCTAGCCGAGTTTAGATCTAGACCAATGTTTCTTCAATAGATTTGTGAAGCTCAAAAGTGTGACATTGAGTTGCAAGCCAAGAGAATTCAGTGTGAATCGGACAATGATTAAAAAATTCAGGTCGACTCCGATGATTGTTTGAGATTCTGAGGTAGGATATGTGTTCCTAAAGATACAGAGTTGATTCAGAAGATTCTTAACGAGGCACATAGTGATTGTTTGTCTATTCATCCGGGTAGTACAAAAATGTATCGTGATTTGAAGAAAATGTATTGGTGGCTAGGCATCAAACGAGATATCTTAGAGTTCATTTAGAAATGTTTAATTTGTCAACAAGTAAAAGCCGAACACCAAGTACCTTCGGGTTTACTTCAACCTATGATGGTTCCTGAGTGGAAATGAGACAGAATCACCAAGGATTTTGTGACAGGTTTACCTTTGTCTCTAAAAAAGAAGGATGTCATTCGGGTTGTCGTGGACAGATTGACGAAATAGTCTCATTGTAACACCCCTCACTTGTATCCAACGCCGGGACAGGGTTCGAGGTGTTACCAGACTTAAACATTCACAAACATACAAAATTGGGTCACCAAATTTCACCCAAAATTAAGACTTTTCAATCACATGCATATCGTCCCTTATACAGGCCTTCGAGGCTTAAAACATACATTAGGGCGGTTCGGGACAAAACCGAAAACATTCAATAATCTTTGGACAACTTAAAAATTTTCTAGCTTTGGAGAGTAACACTCCCGTGTGGCTTCGGACACGCTCGTGTCCTCAGCCCATGTAACTCTCTGTTTATGACGTTAGCAACTGTTTAAGGGCACACGGCCAAGGCACACGCCCGTGGCCAGAGGCCTTGTCCTCCACACGGCTGAGACACACGGCCATGTCTCTACCTGTGTGATCAAGACTTAGGCTAAATTCAAAGCCTTTTTGTCATCTTTACATGCACACACATACACGATTTTGATGGCATTCATCATGTACAGATGTCATATAATTCTCATACATAGTGAACAAGCACAACCACATAACCACATCATAAGACATTAACACATATCATGAATAAATAGGCTTACAAGTCAAAATCATTATAAGCCACATCTCATGGCTATAATCAACAATTAATATAAGCCAATACCTTTGGCTAATCACAAAAATAGCCATCATAGAAAAACTAAGTCCCTATACATGCCACTCACATGAAAACATTTCACGTACACATGCCAATACTCCAAGGATAATGGCTCGATAGTGTGGTGCTGCCTCCGACGATCTCCAACCCCGAGCTAACCTGAAAAAACTAAAAGAAATGGAAAGGAGGGAATAAGCTTTTCGCTTAGTAAGCTCGCATGAAAATAATAAGCAATGCGATAACATGCTATTTTCATATTCTTTCTATTTATTCAAATTCCAGCTAAGCTATTTTACCGAGTCAGGGTCATTAAATCATTTATATCTAGAGCTACGAAACTCCAAATTAAGATCTATTATTTTTTCCAGAAATTAGACTCATATCTCTTATTATCATAAAATATTTAGAATTTTTGGTTTAGACAATCAGTACAATTTATTATTTGAAATCTCCCCTATTTTGCTATTTGATAGCTTCGACCTTTCTTCACTAAACTTTATTTATCTCCTATTACAAGACTCGGATAATGTTCCTGTCTCTTTCTCCTGAAAGTAGACTCATTAAGGATTTTATTCATATGAATTTTAACTCATAATTATTTTTGTCCAATTTCTAGTGATTTTCCAAATTTGATATAGGGAAGTCTGGAATCACTTCGACTCTGTCTCACAAGAATTCAAATATCTCATGATATAGAAATCTTTTGCTTTCATCGTTTTCTTTATGTGAAACTAGACTCATTTATATTTAATTTAATATTTTATTAAGCTTCTAACTCAATTTCCACTATGTTTAGTGGATTTCCAAAGTTAGACCAATGTTGTTGTCCAAATCTGGTTTGGTACAATATAATGATCACTATCATAAGATCATTTCCAACTATCATGGACTTACCATTTCACAATAGAGCTCAATATAAAAGTTATTATTTCTCATGGGCACACTTAGTCATACATTCCAAGTATAGGATAATTCCCTATCACGAGCTCATCATACATCCTTTCACTTGTACATATATCTCATGTTAATCCTGTTTAGTTTTTAGGAAATCTCGATGGATTATCCATTAACCATCAATTCATAAGAATGATCATTTAAGGTATGCACTCCCGTAAACCTCACATCTTACGGCGGGATTACCAGTCCAGGCTAAATCCCCCATAATATAAACTCATAAGGTGATGTCGGGATTACCAGTCCAGGCTAAATCTCTTATTGCGACAAACACTCTTACTGAGTTCGGATCTGAATTGCCAGTCCAGGCTAAATCCAGACCCTAATTGGATTACCCGTTCGGGCTAAATCCTTATACACATATATTCTTCGGGAGGCTCGATCATTCAAGGAACACCCGTCCGGGCTAGATCCTTTTCATACTTGAGATGAATGGATTACCCGTCTAGGCTAAATCCTTTCTGCAACACATGTAGGATCTCAATATCACATGCAACATGGTTCATCCATCGAACTTCCTTTCCAACCCTAACCGGGACATTTTTCAACATATCATTGTTAAGAATGCATTTCATGTATTTTTATGCCATCATCAAATGCAATTATCATACATTCATAAATCACACAATTAAGCATATTATGAGTTTACTTTAAGCTATCCGAACTTACCTGTCAAAATCTTGTCAAGTACAATTGTGTAGCAATTCATACGACCCATGTAATAGTAATTTAACACTCAATTCATGTAACAATAATTTGCCATTCAATTTTTCATGACACAACAAGCATTGTATTTTTCCATATCATACACACCATCCATCAACTTCTCTTAAATACATTAAATCATACAATATATTCCATTTCAATAGATAATTACAATTCATGCATGGTATTGCATTATTTTTAACACACGAACTTACCTCGGATCCAGAAACGACAATTTACCATTTTAGTCCATAACCTTGTATTTTCTTGATTTAAGCCTGAATCTCGTTTTCCTTGATCTATAATATCACATTTAGCTTACTAATTAGTCACACTATTCATATGGATCTAAAAATCATATTTTTACAAATTTGCTTTTTGACCCCTAAACTTTTGCATATTTGCACTTTTGCCCCCAAGGCTCTGAAATTAAACTTCATGCTATTTTCTTATGTCTTATGACTTGTTGATTTTTTCCTTCTATGGCAACATCAAATTCTCACTCTAACATGTACTTATGAACATTAGGTATTTTTACCGATTATGACATTTTACTCGTTTTCACGTAAAATTGGTTAGCAAAAGTTGTTTATCTAACACCCAACACTCATTTTCTACCATTAGACATCAAAATGCATGCATATTACTCATGGGTAAATTTTTAAACATAAATCCTATCTCAAAATAATGGTAGAAATGAGTAGATTACGTTACCGGGATTTCAAATATGTAAAGAACATTAAAAATGGGGTTCAGGATCACTTACAAATGAGCTTAGAAAGCTTGAAAACCCTAGCCATGGTGTTTTTCATGAGACATTTGGCCATGAGGAAGAAGATGAGCAAATTTGGCTTATTTTTGGCTTTTTAATTCATTTAATTACTAATTTACTAAAATGCCCTTAATGAAAAACTTTTAAAAACCTATCATACCACATCCATTTTTGTCCACAGATGTCAACATGGTCTAATTACCATTTAAGGACCTTTAATTTAAAAACTCATAACAATTAGACACTTCTAACATGTAGAACTCAACTTTTGGACTTTTTACAATTTAAACCTTTTGACCAAATTGAGTGCCTAAACGTCAAAATTTTCGAACAAAATTATCAAAAAATCATTCCGTGATTTTAGACCATAAAAATATAATAAAAATGAAATTTACCTCATCAAATTTGTGGTCCCAAAACCACTGTTTCGACAAGGCCCAAAATCAAGATGTTACATATCTCCCCCCTTTAGAGATTTTCGTCCCCGAAAATCTTACCAGGAAAGTGGTTTTGGTTTTTCACTTGGATTCCTCAATTCTATAATCGATGTCAAAGAACTTTCACTCAAGTTGAACTTTTACTGCCTATCTCTTTAAATTCCACATACAAAAATCATAAGTGGTATTCACTTTACAATACTTTCACCGAAACTTAATCTGTGCCAGAAAGTGTGATCCATACCATCATGTTACATATACATTCACACCTGAATCTTTTTGAATTCAAATAGTGAAACTAGTCAGTTTATCTCGACCTCATACTCTTTATAATTCCACACAGTCCAATTCAACTCTTAGTTACCCTTCATTTCAAAGCCTCCTCTGGCTTTCCCAAGAAATCATGCTATGAATCCGATTAGTGGATATTAAAATTCCATGATATCCAACGTTCATAAAGACACGAAATCCTATGAATCTGGTGAGTAGACATTTGGGTATACTAGTATAATTTCCACATCTCATAACTTTAACAACACTACATATTACTTTCCTCTTTCAAGGACAGGAATGATCCAGACAAGAAAATCCATATTAACCATTTCTATTTCCATTCTAATTCCGAAATGGCAAAAATAATTCTGATGATTCTTGCTATACATCTTTAAACTTTCAACATTTCAAGAATTTTTACTCAAACATAAACAATGATCGTTTCAACATTTTTAAATACCCAGGTTATCTTCATATTATCAATATCAGATCTTCTTATCGCATTTGATTCTTCTACGAAACATACACTTCTTAATTAGACTATTCATCTTTTTACCCGTGAAGAAGTTAAATCTTATTCTCAAGCATGAACATCTCATTAAATTCTAAACATATATTCCATACAGATTGAACAATCAAATCGACCTTATTCATCCGTAATTGATATTTCAAGAAATTATCTCTTCTAGTCAATAGAAAAATTCGATATGCATCATTCCAAACTCACTCATCATGCCAATCGAAGACCATAACAAATGCATTAGCATAAGTAATACTAATATCTCAACTGAATATATTAACTCTGATTAACTTACTTGAGAAAGAAAATCCACCATACACATTGGGACTTGAAATTTCACCACATTATCAGGATCAATTCAGAAGTATAGTCATACTTGTTCTTTATATACATCAATCACAAGTTGGAGGTCATGCTCTAAATGCAAGCTATGATCAATAAGTTACAAGATAAAATATCCAGAAACCCCAAGATAGAAAAATCTAAAACGGAGAAGCTCGGAATAAAGAAATCCAAGATAAACAAAACCATGATAAGGAAATCCAATTTACAACATTGCATCAGAAGACCGAGAACCAGACTCATAAAAATATGAAAGACCCCAATGGTTTTTCAAAGAAAAAAAATCCAGAATAACATCATTCCAAACCACTGACAACAAATACGGCTGGAACTATATGCTTCTCATATATATATAAAATCAATCAAAGTAATGATCGGTAGAAATAAAATCATGGCACCATACATAATTTCTCATAGATTCCCAACAGGTGGAATTCAACAAAATACTAGAGAAAAATAGAACCATGCATATTATAATCCAATCAGACTGACAACACATTCGTATAACGTTAAGATTAGGGAACATTTTCATAATATAAAAATTCATCAAGGATTAGATAGCTGCAATAATATTTTCAATGTCAGATAATCTCATACCATATCTCAATAGAGACAATCACAAATTGTTCACTGTAATTACCATGCTTGGACATTTCATATTTCGAACATTATTCCTTTAACTATTTTTACCGCTCCAAATTCCATAATATTCCCATTACTAAGAAAACCAGTTCATGAGGGAATTTCAATCAATACATTTCTCGACATCACCAAGATAGATCGTTTTACCAAATTAACCTTTTTCACTAACTACGATGTTGTGAAAATTAAACAATCTTTCAGCCAATCCAATATCTTTCTAACTCATGTATGTACTTATCAACCCATTCTTAATCTCTAATCGTGCTTATAACCATTCTATCATTGAACTCTTTGGTTTCTCACCTGGAAACTCATTCAAGATAAATCTCAGGAATTTTCATTATAAAACACCACTTTGGTAAGGGGGAGGGGTCGTAGGGCTTCTGACTCAACTCTCATATACATATACATGTAACACAGCTTTCATCATAGCAATTATATCTTAATCATGTCATTCATTTCGAGTAACTAACATTCATATTGATTTAATGCCCACTTTCCAGTTATCTCATTTAGTCAAGTATAATTATGCATGCATTCCATGTTTTTTGGATAACTTTACCAATCTATTCATTTAATCATATAATTCATGCACATGATATCATACATGGGCCAACAAACATAGATAAGCTTATCATAATCTATACTTTTACCTCATACACTATTATTTAGACATATTGTTACAATCATATGAATCAGTCCAAGCAATTTAACACATTTACTTAAGCTAAACGAGCTTATCAACCATGATTTTTCATATAAGCGTACGTGAATATTCATTCCATCTATATCTTTGGTAAGTTATCTAAACACATGCATTCACTCAAGCAAATCGACCATTTACATCATAGAATTATCTATTAATAATAGATAAGCTCATTTCACCATGTACACATTTCATGAATGTAATGCCCTGATTTTCGGGATTTTCTAGGTTTATGTGATTTTAGGTAAAATTGGAAATTTTGGTATTCTAAATATTGGAATTGCGTTTAAATGTGTTAGTGGGCCTTTAGAAGGCCCAAGCCTAAGTTAAGCGCGGTAAAATATCAAGGTTGGATTTTAAGTGAATAGGAGACTTGGTTAAGTGGGTTTTTAAGAAGAACTTCATTAATTATGACACAAATAAGGCCTTGGTAAAGTGAAAAGGTGGCACCACTAAGTTCCTAAAAAAATGGCACATGGGAAGGAATTAAAGGTGTTGCAGATTTTGAGGGAGAAGCAGTTGTATGCCAAATTCAGTAAGTGCGAATTTTGGCTAAGTGAGGTTACTTTTCTAGGACATGTGGTGTCAGCTAGGGGGATTAAGGTGGATCCCTGAAAAATTGAAGCGGTGTTAGACTGGAAAGCACCCAAGTCGGTATTGGAAATTTGAAGTTTTCTGGGCTTGGTAGGGTATTATAGGCTGTTTGTTGAGGGCTTTTCAGTAATTGCTGCACCTTTAGCTAAGTTGTTGAGGAAGGGGGTATCATTTGTTTGGAAAGACAAGCAGCAAGAGAGTTTTGGAAAACTTAAGAAGGTCCTAACGGAGGCCCCTGTGTTGATTTAACCAGAGCCTGGGAAGGAGTTTTCGATTTTTAGTGACGTGTCACATGTGGGCTTGGGTTGTGTGCTGATGCAGGAAGGAAAGGTGGTTGCGTATGCATCACGACAACTTAAGACTCATAAGGTGAATTACCCAACCCATGATTTGGAGCTAGCTACAGTTGTTTTTGCGCTAAAAATATGGAGGCATTATTTATATGGGAAGAAGTGCATAATTTATTCGGACCGTAAGAGTTTGAAGTACCTCCTTACCCAAAAGGAGCTAAACCTTAGGCAGCGTAAGTGGGTGGAATTATTGAAGGATTATGATTGTACGATTGAATACCACCCTGGAAAAGCGAATGTGGTAGCCGACGCGTTGAGTCGTAGAGTTAAGTCAAACTTGAGGGCTATGCTTGCCCGTTTAAGTTTGTTGGAAGATGGTAGCTTGTTAGCTGAGCTTCAAGTAAAGTCGGTGTGGGTCGAGCGGATAAGGAATAAACAATTAGTGGACGAGACTTTGGGTGCTCGTTTTAAACAAGTAGAGAATGGGGAGACTTCGGATTTTGGGATAAATAGTGAAGGAGTGTTGTGTTTTTATGGAAGAATGTGTATACCAAAGGACGATGATCTAAGATAGTCTATTCTGCGGGAAGCGCATAGTAGCCTCTATGCTATTCATCTTGGCGAAAACAAGATGTATTATCTTGTATGCCCGTTGAATGTTTGAAATGTGCAGTGTCTTTAGTGAAGGATACAGCTTATCATTGGTGGAATACCATAACTTCGGTGGTACCTATAGAAAATATTACATGGGAATTTTTCCAAACTGAATTCAGAAAGAGGTATGTTAGTCAGAGATTCCTGGATCATAAAAATAAAGAATTTTTAGAGCTCAAACAGGGAAATATGACTATATCTGAAAATGAACGAGAATTTTTTCGGTGGAGCGAGTATGCCAGAGAATGGGTTCCATCTAAAGCTGACATGTGTAAACGATTTTAAGAGGGTTTAAATGAAGATATTAACCTATTGATTGAGATTCTTGAATTGATTAAATCTTTGTACTTTTATTAATTTAACAAATTAGTCCCTAATAAAAAAATTCATCAAAATCACTTAACAAAATACTTTTAAATATAAATCAACATTCCAATTTCATCATCTAACATAAAAAATCACAATATTTATCATTGGGAACATTCAAAATCTTTAATAGTTTCAAAATCAAAGGTACAAGCTAGCTAAACCTAGTTGCAACGATCTAAAAAACATAAAAATTACAAGAAACTGATAGTTTAGGGGCTTACATGCAAGGAATTTGACTAGCTAAGATTTTCCAGCATCCATGGCTTCTTTCTTGCTGAAAATTTTTTTTTGAAGAAGAAAAAATAAAGATGAAAGCTCTATGTTTTCTTTATTTATTCATGTAATACCTGATTTCCATTTTACCCTTACCTAACATTAAAAATTACACTAATGGCAAGATATGCACATCCACTATCACCTTTAATGGTGTATTTACCATATAAGGACTTCCACTTTAAATTTCTATAGCTATTTAATAACTTTAGCTTATAGAACATAACTTTTGCATTTTACGCGATTTAGTCCTTTTTGCTTAATTAATATCAAAACGATAAAATTTTCCAAAAAAATTTAATACCACCTTAATTACATTCCATAAATATTTATAAAAAATATTTACAGCTTGTTTTATAAAAAATGAGGTCCCAATACCTCAATTTCCAAAACCACTTGACCTTAGGGTCATACCATTTGAATTTAATAAATCGTTTATAAAACAAAAATCATAATATCAAAAACCTTTTTAAAATCAAAATTAACTTGTAAATATTAAATATAATATTTACAAACTTGTCAGATTTGTTGGCCCCAAAACCACTATTTCTGGCACCACTAAAAAATGAGTTGTTACAATCGGCCAGAGCATACGCGATTCAGGCCAGAGGAGAAGCCACTTCCCCTGATGTGATTGTTGGTAAATTCTCTTTTTTGATGTAATTGTTTATGTTTTAATCAACCCTTAATCAATGCATTCATATATATGCACTGCACTAGTAATTGAGAAAAATATGCCAATAGAATTGAATGAGTTTGATGCTAGAGTATGAAACCCTCTAAGACAGTGCACCGTAGTTAATAAGATATGTTAGAAGTGTCCATTCAAAGTAAGGGGCTATGAGTTTCCTACGGATTTGATGTTATTACTGTTTAATGAGTTTGACATTATCCTTGGTATGGATTGGTTGACCGTACATGACACAATTGTTAATTGTATGTAGAAGCGGATTGTGTTAAGATGTCAAAATAGTGAATTAGTATTTTTGTCATCTTTACAAGCACACACATACATGGTTTCTATGACATTCCTCAATAGTTTGTTATCATGCATTTGTTCCTCCTACTAGTGATAAAATAGTCTAGCCACATTATTACACATTCATGTGACCTTGTCATCTTATTAATCACTTATACCATTATACTATGTTTACTAACTTATAAATTAAACATCCATGTTCAAGGCACTAACAACTTATTACAATATCACACATTTATTCCATGGTTATGACCACCTCAAATGGTCCTAAGGCATTCACCATGTTCATATGCCATATACTTCTTAAACATAGTGAACAAGCATAATCCCATACACACATCACAAGACATTTACACATATCATGGATAAATAGGCTTCCAAGCCAAATTCATTATAAGCCACATCTCATGGCTACATACATCATATCATTATAAGCCAATACATTTGGCTAATTACAACAACATAGATCATAGAAAAACTAAGACCCTATACATGCCACTCACTTGAAAACGTATAACATATACATGTCAATACTCCAAGGGTAAAGACTCGATAGTGTGATGCTGCCTCCGACGATCTCCAACCCCAGCTGACCTATCAAAACTAAAAGAAATGGAAATGAGGGAGTAAGCTTTGCGCTTAGTAAGTCCATATGAAAATAATAAGCATTAATATAACATGTTTCCTTAAGTAAAACTTACACTTTTATTCATATTCTGTTCAAGCTATCAACTCGAGTCATAGTCAATAAATTATTTATAACTTGAGCTATGGAACTCCAAATTAAGATCCGTTAATTTTTCCTGAAACTAGACTCGTATATATTTTTACCATAAAATTTTCAGAATTTTTGATCTAGATAATAAGTTTAAGTTTGTTATTCAAAGTCTCCCCTTTTTTGCTATTTGACAGCTTCGACCTTTTGTCACTAAAATTTATTTATATCATAGTACGAGACTCGGATAATGTTATCGTCTCTTTCTTTTGAAATTAGACTCATTAAGGATTTCATTCATATAAATTTTAACTCTTAATTATTTTTGTAAAATTTTTAGTGATTTTCAAAATTTGAGATAGGGGAGTTTGGAATCACTCCAACTCTGTCTCACAAGGATTCATATATCTCATACTACAAAAATCTTTTGCTTACACCGTTTCCTTTAAATGAAGCTAGACTCATTAAGATTTAATTTAATATTTAGTTCAGTCTCTAACTCAATTTACACTATTATTGGTGGATTTTCAAATTCAGACCAATGTTGCTGTACCAAATCTGTCTTAGTGCAACAAGATAATAACCATTACAAATTTGTCATAGAAATTATTCTCATAAATATCATTCATTCATTTGCACTATCATCACAAGTCCATTTCGATTCACATGTCAAACACGTGCTCATGGGTTTTGAGTACTTACCTGTGCTATCATTTAGCATTGCACTGGTCCAAACATGACAACTCATATGCATCATAATAATATAATATAACATACATGATGTATCATGACAAGAACCTTTCATTTCATTTTTCATATTAATCTCATTGAATTTCTCGAAATCTTGATGGATATCCCATTCTCCGTCAATTCATACAAGTGATCATTTCATGTGTGCACTCTCGTGAACCTCACATCTTACGGTTGGATTACCAGTCTAGGCTAAATCCCTCGTAATATAAACTCATGGAGTGATGTCGGGATTACCAGTCCAAGCTAAATCCCTTGTAACGACAAGCACTCTCATTGAGCTCGGATCTGTATTACCAGTCCAGGCTAAATTCAGACCCTAATCGGATTACCCATCCGGGCTAAATCCATAATGCACACATATTCTTTGGGAGGCTCGATCACTCAAGGAACATCAGTCCAGGCTAGATCCTTTTTATACATAATTACCTAATTAACCATTAAAAACATTAGTAATTACACCATATACCACTCCACTATCATCCACTAACTTAAAAATGGGCTATTATCCACATAAGTACCTTCAATTTAATGTTCTATAGCTATTAGACACCTTTAGCTTATAGAATGAAACTTTTACGCTTTATGCGATATAGTCCTTTTTACCGAATTAACCACTTAAACGGTAAAATTTCTTCATGAAATTTTCACAAAAATCTAATATCATGCTGTAAATATTAAAATAATAATAAAATAAATTTTTCAATGTCGAATTCGTGGTCCTGAAACCACTATTTTGATTAACCCTAAAAACGGGTTGTTACAGATAAATAATGTGTAAATGAGTTAAGCAACTCAAGCATGTATGAGATTCATAAAAGTAATGAAAAGTGAAATATTTGATGAATTCACTTATGAAATTGAATATGTATACATTTGGGAAGGTTTGTGAACTTATATGTGCTTATTCATGGTTTGCCTATTTGATGGAAATGGTGTTGAATCATTTGGTAATTTTATTTGTATATGGCTTAGTAAGCTTTTAAAGCTTACTTTGTATTTTTCTTTCCTGTTTTATAGATTATCGAAGCTAGCTCGGACATAGGGGATTGTCAGGAACTGTCATCTCACTATCGACTACTTGTTGGTATTTTTGGGTGCTTTGTAATTATTGTATATGGCATGTATAGGCTAGTGTGAAGATGATAAGTTTTGAGTTATGATTTTAGCCATGAGATTTAGCTTGCAAATAATGTAAATTTTGGTGTGAATTTGGCCATTTAAGTTAGCTTGAATTTTGTGTTTGATAATTATTATGTGATGTATAAGTTGTCTTATGTTTTGGGCATGTTAGGTATGGTTTTATAATTGCTCTACTAGCTAGATGTTAATTGGTATATTATTGCTTTGAAGATTGTATGTTATGACTTGATTTTGAGATGATGAAATGGTATGTTTAGAGGCATGAAATAGATGATAAGATGATGAGAAAATGCATTTAGAAGTTATGTAAGTTTGATGATTTTAGCATATTGGTTTGGTATGTTTTGGATATGCAATTGAGTAGTTAAGAAGATGGTTTCTAAATGGCATAAAATTTTTATGAAATAGCATGTTTTGGTTGCTTATATATGTATGATAATAGTGCAATTTGATGTGGTTTAGGTGTGCTCAAGGAGGGTGAGAAATGTGGCTTCAACCAAGCCTATTTTCAGTCCACACGGCCGAGCACACGGGCGTGTGGCTCGACCGTGTGTGACACTTGGCCTTGGTACATGGTTGTTTGTCCCTTGGGGGTAGCCCTTCAAATGAAGTCAGTATACCCTACAGGTTTGACACGGCCTAGACACAAGGTCGTGTCTACTGGTCGTGTATTATACACGGGCTGGCACATGGGCGTGTGGCTGGTCGTGTGACCCAAGTCAGTAACCCCTCCAAATTTCCCATGGCCATAGCACACGAATGTGTCTCCAGTCATGTGGTGCAAGTCAGTATGTATGCCTTATTATCACACGGCCTGAGACACGGGCGTGTCAGGTGGCCTTGTGCCTCACACGGCCTGTTCACACGGGCGTGTGACCCTTGTATGTTTGAAAATTTTCTATGTTTCCCAAAGTTTTCAAATGTTATTAGTTTAGTCCCAAACCTCATACAAGCATGTTTTAGGTCTCGTAGAGCCTTATAAGGGATAATATGATTATGTTTGATTAATTTTTATGTGATAACGGATTCATGTATGAGAAATGTATGATGTATGCTGTATTTGATCGATAATGCCTCATATCCCTATTCTGGAAATGGATACGGGTTAGGGGTGTTACATTTAATTGGTATCAAAGCTATAATTTAGTCGATTCTAGGACTAACGTAGCATGTGATAGTCTAGTTATACATGCCATATATATAAATTGTGATAGTGTGATGATTTTCGACAGCTTAAAGTGTGTTTTCCTATAGCAAATGGATTCCGGTTGAGCTTTAGCTGACAATATGGAAAGTAATGCGCCCGCTACTGCTCAAGGGGCAGCGTCGACTAATTCTAGGCCGATTTTAAGTAGTCATGAGGGAGAGGCTAAGCAAGCCTTTTTCCAGATGATGAGTGAGTGGTTCACCGAGTTTGTTTGAATTTATCTAGCTGCTCAACAACCTCCATCCCCACTTGTTCATCAACAAACCCCTATAGCTCCTCAAGGTATTGATCTTCTATGATTAAATAAACCACCTGTTGATAAGATTCGAAAAATGGGGCTAAAGAGTTCCGGGCTACCATTGATGATGATGCTGAGAGAGCTATGTTCTGGCTTGAGAATATGATCCGAGTATTCGATGAATTGTCCTCTACTCCTGAGGAAGGTATCAAATGTGTTGTATTTTTGCTAAGATATAATACGTACCATTGGTGGAAAATATTGATATCTGTGGTTCCAAGAGAACAAGTTACCTGGGAGTTCTTTCAATCAGAGTTCCGAAAGAAGTACATAAGTCAGCAATTTCTTGATCAGAAGCATAAAGAGTTTTTAGAATTGAAACAAGGTCAGATGACTGTTACTGAATATGAAAGAGAATTCATATGTTTAAGTAAATATGCTCAAGAGTATGTGTCTACTGAGGAGATCATGTGTAAACGATTTGTTAATGGGTTGAATGAAGATATAAAACTGTTAGTCAAGATTTTTGAATTGAAGGAATTTGTTGTTCTGGTTGAGAGGGCTTGTAAAGCCGAGGATCTCAGTACAGAAAAAAGAAAAGCTAATTTTGAAGCAAGAGATTCGAGAAAGAGATCAACTAGTAAATCTTATCAGTCTGCATCGAAAACTTCTGAGACTCGTTTAATTATTCTAATGCATCAGTTGAATATTCAAACAGAGATCAATAATGATTCGGCATGTGTTGCGCTTTACCGCAGCTCTGTGTGAGCGTCCTGTTATGCGATCGGTTGTGATTCTGCATATGTTGTAGACACAAACGTAGCTCTTTGTGAGCGTCCTGATGTGGCTCGCTTGAACTTCCTGTTACCTTATCTAGTACTCCCTGATATTATCTCTTTGGAGATATCTGATAAGCTCTATGAGCTTCCTAAGTAAAACTCTTATGCGTTTCCTGATTAGCCCGCATAAGTGTCCTGTTACATGGTTACATGGCTCATCTGAGCATCCTAATATGTAGCTCGAAAGTGTGCTCCCTGGTTATGTACCCTAACGGATACCTCTGAATATGAATTGACGGATCTTGATTTGTACATCTCGAGTGTACTACTTGTGTATCCATCGGTATTTTAGATAAATTCAATGGGAAAAATCCTGACATGAGAAGATATGATTAGAAAATGAATTATTACACATATCTGCCTGAAATACATGAAAATGATATTTACGATATATGGAAATATGAGATGATGATATCTGTACATGGAATTTATTTGATGGATATGTTCATCCATGATTATAGATTTGTACACCTTGAGTGTACTATTTGTGTGACATTAATATTTCAAATGATTTAATAAATAAAGTTCTGATATGGAATAATCTGAGCTCGAGACGAATTATTATGAAATTGAACTTAAAATACAGGGATATGATTTGTCAATGTTGCATGAATACATGATGTGAAAAGCATATGAATATGGAAATCTGATTACTGTTGAGCCCATATATGTTTCTGATAGTGGAATGTATAACTAACACGGGTGATGAGGATATGTGTTAGGGCTTGTAATTTAGTTGACTGAATATGCCTTGTATGTTTATATTGAATTTAAATGAGTGGTAAGTTTATTATCATGTTATACGAACTTAATAAGCATAATATGCTTACTCTGTTTTATTTTCCCCTATTCTATAGTAATTTGAAAGTTCGTTGGATTGGAAGCATTGGCGGAGATCACTTACACTATCCATCGCCCATCTTGGTATAAATTAATTATGGCTATAATGGCGTGTATAGGTTAATAAGCCAATGTTGGCATGCAAATATTTGAGTTATAACTAGCCAATGGAATGGTTAGTGATGGACATGTATAGTATATGCTTGAAATGGTTGATTGACAAAACTTATATTGGCATATTGATGATCGAATTAAGTTAGCATATTTGATAAAATATGTATATAAGTGAACATTGTAATTCAAGTAAATATGTATACTTGGTTATACGAGGTATAATATCATGTATTTTACTTGTATTTTAAGTTGGTTTAAATAACCTATATTGACTTGTGAATATGTTAAAGTGTTGGTATAGGTGGATGACAAATTGGGTGAGAAATGAGGCTTGGAAAGTAGACTATTTTAGTCCACACGGGCAGAGATAAGCGTGTGTGTCTCGGTCATGTGAGACACACGGCCTAGCACGTGGGCGTGTGGCCTAGACATGTATCCCCTGCATCTTTAAAATGTCAAAATAGAATGCTCAGAATTGATCACAAGGCCTGGCACATGGGCGTGTGGCTTGGCCATATGACCTTTGCACCTACACACTGCTTAACACATAGGCGTGTGACTTAGCCATGTGACTTAAGTCAGAGAGTTACACGGCCTAAGACATGGGCGTGTCCCTGGCTGTGTGAGCCACACGGCCTGTCCAAACAGGCATGTGACCCCTGGACCTAGGAAAAATTTTGAAATTTCACGAAAAATTTTCTGAGTATGGTTCAGTCTTGACCTGATTCTAATACACGATTTGGGCCTTGAGGGCTTATGTAAGGGACTATGATTAAATTTGATTGAAATTTGATTTGAATGTTAAATGCTTGTGAAATGTCTGTTACTTGACCTATAAACTTTGGTAATGCTCCATAACCCTATTCCGGCAACGGATTCAAGCTAGGGGTGTTACGCCTGTTGTAATATCATCAATGTTAGCTCAAAAATATGTGAGAAAAGGTTGTGATGCTTACCTTGCGTATGTACTAGATACAAAAGCTATTTGAATTGAAGATTGAATCAGTACTAGTAGTTTGTGAATATCTAGATGTGTTTCTAGAGGAGTTGCCTAGGTTGCCACCGATCAGAGAAGTTGAGTTTGCTATTGAATTAGTGCTGGGAACATCACCGATATCGATAGCTCCATATAGAATGACTCCAACAAAATTGAAAGAATTAAAAGCTCAGTTGTAAGAGTTAACATATAGAGGTTTTGCACAACCTAGTTTTTTGCCCTGGGGTGCATCAGTGCTGTTCGTAAAGAAGAAAGATGGATCGATGAGACTATGTATCGACTATCGTCAACTCAATAAGGTTACAATCAAGAATAAGTATCATTTTCCAAGAATTGATGATTTGTTTGATCAATTGAAAAGAGCAACCGTGTTTTCTAAGATTGATCTGAGATCTGGTTATTATCAGTTGCGAGTTAAAGATTTGGATGTGCCAAAGACTGCTTTCAATCAAGGTTCTAGCATTATGAATTTCTAATTATGCCTTTCAGATCAACTAATGCTCCTGCAATTTTTATGGATTTGATGAATCGGATCTTTAGACTATATTTAGACAAATTTGTTGTTGTATTCATTGATGGCATTCTGATCTATTCCCGAAATGAGTCTGAGCATGCTGAACATTTAAGAATTGTATTACAAACATTGAGAGATAAGAAATTGTTTGCTAAATTCAGTAAATACGAGTTTTAGCTCCGAGAGGTTGGATTTTTTGGACATATTGTTTCAGCGGAAGGTATTCGAGTTTATCCGAGCAAGATTTCAACAGTTGTTGACTAGAAACCACCAAGAAATGTGTCTGAAGTCAAAAGCTTTTTGGGATTAGCTAGCTACTATCAGCGTTTTGTAAAAGGGTTTTCAATGATTGCTACATCGATGACTTGATTGCTACAGAAAGATGTGAAGTTCGAGTGGTCTGAGAAATGCCAATAGAGTTTTGAACAGTTGAAAGCATTGTTAACCGAAGCACTAGTTTTAGTTCAGCCTGAGTCAGGTAAAGAGTTTGTGATTTTCAATGACGCGTCATTGAACGGTTTGGGACGTGTTTTAATGCAAGAGGGCAAAGTGATAGCTTATGCTTCTAGCAGTTAAAAGCACATGAAAAGAATTATCAGACACACAATTTAGAGTTGGCCGCTACTGTTTTTGCTTTGGAAATTTGGCGACCTCATTTATTCGGTGAGAAGTGCCATATCTTTACCGACCACAAGAGTTTAAAGTATATAATGACTTAGAAAGATTTGAATTTATGACAACGAAGATGGCTCGAGTTGCTAAAAGACTATGAATTAGTGATTGATTATCATCCGGAGAAAGCGAAAGTAGTTGCAGATGCTTTGAGTAGCAAATATTTGTTTACATTGTGAGCGATGAATACGTAGTTAACTTTGTCTAATGATGGTTCGATTTTAGCTGAGTTAAAAGCTAAGCAATCATTTCTAAAGCAAATTTGTGAAGCTCAGAAGTGTGATGACGAATTGCAAGCTAAAAGAGTACAATGCTAGTCGACTACTGATTCAAAGTATCAAATCGAATCCGATGATTGTTTAATGTTCTAAGGTAGAATATGTGTACCGAGAAACTCTGAGCTTATTCAGAAAATTTTACACAGAGCACATAGTGGTTGTTTATCTGTTCATCCAAAAAGTACTAAAATGTATAATGATTTGAAACAGTTGTATTGGTGGTCAGGTATGAAACGAGACATTTCAAAGTTTGTGTCGAGATGCTTAGTTTGTCAACTAGTCAAAGTCGAACATTAAGTGCCTTCGGGATTATTCTAACCTATGATGATACCAGAGTGGAAATGGGATAGAGTTACGATGGATTTTGTATCGGGATTACCCCTGTCTCTGAAAAAGAAAGATGCTATTTGGGTTGTCGTTGATCGACTGACAATGTCTGCACATTTCATTCCAGTACGTACAGATTTTTCGCTTGATAAACTAGCTGAGTTTTACATCTCTGAGATCATTAGATATGGGTGCCAGTTTCTATTATTTCGGATAAAGATCTGAGGTTTACATCGCGATTTTGGAAGAAATTACAAGAAGCTTTAGGCACGCGATTGCACTTTTGTACTACTTTTCATCCGGAAACTGATGATTTGTCTAAGAGAGTAATTCAGATTCTTAAAGATATGCTTCGTTGTTGTGTTTTAGAGTTTGAAGGCAACTAGGAGAAATATTTACCATTGGTTGAATTTGCGTATAACAATAGTTTTCAATCGAGAACAAAGATGGCACTGTATGAAGCATTGTATGGTCGCAAATGCAGAACTCCATTGTATTGGACTAAGCTTAGTGAGAATAAGATTCACGGGGTTGATATGGTTAGAGAGACCGAAGATAAAGTGAAAGTAATTCACGACAGTTTGAAAGCAACTTCAAATCGACAAAAATCTTACGTTGATTTGAAACATAAAGACATTGAATTTCAAATTGGCAATAAAGTATTTTTGAAAGTATCTCTGTGAAAGAAGATTCTTTGATTTGGTCACAAAGGCAAATTGAGTTCGCGATTTATCAGGCCAAATGAGATTATTGAAAGAATAGGGCCAGTGGCATATTGACTAGTTTTATCGTCAGAGTTAGAAAAGATTCACAATGTATTTCATCTGTCGATATTGCACCAACATAGATTAGATCCATCACACGAAATTTCTCCGACAAAGATTGAAATTTAGCCTGATATGACGTATAGCGAAGAACCGATCAGAATTTTGCCTTGAGAGATTAAAGAGTTGAGAAATAAAAGAATAGCTATAGTTGAGGTTCTCTAGCAACTTCACGATGTCAAAGAAGCTATGTGGGAAACCGAGGAAGCTATGAGAAAACAATACCCTAACCTATTTTTTGGTAAGGTTTTCAAGGACGAAAATTCCTAAGGGGGAGAGTTGTACTCGCTCGTTTTTAGTCAAATTGGAACAGTGGTTTTGGGACCACAAATCGGAGGTCAAAATAATTAGTTTATTATTATTTTAATGTCTACAACGTGATAGTATGCTTGTGTGAAAATTTCATTAAGAAATTTTATCGTTTGAGTGTTCAATTTGATAAAAAGGACTAAATTGCGTAAAGTGTAAAACTTGAGTTCTCTTAGCTAAAGGTGTCTAGTAGCTATAGAACCTTAAAATGAAGGTCCTTATGTGGTAATTAGCCCATTAATTAGATAGTGGATGATATTGGCTTGGTATTTTTGAAATTTTTAATAATTTTAAAGGTTAATTTTGGTATTTAGTAAATAAAAGTTAATTAAATAAAACAAAACAAAAATTTGTTCTCATATCATCTTCTACAACTGAATTTAGGGCTTGAGAAGCCTTTTTCATGCTTTCAAGTTTTGGAAACTTCATTTCTTCCAATTAGGTATGATTTTTGTCCCATTTTTAATGATTTCTATGTTTTTGAGATCGTTGAGCTTAATCTAGCTAGCCCAGGGGCTAATTTGCAAAATTGTTAAAGGTTTAGGGTTTTTTTCATTGATGAATGTACATATATTTGATGTTTGATGATAGAAAATTTATGCTTGTTGTTAGATAAACAACATATGTAAAGTGATTTTTAGTAAAATTGTCAATTAGGGATTAAATTGAGAAATGTTGAAATCTTGTGGTCAAAATGTGAAATAATTGAAAAATATGGGCTGTTATGGTAATAACAGAAATTCGGCTAGCATGGGTATTGACTTAATTGCA
This sequence comes from Gossypium longicalyx, assembly GCA_025698465.1. NCBI lineage: Eukaryota > Viridiplantae > Streptophyta > Magnoliopsida > Malvales > Malvaceae > Gossypium > Gossypium longicalyx. The sequence goes on along the minus strand of CM046998.1, from coordinate 40,239,993 downwards.
TGAATTTGTATTTTTATGCGATACGGACTAAATTGTAAAAATGTTGAAATATTAATGTAAATTTGTCATAATATGCATTTTGGGCTAAATTGAATAGAATGATAATTAAATAAGCTAAATTTGATTACATATAGATCATGAAAAGCGAAGTTCAAATCTAGATCAAGGGAAAAACAAAGGGTTAGATTAATCGATCATTCCGTCATTTTTGTGAATCGAGGTAAGTTTGTATGTTAATAAGCATCATTGTAATTATGTTTTAAATGCTTTATATTTGAATTGCTGATGAATATGATTGCACAGAAATGTTCGACAAAGAATTGGCAATGAGAAATCTCGATTGAACCTTAGGAATAAATTAGGATAGGAATGACATGTCATTAGGGCTTATGTGATTTAGGTGATGGTCCGTACGTCTTACCGGTGGCTGAGTTATCCAGTATGTGTTGTAGATTCTTGTCAGCTTGTGTGAGCATCACTGTGTAGCTACGTCATGACCATCAGCTTGTGTGAGCAGACTCGTTTATGGCTTTAGAGTGAGCATTATATGTGATTTAAGATTGAGATAGCTTCGGCTATGTATTGGCTGTAACGCCCCAAAAATTGGGCCTAGAAAGTATTGGGCCTTGACTCTGGGTTCGGGTAGAAGACGGCCCGAATAATTTGGATGTTCTAGTTAATTATTATTATTATTATTATTATTATTGTTATTATTATTATTATTATGTTTAGCTTAGTTTAGTATTAAATAAATAACGAAGGGCTTATAGTGGGGAAAAGTCCGGGGCTCGGCCTATAGCTTTAGCAAAATTCTCAAATTTTGCCTTTTAAGAGAATCTGGGCAGTAGGCCTTATTAATAATTTGGGCTGAGTTTTAGCATAAAGGAGCACCTGGCCCAGTGGCTAAGCACGCTTGGAAAGCATGGGAGGTGCCTGGGTTCAAGGCACGGCATGCGCAAATGGTTGTTTTTTTTACAACCAAGGATTATCGCAAGGAGGCCTTATAAATATCTCGGAAGGAAAGGTGACACAAAAGAGGCACGTGGTCAAGTGGCAATGAGGTGTTAAGAGTGTGCATGTGGTTAGGGGTTTGAGTTTGGTAAGTAGCGATATTTTGTTTTATTTTTAAACGAACCGGGACTGCTGAAGATAAGTCCTAAAATTAGTTGTGAGTAGATTATATCATGAGAAGAGCTTGGTCAGTAGCAAGCAGCAGACATGCTAGGCACACAAGAGGTTATGAGTTCGATTCTAGGGGAAAGCGAATTTTGTTTTATTTTTTTAAAACGGGCCAGAACTGAAGCGGGTTAAAGGTTAAAATTAATTGTGACCATATATTAGTAAAGGAAGAAGCATGGTGCAGTGGCCAGCAGCTCGGGCCAAGGCGCAAAGGGGCAAGGCGGACGGAGGTCTGGGGTTCGAGCCTCATCTGGTGCACGTAAGGTTGGGATTTTTGCTGCACGCGTGGGGAAGGAGTTGGGGTCTGATTAGGACTCTTGGCAGCGTGTTGGAGCGGTGCAAGCGGTGGGCTGATCAGTTAGGAGTTTGAAAGAAATTCAATCGGCCATAGCTAATAAATGCCATATATCTTTGCCCTTTAGGATTTATTTCTTTTTTTTATTGGGTTAGTGGGGGTATTTTAGTTTGGCCGAACCTAAATCCTTCATATTTCTTTTTCTCTCCCTCATAAACCCTTATCAAGAATCGGTTAGCCGAAACTCTATTGAAGACAAACCTCTCATTATTTCTTTTTAAATTGAAACTTTTCTACACCGAGGTACTTCAGAAGCCGAATCCTTGAGTATAATTCTTCCCTTCTCATATAGTGGTTGGATCTACAGTAGATCAAGAGTAGTGTCATAACGATATACGTAAGTGTTCGAATCCTTCTTTAGTTACTTATGTTTTAAGGAAAAGCCGAAACCCCTTAAGGGTGGCTAACGTTGGGACTAAGGGCATTGTTGCTTCTTTCTTTTGGTTTTGTATGCGCCAGCGTGGACAAGGGGGCATACAGCGAAGGGCTTGAAGATTAACTCAGTTGGACATCTAGATCTAGTCCATATTTTGGCAGAAAGGTAAGAACTTTAGGGTCTAAGGCAATGTTGGCCGAATATGGTAAGGGGCTAGTATGTAGTTGTTTTGATATGTAGAATGATGATTTAGTAACTCGATTGTAGGTAACTTGTATGTGGATCTCGCCAACGTATCGTTATAGATCAGGTGTGTAAATGACACCCACTAGTAGACTAGATCGGCAAAAGCTGAAATGCCGAAAAGTCGGCATTTCAAGAACTTGCGAGCGTGCGAGTGCTCGTGGGATTGTTTGTATTGATAATTTTGTTAACTTCAACGGTAATATTGCAGAGTGCGCAATTTCTTGTACTTCGGTATATTTGGGCTTAATGGGCCGAAATCAGGTTAATGGGCCAACGGGACCAATTCGGTAAAAACGCTCGGTAAGTGTTTTTGTTAATACGTTAATAACTGTAATAAGCATGAAACCCTAAAAAGACTGATAAAATTACTGAAATACCTCTATAAGGTAGAAATACCGTAATACCCCTAAAGGGGTAAGTTTACGATTATGCCCCTCGAGGGTAAATAACTGTTCTTACGCTATAATCTGACTGTCTTTTCTGAAGCATGCCTTGTTAAATTTATATATTCTTCATACATGTCATACTGCATGGGGTTGGGTTTTGTTATGGAGGAAGAACCCGTTCTGGTGGCTGTGCCACATATTACGATATAAGCGACTTTGCTTGCGGATTATAGTTAGTGCCGCAACTGTGCTAACAATGCTCGTAAGTGTAAGGATGGCGTGGGTGATTTATTCCCCACAGGAAGTGTAGGGATGGACAGAGGCAAGTGCAGGGTTGAATGGGGGTTATCATGCATTAATCATATGAGATTGTTTTGAAATGGGCCCAATCAGTGTTAATAATATGGGCACGGCCCAATATATCTCTACTTGTAATAGGGCTACGGCCAAGATTGATACTGATATAGGCTAGGTCAGGTATATACTGTTATCATCAGGGGCTATGGCCCGATTGATATTGATATGGGCTAAGGCCCGCTAACTCTCGATTTACGAATAGGGCTTAGGCCCGATAAAAAGCTTGAGCTGATTTGGGCTCTGCTGGTTTATTTACACACCGAGTTTCCCAAACTCACCCCTTATTTTCATCCACGCAGTAATCCCCAACCATAGTGGGCTTGGAGTCGAGAGGATTCGGAGTGGCCACTGCTCGCAAATTTGGTTTTCTTACGGTGAATTGGACATCTTTTTATTTACTTTTATGATTTGGGTTTTAAGTTGTAATAAGGCCGCTTTAATGATTTGTAAATGGATTTAATATGTTCTACTAGAATAGGTATGATATTATCTTAATCGCTGAAACTGATTAGCTTTAGGGCTCGTTTTCAAATATAGTAAGTAATTTTAAAATATCACGACAATAAAGCAAAACTTCTGCAACGAAAATGTTTTCCAAAATTAATCACTTTTCCTTAAAACTGGATTTAATTGAATTGGTTTCCAAGGAGCATATGCTAAGTTAAGGTGTGGCAATGGTGGTGTGCATGTCTAGGATTGGATTCGAAGGGAGCTTGGTACTTAAGCAGTCCGATGGACTCACCTCCTCTTTTCCGGTTTCCTACCTGGTACACAGCTTCCATTCACTTTAAACCATAATAAAAGCATCCTTTGAACACTAAGTACGATTTTTGGACTAAAAATAGAAAATGTTTTTAATGTTCTGATGTGGCACGTCAGATCTGGTCATAACGTCTAGGTCGGGTTTGGGGTGTTACATTGGCACTTAGGGTGCGAGATTCCCAAGTATCTGATAGTATTCCAAATGGTTCAATGGGTATATCAAAGATATAGATGAGTATGAGATTGGTACGAGATGGTACAAATATGTACATGAACCGTATAAGCTTTGAATTAAAAAAACTTCTGAATTTCACTTCTAACCTTATGAATGATTATGTGATAGGTTTGTGGATTAATATGAGTTGTATATTGATAAATTCAATTGTTAGAATTGTGTATTTATGGAAAGTTGAGTTTATTACTATACTAACTTACTAAGCTTTATAGCTTACTCTATTTACTTTTTGTGTTTTATAGTGATTATCGAAGATAGCTCAGATTTGGGAGTCATCGGAGATCTCATCACACTATCAAGCTTTCACTTTGGAACTTTTGAACTTATGTATTTAGTTATATGGCATGTATAGGAGTTATGGTCATTTTGGTATATGTTAGTAATGGATTTAGCCATTTGAGTTGGCTTGTAAATTTTACGTGTTTGGTTTTGTGTATAGCCATGAGTTGGCTTATTTTATTATATTTGGTGATGTATATGTATATGCAAATGGCTTTAGTTACGAATTTGGTAATTGCCGTGTAAATTCTTGTTGTGAATGGTTATATGTGAATTGGTATTTTGATTATCAAATATTTTATATTTTTAGATTGGTATGCTTGTGGTTTTAGGTAAAATGATGCATAATTGAAAGTGACCATTTAGGTGATTTGAGAATGTGAAATTGGCATGAAATTGAATGTCATATTGTAGTACTTATGTGCCTTGTAATTGTTGGTATTGATATAGTATGAATTGGACTTAGTTTGGATGAGTTTAAATGTCATTTGAAGTTGTGATTATATGAAAATTTGGTTGGTGTAGGTGAATGAAAATTGGGTGAGAAAAATGGCTTGGTAAATAGCCTATTTTTGTCCACACAGGTAGAGACACGTGCGTGTGTCTCAGCTGTGTTTGACACACAGTCAGGTGACACGGCTGTGTGTCCCCTGGTATTTAATTAGAAATCAAGTTAGTATGCTCCACACAGCCCAGCACACGGGCGTGTGACTTGGCTGTGTGGCATAAGTCAATATACCCTACAGATTTGGCACGGCCTAGTATACGGCCTAGCACACAGGTGTGTGAGGCCATTTCGAAGGGCACAAAGGCTAGTCACACGGGCGTGTGGTTGGCCGTGTGACCCAAGTCAAAGAGTTACATGGGGTCAGACACGGGCTGGGACACGACAATGTGATCCCGTTTCAAAGGTCCACAAGGCCTGTGACACGAGCGTGTTTTTGGCCATGTGAGACACATGGTCAAGCTACACGGGTGTGTCCCCTACTTTTGAAATTTTTTTTAAGTTTTTCAAAAATTTCCTTAGTTACCGGTTTAGTCTCGAACCACTCCTAAAGCATGTTTTGGGCCACGTAGGCTCGTATTAGGGACAATATGAATGATTGTAAATGATTTATTTTTGAAATGGAAAAATGTATGAGAAATGTATATTTATTTGTGTAATAAGTCTGGTAATGCTCTGTAACACTATTCCTCTGTAACCTTATTTTAGCGTTGAATACGGGTGAGGGGTGCTACAGTCCTTAACTTGATATAATAACTTTCATGTTAGAAGACCAAGTTTTGAGACATAACTCCTCTAATTTTGACGTTACATTTGATATTGGGTATCTTGAGACTATGTGGTACATGTCTTTGGACTTAGCAGCCTATGTCTAGAGGCATGCTCAACATATCTCAAGGCCATTACCCATAAATGCTTGGAATGGTCATTTTGTTCAAAATGTCTCAAGACAAGCATACCAATGTTCCAAACTGCAACATTCCAGGCAGGAAAATGATGCCTAATCTCACCTAAGTTGTACCAATACCTTACCATGCCAATACACATATATTTAACATGTGAAACATATTCAAACTATTTACAAACATGGTATACAATGCATCATATTATCATATAGCTAAAAGGATAATAAAGCAAGCTAATACATATATAAAATCAAACAAAATAATATAGCTAAGTTTAGCTTTTAGGACACTCAAATTTCCATCAAGTACCGACACATATCAAAGGACCCAAAAGTGACATTAACCATGTGACTCAACCTAGGTACATGTCTTTAACCATTTACAAGGAAAAGAACAAAAACTTGGTTTGAGTTGATTTGTTTAGTCTTAGATGCTTCACGAGTCCTTTAGTCTATCAAAATCTATTCTAGACCTATGCACGAAAACAAACAAATATGTATAACATAAATGAAATCAAAATTATAATTCTAATAGCTAAATAAACTAACAATCCATAGCGTGAATTTACCAATTTACTACTCATATCATGTACCATCAATATGTACTAGTTCACACCATCAGAGTTAAGTAATCAATGTCATTTATGAATTCTCTTTTGTATGTTTCTTCCATGACATTTATTTATAGTATTTCATGCTTTCTCACTTATATGAGTTCATATTCATAAAAATTACCTTTATTTATATCATGGAATCATGATAACTTCATCCATTGGCACTTTGCCTTCCATATTTAAATCATAATCACTTGTACATTTTGATGAGTTTTAATTTCACATTGATTTATCATAACATAATCGTAATTATAACTCATATCACAATATCATTTTAGCCTCTATTAACTTATACGAGCTAATTGAGAAAACATAGTAAGTTTGTAAATCCCCACACTGACTCGATTGCCAGATCTGAGATATGATATGTCATATTTGTTGCCGAAGCAACTACAACTTCATTTTCATATCAAATAAACAATTTACATAAGCCATTAAGTTCAATAATTAATTATAATGTGATTTAATCAAATCCAAAATACAAACGAGCTTACAAAATCTCTTACAAAACAATGATGTTAATCAAGGAACTAAAATGTAATGTGTCCAACATATAGGAGTGATGTTACAACCTTGAAGAAAACATGTTGCGTCACTGAAGGTAGAGGCACGATGTAGCGACATCAATCAAGATGAGTCACGACCTTAAAGACAGAAGGTTGTCATCAGGACTTCAACAGAGGAATGTTACGACTTTGAGAATAGGGGAATTCAATGTTTGTAACATTGAAACATTACTCGTTTCAATTCAAACTACTAAGCTTGTATTTGTGGTCTGACTATCCATGGATTCAGGTCATCCAAAATTGGCACAACATGCTCTTAGATTGGTCTATCTCAGTCATCTATAATCTGACAAATAGGAGGATAAACATCCTGACCATTGAAATTATCATTCATACCTGGTATCACCCTTTAAATAGGAGGATTAGCATCTTGACCATTCGAACTATCATTGAGACTAGGATCATTCCCATTCCAAGCCATTTTTCACAGTTTTTTTACCTTCTTCGTAAAGTTCTTTCGATCTTTGGGTCAAAAGGATATACTTTGTTAACAAGAATGCCTCTTCTCATGCCCTGATGGCAAACCTGTAAAAGTTAAACATAACTAAGTTAAATAAACTAATGGAATTAAGTAAAATAACATAAAATTGTCGATCGCCAACAACAGCGCCAAAAACTTTTCACATGTGAATATGATATGTGAATTGTGCAAGTATACATGTCAAATCAAGTAATAAAGTGATGAGTGAGATCGTCTCCACAAGGATCTAATTAGGTATAGAAATGGTCAAGTTATGATAATGATTAATGTTATGGTAAAACCGAGTTAAGTATGCAGTAATTAATTAAAATAATAAAGATTAGTGTGAAATATTTACTCACTAATATTGGAAAATGCTAAGACAAAGCAAGAGTAAAAATGAAATGGCAATAATGAGAATATTTATGTGAATAAAATGCGGGTGAATAAATAAATAACTAAGACTGTTATGGCAAAGATGCTGCAACAACAGATTGAAGGTCTATAATGTTAATTGGAAGGTTGGGATTACTAAGAAGATGCCCTTACTTTCAATAATGCCTCAACAAATTCTTACTTAATCTACTTATAACATCCCTAACCCGTATCCAAAACTGGAATAAGGTTATGAGGCATTACCGAACAACTTACAACACACAACATACATTTCTCATACATGAATCTATTATCACATAAACATCGATCAAACATAATTACATTGTCCCTTATAAGGCTTTACGAGACCTTAAAACATACTTGGAAAATGTTTGGGACTAAACTGATAACATTTGTAAACTTTGGAAAAACCTAGAAAAATTTCATGCATACAGGGATCACACACCCATGTGAACAGGCACATGGCCACGGACACACCCGTGTCACAGGCCATGTTGAAACAAGGCATACATACTGACTTGTATCACATGGCCGAAGACACGCTCGTGTGCCATGGTCGTGTGAAAATAGGAGGGTATACTGACTTAGGTCACACGGCTGGCCACACGCCTATGTGCCAGCCTGTGTGCCATACACAGTCAATAGACACGCCCATGTGTCTAAGCTGTGTAACTCACTGACTTGTTTTAACTAAGTTACAATAGGCATACAGTCGAATCACACGCCCGTGTGCTCAACCGTGTGGGATGAAATAAGGCTTAGTTTTAGCCACATTTCTCACCCTTACTCAAGCATACCTAAACCACATCATTTTGTACCAATTCAATACGTTTATAGGCGCCAAACATGCTATTTCATATACATTTCATGCCATTTAAAATCCATCCATTCAACAACCAACTCATAACCACAAATTTACCAATTCGTCATCTTAAAACAAAGCCAAAACATGCCACTTTTCAAACAACAATACACCAATTGAAAACTATATAACCATTACAACAACCATAACAATCATGCTAAAACACAAGGCAATTTATACATCACATATCACTTACCAAACTCATAAATTAGGTCAACCTAATTGGCCAAATATACACCAACATTTACATCATTCACAAGCCAACTCTCATGGCTAATATCATAACTCAAAACATATCATCATAACACTAGCCTATACATGCCATATACCATATTTACAAAGCATCAAGAGTACTAACAAGTTTATCGATAGTGTGACGATGTCTCCTGATGATCCCTAAGTTCGAGCTAGCTTCGATTATCTATAAAACAAAGAAAGAACACACAAAGTAAGCTTAAAAACCTTTGTAAGCCATGAACAAATAAATTATCTTGTGAAACATCATCATTCCCATCATATAGACAAATTATGAATAAGCACATATAAATTCACCAACCTTTCTCATTGTATATTTATTCAAGAAACACATGTAAATTCAACAAATACTTCTCTTTTCAATACTTGTATGAATCTCATATGTACCTTTATCACTTAATTCAATCACACATTCTTTCTCGTTTTGACATTGCCCATTAAACCTTTTGGAATCATTAAGGATACTCGAAAATCACATATAGCTCATACAATGCCATATCCTGCATTTGGTCTTACATGTAATCACATATCAGTGCCAATAGCCTAGCTATGGTCTTACACGAAATCAAATAACGATGTCAATTTCCTATACATGGTCTTACACATAATCACCTAACGATAATCCTAATGTCATGACATTTGTATCCTATACTATTCCTAAAGTTCGTACGGGACTTTCAGATATTATAACCCTATCAATTCTTGCTCGTATTTGATCATTCAATATTCAATGCAGTTCAATGACAAATAAACATATATAATTCAATTTAAAGACATTTATTTACATATGAACTTACCTCGTATTCGGGATAGACGGACCGAATCGACTATTCGATAAACTTTGATTTTCCCGGATCTAAATCAGATTTCTTTCTTTCTTGATCTATATACATTCAAAGTTAACTCATTTATTCATCAATTCATTCAACTCAGTCCAAAAACACATATTTAGGTATTTTTACACTTTAGCCCCTAAGGTTCTACATTTTTACAATTTAGTCCCTAATTCACAAATACACAAAATTCATAAAATTTCATTAAACCCAAACCTAGCAAAATTCTCTATAAGTCCTTAACAACCCATTCTTTTCATTTATTCACACATTTAACTACATATTTTACAGCTTTCACAAATTAATCCCTAAATTGCATTTTTACCTAAAATCACTTTACAGAACATTTAAATCTATCAACAATTAATCATTTTCCATTATCAAAGATTTAAAAGCTCAAGCAATGGCACGTCTTGAAATCATTAAAAAATTCCAAAATTAAGGCACGGGCTAGCTAGAATACGAAGCAACGATTACAAAAACGTAGAAATCATCAAAAACCAAGCAAAGAACATACCTTAATAAAGAACAATAAGGGTCGAACCCTAAAACAACACCTTTGGATTCTTTTCTTTTAATTTTCGGTTATAGATGAAGAAAATAAAGATGAAAATGGTTTTTGTTTTATTTATTTTACTTAATAACCAAATTACCATATTAACCCTTAATAATAAAACATTTAAATCATCTAATATAAGGCCATCTATGTCAAATTCCACTATCAATGGTCCAATAACATCATAAGGACCTTTCATTTAATAAATCATAGCAATTAGACACCTTTAACAAGTAGAATGCAACTTTTACATTTTACACGATTTAGTCCTTTTTCTCAAATTAAGCTATTAAACGATAAAATTAACTCACGAAATTTTCACACATATATGCTATCATGCTGTAAAAACCAAAAATAATATTAAAATAATTTTCTGACATCAAATTTGTGGTTCTAAAACTACTGTTCCGATTTAGCTAAAATTGGGCTGTTATAACTCTCATTCTTAAGGATTTTCGTCCCCAAAAATCTTACCAGTGAATAGGTTAGGGTATTGCTTTCTCATAGCATCCTCGGGTTCCCATGTAGCTTCTTCAACACCGTGTCGATGCCATAATACTTTCACTAATGTGATTCCCTTATTTCTCAGATCTTTGATCTCACGAGCTAAAATTCGAATCGATTCTTCAGTATAAGACATATCATATTGAATTTCAACCTCGGTCGGGGAAATGACATGCGAAGGGTATCGATATCGTCAAAGCATCGACACATGAAACACGTTATGTATTTTCTCTAATTTAGACAGTAAAGATAGTTGATAAGCAACTGGCCCAATTCGCTCGATAATCTCATACGGTCGATGAATCACAGACTCAATTTCCCTTTTTGACCAAACTGCAATATCTTTTTCAATGGTGACACTTTCAAAAACACCTTATGTAACACCCCTAACCGGTATCCGTCGCCGAACTAGGGTTAAGGGCATTACCGGACATATCAGAACACTTTACGAACAATTCATATACATCATCCACAAACCATAGTCAAACATCAACAACAAGTCCCTTACTTAGGTCAATTTGACCTTAATCATGCATTAGAAAGAGGTCAGGACTAAACTGAGCACATACAAAATTTTATCGAAACTTAAACATTTTTCTAAATTATAAAGGTCACATGACCGTGTGAGCAGACCGTATGTCTCACACGGCATTAGATACGCCCGTGTGTCTAGGCCGTGGTGAAACAAGGCATACATACTGACTTATCCACACGGCCACAAGACACGCCGTGTGTCTAACCCGTGGTTGAAACTGACTTGGCCACACGGACTAGAACACGTCATGTATACATGACCATGTGGTCTGCTCAAGCTCATTTCGAAATGGCCCTCGAGCAACACGGCAGAGACACACGCCTGTGTCCCAGCCCGTGTGGGTAAAAATAGGCCATTTACAACGCCAAGATGCCACCCATATGGGTTCTCCCTACAATTCCAAAATCAAACATCATATATGCAACATTTTCAACCAATTTCAATCTCAAAACATACACCATTCAAGTTATGTAATCATCAATCTACTTCATGCTCAATATCTATACCAAAACATACTAAAATCATAAGCCAAATTCATTCAATCATACGTTACCAACATCTCAATTTCTTATCCATCTTCATGCCAAAATTATACCAAATTTAATAATTAAGCACATACCAAATTGACCATTTCATTTAGTCATTCATATGCATCAAATCATACCATTTTCTCATCACATAAACCATAACAAAACCAAACCATATTAACATTCATTATTAGGCCATATCACTTGGCAAAACATATATTTACATCTCCTAACATATTCACATGCTTCTAGCCTATACATACCATATAACCAAATCTCAAAACATTATTTACCGAAATGATAATCGGATAGTGTGATGACGTCTCCATCGACTTCCAACCCAAGCAGATATCCAAAAATCTATAAACATAGGAAAAACACACAGAATAACCTTCGAGAGCTTAGTAAGCCATAAGCAAATAAATCTTCAGAAGATTATGCATATAAATCAACTTGAATAAGCCAAATTTAGTTAACTTCATTCACATATTCAATCACTTTTCTTATATAATCCAACATTACCACATTAAATAACTTCATTAGGCTTATTTATCTGCGAACATATAAACCATGTTTTCAATTCCAAATAACGACCATTAGACCATTCATATAAATTAAGCTTACACAATTTCATTATATAACCAATCGAAACATGGTCATTTATTACATTTTATGCATAAAAATATATCAATTTCTTTTTATGCATTTCAGAACCTGAATAACCATAACAAATCACACATCCAAACCATGTTCTATTTTTTTTTTCACAATTCTCATGTCTAAAACATATGACCACAATTTCATATAATGAGCATATATAACACATCATGTATTATCATATATTTCATATATCGTCATTTGAATCATGCTCACATTTCATATCAGAGTTTCATATACAAATCACATGTACCTGAATCATATATAGCAAAACACAATTACAATTCCACAATTTCTCATATAATTCATTTGATCATAGTTCACTTGCTAGTATCCACATCTCATTTTCACATAGATCATATATCAACTGATCATAACCATACTTACTTTCATTGCTTAATTTCATATACATCGCAACATACCTGATTTGGATGCACATTCATATAATCATTTATTTCTCGGAATTCCCGTTGAATCGTTCAGGATCAATAAGGATACTCGGATAACTTATAAGCTCGTACAATGCCAACGTCCCAGACGTGGTCTTACATGTAATCAAATATCGATGCCATTATCCTAGACAGGGTCTTACACGAAATCAAATGCGATGCCAACGTCCCAACCTAGTCTTACACGTAAATCATAAGTCGATGCCGACATCCCAGATGTGGTCTTACACAAAAATACATATCGAAATCCTATATCATGACATATGTATCCTAACTATCCCTATGGTTCGTACGGGGCTTTCAGACGTCGTAATTTGATCAATTCAAGCTCGTAACTAGTTCTCTAATGCTTAATTCAACTCGGCATATTCACATATATTTATTATAATTCAATTCAACACATATAACGCATATACATTTGAATTTAACAGCATTTATTTACTTATGAACTTACCTCGGGTGAAGACAAACAACCGGGACAACTATTCGATAACTTTAGATTTCCCCCGATCCAAATATGGTTTCCTCATTTCTTGATCTACTTCAATATAAATTCAACTTATTTAATCATATATTCAATCAAATTCATCCAAAATCACATAAATGGGCTAATTACACTTTTGCCCCTAACATTTCACATTTTTTACAATTTAATCCCTATTTCAAAACAACACAAAATACTCAAAATTTCACTATGCCCATGTTAGGCTGAATTCACCTTGGGTCCCTAGCAGCCCATTAATTCAATTTATTTCACATTTTGACCCCATCAATTTACAAATTTCTCAATTTAGTCCTTAACACACATTTTTATCAAAAATCACTTAATTAAACATGATAATCTATTAACACATATTTATTTTTCATCATCAAACACAAAAATCATCAAGCTTTCAACAACGGAAAATCTCAAATTCATCATCAAATTCAAAAATTCAAGCATGGGCTAGCTAGTACTCGAAGCAACGATCTCAGAAACGTAAAAATTATAAAAAACCGAGTAAAAACAAACCTTGAATCAAGCTTAGAACATGGCCGAATATTTGAAAGCTTTAAACCTCTTTTCCTTTCTCAAGTTTTGGCAAAGGTGATGAATATACCACCAAAATCATCTTTTTGTTTTAATTATAATAGGTTTATTTACAAATTACTAAATTGCCATTAATGAAAACATTTAAAATTCATATAATTGGTGGCCATTTATGTAATACTCCACTGAATACGGTCTAATAACATCTCAAGGACCTCATATTTAGTAAACCATAGCAAATAAATACTTTAAAAAATAAAAGGCCCCTTTTGCATTTAATGCGATTAAGTCCTTCTTGCAAATTAAACACACAAATGACAAAATTTTCATACAAAACTTTCACACATGCTTAAACACATACTGTAAACACAGAAAATAATATTAAAATATTTTTTTAACTCGGATTTGTGGTCCCAAAACCACTCTTCCGACTAGGGCCTAAACCGGGCTGTTACAATTTATCCTCCATTTGAAACTCAATATCTTTTTGTTTCAAGTCTGCATATGATATTTGTTGATCTGATGCTGCAATCAAACTATCGCAAATTACTTTCACTTTTTCTTTAGTCTCTCTGATCAGATCAACCTTGTGAATCTTATTTTCGCTGAGCTTACTCCAATACAACGGTATTCGACATTTACGACTGTATAGAGCTTCGTACAGTGCCATCTTTATACTCAATTGAAAGCCATTATTGTAAGCAAATTCAATCCACGGTAAATATTTCTCCCAGCTACCTTCAAACTCAAGAATGCAAAAATGGAACATATCCTCAAGTATTTGAATAACTCGCTCTGATTGACCATCCGTTTGCGGGTGAAATGCAGTGCTAAAATGCAGTTTGTACCTAAAGCTTCTTACAATTTCTTCCAAATTCGCAATGTGAAACTCAGATCTCTATCTGAAATAATAGGTAGTCGTACTCTGTGGAATCGAACAATCTCTGAAATATACAACTCAGCCAATTTATCAAGTGAATAATCTGTACGTACAGGAATGAAATGAGACGATTTCGTCAATCTGTCAACAACAACCCAGATCGCATCTTTCTTTCTCAGAGATAAAGGCAAACCCGATAAGAAATCCATTGTTACTCTATCCCACTTCCACTCGAAAACCATAATAGGTTGTAATAAACCTGACGACACTTGATGTTCAGCTTTGACTTGCTGACAAATCAAACATTTTGAAACAAAATCTGAGATATCTCGTTTCATACCATGCCACCAATAAAACTGTTTCAAATCATTATACATTTTCCTGCTTCTCGAATGTACAGATAAGCGACTACTATGTACTTCGTTAATAATCATCTGAATCAACTCTGAAATTCTCAGAACTTTCAATCTTTGAATCTCAAATAATCATCGGAATCAACTTGAAACTCTGAATCAGAAATTGACTCACACTGAACTCGTTTTGCTTGCAGTTCATTATCAAACTTTTGAGCTTCACATATCTATTGTAGAAATAACGGTTTCACTTTCAACTCAGCTAATATCGAACCATCGTCAGACAAAGCCAATTGTGTTTTCAAAGTACATAAAGAAAATAAAGGCTTTCGACTCGAAACATCAACAACTATGTTTGCTTTCCTTGGATGATAATCAATTACAAATTCATAGTATTTTAACAATTCTAACCATCTCCGCTATTGCAAATTCAAGTCTTTCTGAGTCATTAGATATTTTAAACTTTTTTGATCGGTATAGATATGACATTTCTCACTGAATAAGTAATGACGCCAAATTTTCAATGCGAACACTATCGTGGCTAACTCTAGATCATGTGTTGGATAATTCTTTTCGTGCGGCTTCAGTTGTCTCGAGGCATAAGCTACAACTTTACCTTCCTGCATTAAAACACAACCCAAGCCATTTAACGATGCATTACTAAAAACTATGAATTCTTTACCCGACTCAGGCTGAACTAACATTGGAGCTTCAGTTAATAAAGCTTTCAACTATTCGAAGCTCTACTGGCAGTTTTCTGACCACTCAAACTTAACATCTTTTTGAAGCAATCGTGTCATCGGAGTCGCAAGCATCAAGAAACCTTCCACAAATCTTCTATAATAGCTGGCTAGTCCCAGAAAACTGCAGAATTCGGTTACATTTCTCAGAGGCTTCCAACCTATAATCGCAAAAATTTTACTTGGGTCAACTCGGATACCCGCAGCTGAAACTATATGTCCTAGAAAACCAACCTCTCGTAGCCAAAACTCACATTTACTAAACTTTTCAAATAACTATTTATCTCTCAAAGTCTGTAATACGATTCTCAAATGCTCGGCATGTTTAGATTTATCACGGGAGTAGATCAAAATGTCATCAATAAATACTACTACAAATCTATCTAAATACGGCCTGAAAATCTAGTTCATCAGGTCCATAAAAATAGCAGGTGCATTTGTTAATCTAAAAGGCATAGCTAGAAATTCATGGTGTCCATACCTTGTTCTAAATGCAGTCTTTGGCAAATTTGAGTCTTTAACTCGCAACTGGTAATACCCCGATCTGAAATCAATTTTCGAAAACACAGTTGCCCTTTTTAATTGATCAAATAAATCATCTATTCGTGGCAAAGGGTATTTATTCTTGATCGTCACTTTGTTGAGCTATCGATAGTCTATACACATTTTCATCGTGCCGACTTTCTTTTTTAAAAATAACACCGGTGCACCCCAAGGAGAAAAACTTGGTCTAGCAAAACCTCTATTTGTCAATTCTTGCAACTAAGCTTTTAATTCTTTTAACTCTGTCGGAGCCATTCTGTACGGAGCTATTGATATCGGCATTGTACCCTGTACTAATTCAATACCAAACTCAAATTCTTTGATAGGTGGTAAACTCGGTAAATCTCAAGAAATATGCATGGATATTTGTACACAACTGGTACTGATTCAATCTTTGTTTCTGTCACTTTCGTATCAAGTACATAAGCAAGATAATCTTTACACCCTTTTCTCACAAATCTCTGAGCTAATATAGACGAGATCACAACTGGCAAACTATTCAGATCATCAAATTCAATTCTAATAATCTCATTGTTCTGACATTTTAGTTCAATCGTTTTTCGTATATAGTCCACTATAGCATTATGCATCGTTAGCCAATCCATACCCAAAATCATATCAAATTCATCGAATGGAAACAACCTCAGATTAGCTAGAAAACAGAAATCTCGATGCATTAATAGACAATTCTTGTAGACTTTGTCAACTAAAACACATTTGCCTAAGGGGTTCAATACTCTAACCACAAATTTAGTAGACTCTATAGGCAAAGTCTTACTGGATACTAAATTCATACATATATAAGAATGAGTTGATCCTGGATCTATCAATGCAATTACATTAGTATCATAGAGAGTGAAAGTACTGGTGATAACATCTGGAGATGACGTTTCTTTGCGAGCGCGAATAGCGTAGGCTCTGGCAGGTGCTCTAGCATCGAATCTCACAGCAGTATCTCGAGTTGCACCTCTACCACCACTCACATTTCCAACATTACAGAATGATCTTCCTCTCACAGCAGGATTGCTCAATCTTACATTTTGAGACTTATCTTTTTCATCAAGCTTAGGACAATCCCGAATGAAAAGTTCATGCGAGCCACATATAAAATAGGCTTTATCATTCAATCTACATTCTCCAAAATGTCATTTTCCACATCATCCACATTCAGGTTTATTTGATCTAACACTACCCACACTTGCCACTGACACAACTGGAGTTTTTGAACTCGTAACTTTCTTCCCACGATCTCTATTAAAGTATTCTACTCGTATATTTTATCGACTAAAAAAATCTCGAGATTTCTTTGATGGAGAATGATACAGCTTACTCATTGATCTTTTTCTCGAGTCTCTAGCTTCAGAATCTACCTTTCTCTTTTCTTTGTTAAGATCCTTGGCTTTACAAGCTATTTCAACCAGAACGACGAATTCTTTCAACTCAAGAATTCCGACTAGTAGTTTTATATATTCATTCAACCTGTCAACGAACTATTTACACATAATTTCCTCAATCGAGACTTACTCTCGAGCATACTTGCTTAACCGTACAAATTCTCTTTCAAACTCAGTGACAGTCATCCGGCCTTGTTTCAACTCTAAAACTCTTTATGCTTCTGATCGAGAAATCTTTGACTAATGTACTTCTTTCGAAATTCAAATTGGAAAACTCCCAAGTAACTTGTTTTTTAGGAACCACAGATATCAACGTTTTCCACCAATGGTACGCATTATCTCTCACCAAAGATACAACACATTTGATACATTCATCAGGAGTACAAGACAATTCATCAAATACTCGGATCGTGTTTTTGAGCCAGAACTCAACTCTCTCTGCATCATCATCAATAGTAGCCCGGAACTCTTCAGCCTCATGTTTTCGAATCTTATCTACTGGTGGCTTGTTTAACCATATCAGATCTACAACTTGAGGAATAACAGGGATTTGTTAAGGAACAGATGGGAGTGGAGGGATTTCAGCAGCCGGATTCGTTCGAACGAACTCTGTGAACCACTCACTCATCATCTGGAAAAATGCTTGTTTAGCCTCTTCCTCATGGCTACTCGTTATAGGTCTAGAGTCGGATGGCACTGCGCGTTACTCTCTACATCGTCAGCTACAGCCCTTTTGAGATCCATTACTATACAAAAACACAATTTAAGCTATCAGGAATTATCACACTATCGTAGAGTATATATGGCATGTATAGCTAGACTCTCACACACGCTATGTTAGTCCTAGAATCAACTAAACCATAGCTCTGATATCAATAAAATGTAACACCCCTAACCCATATCCATCACTAGAATAAGGTTATGAGGCATTACCGAACAACTTATAGCACACAACATACATTTCACATACATGAATCCATTATCACATAAACATCGATCAAACATAATTACATTGACCCTTATAAAGCTTTACGAGAACTTAAAACATGCTAGAAAGAGGTTTGGAACTAAACTAATAACATTTGTGAACTTTGAAAAAACTTAGAAAATTTTCATGCATACAGGGATCACAGGCCCATGTGAACAGGCTGTGTGCCTCACACGGCCACGGACACGCCTATGTTACAGGCCGAGTGGAAATAGGACATACATACTGACTTGTATCACACGGTCGGAGACACGCCCGTGTGCCATGGTCGTGTGAAAACAAGAAGGTATACTAACTTAGCTCACACAGCTGGCCACACGCCCATGTGTCAGCCCGTGTGCCACACACGGTCGATAGCCACACTCGTGTGTCTAAGTCCTGTAACTCACTGACTTGTTTCAACTAAGTTACAACAGGCACACGGTCGAATCACATGCCCGTGTACTCAACAGTGTGGGGCAAAATTAGTCTTGGTTTTAGCCAAGATTCTCACCCTTACTCAAGCATACCTAAACCAAATCATTTTGTACCAATTCAATACATTTATAGGCAGCCAAAACATGCTATTTCATATACATTTCATGCCATTTAAAATCTATCCATTCAACAACGAATTCATAACCAAAAACTTGCCAATGCAGCATCTTAAAACCAAGCCACAACAAGCCATTTTTCAAACAACAATACACCAATTGACAACTATATAACCATTACAACAACCATACCAATCATGCCAAAACACAAGGCAATTTATATATCACATATCACTTACCAAACTCATAAATTAAGTCAACCTAATTGGCCAAATACACACCAACATTTACATCATTTATAAGTCAACTCTCATGGCTACTATCATAAGTCAACACGTATCATCATAACACTAGCCTATACATGCCATATACCATATTTACAAAGAATCAAAAGCACCAACAAGTTTATCAATAGTGTGACGATGTTTCCTGATGATTCCCGAGTCCAAGCTAGCTCCGATTATCTATAAAACAGGGAAAAAACACAAAGTAAGCTCAAAAAGCTTAGTAAGCCATAAACAAATAAATTATCTTATGAAACATCATCATTCCCATCATATATACAAATTATGAATAAGCACATATAAATTCACAAACTTTTCTCATTGTATATCTATTCAAGAAACACATGTAAATTCAACAAATAATTCTCTTTTCAAGACTCGCATGAATCTCATACGTACTTGTATTACTTAATTCAATCATACATTCTTTCTCATCTTGACATTGCCCATTGAACCTTTTTGAATCATTAAGGATACTCGAAAATCACATATAGCTCATACAATACCATATCCTACATTTGGTCTTACATGTTATCACATATCAATGCTAATAGCCCAGCTATGGTCTTATACAAAATCAAATAACGATGCTAATGTCCCAGATAGGGTCTTACATGTAATCACATAACGATAATCCTAATGTCATGACATTTGTATCCTATACTATTCCTAAGGTTCGTACAGGACTTTCAGATAATGTAACCCTATTGATTCTTGCTTGTATTTGATCATTGAATATTTAACGCAATTCAATGACAAATAAACATATATAATTCAATTTAAAGACATTTATTTGCATATGAACTTACCTCGTATTCGGGATAGACGGACCAGATTGACTATTCGATAGATTTGATTTTTCCCGATCTAAATCCGATTTCTTTCTTTCTTGATCTATATACATTGAAAATTAACTCAGTTATTCATCAATTCATTCAATTCAGTCCACAAACACATATTTAGGCATTTTTTACACTTGAGCCCCTAAAGTTCCACATTTTTATAATTTAGTCCCTAATTCACAAATACACAAAATTTATAAAATTTCATTAAACCCAAACCTAGCCGAATTCTCTATAAGTCCTTAACAACCCATTCTTTTCATTTATTCACACATTTAACAACATATTTTATAACTTTCACAAATTAATCCCTAAATTGCATTTTTACCTAAAATCACTTTACAAAACATTTAAATCTATCAACAATTAATCATTTTCCATTATCAAAGATTTAAAAGCTCAAGCATTCCATAATGGCACGTCTTGAAATCATTAACAAATTCAAAAATTAAAGCACGGGCTAGTTAGAATACGAAACAACGATTACTAAAACGTAGAAATCATCAAAAATTTAGGAAAGAACATACCTTAATCAAGAACAATAAGGGTCGAACCCTAAAACAACACCTTTGGCTTCTTTTATTTTGATTTTCGATTATAGATGAAGAAAATAAAGATGAAAATGGTGTTTGTTGTATTCATTTTACTTAGTAACCAAATTACCATATTAACCCTTAATAATAAAACATTTAAATCATGAAATTTTCACACATATATACTATCATGCTGTAAACACCAAAAATAATATTAAAATAATTTTTTGACATCAAATTTGTGGTTCTAAAACTATTGTTCCTATTTAGCTAAATTCGGGCTATTACAACTCTCCTTCCTTAGGGATTTTCATCCCCAAAAATCTTACCAGTGAATAGGTTAGGGATTGCTTTCTCATAGCATCCTCGGGTTCCCACGTAGCTTCTTCAACACTGTGTTGATGCCATAATACTTTCACTAATTTGATTCCCTTATTTCTTAGATCTTTGATCTCACGAGCTAAAATTTGAATCAGTTCTTCAGCATAAGACATATCAGACTAAATTTCAACCTCGGTCGGGGAAATGACATGCGAAGGGTCTGATCGATATTGTTGAAGCATTGACACATGAAACACGTTATGTGTTTTCTCTAATTTAGACGGTAAATATAGTCGATAAGCAACTGGCCCAATTCGCTCGATAATCTCATATGGTTTGATAAATCGCGGACTAAATTTCCCTTTTCGACCAAACCACAATATCTTTTTCCATGGTGACACTTCAAAAATAAATTAACCCTGATTTGAAACTCAATATCTTTTCGTTTCATGTCTATATATGATTTCTATCGATTTGACGCTGCTTTCAAACTATCGCGAATTACTTTCACTTTTTCTTCAGTTTCTCTGATCAGATCAACCCCGTGAATCTTATTTTCGCTGAGCTCACTCTAATACAACGGTGTTTGACATTTACGATCGTATAGAGCTTCATACGGTGCCATCTTTATACTCGATTGAAAGCTATTATTATAAGCAAATTCAATCAACGATAAATATTTCCCCCAACTACCTTCAAACTCAAGAATGTAACAATGCAACATATCATCATGTATTTGAATAACTCACTCTGATTGACCATCCGCTTGCGGGTGAAATGCAGTGCTAAAATACAGCTTTGTACCTAGAGCTTCTTGCAATTTCTTCCAAAATTGAGATCTAAACCTCAAATTTCCATCAGAAATAATAGATAGTGGCACTCCGTGCAATCGAACAATCTCTGAAATATACAACTCAACCAATTTATCAAGTGAATAATCTGTATGTACAGGAATGAAATGAGTCAATTTCATAAATCTGTCAACAACAACCCAAATCACATCATTCTTTCTTAGAGATGAAGGCAAACCCAATACGAAATCCATTGTTACTCTATCCCAGTTCCACTCGGGAACCATAATAGGCTGTAATCAACCTGATGGCACTTGATGTTCAGCTTTGACTTGCTGAAAAATCAAACATTTTGAAATAAAATCTGAGATATCTCGTTTCATACCATGCCACTAATAAAACTATTTAAAATCATTATACATTTTCCTGCTTCTCGGATGTACAGATAAGCGACTACTATGTACTTCGTTAATAATCATCTGAATCAACTCTGAAATTCTCAAAACTTTTGATCTCTGAACTCAAACAATCATCGAAATCAACTTGAAACTCTAAATCAGAAATCGACTCACACTGAACCCGTTTTGCTTGCAGTTCATTATCAAACTTTTGAGCTTCACATATCTGTTGTTGAAATAACGGTTTCACTTTCAATTTAGCTAATATCGAACCATCATCAGACAAAGCCAATTTTGTTTTCAAAGTGCGTAAAGCGAATAAAGACTTTCAGCTCAAAGCATCAGCGACTACGTTCGCTTCCCCCAGATGATAATCAATTACTAATTCATAGTCTTTTAACAATTCTAACCATCTCCACTGTCGCAAATTCATGTCTTTTTGAGTCATCAGATATTTCAAACTTTTGTTATCGCTATAGATATGACATTTCTCACCGAATAAGTAATGACGCCAAATTTTCATTGCGAACACTATCGCGGCTAACTCTAGATCATGTGTTGGATATTTCTTTTTGTGCGGCTCCAGCTGTCTCGAGGCATAAGCTACCTCTTTACCTTCCTGCATTAAAACACAACCCAAGCCATTTAACGATGCATCACTAAAAACTATGAATTCTTTACTCGAATCAGGTTGAACTAACACTAGAGCTTCAGTTAATAAAGCTTTCAACTATTCAAAGCTCTGCTGGCAGTTTTCTGACCACTTAAACTTAACATCTTTTTGAAGCAATCGCGTCATCGGAGTCGCAAGCATCGAGAAACCTTTCACAAATCTTCTGTAATAGCTGGCTAGTCTCAGAAAAATACGGACTTCGGTTACATTTCTCGGAGGCGTCCAATCTATAATCGTAAAAATTTTACTTGGGTCAACTCGGATACCCGCAGCTGACACTATATCTCCCAGAAAACCAACCTCTCGTAGCCAAAACTCACATTTACTAAACTTTGCAAACAACTATTTATCTCTCAAAGTCTGTAATACGATTCTCAAATGCTCGGCATGTTTAGATTTATCACGGGAGTAGATCAAAATGTCATAAATAAATATTACTACAAATCGATCTAAATATGGCCTGAAAATCTAGTTCATCAGGTCCATAGAAATAGCAGGTGCATTTGTTAATCTAAAAGGCATAACTAGAAATTCATGGTGTCCATACCTTGTTCTAAATACTGTCTTTGGCAAATCCGAGTCTTGAACTCGCAACTGGTAATACCCCGATCTAAAATCAATTTTTGAAAACACTGTTGCCCCTTTTAACTGATGAAACAAATCATCTATTCGTGGCAAAGGGTATTTATTCTTGATCGTCACTTTGTTGAGCTGTCGATACTCTATACACATTTTCATCGTGCCATCTTACTTTTTCAAAAATAACACCGGTGCACCCCAAGGAGAAAAACTCGGTCTAGCAAAACCTCTATCTGTCAATTGTTGCAACTAAGCTTTTAATTCTTTTAACTCTCTCGGTCTAGAAAAAACTCTATCTGTCAATTTTTACAACTGAGCTTTTAATTCTTTTAACTCTATAAGAGCCATTCTGTATGGAGCTATTGATATCGGCATTGTACTCGGTACTAATTCAATACCAAACTCAACTTCTCTGATAGGTGGTAAACCCGGTAACTCTTCGAGAAATACGTCTGGATATTCGAACACAACTGGTATTGATTCAATCTTTATTTCTGTCACTTTCGTATCAAGTACATAAGCAAGATAAGCTTTACACCCTTTTCTCACAAATCTCTGAGCTAAGATAGACGAGATCACAACTGGTAAACTATTCAGATCATCAAATTCAATTCTAATAATCTCATTGTTCTGACATTTTAGTTCAATCATCTTTTGTCTACAATCCACTATAGCATTATGCATCGTTAGCCAATCCATACCCAAAATCATATCAAATTCATCGAATGGCAACAACATCAAATTAGCCAAAAAATAGAAATCTCGATGCATTAACGGACATAAATCCATTATCACATAAACATCAATCAAACATAATTACATTGTCCCTTATAAGGCTTTACGAGACCTTAAAACATGCTTAGAAGAGGTTTGAGACTAAACTAATAGGAAATTTTCATGCTTACAGGGATCACATGCCCATGTGAACAGGCCATGTGCCTCACATGGCCATGGACATGCCTGTGTCACAGGCTGTGTGGAAATAGGGCATACATACTGACTTATATCACACGGCCGGAGACATGCCCGTATGCCATGGTTATGTGAAAATAGGAGGGTATACTGACTTAGGTCACATGACTGGCCACACGCTCATTTGCCAGCCCGTGTGCCACCCACGATCGGTACACACGCCCGTGTGTCTAAGCCGTGTAACTCACTAACTTGTTTTAACTAAGTTACAGCAGGCACACCGTCGAGTCACACAGCTATGTGCTCAACTGTGTAGGGCGAAATTAGGCTTGGTTTAAGCCACATTTCTCACCCTTACTCAAGCATACATAAACCACATCATTTTGTACCAATTCAATACATTTACCAGCAGCCAAAACATGCTATTTCATATACATTTCACGCCATTTAAAATCCATCTATTCAACAATAAATTCATAATCATAGACTTACCAGTTCATCATCTTAAAACCAAGCCACAACATGCCATTTTGCAAACAACAATGCACCAATTGAAAACTATATAACCATTACAACAACCATACCAATTATGCCAAAATACAAGGCAATTTATACATTACATATCACTTACCAAACTCATAAATTAAGTCAACCTAATTGGCCAAATACACACCAACATTTACATCATTTACAAGCCAACTCTCATGGCTATTATCATAACTCAAAACATTTCATCATAACTCAAAACATATCATCATAACACTAGCCTATACATGCCATATACCATATTTACAAAGCATCAAAAGTACAAACAATTTGATCGATAGTGTGATGATGTTTCCTGATGATCCCCGAGTCTGAGCTAGCTTTGATTATCTATAAAACCAGGAAAGAACACACAAAGTAAGCTTAAAAAGATTAGTAAGCCATAAACAAATAAATTATCTTGTGAAACATCATCATTCCCATCATATATACAAATTATGAATAAGCACATATAAATTCACAAACTTTTCTCATTGTATATCTATTCAAGAAACACATGTAAATTCAACAAATAATTCTCTTTTCAAGACTCGTATGAATCTCATACGTACTTGTATCACTTAATTCAATCACACATTCTTTCTCGTCTTGACATTGCCCGTTGAACCTTTTTGAATCATTAAGGATACTCGAAAATCACATATAGCTCATACAATACCATATCCTACATTTGGTCTTACATGTTATCACATATCGATGTCAATAGTCCAGCTATGGTCTTACACGAAATCAAATAACGATGCCAATGTCTCAAATAGGGTCTTACATGTAATCACATAACATAATACTGATGTCATAACATTTGTATCCTATACTATTCCCAAGGAACGTACGGAACTTTCAGATATTGTAACCCTGTTGATTCTTGCTTGTATTTGATCATTCAATATTTAATGCTGTTCAATGACAAATAAACATATATAATTCAATTTAAAGACATTTATTTGCATATGAACTTACCTCGTATTCAAGATTGACGGACCGGATCGACTATTCGATAACCTTTGATTTTCCCCGATCTAAATCTGATTTCTTTCTTTCTTGATCTATATACATTGAAAATTAACTCATTTATTCATCAATTCATTCAATTCAGTCCACAAACACATATTTAGGCATTTTTACACTTGAGCCCTTAAAGTTCCACATTTTTACAATTTAGTCCTAATTCACAAATACACAAAATTTATAAAATTTCATTAAACCCAAACCTAGCCGAATTCTCTATAAGTCCTTAACAGCCCATTCTTTTCATTTATTCACACATTTAACTACATATTTTACACCTTTCACAAATTAATCCCTAAATTGTATTTTTACCTGAAATCACTTTACAAAACATTTAAATCTATCAAAAATTAATCATTTTCCATTATCAAAGATTTAAAAGCTTAAGCATTCAACAATGGCACCTCATGAAATCATTAACAAATTTAAAAATTAAGGCACGAGCTATCTAGAATACGAAGCAACGATTACAAAAACGTAGAAATTGTCAAAAATCGAGCAAAGAACATACCTTAATCAAGAACAATAAGGGCCAAACCCTAAAACAACACCTTTGACTTCTTTTCTTTTGATTTTCGGTTGTAGATGAAGAAAATAAAGATGAAAATGGTGTTTGTTTTATTTATTTTACTTAATAACTAAATTACCTAAAACATTTTAATCATCTAATATATGGCCATCTATGCCAAATTCCACTATCAATGATCCAATAACATCATAAGGACCTTTCATTTAATAAATCATAGAAATTAGACACCTTTAACAAGTAGAATGCAACTTTTGCATTATACGCGATTTGGTCTTTTTTCTCAAATTGAGCTATTAAACGATAAAATTAACTCACGAAATTTTTACACATATATACTATCATGCTGTAAACACCAAAAATAATATTAAAATAATTTTTTGACATCAGATTTGTTGTTCTAAAACCATTGTTCCGATTTAGCTAAAACTGGGCTGTTACACTACTGCTCAGAAGAGACCTAAAGTGACATGTTTCTTCCAAGAGCTAGGTCTCAAGTTACCTGGCATATGTCTATAGGCCTTATCACGGTACCCTGCACTATTTTTTCTTCATGACATATGATCATTGCTGTATGTCTAAAGTTTACTACAAGTATCTGTCGAGTACTAGCTCGTATCATTCAATTACGATCCAAGTAATCCAACCTTTTCAGAATTAGATTCTATTTTATGGGCATACTGCACATTTATCTATGTCTAGTGAATGTACGCATACACTTTGGAAATAAAGCAATTGAATAAAACAATAAATTAAGTCTAATATATGCTTCAACTATTAAATAAAATAAAAGTTTTCATCTTATAATCCCAACCCTATGAGATTTAGCTCATGGATTGATGATTAAAATTCAAGATCAAAATAACATCCGACATCATTTTGATCAAATTAATTCACAGAGAATAGAATAAGAAATAAAGGAAGAACTTAGGAAGATGGTTTTCGCCAAATCAATCCTCAATCCAGCAGCACAGCATCCTGTGATGGCTGAGAAGGACTGCCTTCGGTCTCCCCTTTTCGTCTCTACTCAATCGCTACTCTCTATTTTTGCCTCCGTATCTTCACACTTAGGGCTTCCTTCCTTCAAAATTTTATAGGCTTTTTTTCTTCCTAGAATAGCTCCAATAGCCCAGGATATCTTCTCCTATTTTTTAGGCAGATTTTTTTGGTACAAGTAGAGTTGAGCTGAAACTAGTATGCGCTGAATGTTGACACAGCCATCTTCCTAAATTTCCATGGCATACAAGATGGCAAACTATCCAACCTTTTTCCCCGATAAACCTTCACTCCTTTATTTATTTCTCGTATCCTGCATCTGCCAAACCACCAAACACAACCCTTCCGCATGCAATTAAAAGTACCTAGCATATAAACATAGTCCAAGCTTCTAATGCAAATGATAAAAATACTAATAAAATGTCCTAAAATACCACTAAGTGTACCTAAGTACAAGAAATTAGCTACGTCTAAAGGTATGAAATATAGCTCTTTTCAAGAGTTATCAGTCACATATCAAAATTTCATAAAATACTCATTTTTATCATGCTTATCTCTATTCAATTCACAATATTTCATATCATCTCATATAAACTGAATCATGAGACAAGTAGAATGCTTACCTCACATAAGCTTATTTGTAACAAATCATAAATATGTATATTAAACTCAAATCATGAAAGCACAAATCGTATTTCTTACTCATCTATGGCTTTTGAATTTTGTTTCTCTTGAGACAACTCAATGTTGTCTTTAGCTACATCCGGTAATTCAATTATAAAAATGTTAATAGATTTCTGTAGCAGCCCATTTTCAATGAGATCAGAACAGTGGTTTCGGGACCACAAATTCGAGCCAAAAATAATTTTTTTATTTTTATTTTATCGTTGGCATTATGATAGAAAGGTAACATGAAAATTTTGATATGAAAATTTTACCAATTGTGTGTTTAATTAGGGAAATGACTAAATTGGATAAAATGCAAAAGTTGGGTTCTAGTAGCTATAGGTATCAAATGGCTATGAAATTCAAAACTTAAGGTCCTTATATGGTAATTAATTAAAAAGAAAAAAATCATCTGTTTTCATATCATCTTCCCCAATATTTCCATGGAAACCCTAGGAGAGAGGAAGAAAACTTTTCAAGCTTAAAAAGGTATGAAATCAAGTCCCATTTTTAGTAATTTCTATATTTTTAGAGTCGAGATAGTCTAATCTTTCTATTTAGGGGATTTATTTGAAAATTTGTCAAGGTATGAAATTTGGGTCATGGATGAATATGCTAAAAATTAGAAATTTATGGTAGAAAATGAAAAGTTCTTCATAGATAAACAACTTTTACAAAGCAATTTTTGATGAAAACTTGATTTAGGGACTAAAATGAAAAAAGTGGTAAAATCCATAGAAAATTCTAAAATTTGTGAAATGTATGTGCTGTAAATGCAGTATATAAATTTTGGCTAGGCTTGGAAAGAGGGTTAAATTTCATGAATTTCATTTTTCGAGCCTAGGGACGAAGTCAAAATTTTTGAAAAAGATAGGGGCAAAATGATAATTTTGCCTAAGATGTAATAGGATGCAAATGTATATGAATTGTGATAGATTAATAGTTAAATTTACCCATATAGATCTGGAAAGACCAACTACGGAATTAGATCGAGGAAAGCAAAAGGTTTCAGATTAGTTGAAATTCAAATACAAACCATTTTCAAGGTAAGTTCGTGTAACTTAAATATGTACGTTAATATACTTAAATTGAATTGTACGATTGTGTTGATATGTATGAGATGATATACATAATTGAATAGTCATAAGTTGTGAAATATAGACAAATTGTCGTGTTCCGGTTAAATGTTGAATTTTGATGGATTAAGGTGATTTCTTGAATCAAAATAATACTGCATATGTTGTAGATAGAATTTAGCTCGGACGGGTAATTCTAATGTAAGCCCTCTTGAACTTATATTATAGATTGGATTTAGCCCGGATGGGTAATCCAAATTAAGCTCTCTAGAGCATATGCTATGGATAGAATTTAGCCTGGACTGGTAATCCTGTTGTAAAATGTGTGGCTCAAGAGTGTGGCTTTTTATTATGTACCCTAATGGTTACTTTTGCACATGAGTATACTACCCGAACATCCATTGAAATTTCAATAGTTCGATGGAAAAGACTCTTATAATGTGGAAAGGTGAAATTTAGTGGAAGTTTGTGATGTGATGAGCTCATCTATGTTTACTTGATATTTTAGGGCCCCGAGTGTCCATTTAAGGGACGTTATGATTGATATCGAAAAATGTTTAGTAACTAGTATAAATTATCTGTGAATGATCTTTAAACTTCGATAATACTCTGTAACCCTGTTCTGGCAACGGATACGGGTTAGGGGCATTACAATTTCACTTATTCAAATGAAAACAAATAATCAAGTATATTTTGTATTTTATTCATTTTAGGCCGTGTATCCGAACTAATCATATTTTTTTATATTTAACATCGGATCAAAATCTAATTTCATATTCATTCATTAGGGACCTTGTACTTTTTATCTATAGCATAATTTCATGAAAACTTTCAATTTATTCAATTTAGTTCCTAGTTTCAAAATTCACTTCAGTTTCAATTCTAAACTAATCACTACCTTCTAATACAATTTCAAAAAATTTTGTACTTAACATATATATGTACGAATTTCAAGCTTGATCCCATCTGTAGCACCCTTTACTCACATCTGATGCCGGGATAGGGTTCGAGGTGTTATCGGTAATTCACCTTTACAATCTTACTCAATCGAGTTACTAAATTTCACTCGTGATTTCACACTTTTCAAACGTGTGTACTTTGTCTCTTATACAGGCCTCCGAGGCCTAAAAACACTCCTAGAGATTGTACGGAACAAAAACCAAGATTGTTCAATAGACTTGGGGTACTTTAGGAAATTTTCCCTTAGTTGAAGTGTAACACGCCTGTGGGGCTTGGAACACGCCTGTGTCCTTTTTCCAGTATGCAACATGGCCAAGGCACTTGCCCGTGGGCTTAGCCTGTGTGTTACACTGACTTCAACCTCACCACTCTGTAAAATATACACGACCAAGGCACACGCCTGTGTGCTTAGCCCATGCTCTATACTGACTTAAAATTTTAGGTGCAGGGCACACACGGTCATAGCACACACCCATGGGAATAGCTCATGTGTCACACACGGCGTAGACACACGCCAGTGTGTCTACCCATGTGGACCTTGTTAGGCTATTTTCCAAGCCTTAAGTCACCCTCTACTAGCCAATTACACTTATAGATCACTATAGCGCATATTTGGGCCAAATTATCCATTTATAAATATGAAACCTTGATTAACCTCATTGCATGTGAACCTCATGTCATTGGTTTCATACATGCTAAGTTAATTCTTATCTTGCATTTAATGATTTATATGTCTGCTTGACATATTAAGATTGGCTCGTTATTATAACTCATTGCCAATTATAACTAAGCCATCGCATATGAATATAAACATGCATAGATTTATAGAGCACAGCCTACTTCAAAATGAGTCAATTCCCATGGCCATAAACAAAAAAAATAAGCATAATTTTTCATGCCTTCACTAGGCAAATCAAATGACATATATAAAAAAATACTCAAAAATTCTATACATGCCATTGGATAATATAGAAATGTCTTTATACCAAAGCTTGTTTAGTTGATAGTGTGTTGACTCTCCAATTGTCTTCAAATCCTTATAAGTCTTTGAGCTCTGAAAAGCAGGGAAAATAGAGGGGTAAGCATTTACATGCTTAGTAAGCCCGTATAATTGGAAAGTAAACTTACTGATTATTTAGCATACAACCATATTAGGCAATGAAATCAACAAGCATAGGATACTTTCCCTATCACATGCACTCAACCATCGATTTAATTACATATCAATGCACCATGTAATTCATCTTAGATAAGTTCATCATTTAAAATATCATCTATACATATTCCTTGTGATAGTTCTGTTGAGTTTCTAGGAAATCTTGATGGATCATCCATTTACCATCAATTCGTACGAATGATCATTTCAGTATGCACTCCCGCGAACCTCACATCTCACCCGATTACAAGTCTAGGCTAAATCCCCCGTAATATAAACTCATAAGGTGATGTTGGGATTGCCAGTCCAGGCTAAATCCCTTATAAACACAAACACCCTTAATGAGCTTGGATCTAAATTACCAGTCCAGGCTAAATTCAGACCCTAATTGGATTATCCGTCCAGGCTAAATCCATAATGCGCACATATTCTTCGGGAGGCTAGATCACTCAAGGAACATCAGTCCAGGCTACATCCTTTTTATACTTGAGATCTTCGGATTACTAGTCCAGGCTAAATCCTTTTCTGCAACACGTGCAGGATCTCAAGTCTCATGTAAATCATGGTTTATCCATCGAATTCCCTTTTTCAACCTCAACCGAGACATTATCCAACAATTCATTATTAAAGATGCAATTCATACATTTTCATGCCATGAATAATGCAATTATCATGCATTCACAAAACATACAATTATGCATGTTACAGGCTTACTTCGAGTTATCCGAACTTACCTGGTATTCGTTTCGGAGCTGTGTTTCGGTTATTCTGAAACCTTGCATTTACCTCGATCGACCTCCGAAATTTGTTCCTCGGGGTCTATAACAACAAAATTATATCATTAATTCACTACATTACACTTTTCAAGTTTAATTTGTACCCCCGGTCCAAATGACCGTTTTGCCCCTAACCTTTGACATTTTTACTATTTAGTCCTTAAGCTCGTATAATGAAACACATGGAATTTCTATCTTACCCAAGCTCGACTGAAACATTTTTCTCTCTTATGGCAGCCCACATTTTCCATTATTTTCTCATTTCTACCACACATTTTAAAATATTTGCAAAGTGGTCCCTACAAGGGCTTTTCATGAAAATCATTTAGGAAAAGATATTTATCACACCTTCAACTTTCATACCCCTCCATAATCCACCAAAATATGTAACACCCCTTACCCATACCCAACGCTGGAATAGGGTACGAGGTATTACCATATCATAATACATACCATTAAATAAAACCGAGACAAAAATATGGCATCCAATTAGATCATGAATCATTATAACATATGCCTTTAACAATATTAGCCAATTTCAATGGCTTTGTACAAAATAATCACAAATCAGTAACTAATATTTTATACCTAGGCAATTATGACACGTAACAAAATAACTAAGCCTACTATACATGCCATAATTCAAAATGTTTAGTTCAAATACCAAAAGTATTGATAGTGCGGGCAGATCTTCAACGATCTCTAACTCCTGTGCTAGCTGGATGACACTATAAAATAAAAGAGAGAAAAGGAAGTAAGCTTATAGCTTAGTAAATAAGTATATAAATAATGAATAAGGAATCTAATATGTTCACAAAATAACTCAACCATATCTATTTTTAATTTCACTATTTACTCCAATTTGATCAAGCCATCCCTCTTATGTCATGTTCACTGAATAAATCATAACGCGAGTTACGGAACTCAAAATTCAAATCCGTAAAATTTTCCTGAAACTAGACTCATATTAATTCTTACTAAAATTTTTCTAGAATTTTTGGTTCAGCCAATTAGTACAGTTTATTAGTTAAAGTTTCCCCTGTTATACAGCTCGACTGATCTGACCTCTATTCACTACAAATTGGTTTTCTCCTATACAAAAGTCAAATAGCTATGAAATTTATTTCATTTAAAACTATACTAAATAAGGAATATAGGCATATAAACTATATTTCTTAATTAGTTTTGTAAAATTTTTAATGATTTTTCAAAGTCAAAACAGGGGATCACGTAGTAATTCTGAACAAGTCTCACAAAAATATAAATATCTCAAATTATAGGACCCCTTTACTTGCTCTGTTTCTTTTACATAAAAATAGACTCATTAAGCTTTAATTTCATATCTCATTCAGCCTCTAATTAAATTCTTACTATTTTTGGTGATTTTTAAAATTCACGTCACTGCGACTGTCCAAAACAGTATTATTGCTAATTCACTCTTTCACACTTTCTTTATATTAACCTCATTTTAACATGCATATCACAATTCATTTTCACCACTTTTCATACATCACAAGTATAGGTCCATGATTACAATGTCACCATAAAATCATCCCGTTGAACACTTCGGATCAATCCTCGATACTTGGTGGTTTCAGCACATAGCTCCACCCATCATATTTCACATAGTTCGGTTCTCTTGTACACATGGTGAACACTTAGTACTACCCATGTGACCTAGCCAGTTTATCTCGTAGCTCTCTTGTCTACATGGTGTCCTTTACTTGGAACCACACATGCGACCTAGCTACATTTATCCTCTCCCGTAGCTCTCTTGTCTACATGGTATACATCCCGTATCACACATGTGACCTAGCTACCACATAGTACCTCGTAGCTCTCTTGTACACATGATGTGCACTCAGCACCATACATGTGACCTAGCTACATACCATCTGTATTATCCAATCTTTTCGAAGGTTCAACCGGGATTTTTCTCTCTATTACTTATTTCCATTCTTCCAATAGTCAATTATGATTCAAAAATCAGCTAAGATATTTATAATATGCTGAAATATAAAACGTAAATAAAGATAATATATTATTTACATACAAACTTACATCGGTGCAAAATATGGAAATTTTGCAATTTAGTCCAAAATCTTTTTCTTCCCCCGTTCGAGGTCGATTCCACGCCTTTCTTGATCTATAACAACACATTTAGCTCATTTAACACTCACACTATCTATTTCAATCCAAAAATACATTATGGACAAATTATGTTTTTGCCCCCTAACTTTTACAAAATTATGATTTTACCCCTAGGCTCGGAAATTTAATTTCAGCCCTTATTCTTATGTTTTATGACATGCTGATCATTTTTCTCTTCTATGGAAACATCAAATTCTCACTCTAACACATAGTTATGAATAATAGGTATTTTTACTAATTATGTTGTTTTGCTCGTTCTCGCTAAAAATCGCTTAGAAAAGATCGTTCTCCTAACCTTAAACATTCATATTCTACCATAAAACATCAAAATACATGCATATTATTCATGGGTAAATTTTTAAACATAAACCCTAACTCGAAATAATGGTAGAAATAGGTAAACCGAGCTATGAGGATTTGAAAAATGTAAAGAACATTAAAAATGGGGCTTGAATGCACTTACTATTGAGCTTGAAAGCTTGGAAAAAACCCTTGGTATGGTGAACATACAAGGTTCGGCCAAGGTAGAAGATGGATGGACAAAATTTTGGCTTCTTTTTCCCATTTTATTTCTTTTACTTACCAAATGACAAAAATACCCTTAAGGCCTTTCTTTAAAATTTTGTCCTATTCATGCCCATTTTTGTCCATATAAAGTATAATGGTCTAATTGCCATTTAAGGACCTCTACTTAAAACCCCCATTTCAATCAACTACCTTATGAACTAGAACACACATTTTTCACCTATTTCAATTTAGTCCTAAACATCAAATTAAACACCTAGTCGTAAAATTTTCAACCTCGGATTCGTGGTTTCGAAACCACTATTCTGTTTTGACCCTAAATTTGGTTGTTACAAAATACAAGCAACTTATGCATGGGTAAATTTTTAAACATGAACCCTAGCATGAAATATGGGTAGAAATGGAGAGAGTAAGCTATCGGGATTCTAAAAATACAAAGAACATTAAAAACGAGGCTTGGGAGCACTTACTATTGAGCTTGGAAAGCTTGAAAACCTAGCTATGGAGAGCATGAAATTTTCGGCAGCTATAGAGAAGAAGATGACTGATTTTGGCTTATTTTTCCCATTTATTTAATTAAAAAGCCAATTGACCAAAATGCCCTTAAGTCCTTTCTTTAAAATTTCATCCATGCAAGCCCATTTTTGTCCAAAAACTTAGAAATTGGGAAAATTGCTCCCCAATACCTTCTAATTTATAATCTACAGAAATTTCATACAAATTGCTTCTAGAATCCAAGTTTTGCAATTTATTCAGTTTAGTCCCTAATTTCGAATTAGACTCCTTACTCAAGGAATTTCTTCATGAAACTTTAACACATGCATAATCTTATATTCTAAGTCTCATAATAATCATAAAATAAATATTTCGATGTCGAATTTATGGTCCCGAAACCACTGTCTCAACTAGGCCCTATTTCGGGATGTTACACCATCAATATTCACTAATGGTAACTTGGGGTTAACCTAGCAATTTGGAAATCTATGACATGGGTGACTTAAATCAAGCATAGATGATTGAAATCTCATTAGAAATCATGAAGAAAACTCAACTAATAGCTTCAATTAGAGGACTAAATGTTAAAGAAATTAAACAAGTTTTTCTTCTTTTCTCACTAGTTTGGAAGACACAAATGAGAAAGAAAGATAAAATAAATATTTTCATGTCGAATTTGTGGTCTCGAAACCACTGTCCTAACTAGGCCCTATTTTGGGATGTATCATTTCTCCCCCCTTAAGGACTTTCGTCCCCGAAAGTCTTACTAGTAAACAGGTTCGAATATTGGTTTCTCATGGTTTCTTCTGGTTCCCATGTAGCTTCTTCCACACCATGTCGGTGCCATAGAACCTTTACTAAAGTCACACTTTTTATTTCTCAACTGTTTAACCTCTCGGGCCAAAATCTTGACTGGTTCCTCTCCGTAAGTCATGTCTAGTCTAATCTCAATCTCCTCTGGTGAAATCACATGAGAGGGGTCTGATCGATATCGTCTTAACATAGATATATGGAACACGTCGTGAAGCTTTTCCAATTCGGGTGACAATGCCAAGCGATAGGCTAATGGTCCAATCCTTTCAGTGATCCCGTAAGGTTCGATAAATCGCGGACTCAGTTTACCTTTCTGACCAAATCTCAACACCTTTTTCCATGGACACACCTTCAGGAATACTCTGTCCCTAACTTGGAATTCAATCTCTTTTCTTTTCAGATAAGCATAAGATTTTTGCCTATCTGATGCCGCTTTTAAACAGTCTTGTATTACTTTAACTTTTTCTTCAGTTTCCCTAATCAGATCCACTCAATAAATCTAATTTTCCTTAAGTTCTATCTAGTATAATGGAGTTTGACACTTCCTGCCATACAAGGCCTCATAAGGTGCCATTTTAAAACTTGTTTGGAAACTATTGTTGTAGGCAAATTCTACCAATGGCATGTTTTTTTCCCAGCTACCCTGAAATTCGAGGATACAACATCGCAACATATCTTCAAGAATCTGAATCGTCCACTCAGACTGACCATTGGTCTGAGGGTGAAAAGCTATACTAAAACTCAACTTCGTCCCCAAGGCTTCTTGTAGCTTTTTCCAGAATCTCGAAGTGAACCTTGGGTCTCTTTTTGAAATAATCGATAATGGTACTCCGTGCAATCTTAATATCTTAGAAACGTATAAGCCAGTCAGTCTATCAAGGGAATAATTTGTCCTTATCGGAATAAAATGAGCCGACTTGGTCAACTTATCCACTACGACCCATATGGCATTTTTCTTTTTCGGGGTCAAAGGCAATCCTGTCACGAAGTCCATGGTAACTCTGTCCCACTTCCATTCTGGAACCATCATAGGTTGTAACAAAACTGAAGGCCCTTGATGTTCAACTTTAACTTGCTGACATACCAGGCATCTTGACACAAACTCAGAAATATCTCTTTTCATACCGTTCCACCAATACATTTTCTTCAAATCGTTGTACATTTTGGTACTTCCCAGATGAATAAACAAACGGCTACTATGTGCTTCTTGCAATATTTTCCAGATAAGTTCATAATCTTTAGGTACACACACTCTCTCTCTGAACATCAAACACCCATCAGGACTAATCCAGAAATCTGATTCAGTCCCTGACTCACATTGAGCCCTTTTTGCTTGCAAGTCACCATCATTAAACTGAGTATCATGAATTTCCTGTAGAAATGTTGGCCTAGCCTCTAACTCTGCCAAGACCAAACCATCATCAAGCAATGTCAAACGAGTATCCACGACTTTCAAAGCAAATAAGGATTTTCAGCTCAGAGCGTCAGCGACCACATTCGCCTTTCCCAGATGGTAGTCAATGATCAGATCATAATCCTTAATTAATTCTAACCATCTCCTTTGTCTCAAATTTAATTCTTTTTGAGTCATCAAGTACTTCAGACTCTTGTGGCCCGTAAAGACACGACACGTTTCACTATATAAATAATTCTTTCAAGTATTCAAGGCAAAAACAATCGCAGCAAGCTCTAGGTCATGGGTCAGATAATTCTTCTGGTGAGGCTTCAATTGTCGTGAAGCATAGGCTATCACCTTGCCATCTTGCATAAGCACATAGCCCAATCCATTTAAGGATGCATCACTATAGACCACGAATTCCTTTCCCGGTTCAGGTAGCACTAAAACAGGAGCTTCAGTCAGCAATGTCTTTAATTTCTCAAAACTTTGTTGACAGTTTTCTGTCCATTCAAACTTAACATCCTTTTGTAGCAACCTCGTCATTGGAGTCGCTATCATAGAAAATCCTTTTACAAACCTTCGATAGTAACCGGCTAAGCCCAAAAAGCTTCTAACCTTGGTTACATTTTTAGGCAATTTCCAATCAACAATAGTAGAGATTTTACTTGAATCAACTCGGATGCCTTCACCTGAAACAATATGACCCGAAAATCCAACTTCTTGGAGCCAAAATTCACTCTTGCTAAACTTAGCATACAATTGTTTTTCTCGTAAAGTCTGCAATACAATTCTCAGGCGCTTCGCATGTTCTGTCCCATTTTTGGAATAAATCAAGATGTCGCCAATGAACACAACAAAAAACTTATCCAAATATGGTCGAAAGATCCTATTCATTAGATCCATAAATACGGTCGGTGCATTCGTCAGCCAAACGGCATAACAAGAAATTCGTAATGACCATACCTCGTCTTGAAAGTTGTCTTTGGCATATCGGATTCCCTGACACGCAACTGATAGTAGCCAAACCTCAAGTCTATCTTAGAGAACACAATGGATCCTCTCAAATGATCGAATAAATCATCAATCCTTGGTAAAGGACACTTATTTTTTATGGTTACCTTATTCAGTTGCCGATAATCAATACATAATCTTATTGAACCATCTTTCTTCTTTACAAACAACACGGGGGCACACCAAGGTAAAAAACTTGGCCTTGCGAATCCTTTATCCGTCAACTCTTGCAACTGTGCTTTTAACTCTTTTATCTCGATTGGTGCCATTCTATACGGAGTGATAGAAATAGGAGTTTTCCCTGGCACCAAATCAATACCAAACTCAATTTCTCTCTCAGGAGGTAATCTTGGTAATTCCTCCAGGAATACATCTGAATACTCACATACTATCGACACAGACTCGATCTTCAACTCTGTTTCCTTAGAGTTCAATACAAATGCAAGATAAGCTTCATACCATTTACTCATGTACCTCTGGGAAACCATTGTCGTGATTACATTCGGTGCGAACCCAATTCTCTTGATTTGACCCGTAGAGTCTCACCATTCAGACATTTTAACTTAATATACTTACTAC
Organism: Gossypium longicalyx; assembly: GCA_025698465.1. Taxonomy (NCBI): domain Eukaryota; kingdom Viridiplantae; phylum Streptophyta; class Magnoliopsida; order Malvales; family Malvaceae; genus Gossypium; species Gossypium longicalyx. Next base: position 40,200,718 of record CM046998.1, on the reverse strand, counting down.
CACAATTCACAGTTACATCATGAAGGGCTAACCAATCCATACCAAGTATTACATCAAATTCATCAAATGGTAGCAACATAAGGTTAGTCGAAAAACAATTACCTTGAATCATCAAAGGACAATTCTTATAGACTTTATCAACTAGAACTGATTTGCCTAATGGGTTCGACACTTTAATAACAAATTCTGTAGGTTCGACGGGTATATTCATACTAGACACCAATCTCATGCAAACGTAAGAATGCGTCGACCCCGAGTCAATTAAAGCAATAATACTCGTATTAAAAAGATAAAAAGTACCCGTAATAACGTCAGAAGCAGAGGCTTCCTCTCGAGCACGTATTGCATGCATTCTTGCCGGGGCTCTAGCCTTTGGTCTTGTAGTATCTTTAGCTGCGACCCGACTGCCACTAGCACTTTCAGGGTATCTTGGAGGTTTACCTCGTGCCATAGGAGCATTCAACTTCAGGGTTACTTCCATTTCTTTTTCCATTCGATCTGGGCAATCTCTGAAAAACTGGTCAAGAGAGCCACATCTGAAACACACACCGCTTTTTACTCAGCACTCTCTGAAGTGAAATTTGTTGCAGCTCTTACACTTCGGCTTTTGATCATCTACACTCCCAACACTAGCCATCATCGGGGAGGAAGACTTTTGACTTCGTCATCTAGGACCCTTCGCTCTACCCGAATATCCTATTGATGAAGTGGAGCATTCATGCTGGCCCCTAGCTTTCTTCATGGAGAATGAGAGTGTTTTACCGCTGGTCCTTTTGCTTGCAACTCGAGCCTCTCTTTTTGCTTGCTTTCTTTCATTATTAAGCTCCTCGACTTTCTTGGCCCGATCATCCAATGCAGTGAACTCTCGCATTTCAAGAATTCCGATCAACAATTTGATGTCCTCATTCAGACCCTCTTCGAAGCATTTGCACATTTTTGATTCAGTTTGGACCCATTCAGTTGCGTACTGACTTAGCCGTATGAACTCTCTCTCATATTCCACTACAGTCTTGTTCCCTTGTTTGAGTTTCAGGAACTCCTTTCGCTTCGAGTCTAAAAACCGTTGGCTAATAAATTTCTTCCTAAACTCTGTTTGGAAGAAATTCCAAGTAATATTTTCCTTCAACACTATCGAGGATGCAACCTTCCACCAGTGGTATGCAATATCCTTCAAAAGGGACATGGCACACTTCAAACACTCCTTGGGTGTGCATGACAATTCATCTAGCACTCGTGTAGTATTTTTGAGCCAGAACTCAGCTCTTTCAGCATCATCATCGACTTTCGCTCTGAATTCCTCAGCCCCATACTTTTTAAGCTTGTCTACAAGGGCCTTACCGATTCTTACTAGTGCCATACCTCGTAGCACATCCTCATCAGGTTGGTTAGAGGGCGGGGGCGGTCGTGGTATGTTGGGGCGAGTCCTTAGATAATCCCCAAACCCCATCATATCAAAGAAGGCGGCTCAGGCCTCTTCCCGGCCTTCAGACATAAGTCTCCTAATACTACTAGATACAACTCGTTGTACGAAAGCTGGAGCATGGCTCTCGGCTCTCTCGGACTCATCTTGTACTCGATTGGAAGACATTTACTATATTCAAAACAATTTAAACAATTTAGGAGATGTCACACTATCAAGATTCGAAATATAGCATGTATAGCGAACTTTAACATCCTCTACAGTAGTCCTAGAATCGACTAAACTGTAGCTCTGATACCACTAAATGTAACACCCCTCACTCGCATCCGATGCCGGGATAGGGTTCGAGGCATTACCGGTAATTCACCTTTACAAACTTACTCAATCGGGTTATTGAATTTTACTCGTGATTTAACACTTTTCAAACATGTGTACTTTGTCTCTTATACAGGCCTCCGAGGCCTAAAAACACTCCTAGGGGTTGTACAGAACAAAACTAAAACTGTTCGATAGACTTGAGGCACTTTAGGAAATTTTCCCTTAGTTGAAGTGTAACACGCCCGTGGGGCTTAGAACACGCCCGTGTCCTTTTTCCAGTATACAACACAGCTAAGACACTCGCCCGTGGGCTTAGTCCATGTGCTACACTGACTTCAACCTCACCATTTAGTAAACTATACACGGCCAAGGCACATGCCCGTGTGCTTAGCTCGTGCTCTATGCTGACTTAAAATTTTAGGTGCAGGGGACACACGGTCATAGCACACACCCATGGGAATAGCCCGTGTGTCACACATGGCCTAGACACACACTAGTGTGTCTACCCATGTGGACCTTGTTAGGCTATTTTCCAAGCCTTAAATCACCCTCTACTAGCCAATTACACTTATAGATTACTATAGCGCATATTTGGGTCAAATTATCCATTTGTAAATATGAAATTTTGATTAATCTCATTGCATGTGAACCTCATGTCATTGGTTTCTTACATGCTAAGTTAATTCTTGTCTTGCATTTAATGATTTATATGTCTGCTTGACATATTAAGATTGGCTCGTTATTATAACTTATTGCCAATTATAACTAAGCCATCGCATATGAATATAAACATGCATAGATTTGTAGGGCATAACCTACTTCAAAATGAGCCAATTCCCATGGCCATATACAAAAAAAATAAGCAAAATTTTACATGCCTTCACTAGGCAAATCAAATGACATATATAACAAAATACTCAAAAATCCTATACATGCCATTGGACAAAATAGAAATATCTTTATACCAAAGCTTGTCTAGTTGATAGTGTGTTGACTCTCCAATTGTCTTCCAATCCTTATGAGTCCTTGAGCTCTAAAAAGTAGGGAAAAGAGAGGGGTAAGCATTTACATGCTTAGTAAGCCCGTATAACTGGAAAGTAAACTTATCGGTTATTTAGCGTACAACTATATTAGGCAATGAAACCAACAAGCATAGGATAGTTTCCCTATCACATGCACTCAATCATCGAGTTAGTTACATATCAATGCACCATGTAATTCATCTTAGATAAGTTCATCATTTAACATATCATCTATACATATTCCTTGTGATAGTTCCGTTGAGTTTCTAGGAAATCTCGATGGATCATCCATTTACCATCAATTCGTACGAATGATCGTTTTAGTATGCACTCCCGCGAACCTCACATCTTACGGCGGGATTGCAAGTTCAGGCTAAATCCCTTGGAATATAAACTCATAAGGTGATGTCAGGATTACCAGTCCAGGCTAAATCCCTTATAACGACAAACACCCTTAACGAGCTCGAATCTAAATTACCAGTCCAGGCTAAATTTAGACCCTAATCGGATTACCCGTCCGGGCTAAATCCATAAGGCACACATATTCTTTGGGAGGCTCGATCACTCAAGGAACACCAGTCTAGGGGTATGGACCAATTATTGAGATAAAAGGAACAACAATTATTCTTAATTATTATCTCAAAACCAATTTTGTCTAAACAAGAAATTGAAATAATGTTTTTATTCAAACTAGGCAGAAAATAACAATCCTCTAAAATTAAACCAAGTCCACTAGGCAAAGATAAAGTATATGTTCCCACAGCTAATGCTGCAACTCTTGCTCCATTTCCAACTCGCAGGTCCACATCTCCTCTAGCCAAAGTCCTACTCCTTTGTAGTCCCTGTACAGAAGTACAAATATGAGGACCACAACCAATATCTAATACCCAAGAAGTAGTAGTTGATAAATTAATATCAATAACATAAATACCTGAAGCAGACGTTCTGCTTGCTTTGGCCTTCGTGATTTCCTCAAGATAGACAGAGCAGTTTCGCTTCCAATGTCCAGTCACACCACAATGAAAATAGTTTCCTTCCTTAGACACCCCACCTTTAGGTTTCAGTGCAGCCTTTCCTTTTCCAAGATTGGGCTTACCTTTGCCCTTAGGCTTTGTCGGAACTTTGGCATTTCCCTTACCCTTATTGTTACGGACCATCAGTATAGGCTTGGGTCCAACCTTTTTCATGTTGCCTTCAGCAATTTGTAACATGCTAAGCAATTGTGGCAAAGTCTTGTCAATTTTATTCATATTGAAATAGAGGACAAACTGGCTGTAACTATCCAGCAACAATTGCAGAATAACATCAGTGGCCAACTCTTGGCCCAATGGAAACCCAAGCTTAGACAGGCTTTCAATATAACCAATCATCTTAAGGACATGAGGTCCTATTGGGCTTCCTTCAGCCAGCTTACATTGGAATAGGGCCTTAGAGTTATCGAACCTCTCTTGCCTTGCTTGCCCTTGATATAGTTCTTTCAAGTGCTCGATCATATCATAAGCAACCATATCCTCATGTTGCTTTTGAAGCTCGGGATTCATAGTGGCAAGCATAAGACATCCAATGTCTACCATATCATTGAGATGCTTCTTGTAAACATCTTTATCAGCCCTCGAGGCATTAGCAAGTGGTTCATCAGGAAGTGATTTTTCAATGACATATAATTTTCGTTCTTGTTTGAGGATAATTCTCAAGTTACGGAACCAGTCAAGAAAGTTCAAACCATTCAATTTGTCCTTCTCAAGGACGGATCACAATGAGAGTGTATTAGTGTTTGCAGCCATAATATATCTACAACAATAAAATATGCATGTGAATAAATTTACCAAGTTTATATCAATCATTAAAAGGACTTTATTATATGATGTTTCCCACTATTCTATTTAAAAATTAATAACCCTCATATATTAATTTCGGAAAGACTTTCTTGAAAGTAATCCTAGTGGGTCAAGGATCCATATTTCACCTCCTCTTAAGTCAGCTTTGGCTTTACTCTCAAGATTATGGTTATTTAGTTAAGCAACACTTGCTAATTACATCATATGTAACTCCTACAATTTGGTGAACAACTCTTGTTCTAATCATCTTATGATTTATCCAAATTACTTGCCTCTAGGTTTCTAATCCTATTAGAGTAACTTATTTAAGTCATTAACCAATTTTTAACCAGCGAATATCACTTGTTTATTCTTCGCGTTTAACCAAGATAAATACTAGTACTTCGCTTTGGTAAAACCTACATAGTATTGATCGAGGCCTTAACGAGGGCATAAATTGGAAGGCCATGTTGACTTAATATTTTAATAGAGGGATTTTATTAGAGTATTACATCTCACCGATTATGGTCTACTTTAGTCCATTTAATCTTTTAATTGATCTCATCAATTAATGGGGTTTATTATTACCAAATTTGCATGCTTTAGACATCCATAGCATCTCATACATGAATAAGTAAAACAATAAATAAATGCAATAGTTATTGCCCATAAACTATGGTGGTTCAACCCAAGCCAATAGGACAACCAAAAGGGAACCTAAAGGTGTAAGCCGTTTCACAAGATGTCGATCCACACTAGTCGGCCCATCTTCCTTCTCGTCTAGTCCACAACAACTTTTACAAATTACAAAATTTAGAAACTCGTTTTGCATACGAGGGAGTAAGATGAGAAGAGAAATACAAAAGAATAGTAGTAAGGCACGACACGTAGGCCGTATTTATAAAATTACAACCGTTTATCAAATGGGTCATCGAGCTATAACTATGCATTTCAAACACCGTGCATTTCATATATCATTCAACGTTTTTGTTAAGTGAAATATTAAAATATCCTTTCAAACTTTTTATGGCCCATTAAGTTTTATTTATTACAAAACATACTGAAAGACGATGGGGACCTGAGGCGGTCGAAGGGAGTGGGCCGAAGTCCCGTGACCATAGCCGCCTGATCCCCATCCCCGGGGGTGCGAGTGTGGGGGCGGAGCCCCCGCGGTATGGACTAGAGGTGCGAGGGCAGAGCCCCTGCGGTACAAAACTGCATACCCTAGTCGAATGAAACCTCACGATTTGATAACTTTTATCAACAGAATCGTGTTTTTAGGATTTTAATCCTTGAGATTTCATATCGGAACAACCCTTTGTTCCATTGGCCAGTAAACTCTTACTGGAAATTGTAAAATCATCGCTACATCATAACAGATTTATTAAGGTTTACAACAATAACATAAAACCGAATAGGCCATAACACCATGATTAACATTTAATCACTTATCGAAAGGAACAGTTATTAAATTCTGCTTAAACGATTTAAACAGAAAAACATAATAAAATTAAAATATTCATCTCATACAATTGCATCACCCAAGTATTTAAACCCGAGTCCGTATCACACAAGTGGCTCTGATACCACTGTTGGAACGCCGGTGCCTCCAAGGCGCAGTAGAAAAAAATAATTAAAAATATTCCAGCGATCCAAACCATGGATCCATGTGTAAGGAACGTATTGGGGGTGATAAAAGGTTTCGAAATTATCAAAACTTCAATCTGAGTAGACAGCGACGCCTAGGCAACGGGAATCCTGAACCACTATCGAACCAAGCCGCAACTTTTCTGATGTTGGCCTCTACGTAGTCCACCCAGTTGACAATGAGCGGTTGAAAAATCTCAGAAACTATTTCAGTGATTTTATGCTTGACGGCTGCTAGACCCTTTAGCATAGTTTCGGGCTTATTTATATATTATCTCTTTAGGGTTTTTATTTAGCATAGTTTCGGGCTTATTTATATATTATCTCTTTAGGGTTTTTACCTTTGCCATATATAACACCCTTTTAATTGGTATATTTTTTAATGAATATTAATTCATTAAAATTAATCTGAACATAATATTCATCATTAAAATAAATATAATAATGTTTAACCGAAAATTATGATTACATTAATTATAATAAATATTTCGGTAAACTGTATTTATTTAAACTTATATACGAACCAAATTCATATACTAATGAAATTATGTTCTGAATATGTGTACAACATCCTTGTACGTATAGTATGTTCAACAATTTGATTGCCCAATTAAATTAATTCTATAATTAATTTAATTCATCTGACAATCAGAATACAATACCAACTATGTTTTACTCCGTTCATTTCAACCATAGGGTGTGACCCTATAGGTTCTTGTAACGTTAGCAGTAATATTAGAACGATTCTAATGTTACAAACAATGAGTGACATCTAGCAATGCATCATTGCTACCTAAGTTACGAGAAGTCATGATTCGACATAACCTTTTGTGATTAACCTTTCATGCATTAATCCTTATGTCCTATACCTTTGGAATAGACACAAGTCATGGAATAGTCACACTTGCATAGTCCATCCCATGTTTCTTGATACTTTAAGTGAACTATGATACACAAATAGCTATGACATCTCATATCAACTTATTTGAGCATGACCATGCATTTCTAGTCTCACTCAATCAAGTGGCCTAAGATATTACTCCCATTATGTAGGAGGGACTTATCCTATATTGATCAACCATATCCCTCTACATAGATTGTAGTATATCCAACAGCAGTCTTTATAGAACAGCCAGTTACGATGTTCGTTTGACTATATCAAAACACGATGTTGGGATAATGATGATTTCAAGTATGAGGATCATATACATATTAATCACTATGAGTAATGTTGTGACAATTACATAATAATCCAAGAAACATACTCATAGCAGGTCAGTCCAATATGTTGTTCTCTAACAAACATATTCATGCATTGATTTTGACACTCCATATCAATGACAACTCTTTATCATCAATCAACTACATGTTAGTCTTCATGCATTATTGTTGTCCTAGTCAACAATAATACTTGACTAAGGATCTTTTAAGAATAATCATATTATTCTCAGGACATTATTATAAAACAGTTTATTTATGTACACAGAAAAGAAACTGAAATAATAATGGCAACGCCTTATATCAATAAACATGATAAATCAAGTATGTTATTACAACCATCTCGTGATTGATCTTTGGGCATACTCTTACACAAGGAACACCAGTCCAGGCTAGATCCTTTTTATACTTGAGATTTTTGGATTACCAGTCCAGGCTAAATCTTTTTCTACAACACATGCAGGATCTCAAGTCTCATGTAAATCATGGTTTATCCATCGAATTCCCTTTTCAACCTCAACCGAGACATTATCCAACAATTCATTATTAAAGATACATTTCATACATTTTCATGCCATGAACAATGCAATTATCATGCATTCACAAAACATACAATTATGCATGTTATAGGCTTACTTCGAGTTATCCGAACTTACCTGGTATTCGTTTCGGAGCTGTGTTTCGGTTATTCTGAAACCTTGCGTTTACCTCGATCGACCTTCGGAAATTGTTCCTCGGGGTCTATAACAACAAAATTATATCATTAATTCACTACATTACACTTTTCAAGTTTAATTTCTATGCCTGGTCCAAATGACCGTTTTGCCCCTAGCCTTTGACATTTTTACTATTTAGTCCTTAAGCTCGTATAATGAAATACATGGAATTTCTATCTTACCCAAGCCTGACCGAAAATTTTTCTCTCTTATGGCAGCCCACATTTTCCATTATTTTCTCATTTCTACCACATATTTTAAAACATTTGCAAAGTGGTCCCTACAAGGGCTTTTCATGAAAATCACTTAGGAAAATATGTTTATCACACCTTCAACTTTCATACCCCTCCATAATCCACAAAAATACAAGCAACTTATGCATGGGTAAATTTTTAAACATGAACCCTAGCATGAAATATGGGTAGAAATAGAGAGAGTAAGCTACCGGGATTCCAAAAATACAAAGAACATTAAAAACGAGGCTTGGGAGCACTTACTATTGAGCTTGGAAAGCTTGAAAACCTAGCTATGGAGAGCATGAAATTTTCGGCAGCTATGGAGAAGAAGATGACTGATTTTGGCTTATTTTTCCCATTTTATTTAATTAAAAAGCCAATTGACCGAAATGCCCTTAAGTCCTTTCTTTAAAATTTCATCCATGCAAGCCCATTTTTGTCCAAAAACTTAAAAATTGGGAAAATTGCTCCCCAATACCTTCTAATTTATAATCTACAGAAATTTCATACAAATTGCTTCTAGAATCCAAGTTTTGCAATTTATTCAGTTTAGTCTCTAATTTCGAATTAGACTCCTTACTCAAGGAATTTCTTTATGAAACTTTAACACATGCATAATATCATATTCTAAGTCTCATAAGAATCATAAAATAAATATTTTGATGTCGGATTTATGGACTATCCCAACTAGGCCCTATTTCGGGATGTTACACCATCAATATTCACTAATGGTAACTTGGGGTTAACCTAGCAATTTGGAAATCTATGACATGGGTGACTTAAATCAAGCATAGATGATTTAAATCTCATTAGAAATCATGAAGAAAACTCAACTAATAGCTTCAATTAGTGGACTAAATGTTAAAGAAATTAAACAAGTTTTTCTTCTTTTCTCACTAGTTTGGATGACACAAATGAGAAAGAAAGAAAATATTTCTATTTTCCTTCCACTAAATTTCATATATATGTATGGCCGTGTTGTATGGCCGTATGACATGCCTATGTCTCAGGCCATGTGGACATGAAATTTGCAAAAATCAAGCCATTATTATCACCAAATCAAGCATGTACCTTAAAGCATTTTGTGCACATGACCAAAGCATCAAAACCATACCAAAACATGCATGAAATGACCAGTTCAAAAGACTAATTCCATTCAACCAATATGCCATATAAGGCACCTCAAATGCATTCATTCAAATCTTACCTAAACATGTATACAGAACACACTTGAATCATGCACATCAAGTCCAATACCTTGACCATATTGAAACTAACCCATCATATACCATATTGGCCATTGAAACATGCACCAAACCATAGCTACATTAATACATACTAATTTGGAATCAAAAGTACCAAAAGCTTATCAATCCAAAATAACATATACATGCCAAACTTATCAACTAACATTCAATTAAATTCCATTACAAGTCCACCTAAACATGCCATTATAACCTTAACCAAAACATCAAAAACTACCAATGTAATCACTGGATAGCGTGATAGATCTCCGACAAGCTTCCCAACCGATCGAGCTTTTTATTATCTATAAAACATAGGAAAGAAAACTATGTAAGCACATAATGCTTAGTAAGTTCATAAAACATGAACATATCATACCATTTTAATGCATAACATTAAAATTAAGCATGATATAATCCAACCATAAGCTTGGCACAAGACTAAGCACCATCAACAACACATGTTAGTGCATTAACACATAATTCATTTGAATTACCATAATGTAAGCTATTTGTACATGAACATGCTTACTTTGAATGCATCATTTTCATAAACATAACATACTTTCACTGAAACTTTCCATTTCAATCCTTGTCATAATATAGTCCATTTGAACATCTACCGTTCCTTTCCTTTTCAAGCCCATTGAACCATTTAGAATAACATCAGATACGCTGGAAAGCATAGACGAAGTGTGCTAAACATATAACCGTAGCTTTCATTTTCCTTTACATCATTCCTCACACGAGCTGTGGGACGTAATGTAAGCTACACGATGCTACTCACATGAGTTGTGGAGTATTCACAGCAAATACAGAACCTCATCCATCGATAGGACATTCAAGACCAGTACTCGAAACATGAAAACCCTAATGACATGTCATTTGTATCCTACGATTTCCTAATGTTCAAACGGGGCTTGATAATCGTCGTGACATCGTTGGATATACATCATTAAATAACATGGTAAATAATACATGAACATATAGATCAATATAACATTAAAATGCTATTTAATCATACGAACTTACCTCGACAAAATAAAGCGTAAAAACATAGTCGATCAATCCAAGGCTTTCGCTTTTCCCCGATCTAAATCTGTATGAGGTCTATCTTGATCAAGATAGATAAATTCAATTCATTTAATATTTCTATTATCCAATTCAGTCCATATTTCATATTTTTGAAATATTACTACTTTGCCCCTAACATTTTAACTTTTTACAATTTAGTCCTTAAGCTCATAAATTGAAATCAAAACAATTTCATCCTCATTTCATTCTAGCTGAATTCATTAGGGACATCTGCCAACTCATACAAGCCACCATTTCACGAATTTAACTTAAATTTTTATCATTTTTACAAATAAGTCCCTAAATGACATTTTTATAAAAATATCACTTTACAAAACAAGTTTATTTATTAACATGGACTCATATTCTTTCATCAAATATAAAAAATCATGCAATAACAGTCATGGAAAAAATCCTAAATCTTTAATATTTTTGCAAATTAATCCCCGGGCTAGCTAGATTAAGCTACAACGACTTCAAAAACAAAGAAATCATTAAAAACAGGATCAAAATTACTTACGTCCAACCTTTGGACATAGCCGAACCTTCAAGCACTCTTCAATGGTGTTTTCTTAACCTAATTTCAGTGGAGGGATGGACTAAAAAGATGATAGGTTTTGTTTTCTTTATTTTGTTTTATGTTAATTATATTAATTACAAAATTAACCTTGGTTATAAACTTAAAATCACTTAATATTATGTCTATCTTTGTCCACTAACAATAAAAATAGTCTAATTACCATCTAAGTCCACTCACATTTAAATTTCATAGCAATTTGACTCCTTTTACTAATAGAACTCTACTTTTGCACCTTTTACGATTTAGTCCTTTTCACATTATTAAGCATGCAAATGTCAAAATTTCTTATCAAAATTTTAATACGACCTTACTAGCATTCCATAGACAATAAAATCATAATAAAATAATAATTTACTTGTCAAATTTGTGGTCCCAAAACCATCGTTTCGATTTTACTAAAAATGGGTTGTTACAACTCTCCCTCCAAAGGATTTTCGTGCCCGAAAATCTTACCAGAAAAGAGGTTCGAGTATTGCACTTTCATAGCTTCTACCGGTGTCCAAGTAGCTTCTTCTATTCTGTGATGTTTCCAGAGAACTTTCATTAAAGTTATACTTTTATTTCTCAATTATTTAATCTCTCGAGCTAAAATTCTGATTGGTTCTTCACTGTAAGTCATATCTAATTGTATCTCAACATCAACAAAGAAAATCACATGTGAAGGATCTGATTGATACCATCGTAACATAGATACATGAAATACATTGTGAATCTTTTCCAACTCTAACGGTAATGCTAATTAGTAAGCTACTAGTCCAAATCTCTCAACGATCTTGTATGGCCCAATATATCGCAAACTAAGCTTTCCTTTACAACCAAATTGAAGAACTTTCTTCCAGGGCAATACTTTCAAAAACACTTTTTCACCGACTTGGAATTCAATGTCTTTCCTTTTCAAATCTGCATAGGTTTTCTGTCGATCCGAAGCTACTTTCAAACTGTCATGTATCACTTTAACCTTTTCTTTGATTTCTCAAATCAAATCAGCACTGAATAAGTTTTTCTCACTGAGCTCAATACAATATAATGGAGTTTGACACTTTCAACCATACAAAGCTTCGTACAATGCCATTTTAATACTAGCTTGATAACTGTTGTTCTATGCAAATTCAATCAATGGTAAAAATCTCTCCACCAGTTACCTTCAAACTTTAAAACACAACATTGAAGCATATCCTCAAGTATTTGAATTACTAGTTCAGACTGATCTTCGGTCTAAGGATGAAATGCAGTACTAAAATGCAATCAAGTACCTAGATCTTCGTGTAACTTACTCCAGAATCGAGACGTAAACCGTGGATCTCTAACAGAAACATTAGAAAGTGGCACACCGTGCAATCTAACAATCTTAGCAACATATAACTCGGCTAATCTCTCAAGTGAAAAATCCATACACACTTGAATGAAATGGGTGGACTTCATCAAACGATCAACAATAACCCACACAACATCTTTCTTTCTTGGAGATAAAGGCAATCCCGATACGAAATCCATTGTGACACGTTCCCATTTCCACTCTGGAATCATCACTGACTGTAATAAACCTGAAGGTACCTGATGCTTAACTTTAATTTACTGACAAACTAAACATCTCGATACAAATTCTAAAATCTCTCGTCTCATACCTAGCCACCAGTACATCTGTTTCAAATCAACGTGTATTTTTTTTGCTACCAGGATGAATAGACAAGCTACTACTGTGAGCTTTCTTCAAGATCTTCTAAATGAGATTAGAATTTCTCGGGACACAAATTCTGCCTTTAAAGTACAAACTGTCATCTTAACACACATGAAAATCTAAATTAGGCGTTGTCTCAATTTGTTTCCGTTTAGCTATCAAAACATCATCACATTTATGAGCTTCGCAAATTTGTTGCAGCAATATCGATCTAGCTTTTAATTCAGCTAAAATTGAACCATCATCAATCAACTTCATTCGCGTGTTCAAAGCTTGAAAAGCAAATAAAGATTTTCTACTCAAAGTATCTACAACAACATTAGCCTTTCCAGATGATAGTCAATGATCAAGTCATCATCTTTCAATAGCTTGAGCCATCTACATTGTCTCAAATTCAAATCTTTTTGCGACATCAAATACTTTAGGCTTTTATGATCCGTGAAGATAAGACATTCTTCTCCATACAAATAGTGTCGCCAAATCTTCAAAGCAAACACAATAGTTGCAAGCTCTAAACCACGAGTCAGATAATTCTTTTCATGCGCTTTCAATTGTCTAGAAGCATACGCTATCACTTTGCCTTCTTGCATTAAAACACAACCTAAAACATTCAATGAAACATCACTATAAATCACAAATTCTTTTCCAGAGTCTAGTTGAACTAACACAGATGCCTCAGTTAACAATGCTTTCAAATGATTAAGGCTTTTCTGACATTTCTCGGACCATTCAAACTTAACATATTTTTCAAACAATCCCATCAACAGTGTAGCAATCATCAAAAATCCCTTGACGAATTTTTTGTAACATTCGGCTAAACCCAAAAAACATCTGACCTCATATGCATTTCTTGGAGGTTTCCAATCTACCACAGCTAAAATTTTGTTCGGACCAACTCTAATGCCATAAACTGATACAACTTGTCCCAAAAATCAGACTTCTTGAAGCCAGAACTCATATTTGCTAAACTTTGTTTTTCATGTAAAGTTTGCAAAACAATTCTCAAATGCTAGGCATGCTCTGTCTCATCTCGTGAATAGATCAAAATATAATTAATAAACACAACAAAAAATCTATCAAAATACTGTTTGAATATTTTGTTCATCGAGTCCATAAATATAGCAGGTGCATTACTCAAACCAAAAGGCATCACAAGAAACTTGTACTGTCCGTACCTAGTTCTGAAAGCAGTTTTTGGCACATCTGAGTCTTTAACCCGTAACTAATAATAACCAGAACGAATATCAACTTTTGAGAATACCGTCGCACCTTTCAACTGGTCAAATAGATCATTGATACGTGGCAATGGATACTTGTTCTTGATCATGACTTTGTTGAGCTATTGATAATCAATAAATAATTGCATGGATTCGTCCTTTTTCTGAACAAATAACATAGGAGCACCCCAAGGAGAAAAGTTGGGTCGAGCAAAGCCCCTATCTATCAATTCTTGCAATTGTGCTTCGAACTCTTTTAATTCAGTAAGTGTCATTCTGTAAGGAGCCATCGATATTGGAGATGTTCCCAGCACCAGCTCAATACTAAACTCAACCTCTCTGATCGGTGGTAACCCTGGTAACACCTCTGGAAACACATTTGTATACTCACATACAACTGGAACCAATTCTAGCTTCAATTCAAAAACTCTAGAATCAAATATATAACAAAAATATGCTTCATAGACTTTTCAAACATATTTTTGTGTCGACATAGCTGAAATAACATTAGATGCACTATCCAGTCTGTTTGAGTCAATTCAAGCTTTTCACTGTTCTGACATATCAACTCAATATGCTTTCATCTACAGTTTACGGCTGCATCATGCAGAGTTAACCAATCCATACCAAAAATCACGTCAAACTCATCAAAGGCTAGTAACACCAAATCAGGTAGAAAGTTGCAACCCTGAATCATCAAAGGACAAGTTTTACAGACTTTATCAACTAAACATATTGACCTCAAGGATTTGTTACTTTAACCACAAACTTAGTAGACTTGAATGGCAATTTCTTATCTGAGACTAAAGTCATGAATACATATGAATTTATTAACCTCGGTCAATCAAAGTAGTAACATTAGTATCAAAGATAGAAAACGTTCCAGTGATAACATCTGGCGCTAAGCTTCCTCTCTATCACGGATAGCATAAGCTCTAGTCAACGCTTGTGCCTCAGATCTCATAGCAGAGTCATTCATCCCACTACGACTATTTATCTCATTTCCAGTGTTCTGTGGTGGCCTACCTCTCGCAACAGTGTTACTCGGTCGAGTAGTCTGAGCCTTTTCTTTATTTGACCTTTCCAGGCAATCTCTGAGATAGTGTTCATATAAACCACATTTAAAACATGACCCGTCTTTCAATCTACATTCACCAAAGTGTCATCAATTACATTGCTAACATTCGGGCTTGTTGTTTCTAACACTGCCTATGCTTGCTATAGACGTAGCCTGAGGTTTCAAGCCTGCATGTTGTTTCCCTCTATCTTTCCCGAAGTAACCCACCGAAGTTGATGAACGGCTATGATATCCTTTTAATTTCTTCAATGGTAATGAGTATGACTTTCCCAAATTTCATTTTCCTGAATCACGAGCCTCAGAATCGCCTTTTCTCTTTTCTTCGCTAAGCTCTTCAGCTTTGTGTGCTCTGTCAACTAAAACCACAAATTCTTTTAGCTTAAGAATCCCAACAAGCAACTTAATATCTTCATTTAATGCGTCTTCAAATCAAGTACACATTGAAGCTTCTGTTGGTAAACACTCTCTAGCATACTTTCTCAATTGCACAAACTTTCTCTCATACTCCGATACTGACATCCAGCCTTGTTTTAGCTAAAAAAAACTCTTTATGCTTCTTATCAAGAAATCTTTGGCTCACATATTTCTTTCAAAATTCAATTTGGAAGAACTCCCAATCTACTCGATCTCTCAGCACAACTGCAACTAAGGTATTCCACCACTGATAAGCCAAATCTTTTAACAATGTTCAACACACTTCAAGCATTCCATTGGTGTACATGATAATTCATTGAAAACTCTGATCGTATTTTCTAACTAGAATTTTGCTCTTTCGGGATCATCTTCAGACCTACCTCAAAACTCTTCAACTCCATACTTACAGATTTTATCAATCAAAAGCTTGCTCACTTGTATTGGTTCCAAACCTTAAGGAACTATGGAAACTAGTTGGGGTACAGGTGGGGGTAGAGGTCGTTGAGCCAATGGGTTCATTCGCATGAACTCGGTGAACCATTTGTTCATCATCTAGAAGAAGGCTTCCTTAGCCTCTTCTCCTTGGCCCTCAGATACGAGCCTACTTCCACTAGATGTTCTTCCGTGAATGGAGGCTTGTGCGTTACTTTCTACCTCATCAGCTCATTTGGATGACATTTTATCTATATGAAAACATAGTTCAAATTGAGTCAGGAGTTATCACACTATCACATGTTATACAATTGTATGTATTTTTAGACTTGTACATGCTACGTTCAATCCAAGAACCAACTAAACTGTAGTTCTGATACCACTAAATGTAACAGCCTTAACCCATATTCGTCGCCGAAATATGGTTACAGAGCATTATCATAAAAACATAACTTTAAAACATACATTTCATATATTAACATAAACATAGCATAAATCATTCATTTACATGCATATCATCCCTTAATCGAGCCTTCGAGGCCTTAAAAACACTTTACAAAAAATTCAGGACTAAAGTGGAAACATTTGGAACACTTAGGAAAAGGTTCAAAAAAATTGAAATGCAAGGGTCACACGGTTGAGCCACATGCTTGTGTCTCAAGCCATGTAACAATCGAAATAGGGACACATGGCCATGTCTGAGCCTGTGTAACTCTTTGAGTTTGGTCACACGACCGAGTCACACGCCCGTGTGCCAAGCTGTGCCACCCTCAAAATGGCCACACATGGCCATGAGTCAGGTCATGTGCTAGATTGTGTAACAGCCTGACCTGCAAACCTTAAAACTTACAGGGGAACACTCGTCCGTGTCGTATGGTCGTGTAACACGCCCGTGTCTCAGGCCGTGTGGACATGAAATTTGCAAAACTCAAGCCATTATTATCACCAAATCAAGCATGTACCTAAAAGCATTTTGTACACATGACCAAAGCATCAAAACCATACCAAAACATGCATGAAATGACCAATTCAAAAGACTAATTCCATTCAACCAATATGTCATATAAGGCACCTCAAATGCATTCATTTAAATCTTACCTAAACATGTATACAAACCATACTTCAATCATGCACATCAAGTCCAATAGCTTGACCATATTGAAACTAACCCATCATATACCATATTGGCCATTGAAACATGCACCAAACCATAGCTACATTAACACATACTAATTTGTTATCAAAAGTACCAGAAGCATATCAATTCAAATTTACATATACATGCCAAACTTATCAACTAAAATTCAATTAAATTCCATTACAAGTCCACCTAAACATGCCATTATAACCATAGCCAAAACATCAAAAACTGCCGATGTAATCACTGGATAGTGTGATAGATCTCCGACAAGCTTCCCAACCGATCGAGCTTCTAATTATCTATAAAACATGGGAAGGAAAACTACGTAAGCACATAATGCTTAGTAAGTTCGTAAAACATGAACATAACTTACCATTTCAATGCATAACATTTAAATTAAGCATGATATAATCCAACCATAAGCTTGGCATAAGACTAAGCACCATCAACAACACATGTTAGTGCATTAACACATAGTTCATTTGACTTATCATAAGGTAAGCGATTTGTACATGAACATGCTTACTTTGAAGGCATCATTTTCATAAACATAACATACTTTCACTGAAACTTTCCATTTCAATCCTTTTCATAATTTCATAATATAGTTCATTTGAACACCTACCGTTCCTTTCCTTTTCATGCCCATTGAACCATTTAGAATAACATCGGATACGCTGGAAAGCTCAGATGAAGTGTGCTAAACATATAACTGTAACTTTCCTTTTCCTTTACATCATTGCTCACACAAGCTATGAAATTGGTCTGCTCACACGAGTTGTAAGTCGAAATGTAAGCTACACGATGCTGCTCACATGAGTTGTGGAGTATCCGTAACAAATACAGCACCTCAACCATTGGTAGGACATTCAAGACCAGCACTCAAAACATGAAAACGCTAATGACATGTCATTTGTATCCTACGAATTCCTAAAGTTCAAATGGGGCTCGATAATTATCGTGACATTGTTGGATATACATCATTTAATTACATGGAAAATAATACAGGAACATATATATCAATATAATATTAACATGTTATTTAATCATACGAACTTACCTCGACAAATAAAGCATAAAAACATAGTCGATTAATCTGAGGCTTTCGCTTTTACTCGATCTAAATCTGTACGAGGTTTATCTTGATCTTGATAGATAAATTCAATTCATTTAATACTTCTATTATTCAATTTAGTCCCTATTTCATATTTTTGAAAAATAACTATTTTGTCCCTAACATTTTAACTTTTTACAATTTAGTCTTTAAACTCATAAATCAAAATTTAAGTAATTCCATCCTCATTTCATGCTAGTCGAATTCATTAAGGACATCTACCAACTCATACAAATCACCATTTCATGAATTTAACTTAAACTTTTATCGCTTTTAAAAATAAGTCCCCAAATAACATTTTCATTAAAAATCACTTTACAAAACGTGTTTATTTATCAATAAGGACTCATAATCTTTCATCAAACATAAAAAATCATGCAATAAAATTCATGGTAGAATCCTAAATCTTTAACAGTTTTGCAAATTAATCCCCGAGCTAGCTAGATTAAGCTACAACAACTTCAAAAACATAGAAATCATTAAAAACGGGATCAAAATTCCTTACATGCAACCCTTGGACATAGTCGAACCTTCAAGCAATCTTCAATGGTGTTTTCTTAACCTATTTTCGGTGAAGGGATGGACTAAAAAGATGATAACTTTTATTTTATGTTAATTTTACTAATTACAAAATTAACCTTGGTTGGAAACCTTAAAATCACATAATATTATGTCCATATTTGTCCACTAATAATAAAAATGGTCTAATTACCATCTAAGTTCACTCAAATTTAATTTTCACTGCAATTTGACTCCTTTTACTAATAGAACTCTATTTTTGCACCTTTTACGATTTAGACCTTTTCACATAATTAAGCATGCAAACGTCACAATTTCTTAACAAAAATTTAATAAGACTTTGCTAACATTCCATAGACATTAAAATAATAATAAAACTCTAATTTACTCATCAAATTTTTGGTCCCAAAATTACTATTCTGATTTTACTGAAAATGGGTTGTTACAATACCTAGGACTTCACTTTCCTTTTCAACCAAAAAAAAAATTTCTTCCACTGAGAGACTTTCAAGAATACTTTTTTGCGTACGGCATATTCAATTTCTTTTTACTTCAAGTCAACATACGACTTTTTACTATTTGAGGCTACTTTCAATCTGTCTTTTATTACTCGTACTTTATCTTCCATTTCTTGCATTAATTTTAGCCCAGTCACCTCTCTCACGCTTAGGTCTGACAACACAAGGTGTTCTACACCGTCGGTCAAACAAAGCTTTATATGGAGCCATTTGAATGTTTGATTGGAATCTGTTATTATAAACAAATCTTGCTAAAGGCAAATAATAGTTCCAACTAGCTCAAACCCAACGATACAAGCTCATAACATGTCTTGGATAACATGCTCTGGTTGACCATCTAATCAGGGATGAAAAGTAGTGATGAAATTCAAATTTGTGACCAAAGATTCATGCAATTGATTCTAGAGTCTCGAAGTGAAACAAGGATCTTAATCCAAGATAATAGACATCAGTACACCATAAAGTCTTACTGTCTCATGAATATACACTTCAGCAAGCTTATGAAGTGACCAATCCATTCTAAATGTCAAAAAATGAGCATATTTTGTTAATCAGTCAATTATTACCTAGTTGACTTTTTTTATTCCACAAAGTTAACAGACCCATAATTGACCACCTCTAGATGTACTAACGTCCAGAGTAGAAATCCTACACAAAATATGTTAAAAAGGTGGTATCCGCAAGTATATGGTTCAAGTTGTAATATGGTTACAACGAAATAGGTGGGTACTCCGAGGATCGTACCCAAGGGAGGCAAGCACTAAATTAATTTTAACCTAAGTACAAATAGAGCTAATTAGTACTTTGAATAAATTATATTACAACTAAACATAAAAAAATATTTTTGGTATTTTAGCAAATAAATAATAAATAAATAATAAAATAACATAAATAGAAAAACTTTGAGAAATTTTCTATGGAAACTGAATCAGCTGACACTATCAAGTGTTAAATGAGCCTATTTATAGAGTTAGGGTTGCCTTCATCCTCATGTTTAATATTTAATTGTGCAGACCAAAACGCCCCTGGCTCGTAAGTTATTCTCATACAGGATCTATGTCGCGACACCCTATGTAACAACCTATTTTTAGTCAAATCGGAACAATGGTTTTGGAACCACAAAATGTTTACAGCATGATTGAGTGATTGTGTGAAAATTTCTTTATCATTTGAATGGTCAATTTGGTAAAAATGACTAAATTACGTAAAGTGTAAAACTTGAGTTCTAACAGCTAAAGGAATCTAATAGCTATAGAATCTTAAAGTTAAGGTCCTTATCTTATAATTAAACCATTAATAGCATGAGTGGACATAAATGGACATCATTTCAATGATAGTGATGGTTTAATGTTAAGGTTAATTTGGTAATTGTTAAATATAAGTTAATTAAATAAAAAAATCCCAAATTAAAGGCATTCATTCTCATGTTTTAACCGAAATTGAAGAAGAAGAAAAAGAATATTAGGGTTCTTCATTCGGCTAAGGCAAATTGATGCAATTAGGTATGTGTTTTGTCTCGTTTTTAATGATTTTTATGTTTTTGATATTGTTGCAACTAGTACTAGCTAGCCTATGGGCTATTTTGCAAAACTGTTAAAGATTTTGAATGATGTCATTGATGAATACATGTGTATTTTGAAGTTTCTTGATAGATTATGAATGCTTGTTTATAGATATACAAGTTTTGTTAAGTGATTTTTAGTGAAAATGCAAAATAGGGATTAAATTGTGTAATGTTAAAAATTTGTGGTTGAAATGTGAAATAAATGAAAAATATAGGCTACTAGGGGCATATTAGTAATTCAGCTAAGCATGGGTGTCTTGAAATTTGCATGAATTTGTGATTTTATGTAATAAGGACTAAATTGTAAAGATGTAAAAGTTCAGGGGCAAATGTGTAAAATAGCCCTAATGTGTGTTTTGGATTAAATAGAATAGAGAGATGATTAAATAAGTTAATTTTGAATACATTTAGATCAAGGAAAGCGAAATTCAGATCTGGACCAGGGAAAAACGAAAGTTATCGAATAAACGACTTATTTCGTCATTTCCACTATCGAGGTAAGTTCGTATATGATAAATTTCAAGATAAATGTATTCCATATGCTTTGATATTGCATAAATTGTGAATATGAGACTGTAGATATGAATGATAATGATTCGACGATAATTTGACATCCGAAATCCCGGTTGAACCTTAGGAATAGTTTAGGATGCTAGCGACATGTCATTAAGGGATACGTTGAGTTGCCTTCAAGCCATGATATAGCACTTCAAGTGCAAGTTATAGCAATTTGGCTTTGAGCCATGATATCAGTACTTCGGGTATAAGTTACCTTGATTTGGCTACGGGCCATGGAATAGGTACTTATCGTGTGAGACCCTTTACTATCTGACTTCTATTACAAATGGTTCAACGGGTAAATGAAAGTTGAGAATGTGTATGAGATTAATACGAGATAGTACAGGTATGTGCATAAACCATTTTAGCATTGAATCGAAGAAATGCTGATGAAATATATATATTTTTGTGAATGAGTATTTGAAAGGTTTGTTAGCTAATGTAAGCTACATATTGGTGTATTCAAATTATTGAATCATGTTTATATGGTTGCTTTAAGTTTATTTCATACAAACTTACTAAGCTTTATAGCTTACATCATTTATTGTTCTATGTTTTATAGTAATTTCGAAGCTAGCTCGGATTCGAAAATCATCAGAGATCGCTTCACACTATCCACCTATCATTTTGGTACTTATGAACTTTGGTGTTTAAGTATATGGCATGTATAGGCATTTTGAGTAATTTTGATTATGAGTTGATAATGATCTTGGATATTTGTAATGTCTTGTAAATATATATGTTTTGGTTTGTAAAATTAGCCATGAGAGTTGGCTTAATTTGGTGAATTTGGTTATGTGCATATATGTGCATATATGGTTGATATTTTGAGTTCATGGATGGATATGTGAATGGCTTATATTGTGAGGCTTATGGATATTAATATAGTAAATGGTAAATGGCTGATATTAGATTTGAATTGAGCTTGTGAATTGGTGCAAAATGATGAATGTTTGGTAAAGGCTTAGTTAGTTGATTTGTATATGTATTTTGGTATGTTTTGATTGAGTAAAACATAAGCTATAAGCATGTTGGTTGTAGTATTGGAAATGATATGAATTAGCCTTGATTGTGGCTAAATTAGATGTTCATTGATGCTTTGAGTTGGTACCATTTGGGTTGTGTAGGTACATGCAAATTTGGGTGGCAAATTGGCTTGTTAAATAGCCTATTTTTGTCCACACGAGCTGAAACATGGGTGTATGTCTCAGTCGTGTGCCCCCTGGTGTTGATTTTGAAATTGAGTCAGTATGCATCACACAACCTCACACACGGGCATGTAACTTGGCCGTGTGGCATAAGTCAGTATACCCTATAGGTTTGGCACGGGCTAGCACACGGCCTGACACATAGACGTGTGTGGCAAATTTTAAGGCACACGGGCTAGCCACATGGGTGTGTGCGTTGCCCGTGTGACCTAAGTCAAAGAGTTACACAGGGTTGGACACGGGCTGAGACACGACCATGTGCTCCCATTTCGAATGTCCACACGACCTTTGACACGGGTGTGTCTAGTGGCTGTGTGAGACACATGGCCTAGCCATCAGAGCATGTGTCCCCTATTTTGAGGAAAATTTTTAAAGTTTTGTGAAAGTTTCATAAGTTATCGGTTTAGTCCCGAACCACTCCTAATGTATGTTTAAGGCCTCGTAGGCTCGTATTAGGGACAAATTGTTGAGATTGAATTATGATTGTATGTATTGTTTAAATGTATGAGAAAAGTATGTTTAAATGTATTGTAAGTCTGGTAATGCTCCATAACCCTATTCTGACGTTGAATACAGGTGAGGGGTGTTACACCCTAGTGCCTATGTCACGCCATCGAAGGTAGTATGCTCGTACATAGAGTAGCTTCAAGGGTGTGTCAATACATCACTTGGTTGTGTTGCGACACTGAAGGCAGTTTTGGAACTGCTGCTCTCTGTTCCCTATGTTGCGACATCAAACTCCCCATGTTGCAACACAACTACCAATATTAAGTTGGTACTCCTTTTAATGGTCTCCTGCACACTCACAAAGTATGTTAGCTCACCCTTAAGCCTCATTCAGCCCCTAAGGTCAATAAACGACTCAAATTACACTTTTTATTAAATGTAAATGAAACTAAGAAAACATGATGAAAACATAATAAAAATGCTTGCAATCAAACTCTTCAAGTGTGAAAACTAGTTTAATTTGCTATGCCAAATTACGGCAGATCAAACTTCCGTACACTTAAGTCATTACTTGTCCTCAAGCAAAGTAAACAAAAAGAGTAATTAAAAGATGACCCTTGAGGAAATATGGTAAAAATGTTAGTTTTGGAGCACATGACTAGGCATTTCATATTTACACATAATCTTGGCATGATACATAGTTGACTTACAACTTTTGATATCAAGCACCTAAGTTTAGTGTATTACAAAGTATACAAACATTAAGGTTTTCAAATGTATTGATCCATCAATAAGTTATATAGGTAATTTGATTATCCTAGCAGAATACAAATAGTTGTAGCTACAATTATTTAGTATGATGTCAATTAGTAAATAAGTCTACCTAGATCAAATAGGGTTTTTTGACTTGTACCATTCTGAGGCTTAGAACATGTATGAAATTCAAGAACAGTAAGCGTCAAATAGTTTGAAGCACAAAAATAGCTTGGCACATATTGTTCTCTATTCTATCCCCTTAGAGACCCTTACTCACTCACCACCTTATTTCTCCTTCTCTCACATTTCTTATTTCTCCATAAGAAATCACAGTATAATACAGTAACCATGGCTAGCTAATGAGTTTGAGTGCATTAATGAACAACTCTCTCTATTTTTAGTGACTTTGTAATTTTTCTTTCCTCTTTTTTTAATACAGTTCTCATTCATGAATGCTTTTACTTTCAAAAACTATTTCTACTCACTTTTTTATTTTTATTTCTTTGGATTTTTCTTTTGCTACACATATTGGCTGACCTCTAATTACTCTATCACACTGATCTTTCCTGTCTCACTCTATTTTTACAAGATTCTTCCGTAATGTATCTACTTAACCCTCAATATGTACGGCTAGTCGTCTATAGTCATGCAATTTAGGACAAAAAAATGGAAAATACCAATTAACCATTTTGGCTCGGGTTTTGTATGAAGGTTCATCAAGAAGTGTTTTCTAGATCAAATATAGGTACCAAGGATGAATAAGTAAAATATGCCTTAGGTCATCCCTATGTATCTCAATATTCACAAATTTAATCACCCAAACTTATGGTACATTCCTATATCATATGGTACATTCAATTTCTCAATGCATATTTACAATGTAATATATAGAACTTAGTAGTCTAATAATAAAAAATTTAAAATCATCTATTATCATTCCAAACATATAGTAAATACAATCAACCTATATACATGCTCCTAACCAATCAATTATATTTCTACAAGATCAAGCACACAAATGAAAATAAAAACTTAAAAGAAAAACATAAAAATGGAAACAAATTTTTTATGTTACCCCCCACACTTTAGAAAACATAATATCCTTAATATGCAACCCCAAAAAGATAAAGAAAGAAGTTACCCGATTGATCGTAGGAGGTCCATAAGCTATTGGTGGGTACTTCCTCCTTCGATCGTTTTGAGTTCGAATAAGTTGTGTTTCTTTTATGTGGGGTTCCTGCACAGAAAACTCGAAACAAAACAAATATATAAAAAAAACTGTTAGTCCTATTCCTAAAACTACTAATTACAGTCTTTTTAAAATAAAATGTTCGTTTCAATCTTCTTCCTCTTCTTCAGAGGCTATCTCCTCTTATTCTGTCTCTTCTCTTTCCTCTTCATCATCACCTCCCTCTTCACTCCCTTGTAATTCTTCTTCACGATGAGTTTGCATCGGATCAAGCATGTCCGGCAAATAATTAGGGACTCTCATGTTGTTCCACCGTGCAAATTCTAGAAGGATCGAACTCGTTTCTTACATCCATCGTATTATTCCGTCTATTTTTACTTCACTGCTCTCACCAATTTTTCTTTGTGACATCATCTTTCCTTTTCCTTTGAAGGAGAGAGGGACATCCATATTTTCCTTTCTCCTCTGGTTCCAATCTATAATTTGCTTTTAGTTGAGTTCCATATTCTAAGTGTACATAGAATCACTGATTAAACACTTTGTTGGGTTCATGAATTGCTAGTTCTCTTCCATATGAACCTCTGCGCTTTTGCAAAGTGTCGTTCTCTTCCATTAATCATTCTCTTTAGTGAATAGCTAGGATACAAATGACATGTCATTATGACATTCCAGGCATTCTGTGCCGATGTTTATAGTCCCAAGTACTATGTACAGGTGGTGGATACCATATCGATGGCTTGAGTTCTTGCATGTGTTGCGGATTCTCTGAAGCTTGTGTGAACAACATCATGTATTGGTTAATTTCTTGATTGTTAGCTTGTGTGAGCATTACTTTCCCACGTATCCGAAGTCAATTTCATATTGTTCTCCAGGCAAAACAATTGATAAATAAAATGGAAATGAAACAGTATGGCATGATTAATTATGTTATGTTGGTTATAATTTTGCATGTGAATTTTGGTATGTTATATTTTAATGATATGATTTATTTATGCCTAACCATTTGATATGGTAGGAATTATGAAATAAGGCAAATGAATGTTAATTCTATTTTAAGTATGAACTCTAAACTTAAATTGATACGTATGTAATGCTTTATTTTACGAACTTACTAAGCTTTACATAAGCTTACCCTATTTGGTTTTCTTCTTTGTAGATTGTTAAACTTTAGCTGTTAATTGGAACATTTTTGGAGATCAGACTATATGACAATTCTTTTAGTAGTTATATCTTTATTTTGGCCCAGTTATAAATTGCATATAAATAGGGATTTTGGTATGTTTATGTTAATAGGTATCTTGGTGGTGTTTTATGCCATTTGAGATGTAAACATTTATATAGTTGTTTTGGTAACTTGAATTGGTAGCATTCTACTATATGCCCATTTTGATAATTTGTTATGAATACTCATTTTTCTTTGGTAACTTATGAAACTTTGGTTGGGTTATATTAGCCTTGAAAACTTGGTATGAATGGTAGATTTTGGCATTTGGTGTTTGTGGTTTAGTTGATGAATGAATAAACTTGATAACTTAGTTAAGTTTTAGTTTGAATGGTTAATGTTTATGTTTGAATTGTGGTGCCATTGAGGGCATATTGGTTTGGCTCTTAGGTTGAATGTTATTTGTCATGTTTTGGTACATTTTGATTAGGTTTAAGTGATTTTATTTACATGACTTAAGACTTAAGGAATTGTAGGTCAAATGGCTTGATTGTGAAGGTACTTTTAGGTTTACATAGCTTGTGACACGGTCTGCCACACAGCCTTGTGACACACACAGTTGTATGACATGGCCATGTGGAAAAGAAGGGAGAAATGCGGCAGATGGGGGTTCTCATCCCCTATAAAAATATCAACATGTGGGCCCTGAGGCCTTGGGCCGATGTCCAACTAAGTCAAAATTTGTCCATTTGAATCTCATTTCCTTAGTACAAGGTCCCAAAAATCCAAAATAATTTTGGATATTAAATATCATATTTAACTAATATTTCCATCATAAAAGTCTCAAGAATTGACCAAATTACCCTTTTTAAAACAACCATTTTACCCTTTTCCCTTTTCCCTTTTTCCCTTTTCTGGTGATTTCTTCTTAAGATTTGATACTTAGATCAATTGAAGTTCGTAAGTCATACTAAATCTTTAATATAATAACACAATTAATAAAAAATTCACTTCTCTTATTTTTATAAAATAGGAATATTTAATTTTAGTCGTTGTACCTCACAATTTTTCAAATTTAGTTCCAAAAGTGATTTTCATCATACCAAATCACATTTCAATCCATTTCATGTCAAATAATCCATAATAATTAATAATTTCCATTTTTGGATAATTTTGCACATTAGTCTTCATACTTTGCAAATTTTGAAATTTAGTTTTTTTTGTTACGTTATCAATTCTTTTCATATGTTTTCATCCCCAATAACAAATTCCTTTGATAAAATTTTTTAAACAATTCATTCCATAATTTCCTCATAATTTTCTCGATATTCGAGCCTAGATTATGCCAAATGTCATATTAGAATTTTTAAGGCGTTACATAATCTTGCCACTAATTTAAACTTATCTCAATCCTATGTTAATTAATAACTCATTAACTTTCGATTTGCTTCACCACTACACGAGCTGTTAGATCATAACAAACATTGAATCCACAATACAAAAATAAAAAGAGCAATTAGAATATCAATAATTAGAAAGAGATTAAGAGAAAAGAAAATCTTATTAAAAAATTGTAGCTCCAATCTCAATCCAAACGTTATGTCGGTGAGCGCTTGCATGATGGCTACAATTACTTTTAATGAAAACTAAAAGAGAAAAAATATATAAAAACTAAAGAAAACTAAAAACCTATTGAAAAAACGGGTTTTGAAAAATATAGCGTAAAATAAATTTAGGGAAAAACCAAAGTTTTAAAAAAAAAATTTAAAGCAAGATCTTGGTTGTGATATCTAAAGTAGTAAACACTTAATCAAAATTGTACCTTTTTGATTCATCTAGGATGAACGCTTCAACCGAGTAGTCTTCTCCGCTATCCTCAAGCCCACGTCTGCCGAGTGTGGGCTCGCTTCGAATTAAAAAAAATTTCACAAAAATTACCAGTGAGGTAGTTTTACAATTTCTCTAAACTTTTGGGTCAAGTTATAAATTAGAAAAATATCTCAAGAAACCTTCTGAAATAATTTCTTCAATGAATTTTCTCTCTACAACTTTCTCTTGAATTCAAGTGTGTGTAAATAATGACCCAAGGCTCTCTTTATATAGGTAGAGTTTAAAAAGTTCAACTATGATTAAACTTAATTACTTTAATATTAAATTAATAAAATATTTATCAAGATAAATATTAGATTAAATTTAATATTAAATCTTATTAAAATAATAGAATGTTTATCTACGATATAAACATTAAATTAATATTAATATTAAGATAGTCACTTTAATATTAAATTAAGTATTAAATTTAATTTAATATTAAAAAAATAAAATAATATTATTTTTCGAATAATTAATCTAAAATCAAATTCTCTGGTAGAGTTCCAATACGGGTGTAACTCTTCCACTGCTTAACCATAGACAACCAACCACCGTCAGCCACTGGGACATCGTTGTTGCAGCCACTGGCACTATTGTGTCTGGTGATGCAGTTGCGACACCTTTACGGCACCCTAAACCGATTTAGCTACTACCGGTTCAGTTTGGTCTAGGCACCGGTTGGATCTTTGGCTCGGTTTTACTTACTAGGCTCGGTTCAACCAGTTTCTATGTCTTAGTCTCGGTTTGGGCTCCTGGGCCCAACCTACAATCTCAAGTCCAATTTTTAAGTTCAATTACCCATTGGGCCAATTATCTGACTTGAAAATTAATTTCCAAAAATATCATATTAATTTTAATTGACATGATTAAGTTAATTTTACTTTATCAAATTTAATTTTCAAGAAAATTATTTACTCAAATTCTCTAGTTGAACAATTTTTACGACCACCTAATTTAATTCCACATCGAATAAATAGACTCAATTAAATTATTCCCAAAGTCGTAGAAATTTTCTATGATTTAAATACAATCCGATCGAGCTTTTGTTGAGCTAGCAGAGGGACCAATTGGGCATATACAATTAGGCTCTAGTGATTGCAATTATGTCTAGAAGCATCGTTCTGATAATTCGCAATTACTTAATCATGGAGTCAGTCTACAAGAAGTATCATGATTGAAAATTCCTTATTGTACTCTCTTTACGAAAGCAATTAATCCAATTGCTTTGTCTAATGACCTCGTCATGTGTGTGTTACCCTCATACGATATCCTTGAATCCTTTGAGTTAAATCTGTTCACTCAATACAATCTTATTTTATCTCACTGTCATCATTATGTCTTCTTAATCATTAATATGATCATTGTCAACAAATGACTGTGATAAATTGCTCGTTTGAGAATGAGTAACCCGTGGCCATGTTCCATATTTATTAATTCACACAATGCCAATGAGAGGATATCATTAACTATTTAATTGAGCTATGAATTCTACTGTTGTTAGTAAAGCCATTCCATACACGTGTCTCTACTCGTGGAGGCAATTGCGCTGATAGCCACAACTAGCCATCTCCCCAATTGGAATTGTAGATGATATAATAATCCTTCTTAGTATTTGAATCAAATGCTCACTTTGATTCTTTTATGATATTAAGGAATCATTTAGATTATCTACTGAAGTAAGTTGTCTTTCTCGTAATGTAAATGTTCTTTACAATGCCACTTATCTGCAATTTGAACTTTAGACAATTAATGAGCAAATATTTGCTTGTCACAATTTTGCTATGCATGCAAATATAAAAGACAGAAAATACAAAAGACATAATAGTGAAATGTGAAATTAATTTTATTTATTTATTCATCGTTCAAATAAAAAGAAAATAGTTACTTGTTTCCTACTATATGGGCACATTTCCCAACAATCTCCCGCTTGCCTAATAAAGTAAATGTGTCATGTTTCATATTTCATATCCTTGACGTGTTTGTTAAAACTCCTAGTTACAAGAGTCTTATTAAACATATCCACAAGGTTACTTTCAGAAGCTACTTTCATCACATCTACAATTCCTTCGGCTACTGCCTCTTGGATCAAGTGATACTTTTGATCAATGTGTTTTGTCTTTTTGTGAATTCGATCAATGTGTTTTGTCTTTTTGTGAATTTTCATTTCCTTGGTATTTGCTATTGCAGCACCGTTATCACAATACAGTGTTATAGCTTTTTCCATATTGGGAATAACCTCAAATTTGGTTAGGAACTTTCGAAGCCATATTGCTTCTTTCGTTACCTCAAAAGCAACCACATACTTGGCCTGCATAGTAGAGACAGTAGTGCAAGTTTGTTTTACACTTCTCCATACAATGACTCCATAACCTAAAATGAATACATTTCCTGACATTGATTTCCTTGAATCTTTACTGGTTTGGAAGTCTGAGTTTGTGTATCCAACAAGAGTAAAGTCCTTTCTAGAATACATAAGCATGTAATCCCTAGTTTTTTTAAGATACCTTAATATATGCTTTACAACTTGCCAATGTTGAATACCTTGATTCGCCTGATACCGACTAACCATTCCTACTGTGAAACAGATATCTGGATGTGTGCAAAGCATCGCATACATAAGGCTTCCAACTACCAAGCATATGCACCCTTACTCATATGCCCTCTTTCTTCCATTGTCTTAGGACAGTCATCTAAAGAAAGATTAAAACTTTATGCAATCAGTTGAACTTCTGGATTTGCATCGGTCATTGCAAAAGGTTTCAGTACCTTATCGATATATGAAGCTTGAGATAGAGCAATCGTTTTATTCTTTCGATCCCTAAGTATTCGAATTCCAATAATATAACTAGCTTCACCCAAGTTCTTCATGCTAAACTGTTGAGCTAACCATAGTTTAACTAATGATAATTCTCCTACATCGTTTCTGATAAGTAGAATATCATCGACATACAAAATGAGGTAGACCACATTTTTGTCCTTTATATACTTATAAACACAAAGTTGATCAGCATTTTTCTCAAATCCAAAATTCTTGATCATTTGATCAAATCTTTTATTCCATGAGTAGGACGTCTGCTTAAGTCCATAAATGGATCTTAGCAGTTTGCAAACTTTTTGCTCCTTTCCTTTGACAACTTAGCCAATGGGTTGAGCTATGTAAATGGTCTCATCAAGATAGCCATTCAATAATGTTGTCTCGACATCCATTTTCCAGATCACATAATTGAGTGTAGCATTAATGGATAAGATTATACAGATAGACTTGAGCATGGCTACCGGAGAGAAGGTCTCATCGTAATTGATAACTTCTTTCTATGTGTAGCCTTTCCCTACAAGTCTAGATTTGTATGTTTCCACTTTCCCTTCTGTATTTATTTTCTTCTTGAAGATCCACTTACACCCTATGGGTTTAATCCTAATCGATAAGTCTACAAGTTCCCACACCATATTGGATTTCATAGAATCCATTTCGGCATCCATGGCCTATTTCCAAAGCTTAGAATCAACGTCCTGCATAGCCTCCTCGTAAGTGAGTGGATCATCATCCTCATGTCGGCTTTCGTATTATAAATACTACCATCATAGATGAAGAAGTCTGGTTTCTTAGAAACTCACCCACTACGACGGATTCCCCTATGTTGTTGACCCTTTGCAGGTTTTTCTACAACTTTCTCGAGAAATGAACTTGGTGATTGTTCTACAACTCCTAAAAGTTCCTCGAGCACCACTTTACTTCGAGTCTTAAATTTATCAATGTAGCTTTCCTCAAGAAAAGTAGCATGAGTAGAAACTTTAATTGTATTATCTTTCAGAATGTAGAATAATCCTCCCTTTGTTCCTTTTGGATATTCTACAAACATACAGAATTCTATCTGTGCATCCAACTTCTTTGCATCCTTATCCAGAATATGTGCTGGACAGCCCCATATTCTAAAGTGACTTAGAGCAAGTTTCTTTCCATGCCACAGTCCATAAGATGTCTTATAAGAAGACTTGGTTGGCACATCATTCAGAATATAGCAAGTCGTTTGTATTACATATCCCCCGAAGGAAGTAAGAAGCTGTGAATAGGTTAACATTGAATAAATGATAGCACTAGAAAGAACATAGGTTTTCCTCTTACTTATTGATTAAATTATTCCCATTTAGTTATCCTTAGCATACATTTTAGCATTTTCAATTTAGTAAATTGTATTTTATAACTCAGTGAGTCCTAGCCTATTTTATCCTTAATTTTGCTATCTTTTTACATTAATGTCGCTACATAAGTGAATTTCGGATTGCGTCCAGAATTGTCGCTGCACCTAACAATTGTCCGTATAAGAACTAAAATTGTGTAAGCTATCCAGTCTGGTATAACCAACCTGTACATACAAAGACAAAATAAATTTGAGGAAATGACACATGTACTATTGGAGGAGGATATAAAAGGTGGACATGAGAAGAAAAGTTAGCTCTTTTTTTCCAAATCATCATCTCATTCATCCTACCTTGAAGCTTACAGCCATGTCAGCTTAAGCCTCTCATGGGTGAGCCAACATGAAAACCAGATGCAAACCTATGTGAGAGACAAGAGGGAATAGAGAGATTTTGTAACATTCCTTACCCATGTTCTAAGCCGGAACAAGGTACAGAATATTACAGATCACGAAAACATGAAATCACACATTTACTTGATCTTACATAATTAATTCCTCTAGCTTGAACAAAATAGGTAGCATTAACAGAACTACATAAGTACAAGTAAATTATCAAATTTTGAAAAGTAATATTTTAAAATAATTTAATTATGACATATAACAAAATGATTCAGCCCTCTTTACATGCCATAATTCCAAAATAGTGTTTACAAAGTACCAAAAAGTATTGATAGTGTGGATGGGTCTCCGACAATTTCCAAATCTCGAGCTGGCTGAGTAATTATATAAGACAAGAAAAAGAAAAGAATGTAAGCATATAGCTTAGTAAGTAAGTACGAAATTGATATTCAATTTATCAAAGTAAAACAATCATACTAGTATATAATCACATATTCAGGACATGCTGTTTTCTGGAGTCCCGGTTTAAAAAAAATCATATCTCGAGCTAAAAAACTCAAAATCTAATTCCATAAATTTTCCCTGAAACTAGACTCAAATGTATACTTACTAATTTTTTTATAGAATTTTTGTTTGGGACAATTAGTACAGTTTATTAGTTAAAGTCTCCCCTATTTCAGGGTATGACTACTCTGACCCCTGTGTGCTACGAACCAAATTTCTTCCTGTACAGAATTCCAACAACCATGCCGTTTATTTCCCCTAAAAATAGACTCAATAAGGAATCCATGCATGTAAGGTATGACTCTTAATAATTTTTTTACAATTTATGGTAAATTTCCAAAGTCAGAACAAGGGATCTCAAATTCATTCAGACCCTGTTTCACAAAAATATCACACAATATAGAATTCTTTTGCTTCCCCTGTTTCTTTTATGTGAAAATATACTCATTAAGATTTATTTTCATATATCATTTTTATTTTTATTCAACTTACATGATTTTTGGTAAATTTTTAAAATCATGTAACTGCTGCTGTCCACCACTGTTTTATTTCTAACATTCACTCTTGCATAATTTCACCTAGTCCTTTTTGTTATACCAGAATTCACTCAATTATCGAGCACATAGCTCCTAAATTTTCATAAACATAAATTTTCACATATGCACCTTATAATAACTTTCACATATTACCACTTTATCGATTTTCCCCGTTGAACTCAACGGAAAAATAACATATATACCATTGTTTACACATATTTCTCCCATTCTACACTTATAGCCGAAGCTATCTGATACGCATAGTAGCCTGCACTTAGTACTACACATGCGACCAACAATCTGGTACACGTAGTAGCCTGCACTTAGTACTACACACGTGACCTCACCATCTGATACATGTAGTAGCCTGCATTTAGTACTACACACGTGATCGAGGTCATTGAGTACGCATAATAGCCTGCACTTAGTACTACACACGCAACTTAACAGTATGGTACATGTAGTAGCCTGCACTTAGTACTATACACGTGTATTCACAATGGGTCATTTGTATTGTTCCTGTTCTGAAGGTTCAACCGGAAAATCCTTTCCTTTTTCACTGTTAACACTTATTCATAATCTAATTAAATTTGCAAATTTCCATCATTTAATCATTCTATGGATAGTCACCAATTAATATGATAACAACACAAAATAACATAAAAAAAATCGATAAATTATTTATGTACGAACTTACCTCGGTGCAAACTTTAGAAATATTATAATTTAGTCCGAAAGCTTTTTTTTTCCCGATCACGATCGATTCCACGTCTTTCTTTATCTATAACAACACATTTAGCTCATTTAACACTCATACTATTTATTTCAATCCAAAAATCACATTATGGAAAAATTATGTTTTTCCCCCTAACTTTTACAAAATTATGATTTTGCCCCTAGGCTCAGAAATTTAATTTCAGCCCTTATTCTTATGTTTTATGACATGATAAACATTTTTCTCTTCTATGGAAACATCAAATTCTCACTCTAACATGTACTTATGAACATTAGGTATTTTTACCAATTAAGCCCTTTTACTCGTTTTCACTCAAAACCGAGTAGCACAAGTTGTCTAACATAATTTAAAACCTTATATTCTATCATAAAACACCAAAATACACAAATTTCACCTATGGGTATTTTTCCTAATATGAACCCTAGGTTGAATTATTGCTAACTTAAGCTAAATTGAGCTTCCGGGATTTCAAAAACATAAAAATCATTAAAAACGGGGCTTGAAATCACTTACTATGAAGCTTGCAAGTTGAAGAAACCCTAGCTATGGAGGAGAGAAAAATTCGGCAGCAACTAAATGAGAAGATGATTATTTTTGTGTTATTTTTCCCATTTTATTTCATTTAATATGCAAATGACCAAAATGTCCTTACTACTAAACTTTCCAAAAATTCCATCCATGTCCAATTTTTGTCCATAAACTTAGAAATTGGTAAAATTGCTATTTAATACCTCCTAATTAATATTCCAAAACAATTTCATACTAAAAACTTCTAGAACACAAGTTTTACAAATTATTCGATTTAGTCCCTAATCTCAACTTAAGCGCTTAATGCATAGAATTTCATCACGAAATTTTCACTCAATCATGAAATCATATCATAAACCTCAAAATAATTATAAAAAAATTATTTCTATCTCGGATTTGTGGTCACGAAACCACTATTTCGATTAGGCCCTAATTTGGGTTGTCACAGATTCAGTCGAGTTGTCTAGGAATAGTATTCTCCACCTGATTCTTTCTTATTTCTTTATGAATGCTGGTGATTATTCTTTATTTTCTATTTGTATGGAAGTACACATGAATTCTTGATTAAATGTTATCTTATTCAATCTTGCTTTTATTGTTTAGTCTTGGGATTTGAATGTTTTTTAACACGGAAGTGTTATTGCAATCACTAACACTGGAAAGTGCAATGATAGTTTTAGCCAACAAGCATTACAACGGAAGTGGAGTGAGGATTAGAGGAATTTAGCCCACTTGTTCTTAATAGTGTCATATTGCCATCATCAAAAGGTGAGGTTAGTATGTATGTTTAAGTCTCAGATTAAATAGAGGAGTGACGTTGGGTAAGATATATATTGAACTTTATTGCTTCGACAATCACGTATTTTTTATACCTTGTGATATTCTGCTAAAAATTCATGTTAGGGATTCTAGTTTATCATTATCATATTTTGTTTTATTGTTTTCAATTTATTGCATCAACAACTATTCTCACAATTTATCTCGTTTCCATCTAGTTGTTGCACTGACATTAATAGACAAAAGACTACCGTCTCTGTGGGATCAATATCCGACAAACTCACATCTGTCTACTATACTTGCATCAATAGTGTACACTTGCACATTATTACTATGATGTTAAATAGCCGATCAAGTTTTTGGTATCGTTGCCGAGGATGGTGTTTGTTTGATGTTTGTTTTTGTTTTTGTGTGTTTTTGCACTTTCTTTTCCTTATATAATATTTAGTATTCACTAACTGGTTTTTATTTGTTGCTAACTCTTTAACTTCAATTTAGGAGTTTTATGACCCGAAGTAATTCAGATTTTCTTACCGCTTTTGATCCAGAAATTGAAAGGACTATTTGAAGTAGACTTCAAGAAAAAAGAAATATGGCTTTACCAGGGAACAATGCGGCCATACCCCTGATGCAACAGCAAAATGTTAATAACCCATTGTTGCTACAAGATGCTTGCATACAAAATAGAACTATATGAAATTTTGTGGTACCTGTCTTGGATAATTTATAACCAGGAGTTGTTAGGCCAACAATCCAAGCTTAGAATTTTGAACTCAAGCCAGTAATGTTTCAAATGCTGAATTCTAATGGACAATATGCTGGTCTACCACATGAAGATGAGAGAGAACATCTTAAATGCTTTTTATTGATCTGTGCTTCCTTTAGTTAACAAGGCATTCCTAGCGATGCCTTGAAGATGCAATTATTTCCTTATTCCTTACAAGGAAGAGCCCGTACTTGATTTTTTGGACTACCTGGCAGATCAATTACTTTTTGGGATGCACTAGCAATATAGTTTGTTTTGTGATTTAACCCACCGATAATGAATGCTCATCTTTCAAATGATATTACTGCTTATCATCAGTTGGATGATGAGAATCTTCAGACCACATGGGAACATTATAAATCTTGGAACATTATAAATCTTTACTTCGACACTGTCCCATGCACGACATTCAACCAGAAACATACATTGAGATTTTTTATAATGGGTTGAATTCACATGCAAGGAATCTTGTCGACGCATCAACCAATGGACCTCTGCTAGATTGTACTTATAATGATGCTGTGAGAATTCTTGAGAGAATTGCTCAAAATGATTATTAGTACTATATCTCTAGAGCTGCGCAAGCAAAAACTACTCCAGGAGTTATAGAATTGGATGCAATAACCGCGCTACCACACTAAGTGCTCAAGTTTATTCTCTCACAAACATGATTAAAAATATGCAAAGGACTAGTGAAGTTGCACCTATACAAGTCGCTCAACAAGTTAATGTTCTTACTTTTTGTTGTGAGATTTGTAGTGACAACCATAGCTATAAAGATTGTCTAGAACATGTAGAGAATACATGTTATATTAGTAACATCTGCAAGAATTCTTATGTTAACTCTTACAATAACTCTACACACAACCAACAGTTTTGGAGAACTGAAAATGCTGGACAAAATGATACGACATTCAAACATGGCAATACATCTACTCAGGGTAATTATAAACCCAGGTAAGGGAATTACAACCAACAACAACAGAACTACAATCAGCACATTCAGATGCATCCACAATAAGGCCAGACACATCTACGCCAAAATTCAATGCAGCCACAACACTCTTCAATACTTGTAACGCCCTAAAAAATGTAGAGTTTTAATTTTGTATTATCTGTCACAAATTGCATGTTTGCTTTATTGGCTATGTGATTTGGGTGTGTTTTGGAGTGTTAGAGAAGTCCTAAGTTCATGCTCCGACTTTTGCAGAATTTTTTATTTTGCTCTTAAAAGAATCTGGGTACTGACTTGTGGACTTTATAAATAGTTTTTGTTGTTTTGTATCACAAAAAGCCTTGTGGCTCAATGGCAAGTGGCGTGCAGAGTATCTGATAGGGCATAGGTTTGAATCTCAAGTAATGCAAATGGGATTTTATTTTATGCCTCTGTAGTGTGAGTGGTGGAGTTGGACTGGAACTCTGTGGTTGACTTGGTCATAACAATTTGAATTGAATTTGAATGGGTGGTGGGAGTGATTTGTGGAGTGAGTTGTAGAGAGGATTGTGGAGAAAATCATGGAGTGTGGGTGGAGAGGTGTTGGCCGAATTTGAGGCTCCTTGGGGAGGTGCATTCGGCACTTTAGGGGAAACACTTTGGGGAATTTTCTCCTTTCTTTTGGGGGTGCTGAATAGGTATAAGATCAAGGGGGCTTTCCATTTTGTTTCTTTTCGGTAACTTTTCTCTTGAGTCTTTGTTATTTGCCTCTGCGTTTTTGGTACGTCTCTGACCATTCGGATCTTTTTCTCTTTCATTTCTCTCAGACCGTCAAGCCTCTCTTTTACAACTTATTATTGGCCTAACATTTCCATTTTCCCCTCCCTCATTCATGTTGCTTGGTCGAGTATCTTTCTAATCCTTCTTCATTCTCCTTTTTACTCTCTAATCGCTTTTCCCTTCTCGGAGCCTTGGCCGAACGCTACTTGCCTCATCTCGCTCTCTACTTATTTGGGTTCGTCTCTGTGCTAGTCGATTTCTCTCTTCTGTTTTTAAGCCAAACCCCTCTGCGTTGGTTTAAGGTAATTGATTTCTTTCCTTTGGGTTGTTGAATCTGTGGTATAGTCAAACTCTACGACTATCGTTATATGGGTTAAGGCTCACGATTACTCTTTCTTCTTTCTCTCTATCAAATAGGTGTCCCCTCTAGTACCCTCTTTTATTTGCCATCTCTGACAGGGGTGTGACTGTTCATCTTGTGTTGAAATCTTAGAATGTACCCTTAGCGGGCCGATTACTCCTTGGTGGTGGTGAGTTGTTGTCAACCGGTTCTAATCATTTACGTTTACAGTTTAGTTAACAAGGTTGGATTGCAATGCAGTTTTGTCAAGGTGTGGAAGGCAGTTAGATCAGTGGTTTAAGTGACAAACTATTTCCATTCTCAAGGTGGGTAGCAAAGTATTCTTCTGAGGTTAGGTGCTGTTAGAATATGTTAACTTTATCGATTAAGGACTGACATTGGGGTATGTTTCAATCTAGGTTCAGGATTGTGGGGATTTGCTCAGTATTTGAAAATAGGTGTGTATTCACACCACTTTGTTACTATGAATCGGCAAAAGATGAAAAGCCAAAAAGTTGAAACTTTAGCATTTGAGGCCCTACGAGCGTGCGAATGCTCATGTGGTAAATCAAGCCTACAACCATAGCTGACAGACTGTAGAGGCCACCACGAGCGTTCTTGAAGGCTTGGGTCGTTATGGGCCTTGTTGGGCCGAGATAGGCCATGTGGGCGCAATGGGCACGTGGGGCCCTTACAGATAAAATTGTTGTAAGTGACAAATAATGGAGTGGGCTTTGGTGAATGCTCAATCGCTGCTGAATTTGGGCCTAAATAGGCACACGAGTAGGGCCGAGTAATGGGCTTTGGGCCCACTTATACTATTTTAGTCATATGGGGTTATTTGAGTCGTTAGAGATGACTATAGATCTTTTAAAGGGTCGTTATCTGTACTGAGACCCCAAAATTAGTTAAATGACTGAAATATCCCTAAAGGGGTAAAATTACTATTTTACCCCTAATGGATGGAAATGATCGTTATATCCTAAAGGTAGGTTGATTGATGAGTGTATGATATATGCATGACTATATCTGAGTATGAGACCTTGCATACACGTAATATGTGTGACATGACATTCTGCATTGGGGTTGGGTTTCTGATTTGGATGAAGTACTGTACTAGTCGCTTTGCCACGTTTATACTATTCTGGTGGCTTTTCCACGTATTCTGATATTAGTGGCTACGCCATGTTTACTGTTATTAGCAGCTTTGCTACGTTACAGTTAGCAGCTTCGTTGAGATATTGGTGTGTTGGCTGGGTGGGTCGATTTAATCCCCACAAGGTGTGTTGGTTGGTACGGGTGGTGTGTTGGTTGGATTGGGATTGGTTGCATACCGCATCGTGTGCTATCTTTGTGCAGGCTTAGGCCCACACTCATCCTTCGTATAGGCTAGGGCCCGGTCGCTTCGTTATTGAATAGGACTTAGGCCCAGACCGATACTGCATGTACTGTTGACTGTTTGACTTATAAGGGATTACACACTGGGTTTTCATAAACTCACCCCTTTTTTTAACTGTACAGGTAATCTCCAACTTTAGACGATTTGGTGCCGCGAGGAACTCAGAGGTGGTCACACGATCGCAGATGATTTGATTGTGACTTAATTTATTCAATGATTTTATATTTGGGTTTTAATTATGTAATAAGGCCATTTGGGGAACTTTTTGACTTTTATTGGGCTTTGATTTCATGCATGAACCTGCTAGAGTAGGAACATCGAGTTTTCAAAATAATAACAGTTTCAAAGAAAAACATGCATTTTTAACTCTACGATTTTCAATTAGAGAAGCTTTTGTGGTTTTAATCAGACTAAGAAATACATGATAACAAATGTTTTGATAAGTTAATTTCAATTGTAATAACGGAATTTACTGAGTTTTCTCAAGCAAATAAAAGTAAATGTGTTTAACTTAAAAACGGTTTTTCACCAGTAAGTTCAAGTTTTAAAAGGCACTTCGATGTGACACGTCAGATTCGGTCGTAACGTCTAGGTCGAGTTTGGGTGTTACATTTAGTGGTATCAGAGCCAGGTTTGCAAAACTCGACTGTGGAATGGGTTTTTGAAAATTTGAATTTTTAAAACATTGTTATTGGAAATGTGGCACACCGAGTCTTCAGCACCAAATCTGTAAGTTTTCTGACACTGATAATTGTTATAGACTGAAATGTATTTCTAAGGAACTACTATAGATAGTAGGATGATACTAAAACTCTTTAGTTAGAGTAAATTGAGATTATAGAAGACTGAAAACTATAGTAAAATTCTGTTATACGAAAACAAACCTTAATTACTGTCGCTCATAACACATTGTTAATAATGCTGAAATTATAGACTGTTAATTGTTATAGACTGAAATGTATTGTTGAGGAACTACTATAGGTAGTAGGACTATAATGAAACTCTTTAATTAGAGTAAATTGAGACTATAGAAGACTGAAAACTATAGTAAAATTCTGTTCTACGAAAACAAACCTTAATTACTATCGCTCATAACACATTGTTAATAATACTGAAATTATAGACTGATACATAAGACTTTTAAAATAGATAATTCGCTATTGAAATGAGCACAAAGGGTACTCGTGGAAGGGGTACACGAGGTCGCGGTAGAGGCTGAGGAAGTGCTAGAGCTGGGTGTTCAGCATCAGGTCACATGCCTACTAGGGAGGCACCAGCCTCACCAGTAACTGAGACAGGGTCTCATGACTGTGCAGCTGGGGATGATGCTCTATCCCAAGCAATGTTGCGTGTTCTTGAAAGGGTTGCTGGACCAAGTACTGGATCAATGGGCCGAGGGTCAATTTCTAAGCGACTCCAGTCTAATGGAGAGGAAATTTTCAGAGGTGTTTCTGATGTAGCCCCAATTGTGGCAGTGTATTGGTTGGAGGCTACCGAATGGATATTGGACGATCTTGACTGTACTGTACAGCAAAAATTAAAAAGAGCAGTGTCTTTACTGCATGATGAGGCCTACCAATGGTGGCTCACTGTGAGAAAGGGTACGTAGGCCGACCATTTGACATGGGATTTCTTCAAAGCGACCTTTTCATGGAAGTATGCGGGCGCAAGTTATGTGGACGCCCGAATGAAGAAATTTCTAAACTTGACCCTGGGGAGTAAGACGGTGGCAGAGTACGAGGCAAAGTTTCTACGGCTGAGTCGATATGCTCACGGGATAGTTGCAACAGAGTATGAATGCTGTGTGTGGTTCGAAGATGGCTTCCGGGATGAGTTGCGTGTGTTGATAGCTCCACAGAGGGAGAGAGACTTTGCTGCCTTGGTTGATAAAGCAAAAATTACTGAGGATGTGAAGCGCTTTGAGCGCCAGAACTGCGAGAAAGATAGGGGCAGAAATAAGAGGGATTTTGGACCTTCGAGTTCTTCTAGAAGGCCTATAAAGAGGGTCAGATTTGAGGGGCCAGTTCAAGCAATTCCTGTTATTACTGCAAGGCCGCAGACTTGCGCTGATTATGGAAGAGCTCACCAGGGTGAGTGTTGGAAATGAATTGATGAGTGCTTTCGATATGGGTCTATGGATCATCAGGTTAAAAATTATGCTCAGAGGCCTGTTCAAATGAAAACTACGGGTCAGGGCTATGTTCAGCTAGGGAAAGGTGGTCAGCAGCCACCGAGAGGCCGTGGGCAAGCCAGAGGTGGAAATGGTTTTGGACGAGGTCATTGAGTATCGGGCAGAGGTACTGGTAACACTAAGGCGAGACAGCCAGCCTTGGTCTATGCTTCTCATCGCTGAGAGGATAGTGACAACCCTGACATCATAATTGGTACATTTCTGATTTATAATGTACCATACACTACTTTAATTGACATTGGATCCACACACTCGTATGTTGCATGCATTGTGTCTGGTATGCTGTGTATTCAATTTGAAAATACTATTAGTGAGATGACGGTGTTGAGTCCACTGGGACAGTCAGTTAGGGTAAATAAGTTGTTCAGAGACGTGCCCCTAAAGGTCCAATGGGTTGTCTTTTCGACAGGTTTGATGGAACTGCCATTCGGAGAATTTGATATTATATTGGGCATGGATTGGCTAGGGAAACACCGTGCAAAATTGGATTGTGTTGCTAAACGTATGGAGTTGAAGTCTTCTAAGGATAAGGAGGTGCTTGTGATAGGAGAGCGAAGAGATTATCTGTCTAACGTAATTTCAGCGTTAAGGGTCGAGAAACTGGTTCGCAAGGGTTGCAAGACGTTTTTAGCTTATGTCAGTATTCTTGAAGCTAAGGGTCCTTCTGTTAGAGATGTCAG
The DNA here is from genome assembly GCA_025698465.1 of Gossypium longicalyx. Lineage (NCBI taxonomy): Eukaryota > Viridiplantae > Streptophyta > Magnoliopsida > Malvales > Malvaceae > Gossypium > Gossypium longicalyx. Next base: position 40,157,850 of record CM046998.1, on the reverse strand, counting down.
AACTGTTAAGGAGTTTCCGAATGTATTTCCTGAAGAGCTTCCTGGGTTACCTCCAGACCGTGAGGTTGAATACGGTATTGAGCTCTTACCTGGAACAGCTCTGGTGTCCATCTCCCCTTATAGGATGGCACCAAAGGAGCTAGTGGAGTTAAAGGCCCAATTTCAAGAGCTACTGGATTAAGGATTCATTTGACCGAGTGTGTCCCCATGGGGAGCACCAGTGTTGTTCGTGAAGAAGAAGGATGGATCCTTGTGCATGTGCATCGATTACCATCAATTGAACAAATTGACTATAAAAAACAAGAACCCTTTACCGAAGATAGAAGATCTGTTTGACCAGCTGGGAGGAGCTTCAGTTTTCTCCAAGATAGATCTTCGGTCTGGGTACCATCAGTTAAAGGTTAAGAAGGCTGATGTGTATAAGACGGTGTTTAGGACTCGTTATGGTCACTACGAGTTTCTAGTGATGTCGTTTGGGTTGACGAACACACTAGCAGCTTTTATGGACCTCATGAATCGGGTGTTCCAACCCTATTTGGACCGGTTTGTGGTTGTCTTTATAGATGATATTCTGGTGTATTCAAGAACCGAGGGGGATCATGATGCACATCTTCCAAAGTTTAGCAAGTGTGAGTTCTGGCTACGATAAGTGACATTTCTGGGTCACATGGTGTCTGCCAAGGGGATTAGGGTTGATCCTCAAAAAATTGAAGCCGTATTGGATTGGAAACCACCAAAGACTGTATCTGAGATTCGAAGCTTTCTAAGTCTGGCTGTGTATTACAGACGTTTTGGTGAAGGGTTTTCACTGATTGCTGCACCTCTGACTAAGTTATTGTGTAAAGGGGTACCGTTTTATTAGACTGATAAGCAGCAAGAGAGTTTTGAGAAACTAAAGAAAGTTCTGACTGAGGCCCTTGTTTTAAAACAACCAGAGTCTGGAAAGGATTTCACTATCTACAGTGATGCGTCGCACAAAGGATTGGGTTGTGTGTTGATGCAAGAAGGTAAGGTGGTTACTTACGCGTCTCATCAACTTAAGCCTCACGAGGTGAATTACCCCACTCATGACTTTGATTTAGTTGCGGTGGTTTTCGCACTAAAGATTTGGAGGCATTATTTATATGGTGAGAAGTTTATTATTTACACGGATCATAGAAACCTCAAGTACCTCCTTACTTAGAGGGAATTAAATCTTAGGCATCGAAGGTGGATAGAGGTGCTTAAGGAATTGTTCAATCTAGTATCACCCTGGTAAGGCTAACGTGGTAGCTGACGCACTGAGCCGTAGGGTTGTATCTAATTTGAAAGCAATGTTTGCTCGTCTCAGCCTGTTTGATGATGGTAGCTTGTTGGCTGAGTTTCAAGTGAGACCGACCTGGACTGAGCAGATTAAGGGGAAACAATTGTTGGATGAGTCGCTAGTTTCTCATTTTCAACAAGTTGAGAATGGTGAGACTACGGATTTTAGGTTAAATAGTGAAGGAGTACTATGTTTCCGAGGGAGAGTTTGTATACTGAGGGATTCTGTTTTGAGGCAATCTATTCTGCAAGAAGCACATAGTAGTTCGTATGCTATGCATTCTGGCAGAAATAATTTATACCGAGATCTTCATGAGTTGTACTGGTGGCCAGGGCTTAAACGCGAGGTTACTGATTTCATGGGTAAGTGCTTGACATGTTAGCAAGTTAAAGCTGAGCATCAGCTGCCTTCTGGGTTACTACAGCCAGTAAAGATTCCACTCTGGAAGTGGGAGAGGGTAATCATGGATTTTGTAAGTAGGCTACCCTTAACGACAACTAAGAAGGATTCGGTATGGGTTATTGTAGACCGATTAACTAAATCAGCTCATTTTCTACTGGTTCGTACTGATTATCCGTTGTAGAAGTTGGCTAAATTATACGTGGCTAAGATTGTGAGACTGTATGGAGTACCGATTTCTATCATTTCAAACAGAGATCCTAGATTCACATCTCGGTTCTGGAAGAAGTTACACGAGGCTCTAGGTACAAGATTTGATTGCAGTACTACATTCCATCCTCAGACAGATGGTCAGTTAGAGAGGGTGATTTAGATACTGGAGGACATGTTAAGATGTTGTGTATTGGATTTTCAAGGTAGTTGGGAGGACTATTTGCCGTTAGCAGAGTTCTCATATAACAACAGCTATCAGTCCAGTATTCAGATGGCACCGTATGAGGCATTGTATGGTCGTAGGTGTCGTACTTCTATATGTTAGACTGAGCTAAGTGAGCAATGAGTTCTGGTACTAGAGTTGGTTTCTAACACCAAAGAAAGGATAAAGATGATTCAAGGTTGGTTAAAGGAAGCATCTGATAGGCAAAAATCTTATGCAAGCATAAGGCGTAAAGAGATCGAGTACTCTATAGGGAATTATGTTTTCCTGAAGGTCTCACCATGGAAGAAAATTCTGAGATTTAGACAGAAGGGCAAACTAAGCCTTAGATTCATCGGACCTTACCGAGTACTCAGCGTGTGGGACCGGTCGCCTATCAACTCGAGTTGCATTCTAAATTAGACACAATTCATGATGGGTTCCATGTCTCCATGTTGAGGCGATATCGCTCTGATCCCTTACATATTGTTCTAGTTGAGGAAATTGAGATTACCCCTAATTTGACTATCGAAGAAGAACCAGTGCAGATTCTGGTTCGCGACGTTAAAGTATTAAGGAGGAAATCCTTTCCACTGGCCAAAGTGCTATGGCGTAATCACTGTTCAGAAGAAGCTACGTGGGAACTAGAGGAGGCAATGCAACAACAATATCCTTACTTATTTTGACTAGGTAAATTTCGAGGTCAAAATTTCTTAGGGGGTAGAGTTGTAACACCCCAAAAATATAGAGTTTTAATTTTGTATTATCTTTCACAAATTGCATGTTTGCTTTATTGGCTATGTTATTTGGGTGTGTTTTGGAGTGTTAGAGAAGTCCTGGGTTCAAGCTCCGGCTTTTGCAAATTTTTTTATTTTGCTTTTAAAAGAATCTGGGTATTGACTCGTGGGCTTTATATATAGTTGTGGTTGTTTTGTGTCACAAAAAAGCCTTGTGGCTCAATGGCAAGTGGCATGTGGAGCATCTGAGAGGGCATGGGTTTGAATCTCAGGTAATGCAAAGGGGATTTTATTTTATGTCTCTGTAGTGTGAGTGGTGGAGTTAGACTGGAACTCTGTGGTTGACTTGGTCATAAGAATTTGAATTGAATTTGAATGGGTGGTGGGAGTGATTTGTGGAGTGAGTTGTGGAGAGGATTGGGGAGAAAATCATCGAGTGTGGGTGGAGAGGTGTTGGCCGAATTTGAGGCTCTTTGGGGAGGTGCATACGGCACTTTAGGGAAAACACTTTGGGGAATTTTCTCCTTTCTTTTGGATGGTGCCGAATAGGTATAGGATCAAGAGGGCTTTCCATTTTGTTTATTTTCGGTAACTTTTCTCTTGAGTCTTTGTTGTTTCCCTCTGCGTTTTTGGTACATCTCTGACCATTCGTGTCTTTTTCTCTTTCATTTCTCTCGCGACCGTCAAGCCTCTCTTTTACAACTTATTATTGGTTGAACGTCTCCACTTTCCCCTCCCTCATTCGTGTTGCTTAGTCGAGTATCTTTCTAATCCTTCTTCATTCTCCTTTTTACTCTCAAACTGCGTTTCCCTTCTTGGAGCCTTGGCCGAATACTACTTGCCTCATCTCCCTATCTACTTATTCGGGTTTGTCTCTGTGCTAGCCAATTTCTCTCTTCTATTTTTAAGCCGAGCCCCTCTGCGTTGGTTTAAGGTAATTGATTTATTTCCTTTGGGTTGTTGAATCTGTGGTATAATCAGACTCTACGGCTGCCGTTATTTGGGTTAAGGCTCACAATTACTCTTTCTTCTTTCTCTCTATCAAATAGGTGTCCCCTCTAATACCCTCTTTTATTTGCCATCTATGACAGGGGTGTGACTGTTCATCTTGTGTTGCGTTCTTAGAACTTACCCTTAGCGGGTAGATTACTCTTTGGTGATGGTGAGTTGTTGTCAACTGGTTCTAATCATTTATGTTTATTGTTTAGTTAACAAGGTTGGAATGCAATGCAGTTTTGTTAAGGTGTGGAAGGCAGCTAGACCAGTAGTTTAAGTGAGGAACCATTTGCATTCTTAAGATGGGTAGCAACGTTGGGGCATGTTTGAATCTAGGTTCGGCGTTGTGGGGATTTGATCAGCATTTGAAAATAGGTGTGTATTCACACCACTATGTTACTGTGAATCGGCAAAAGCCGAAAAGTCAAAAAGCTAAAACTTCGGCATTTGAGGCCCCGCGAGTGTGTGAACGCTCATGTGGTAAACCGAGCCCACAAACCATAGGTGACAGACTGTAGAGGCTGCCACGAGTGTTCTTAAAGGCTTGGGTTGCTATGGGCCTTGTTGGGCCGAGATAGGTCGTGTGGGCACAATGGGCACGTGGGGCCCTTACGGATAAAATTGTTGTAAGTGAAATATAATGCAGTGGGCTTTGGTGAATGCTCAGTCGCTGCTGAATTCGGGCATAAATGGGCCACGCGAGCGTGTGGGCCCACTAGGGCCAAGTAATGGGCCTTGGGCCCACTTATACTGTTTTAGCCATATGGGGTTATCTGGGTCGTTAGATATGACACCTTTTGAAGGGTCGTTATCTTTGTTGAGACCCTAAAATTAGTTAAATTATCGAAATATCCCTAAAGGGGTAAAATTACTATTTTACCCCTAGTGGATGGAAATGACCGTTATACCTTAAAGGTAGGTTGATTGATGAGTGTATGATATATGCATGACTATATCTGAGTATGAGACCTTGCATACACGTAATATATGTGACATGACTTTCTGCATTGGGGTTGGGTTTCTGATTTGGAGGAAGTACTGTACTAGTGGCTTTGCCATGTTTATACTGTTTTAGTGGCTTTTCCACGTATTCTGATATTAGGGCTACGCCACGTTTCTCGTTATTAGCGACTTTGCTTTGCGATCTGGTCGCGACTTATTGAGATATTGGTGTGTTGGCTGGGTGGGTCGATTTAATCCCCACAAGGTGTGTTGGTTGGTACGGGTGGTGTGTTGGTTGGATTGGGATGGGTTGCATACCTGCACTGTGCTAATACTGTTCTGGGCTTAGGCCCACACTGTCACTGTATAGGGCTAGGGCCCAGACTGTACTGTTATTGAATAGGACTTATGTAATATCCCAAATTAGGGCCTAATCGGAATAGTGGTTTCGTGACCACAAAATCCGAGATAGAAATAATTATTTTATGCTTATTTTGAGGTATATGATATGATTGCATGATTGTGTGAAATTTTCGTGAAGAAATTTTATGCATAAAGTGCTTAAATTGAAATTAGGGACTAAATCGAATAATTTGCAAAACTTGCATTCTAGAAGTTTCTAGTATGAAATTGTTTTGAAATATTAATTAGGAGGTCTTAAATAGAAATTTTACCAATTTCTAAGTTTATGGACAAAAATTGGACATGGATGGAATTTTTGAAAAGTTTAGTAGTAAGGGCATTTTGGTCATTTAGGGGTAAAATGAATTAAAATACAAAATTAAAAGCCAATTTTGCTCATCTTCAACCCAATGGCCGAATATAGCAAGGAGAAACCATGGCTAGGGTTTTTCAAGCTTCCAAGCTCGATTGTAAGTCCATTCTAGCCCCATTTTTCAAGTTCTTTACGTTTTAGGAGTCCCGGTAGCTCGATTTAGCTTATGCTAGAAATAATTTAACCTAGGGTTTATATTTGGAAAAATACCCATAGGTAAAATTTGTGTATTTTGGTGTTTTATGATAGAATATGAGGTTTTAAATTATGTTAGACAACTTGTGCTACTCGGTTTTGAGTGAAAACGAGCAAAAGGGCTTAATCGGTAAAAATACCTAATAGTCATAAGTACATGTTAGAGTGAGAATTTGATGTTTCCATAGAAGGGAAAAATGATCAGCATGTCATAAAACATAAGAAAATAGGCTGAAGTTTAATTTACGAGCTTTGGGGCAAAAGTGTAAATATGCAAAAGTTTAAGGGTAAAATTGTAATTTTTCAAAAATATGATTTTGGGTCAATTTGAATAATGTGAGTCCTAATTAGACTATATTTTAAATGATAGAGCAAGGAAAACTGAAATTCGGGCTAAAATGGGGAAAATACCAAGTTGTGGACGAAATGGTAAAAGTAGCCATTTTCGCATACTAGGTAAGTTCATATGTAAATGTTGGTAATATAGTTATTATTTTAAATATTTTTATATTATTTAAATGATATGATAATTATTATGAAATATTATACTCGTGATAATTGTTTGATAATATATCAAATTATGTGATATACTTGGAAAATGTGAAATACTATCGAGTATCGGTATCGGTATTCCGTAGAAGATGGTTGAGACACATGATTGGGAAAAAGGTCCCGTTGAACCTTAGGAATGGGTTAGGATACAAGTGACATGTCACTGGGATATTTGGGCATCCGAACTCGTTGAGTTGAGTCCGAGTTCACTTATGGAGGCGAATGTCCGAACTCGTTGAGTTGAGTCCGAGTTCGTGAGATGTAACTAGGCATACGAGCTCGTTGAGTTGAGTCCGAGTTCACTTATGGATGAGAACGCCCGAGCTCGTTGAGTTGAGTCCGAGTTCGCTTATGGGCGGGTTACATAGTAGCTTGGCTACATATGTGGCACTTATGTGCAAACTTTCCATGTATCCGAATTATATTCCGATGTGTTTAATGGGTAAAGTTCTACTCAAATGGAGGAATACTCAAGATGAAAGGGATGTATTGGTAAGTGTTGTGAAATGGATACTTTGAACAGGTATGTACTTAACCCTCGGGTTGAAAAATCGATATAACAACAATATGGTAAGATGATAAATGAAAATATGATATGAATGTCTTGGTGATGATTATGCAAATGATGTTTTATGTTTGCTTATATGGTTATGTTACTTGCTATTTGCCTGTGAACTTACTAATCATTTATGCTTACTCCCTCCTTTTCATTCCTTGTAGTGTTGACAAGCCAGCTCGAAAATCGGGAACGGTCGGAGGCACGCTCACACTATCCGTATACCATCTTGGCATAATGGCTTGTATATTTTGAGTATGGCATGTATAGCATTATAATCATTTTGTATATATGGTCTTATAATATGGTTATTGAGTAGTATAAAAATGCTTGGTAATGATTAGCCATTGGAATGGCTAATTATGATCATATTTGGTGTTATGTATGTCAAATTGCTAGTTAATCCATGGAAACCATGAAATAGGTAAAATTTACCATAAAATAGATTCAGACAGCAGTAGTGACGTGAATTTGAAAATTCATTAAAAATAGTAGAGATATAATTAGATGATGAATAAAACATGGAATTGAATAATTATGAGTCTATTTTCATATGGAAGAAACGAAACAGGTATATGAGTTATATTTTATGAGATGTTTTAATTTTTGTGAAACAGGGCCAGAGCCATTTCTGGATCCCCTGTTCTAACTTTTTAAATTCACCATAAATTGTATAAAAATAATTATAAGTCATAATTTATATGTACAGATTTCTTATTGAGTTTAGTTTTAATAGAAACAAACTTCATAGTCATTGAAATTCTTTACAAAGAGATATCTTATTTGTAATACATAGAGGTCAGAGCGGTCAAACCCTGAAACAGGGGAGACTTTAACTAATAAACTGTACTAATTGGCCTGACCAAAAATTCTAGAAAAAAATTAGTAGATAGATATATGAGCCTAGTTTCAGAGAAAATTTACGGAATTGGATTTTGAGTTTTAGAACTCGAGATATGAATTTTTAAGTGACTGTGATGCAGTTAGCCAGCTTGTCTAGAATTTCTAAAATTAAATTGTTTGAGCTGTTTAAGCAATGAATTAAGTCTGTTAACACCTCGTGTTCGAATTCGGCAACGGTATCGGGTACGGGGCGTTACATTTGATGGTATCAGAGTAGGTTTAGTCGGTTCTCGGACTAACCTAGCATGTGTATAAGTTTAGCTATACATGCCACTGATTTGTGATAGTGTGATGTCTTCCGACGCGTATGAGTACCATCTTATTTAGACAGGGTACTCTCCAACCGAGCTGCGCTGACCATGTTCAATGTTATGTGAAGGTATTTGAGTAAAATTATGATTATGATAAGTATCGGTTCAGAAAAGTATGAATAAAGGTTTATGATACATATGTGATAAATATTCATATTTGCTTAATGCTCATATGATGTAGTGTATATAGCTTACTTGATAAGATGAACGGAATAAATAGAAAGTAGTAGAGGTATGAATAAAAGTCATAATATTATGATACGAATAAAAATGTTCTTGTTTTGATTTGGACGTCGAATGTTGATGAATGCTAATGATATATAATTTTTATGAGATAAAGGATTATAATGAAATGAACTTATTTGTGTTAAATTGTTGGACTGAATTATATGATTGTAATGATATGTACATGATGATGCACGAAATGAAAGTTATGATTGTGGTGCAAATATCTATGTTTGTTTGGCCTTATATGATGTCATGAGCATGACTTAATTTAATTAAATGAATGGATAAGTAAATCTATCTAGAAAACATAGAATGTATGCATAAGTATATTGTCTAAATGGGGCAATAGGAAAATTGGTGTAAGCCAACATGAATGAATGACATGATTTTGATGATGTTGCTATGATGATGGAAGTTGTGTCATATGTGTATGTATAAGAAAGTCGAGTCAGAGGTCCTACAACCCCTCCCCCTTACCGAAATGGTACTTATAATGGAATTTCATGAGATTTGTATTGAATAAGTTTCCGGTTGAGAACCCAAAGAGTTCAGTAATAGAATAATTATAAGTATGATCAGAGATTGAAAATGAGCTAATAAGTAAAGTCGAGCCGATGAAAGTATCGGATTGACGTAAAGATTATTGGAATTATGCCTTTATTCTAGTTAGAAAAGGAATTCTCCTTGGTAAACCGAATTACTCAGTGCAAGGTCGAGAAAAGTGTAAATCAAAATTTATTGAGAACTGGCCTTCTTTAGTGAATGGTTTAATATGAAATTTGTGACGGCAGAACTAGTTGGGGAAATGATATTTGAAATGTGAACTATCTGAGTGTGATAGTTATGATTGGACAGATTTAGCGATCTCTTTTGAGATGTTCTATGTGTTTACCCGTTCTCGAAAATATTTCTATGGCTATTGATCTTACAAGAAATTCTTGTTATATGGGAATGTCTTTTAATCTCGGTGTTGGATGAAAGCATTGGTAGTCTGGACCGGTTTATAATTTATATTGCTCTATTCCAAGTGGGTATTCTATTTCATTTAAATCGATAAGAATTGATGAGAGAATACATATGATATTATGATTCTGCTTTCTTCTACTCGATGCTTCATCTGATATATATGTATGGGAAGATATATTGTTCTTGTTATATTTGATTCCAGTGGGATTAAATGATGTTTTCTTTTGGACTTTCTTTCTTTGAAGAATTATCGGGGTATTCCGTATTTTCTCTATGAGTTTGGTTTTTGATTCTCCGGCTTGGTTTTCGATTCTGCAGTTGGGTTTCTTTATTCTAGATTTCTCTATTTTGGATTTCTTTATTCGGTTTTCTTATTATCTTTGTTCCATAATTTGTCAATTATGACTCGTGTTTGAAGTGCGTTCTTCAGCTCGTGATAATCATGTCAAATATGACTATACTTCTAATTTGATCTTGGTAATGTGGTGATTTTAGTATTGGGGTTTTTTTTCTAATTTACGTGTAAGGATTTGACATCGATAAAGGCATAAGTGATAAAAGCGCGAGTTTGATCGAGTATGGTGAATTATCTATTTGAAAGATTTCATGTGACAATTATTTCAGCATTATTTTTCCCAAGTCCGATAATAGAATTTCATTTTTACGGATAAAAGAGTAAATAGTCCGAACGAGAAGTGTATATTTATTAGAAAAAGTTTGATATTAGTTAAAGTCACTACGAATGATAAGGTTTTCATTTTTTGAAAGCTGAAAAGTTTATTCAATGTTGACAAAGTTCAGATAGATGAGAATATTGGTAGCCGAAGCGTCTGAACTAGACTAGTCTACATTGAGTAAAGACTTCCTGACTTTCAGTAATGTATTGTTGTATGAATTGTGATGTGTTTCAAGACAGTGAGGTAATGTGATAGTTTAGAGCATTCGATGTTACATAAAATTGGAGTTGTTAAAGGGGTTAAAGCCGAGCATTGGGATCTATCAAAATTATCCTTGTCAGTGTTGATATTGGGATGGAAATGAGAAGGATTATTCTTGAGGCCATATCGAATTATTTCCATGGCGAAAAGAGGAAAATGTGATGTATCCTATTGTTAAATGTTTGGTGAGATCTATAAATCATATATGTATTGAATGAATTCCTACTCATCAGATTCATGGAAATTCAGGTCTCTTTGATTGTTGGATTTCTTGGAATTCCGGTCTCCATTAATCAAGTTAAGATCCGGGTTTTATGTCATGATATCATGGGAAACTCGAGAAGGGTTGAAAATTTAAGAACAGTTGAGAGTTGAGGCCGTAAGCTTTCGAGATCATATGAGAAATTAAAGAGATGTATTGGAGGTGCAGTCTAAGTGAAAGTTCTTCGACACCGAATATGAGATTAAAAGTGAAGACCACTTTTTTCTGTAAGATTTTCTGGGACGAAAATCCCTAAAGGGGGGAGAGTTGTAATATCCCGAATTAGGGCCTAATCGGAATAGTGGTTTCGTGACCACAAAATCTGAGATAGAAATAATTATTTTATGATTATTTTGAGGTCTATGATATTATTGCATGATTGTGTGAAATTTTCGTGAAGAAATTTTATGCATAAAGTGCTTAAATTGAAATTAGGGACTAAATCGAATAATTTGCAAAACTTGCATTCTAGAAGTTTCTAGTATGAAATTGTTTTGAAATATTAATTAGGAGGTCTTAAATAGAAATTTTACCAATTTCTAAGTTTATGGACAAAAATTGGACATGGATGGAATTTTTGGAAAGTTTAGTAGTAAGGGCTTTTTGGTCATTTAGGGGTAAAATGAATTAAAATACAAAATTAAAAGCCAATTTTGCTCATCTTCAACCCAATGGCCGAATATAGCAAGGAGAAACCATGGCTAGGGTTTTTCAAGCTTCCAAGCTCGATTGTAAGTCCATTCTAGCCCCATTTTTCAAGTTCTTTACGTTTTTGGAGTCCCGGTAGCTCGATTTAGCTTATGCTAGAAATAATTTAACCTAGGGTTTATATTTGGAAAAATACCCATAGGTGAAATTTGTGTATTTTGGTGTTTTATGATAGAATATGAGGTTGTAAATTATGTTAGACAACTTGTGCTTCTCGGTTTTGAGTGAAAACGAGCAAAAGGGCTTAATCGGTAAAAATACCTAATAGTCATAAGTACATGTTAGAGTGAGAATTTGATGTTTCCATAGAAGGGAAAAATGATCATCATGTCATAAAACATAAGAAAATAGGCTGAAGTTTAATTTACGAGCTTTGGGGCAAAAGTGTAAATATGCAAAAGTTTAGGGGCAAAATTGTAATTTTTCCAAAATATGATTTTGGGTCAATTTGAATAATTTGAGTCCTAATTAGACTATATTTTAAATGATAGAGCAAGGAAAACTGAAATTCGGGCTAAAATGGGGAAAATACCAAGTTGTGGACGAAATAGTAAAAGTAGGCATTTTCGCATACTAGGTAAGTTCATATGTAAATGTTGGTAACATAGTTATTATTTTAAATATTTTTATATTATTTAAATGATATGATAATTATTATGAAATATTATACTCGTGATAATTGTTTGATAATATGTCAAATTATGTGATATACTTGGAAAATGTGAAATACTACCGAGTATCAGTATCGGTATTCCGTAGAAGATGGTTGAGACACATGATTGGGAAAAAGGTCCCGTTGAACCTTAGGAATGGGTTAGGATACAAGTGACATGTCACTGGGATATTTGGGCATCCGAACTCGTTGAGTTGAGTCCGAGTTCACTTATAGATGCGAATGTCCGAACTCGTTGAGTTGAGTCCGAGTTCGTGAGATGTAACTAGGCATACGAGCTCGTTGAGTTGAGTCCGAGTTCACTTATGGATGAGAACGCCCGAGCTCGTTGAGTTGAGTCCGAGTTCGCTTATTGGCGGGTTACATAGTAGCTTGGCTACATATGTGGCACTTATGTGCAAACTTTCCATGTATCCGAATTATATTCCGATGTGTTCAACGGGTAAAGTTCTACTCAAATAGAGGAATACTCAAGGTGAAAGGGAAGTATTGGTAAGTGTTGCGAAATGGATACTTTGAACAGGTATGTACTTAACCCTCGGGTTGAAAAATCGATATAACAACAATATGGTAAGATGATAAATGAAAATATGATATGAATGTCTTGGTGATGATTATGCAAATGATTTTTTATGTTTGCTTATATGGTTATGTTACTTGCTATTTGCATGTGAACTTACTAAGCATTTATGCTTACTCCCTCCTTTTCATTCCTTGTAGTGTTGACAAGCCAGCTCGAAAATCGGGAACGGTCGGAGGCACGCTCACACTATCCGTATACCATCTTGGCATAATGGTTTGTATATTTTGAGTATGGCATGTATAGCATTATAATCATTTTGTATATATGGTCTTATGATATGGTTATTGAGTAGTATAAAAATGCTTGGTAATGATTAGCCATTGGAATGGCTAATTATGATCATATTTGGTGTTATGTATGTCAAATTGCTAGTTAATCCATGGAAACCATGAAATAGGTAAAATTTACCATAAAATAGATTTAGACAGCAGTAGTGACGTGAATTTGAAAATTCATTAAAAATAGTAGAGATATAATTAGATGATTAATAAAACATGTAATTGAAGAATTATGAGTCTATTTTCATATGGAAGAAATGAAACAGGTATATGAGTTATATTTTATGAGATGTTTTAATTTTTGTGAAACAGGGCCAGAGCGATTTCTGGATCCCCTGTTCTAACTTTGGAAATTCACCATAAATTGTATAAAAATAATTAGAAGTTATAATTTATATGTAAAGATTTATTATTGAGTCTAGTTTTAAGATAAATAAACTTCATAGTCATTTAAATTCTTTACAGAGAGATATCTGATTTGTAATACACAGAGGTCAGAGCAGTCGAACCCTGAAACAGGGGAGAATTTAACTAATAAACTGAACTAATTGGCCTGACCAAAAATTCTAGAAAAAAATTAGTAGATAGATATATGAGCCTAGTTTTATATAAAATTTACGGAATTGGATTTTGAGTTTCAGAACTCGAGATATGAATTTTTAAGCGACTGTGATGCAGTTAGCCAGCTTGTCTAGAATTTCTAAAATTAAATTGTTTGAGCTGTTTAAGCAATGAATTAAGTCTGTTAACACCTCGTGTTCGAATCCGGCAACGGTCTCGGGTACGGGGCGTTACAACTTAGGCCCAGACCGATACTGCATGGACTGTTGACTGTTTGACTTATAAGGGATTACACACTGAGTTTTCATAAACTCACCCTTTTTTTAACTGTACAGGTAATCTCCAACTTTAGACGATTTGGTGCCGCGAGGGACTCAGAGGTGGCCACATGATCACAGATGATTTAATTGTGACTTAATTTATTCAAAGATTTTATATGTGGGTTTTAATTATGGAATAAGGCCATTTGGGGGACTTTTTGACTTTTATTGGGCTTTTGATTTCATGCATGAACCTGCTTTTAATTATGTAATAATGGTTTCAAAGAAAACATGCATTTTTAACCTTACGATTTTCAATTAGAGAAGCTTCCATGGTTTTAATCAGACTAAGAAATCCATGATAACAAATGTTTTGATAAGTTAATTTCAGTTGTAATAATGAAATTTACTGAGTTTTCTCAAGCAAATAAAACTAAATGGGTTTAACTCAAAAACGGTTTTCCACTGGCAAGTTCAAGTTTTAGAAGGACATCGCGATAGCAACCGTACACACAAGCTTCTACTTCTGACCTATTAGCAACTCTTGAAGTGTTAATGTGGGAGCATATTACTCGCACGGAAGCTATCATATAAGGGAATTCATCTTCCATTCGAGCACTGGAGGCTCAATTAGGAAAACTTGCTTCAAATATGAATACTCGACCAGTAGGCTTATTACCTAGTGGCACAAAAAATCCTAGTCCGAGGAGGAAAGAACATTGTAAGGCTATCACTCTTAGAAGTGGTAAACAAACTAGCAAACCATTTCTAGACTCTACTGTAGCACCTCAAGATATGGATGGAGTGATCACTGGTGAGAAGGTTGAATCTAAAGAGTTTGCTGATGCATCAAACAAAAAAGTTCCACAAATTGTCACTCATATGCCTAATGTCCTACCTCTGAAACTGTCAACGCAATCAAAGATGTCAGCACAAGCAAATATATCTTTACCTTTACCCTTCCCACAAAGATTCAGGAAGGAAGAACATGACAAGCAGTATCAGCAGTTCCTAGACACACTAAAGCCACTGTAGATCAACATTCCTTTAGTAGATGCTCTACTACAAATTTTAAGTTATGGGAAATTTATGAAAGACCTCTTATCCAATAAGAAGAAGCTCTCTGATATTGAAACTATTGCACTCACAGAAGGCTGTAGTGCTATTTTGACAAACAAGTTACCCCCTAAATTGAAAGATCCTAGGAGTTTTACCATCCCATGCTCAAATGGAAATCCTTATTTGGGTAAGGCTTTATGTGACTTGGGGGCTAACATTAACTTAGTGCCACTATCTACTTTCAGAAAGTTGGGAATTGGTCACATGAAATCGACTGCAGTGACATTACAACTAGCCGATCAATCCTTGGCTCAACCTAAAGGGCAAATAAAAGACATCTTAGTTCGTGTGAATAAATTTTTTTTTCTGGCTGATTTTATTATACTTGATTACGAAGTAGACAAGGAGGTTCCCATAATCTTGGGATGACCATTTTTAGCCATTGGTCAAACTCTTATTGATGTTTATAAAGGTGAACTAACCATGAGACTTAATAATGAGCAAGTCACCTTCAATATTTTTGAATCTATTCAATGCAAGGACAAAGAAGAATGTCATATTGTTGATGTGCTAAATGATCTAATTAAGGAAGAGCTCAATGACCAAAGCACAATACTTTCTGAAGAGTTTACAGTGACATCTGATGTCGAATCCTTAGACGATTGTGACAGTATGGTTGAAGCTAATAATCTTGAACTCAAGTATGGATAGCAGATTAAATCCTTAGACCTAGCCAACAGAACAACCTCAATTTTCAAGCCATCTATTGAAAAAGCTCTTACTCTGGAATTGAAACCACTACCTCCTCACCTTAAATATGTCATTCTAGGTGACCACAATACTCTCCCAGTTATTGCCTCTACAACACTATATGTAACTCAAGAAGAGAAATTGGTCCATATTCTCAAGCAACACAAACAAACTATTACTTGGAGTATTGCTGATATTCAAGGTATTAGTCCTTATTTTTGCATGTAATGGATCAAGTTGGAAGATGAAGGCAAGCAATCGATTAAATAGCAAGGAAGATTAAACGAAAAGATGAAAGTTGTCAAGAAGGAAATCATAAAATGGCTTGATATTGGAATTATTTACCCAATTTCTGATAACAATTGGGTAAGTCCAGTGCAATGCGTGCCTAAAAAGAGTGGCATCACTATGGTTCGCAACAATAAGAATGAATTAATTCCTACATGCATTCCCAAGAGATAGCAAGTTTGTATGGATTATCGAAAATTGAATGCGGCCACAAAAAAAAAGGATCACTTCCTGCTTCCTTTCATTGACCAAATGTTGGATCGGCTTGCTGGAAAGGCCTATTATTGCTTTTTAGACAACTATTTTGGGTACAATCAAATTTCTATTACACCAGAGGATTAGGAGAAAACAAACTTCACCTACCCCTTTGGTACTTTCGCTTTTAGCTGTATGCCTTTCGGTCTTTGCAATACACCAACCATAATTCAAAGGTGCATGATGGCAATATTCTCAGATATGATCGAAGACTCTTTAAAGGTTTTTATGGATGATTTCTCAATCTATGAGAATGATTTTGATCATTGCATTGACAATTTGGATAAAGTACTGAAGCGATGTGAGGACATACATCTTATCCTAAATTGGGAAAAATGTCATTTCATGGCAACTAAAGGCATTGTGTTAGGACATCCCATCTCTAGTCAAGGTATTCAAGAAGATAAAGCTAAAGTGGAAATCATTGAGAAATTACCTCCACTAACAAATGTGAAAGGTATTCGCAGTTTTCTTGGACATGCGGGGTTTTACTGAAGGTTTATTATCAAAAATTGCAAAGCCCTTCTGCTCATTACTGGAACAGAATCGAAAATTCTTCTTTGACGATGCATGTTTGAATGCCTTTATTTAGTTAAAAAAAGAAGCTAGGAAATGCAGCCATTGTCATTACACATGATTGGTCTCAATCTTTTAAAGTTATATGTGACGCAAGTGACTTTGCTGTGGGTGCAGTTCTAAGACAAAGAAAAGGAAAAATATTTCATGCCATCTATTATGCTAGCAAAACTCTTGCAGAGGCTCAACTCAATTATACAACTACAGAGAAAGAGCTTGTAACACCCCTTATCCGTATCCGATGCTGGGACAGGGTTCAAGGCGTTACCAGACTTAAACATTCACAAACATGAAAAAATCGAGCCATAAAATTTCGTCCAAATTGAAACTTTTCAAATACATGTATTTGGTCCCTTATACAGGCCTTCGAGGCCTAAAAACATACATCGGGGTGGTTCGGGACTAAACCGAGAACTTTAGAAAATTCTAAGAAAATTTCAAGGTTTAAGCCTCGCACGCCTATGTGGAGGCAATGCACACGCACGTGTGCCTTGGGACACGCCCGTGTCCCTTACTGGTATGGAATTACTAGAATTTATTTTTCATTTCGAACCTACAGGGGTTTTCACATGATTGAGCACATGCCCGTGTCATCGCTCGCGTCCAAAAACTTGGACATTCTGCTTATGACGTCATTATTCATTTAGGGGCACACGACCAAGGCACACGCTCGTGTGCTAGGCCATGTCCTCCACACGGTTGAGACACACGGTTTTGTCTCTGCCTGTGTAGCTAGCACTTAGGCTATTTTCCAAGCCTTTTTGTTACCATTAATACCTCACATACATAAATACATTATAGGCACGTACAATGTAGCATCAAGTAAATGATTCAACATCCTCTATTAAGACTCAATTGTAATATTCATAAATATAATCATACATGTGTTTTGCTTACTCATTTTATACCAAGTCTAAACACACCAATTCACAATCAATTGAACATGTCATTTTGATTATTACTTATACATTTATACGATGCTTGCCTAAGTCATTGCACACCAATTTCATGTTCAAACATTATTGACTTACTACCATATCACACTTTTATTCTCTGATTATGACCACTTCGCTTGGTCATACGATATTCATCAAGCATACATACTGTAATACTAACCATTCATGTCAAACAATTATAATCAAATGACCACATCACAAGGCATCAATAAATAACTTGGATAAATAGGCTTACAAGCCATAACCCATACAAGCCACATCTCATGGCTAAACACAATGAATCAATTTAAGCCAACATCTTGGCCAAATCAAAAGAATACACATCATAATGACTAAGTCCCTATACATGCAAGTCACTTAAAGACATTAAGATTCAACAATACTAAAAAGGTGGTAGCTTGATAGTATGATGCTGCCCCCGGCGATCTCCAACCCCGAGCCGACCTGACAACACTAAAGAAATGGAGAGGAGGGAGTAAACTTAAAGCTTAGTAAGTCCATATGAAAATAATAAGCAAATTATCAACATGATTCCATGGTAATATAACCATAATTATACTTATACTTATATTCTGGTCATGTTATTTTCTCGAGTCATAGTCACTAAATTATTAATATCTTGAGCTAAGGAGCTCCAAATTAAGATCTGCTAATTTTCACTGAAACTAGACTCACATATCTTATTATCATAAAATTGACAGAATTTTTGGTCTAGCCAATAAGTACATTTTATTCTTTAAATTCACCTATGTTCTGCTATTTGATAGCTTTGATCCTTCTTTACTAAAAATCAATTATCTCTTACTACGGGATTCAATTAATGTTCTTGTATATTTATCTTGAAAATAGACTCATTAAGGATTTATTCATATAAATTCTAAACCATAATCATTTTTTTACAATTTTTAGTGATTTTCCAAAGTTGAGACAGGGGAGCCCGAAAGCACTCTGACTCTATCTCACAAAAGTTCAAATATCTCATAAACTCTTTTGCTTACACCGTTTCTTCTATTTAAACTAGGTTCAATAAGATTTAATCTCATATATTATTCAATCTCTAATTCAATTTCCACAATTTTTGGTGGATTTTCGAATACACACAACTGCTGATGTCCAAAACGGTTTTAGTGCAATATTATGATAACTATCATATGATGGCATAATAACATAATCACCAAGATTATTCATCATTCAAGCATTCTAGATCATCAATAAATACATATACGTGAATATACCTTTTCGTCATATATCATCCTGTAACAAAGCATTACTCATGAGTATAACATACGTACCTGTATGTATCTGTGGCATATCAATTAACTTTACCTTCATTACCATGCCCATCTCGGGACTTTCATCACATCATTCATTATAATACCCGTTGAACACTTGGAATACTATTGGATACATGGAAACTTGCACATAAGTACCACATAAACATACGTAGCCAAAGCTACCTTATAACATGGAACACATCCATAATGAACTCGGACTTTTCAATGAGCTCGGATGTTACATGTATCGCATCTATTATGAACTCAGACCTCTTAACGAGCTCAAATGCTCTCATCCATAATGAACTTAGACCACTCAACGAGCTTAGATGTTACATATATCACGAACTTGGACCACTCAACAATTTTATATTCTCATATATATCACGAACTCGGACCACTCAACGAGCTTGGATTTCTTAATTCCTAGTGACATGTCACTTGTATCCTAAACTATTCCTAAGGTTCAAACGGGATTTTCCTCACTTGCACATAGCATCCTTATCGCACTTGCTTGTCATGTCGTGAACAGCAACCATAATATCATTCATTCTTACCAATTCGAAGTCAGAGAAATGATTTTGGGGCTAGTCGGAATAGTGGTCTTGGGACCACAAATTTGAAGTCAAAGAAATTATTTTATTATTAATATAGAGTCATATCATGTTTATATTAGTGCATGAAAATTTGGTGAGCTAATTTTAACGTTTGTGAGCCCAATTACGAAAAAGGACTAAATTGTATAAAATGCAAAAGTCCTAAATTGATAGCTAAAGGTGTCAAACAGCTAGAGAATAAAAAAATTTGGGGGTCTTTAAAGGGCAATTAGACCCTTTCCTAAGAGCTTGGCCAGCCATAGGGAGCAAATTGGTCAAAAAGTCAAAAATTTGGTGGGTTTGGTGGCTAAATTGATTAAAATAGAAATAAAATAAAAGAAGGATGATATCATCCCTTTTCATCTTCTTTCTCCACCGAAATTTTCAGCAAAGAATGGGGTTTTGAGCTTCAAAAATTTCAGCAACTTTAAGCCTTCACAAGTAAGTGATCCTAATGGCTTTTCTTAAATATTTTTGTACTTTTGAGACCCTTGAAGCATGAGCTTTCAAATGAGGGTACTATTTTGCAAAATGATTAAGAGTCTAGGGTTTTGGCATGAAAGGATTTGTGATGTTTGCTGAATTTTTTATAGAAGAAAATGAGTCTTGGGTGTATTATAAAGAACTTTTGTGAAATGTGTTAGCATGAAAACACTTATAAGGACTAATGTGCATAAGTTGTAAAATAGATAATAAATATGTGAAATAATAGGAATTTGGAGTTTCTATAAGAGTCAAAGAGGTTCGGCTAGTCTTGAGAAATAAAGAAATTCGATAAAAATCGATTTTTGGGCCTAGGGGTAAAATGGTCATTTTGTCAAAATCTAGGGCCAAAATGGTCATTTTACCAAAGATGCAAATTTTTGGTTTCTTAATTCTAATTAGAGACTAAATGAGTACATTTTGCTATTATAGATCAAGAATTACTGAATTCGAGCCTAGACCGGGGGAAAGCCAAGCAAATCGACTAGATCGACTAGTTGCCACATGTTGTAATCTGAGATAAGTTGTATATAAATAATACAACTACATTGCTAATGTATATGTTGAATTTTATTAAATTATTATAGCATGAATTGCTTGATTGTGGAATTGAGAAAGTATGATGATAATAAAGATAGTAGAGTTCCCGTTTGAACCTAGGAAATAAATCAGATATTCATGCCATGACGATCGGGTCACTTGTGTGAGCTAGTGTAAGACATGTCTGGGACATGCATCAGCCACATTATGAAAGCAACTGTAAGACCATGTCTAGGACATGGCATCGGCATTGAGACGAGTGCTAGTGTAAGACATGTCTAGGACATGCATCGGCCTCGAGATGTAAGCCAGTGTAAGACATGTCTGGGACATGCATCGGCGAAGAGATGATAGTTAGTGTAAGACCATGTTTGGGACATGGCATCGACACCTTACCCTATGCATGAAGCGTATGGAATATCCGATAGAGTTCCAAATGGTTCAACGGTGAAAGTTATGATTATTAGTTATTGAGGAAAGTATGACCGAGTTATGAGTGATACAGGTACCTATTGGGTATGTTTGAATTGTGAGTTCAATATATGCTATACGAAGTGTATGGAATATTGATGAGTAAGTTTTACTTATGCCCACTTGTGTACCATGTGCTTTTTGATGAATGGTAAAGTTGTGTTGTATATTTATTTATGTGCAACTTACTAAGTTTTATGCTTACTCCCTCTCCTTTCTTTTTTCTTATAGTGCCGCCTAGCTAGCTCAAGAATCAAAGGAAGTCAGAGATATCGATCACACTATCAATTGAAGCTTTCGGTATAGTTTAATTTATATTTTTGAATATGGCATGTATAGGGGATTAGACTTGTAATTTGTGTGTTTATAATTTGGCCAAATGTATTGGCTTGAGATAAATCCTTCATTTTGTATTAAACCTTGAATGATGGTTATTATTCATTCTATATTATATGCCAAGATGTTATTTTCATGGATGAGTAAATTGCACAAACAAAATGTTGTTTATTGTGGCTGATTTGGTTGCTTGAAATAGTCTAGAATTGGTTTTGGTGGTTCTTGTGCATGTAGTGTAAGTAAGGGTGGTAAAGGGGCTTGGTAAATAGCCTTATTTTGTCTACACGTGTAGGCACACAGGCTGTGTCTAGACCGTGTGTGACACATGGTCAGCCCCATGGGCATGTTGTTCGGCCGTGTGTCCCCTGCACGTAAGGTTTTCAAGTCAGTATGCATGGTAGTAAACATACGGGCGTGTGCCCCTGTGTCAAGTAACATTTTTCTATAGTTGGCAAAAGGACTCGAATTGGTCCCAAATGATTTTTGATGTGTGTTTTGGGCCTCATAAGCCCTTATTAAGAATATATTGATAAGTTTAAGAAAGTTTTAAATTTTCCAAGTCATGAAGACTCGGAGTTGGTTGTGAGTATGAGTTCAAGTTAGGTAACACCTCGTATTCTGCCCCGGCATAGGATACGGGTATGGGGTGTTACAGGAACGATTTAACGACAACATGTTGAAGCGAAACTTTTATCTCGAATAGGGCGTTTTCCTTTCGCCACAACAAGACTTGGGTGAACAAGTCTACAAGACCATCTCAAAGTTAAAATGGGAAACTTTTTGCACCCATCCTGGAAGCTACTCGCTTTCATTAGTACGTGAGTTTTATGCTAATCTATATGATAATAAATTAGAGTCTATTTTTGTTCGAGAAGGTCTAATACCATGGGACGCTAAAAAAATCAATGAGCTATACAACACCAAGGTCGATGTTGACAAACACTCTGAGTTCATTGTTGACATCACAGATGAAAAACGAGAACTATTGGTGAGAGACTTATGTGTCGAGGGAGCAGTGTGGACGAGTTCCCATCAAAAGAATTATACTATGCACCGTCGCTTCCTCATGCTGCAAGTCAAAATTTGGTTTCATTTTGTCAACTACAGGCTAAAGCCCTCTACTCACAGTACCACAATCACCCTCAACGAATGTGCCTGATACATTCTATTGTCAAGGGCAGAAAAATTAATGTAGGCGTAATACTTCACCAAGAAATTATTGACTGCATCGCAAGGCAGACTGGGATCTTGGCTTTCCCATTATTGGTGATGTTATTATGCCAGTAAAAAGAAATCGTACCCAGTACTGGTGAGGAAGTCCTAGAAAATAAGGGCCCAATTAATGAAGCCTCTGTAGAGAGAATAACTCGTGGCAAGGACACGCCGATATTGAAGGAGGAGAAAACCAGCAAAATAAGAAATGGCAAAGCTAAAACTGACAAGAAATGAACAAACCTAAATGCAAAGACATCATTATGGCATAAACTGAAGGATGTCAAAAAATGGTAAATTCCTTCAACAATAGGTAGATCAGGCTTGTCGTTACAGTAGAAGACATGGAGAAATCCCATAATTTGTTTTATGCTTATACCAAAGCCTAGAACAAGTCTATTGTAGCCACATTGGGCCAACTAAGCCCATCCCCACTATCGAAATTCCTAGTGTTTCCACCAATCATTCAAAATTATGACCTCTCTTCCTCAAATGACAACTTAAAAGACCGAGATAGATTGGTGGCATCCACACCCATTGTGCAGGTCTCTGATAATGAGAAAGAAGAGGAATCTAGGGACATTGAAGAATGCCTGCGAAAGATTGATAGTTTGTTTGAGGGTGGTATCTTTGCTGATCAAGAAGACACTATTGTTGAGAAGGAAGTTGCTACAGCAGAAGAAGAAGTTGCTAAAAATGAAAAAGAATAAGAATAAGAAGATTCTGTTGAGAAGATTTTCACCGCACCCGAGTCTGTGGGTGCAAATATTGATAATTTTAAGCGAGCTGGAATGAGACCAGCAGAAGTTGCTGAGGTAACCAGTGAGGAGCAATGCAATTCATTGGCAATAGTGGTCTACATTGAACCACTCAAGGTGGCCTCTCCTACATAGGAAGCAACCGATGATGCCGAGACAGAGCCGGAAACTGAGGAATAATTCGAAGACCATGCAAAGCCCAAAGAAAAGAAAAGGAAATGCTCAAAGGATAAAAAAACAAAAGAAAGAAGAGAAAAAAAAGGAGGAGAAAAAAACATCATGCAGCTACATCGACAGCTACAGATGACTGAGTTAGTTTATTTTAAGCTTTAGTTGTAGTATTCATGCATTGCATGTAGTTGTAAGTTTTATTTTGATAAGTATACATTGTCATTGCATTTTTTTACTGTCATTACATTTTCATGTTAGGCATTGGGGACAATGCAAACTTTAAGTTTAGGGGAATGCACATGGGGCTTAGAACTCTACCCACATTTCAAAATATTTTTTTTGAAAATGAAGCATACAAGGTTTAATTATAATTAATGAAATTTGTTCAAAAAATTTTGTTACATTCGATGCTTAATTCTTGAATCATGTGAATTATCAATTAATGAGTTGGATAAATTTGACAGAAGGTTGTAGCTTCAATTCTTTGATGAATGGATTAGGTTGCATTAGTAGTGGATGACTACTATCATTCCTTAAATCTTGAACGAATATGCTTTTTATAGATGCTTATATATGTATATATAGTTATAAATTAGAGACACTCCAAAATGGGTGTAGTATGGAATGTTAAAAAGGGAACACTCTAGTACAAGCATTAGAAAAATCAATCTGGCCAAAGGTTGTCACTGCATCAGTGTGTGTCAGTGCAATTTCGTACTCCTTGGTGGTTTGTTGCACCCCATCGTTACTTCTCAGGAATAAGGGTACAGTAATGCAACCATATCCCTTATTCCGAAAAAAATGTATATATATAATAGATAAATACTTAGTATTGTACAATAAATGTTGTAAAAGTAGATAGAACTTAGGGCCTGGATGTGATTCATCCATTGAGAATTTAGAGGGTTCAAGTTGCTAGAACGATCATTTGCCTTAGTAAAATTTTTATGGCCTTTCTAGTTTCTATTTTACTTGAGGACAAGTAAAAACTCAAGTTTGGGGTGTGATAGCACTAAAAAGAACATAGGTGTTCCCCTTTACTTATTGGTTAAATTGTTCCCATTTAGTTATCTTTAGCATACATTTTAGCATTTTTAGTTTAGTAAATTGCATTTTATAACTCAGTGAATCCTAGCCTATTTTATCCTTAATTTTGCTATCTTTTTACATTAATGTCGCTGCATAAGTGAATTCCAGATTCCGTCCAGAATTGTCGCCGCACTTGACGGCTGTCCAGATAAGAACTAAAATTGCATGAGTTGTCCAGTCTGGTATAACCAACCTATACGTACAAGGACAGAATAATTTTGAGGAAAGGACACTTGTATTGTTGGAGGAGGACATAAAAGGTGGACGTGAGAAGAAAAGCTAGCCGATTGATTCATAGAGCATAAAAGGTTGCATTACTTCTCATGAGGTTCTCTCCATTGGAGGTTAGGATACGAGCACTATATCGAGGTAGTATGATTGTTGTATTAATTGGCTTGAAGACATGATGAGAGTCCTTGAGAAGAAAGCAATGGCCAATCTTATGACAACCTTATGGAACTCCTGGAACAATATAAACAACTTCATCTTCAGGGGCAAAGAAGAGAAAGCAACAGTCATTTGGGAGAGGGCTAGCACTCTAAATAAAGATTTATGCATTTGCAGACTGCTTAAGGATCCACTGCTCTCGCCTAATATTGCAGTTAAGAAATGGGAAAAACCTCCTAAGGGATTTGTAAAAATCAATTTCGACACTACTGTAGGGGTTAACAGAATAGGGTAAGGGGCGATTGTAAGGGACGATGATGTTTTCATTTTAGGTAGTAAGGGGTTTTACTGAAACAAGGGTGTCAGTGCATGAAGCTAAATGCATGGCGCTTGAAAAAAGTATACAGCTGGCGGATCAGCTGAACATTAAAGGGGATGTGATATTTGAAACAGATCACGTGGGCTTGTCAACAAATTAAGAAATAATGGTACGGATGTCACCATCATCAGCGTGCGCATCAAAGAATGTATAGCTACTTTCAACAATTTTAAATGAACCTAATTAATTTGGTCAAACCAATCTTGTAATAATGTAGCAGACTTAATTTGTACTAAAATGTGTAGTGAAATCAAAATGTGGTTTTCCGACATGAATTATCCTAAGGAAATTCATAATGCTGTAATAAAACGAATTGACCCTTGTGGTCATTTTATGTTAAAAAAAAAAGCATTACAAATACTAAACTATCATTCATTCAACAATATCCAACTGTTATAGGCACAAAACTAAATAATAAACTGCAATAATTATGTTGAATTAACTCAATAAAAAAAACTTAAAAATAATTTAAATAATAAGCGACTTGAACTTGTCTTTTCCTTTTCAGTTTTGCTAAAAGTAAGGGCGACGCCAGGGGGCTAGCATGGGCCCGACCCCCCTAAAATGTAAAATTATATTTTATGCCTTTAAATTTTTTAAAAAAATTTAAATTAATAAAGGTAAAATTGTACTTTGGCCCCTCTAAAATTATAAAAATTCGATTTAATCCTTTACAAATTATAAAAATATAAACTATAAAAAATTAAAATTTCATCTGAACTCCCTAAAAAAATTTTCTGACTTCGCCCCTAGCTAAAAGCTTTTATAAGAATGTTCATTTTGAAGTTTAAAGAACCTAATTTCTACCTGCTAAATTATTGTTTTTGAAATGCTAAATAAATAAATAAAAACTTTCCCAAAACATAATTAAATACAAAAAACCTAAATTAACCAATGCTTATAGACAATTTAAAACAAATCTTTCAAACTTTTAGCACCAATTTTTTTTCCAAAACACTGCGGGCGGTGCTTAATTCCACATGATTCATGCTCGTTTCCCCCAATAATTAAATTAAAAGCATGCATGGACCACAATGCAACAAAAATGGTTCTACCCAATCTCTTCACCCACTGATAAAGGAAAAGATGTGCATATTTATTTATTTATTTATATTTGCCCCCCCCCCCCAAAATTAATAAAACCCAACAAAAGTTGTTGAGGACTTGGTGGTTTTGCTATTAAATCATATCTTAAACTTGTTTAGATTATATCGAAAGTAAACAAATCTCTATCACAATTACTATATAAATAGCCCCCTTATGTATCATTTGCATTAATAGCCTTAAAATTATTGATCAAGTTTTCCTTTTTTAAATATTAAAAAGTAAAAATTATTTCATCTATCATCACTAGTTTATTTTAAATTCTACGAATTAAATTAAAATTAAACAAATATTGTTAATAATAGCATTTGTTCAATTGTTTAATACTTTTATATTTATTTTACTGTTTATGTTCAAGGTTCGTACATGTCCCTTCTAAAAATATCATCTTTAAAATTTTAATTTATGTCTCTCCTTAAAAGTACAAAGTGCCTTATCACACTACACTTATTGATTTGTTCAAATGTTATTTTAATTTAAATCTCATTATCAAATTTTGTTTCAATTTATTTTTATTTAAAGCTTGATATATTTCATTTATTAATTATACATTATAATAATTAATTCTCATCACAATTATATTTGTAATCATACTTTAAAAAAATATATCGTTTCTTCTATTTAAAATGAGAGATCAATTGTTCTTTCAATTTAGGACTCACGCATGAGGTATGTTATACGTGTAGACAGATTTCTTTTGGAAAAAAAATTGGTATATAATAAAAGAAAAAAACAACCGAAGAACATGCCTATATATGGAACTCCAATTCATAAATTTAATAGTGGAAGTGGCAAAAACATATTCTGAATTACGTGGTTCCCCTACATCCAAATGAATACCAACAACTGACGATTGATCCATAGTGCATAAAAAAAAAACATGTTTAAAATATTTTAAAATGGGTAGTCAGTATCTACCTTTTAATGAACCGATAAAATGTGGAGAATTAGCTACTGGGTTTGCTCCGGCAAATAAATTGAGAAATCAAAAAAATATTTTAAAATGGGTAAAAGATCTTTTTGGTCCCTCTCGATTTCAATATTAAGCAAATTAGTCCTACTAAAAAAATCAGAGTAATTTAATCTCTATTAGTTCTGAAAGTGAACAACAAAGAACAATTAATCACAATGTTATGTTTTTTCTCAATTGTACATAATTTTTATTTGTACAATAACAATTCAGCCCTCAATATTTACACATTCTATCAATTTGGTCTTGATTGAACAAGCTTAACCTAAAACATTTACACATTTTGTCAACATTTACATGGATTATACAAAACATTGAGGGTTAAATTTAATATTATACCAATTAAAATTATGTACAATTGACGAAAAATAGTAACACTATGAATAATTGTCCTTAATTGCTCAATGTCGAAATTAATATAGATTAAATTGCTTCAGTTTTTTTTAGAGTGACCAATTTGTTCAATATCAAAATTAAGTACAATTGGAGAGATGTTTTTACCATTTATGTTATTTTTAAATAGGGCTAATGCATATTTGGTACTCAAATTTGACACTTTTTGTAACATCCCGAAATAGGGCCTAGTCGGAACAATGGTTTTGGGACAACAAAATCGACGTTGAAATATTTGATTTAAGATTGTTATGAGGTATAGAATATGAAAATATGCATGTGTTAAAGTTTCATGAAGAAATTTTATGAGTAAGGTGTCTAATTGGAAAATAAGGACCAAATTGAATAAATTGCAAAAATTAGATTCTGGAAGCAATTTTTATGAAATTGCTTTGGAAAATTAATTAGAAGTCCTTAAATAGAAATTTTCCCAATTTCTAAGTTTTGGACAAAAATGGGCATGTGTGGAATAATTTGGAAGTTTAGTAAGGAAGGGCATTTTGGTCATTTGCTAATAAATGAAATAAAGGGGAAAAATGAAGGCAAAAATCAGCCATCTTCTCCCTTGTACTAGCTGAAATTCTCAAGCCCTACATAGCTAGGGTTTTCAACATTTTCAAGCTCAATAGTAAGTGACTCCTAGCCCCGTTTTTAATGTTCTTCGTATTTTTGAAATCCCAATAGCTTGCTCTCTTCATTTCTACCCATATTTCATGCTAGGGTTCATGTTTAGAAAATTACCCATGAATGAGATGCTTGTATTTTGATGTTTTATGGAGGAATATAAGAGTTTAAAGGATGGTAAACAACTTTTATTAAGTAGTTTTTCATGGAAATGACTTAAAGGACTAGATTGTAAAAGTTGTAAAAAGTGGGTAGAAAAGTGTGAAATAAAGGAAAATGTGGGCTGCTATAAGAATGAAAAATATTCATCTAGACTTGGGTAACCAAGTAATTGCATGTATATCATTTTACGAGTCTAGAAACTAAGTTGTAAAATTTTGAAAGGTTAGGGACAAAATGGTTATTTTATCTGGGGGTGAAATTTAGGCTCAAAAAGAAAAATGTGAGATATTGATAATTCATTTTTATTGCTATAGACCTCGAGGAAAAAATTTTGGAGGTCGATCGAGGAAAACGAAAGGTTTCGGAATAACCGAAACACGAAACCGAAACGAATACCAGGTAAGTTCGAATAACTTAAAGTAAACTCATAATATGCCTAAATGCATGTTTTATGAATGTATGCTAAATGCATGTTTTATGAATGTATGATAATTGTATATAATGATGGCATGAAAATCCATGAAATGTGTTAATAATAATGACAAGATGATAAATGTCCCGGTTGACATTAAAAAGGAAATTCGATAGATAAACCATGACTTACATGACTTGAGATCCTGCATGTGCTGCAGAAAAGGATTTAGCCTGGACGGGTAATCCGTTGATCTTAAAAATAGAAAGGATCTAGCTTGAACGGGTGTTCCTTAAGTGATCGAGCCTCCCGAAGAATATATGCACATTAAGGATTTAGCCCGAACGGGTAATCCGATTAGGGCCTGAATTTAGCCTGGACTGGTAATTCAGATCTGAGCTCATTAAGGGTGTTTGTCGTTACAAGGGATTTAGCCTAGACAAGTAATCATGACATCACTCCATGAGTTTATATTACGGAGGATTTAGTCTGGACTAGTAATCCCGCCGTAAGATGTGAGGTTCGCAGGAGTGCATACTTAAGATGATCGCTCTTATGACTTGACGGTAAATGGATAATCCATCGAGATTTCTGAGAAACTCAACGGGATTAACATGAGATATAGAAATGAAAATGTTGGACGATGAGTTCATCTAAGACAGATTACATGATGAATTATTATGAGACTAACTTAATGTTTGAGTGCATGTAATAGGAGGCTATACTATGTCTATTGGATTGGTTGCCTAATATGGTTGTATGCTAATTAATCGGTAACTTTACTTTCCAGTTATTCGGGCTTACTAAGCATGTAAACGCTTACCCCTCTCTTTTCCCTGTCTTATAGAGCTCGAGGACTCGTAGAGATTGGAAGACGGTTGGAGAATCAACACACTATCACCTCGTCTAGCTTTGGTATGTAGATACTCTTATTTTGTTCAATGGCATGTATAGGACTTTTGTTTATTTTGTTATATGTGTCATTTGGTTGGCCAATGTAAAGGCTTAAATATTAAGCTTATTCTTTTTGTATATGGCCATAAAACATGACTCATTTTGTTGTAGGTTATGACCTACCAACCATGCATGTTTATGTAAAAAAAATGTTCTTGTGATGATTGAATGTGGTATATCATAAATAGGCATTTGAAATGTGGCCAAAACATTTGGAGATAGTTGGGTCATAATTGGCAATGAATTATAATAATGAGCCAAGTCTAAATGTGTTTCAATGGGATGGAAATCCTCAATATAAAAGGGGGATAATTGAACATGTACTTAACCGATGAGATGAGGTTAACATGTAATAGATCAATTGATGATAGTCCTTGAGTATATTTAGGTCATGTTAAATGCAATTGGGGTTCACACATGTGAGGAAATGATGAGGGTGACCATTGGCTTGACATTATAGCCTAAAAAGGGTCCACACGGGTAGACACATGGGTAGAGACACGGCCGTGTGTCTCAACCATGTGGAGGGCACGGCCTAGCACACGGGCGTGTGTCTTGGCCGTGTGCCCCTAAATGCATGCTGATGGCATAAACAGAATGCTCAAGTTTTTGGGCACGGACGACAACACGGGCATGTCTGGGCTATGTGAAGGACATGGGCCAGGGACTCGGGCGTGTGCTCGGCCATGTGAAAACACCTACAGGTTCGAAATGAAAAATAGTTTTTAGAAATTCAACACGGATGAAGGACACGGGCGTGTGCTATGCCTCCACACGGGCGTGTGAGGCATTAACCTAGAAATTTTCTTGAGATTTTCTTAAGTCCTCGGTTTAGTTCTAAACCACCTTTTTAGTATGTTTTGGGTCTCGTGGGCCCAAGAGAGGGATAATGAAATCTTATTTGATGGTTTTTTATTTGGAATAAAATTTTATTGCCTGATTTTTCATAATTGTCTAAGTAAATTTTTGGTAACGCCTCGTACCCTGTCCCGGCGTCGGATACGGGTAAGGGGTGTTACACTTTTTGTCTAATGTGATATCTTTGATTTTTTTTATCAAATGTAATATATGTATTTGACAAAAGTTATACATTTTGATACCCGAAAGTGATTATATTAGTTTCTTAGTGTTTAATTACAATAAAATGTTTCAAGAACCGCCAAGAGGGATTGAAGCTTCTTCTTTTGAGCTTTTCGAGAGGCTTGCCTTCAAGTTTATAGTTATTTTTCTTAATTTACCAAAAAAAATTCACAATCGTCATATTGTATTTAATAAATTAAACGTGAAATTAAATAAATTCACATTTAAGACTAAATCTATTCTATTAAAAAATTCTGAATATTTAAATATAATAATATTAT
Organism: Gossypium longicalyx; assembly: GCA_025698465.1. Taxonomy (NCBI): domain Eukaryota; kingdom Viridiplantae; phylum Streptophyta; class Magnoliopsida; order Malvales; family Malvaceae; genus Gossypium; species Gossypium longicalyx. Next base: position 40,126,749 of record CM046998.1, on the reverse strand, counting down.
TAATTAACTTTCATCAAAGCAATTCTAAAACTTGAATTTAAACATTAAAAACTTAACACATTTATCTTTGGGTACCAAAATATATAACTTTTATTAAATATAGATACCACATTGAATAAAAACAGAGATTATACATTACAAAAAGAAAGTGTCAAATTCAAGAACTAAATAATGTATTAAGCATTTTAAATATTATTTAAATATTTTATAATAATTTTAAATTAAATATAAATTTTATCAATTATATAATAATTTAGATCAAATTTAACTTATTTGGATCTAAGATATGATACTAAATTTAATCTAAATTGAATCAAATCTATAAAAAATGATAACCTAACTCTTAGATGGATTTAACTATACGTCAATAACCATCAATAATGTATAGATGCCTAATCTCAAAAATTGTTAGTATTTTTTTTATTTTCTAGTATATTAAGCACTTTTTTTATTTAAGGGTAAAATAGTAATAAAATTATTTATTATGCATCTAAATATTTCAAGAGTATGGTGCATACATATACATATGTATATTGACTACAAAATATAATAGGAGAATCAAGTGGCGATTCGCACAATGGAAAACATTCGAGAGGCATAGAGAAGGTGTTCTATTCTGATAGTGGAGAAGGTGTAATGGAAAGACATAAGGCTTAAGAATTAGTATTTATAAGTAAGGGTGGCTCTCTCTTAGCCTTGGGTCTTCACAAGTGTATGGTGTAGGTCTTATCTTCATTGGCCACTTGTGGAGCATAGTAGCCATTTAAATAGGTGACATTGGGATAGAGGTGACTAGGAAAAGTCCCATGTGTGAGTCACACAAGGAAGTACCCAATACCTGTCCTTGGTGAGGTAAATCACAAGAGTTCCACATGTTCATGAAGTCTAACCTTAGTGAAGTGATGCCCATGGTCAGGAAATGGTTGTCGAAGTCATGCCAATGTGAGACAAGGGTGGTGAGGTACTTATAACAATTGCCACTCCATTCAATGGGAAGTTATAAAGTGACCTTCTTGAGACTATCTAGATCTTTAGCTTTTTATTATGAATGTAAGTGTAATGTACGTTTGGTGGAGAGGTAGCGTGTGTTGTGCATATGAGACTTGTAGAGAGTGCTTGCTTTTAATTTTGAAAGGGCACTATTTGAATCATGGAAAGGCCTATTTAAGTCTTTTCCAGTTAATAGAAGGACATGTGTCAACTGTTATTGGGTAGTGGATCAACAAATCATAATTTATGGAACACATGCTGTCTTCTTATTCGTTTGTGGGAAGTCATGTCATTTTGAATCTTCCCACATAGATTTCTCTTTTTATAGAAAATGTGTCTCAGGAGATTTGTGGAGAAATTCTGGATTAAGCATCTATAGAGGAAAATATTTTGAGAATAGTTTTTTGCTAAAGATTTTTGTTGGAATCATTGCCATTGTTGGGTCTTTGGTAAATTTCAAAATCCTTTGACTTTGGTTTTATACGTTGAGAGTAGGTTTTAGATTAGCAATATCATGGCTAATAGTGGCAGTGTAAGACGTCTACAACCCATTGATCTATCAAGTCTCTAGTATTAAGGGTTTCCACTTGAAAATGCTTAAGATAATCACGCAAGTGCTCACCATATCTTTGTTTGACAGATAAAAGACTCAAAGGTGTATTCATTATGGTTTAAAGTGTTCAAACTTTTCCCAATAATCGACAACCTAACTATTCAAATTATGGATAAGGCCCTCAAGAAAGATAGATACCAATTCTCTACATTGCCTCTAAGAGTTGTTGGAAAAGCTTTGCATTTGCAGGCATCATAAGCTTTAAAGACATTTGTTATCATTATATTGCATTATATGAGTAGTTAAGGACTTATTCTCCTTATAAATATTTTATTAGGGAACTTAAGAGTTGTAGGGAAGTCGATTCCTATTATATCAGGTGCTAAGGGATTATTTAAGTAAGAGACCCAATCTAAAGCTTCTATTTTATCTTCCAACTTGTTAGGGATGAATTTGTCTTTGGTGATACTTTGTTTATGGGTTACGCCCCTAATCTTAGGCATTAATGGAAAGTAGTGATAAGCCATAAAAGTAACATATTTTTAATCCCATTCTTGATGCATTTTTGGATGATTAATTATGTAAATTAGTTAATTTGATGCTCCTAATCCTTTAAATTCATGTTTTTATACTCAGGAGAGCATTTGGGAGCAAAAGGAGTGAAAAATGAGCCAAAATTGGACAAATAGAGCTATGTTCAAGATCCACATGGCCTGGGCATTTCAACACGAGATGGCCACATGGCTGTGTGAGCCACACGGGCTGACCACACACCCATGTGCCAGCCTGTGTCGATATCGCACCCTGCTTCCCAAATACATGGAAAAACCCAATTTTTAGGCTTTCTGAGCATTCTAAAGTCTATAAATACCAATTAGAAGAAGACCTAAGGGGACGCTCAGAGAAGATCAAAGAAAGCACTCGAAGAACGCCATCGAAATCAACTCAGAACTAGATCTCTCTCAAGATCGAAGATCTCCATTTAATTTCTTTCAAAGTTTTATTGAGTTTCTTTATGTCATGTGGTTATTCTGACTTTGAGATGTTTTCATTCAGGATTATGAACTAAATTCCCTAGATACTTAGGGAAGATGAAACCTATGATGAATCTTATTATTTGATTTCTGATTTATGCGATAAATACTTGATTCTTGTTATCAATTATGTATGTTTTTTTTCTTGTTTTAATATTTCTGAGATATTAATTCAAGTTTAATATGCTTATTTCAGTGGAGCAAAAGTCGCTGTTTAAGAGTAGATTTAGCATAATTGAATGGAGTTGCATGCAATCCTAGAAATAAGACAACAAAAATATACCAGATTAGAGTAAAATCTAATAGGGAAATCCATAGATCGAGTTAATGCGACAATAGGGGTTTTAATTAGAAAGAGATTTTAATTAATCAACCTAGAGTCAGTTGTTCTTACTCTCAAAAGAGATATTAACGTAATTTAGGGAATTCTACGGATCAAGGCACAAGTGAATAAATCGTTTAATACAGATTCATAATAATAGGTGAAGTCTAGGTGGATTCTTTCCTTGGTATTGTCTATCCCATTGGTTATCTTTGATTATTTTCCTATTTCATTCTCTGTTGCGTTCTTAGTTAGATTAGTTTAGTAATTTTGGATTAAAAACAATCACCTCATTTATCAACTAAATAATAGAAAAATGGTAATTACTAGTACTTTTAGTCCTCGTGGATACGATATTCCCTACTCACCATAGCTATACTATTGTTCGATATTGCCTTTGTCGTAATTATAGTTAATTTAGTGACCATCAAGTAGCTTCATCCTATTGGTTTTGGAAATAAGGTGGAGGACGTTGGCCCCCTTTTAATTTCGTTATTGTCCTATTATCTTGACGATGCTATTCTAGATAATACTAGTATTGTTGTTTATGCCTTAGATTCAGCTGGAGTATTTGATCCTTGAGAGTCCTCATTTACGCTTGTAATTCTAGAAACAGTTGAGAGGAGGAATGGAGATTGGAGTGGAGATTTTGGGTGGCTTGTTCTTCATATGTAAATAGTAGGAAAATATTTGGTGGAGGGCAGAAGCCATTGGTGGTGCTGATGGAACCAGTCCTTATAAACATTAGCATAAGGGTTGTAAGGGTGTGTTGCTTGTTGGTTGCTGGTCTGACCGACATATTAAGTAGAAGGTTATTGGGTTTTAGGGACGTTCTCATCGGGAAAAGCCATGGCAGCCCATGCTCTTTGCACCAATTGTTGTTGACAAGTTAGAATGGGGGAACAAGGTGATAGTTCACACGATGGAAAATGTGTCAAGAGTCGTGGGTGAAGTTGTCTTGTTCTTATCGTGGAGGTGTAATGGAAAGAGATAAGGCTTTCCCAAGGTTAAGGGTAAGTATTTATACGTCAAGGTGACCCTCTCTTAACATTGGGTCTTGACACGTGTACAACTCGAGACTCATCTTAGCCAACCACTTAAGGAGCACAGTAGGCCTCTAGATAGATAGCGATAGTATGGCAATGAGTAGGTGAGGTCTCATGTGTGAGTCATGCAAGGAAGGACCAAACACCTGTTTTTGGCGAAATAGATCATATAAGTTCCAAGTGTTATGTGTATGTATTCACGAAACTCGGCCTTGATGAAGTAATGCCCCTAACAAAGTAACGTCTAGCGAAATCGTGCCACGATAAGACAATGGTAGTGAGTTCTGAATTGGAAAGGTATTTATAACATTATCAATTATACTTTTAAATATTTGAGTGTTGATATTAAAATTACTAAATTGTTATACTAGTTTTGCAAACTATTGCAAAGAAATAAATATCATTTTTGTGTATTAAATGCTTTTCAAGTGTATTTTATATTTATCAGTTCCAACTTATTGAGTTTCAAGTTACTTTTTCTGCTTTCATTTTCCTTAACATTGAACCTATCGAAGACTCTTAAGTAGTATGAAAATGAAATGGGAAAGCGACAATTTTGTTTGTTTTTTTCTTATAAGAGAGGGTAAACGTTACTTAAGAATTAAAGTCCAAAATAAATTTCAATTAAAAACTTACATATCAACACAAGTTTTTTCTTTTTCTTTTTTTAGTAACACAAGCTTTTTACTATAACACTAATGATTTCTTTACATTGAACTGTATGATAATACTAAAATAAGTTTAATTTAAAACTGTATATATTATAAGTTAAAAGTTTTATCATATATCAATTGAGTTTTAATTCGATTAATATGAATATTATTGCCAATGTAGAAGGATGTAGGTTCCAGTGTGTTAAAGCGCATTATTCTCCTATTTATGGGTTGGGGAGGAGTTATGAATAATTCTAAGTATTTGTATATATATATATATAAATAAACAAATACGATCAAAATATATAATAAAATTGTTCAAAAAAAATCTTTTAACGCATAAACTTTAGTCTAATATTTAATCAATTGTTCTGGATTAATTAACTATTAGAAGTTTTAAGATTTGTTTTATTTTTTCATCCAAACTAATTGTTTTATTTCAGTACGTATTGTTAATCTCATAATTTTTTTTAAAAGAAAAAACACCTTAAAAGATGAAAGATTAAACAACTGGCTTTTATTAGAATCATTATAATTCAAAACTAAAATATTTCGAACTTAAAATACATTAAGAATTGGATCTTAATTAAGTTGGATTTGCAATTAATTTTATTCGAATTTTAACATTTATTATCAATTATATTTTAATAAAAAAAATTCAACTTGGTTTTCCTTGTTTTTGAAATGTTTGTAAACTTGTTAATTTATATTATCATACAAAGACTTTTGGAAGCTCTAGTGCCTCAAAAGTGTAGACAATCAAATGTCAAGATCATGCCATGTATCTTTCGGTCAGTATCCCATTATGTTCCTTTGCATTGTATACAACATCCGTATTTAAATATGAAAAATCTATCATCACTCAATTGCATGTATATGTCTAGTATCTTATATACATATATTTTTAATAACTATCATAAATAATTCAAGAATATCAATTTGCTACTTCAAAGGCCCAATCTCATTTACATTGTCTAACTTTGTAACACAAAATAATTTATTAAAATAATATAGTCTTAGAATTTTTATACTTTCAACTTTTTTGATGATTTTTTTTTAAATTTTAATGTTTAATAAATTTCATAAAGTTATCTATGTTAAAGTTTGATCCTTCTATTGTCAGTTCATTATGTCAAGAAAGCAATAGGATTGATTAGTTATTATTGAAAGGATATGACCCAAAAGATTGATTAGTTGGGGATGGACAAAATACCTATTGTGGTTGGCCCATTAGTCAAAACTTGATAAGTTTGATAAAGGAAGAGATATGGACCCTAGATTTTCCTGTGTTTTCTTCTTCTTGTTTCATTCATAAGATTCCCAAGCATTTGTGGTATCCTACATGTTTTTGTATTTTCACTTTTTCCTCAAAATTCACAACTTATCAGTTATGACTAGTCGTCTATCACAACTTGTTTGTATATTAAAAAAGCAGTGTCAACACTACTAATTAATTCTTATCTCTATATGATGTAAAAGGGGAAATTTAAGGGGTTGGCAGGGATCTTAATCCCCTAAAATAAATTTTTCTTTAATTTTGTAATTTAAAATTTTTAATAAAAGTAAAATTACACTTTGATTCCTCTTAAAATGATAAAAAAATTTATTTAATCCTTTAAAAATTATATTTTTACTATCGTAAAAATTACAATTTAATTTCGACTATTTAAAATTTTTTTTTGACTTCATACCAATAACATAACCATGAATAATCCATTGAATAAAAACTAGTGATTTGTTTGATTTAATGAATATTTAAGAATTTCAGCAATGTCATTCTTTTTTATCTCAATTTTATTTATACTTAATCATATTTAAACTTTTAACTTCTTAATTTTATTCCCAAAATAATACCAAATGCTTGTTTTCATTAATTATTACTTACGTTTAACATTTATTTTACAAAATTAAAAAATCATCCAACCAATTTATCCAACAAATTAATGAGAAAAAATTGCTTTGAGTGATTTGAAATTTGATCCCATTTTTTTATCGTGCATAATGTTTTTTTTTTTTTAGGAATTCTTATATTTTTCTTCAAAGCAAATAAAATATACATGGGTTAATGAAACTGATTAATTTTATTTTACGTGGATTTTATTTAAATTTATTTTAATTTTAATTTGTTTGTGTATTGCAATAATTTGATTCTAGTTATATTCCTTTTTACTTATATTATGTGTAATTGTAGTTGTAACTTCTTTGAAAAATTTTGATTTTTTTTTTCATTATATTTAGAATTGATAAATATATCATCCATGTCTCTCATATAACTATCAAATGATAATTTTTTTTAAAATTTTTTTTACCTTTTTTAATTTTTTTACTCTTTTTTAGGGTAAGTTTATAAGTTGAACATTTTATTTTTAGGGCATTTTTATTTTGATTATGTCAAAAAAGGTCATTGCAATTTTCGTTACTATTATTATAGAAATTTATTATTTTAATCATTTAAGCCCACGTATTTCATTATAGGAAAAAAAACATCCTTAAAATTTCTTCACCCGTTAAAAATACTTTTTGCTTTGCATGAATTGACAGTTTTTAATTCAAAATTTCCATTGCCATTGATAATTCTAATTTATATTACGTTAGTGGAGATTTTTTATTTTAATTTGTACACTCAAATCAGTTAATAAAATACAATCATTTCCATATAACCTAACTCAAATTTTACATAGATAGCAAATCAACAAACAAAGCACTAACCCACGTCATGTAATATGAGAAAAGAAATTCTAGGCAATGAAAGACACCCAAGCTAAACCAAAATTTTTTATATTTTTATAATAATTGGTACATTAATTATTGGTAACTAAATAAAGAAAGGAGAAGTGATAAATGGATTTTTTTTCCTCATTCATACTTAAACTATTTTTGAGCTGGAGGGGCCCAGCTCTCAAAATGAAAAAAAAAATATTTATATCTTTTAAAATTAATAAAGGTAAAATTGTATTTTGACTTCTTAAAAATATAAAAATTTGATTTAATCCTTTAAAATTTATAAAAATATAAGCTATTAAAACAGTGAAATCACATTTTTACTATCGTAAAAGTTAAAATTTAATTTCGCTCCCCTTAAAATAATTTTCTGGTGTTGCCCCTATTCTTGAGGAAGGTGAACATTCAAGCAGTAGGTCATAACTTAAAATTCATTAATAAATGGATATTAATTTAAACTATGTATGGAATTATGGATATATCTATTTCTTTTAAAAGTTTTATTTATAAGGTTGTTATAGGAATATATTCCCAAAAGATAGCTCAAATACATGCAGAAAGAAAATGTAAAACAGGAGAATTAAGAAAAAGAAAGGCAGGAGCAACATAAAATTTCAAGCATAGCTTTATTGTGGTAAGTTCTAAAAAAAAAGAAGGCAAAAGAAGAAATGAAGCCCAAAATGAGTCCATCAGAACTTAAACCTCAATCTACCATGGAATGGGCCTATAAATGGCTTACTTTGAACTCCCACCATTGGTTTTTCCCCTTAAAAAAATTAAGAAATTGAATGAAAGATTTGAGATTACAAATTAACCATGTGTTAGACGAACCTAATTATGATTAACCTAATCAAAACTGTTCCATCGGAAACGATAATTTTAATTGGACATAGTCATTAAATTTAAGAACCACAAAAGCACTCGTTTGACAACTTATTTATATTTAGATTTAATGTTGATTTTACTTGGATTATTTGAACCTGCTTTATAAATTTGAAATTGGTGGACTCTCTAAATTTGATTTGATTTTAAGTTAATTGGACTAGCTTTTGAAAGTTGAATTTTGGACTTCTTCAAACTTAATGAATTATTAGACTTGTAGAAAATTTGGGCTCATTTAATTACGAAAGCACATTTTTATTTTATTTGAATTTTGACCTTCGGCCCCATTAGCTTTTTGTTTCTACTTTTATTTTAATTTTGTTTTATAAAATTACATAAAATTCACAAAATTCTAAAGTACAAAATTCATACTAATACTTATTGAGCTTTTAAACATTAAAATTTAATTTAATTAAATTCTTTAATAGTTAATGTTAACACTCAACCATTCACTACTACAAAAAGGCAATCAATTAGTTCCCTCGATGATCACGTATAATGGCATCTGCAGTTGTTTTTCATGAATTATCAATATATGAGTCATGAGAATTCAGTTTAGATCAACTTGGTACAGGGGGCTTCTACACAACTGGTAAAAAATCTATAAATTTCCCAACTCGGCCTAGATGTTATGGTCAATTATGAAGATCACATTAGCCACCTGTGTGACTGAATGACCCTACCATTCTTTGAAAAACTTTAGTTACTCTCTTTTAAGAAAAATCGCGGTTTACACTTGTTTATTGGAAAACATTCATTGTTTAAGTTAGTCATTCTTAAGACATTTATATAAGCGATATCATGCTTTTAGAAAACAAATTGCTCATCGTTTCACTCAATAAAAATCTTATCATATTTGATTGCAGCGGAAAACTCAGTTTATGACAGATTTATCGTTAATCCAAGTATCATGCATTCTCCGATTATAAAGAGAGCATTAAAACCAAATTAACGTGTCGAGTATGCATGCATGAAAACCCAAATCAAAGTAATACCCAAACCACAGTCCAAATAATTTTTTTCAGTCCAAAAACCAAATTAATTTAAATAAAACTTAAGCAAAATACATAATTAGTCCGAAGTTCGTTGTACATCCGCGTGCCATGTCCAATCCTAGTCTTGAACATTATCTGAGATGTTTGAACTATGGGATGAGCTAAACTAGCTTAATGTGAGTCTAAAACAGTATAGCACTTAATCAATCATAAAGGCAACAGACAATAATTCAATGCAACACAATACGTATCATAAAATGTTAACATTTGAGTATGTCATGAGCATAATATAATGCAATAAGATTCTTATCCATCTAACTGCTACACACCACGAGTTCCCTAGAACCTGTCTACCAAAATCCTAACATTGCGAGCTGAGCTCGATATGGTTAAACCACTAGTATAAATAATTCAGTTATATTGCCATTCATTATGCGATATAATCACCATTCTCCTCATTACTCCTAATGTTGTGCACTGAAAACATTAAATGCGAGTTTAATTCTCCATCGTTACTCCATGAAACTCCTTTTTCGTCCACAATAACCCACCCAATGCACATGTGTCATGTCATAAGATACAACCGATAACATGTTTCCATTACAATCACATTGTAGTAGCATGCTTTATGCACCCTCATTATATCATTCATTTTCATTCAATGGTGACACTTATCAAGTGGTCAATTGCATAATCAATACAATGACATTCAAACATGCCTCAGTTCTATATCATTTCACAAGAAATTTTTCTAGTGCATATATAGCAAACTTTCAACCAGTACATTTCATTGAAATTCACTTAAGCATACAATTCAAGCATTCACTCATTTTTTATAGAAATACATGCTACACGTACAACCAGCAACCATTTTATATTCAATCATCCATATCATTACATACCAATACCAACCATACGAATAATTAGTCAACCATACTTAATTTGTAAGCATGCCATTTAACTGAGGCTTGAAACGTACTTGAATCAACCACCTTAAAATCACTTACTTAACCATTTAAGTAATCCCAACCAACAAGCTTGATTTTCATTTTAAACACTAAAAATATGATTTAAACAACCAAGTTTACAGATTAGAACCCACACCTTAAATTCACACAACCATAGCACTACTTTGCCAAAATCTGAGCCTCCTCCCTTAAACTTTTATTGAGCCTAAATTAATGTATAACATTTAGCGAGTTAAGAGATTGTTAAATCAACCTTAGAACACCCAACAAGGGTTTAACCAAATCAATGTTACAACAACTAACTTTCAGATCCAAATTGACTAGACTACTTACACTGATTCAATGCAGAACGTGAGCACGGACAACAAATGACTTCACTAAAGGACTGGAGCATTTAAATCAGCACCTAACACAATAAAATACTGAAAAACCAATAGCTAAACACAAGCAAATAACCCTAACTTACCTAACCAACATATTTCTTAACAATAGAACCGATACTACCCAATTACCCACAAACAACTGTACTTATACTTATCGATTCGTCAGATCTGAGTTGCTGAACGATAAAGATCGAATTTTCCTAAACCATACACGATTAAAGGATGATTAGGGAGTAGAATAATATATCTAAATTGTAACATCATGCCTGACGAAACCGTAGTATTTGGGGGTTTTTTTTTAGAAGTAAGAATTTTAGAATAAGTTCTGAATAAGTAAACTGATGGATTCATTTAAGAAACAAAAGTTCATGAGTATGCCATTGGGAAAAATCCTGGAAGTTTGAAATATAGTCCATAAGAATAAGGCTTAAAAGGATACTTTTAAGTACACAATGTTAGGATTGAATTAAGTAATAAGTTACTTTTTGAGTATGCCAATGACGCTCTGGCCTAGCGGATTCTGAAGGAATGAAGCCTATGGTTAACCTTTGAGAAAACTAGGTATGATGAATCGAGAATAGTGTTAAAGGTATAGGTATATGAATAATACGTCTGTTTATTAAGACATACGATAAGCTAAGTAATGTTCGCCCAAAATGGGGTCATTCTAGGGTAGAGAGTAGGCGAGCCGAGAGTGTTTTGTTCATACAGCCTTCTGTAATAAGAATGATTAAGGAACCATAGAGAGGAATATTTGACTAAGTGGTAGTAGTCACCCAAATGCATTCTTGGCGTATAGAATGGGCAGACTCTAATTTGGAAATAAGTAGAGAAGGATTCCTATTCAAATTGGAATGATAAGTGAAATGAAAAGGATGGTTATGAGGTATGAGGTATGGGGCCACGCTAGAAGGCATAATACCTCTAGTGACCAAAGTGGTCATACCAGTATATTTGCAAGAAAAACTGTTTGGGAACTAACCAAACATGAATCAGAAGAGTCAAAGCTGAAGAAGTATCAAGTAAGGCTCTTAGACGTGGTAGAATTTGATAAGCCACTCAGTTTGGACGTGACTTTTACCAAGTTCCCATGAAAACTTGAGTTAAGTTAGAAAAAAACTCAGGTTAAGTTAAGGGGGTTGTCTCTCTTATTAAAGATAAGGGCTTTGAGCAGATGAAGGCTACCTCCAAAAAACACAAGTTTGAAACTTTGGTTTTCTGCTAGTAAGCTACCTCTCAAAAGATGAATTTGAAAAATCAATTTCTACTAGTGATTTCCCTCTCAACAAGGTACATTTGATGACTATGTCTACTAAGGAAGTGTAGATCTGTAAGTATACATGAAGAAGTAAGTATTTTTTATATGTTTGAGTTAAAGTAAAGGGGAAAGATTACTTGATTGAACTCTAATAAAGTGTATGTATTTGGCAAGGTGAAAAAGCCCTAGCATCTGGTTGAATGAAGGATCTAAAGTTCAAGTGGTTGATTCTAGGAAGAAAGGGGCTAGATCTGAAGTTTAAGTTGTCTTTAAGGTTATAAGGTGAGTCTCTAAGTTGATTCTTACATGTATTTTTTAGTATAGATATTTCTGTGCTAATTGACTAAAGTATGAAACCAGAACTAGAAAAACACGACTCTAAGACTCTAAAATGGAAAGGAAAAGTATGTGTGCATATACGTTTGAAAGCATGAATAAGTCTATTGTGCAAATGTCTATCATGAATAAGTCATTGCATGAAGTTTAAGGGGAATGTGTTACATGTCTATAAGCACGAGTTCATCTATCATGAAGAAGTATGAAAAGAATAAGTTTATCAAGTATGAGTCTACATGAAGAGTCTGTATCTATCTCCGAAGTCGCCTAAAGGTGTCCACTAGGACTAAAAACATGAATCTCTAAAAGGAAAACACCATGACACTTTGAAGACCATATAGTGTAAGACTCTGGTTAGACCATGCCATCATATGGAATATGTAAAGGACGGTTGGGTGAGTACCAGCAATTTGGGGAAAACCTCACAATAGTAAGTATAAGCGAATCCTTATCATCAAAAACACCAATTTTTGTATAAATGAGCCTTTGTAGCTATCTCTATTATAAGGAAGCCTTTATGGTGATCATTGTTAAAAGGAAGCCTTTGTGGCAATCTCTATTAAATGGAAGCCTTGGTGATGATCTATGTTAAAAGGAAGCCTCTGTGCCCATCTCTGTAAAAAAGAATGCTTTTATGGCTATCTTAGTTAAATGGATGTCTTTGTGGCTATCTCTATTAAAAGGATACCCTTATGGTGATTCTCTGATAGGAAAACCTCTGTTGCTATTTTTGGAAAGGAACACCTTCGTGGCAGAATTTGAAGAATGGAATTCATGGTGACCATTTGAAGGCAACGCCTTTAGGCGGACACTAAATGAATGGTGAACTCCGTATAGTTATAAGCAATGGATAGAAAAGCTAGTGCGCGCTAGAGTACGTGCCAAGTAAAGATACAAGTTGAGAGGAATAATAGAAAGTGTACAAAAGTAATGATGATATAGCAATTTCTTAAATAAGTATTAGGCACAGTCTAGCCCGCCCGAAGACAATGATAAGGGTAGTGAGTATGAAATAAGTTAAGTCTAATAATAAGGTAAGTAAAGATGTTAAGGATGATTTAATGTAAGGTTTAAGAAATGATATAGAAGGTAAAAAGATGATAAGTACAATATGCACAAGAGAAGGAAAATGGTTCTAAAGAAAGAAAGATGGTCGCCACAATATAGTATTCGCCAAAGAAGAAGGAAATATCAAGAGATACACTAAGGATGTGCTAAACAACATATGTAACATATAAGGTATTCTAAGGTTTAGCTCACTAAGTTCTTATGAACTTACTAAAGTTGTTTATGTTTTCAGGTATATAAAGGAATAAGTGCCAAGAGACAATGCCTAAGCTGCACCAAGGAAGCGATGCGCTGGGCTGTTATGCACAAAGAGGGAAACAAGTGGTGTGTTGAAGTCTACGCATCAATCATTTGAGTAGACATTCTGTAACACCCCTTACCCGTATTCGACGTCGGAACATGGTACGAGGCATTACCAGACTTATCACGCAAACTTTCATACAATTCCGAGTCATAAATGCGTCCAAATTAAAACTTTTTGAATTTAGTCATAAAGTCCCTAATACAAGCCTATGAGGCCCAAAACATGTTTTGGAAGTGATTCGGGACTAAACCAAGAACTTTAGAAATTTTTATAACACTTAGAAATTTTTCACTAAACAGAAGTCACATGCCCGTGTGGATATGGGACACACCCATGTGGGCAGGTTGTGTGGTCACACACACTCATGTCTAAACCCCGTGTAACTCTCTATTTGTCAACCAAGAACAAATTGAAGACACACGGCCAAGTCACACGTTCGTGTGGTCAAATTAAAATTTATGATTTTTCTTAAAATAGGTGCAGGCTTCACACGCCCAGGACACACACCCATGCTAGAGGCCGTGTCGTCCACACGGCTGAGACACATGCCCGTGTCTTTGTCCATCTGCTCAATTCTTAGCATTCTGTTTCTCAAAATTTAGGTGCAAGGGACACATGGTTGAAACACATGCCTTGTAACATCCCGGTTTTACCTAAATCAGAACAGTGGTTTCAGAATCACAAATTTGAGGTCGTAAAATTGTTTTAATATTATTTTTGGTGTTTATAGCATGTGAATATATATGTCTGAAAATTTCGTGAGCTAATTTTATCGTTTAATAGTTCAATTTGAGAAAAAAGACTAAATCGTGTAAAATGCAAAAGTTGCATTTTACTTGTTTGAAGTGCTTAATTGCCATGGTTTATTAAATGGGAGGTCCTTATGATGTGATTAGATCATGGTTAGTGGAATTTGTCATAAATGACCAACTATTATGCGTTTTATTAATGTATTAATAAATGTTATTTTTGTAATTGTAAAATTAAGTTTAATTAAACAAAATCAAAACAAAAGATGATTCATTCATTCATCTTTTCAACCAAAAATAGAAAGAAAGTAAGGGATAGGAAGCTTTCATGCATTCGGCACTTTAATAGCTAGATTAAGGTATGTATTTTGCTTAGTTTTTGATGATTTCTATGTTTTTGTGATCGTTGCTTCGTGTTCTAACCAACCCATGCCTCAATTTTTGAAAGTGTTGATGATTTTGAAAGTTTCCATTGATGAATTCATGTGTTTTTGGATGTTTGATGTTGAAATTTGAAAGCTTGGTATTTGATATACATGATTTGTAAAGTGATTTTGAGTAAAAGTGCATATTAGGGATTAAATTGAGAAAAATGTAAATTGAAGGGTTAAATTGTAAAATAAATGAAAAATATGGGCTACTGGGGACCTATAGAGAATTCGGTTAAGCATGGGTCTTATTGAATTTTGTAAATTTGGTGTATTTTTTTAAAATAGGGACTAAATTGTAAGAAATGTGAAAGTTTAGGGCCAAAGTGTAAAGTGGCTGAAATATGTGTTTGTGGATGAAATTGATTGAATTGGTGACTAAATGGATTGATTTTGAATACATTTAGATCAAGAAAGGAGGAATTCGGATCTAGATCGGGGAAAAACTAAAGTTATCAACTAAACGATTTGATTCGTCGTTTTAGTATCCGAGGTAAGTTTGTACATGTTAAACTTTGTTACAATTATGTTTTAATACTTTATTAATTGCATAAATTGTATATATGAGACTACGGTTGTGTACGATGATAAATCGATTATGTTGGCATTTAGTGTGCATTTCGAGATAGCTCCGGCTATATATAGCACTTAGTGTGCGTATTGGAATAACTTCGGTTATATATGACATTTAGTGTGCGAGACCGAGATAGCTTTGGCTATGAAAGGCACTTAGTGTGCGAGATATCGAGTATTCGACAGTAGCACGTAAAGGTATGAGTTTGATATGAATTTGTACTGGTATGTACATATAAAGTATGAAATCGGAATAGAAGAAGTTTTGAACTTGTTCGTAAACACTTGAGTAAGTATGAGGAAAGTTTGTTGGTTACCATGATTTAGACATTAATTAGTTTAAATTGATGATTTGTATATTATGAACTATTGAGTATATTTAATACCAACTTACTAAGCTTTATAGCTTACTTCGTTTGTTTCTTACATGTTTTATAGTGCTTCTAAAGCTAGCTCGGACTCAGGAATTGTTGGGAATCGTCATCACACTATTGATCATTTTGTTGGTAATTTTGAAGCTTTGTACATGGTATATGGCATGTATAGTCTAGTGTAATTTTGGTATGTTTTGAGTTATGATATTATCCATGAGATTTGGCTTGTAAATGTTGGTATGTATGGCCATTTAAGTTGGCATGAATTGTGTTTGGCAAGTGTTATATATGTTGTAACACCCCTTACCCGAGTTATTACTGGACACATACTCAGACATTTCAAAAAATACAAGTTATAAAATTTCATTCTAATTTAAAACCAATCAAACAACATCATAGTGTCCCTATTATGGACCTACAAGGTCCAAAACATACATTAAATCGATCGGGACTAAACCAAAAACTATAAAAAATTTTAGTAAACTTCCTAGGGTTATGCCTCACATGCTCGTGTGGAGGTGAGCACACGCCTGTGTGCTTGGGGACAGGCCCGTGTCCCTCTCCCGTGTTAAATTATTTGGATATATTTTTCATTTTGAACCTACAAGGGTTTTCACACAACCAAGCACACGCCTGTGTCTCTAGCTTGTGTCCCCCACACGGCCTAAACACGCCCGTGTCATTGCCCATGTCCAAAAACTCAAACATTCTGTTTTTGATGTCATCATTCATTTTGAGGCACACGGCCAAGGCACACGCTCGTGTGCTAGGCCGTGTCCTCCACACGGTTGAGACACACAGCCATGTCTCTACCCGTGTGTTTACTACCATGCAAAATGACCTAAAAGTTTAGGTGCAGGGGACACACGGCCAGGCAACACGCCCATAGGGGCTAACCGTGTGTCACACATGGCCTAGACACATGCCCGTGTGTCTACCTGTGTTGACCTTTTTAGGGCTATATTCCAAGCCTTTGGTCACCCTTTAACATCCATACACACTTATAGACTTCAATGGTATATAACATGGCCTAATTATACTCTTAAACAATCTTGGCATAACTCATTGCATCTTAGCTTCATCTCATCGGCTTAGTACATGCTAAATTATCCTTTTCGTATGAAGGATTAACATAGCACATTTTACATTTATGCCATATTATAACCATATACCATTATATGCTATGTCCCCTCTTAGATTATTAGGTCCCATTTCAAGTATCCATCCATGATAAACCTCATCATCATATCTCATGAAATATTTAAACAAAAACATGCATCAATTAGTAGGTTTACAACCTACATCAAAATGAGCCATATCTCATAGCCATATACAAAATGAATAAAGCCATCATTATAAGCCATAACATTGGCTAGCCAAATGACACATATAACAAAATAAATAAGAGCCCTATACATGCCATTGAACAAAATAAAAGTTTCTATATACCAAAGCTAAACAAGTTGATAGAGTGATGACTTTCTCCAACTGTCTTCCAACCTTCACAAGTCCATGAGCTCTGTAAGACAGGGAAAATGGAAGGAAGTAAGCATTTACATGCTTAGTAAGTTCGAATAATGAAAGGTAAACTTACCGGTTATTTTAGCATACAACCATATTAGTCATACATTCCAACAAGTATAGGATAGTTTCCTATCAATATCATCAAGTCAGTCTCATGTCAAAATATTATAACGTTAATCTAGATGAGCTCGTCAATTCAAGAATTTCCATTCTCATTTCTCATTTCAATCCTGTTGAATTTCTCAAAAATCTCGACGGATAGCCCATTTACCGTCAAATCATACAAGTGATCATTTTCAAGCACGCACTCCCACGAACCTCACATCTTACGACAGGATTACCAGTCCAAGCTAAATCCCCCGTAGTGTAAACTCATGGAGTGATGTCGGGATTACTAGTCCAGGCTAAATCTCTTGTAACGACAAACACTCTTAATGAGCTCGGATCTGAATTACCAGTCCAGGCTAAATTCAGACCCTAATCGGATTACCTCATCCGGGCTAAATCCTTAATGCACCCATATTCTTCAGGAGGCTAAATCACTTTAGAAACACCCGTCTGGGCTAGATCCTTTCTATATCAAGATCAACGGATTACTAGTCCAGACTAAATCCTTTTCTACAACACATGCAGGATCTCGTATCATGTAAGAATAACGTTTCCATCAGATAACCCTTTTTATTCAACCGAGATATTTTACCATATCATCAATTTTGGTGAATTATTTACATTGTAAATCACCATTTAAAATCATACAGGAATATGCATTTTAATGTATTTAAATAGTCTACATTCGAGTTACACGAACTTACCTGGTAGTCGTTTGAATTAGCATTTCGGTTATTCTGAAACCTTTCGTTTTCCACGATCGACCTCTGGAATTGGTTCCTCAGAGTCTATATCAGTAAAAATAAATCATTAATACCTTACAATATTCAATTTCGGCTAAAACTCACCCTAGGACAAAATGACCATTTTGCCCCTAACCTTTCACATTTTTACAAATTAATCCTTAAGCTCGTATGATGAAATGCATGTAATTTCTAGGTTACTCAAGGATGGCCGAATATTTTTCATACTTATAGCAGCCCACAATTTTTCCTCATTTCACATTTTTCTACCCATTTTTACAACTTTTACAAAATGGTCATTTAAGCCATTTCTATGGAAAACTACCTAGAAAAAGTTGTTTACCATCCTTTAAACTTTCATAATCCTCCATAAATCATCAAAACACAAGCATCTCATGCGTGGGTAATTTTCCAAACATGAACCCTAGCTTGAGATATGGGTAGAAATAGAAAGAGCATGTTACGAGGATCTCAAAAATACAAAGAATTTTAAAAATGGGGTTATGGAGCACTTAATATTGAGCTTAAAAATGCTGAAACCCTAGCTATGGAGACCCTTATATATTCGGCAGCATGGAGAAGATGAATGGTTGATTTTTGCTTTCATTTTTCCCTTTTTTATTAATTATATTACCAATTGACCAAAATACCCATCCTTACTAAACTTTCAGAATTTTCCATGCATGCCCATTTTTGTCCAAAAACTTAGAAATTGAGAAAAATTTCTCTTTAAGGACCTCTAATTAATAATCCAAAGCAATTTCATTCAAATTGTTTCTAGCACCCAAGTTTTACAATTTAATCAATTTGGTCCCTGTAACAACCTGAATTTGGGCCTAGAAGTTTTGGGCCTTAAGCATGGGAGCGGTTGAAGGTAGCTTATAATATTTTGTTGTGCATGTAAATTTCGTTAATGAAGGCTTGTTTTAGTGGTTAAGTGTGCTGAGAAGTGTTGGAAAAGTCTTGGGTTCAAACCTAGACTCTAGCAGAAATTTTGGTTTAAGGTGAATCAAACCCTGGGTGTAGTAGGTAGGCCTTAAGAATATTGTTGGAGAAATTATGCCACAAAAAGCCTTGTTGTCTAGTGGCAAAGTAGCACCACATAAAAGGCAGGAAGGTGGCGTCATAAAGTTGGTAAGGAGGTCCAGGGTTCGAAACTCATGGCAATCAAAGAGCATTTATTTTGCTAACAGGGGGCGGCAAGAGTTGGTGTTGAGTTTAAACTCTGATGATGGAGGGATCCCACATCGGGAAGCTAACAGAAGAGTGGATGCGAAGCTGGCTTTAAATAGAGAGAACCATGAGGAGAGTAAAGGTACCTTTCTTGGTTGATCCCTTTCGCTTTGTGGCGTGTTCGTTTGGGTTGGGCGTCGGCTAAGAGTGCTCGGAGCGCGGATTAACTCCAGTCTCCTATCAGGTTTGTATTTCTCACTACTCTAGCTGTAGGATGGCTACTTCGGGCCGAAAGGGGCCATGTGGGCCCAATGGGCCTATGGGCCCAATTGGATAAGTTGTTTGATTGTGTAGTAAATATTGGACTAGGCTAGGTGAATCTCATATCTGTGGCTAGATTTGGGCTAAAAGGGCCAAACGAGCGTGTGGGCCCATTTGGGCCAAGAATGGGCTTTAGGCCTATTCGTATTATTATCCCTGTATAGAATACTTTAGTTTACTGAAATACCCTTGTAAAGGTAGAAATACCGAAATACCCTTGTAGGGTAGAAATACCAAAATACCCCTGTAGGGTAGAATTACTGAAATACCCCTGTAGGGTAGAATTATTAAAATACCCCTGTAGGGTAAAATTACCGAAATACCCTTGTAGGGTAGAAATACTGAAATACCCCTTTAGGGTAGAATTACTGAAATACCCCTGTAGGGTAGAATTACCGAAATACCCTTGTAGGGTAGAAATATCGAAATACCCCTATAGGGTAGAATTACTGAAATACCCTTGTAGGGTAGAATTATCGAAATACCCTTGTAGGGTAGAATTACTGAAATACCCTTGTAGGGTAGAATTACTGAAATACCCTTGTAGGGTAGAATTACTGAAATACCCCTGTAGGATAGAATTACCGAAATACCCCTATAGGGTAGAATTACTGAAATACCCCTGTAGGGTAAAATTACTGAAATACCCCTATAGGGTAGAATTACTGAAATACCCTTATAGGGTAGAAATACCGAAATACCCCTATAGGGTAGAATTACTGAAATACCCATGTAGGGTAGAATTACTGAAATACCCTTGTAGGGTAGAAATACCGAAATACCCCTATAGGGTAGAATTACTGAAATACCCCTGAAGGTTAGAATTACTGAAATACCCCAGTAGGGTAAAATTATCGAAATACCCTTATAGGGTAGAAATACTGAAATACCCCTGTAGGGTATAATTATCGAGATACCCTTGTGGGGTAAAATTACCATTTTGTCCCTAGGGTGTTAAATGACTGTTTTGCCTTTGTGGGTAAGTGACTGACTTGGACTGTGTGGTTGAAGGATTTAATTGTGAATATATGTTGGTGATATGAATGACTTGACTGTGATTGTTTGATTCAAATATGGGCATGACATTTTGCATACATGACATGTTGCATGGGTTGGGTTATATTGATGGATGAAGCATTCTGGTGGCTCTGCCACAATATCTGTATCTTGTGACTCTATCACAATATCTGTTCTGGCAGCCATGCTGCAAATTCTGTGGTGTGTAGCAGATGGGTGGGTCGAGTTGTCTCCCCACATGGTGCAAGGTTGGTACGGGGGTGTATACGGATGGATATGGGTTGGGATTGCATTCATATTCTAATTCTGATTCTGTTACTTGATATTGATTCTGATTTTGTCACCTAATTCTGATTTTGATTTTGATTCTGATTCTGTCACCTGATTCTAATTCTGATTCTCATTTTGATTCTAGTTCTGATAATGTTTCTTATTCTGTAATAGGCTAAGGCCCATTTGGTACTGTCTGTTATAATGGGCTAAGGCCCAATTGATACTGAAACTGTAAGTAGGGCTGGGGCCAAACTTTTAATTCTTTTATATAACTGACTGTTCCTTTTATATAGTAGGAGATTTCACACTGAGTTTTCGTAAACTCACCCTGTTTATTAACTTTTCAGGTAATTTCCAGCCTTAGACGGATCGGAGCTGCGAGGGGGCTAGAAGGAAGCCACACACGCTGTTTATGTTACAATTTTGATTATTACTTTTAAATGTTTTTATGTGGGTTGTAGTAAAGCCATTAGAATTTTCTGGATTTCAAATTTGGAATTTTATTTATTTATTCTTATAATTGCTAGTATTAGAACACGATTTTCCAAAGCAACTATTGTTGTTCAAAACATCACGTATCCGTAATTGTTTTTAAATTAAGCTTCCGCAACTGCCAAGATTTTTACAAAGTTGTTAAGAATGTTATTCAGCTGAGGTTTTCTAACAAGGTTTAAAAAGGGTATAAATTTTTAATTATTAAGAAGGGTTTTTAATGGAAACATGATTTTTGAAAAACACTTCAATGTGACACGCCAGATTCGAGCCAAACTTTTAGGCCGGGTTTGGGGTGGTACAGTCCCTAATTTCCAATTGGACACCTTATACTTAGAATTTCATCATGAAACTTTAGCACATGTATATTTTCATATTCTACACCTTGTACAGATCATAAGAAAAATACTTTAATGTCAGATTTGTGGTCCCGAAACTACTATTCTGACTAGGCCCTTATTCCGGGATGTTACATTTCTCCCCTTTTAAGACTTTCATCCTCGAAAGTCTTACCAGTAAACAAGTTCAGATATTGGCTCTTCTTGGTTTCTTCAGGTTCCCATGTAGTCTCTTCCACTCCATGTCTATGCCATAATACTTTTGCCAAAGCAATATTCTTGTTTCTCAATTGTTTGAATTCTCGAGCCAAAATCTTGACTGGTTTCTCACCATAGGTCATATTCGGTCTAATTTCAACTTCTGTCGGTGAAACCACATGGGAAGGGTCTGATCGATATCGTCGCAACATGGATACATGGAATACATCATGAATCTTTTCCAATTCGTGTGGCAATGCTAAACGGTAAGCTAATGGTCCAAGTCTTTCAGTGATCTTATATCGTTCGATAAATCGCGAACTCAGTTTGCCTTTTTGGCCAAATCTCAATACCTTTTTCCATAGAGATACTTTCAAGAGCACTTTATCTCTGACTTGAAACTCGATCTCTTTTCTTTTCAAATCAACATACGACTACTGCCTATCCGATGCCGCTTTCAAGTAATCCCGTATCACTTTAACCTTTTCCTTAGTTTCCTTAACTAGGATAACTCTGTGAATCTGGTTTTCTTTGAGTTTTGTCTAATACAGTAGAATTCGACACTTCCTGCCGTACAAGGCCTCATAGGGTGCCATTTTTGAACTCGTCTAGAAGCTATTGTTGTAGGCAAATTTCACCAATGCTAAGTATTTTCCCAACTACCCAAAAATTCAAGGACACAACACCGTAACATGTCCTTAAGAATCTGAATCGTCTGTTCGGACTGACCATCAGTCTGCAGGTGGAAACCTGTGCTAAAGCTCAACCTTCTACCTAAAGCCTCTTATAGTTTCTTCCAAAATCTTAAAGTGAATCTTGGGTCTTTGTTTGAGATAATCGACAATGATGCCCCGTGTAATCTCACAATCTCGAATATGTACAAGTCGACCAACTTGCCAAGTGAGTAGTTAGTTCGTACTGGAATAAAGTGAGCTGACTTCGTTAGCTTATCAACCACAACCCAAATTGCATCTTTCTTTTTTCGGGCTAGTGGTAATCCCGCCACGAAATCCATAGCAATCCTATCCCACTTCCACTCAGGGACCATCACAAGCTGTAACAAACCTGAAGGTAATTGGTGTTCAGCCTTGACTTACTGACATATCAAGCATCTCGACACAAATTTGGAGATGTCTCTTTTTGTGCCATTCAAACAGTACATTTTCTTTAAATCATTGTACATCTTGGTACTTCCTGGATGAAATGACAAAAGACTATCATCTGCCTCTTGCAGAATTTTTCAAATAAGTTCATCATCTCTCGGTACACATACCCTGTCTCTGAACATCAGACAACCATCGGGACTGATCTGAAAATCTGATTCAATACCTGACTTGCATTGAGTTCTCTTAGTTTGCAGGTCACTATCATTGATCTGAGCTACACCTATTTCTTGTAGAAACGTTGGTCTGGCTCTTAACTCTGCCAAAACCGAACCATCATCTAACAAGGCCAACTGTGTGTTCAAGGCTCTCAAAGCAAACAAGAATTTTCTGCTTGGTGCATCTGCAACCACATTCGCCTTTCCTAGGTGATAATCAATGATTAATTCATAATCTTTAATCAACTCTAACCATCACTACTATCTCAGATTTAATTCCTTTTGAGTCATCAAGTACTTCAAACTCTTGTGATCAGTGAATACACGGCATGTCTCCAAATTTTCAGGGCAAATACAATAGCTGCTAGCTCCAAGTCATGTGTTGGATAATTTCCCTTGTGTGGTTTCAATTGCCTCAAAGCATAGGCTATCACCTTGCCCTCTTGCATAAGCATGCAACCCAGCCCATTTAAGGACGCATCACTATAGACCACGAATTCTTTTCCCGGTTCGAGTTGTACTAACACTGGAGCTTCTGTCAGTAATGTTTTTAATCTCTCGAAACTCTGCTGACACTTCTCTGACCATTCAAACTTAACGTCTTTTTGCAGCAACCTCGTCAAAGGAGTTGCAATCATCGAAAATTCTTTTACAAAGAGTCGATAGTAGCCGGCCAAACCCAAAAAGCTTCTAACATTGGTTACATTCTTCGGCGGCTCCCACTCGACAATAGCAGATATTTTGTTTGGATCTACTCTGATGCCATCACCCGACACAATATGACCCAAAAATCCTACCTCTCAAAGCCAGAACTCGCTTTTGCTAAACTTAGCATACAATTTCTTATCTCGCAAGGTTTGTAAAATAGTCCTCAGATGTTCAGCATGCTCGGAATCATTATGGGAATAGATCAAAATATCGTCAATGAATATCACAACAAACTTGTCCAAGTATGGTCGGAAAACACGATTCATTAAGTCCATAAACATGATTGGGGCATTCGTTAGACCAAAAGGCATGACCAGGAACTCGAAATGACCATACCTCGTCCTGAAAGAGGTCTTAGACACGTCTGACTCTTTAACTCGCAACTAGTAGTAACCGGATCTCAGATCTATTTTTAAAAATACAGTGGCTCCTCTCAATTGATCAAACAGATCGTCAATCCTTGGCAATGGATACTTGTTCTTGATGGTTACCTTGTTAAGTTGTCGGTAGTCTATACATAGCCTCATCGAACCATCTTTCTTCTTTACAAATAATACTTGAGCACCCCAAGGTGAAAAGCTCAGTCTTGCAAAACCTTTATTCGTCAGTTCTTGTAGTTATGCTTTTAACTCTTTTAGTTTGGTTGGTGCCATCCTATACGGAGCAATAGAAATAGGAGTTGTCCCAGGCACCAGCTCAATACCAAAATCTATTTCTCTAACAAGAGGTAATCTGGGTAGCTCTTCTGGAAACACATCTGGATACTCGCATACTATCGGTACCGATTCTAACTTCATCTCAGATTCTTTAGTATTCAACACGAAAGTTAGGTAGGCTTCATATCCTTTTCTCATATACCTTGCTCAGATTCTTTAGTATTCAACACGAAAGCTCAGATTCTTTAGTATTCAACACGAAAGCTAGGTACCAATAAAGTGGAGCGTTCTTGATGACTTCTCAATTTCTTTATGGGAAATGAGTGTGTCCTATCGCTGGATCTCTTGCTCGAAACTCGAACTTCTCTCTTTGCTTATATCCTTTCATTTTGAGCTCTTCGGCCTTCTTGGTCTGATTAGCTAGTGCAGTAAATTCTCGTATTTCAAGGATCCCGATTAATAGCTTGATTTCCTCATTCAGGCTTCCTCAAAGTGCTTACACATTTCTGTCTCTGATTAGACCTATTCCGTCGCGTACTGACTTAACCTTACAAACTCTCTTTCATATTCTAACACGGTCTTATTTCCTTGTTTGAGTTCCAAGAACTCCTTTCGCTTCGAGTCTAAGAACCTTTGACTTATATACTTTTTCTTAAACTCAGCTTGGAAAAATTCCCATGTAATGTTCTCTCTTGGTGCCACCGAGGATATAGTTTTCCACCAATGGTATGCAGTGTCCTTCAGTAGTGACACCACACATTTCAAGCTCTCCTTAGGGGTACACGACAGTTCATCCAAAACTTGCACAGTATTCTCGAGCCAGAACTCAGCTCGTTCAGCATCATTCTCAACCTTAGCCTTAAACTCTTCAGCCCTGTATTTCCTAAGTTTATCCACTGGGGCATTACCAATTCTCACTGGTTCAACAACCCTTGGTACTTCATCAAGTCGGTTAGCAGGTGGAGGTGGACGTGGTATTTCAGGGCAGTTTCTCAAGTATTCTCCGAACCACTCATCCATCATATCGAAAAAGGCTGATCTCGCCTCTTCCCAGCCTTCAGACATAGGCTTCCTACCACTGGTGGAAATAGCTCACTGTACAGAAGCTGGAGCATGGCTCTCGGCTCCCTCAGACTCATCTTGGGCTTGATTGGAAGACATTTTCTATATTCAAATTCAATTAAAAGTTAGGAGATGTCACACTATCAAAATTTGTTCAATGACATGTATAGCTAAACTCGTTACATGCTATGTTAGTCTGAGAATCGACTAAACTGTAGCTCTGATACCACTAAATGTAACACCCCTTATCTGTATCCAAGTTTGGGATAAAGTACGAGGCGTTACAAGACACATACTCAAACATTTTAGAAAATATGGGTTATAAAATTTCATTCTAATTTAAAACCAATCAAACAACATCATGGTGTCCTTATTATGGACCTACAAGGTCTAAAACATACATTAAATCAATCCGGGACTAAACCGAAAACTATAGAAAATTTTAGTAAAGTTCCTAGAGTTATGCCTGTAATATCCCGAATTAGGGCCTAATCGGAATAGTGGTTTCGTGACCACAAATCTGAGATAGAAATAATTATTTTATAATTATTTTGAGGTTCATGATATGATTGCATGATTGTGTGAAAATTTTGTGAAGAAATTCTATGCATAACGAGTTTAATTTAAAGTTAGGGACTAAATCGAATAAGTTGCAAAACTTGCATTTTAGAAGTTTTTAGTATGAAATTGCTTTGAAATATTATTTAGGAGGTCTTAAATAGAAATTTTACCAATTTTAAGTTCATGGGCAAAATTAGGACATGGAAGGAATTTTTGAAAGTTTAGTAAGGAGGGGCATTTTGGTCATTTGGATATTAAATGAAATAAAATGGGAAAAATAACACAAAATGGTCATCTTCCTCATTTAGTTGCTGCCGAATTTTGCTCTCACCATAGCTAGGGTTTCTTCAACTTTCAAGCTTCATAGTAAGTGATTCTAAGCCCTGTTTTTAATGATTTTTACGTTTTTGAGATCCCAATAACTCGATAAAGCTTATGTTAGCAATAACTTAACCTAGGATTTATATTTAGAAAAATACCCATAGGTGAAATTTGTGTATTTTGATGTTTTATGATAGAATATGAGGTTTTAAATTATGTTAGACAACTTGTACTACTCGATTTTAAGCAAAAACGAGTAAAAGGGCTTAATCGGTAAAAATACCTAATAGTCACAAGTACATGTTAGAGTGAGAATTTGATGTTGCCATAGAAGGGAAAAGTGATCAACATGTTATAAAACATAAGAATAAGGAATAAAGTTTAATCCCGAGCATAGGGGCAAAAGTGTAAATATGCAAAAGTTTAGGGGTAAAATTGTAATTTTGCCAAAATTTGAATTAAGGATTAATTTGATAATGTGAGTATTAAATAAGCTAAATGTGTTATTTTAGATAAAGAAAGACGTGGAATCGACCCCAATCGAGGAAAAGAAAAGATTGTGGACTAAATTGCAAAATCTTTGTATTTTGGTACCAAGGTAAGTTCATGTGTAAATAATGTAGCATAATTGTTATTTTTAAGTTATTGATGTCAATTATGTGATATGCTTGTTTTTATCATGAAATATATGCTTTGTTGTTATTTTCGAATAAAATGTAAACTATGTGAGCTATTTGTTAAATATAATTGTTACCAAGTATTGGTTCCGGCATTCTATGGAAGACGGCAAAGATATGTGTTCGAGGAAAATCCCGTTTGAACCTTAGGAATAGATTAGGATACAAGTGACATGTCACTAGGATGGTTGAGCATCCGAACTCGTTGAGTTGAGTCCGAGTTCACTTATGGATGGGAATGTCCGAACTCGTTGAGTTGAGTCCGAGTTCGTGAGATGTAACTAGGCATCCGAACTCGTTGAGTTGAGTCTGAGTTCACTTATGGATGCGAATACCCGAGCTCGTTGAGTTGAGTCTGAGTTCGCTTATGGGCGGGTTACATGATTGCTTGATTTCATATGTAGCACTTATGTGCAAATTATCCATGTATTATTATATTCCGATGAGTTCAACGGGTAAAGTTCTACTCAAATGAAGGAATACTTGAGATGAAAAGAGACGTATTGGTAAGTGATGTGAAATGGATACTTCGGACAGGTATGTACTTAACCCTCGGGTTGAGTATTGATACAATAACGATAAGGTAGTAAAATGATGAAAGATGATTAGAAATGAGATTTATGTTTTGGTGATACCATGCTAATGTTGTTTGGTATGATTGCTTTGTTATGTTACTTATTATTTGCATATGAACTTACTAAGCATTTATGCTTACTCCCTCCTTCTTACTCATTGTAGTTTTGGACAAGCCAGCTTCAGAGTCGGGATAGGTCGAAGGCTCAGTCCACACTATCTGAAGGACTTTTTGGTAAATGGCTTGTAAAATTTAAGTATGGCATGTATAGCAATATACCTATTTTGTGTAAATGATCTTATGATATGGTGATAGAATGGATGAGAAAATGCTTGATAATGATAAATTATGGAAATGGTTAGTTTAGATTATGTTTGATGTTATGGAAAGTTATTAGGATACCTAGTTCATGAAAACTCATAAAAGGATGAAATTTGCCATAAATGAACATTGCAAAGAACAACGACGTGAGTTTGAAAATTTACTAAAAATCATATAAATTGGATTAGGTGATGGATTAAATATAAAATTGAAGCTTATTATGTCTAGTTTCACATAAAACAAACTAAACAGGTAAAGGTTATATGTTAGAAGATAATTGAATTTTAGTGAAACAGGGCCAGAGTGATTTCTGAATCCCCTGTTCCAACTTTAGAAATTCACCATAAATTGTACAGATATAATTAGGTGGTGTATTTTATATTCTCAGAATAATTATTTAGTCTAGTTTCAGGAGAAAGAAACCTCATAGTCATATGAATTTCGTACAGATAGAAATGTGGTTCGTAGTAAACAGAGGTCAGTCCAGTCAAGTCCTGAAACAGGGGTAACTTTAACTAATAAAATGTACTAATTGGCCCAACCAAAAATTCTAGAAAAAAATTAGTAGATATGTATATGAGTATAGATTCATATAAAATTTAGGGATCTTGATTTTGAGTTTCGTAACTCGAGATATGATTTTTCTTGTGACTGTGACACAAGTAGCTAGAAAGCTGTGAATGTAGAATCAATAATCCAAAGTTCTAAAAATGTTAAATTAAGCTTAGTAACACATACTCGACTCCGACGACGGTCTCGGGCATGGGGGCGTTACATTTAGTGGTATCAGAGTAGGTTTAGTCAGTTCTCAGACTACGTGTTGTATATACAAATTTTTCTATACATGCCATATGTATAAATTGTGATAGTGTGACGACTTCTGACCTTTTTAAATGATTTTTTTTATAGTAAATGGATCCCGATCTAGCTGTGGCAGATGAAGTAGAGAGTAATGCGCCAGCTCCGGCTGAAGGAGTAGTGCCAACTGAAAATCCACCTCCTACTTTGGTCAAGGAGGAGGAGAAAGGGATCGGGAAGCCTTTCTCCAAATGATGAGTGCATGGTACACTGAATTCGTTCGTACGAACCCAAATGTACAACCTCCCCCACCTCCCCCAATTCCTCAACCTGTACCCCCGATGCCTCAAGGTATGGATCTGATGAAATTTCATAGAACTCTCGTTGACAGAATCCGCAAGCAAGGGGCCGAAGAATTCAAGGCAAATATTGATGATGATGCCGAGAAAGCAGAGTTCTGGTTTGAAAATTCTATCCGGGTATTTGATGAATTATCTTGTACACCTGAAGAATGTTTGAAATGCGCTATATTTTTGTTGAGGGATTTAGTCTATAATTGGTGGAAGAATTTGATTTCGGTGGTACCGAAAGAGAGAGTAACCTGGGAATTCTTTCAAGAAGAGTTTCGGAAGAAATATATTAGTGAAAGATTTATTGATCAGAAGCGTAAAGAATTTCTTGAGTTGAAGCAAGGTAATATGACAAGATTCTGAGAATATGAAAGAGAGTTTGTTCGATTAAGTAAGTATGCCGCAGAGTATGTTCCTCAGAGGCCAAGATGTGTCGACGATTTGAAGACGGGCTCAACGAAGACATCAAGGTATTTGTTGGAATTCTTGAATTAAAAGAAATGGTAGTATTAGTGGATCGAGCTTGCAAGGCTGAAGAACTACTTAAAGAGAAGAAAAAGGTAGAGGTGAGACTAGAAATTGAAAGAAAAGACCGACGGGGCGCTTCATTTTCACAAAGAACCCGGAAAGTCAAGAAATATGAATCCTCGTTCCCAAGTTTCAGCTGGGCAATCATATGGAAATTATAAGAAGCAAAATGTGGGTCCTAAGTCCCAGACTACTTGGCAACCAGGTGTAGGGAACTCGAGATTTGTTAAACTTGAGTGCCAGTGTGTGGTAGAAATCATTTTGGTCCGTGCGAGCAAATGAATGTTTTCGATGTGGTTCTCCTGATCATTTTATTAGAGATCGCCTGCAGAGAGCTGAAAAAGAAAAATTTCAGAATACAAAAATAAGTGGTGCGGATTCGAGAGGAAGATATCCAAGAAAAGCTAGGAGTGAAGCAAGCAGTAAGAATGTAGCCAGGGATGCACCAGTTAGACCTGAAGGAAGGGCTCCGGCTAGAACTTATGCTATTAAAGCGCGCGAAGATGCTTCCTCACCTGATGTGATTATCGGTACATTTTCTCTCTATAATGTTAATGTTATTGCTTTGATTGATCCCGATTCTACTCATTCATATGTGTGCATGAAACTAGTGTCTAGTATGAATATACCTGTTGAGAAGACAGAATTTATGATTAGAGTGTCGAATCCATTAGGCAAATGTGTGATTGTTGATAAAGTATGCAAGAAATGTCCTTTAATGATTTGGGATCATTACTTTCCGGCCGACTTGATGTTGTTGCCGTTTGATGAGTTTGATGTTATTTTGGGTATGGATTGGTTGGCATTGCATGATGCTAAAATAAATTGCAAAGAAAAGGTTATAGAATTAAAGTGTGAAAATGGTGAAACTCTGCGGGTTGAATCAGATAAATCAGAGGCATTGCCTAGTGTGATTTCTTCAATGTTGGCTCAAAGATATCTGAGAAAGGGTTATGAAGCTTATTTGGCGTATGTAATTAATACAAAAAAAGTTGAAAAGAAAGTTGAATCAGTGCCGGTTGTGTGTGAATTTGCGGACGTATTTCCAGAAGAATTGTCGGGTTTGCCTCCAGTCAGGGAAGTAGAATTTGGTATTGATTTGATATCGGGAACAACTCCGATTTCTATTGCTCCGTATAGAATGGCACCAACAGAGTTAAAAGAGTTAAAGTCACAGTTGCAAGAGTTGATTGATAAAGGTTTTGTGAGACCGAGTTTTTCACCTTGGGGTGCTCCCGTGTTATTTGTGAAAAAGAAGGATGGTTCTATGAGGTTGTGTGTTGATTATCGGCAGTTAAACAAGGTGACAATCAAAAACAAGTATCCGTTGCCAAGAATTGATGATTTGTTTGATCAGCTAAAAGGAGCGACATGGTTTTCAAAGATTGACTTGAGATCTGGGTATTACCAGCTATCATGGTAAAAGAGTCGGATGTGCCTAAAACTACTTTTAGAACAAGGTATGGTCATTATGAATTTTTAGTTATGCCATTCGGATTGACAAATGCTCCTGTTGTGTTTATGGATTTAATGAATCGCATATTTCGACCATACTTGGACAAATTTGTTGTGGTGTTTATAGATGATATTTTAATTTATTCAAAAGATGAGACAGAGCATGCTTTGAGCATTTGAGGATAGTTTTACAAACTTTGAGAGATAAGCAAATGTGTATGCTAAGTTTAGTAAAAGTGAATTTTGGCTCCGGAAGTTAGATTTTTGGGTCATATTATTTCAGGTGATGGTATACGGGTTGATCCTAGTAAAATTTCAGCCATTGTTGATTGGAAACCACCAAAAATGTAATCAAGTTAGAAGTTTCTTGGGGCTAGCGAGGGTATTATCGGCGGTTTGTAAATGGATTTTCTATAATTGCTGCTCCTATAACTAGACTACTCCGAAAGGATGTTAAATTTGAATGGACGGAGAAATGTCAACGAGTTTTGAAGAATTGAAAAAGTTATTAACAGAGGCACCAAAGATGTTAGTACAGCCCGAATCGTAAAAGAGTTTGTGGTGTATAGTGATGCTTCTCTAAATGGTTTGGGGTGTGTACTCATGCAAGAAGGAAAAGTGGTGGCTTATGCTTGAGGCGATTAAAACCTCATGAGAGGAATTATCCTACTCACGATTTGGAATTGGCTGCGGTGGTGTTTGCTTTGAAAATTTGGCGACATTATTTGTATGGTGAAAAGTGCCGGGTATATACCGACCATAAAAGTCTTAAGTACTTGATGTCACAAAAGACTTGAATTTGAGACAGCGAAGATGGTTGGAGTTACTGAAAGATTACGAGCTTGTTATTGATTATCATCAGGGAAAAACGAATGTGGTTGCCGATGCTTTAAGCAGAAAGTTGTTGTTTGCATTGAGAGTTATGAACACTCAGTTGAAAATGTCAGATGATGGTTCGATTCTAGCAGAGTTAAGAGCAAAACCGATGTTTTTACAAGAGATTTCTGAAACTCAGAAAAATGATCAAGATTTGCAAGCCAAGAGAAAGCAGTGTGAAATTGATATAGAGTCAGATTTCAGAATCGGTTCTGATGGGTGCTTAATGTTTAAAGATCGGATTTGTGTACCTAAGAATGAGGAATTGATTCAAAAGATCCTACAGGAAGCACATAGTAGTTGTTTCTCGATTCATCCGGGTAGTACGAAAATGTATAATGATTTGAAGAAAATGTATTGGTGGAATGGAATGAAAAATGATATATCGAGTTTGTGTCCAAATGCTTAATTTGTCAATAGGTGAAAGTTTGAACACCAAGTGCCTTCAGATTACTTCACTTATTATGGTTCCCGAATGGAAATAGGATCAATTACTATGGATTTTGTATCGAGATTGCCATTGACTCCGGGAAAGAAAGATGCCATCCGGGTAATAGTTGATGATTAACTAAGTCGGCTCATTTTATCCCTATGCGTGCGGATTATTCTCTTAACAAGTTGGCTGAATCGTATGTTAGAGAAATTGTTAGACTACATGGAATACCATTGTCGATTATTTCAGATAGAGATCCAAGGTTTACCTCGCGGTTTTGGCAAAAGTTGCAAGACGCTAAGTTAGGTACGGTTAAATTTTAGTATCGCTTTTCACCACAAAGCGATGGGCAATCGGAGAGAATAATTCGATTCTTGAAGATATGCTCGGATGTTGTGTATTGGAATTTCAAGGAAGTTGGGAAAAATATTTACCGTTGGTAGAATTTGCTTACAATAATAGTTATCGGATTTGAGCTTGAAAATGGCACCTTATGAAGCATTGTATGGTCGTAAATGTCGAAACGCCATTGTATTGGACTGAACTCAAGGAAAATCAGATTTATGGAGTTGATCTAATAAAAGAAATCAAGAAAAAGTGAAGATAATTCGAGATTGTTTGAAAGCTGCTTCAGATATATAGAAATCTTATGCAGATTTAAAACGAAAGGACATTGAATTTCAAGTTGGTGATAAAGTATTTTTAAAGGTGTCTCTGTGGAAGAAAGTTCTCAGATTTGGACGTAAGGGCAAATTAAGTCCGCGCGTTTATATTGGGCCGTATGAAATAATTGAAAAAGTTGGACCGGTAGCATATCGGCTAGCTTTACCACCTGAATTAGAGAAGATTCATGATGTGTTCCACGTATCTATGTTACGTCGGTATCGTTCGATCCTTCACATGTGGTTTCATCGATAGAAATTGAACTACAACCAGATATGACCTATGAAGAAGAACCGATTAAGATTTTAGCTCGAGAGGTCAAACAACTAAGGAATAAAAATATTGCACTTGTGAAGGTGTTGTGGCAAAAGCATGGAGTAGAAGAAGCTACATGGGAATCAAGAAAAAATATGAGAAATCAATATCCACATCTGTTTTATTTAAGATTTTTTCGAGGACGAAAATCCTTAAAGGGGGGAGAGTTGTAATATCCCGAATTAGGGCCTAATCGGAATAGTGGTTTCGTGACCACAAATCTGAGATAGAAATAATTATTTTATAATTATTTGAGGTTTATGATATGATTGCATGATTGTGTGAAAATTTTGTGAAGAAATTCTATGCATAACGAGTTTAATTTAAAGTTAGGGACTAAATCGAATAAGTTGCAAAACTTGCATTTTAGAAGTTTTTAGTATGAAATTGCTTTGAAATATTATTTAGGAGGTCTTAAATAGCAATTTTACTAATTTTAAGTTCATGGGCAAAATTAGGACATGGAAGGAATTTTTGAAAGTTTAGTAAGGAGGGGCATTTTGGTCATTTGGATATTAAATGAAATAAAATGGGAAAAATAACACAAAATGGTCATCTTCCTCATTTAGTTGCTGCCGAATTTTGCTCTCACCATAGCTAGGGTTTCTTCAACTTTCAAGCTTCATAGTAAGTGATTCTAAGCCCCGTTTTTAATGATTTTTACGTTTTTGAGATCCCGGTAACTCGATAAAGCTTATGTTAGCAATTACTTAACCTAGGGTTTATATTTAGAAAAATACCCATAGGTGAAATTTGTGTATTTTGATGTTTTATGATAGAATATGAGGTTTTAAATTATGTTAGAAAACTTGTACTACTCGATTTTAAGCAAAAACGAGTAAAAGGGCTTAATCGGTAAAAATACCTAATAGTCACAAGTACATGTTAGAGTGAGAATTTGATGTTGCCATAGAAGGGAAAAGTGATCAGCATGTTATAAAACATAAGAATAAGGAATAAAGTTTAATCCCGAGCCTAGGGGCAAAAGTGTAAATATGCAAAAGTTTAGGGGTACAATTGTAATTTTGCCAAAATTTGAATTAAGGATTAATTTGATAATGTGAGTATTAAATAAGCTAAATATGTTATTTTAGACAAGAAAGACGTGAAATCGACCCCAATCGAGGAAAAGAAAAGATTGTGGACTAAATTGCAAAATCTTTGTATTTTGGTACCAAGGTAAGTTCATGTGTAAATAATGTAGCATAATTGTTATTTTTAAGTTATTGATGTCAAATATGTGATATGCTGATTTTTATCATGAAATATATGCTTTGTGGTTATTTTCGAATAAAATGTAAACTATGTGAGCTATTTGTTAAATATAATTGTTACCAAGTATTGGTTCCGGCATTCTATGGAAGACGGCAAAGATATGTGTTCGAGGAAAATCCCGTTTGAACCTTAGGAATAGATTAGGATACAAGTGACATGTCACTAGGATGGTTGAGCATCCGAACTCGTTGAGTTGAGTCCGAGTTCACTTATGGATGCGAATGTCCGAACTCGTTGAGTTGAGTCCGAGTTCGTGAGATGTAACTAGGCATCCGAACTCGTTGAGTTGAGTCCGACTTCACTTATGGATGTGAACGTCCGAGCTCATTGAGTTGTGTCCAAGTTCGCTTATGGGCGGGTTACATGATTGCTTGATTTCATATGTAGCACTTATGTGCAAATTATCCATGTATCCGAATTATATTCCAATGTGTTCAACGGGTAAAGTTCTACTCAAATGGAAGAATACTCGAGATGAAAAGAGACGTATTGGTAAGTGTTGTGAAATGGATACTTTGGACAGGTATGTACTTAACCCTCGGGTTGAGTATCGATACAACAACGATAAGGTAGCAAGATGATGAATGATGATTAGAAATGTGATTTATGTTTTGGTGATACCATATTAATGTTGATTGGTACGATTGTTTTGTTATGTTACTTATTATTTGCATATGAACTTACTAAGCATTTATGCTTACTCCCTCCTTCTTACTCATTGTAGTTTTGGACAAACCAGCTCAGGAGTCGGGATAGGTCGAAGGCTCAGTCACACTATTTGAAGGACTTTTTGGTAAATGGCTTGTAAAATTTAAGTATGGCATGTATAGCAATATACCTATTTTGTGTAAATGATCTTATGATATGGTGATAGAATGGTTGAGGAAATGCTTGATATGATAAATTATGGAAATGGTTAGTTTAGATTATGTTTGATGTTATGGAAAGCTATTAGGATACCTAGTTCATGAAAACTCATAAAAAGGATGAAATTTGCCATAAACAGAACATTGCAGCAACACTGACGTGAGTTTGAAAATTTACTAAAAATCATATAAATCGAATTAAGTGATGGATTAAATATCAAATTTAATCTTATTATGTCTAGTTTCAAATAAAACAAACTAAAAAGGTAAAGGAATTAAATGTTAGAAGATAATTGAATTTTAGTGAAACAGGGCCAGAGTGATTTCTGGATCCCCTGTTCCAACTTTAGAAATTCACCATAAATTTTACAGATATAATTAGGTGGTGTATTTTATATTATCAGAATCCTTATTTAGTCTAGTTTCAGGAGAAATAAATCTCATAGTCATATGAGTTTTTTACAGAGAGAAATGTAGTTCGTAGTAAACAGAGGTCAGTCCAGTCAAGTCCTGAAATAGGGGTAAATTTAACTAATAAACTGTACTAATTGGCCCAACCAAAAATTCTAGGAAAAAATTAGTAGATAGGTATATGAGTCTATATTCATATAAAATTTACGGATCTTGATTTTGAGTTTTGTAACTCGAGATATGATTTTTCTTGTGACTGTGACGCAAGTAGCTAGAAAGCTGTGAATGTAGAATCAATAATCCAAAGTTCTGAAAATGTTAAATTAAGCTTAGTAACACCTCATACTTGACTCCGGCAACGGTCTCGGGCGTGGGGGCGTTACAATGCCTCACACTCTCGTGTGGAGGCAAGCACAAGCCTGTGTGCTTGAGGACAAGCCCGTGTCCCTCACCTGTGTTGAATTATTTGGATATATTTTTCATTTTGAACCTACAGGTGTTTTCACATGGCCAAGCACAAGCCCGTGTCTCTGGCCCGTGTCCCTCACACGGCCTAGACACGCCCGTGTCATTGCCTGTGTCCAAAAACTTAGACATTCTATTTATGAGGTCATCATTATTTTGAGGCACACGGCCAAGGCACACACCAATGTTTGAGACACACGACCATGTCTCTGTCCGTGTGTTTACTACCATGCAAACTGACCTAAAATTTTAGGTGCAGGGGACACACGGCCAGGCAACACGCCCATGGGGGCTGACTGTGTGTCACACACGACCTAGACACATGCCCGTGTGTCTACCCATGTAGACCTTTTTAGGGCTATTTTCCAAGCCTTTGGTCACCCTCTAACATCCATACACACTTATAGACTTCAATGGTATATAACATGGCCTAATTATACTTTTAAACAACCTTGCAATAACTCATTGCATGTTAGCCTCATGTCATCGGCTTAGTACATGTTAAATTATCCTTTTTGTATGAAGGATTAACATAGCACATTTTACATTTAGGCCATATTATAACCATATACCATTATATGCTATGTCCCCTCTCAAATTATTAGGTCCCATTTCAAGTATCCATCCATGATAAACCTCATCATCATATCTCATGAAATATTTAAACATAAATATGCATCAATTAGTAGGTTTACAACCTACATCAAAATGAGCCATATCTCATAGCCATATACAAAATGAATAAAGCCATCATTATAAGCCATAAAATTGGCTAGCCAAATGACACATATAACAAAATAAACAAGAGCCCTGTACATGCAATTAAACAAAATAAGAGTTTCTATATACCAAAGCTGAACAAGTTGATATTGTGATGACTTTCTCCAACTATCTTCCAACCTTTACAAGTCCACGAGCTTTGGAAGATAGGGAAAATGGAAGGGGGTAAGCATTTACATGCTTAGTAAGTTCGAATAACGGAAGGTAAACTTACTGGTTATTTAGCATACAACCATATTAGTCATACATTCCAACAAGTATAGGATAGTTTCCTATCACATGCACTCAAATCATCAAGTTAGTCTCATGTCAAAATATTATAACGTTAATCTAGATGAGCTCATCAATTCAGCAATTTCCATTCTCATTTCTCATTATAATCCCGTTGAATTTCTCAAAAATCTCGATGGATAGCCCATTTACCGTCAAATCATACAAGTGATCATTTTCAAGCACGCACTCCCGCGAACCTCACATCTTACGACGGGATTACCAGTCCAAGATAAATCCCCCGTAGTATAAACTCATGGAGTGATGTCAGGATTACCAGTTTAGGCTAAATCCCTTGTAATGACAAACACTCTTAATGAGCTCGGATCTGAATTACCAATCTAGGCTAAATTCAGACCCTAATCGGATCACCCGTCTAGGCTAAATCCTTAATGCACCCATATTCTTCGAGAGGCTAGATCACTTTAGGAACACCCGCACAGGCTAGATCCTTTCTATATCGAGATCAACGAATTACCCGTCCTAGCTAAATCCTTTTCGGCAACACATGCAAGATCTCGTATCATGTAAGAATAGTGTATCCATCAGATAACCCTTTTAATTCAACCGAGAAATTTTACCATATCATCAATTTTCATGAATTATTTACATTGTAAATCACCATTTAAAATCATACAAGAATATGCATTTTTAATGTATTTAAATAGTCTACATTCGAGTTACACGAACTTACCTGGTAGTCATTTCGGATTAGTATTTCGGTTATTTTGAAACCTTTCATTTTCCACGATTGACCTCCAGAATTGGTTCCTCGAGGTCTATATCAGTAAAAATAGATCATTAATACCTTACATTATTCAATTTTGGCTAAAACTCACCCTAGGGTAAAATGGCCATTTTACCCCTAAACTTTCACATTTTTACAAATTAATCCTTAGGCTCGTATGATGAAATGCATGTAATTTCTAGGTTACTCAAGGATGGTCGAATATTTTTCATACTTATAGTAGCCCACAATTTTCCCTCATTTCACATTTTTCTACCCATTTTTATAACTTTTACAAAATGGTCCTTTAAGTCATTTCCATGAAAAACTACCTTGTAAAAGTTGTTTACCATCCTTTAAACTTTCATAATCCTCCATAAATCATCAAAACACAAGCATCTCATGCATGGGTAATTTTCTAAACATGAACCCTACCTTGAGATATGGGTAGAAATAGAAAGAGTATGTTACGAGGATCTCAAAAATACAAAGAACATTAAAAACGGGGCTATGAAGCACTTACTATTGAGCTTGAAAATGTTGAAACCCTAGCTATGGAGACACTTAGATATTCGGCAGCATGGAGAAGAGAATGGCTGATTTTTTCTTTCATTTTTCCCTTTTTATTAATTATATTACCAATTGACCAAAATGTACCCCCTTACTAAACTTTCAAAATTTTCCATGCATGCCCATTTTTGTCCAAAAACTTAGAAATTGGGAAAATTTCTCTTTAAGGAGCTCTAATTAATAATCTAAAGCAATTTCATTCAAATTGCTTCTAGAACCCAAGTTTTGCAATTTATTCAATTTGGTCCCTAATTTCCAATTGGATACCTTATACTTAGAATTTCTTCATGAAACTTTAGCACATGTATATTTTTGTATTCTAAATCTCGTAATAATCATAATACAAATATTTTAACGTCAAATTTGTGGTCTTGAAACCACTATTCCGACTAGGCCCTATTTCGGGATGCTACATATGTGATGTATAAAATGCCTTATGTGTTGGCTTGTTTGGTATGGTTATGTGTTGGCTATTATGGATAGTTGTAAGTTGGGGTATTAATGCTGAAGGAATGGTATATTATGGTATGTTTTATAGATAATGAATTGGTATGTTTTGAGTATGGAATTGAGTAGTTGAATTGGTTGTGGATAGATGGCATGATATATGTATATAATAGCTTATTTTGGGTTGCTTAAATATGTATTGAATTGGTATCATTTTGGTTGCTATGGTGCATGAGAGAAGGGTGGCAAATTGGCTTTACAAATGGCCTATTTTGTCCACACGGGCGTGTGTCTCTGCCGTGTGCGACACACGGTCACGCTACACGGTCGTGTGTCCCCTGGGGTACCTTTTTGAATTAAGTCAGTATACCCTACAAGTTTGATACGGCCTAGACATAGGGGCATGTCAATTGGTCGTGTGTGGCACACAGGCTGGCACATAGTCGTGTGGCTGGCCGTGTGTGTAATAGTATGAAATAGGGCCTAGTCAGAATAGTGATTACGAGACCACAAATTTAAAGTGTAAATATTTATTTTATAACTATTTTAGAGTCCATGATATGTTTGAGTGATTGTGTGCAAATTTTGTTAAGTAAATTTTATTGATAAAGTGCCCAATTTTATTATTGGTATTAAATAGCATTAATTTCAAAATATGAGTTCTAGAATATAAGTACTTGTTTGAAATGGGGGTTTAAACTAGAGGTATTTAAATGGAAAATAGACCATCATATTTTGGTGTGGACAAAACTAAACATGGAAGGGTAAAATTTGAAGGGTTAGTAAAAAGGGCATTTTGGTCATTTGGGTGTTTTAAGGCATAAAAGACAAAATAAAAGCCCAAAAATCTGCTCATCTTCTTCATATGGCTGCTGAAATTTACATGACTCCATGGCTAGGGTTTCAAGCTTTTCAATGCTTAATTGTAAGTGCATTTGAGCCACTTTTTAATGTTCTTCGTATTTTTGAGATCCTAAAAGCCTAACCTTTCTATTTCTACCTTTTATTTGCATGAAAAATGAAGTTTAAAAAATTCACCCATGCTAGATAATTGTGCATTTTGATGTTTAATGGTAGAATAAGGATGCTTGAGGTTAGGAGAACGAATTTTGTTAAGTGATTTTCGTTGAAAATGGTTAAAACGGGTTAATTAGTAAAAGTTGCTAATATTTATAAAAGCATGAAATAGTGAGAATTTGAGGTTGCCATAGAAGAGAAAATTGTTCAGCATGCCTTAAATCTTATAGAAATCTAATAAATTTCAATTTTTGAGCCTTGGGGTAAATTCATAATTATGCAAAAGTTTAGGGGCAAAAATGTGAATTTTGGAAAAATATGTTTTAGGTACGAAATGATTAGTACATTAATCAAATGAGTGAATTTCATCGTGTTAGATCAAGAAAATTGAGATTTGGGCTTAAATCGAGAAAGTGCGTGGTTATAGACAAAAAGAGAATTATTAGCCAAAATTTCATTTGAGGTAAGTCTGTGTGATTAAATGAGCATGATATTTATGCTATTGTTATTATAGCTGAAAATCTATCTTGTCATGATTGTATTAAAGTTTATGTTGATGATATTGTATATGAGAAAGTGATGTCAAATGTAAATGACAATTATGTGTTGATTGAATATATTCCATTGAAACGAGTAAGTTGTATGTAAGTAATACAATTACATTGTTATTATTATATGCTGAATTGATATAGATGAAATGCTTGATTGTGGAAATGAGAATGCATAACGATAATTGAGATAGCAGAATTCCCTTTTGAACCATAGGGAATAAATCAGATATTAATGCCATGACGTATGGGATATTATGAGCTAGTGTAAGACCATGTCTGGGACATTGCATCGGCATTGAGATGAGTGCTAGTGTAAGACCATGTCTGGGACATGGCGTCGACCTCGATTTCGATAGTTAGTGTAAGACCATGCCTAGGACATGGCACCGACATGATTGATAAGCCAGTGTAAGACCATGTCTGGGACATGACATCGGTATTATACCCTATGTTTGAGACTTAGTGAATATCCGATAGCTTTTTGAATGGCTCAACGGAGAGAGTTACGGTTTAAGCTAAATGAGAAATGTTATGACCATATTGTGAGTGGTACAGGTACTTGCATGAAATTGATGAGATGTGAATTCAATTCATGTTATATGATTAGTAAGGAATGAATATGAGCATGTTGAGTAACACAGGTATGTATGCCAAGCTCATGAGAAATAATTTCAGTTTATGATGCACATTTAGTAAAGATGTAAATAGGTAACTCATGCTTATGAGAATGATTTTGTGATGAACTTGTGATTATAGGTCTATACTTATGATGTATGAATATGTAACCTTACCAATGTGGTGAAAATGAATTAATATGGTGTGATGAACGTAGTATCGTTAATTTACACCAAAATAGTTTTGGACAGCAGCCATAGTCCAAATTTAAAAATCCACCAAAATTTGTGAAAACTGAGTTAGTGGCTGAATAAAATATGAAATTAAATCCTAATGAGTCTAGTTTCACATAGAAGAAACGGTGTAAGCAAAAGAGTTTCTTACTATGAAGTATTTTAGTTGATGTGAGACAGAGTCAGAATGACTTCGAAATCCCCTGTTCTGATTTGAGAAAATCATTGAAAATCGTACAAAATATTTATGAGTTATAATTTATATGATTAGAATTATAATGAGTCTATTTTCAATCGAAATAGACAGGAACATCATCTGAGTCCTGTATTATGAGATAATTAATATTTAGTGAAAAGGGGTCAAAACTATCAGACAGCGAAAAAGGGTAAATTTAAGGAATAAATTGTACTAATTGACTGAACCAAAAATTTTGAAAGTTTTATAGTAAAAAGATATGTGAGTCTAGTTTCAGGGAAAATTAGCGGAACTTAATTTGGAGTTCCGTAGCTCCAGATATAAAATTGATGAGATGTGAATTCAATTCATGTTATATGATTAGTAAGGAATGAATATGAGCATTTTGAGTAACACAGGTATGTATGCCAAGCTCATGAGAAATGATTTCAGTTTATGATGCACATTTAGTGAAGATGTAAATAGGTAACTCACGCTTATGAGAATGATTTTGTGATGAACTTGTGATTATAGGTCTATACTTATGATGTATGAATATGTAACCTTACCAATGTGGTGAAAATGAATTAATATGGTGTGATGAACGTAGTATCGTTAATTTACACCAAAATAGTTTTGGACAGCAGCCATAGTCCAAATTTAAAAATCCACCAAAATTTGTGAAAATTGAGTTAGTGGCTGAATAAAATATGAAATTAAATCCTAATGAGTCTAGTTTCACATAGAAGAAACGGTGTAAGCAAAAGAGTTTCTTACTATGAAGTATTTTAGTTGATGTGAGACAGAGTCAGAATGACTTCGAAATTCCCGGTTCTAATTTGGGAAAATCATTGAAAATCATACAAAAATATTTCTGAGTTATAATTTATATGATTAGAATTATAATGAGTCTATTTTCAATAGAAATTGACAAGAACATCATTTGAGTCCCGTATTATGAGATAATTAATATCTAGTGAAAAGGGGTCAGAACTATCAGACAACGAAAAAGGGTAAATTTAAGGAATAAACTGTACTAATTGGCTGAACCAAAAATTCTGAAAGTTTTATAGTAAGAAGATATGTGAGTCTAGTTTCAGGGAAAATTAGCAAAACTTAATTTGGAGTTCCGTAGCTCCAGATATAAAATTGATGAGATGTGAATTCAATTCATGTTATATGATTAGTAAGGAATGAATATGAGCATGTTGAGTAACACAGGTATGTATAGTAAGGAATGAATATGAGCATGTTGAGTAACACAGGTATGTATGCCAAGCTCATGAGAAATGATCACAGTTTATGATGCACATTTAGTGAAGATGTAAATAGGTAACTCATGCTTATGAGAATGATTTTGTGATGGCCTTGTGATTATAGGTCTATAATTATGATGTATGAATACGTAACCTTACCAATGTGGTGAAAATGAATTAATATGGTGTGATGAACGTAGTATCGTTAATTTACAGCAAAAGAGTTGCATACTATGAAATATTTTAGTTGATGTGAGACAGAGTCAGAATGACTTCGATATCCCCTGTTCTGATTTGAGCAAATCATTGAAAATCGTACAAAAATTTTTATGAGTTATAATTAATATGATTA
The DNA here is from genome assembly GCA_025698465.1 of Gossypium longicalyx. Taxonomy (NCBI): domain Eukaryota; kingdom Viridiplantae; phylum Streptophyta; class Magnoliopsida; order Malvales; family Malvaceae; genus Gossypium; species Gossypium longicalyx. The sequence goes on along the minus strand of CM046998.1, from coordinate 40,083,296 downwards.
GAATTCTAATGAGTCTATTTTCAATAGAGATAGACAGGAACATCATCTGAGTGCCGTATTATGATATAATTAATATTTAGTGAAAAGGGGTCAGAACTATCAGACAGAAAAAAGGGTAAATTTAAGGAATAAACTGTACTAATTGGCTGAACAAAAAATTCTGAAAGTTTTATTGTAAGAAGATATGTGAGTCTAGTTTCAGGGAAATTTAGCAGAACTTAATTTGGAGTTCCGTAGCTCCAAATATAAAATTGATGAGATGTGAATTCAATTCTTGTTATATGATTAGTAAGGAATGAATATGAGCATTTTTAGTAACACAGGTATGTATGCCAAGCTCATTAGAAATGATTTCAGTTTATGATGCACATTTAGTGAAGATGTAAATAGGTAACTCATGCTTATGAGAATGATTTTGTGATGACCTTGTGATTATAGGTCTATACTTATGATGTATGAATACGTAACCTTACCAATGTGGTGAAAATGAATTAATATGGTGTGATGAACATGGTATCGTTAATTTACACCAAAATAGTTTTGGACAGCAGCCATAGTTCAACTTTAAAAATCCAGCAAAAATGTGGAAATTAAGTTAGAGGCTGAATAAAATATGAAATTAAGTCCTAATGAGTCTAGTTTCACATAGAAGAAACAGTGTAAGCAAAAGAGTTTCATACTATGAAGTATTTTAGTTGATGTGAGACAGAGTCAGAATGACTTCGATATCCCCTGTTCTGATTTGAGAAAATCATTGAAAATCGTACAAAAATTTTTATGAGTTATAATTAATATGATTAGAATACTAATGAGTCTATTTTTAATAGAGATAGACAGGAACATCATCTGAGTGCCGTATTATGATATAATTAATATTTAGTGAAAAGGGGTTAGAAATATCAGACAGCGAAAAAGGGTAAATTTAAGGAATAAACTGTAGTAATTGGCTAAACCAAAAATTCTGAAAGTTTTATAGTAAGAAGATGTGTGAGTCTAGTTTTAGAGAAAATTAGCGGAACTTAATTTGGAGTTCCGTAGCTCTAGATATAAAATTGATAAGATGTGAATTCAATTCATGTTATATGATTAGTAAGAAATGATTATGAGCATGTTGAGTAACATAGGTATGTATGCCAAGCTCATGAGAAATGATTTTAGTTTATGACGCACATTTAGTGAAGATGTAAATAGGTAACTCATGCTTATGAGAATGATTTTGTGATGACCTTGTGATTATAGGTCTATACTTATGATGTATGAATACGTAACCTTACCAATGTGGTGAAAATGAATTAATATGGTGTGATGAACGTAGTATCGTTAATTTACACCAAAATAGTTTTGGACAGCAGCCATAGTCCAAATTTAAAAATCCACCAAAAATTGTGAAAATTGAGTTAGAGGCTGAATAAGATATGAAATTAAATCCTGATGAGTTTAGTTTTACATAAAAGAAACAGTGTAAGTAAAAGAATTTCATACTATGAAATATTTTAGTTGATGTGAGACAGAGTCAGAATGACTTCGAAATCCTCTGTTCTGATTTGAAAAAATCATTGAAAATCGTACAAAAATATTTATGAGTTATAATATATATGATTAGAATTATAATGAGTCTATTTTTAATAGAAATAGACAGAAACATCATCTGAGTCCCGTATTATGAGATAATTAATATTTAGTGAAGAGGGTTCAGAACTATCAAACAGTGAAAAAGGGTAATTTTAAGGAGTAAAATGTACTAATTGGTTGAACCAAAAATTCTAAAAGTTTTATAGTAAGAAGATATGTGAGTCTAGTTTCAAGGAAAATTAGCAAAACTTAATTTGGAGTTCCGTAGCTTTAGATATAAATAATTTAGTGACTATGACTCGAGAAAATAGCTTGACTGGAACATGAGTAAAAATGCAAATAGGGTTGTATTACCTTGAGAAGCAAGTTGATAAGTTGCTTATTATTTTCATACGGTCTTACTAAGCTATAAAACTTACTCCTTTCCTTTCCTTTCCTTTAGTGTTTTCAGGTTAGCTTTGTGTTGGAGATCGTCGGAGGCAACATCACACTATCAAGTCGCTACCTTTGGAAAAATGAAGTATATATTAGAAATTTTTAAGTGAGTGGCATGTATAGGGATCTAGTTGATTGACACGCATTATTTTTCTTTGGCCAAATGTGTTGGCTTATATTGAGTTATATGCATATGGCCATGAGATATGGCTTATATTGATTATGGCTTGTAAGCCTAGCTATTCATGTCATGTCTAATGTTTATAATGTGATTATGTTTGTTTGCCATGCATGGTTAGTAATATGACATGTATGTTGGATGTATGCTCTATGACCAATTGAGGTGGTCATAGCCATGTAGTAATTGCACGTTATAAAAACAACATGATAATGACTGAACATGGGTGCTTGATGGATAAGTTGGTAAGCATAGTATAATGGTAAGAGTGGTCGTCAAAATGACAAGTCTTATGAATGTGAAATAAGGAATCTAGGCTTGGTATTGCATGAGTAGATACATTACTTGTAAGAGGACACGTTAATGTTAAGGATATGTCTTAATAAAGAGTATTTAGTCACTAAAATGATGCCATGATTTGCGATTTTGATGTGCATATGGTTGTAAGAGATTATGGGTAACATGAAGGCTAAGAGAATAGCCTATGTGTTGGCTACACGGGCTGAGACACGGCCGTGTGTCTTAACTATGTGAGGGACATGACCTAGAGACACGGGCGTGTGGCTCGACCGTGTGGTTTGATGTGCATGCTGACGTCATAAACAGAGAGTTACATGGCCTGAGGACACGGGCATGTCCCTATGTCCACACGGGCGTGTGACCCTGTTTCATGTGAAAAATTTCTAGGTTTTCCTGAAACTTCTTAAAGTTCTCGGTTTAGTCTCGAATCGTTCCCGATGAATGTTTTGGGCTTTCTAGACCCAAATAAGGGACAACATGCATGTGTTCGAAAGGTTTTGTATTAAAAGAGATTTTATGGCCCGATTTTTGCATGAATGTGTATGTTTAAGTCCGGTAATGCCTCATACCCTGTTCCGGTGTTGGACATGGATAAGGGGTGTTACAGTGTGACCCAAGTCAGTAACCCCTACAATTTTCCCAAAGCCAACGAACACAGGCGTGTCTTCGGTCGTATGGTAGAAGTCAGTATGTATGCCTTGTTTTCACACGGCCTGTGACACGGGCGTGTGACCCTTAAATATTGAAAATTTTTATAAGTTTCTCAAAGTTTGCAAATGTTATCGGTTTAGTCCCAAACCACTTCTAAGCATATTTTAAGGTCTCATAGAGCCATATAAGGGACAATGTGAATGATTTGAATGGATTTTGATTATGAATGCTTAAATGTATATAAATGTGGTGTATTATCAAGTAATGACCCTATTTCGGTGACGGATACGGGTTAGGGTGTTACATGCCTATGGGGAAGACCGTGTGTCACACACGGCCTAGACACACACCCGTGTGTACAAAAATAAGGCTATTTACCAAGCCATTTTGCCACCCTTTGATGCATACACCTACACAACACAACATAGCACTAATCCAAGCATTTATATACAACAAAATCAGCCACAACCAAGATATCAACACATCATTCACATGCTACCATCTATCATACCCAAACATCTCATACTTATCAACTCAAATCATGCAACTTCCAACATCCATGAAAGGAATCATTATATACATTGCTTATACCAATAGTAGCCAATTTCAAAAGCCTTATACAAAATGAGCTTTCAACCAATATAAGCTAACACATTTGGCCAAATCAATTATGACACATAACAAAATAACCAAGTCCTCTATACATGCCATAACTCAAAATGTTGAAATCATTGGTACCAAAATAATTGATGATAGTGTGAGTGGATCTCCGACAGTCTCTGATCCCCGAGCTAGCTTGGTGACACTATAAGACAAGGAAAAGGAAGGGGAGTAAGCTATATAGCTTAGTAAGTTCCTATGCAAATAATAAGCATCATAACTACACATTTACCATAGAATTAGCATGATGAAAATTGGCATGAATGTTATTAAAATTTTATAGTCATAACTTACTCAATCACAACCTTACCAAGGGTTCATCACATAGCGAGCTCATTACGTATGAGTTTTACATACATACCTGCACCAACTCACAACATAACCATAGTCTTTCACAACTTTGACATTCTCGTTGAGCGCTCGGAATATTAATGGATACTTGGAAATCTTGCACATATGTGTCATATATGTAGCCAAAGCTACCTCACATCTCATAATACATATAGGCTCATTTTTTAGCTATTCACGGGCCTGCTCACACAAGTCGTCGAGACGGGGCGTATGCTATGCGATCTTTGCTCACGAAGCTTTCAGTATCCGTAACTCATGCCAAAGATACCCGACCATTCGGTAGGATGTACGAGACCAGCACTTGGATCACATAAACACATGGGTTCCTAGTGACATGTCACTCGTATCCTACTCTATTCCTAAAGCTCAACTGGAAATCCTCGCTTGTCGAAACTTTGTCGAATACGTCCAAAGATTCAACCACAATTCATACAATATTAAATCACTTAAAACATAAATATAACAATGCAATATTTACATACGAACTTACCTCGATACAAAAATAGTAGAATTGGACCTAATTGTCAAACACTTTATTTTTCCCCCGATCTAGGTCCGAACCTCATTTTTCTTGATCTAAAATAACAAATTTAACTCATTTAATACTCACATTATTCAATTCTGTCCAAAAATCATATTATGGCAAAATTACATTTTTGCCCCTAAAGTTTCACATTTTTATAATTTAGTCCCTAGGCTCGTAAATTGAAACGTATTCAATTTCATCAAAACCTAAGCCTAGCCGAATAATTTTCATGCTTATACCAGCCCACATTTTCCACTTAATCACACTTTTACTACTTATTTTATAACTTTTACAAATAGGTCCTTTTTGACATTTTTACCAAAATCACTTAACAAAAGTTGTTTTTCTTACACCAAACTTTCATTTTCTACCATTAGCCATCAAAATACACACATGTCTAGTATGGGTCAAACCCTAGACCTTAATCATTCCTCAAATTAGTGCTAGAAATAGGTAGATTGAGTTATAATGACTTCAAAAATGTAAAGAGCATTAAAAATGTGGCAAAAACAGACTTACAATCGAGCTTGGAAGATGAACAAACCCTAGCTATGTCTTCCTCTTGTAAATTTCGGCCAAGGGGTAGAAGATGAGCAAAAATTGGCTTTTATTTCGTTTACTAATTCATTTATTAACCAAATGACCAAAATGCCCCTAACTTAAAACATAAAAATTCTCTTACTCCATGTCCATTTTTGTCCACTAACTTAAGTAATGGTCTAATTACCATCTAAGGACCTCTAATTTAAAATTTCATAGCAATTAGACACCTCTAGCTTATAGAACTCAAGTTTTACACTTTTTGCAATTTAGTCCTTTTTGCTCAATTGAGTGCTCAATCGTCAAAATTTTCAAACGAAATTTTTACAAAATTATTGTAACACCCTTTATTCATACCCGAGACTGGGACAAGGTACGAGGCGTTATCGAACATAAACATGGACATTCCGGGAAAACGAGATACAAAATTTTGTTCTATATTAAAACCAATCAAAACTTAATCATAATGTCCCTAGTATGGACTTACGAGGTCCAAAGCATACATTAAGTGGTCTAGGACTAAATCGAGAACTTAAGAAAAGTCTAGAAATTTTCCATGTTAAGCCTCACACGCCCATGTGGAGGCAATGCACACGTCCGTATGCTCGGGACACGTCCGTGTCCCTTACCCTTGTGAAATTATTGGAATTTATTTTAATTTCGAACCTAAAGGGTTTTGACACGGTCGAGCACATGCCCGTGTCCCTCACACGGCCTCAACACGCCCGTGTCTAAAAACCTGGACATTCTGTTTATGATGTCATCATTCATTTAGTGGTTCAAGGCCAAGGCACACGCTAGTGTACAAGGTCGTGTCCTCTATACGGTCGAGACACACGACCGTGTCTCTGTCCGTGTGTTTACTACCATGCATACTGACTTAAAAGTTTTAGGTGCAGGGGACGCACGACTATGCAACACGCCCGTGGGCTGACCGTGTGTCACACACGACCTAGACACTGCTAGTGTGTCTACCCGTGTGGACCCTTTTTGGAGGCTAATTTCTAAGCCTTTGGTCACCCTCAACATTCAAACACTCTAATATAACTTCTTGGACATCTATCATTTTATGAATGTACACCTAAACCATCTTGGCCAAGGCCATGCATGTTACTTCATACTCCTTTCTGACCTATATTAATATTACCCTCTTTGTGTTAGGGTTACCATTTCAAAACCACATTTATACTTGACCCATTTTATAACTCATGCTATTTACACCATAAACCATTCTCAATTGAGTAAGCCTTATTATATGCATTCATCTATACAAACCACATCAACACGTCACATGAGGCAAGTAAGCGCAAACATGCAAAATAGATAGGGTTACAACCCATATAAATGTGAGCCACATCTCATGGCCATATACAAAAGAATAGGCATATCATTACAAGCCATTACATTGGCTAGCCAAATGACACATATAACAAAAATGATTAAAACCCTATACATGCCATTATAACAAAATAAAAGTGTCTATATACCAAAGCAGGACAAGTTGATAGTGTGTTGATTTCTCCAACTGTCTTCCAATCTTTACGAGTCCACGAGCTCTGTAAGACGGGGAAAAGAGAGGGGGTAAGCATTTACATGCTTAGTAAGCTTGGATAACAGGAAAGCAAACTTACCCATTGTTTAGCATACAACCATATTAGACATTCATTCCAACAAGTATAATATAAATTCCCTATCACATACACTCAATCATCAAGTTAGTCTCATGTCAATGCATTTGAACATTGGTCTTAGATGAGTTCATCAATTCTTGTATTTTCCATTCTTTTTTCTCATATTAATCCCGTTGAACTTCTTGGAATCTTGATGGATATCCCATTTACCGTCAATTCATGCAAGTGATCATTTCCAGTATGCACTCCCGCGAACCTTGCTCTTACGGCGAGATTACTAGTCCAAGCTAAATCCCCCGTAATATGAACTCATAGAGTAATGTTGGGATTACCAGTTCAGGCTAAATCTCTTACAACGACATATGCTCTAATGAGCTCGAATCTGATTACTAGTCCAGGCTAAATTTAGTCCTTAATCGGTTACCCGTTCAGGCTAAACCCGTAATGCACACATATTCTTCGAAAGGCTCGATCACTTAAGGAACACCCATCTGGACTAGATCCTTTTTATACTAAGATCAATGAATCCTTTTCTGCAACACATGCAAGATCTCATGTCATGTAAGCGATGATTTATCCATCAGATATTCCTTTTTATTCAACCGGGACAATTATCATCCTTTTTCATTGATGCAACCTTTTTCATATATTAATTCACAATGAATATCAACATTATACTTCATACATGAATATACATTTTAATGTATTTAAATAGTTTACATTCGAGTTACACGAACTTACCTGGAAGTCATCTTGGTTTTGTATTTTGGTTATTCTAAAACCTTTTGTTTTCCATGATCGACCTTTGGAATTCGTTCCTTGGGGTCTATATCAATAAAAATAAATTATTAATACTTCACATTGCTCATTTCTAGCCTAAAACCCATCCTAGGGCAAAATGACCAATTTACCCCTAACTTTTCACAACTTTTACAATTTAGTCCTAAGGCTCGTTTAATGAAATGCATGAAATTTCTTGGCTACCCAAGCCTAGCCGAATACTTTTCATACTTATAGCAGCCCACAATTTTCTTTCATTTCACATTTTCCTACCCATTTTTACAACTTTCACAAAATGATCCTTTAAGCCATTTCAATGAAAAACTACTTAGTAAAAGTTGTTTACCACCCTATAAACTTTCATACTCCTCCATAAATCATCAAAACACAAGCATCTCATGCCTGGGTAATTTTCTAAACATGAACCCTAGCTTGAAATATGGGTTGAAATAGAAAGAGCATGCTTCAAGGATCTAAAAAACATAAAAAAGGGGCTAGGATTGACTTACTATCAAGCTTGAAATGTTGGAAAACCCTAGCTATGGAGATCCCTTCAATTTCAGCAGCATGGAGAAGAAAATGAGTGAATTTTTGCTTGATTTCCCTTTTTTATTTCATTTATTACCAAATGACCAAAATGCCCTTCCTTACTAACCTTTCTAAATTTTCCATGCATGCCCATTTTTGTCCAAAAATTTAGAAATTGGGCAAATTGCTCTTTAAGGACCTCTAATTAATAATCCAAAGCAATTTTATGCAAATTGCTTCTAGAACCCAAGTTTTTCAATTTATTCAATTCGGTCCCTAATTTCCAATTGGACACCTTATACTTAGAATTTCTTCATGAAACTTTAACACATGCATATTTTTTTTATTCTAGACCTCATAATTTAGAATTTCTTCATGAAACTTTAACACATGCATATTTTTTTTATTCTAGACCTCATAATAATCATAAGACAAATATTTTAATGTCGAATTTGTGGTCCTGAAACCACCATTCCAACTAGGCCCTATTTCGGGATGTTACAATAATTCCATAAAACTGTAGATCATAAAAATATAAGAAAAAAATTTTCTACGTCGGATTCGTGGCCTCGAAACCACTGTTTCGACTAGACCCAAAATCGGGTTGTTACTCATTCAATATGTTTATAGCTAAAGTACTACGCCTAAATAAATAGGTAGCACTCCAAGTTGTACACAGTAGACTAAGAAAGAATGTAGGAAAGTCTAATTTTTTATTGAGTTGAAGATGTAACCATACAATGTACGCCACAGGAGATTTTGTTACTTCCATAAAGAAAAGTTTACATTAATGGATAAAAGGAAAAGAGGAAATTTTCAGTTTCATCTGTAAGAAGGATGTAACACCCGAAATTCAGATCATATAGAGTGGATCATGTTAAGGGTGCTAAAAAGTTTGGTACAAGAGCACGATTTAGGCTCTTCTTAGGCGAAGGAAGATGAAGGAACCTTTTATGTGATAAGCTATAAAAGTAACATATTTTAATCCTATTCTTAATGTGTTTTTGGATGATTAATTATGCAAATTAGTGAATTTGATGCTCTTAATCCTTTAAATTCATGTTTCTATACTTAAGAGAGCATTTGGGAGCCAAAGGAGTGAAAAATAAGCCAAAATCCGACAAATAGAGCTGTTTTTAGGAACCATACGGGCTGGGTACATGCCCATGTGCCAGCCCGTGTCGATTTCGCATCCTACTTTCCAAATACACCGAAAAACCCAATTTTTAGGCTTTTTGAGCATTCTAAAGTCTATAAATACCTATTAGAAGAAGACATTAGAGAGCAATCAGAGAAGATTGAAGAAAACACTTGATGAACACTATTGGAGCCAATTCAGAAGCGAATATCCACCAAGATTGATGATCTTCCTTTAAATTCTTTCAAATTTTTATTGAGTTTCTTTATATTTTGTGGTTATTCTAACTTTGAGATGTTTCTATTAAGGATTATGAACTAAATTCCCTAGATACCTAGGGAGGATGAAACCTATGATGAATCCTTTTATTTAAATTTCCGTTTTTACGAGATAAATACTTGATTCTTGTTTTCAATTATGTGTGCTTATTTCTTGTTTTGATATTTCTGGGATATTAATTCATGTTTAATGTGTAACACCCCTTACCCGTATTCGAACCTGAAATAGGGTACGAGGCATTATCGGACTTATACACAAGTAATCATGCAAAATTGAGACATAAATTTCCATCCAAATTAAAACTTTTCATGTACATTCATATCGTCCCTATTACGAGCCTACGAGGCCCAAAACATATATTAGAAGTGGTTCGGGACTAAACTGAGAACTTTCAAAATTTTCACAACACTTACAAAATTTTCATGCTTTGGAGGGTTACACGCCTGTGTGGGTAGGCCGTATGGTCCCACACGCCCGTGTGTCTTGGGACATGCCTGTGTTCTCAGCACGTGTAACTCTTTGTTTATGACATCATCAAAAAAATAGGGACACACGGCCAAGTCACACGCCCGTGTACTAGGTCGTGTGGCGAATTTAATTTTTGCAATTAAGGTGCTGACTTCACAAGTCCTGGGTACACGCCCATGTCCTAAGGCCGTGTCCCTCACACGACTGTGTCTCGTGCCCGTGTACTTGCTACTGGCCATTTTGTTTCTCAAAACTAAGGTGTAGGGGACACACGGTCGGATCACATGCCTATGGGGCAAATTGTGTGTCACACACGACCTAGACACATGCCCGTGTCTCTACCCGTGTGGACAATTTTGAGGCTATTTTCAAAGCCATTTGCCACCCGTATATACTCAAGCACATACATAACTTTAAAGGTACTTAACATGGCATAATTGAGTACTTAAACATCATCAAACAAGTCATGTTCATGGCAACACAATATCAACTTATACATGCATAAGACACTATACTTTGTCAAGCCAAATTTACCAATACTCATGCATTAAGAATTATAGGTTTGCTTCCATTTTTCACATTGGGACCTTAGCTATCATCGTACCAACTCATCTTGATTAAATCAACAAACATTCATAACCAATAACATAACCCATCATATACACAATCACAAACCACATCTAAAGGGCATAGGCACATGCATGCATGTATAAATAGGCTTACAACCCAATAATCAATATAAGCCATATCTCATGGCCATATACAAAATGAATCATCAAATCATTATAAGCCAACACACTTGGCCAAATTAATATGACACGTAAACAAAAAGGCTAAGTCCCCTATACATGCCATACTCAAAACATGAAGTCATGAATACCCAAACGAGTAATTTGATAGTGTGAATTGAGCTTCGACATCCTTCGATTCCCGAGCTATCTTGGTGATACTATAAGAAAATGGAAAGGAAGGGGAGGAAGCATAAAGCTTAGTAAGTTCACATGCAATAATAAACAATATTAAGCAACATTTAACATGAATATCATACAATTTAACTTAACAAAAATCACATATTTATCATCATGATTTCATAAGCAAAACTTTATCATTCTTAATCTTACCAAAAGCTCATCACTTAACAAGCACGTTCTTGTGAGTTTTTCGTACATACCTATACCAACTTATCATACTCTTTCTTGTTTTTAACATACCCATTGAACACTTGGAATACTAAACGTATACACGGAAGGTCTTTTCACAAAAGTGCCACATATGTAGCCAAAGTTACCTCATATTTCATATGACATAAAGGCTCGCTCTAGAGCTAATCACGGGTCTGCTCACACAAGCTGACGGTTAAGACGTAGCTACACGAGCTGCTCACAAAAGCTGTCAGGTATCTACAACACATGCTGAACTACCTAGCCTCTAGTAGGACATACATGACTAGCACTCAGATCACATAATCATATATATCACATGGGGTCCTAGTGACATGTCACTCGTATCCTATTCTATTTCTAAGGTTCAAACGGGATTTTCTCTCTCTTGTCGAAACTTGTCGAATGTTTTCACCGAATCAATTATAAAATTCATACAATATTAATGCATTAAAAATATGATCATAATATTTCATTATTTACACATGAACTTACCTTGGTACAAAATATGGCTAACTAATTCGATTTAGTCCATAACCTTGTTCTTTCCCCGGTCTAAGTCCGGACTCTATTTTTCTTGATCTATAACAGTAAATTTAGCTTATTTAATTACCACATTGTTCAAATCAGTCCAAAGACCATACTTTGGAAAAATTACAGTTTTGCCCCTAAACTTTCACATATTTACAAATTAGTCCTTAGGCTCGTAAAATGAAATACATTCAATTTCTTTGTTACTCAAGCCTAGCCGACCCACACACATGCTCATATCAGCCCACGTTTTTCATCAAATCAGATTTTTACTACACATTTTACAACTTTTATAAATAGGTCCTTTTTAGGTGTTTTCATGAAAAATCACTTAGTAAAAGTTGTTTATCACACATCAAACTTTCACAATCTACCATGAAACATCAAAATACATGCATGTTACACATGGATCAAACCCTATACATCAACCCTAGCTCAAATAAATGGTAGAAATGGCTAGATCAGTTGATAACAACTTCAAAAATGTAAAAAACATTAAAAACAAGGCTAGGATGCACTTACTATCAAGCTTGAAAGTGACAAAACCCTAGATATGAAGTCCCTTATGAAATTCAGCCAAGGGTTGAAGAAGATGGACAAATTTTTGGCTTTGTTTTCCCTTTTTATTCGTTTATTTACCAAATGACCAAAATGCCCTTTTTTACTAAACTTTGAAAATTTACCTATTCATGTCCATTTTTGTCCATAAAAATAAAAATTGGTCAAATTGCTATTTAAGGACCTCTAATTAATAATATGTAGCTATTTCATGCTTAAAGCTTCTAGACTCACATATTTTGCAACTTTTGCAATTTAGTCATAAGAATCAAATCGGACACTCTATCAACAAAATTTCTTAACGAAACTTTCATACAATCATGCAAACATATCATAGACCTCAACACATTCGTAAAATAATTATTTCTACTTCAGATTTGTGGTCTCAAAACCACTATTTCGACTAGGCCCAAAATCGGGATGTTACATAATGTGCTTAATTTATAGGAGGAAAAGTCCTTATTTAAAAGTAAATCTAGCATAATTGAGTGGAGTTACATGCAATCCTAGAAATAAGACGACATAAATCTATCAGATTAGAGTCAAATCTAATAGGGGAATCCATAGATAGAGTTAATGCGACGATAAGGGTTTTAATTAGAAAGATATTTCAATTAATCAAACAAGAGTCAGTTGTTCTTACTCTCGAAAGAGATATTAACATAATTTAGGGATTTCTACGTATCAAGACACAAGTAAATAAATCGTTTAATTTAGATTCATAATAATAAGTGAAGTCTAGATGGATTCTTTTCTAGGTATTGTTTATCTTATTGGTTAATATTCACTTATTTCTTTGATTCATTATTTGTTGCGTTCTTATTTAATTAGTTTAGTAAATTTAGATTAAAATAAATCATTCTAAATTGTCGGCTAAACAATATAAAAATTGTAGTTACTAATACTTTTAGTCCTCGTGGATACGATATTCTCTACTCACCATAGCTAAACTATTGTTCGATAGGTGCACTTGCCTTTGTCGTATTTATAGTTAGTTTAGTAACCATCAAGTTTTTTGCACTGTTGCTGGGGAAATATTATGAACACTTTATTTTTCTTAATTTAGAAATTTTTATTTTTATTATAATTTTTGTTTTTAGTTTAATTTTTACATTCTAATTTTTCTTTTATTTGCTTTTGGCAAGTTCCTTTAGTTTATGACTAAGAGAAACCCGTCGAGACCATCATTTTTTGATAGTGAAATTGAAAGTACAACTCGTAAAAACTGTAGAGAAGCAAGGCGGAGTCAAGAAAATTTAGTAGACGAACAAGAGGAAATTATTAGTACTGAGGATATAGGTGATAACCAGAATAATCAACTAGCTCCTACAGTTGTTACAGATCCAGATCTTGTTCCTCGTACTATGTACGATTATGCCAAGCCCACTCTACCTGGGGCTGAATCGAGTATTATGAGACCCATCATTGCTGCCAATAATTTTGAACTAAAGTTGAATACTATTTAGATAATACAACAGCTCGATGGTTTGCAAGACGAAGACCCAAATACTCATTTGGCCAATTTCCTATAAATCTGCGATACTTTCAAGATTAACGGTGTCATTGACGACACCATTTGCTTACGGTTATTTCCTTTCTCATTGAGGAACAAAGTTAAGTAGTGGTTGAACTCTTTACCACGAGATTCCATCACCACATGGGTTCAAATGACTGAAATTTTTTTTGAAGTACTTTTCACCGGCTAAGAAAGCCAAGTTGAGGAATGATATCTCTTCCTTCGTGTAGATCTATTTAGAGACATTATATGATGCATGGGAGAGATACAAGGTTTTATTGAGAAGGTGCACTCACCATGGGTCACCTCTATGGCTAGAAGTTCAAACCTTCTACAATGGATTGAATCCCTCAACTAGACAATTGATTGATGCAACATTCGGTGGAACACTTAACCATAAAACACCCAAAGAGGCTTATGAATTTATAGAAGAGATGACACTGAATAATTATTAGTGACAAGTTATTAGGACGAGGCCGATGAAAGCATTGAAGTTTTCAACTCAGATGCAGTCACCATGTTATCAAATCAGGTAGAACTTTTAAATAAGAAAATTGATGGTTTATATGTTTCTACGCAGGTACATCCGCTGATGTAATGCGATACAAATAGAGGTGGAATGAACAATTCAGAATGTTTACCCTATAGTTTTAGCATAGAGAACGAACAAATCAATTATATGTGTAACAATTCTAGGCCTCAAAATAACCCTTATAGTAATAAATATAATGCAGGTTGGAGGAACCATCCCAATTTTTCTTAGGTGGCAAAGGAAATTAGAGAGCACAACCCCCATCGGGCTTCCAACAACAACCTTACCAGCAAGAGAAAAATTGAACCTCGAGGAGATGTTAATGAAGTTTATCTCAGTGTGATCTAAAAGATCTAGGGAGTTTTACTATTCCTTTTTTAATTGGTAGTTGAATCTGAACAAGAATGGAGGCAAGAAATTGTGGTAAATAACGATGAGGTTGAGATAAGCCAGAAAGAGCAAAAACTGATTGTTAAGGAATATAAACCTCGAGTGCCATATCCTAATGCGACGAAGAGAGACCAAACGAATGAACAATATGGTAAAATTCTCAAACTCTTAAAGAAATTACATATTAACTTACCCTTTGTTGAAGCTCTTTCGTAGATGCCTAATTATGTCAAAAGTTTAAAGGAGCTTTTGGCAAACAAATGAAAGTTAGATGGCTTGTTGACTGTGGAGCTCAATGTAGCTTGCTCAGCCATCTTACAAAATAAACTACTCAATAAACTGAAAAATCTAGGGAGTTTTACTATTCTTTTTTCAATTGGTAGTTTGAATATTGATAATGCTTCGGCTGATTTAGAGGCTAGTATTAATGTCATGCCCTAAAAAATGTTTAAACTATTAGGTCTTGGGAAACCCAAACAAACTAGGATGAGTATTCAATTAGTGAATCATTGGATATCCTAGGGGTGTTATTGAATATGTGCTTGTTAAAATCGATAAATTCATCTTCCCTGTTGACTTTGTTGTGTTAGACATGGATGAAGGTAGTGAGGTACCTTTAATTTTAGGCCGACCCTTTTTAGCAACTTCTAGAACTATAATTGATGTTGGTACGAGGGAATTATTACTTTGTGTAGGTGACGAATCGATTACTCTTCAAGCTCGTGATTCTGTTAGAACATCTGGTGATCAAGATGATTTTAAATCTTCTGTTAATGTTAGTGACCATGTAGCTCAACTTTCTTTGCAGGAAACCACTCAAAAAAAGGTAATGAAGCCATGTTCCAAGCAATGTGACAGAAATAGAATGATTTACAATGAACGAATGTTACAAATCAGTGAACTAGATGAATGGCAGACACATGTCAAGGAGAAACTGAAAAAGCATGATGAAGAGCTAAAACGACACCATAATGAGCACGTGAATGGAATGAACCAATTTAAGGTTGGGGATAAGGTATTGCTAGACTAAATAGATCCATGAATTGCCCTTTCAGACTTGATGCAAATGGTTCAAACCCTTTTACAGTACTGAATGTCTTTCCATACGGTACAATTAGGATAACTCATTCTGAATTTGGAACTTTTAAGGTAAATAGTACCTAACTCAAACTTATTTTGGTAATAAAATTGATAGCGAGAAAGAGGAGCCTCGACTCTGCGAACCACTGCAACTGTGCGAATACAAGGTAAGTCAAGCTTAGACTCCAAATAAGCGCTTCTCGGGAGGCAACCCAAGTGTTAATACTCTGCTAATTCTTTTAATTCATGTTATTTTTTAAACTAATTAATTTTCAAAATTAAAAAAAATATATATTTATGACCCACAGAGCCTGGACATGAGTGTGTCCCAGGCCGTGTGCATAATAAGGGATTCAAAAGTGAGTTACATGGCTTGGCAACATGGCCATGTGACCCACATGGCTAGGACACAAAGGCATGTCCTTGGCCGTGTGAATCTTGGGACTTAATTTTTCAAAAATTTGAAGGTTACATGGCCTAAAATAGTTCACATGGCTTGAACACATAGGCGTGTCCTAGGCCGTGTGAGCTTTGGAGCTAATTTTTTCAATTTTATTCCAAGTCAGAGAGTTACACGAGCAAAAGACATATTCATGTCATAGGCGTGTAGGCTCTCACATGGGCGTGGGAGAAGTGAAAGAAATTACACACAGCCTGGACACACAGGCGTGTCTGAGGCTGTGTAAAGACTGGGTTGAAAATTTTTATCGCACACGGGCTAGGAAGATCCACATGACCGTGTCACTCTTTTAATCCCCTAACCCTAATTTCTTTTTACTTTCATCTTCTTCTTCAAACCCCTAACCCTAGCCCCTAGCCCCCGTTCTTTCCCTCGCCCAAGCCTCCATCGCCGCACCAGAGCCACCCCTACTTTTCTCCCATCAACCACCCACCCATGCACCACTCACAGTCCATGCTCTCATCCCTTTTCCCCTTCCCTTCCCTTTACCTCATTAAACCCATGCACGCCCTTCTTCCCTCCCTCCTCGAACAGCCACGCGAACCAACCACTTCCCTGTTCCAGCACCATTTCCTTTTTCCCTCTTCCTTCTCTCTTGCATAGACTAGCCCCTCTCCTCCCCCTTCGATCGCGCCATTCTCTCTCATGCCAACCACCGCCTCTCACGCGCAACCCCCCGTCATAACTCCGGCCACCATCTTCTGTCGATCTTCCACTTTTACCCTTTTCTTGATTTTATTTTATTATTTTATTATTTTATTATTATTTGTTATATTATTTTTTATCTGTTTTCTTTTTTCTTCTTCTTTGTTTTAGTTTTCTTATGCTTAGATTTTAATTTTATTTTAATTTATTTATGCTATTTCTATTATTTTTAGTATTTTTTTAGTATTATTTTTAGTGTTATCTTTAATTTTATTGGTATCATTGAGTTTATTTCTTTTCTTTTCTTTTTTGTTTTATTTTTTTATTTTTTTATTTTATTTTTAGTTGCTTTATATTTATTTTCTTAGTCTTATTTCATTTATTATCCTTTGAACTATGTTTTTATTTTTATTTTTATGGTTGTTTCTAATTGAGTTGTACCCTCTTAATCTTCTTCACTCTTTGTGTTTATTTTCTTATTAGTTTTCTCGGGATCATGCACTACCTATAATTCCGCTTTTCACCATTCTAGCAATTTCATCCAATATTCAGGGCAATTTCAGTTTTCTCCTTCTCGTATTATATTCTGCTTATGTTGTGATTTTATATGTTTGTACATTGAGCACAATGTGCACTTTAAGTGTGGAGAGGTTATTTATATAATTATTAGAAAATCCCTAAATTATGTCTTGTATTTAAGTAATTTTCTCATACATCCATTAGAATGAATTTTTGTCAATTTGAGATTTTTTTTGTTGATGTATTTTGGATTAATTTGTAAATATTTGTGTATTGGTTGATTTAAAATTTAAGACATGAGAGAATCAATAATGATAGGTTATTTTTCAGAAATTAAAAATTTTTAGGTTGTTTCCCTAAATTGAAGTATTATCTTGAAGTTTGAGATTTGCAAGTTTGACATCAAAAACCATGATTTTTTGTGAAATTTTGAGCTTTAGAGCATACATTTTTATTACTCATTTTATTATTGGTTTTGAGTGTGTCAACCTGATTTGTTATTCTAGAACTTGCTTCGATTATGCATGTCGAGACCACACATTTGATTTAATTTACTGAGATGATAAAGACACCTAGGTTGTAACCCACTTATCCCATAAAAAGCCTACATTTAAAATTAACCCTTAGTGAACCCCATTAAGCCTAACACACTATTTCTTGATTTACCCATTAATGTTAACCCATAACTCATTTTTTTGTTGAGACTTTTTCCCGTTTTATTGATTTCCTTTTTGTCGAGATTTGATTTGGTTAGTTGCTTAACTATGCTCTTCTATTTGATTTGCTGAATTATTTCTAATTGTTCTAAATAAATAAAAAAGGATAAAAAAATCGAAAAAAATATTGATTATTATTTAGTTCTATATTGATTGAGCTTGAACAGTTAAATTCATATTTTGAGAAGAAGCTCGTTTTTATTCTTGAATAGTTCTTGATTTATGCACTTGTTTTTAATTCAGTATTTGTTTATTTTTTTCTAGTTTGGTAATTTATCAATTCGATCTCCATTATAACCAACTTTTCCAGCCTTTTATCCACACCCTTAGCCTAAGCCCCATTACAACCTTTTAAAGACCTTTTGATTTGTATATCATCTCATTTTATAATGGTGAAGATTTGATATTTTCATGCAAGCCTATGGTAATGACCTTTCTTGTTTGACTATTGAGTGCTTATTCATGAACCTTAAACACTTTGAGTGATTTAAGTGAATCTTTAGTGAGGATGTTGATTCTTGTCGATTTTGAATTAAAGCTAATTACTTAGATAAGGGGAGACACCTATGTTTTCATGTTTAAAAATGTTAGCTTGGATTGTTTGAGACTTTGGTGCTCTTTTAGTTGAATCGCCAATGCATGATTATTTGTGAATTATTTTGAGACATTATTGATCAGAATTATAAGTTGAGTAATATTAATTTTAATGTGAGTTGAAGATTTTGTGTGAGGATAAGCAAACACTTAAGTGTGGGGATATTTGATAAGTTATAAAAGTAACATGTTTTAATCCTATGCTCTATACATTTTTGGATGATTAATTATGAAAATTAATGAATTTGATGCTCATTATCCTTTAATTTATGTTTCCATACTTAGGAGAGCATTTGGGAGCGAAAGGAGCAAAAAAGAGCCAAAATCGGACAAATAGAGATGTTTTCAGGAGCCACACGGGCTGAACACATGCCCATGTGCCAACCCGTGTCGATTTTCCATCCTACTTCCCAAATATGCGTAAAAACCCAATTTTTAGGCTTTTTGAGCATTCTGGTTAGATCATGCCATCATATGGAATATGTAAAGGATGATTGAGTAAGTACCAGCATTGTAGGGCAAACCTCACAATAGTAAGTATAGGTGAATTCCTATCGTCAAAAACACCAATTTATGTATAAGTGAGTCTTTGTGGCTATCTCTATTATAAGGAAACCTTTGTGTCGATCATTGTTAAAAGGAAGCCTTTGTGGCGATCTCTATTAAATGGAAGGCTTTATGGTGATCTCTGTTAAATGGAAGCCTTGGTGACGATATCTGTTAAAAGGAAGATTTTTTGGCCATCTCTGTATAAAAAAGGATGCTTTTGTGGCTTTCTCAGTTAAATGGATGTCTTTGTGGCCATAGCTGTTACAAGGATGCCCTCATGGTGATTCTCCGAAAAGAAAGCCTCTATTGCTATTTTTGGAAAGGCACACCTTCGTGGCGGAATTTGAAGAATGGAATTCATGGTGACCATATGAAGGCAACGCCTTTGGACAAACACTGAATGAATGGTGAACTGTATAGTTATAAGCGATGGATAGAAAGGCTAGTGCGTACCAGATTGTATGGCAAGTAAAGATACAAGTTAAGAGGAATAATAAAAAGTGTAATAAAGTAAGGATGATATAGCAAATTCTTAGATAAGTATTGGGCGTAGTCTACCCCACCCGAATATAATGATAAGTATAGTGAGTATAAAATAAGTTATTAAGTCTGATACTAATGTAACACCCCTTACCCGTATTCAACGCTGGAACAGGGTACGAGGTATTACCGGACTTACAAAGCGAGTAAAACATAAAATTTCGGGTCATAAATTTTCATCCAAATTAAAACCATTTGCATTCAATCATAAAGTCCATAATACGAGCCTATAAGGCCCAAAACATGCTATGGAAGTGGTCTGGGACTAAACCGAGAACTTAGGAATTTTTATAAAACATGGAATATTTTTGCTATAAATAGGGGTCAGACGCCCGTGTGGGCAGGCCGTGTGGTCACACACGTCCATGTCAACATGAATACTTTCATCATGCATAATTCTACTTAGATTTCCTAGCACACCAAACGACCCATCTCATCCATTTCACAACAAGTCATTTAACCATAATAAATACATAGCAACCCATTACAAAACACAAAAACAAGAAGGCATTAACACATATACTTATATAAATGGGCTTACAATCATTTTAGCCAAAATAAGCTAATTGCATGGCTAAATACCAAATCACCTTAAATAAATATAAGCCAATACATTTGGCCAAATCAAATGACACATATAACCAAATGACCAAGTCCCTATACATGCTAACTCTTAAAATGTTTTAAAATCATCAATACCCAAAGGACAATTTGATAGTGTGATGCGACTTCCGACAATCTCCAATCTCGAGTTAGCTTGGTGACACTATAAAACATTGAAAATAAAATGGAGTAAACTATATAGCTTAGTAAGCTCGTATGAAGAAATAAGCAACCTACCATACATTAATCATGCAAGTAATATAACATAAGATAACATGATTTACCATAATCTCATGATTATAATTCACTTCCCTCACAACTTACCTTGAAATCATCATTTCACGAATTTATAATCATAAGCTTCGAGTACATACCTGTACCATCTCGTAACAAATTTACACTTATTCTCATCTTTGGCATACCCGTGAACCACTCGGAATAATAATGTCGGATACTTAGGATCTTACACACTAAGTGCCACATATGTAGCCAATGTTACCTCAATCTCATATCACATAATTGCTCGCTCTCGAGCCAATCAATGGGCCCTCTCACACAAGCTGTCAGTCAAGACGTGGCTACTCGGTACTACTCACACAAGCTGTCAAGTAACAGCAACATATGTTGATATACTCAGCCACCGGTATGACGTATGAGACCAGCACCCGGATCACATAATCACATAACACATGGTAACCCTAGTGACATGTCACTTGTATCCTAATCTATTCTTAAGGTTCAAATGGGATTTCTTGCTTTTTGAACCGTCGTCGAACTCGTCTGTAAAGTTAAACCCGTCCACATAATCAATCATACAGTTCATGCAATATTAAAGCATTTAAATACAAATATATTAAAGCTTATTTAACATACGAACTTATCTCGGTTACAAAAATGACTATTAGTTTGATTTAGTCCACAACCTTGTTCTTTCCCCGGTCTAAACTCAAACTTCATTTTTCTTGATCTATAATATCAAATTTAAATTATTTAATCATCACATTATTCAATTCAGCCCAAAAACATACTATGGCAAAAATTACATTTTTGCCCCTAACCTTTTGACATTTTTACAATTTAATCCTAGGCTCGTAAAATGAATTTCTTTCAATTTCCTCACAACCCAAGCCTAGCCAAAAAATTTTCATGCTCATGACAACCCAAATTTTTCATTTATTCACATCTTTCTACTCATTTTATAGACTTTTACAAATAAGTCCCTATTTGTCGTTTTTACCGAAAATCACTTCACAAAAGTCACTTAACAAACAACAAACATGCATTTTCTACCATAAAACATCAAATTACATACATGTTCAACATGGGTAAAATTTTAAACTTCCCCTTTCTTTCAAATTAGTCCTTGAAATAGCTAAATCAAGTTACAGCGATCTCAAAAATATAAAAATCGTTAAAAAGGGGACAAGAACAAACTTACAATCGAGCTTGAAAGTGGCCAAAACCTTAGCTATGTATTCTCCTTGTGAAATTCGGTCATGGGGGATTAATTTGAAGAAGATGACATCTTTTATTTGTTAAGTTTTGTCTTTATTTACCAAATGACTAAAATGCCCTTAATGAAAAACTTCAAAATTTGACCTAACCATGTCCATTTTTGTCCACTCTATATTATAATTCTCTAATTACCATTTAAGGACCTCTAATTTAAGGATTCATAGCAATTAGGCACTTTTAACGTAGAGAACTCAAGTTTTTCACCTATTGCAATTTAGTCCTTCTAGTCAAATTGGACACTCAATCAATAAAATTTATTAACGAAATTTTCACACAACCATTTAATCATACTGTAGACCTTTAAATAATAATAAAATAAATATTTTTACTTTAAATTTGTGGTCCCAAAACCACAGTTCTAATTTGACCCAAAAACGGGCTGTTACAAATAAGGTAAGCGAAAATGTTAAGGACGATGTAAATGTAAGGTTTAAGAAAGGATATAGAAGGTAGAAAGATGTTAAGTATAATACACACAAAAGAAGGAAAATGGTTCTGAAGGAAAAAAGATGGTAGCCTTAGTATAGTATTCACCAACAAAGAAAAAAGGTCAAGAAATACACTAAAGATGTGCTAAACAACATATGCAACATACAAGGTGTTCTAAGTTTTAGCTCACTAAGTTCCTACAAACTTACTAAAATTTTTTATTTTTTCAAGTATATAAAGGAATAAAGGCCGAGAGACAATGCCAAGGCTATGCCAAGGAAGTGGTGTGTTGGGTTGTTATGCATACTGAGGGAAACAAGTGGCGTGTCAAAGTGTGCGCATTAGTCATTTGAGTAGACATTCAACATGTTTATAGCTAAAGTACCGGACCCAGATAAATAGGTAGCACTCCAAGTTGTACACTGTAGACTAAGATAGAAAGTAGGAAAGTCTAATGTTTTATTGAGTTGTAGATGTATTCATACAATGTACACTACAAGAGATTCTGTTACTCCCATAAAGAGAAGTTTGCATTAATGAATAAAAGGAAAAGAGGAAATTTTCAGTTACATATGTAAGAAGGATGTAACACCCAAAATTTGGATCATGTAGATTGAATCGTATTGAATCGTGTCGAAAGTGCTAAAAGGTTTGGTACAAGAGCACGATTTAGGTAGTTCTCAGGTGAAGGAAGATGAAGGAACCTTGTATGTGATAAGCTATAAAAGTAACATATTTTAATCTCATTCTTAATGCATTTTTGGATGATTAATTATGCAAATTAGTGAATTTGATGCTCCTAATCCTTTAAAATCATGTTTCTATACTTAGAAGAGCATTTGGGAGTAAAAGGAGTGAAAAACGAGACAAAATTGAACAAATAGAGTTGTTTTCAAGAGCCACACAGCTGGGGCACACACTTATGTGAGCCACAGAGGTAGGCTAAACACATGCCCATGTGCCAGCCTGTGTCAATTTCGCATCCTACTTCTCAAATACGCCGAAAAATTCAATTTTTAGTCTTTTTAAGCATTCTAAAGTCTATAAATACCTATTAGAAGAAGTAAGGGAGCAATAAGAGAAGATTGAAGAAAACACTTGAAGAACACTATCCAAGCCAACTGAAAAGTGGATCTCCACCAAGATTAAATATCTCCTTTTAATTTTTTCAAAGTTTTATTGAGTTTCCTTATGTCTTGTGGTTATTCTAACTTTGAGATGTTTCTATTAAGGATTATGAACTAAATTCCCTAGATACCCAGGGAGGATAAAACCTATGGTGAATCCTTTTATTTAAATTTCTATTTTGTCGAGATAAATACTTTATTCTTGTTCTCAATTATGTGTACTTATTTCTTGTTTTAATATTTTTGAGATATTAATTATAACACCCCTAACTCGTATCCATCGTCGAAATAGGGTTTCAGAGTATTGCCTATACTTTCAGAACATTTTACAAATAATTTATGTAAATTACTATTTATTTACCGAGATCATTTATAACATCCCTTGATTGGGCTCTCGAGGCCTAATACGAGTATTAGAATCGAGTCGGGACTTAATCAAGACCTCTAAGAATTTTTGCGAAATTACAAAATTTTTCTAAGGTTCAGGGCTCACACGCCTATGTGGTCCAAGGGACATGCCCGTGTGACCCTGGGACACGCCCGTGCTAGAGGCCGTCCTCGACCCCGTGTAACTCTCTGACTTGTACACACGGCCATGACACACGCCCGTGTGCTAGGCTATGTGGTTAATTAATTCAATTTGAAATTAGGTGCAAGTTTTACATGGGCAAGACACACTCCGGTGTACTAGGCCGTGTGACACACACGGCTGAGACACACGCCCTTGTCTCTGCCCGTGTGCCCAATTATGAGCATTCTGTTTCTCAAAATTAAGGAGCAGGGGACACACGGCCTAACCACATGCCCATGTTACCAGGCCGTGTGTCACATACGATTTAGAATGCCCATGTGTCTGCCCGTGTAGACAAAATGAAGTCATTTCTAGCTTCATTTCTCACCCAAAATTTCACTCAAGACCTGCACTTAAAACACACATCCAAAACCAACCAATCCAAGCATTCAAATTAGACAATTCTACCTTTCATCATGGCATACCATTACATGCATATGTATTTGTAAACTTACCTTGGTTTAACTTAGGCATTCACAACATTGATCACATATTCTCAACATAACACATGTGTATATATATATATCATAATAATCTACTTAGTCATACCAAAATGAACCATTAGCAGCCATTCCAATGGCTAAGTTACAAAATAACATTTCAAGCCACTATTGGCCAAGTTGTCCTATACATGCCATTATACAAAAATGATTTTTACTAATTATACCCTAAATGACTAGTTGATAGTGTGACGATGCTCTAGTGATCTCCAACCCTCGCGAGCTTTCGAGTACTATAAAACAGGGGAAAAATAAAATGGAGTAAGCATTACATGCTTAGTAAGTTCGTATAACGGAAACTAAACTTACCAATCATGTTTATTAAATTTTAGCACACAATATCATGTTTCCCATCCATTTGGCTAAATTGCTTAAACACATACATTCAATTAAACATGTTAGTCACCAAAATCTTCATATCTGTAATATCCTGATTTTGGGCCTAGTCGGAATAGTGGTTTTGTGACCACAAAATCTGAGATAGAAATAATTATTTTATAATTATCTTGATGTTTATGATATGATTGCATGATTGTGTGAAAATTTCGCGATGAAATCCTATGCCTAAAGTGCTTAAATTGAAATTAGGGACTAAATCGAATGATTTGCAAAACTTGCATTCTAGAAGTTTCTAGTATGAAATTGTTTTGAAATATTAATTAGGAGGTCTTAAATAGAATTTTACCAATTTCTAAGTTTATGGACAAAAATTGGATATGGATGGAATTTTTGGAAAGTTTAGTAGTAAGGGCATTTTGGTCATTTAGGGGTAAAATGAATTAAAATACAAAATTAAAAGCCAATTTTGCTCATCTTCAACCCCATGGCCGAATATAGCAAGGATAAACCATGGCTAGGGTTTTTCAAGCTTCCAAGCTCGATTGTAAGTCCATTCTAGCCCCGTTTTTCAAGTTATTTACGTTTTTGGAATCCCGGTAGCTCGATTTAGCTTATGCTAGCAATAATTTAACCTAGGGTTTATATTTGGAAAAATACCCATAGGTGAAATTTGTGTATTTTTGTGTTTTATGATAGAATATGAGGTTTTAAATTATGTTAGACAACTTGTGCTACTCGGTTTTAAGTGAAAACGAGCAAAATGGCTTAATCGGTAAAAATACCTAATAGTCATAAGTACATGTTAGAGTGAGAATTTGATGTTTCCATAGAAGGGAAAAATGATCATCATGTCATAAAACATAAGAAAATAGGCTGAAGTTTAATTTACGAGCTTTGGGGAAAAAGTGTAAATATGCAAAAGTTTAGGGGCAAAATTGTAATTTTTCCAAAATATGATTTTGGGTCAATTTGAATAATGTGAGTCCTAATTAGACTATATTTTAAATGATAGAGCAAGGAAAACTAAAATTCGGGCTAAAATGGGGAAAATACCAAGTTGTGGACGAAATGATAAAAGTAGCCATTATCACATACTAGGTAAGTTCATGTGTAAATAATGTAGCATAATTGTTATTTTTAAGTTATTGATGTTAATTATATGATATGCTGATTTTTATCATGAAATATATGCTTTGTGGTTATTTTCGAATAAAATGTAAATTATGTGAGCTACTTGTTAAATATAAATTGTTACCGAGTATTGGTTTCGGTATTCTACGGAAGATGGCAAGGATATGTGTTCGAGGAAAATCCCGTTTGAACCTTAGGAATAGATTAGGATACAAGTGACATGTCACTAGGATGGTTGAGCATCCGAACTCGTTGAGTTGAGTCCGAGTTCGTGAGATGTAACTAGGCATCCGAGCTCGTTGAGTTGAGTCCGAGTACACTTATGGATGCGAACGCCCGAGCTCGTTGAGTTGAGTCCGAGTTCGCTTATGGGCGGGTTACATAGTAGCTTGGCTACATATGTGGCACTTATGTGCAAACTTTCCATGTATCCGAATTATATTTCGATGTGTTCGACGGGTAAAGTTCTACTCAAATGGGGGAATACTCAAGATGAAAGGGACGTATTGGTAAGTGTTGTGAAATGGATACTTTGAACAGGTATGTACTTAACCCTCGGGTTGAAAAATCGATATAACAACAATATGGTAAGATGATAAATGAAAATATGATATGAATGTCTTGGTGATGATTATGCAAATGATGTTTTATGTTTGCTTATATGGTTATGTTACTTGCTATTTGCATGTGAACTTACTAAGCATTTATGCTTACTCCCTCCTTTTCATTCTTTGTAGTGTTGACAAGCCAGCTCGAAAATCGGGAACGGTCGGAGGCACGCTCACACTATCCGTATACCATCTTGGCATAATGGCTTGTATATTTTGAGTATGGCATGTGTAGCATTATAATCATTTTGTATATATGGTCTTATGATATGGTTATTGAGTAGTATAAAAATGCTTGGTAATGATTAGCCATTGGAATGGCTAATTATGATCATATTTGGTGTTATGTATGTCAAATTGCTAGTTAATCCATGGAAACCATGAAATAGGTAAAATTTACCATAAAACAGATTCAGACAGCAGTAGTGACGTGAATTTGAAAAATCATTAAAAATAGTATAGATATAATTAGATGATTAATAAAACATGGAATTGAATAATTATGAGTCTATTTTCATATGGAAGAAACGAAACAGGTATATGAGTTATATTTTATGAGATGTTTAAATTTTTGTGAAACAGGGCCAGAGCGATTTCTGGATCCCCTGTTATGACTTTGGAAATTCACCATAAATTATATAAAAATAATTAGAAGTCATAATTTATATGTAAAGATTTATTATTGAGTCTAGTTTTAGGAGAAACAAACTTCATAGTCATTTAAATTCTGTACAGAGAGATAACTGATTTGTAATACACAGAGGTCAGAGCAGTCGAACCCTGAAATAGGGGATATTTTAACTAATAAACTGTACTAATTGGCCTAGCCAAAAATTCTAGAAAAAAATTAATAAATAGATATATGAGTCTAGTTTCAGAAAAAATTTACGGAATTGGATTTTGAGTTTCGTAACTCGAGATATGAATTTTTAAGTGACTATGACGTAGTTAGCCAGCTTGTCTGAAATTTCTAAAATTAAATTGTTTGAGCTGTTTAAGCAATGAATTAAGTCTGTTAACACCTCGTGTTCAACTCCGGCAACGGTCTCGGGTACGGGGCATTACATTTGGTGGTATCAGAGTAGGTTTAGTCAGTTCTCGGACTAACGTAGCTGTGTAAAAGTTTAGCTATACATGCCACTGATCTGTGATAGTGTGATGTCTTTCGACGCGTATGAGTACCGTCGTATTTAGACAGGGTACTCCCCAACCGAGCTGCGTCGACCATGTTCAATGTTATGTGAAGGTATTTGAGTAAAATTATGATTATGATAAGTATCGGTTCAGAAAAGTATGAATAAAGGTTTATGATACATATGTGATAAATATTCATATTTGCTTAATGCTCATATGATGTAGTGTATATGGCTTACTTGATAAGATGAACGGAATAAATAGAAAGTAGTAGAGGTATGAATAAAATTCATAATATTATGATACGAATGAAAATGTCCTTGTTTTGATTTGGACGTCGAATGTTGATGAATGCTAATGATATATAATTTTTATGAGATAAAGAATTATAATGAAATGAATTTATTTGTGTTAAATTGTTGGACTGAATTATATGATTGTAATGATATGTACATGATGATGCACGAAATGAAAGTTATGATTCTGGTGCAAATATCTATGTTTGTTTGGCCTTATATGATGTCATGAGCATGACTTAATTTAATTAAATGAATGGATAAGTAAAGCTATCTAGGAAACATAGAATGTATGCATAAGCATATTGTCTAAATGGGACAATAGGAAAATTGGTGTAAGCCAACATGAATGAATGACATGATTTTGATGATGTTGTTATGATGGTGGAAGTTGTGTCATATGTGTATGTATAAGAAAGTCGAGTCAGAGGTCCTACAACCCCTCCCCCTTACCGAAATGGTACTTATAATGGAATTTCATGAGATTTGTATTGAATAAGTTTCCGGTTGAGAACCCAAAGAGTTTAGTGATAGAATAATTATAAGTATGATCAGAGATTGAAAATGAGCTGATAAGTAAAGTCAAAGCCAGTAAAGTATCGGATTGACGTAAAGATTATTGGAATTATGCACTCGCTCCGATTAGAAAAGGAATTCTCCTTGGTAAACCGAATTACTCAGGTGCAAGGTCGAGAAAAGTGTAAATCGAAATTTATTCAGAACTGGCCTTCTTTAGTGAATGGTTTAATATGAAATTTGTGACGGCAGAACTAGTTGGGGAAAATGATATTTGACATGTGAACTATCTGAGTGTGATAGTTATGACTGGACAGATTTAGCAGTCTCTTTTGAGATGTTCTATGTGTTTACCCATTCTCAGAAATATTTCTATGGCTATTGATCTTCTGAAGAAATTCTTGTTATATGGGAATGTCTTTTAATCCTAGTGTTGGATGAAAGCATTGGTAGTCTAACTGGTTTATAATTTATATTGCTCTATTTCATCGGGTATTCTATTTCATTTCGTCTGATAAGAATTGATGAGAGAATACATATGATATTATGATTCTGTTTCTTCTACTTGATGCTTCATCTGATATATATGTATGGGAAGATATATTGTTCTTGTTATATTTGATTCTAGTGAGATTAAATGATGTTTTCTTTTGGGCTTTCTTTCTTTGAAGAATTATCGGGGTATTCCGTATTTTCTCTATGAGTTTGGTTTTCGATTCTCCGGCTTGGTTTTTGATTCTCCAGCATAGTATCGTATCTTGGATTTCTTTATTCTGGATTTCTCTATTTTGGATTTCTTTATTCGGTTTTCTTGTTATCTTTGTTCCATAAATTGTCAATTATGACTCGTGTTTGAAGTGCGTTCTTCAGCTCGTGATAATCATGTCAAATATGACTATACTTCTAATTTGATCTTGGTAATGTGATGATTTTAGTATTGGGGTTTTTTTTCTAATTTCTGTGTAAGGATTTGACATTAGTAAAGGCATAAGTGATAAAAGCGCGAGTTTCAGTCGGTATGGTGAATTATCTATTTGAAAGGTTTCATGCGACAATTATTTCAGGATTATTTTTCCCAAGTCTGATAATAGAATTTCATTTTGTACGAATAAAAGAGTAAATAGTCTGAACGAGAAGTGTATATTTATTAGAAAAAGTTTGATATTAGTTAAAGTCACTACGAATGATAAAGTTTTCATTTTGTGAAAGCTGAAAAGTTTATTACATGTTGACAAAGTTCGGATAGATGAGAATATTGGTAACCGAAGCGTCTGAACTAGACTAGTCTACATTAAGTAAAGACTTCCTGACTTTCAGTAATGTACTGTTGTATGAATTGTGATGTGTTTCAAGACGATGAGGTAATGTGATAGTTTAGAGCATTCGATGTTACATAAAATCGGAGTTGTTAAAGGGGTTAAAGCCGAGCATTGAGATCTATCAAAATTATCCTTGTCAGTGTTGATATTGGGATGGAAATGAGAAGGATTATTCTTGAGGCCATATCGAATTATTTCCATGGCGAGAAAGAGGAAAATGTGATGTATCCTATTGTTAAATGTTTGGCGAGATCTATAAATCATATCTGTATTGAATGAATTCCTACTCATCGATTCATGGAAATTCGAGTCTCTTTGATTGTTGGATTTTTGGAATTCGGTCTCCATTAATCAAGTTAAGATTCGGGTTTTATGTCATGATATCATGGGAAACGAGAGAAGGGTTGAAAATTTAAGAACATTGAGAGTTGAGGCTGTAAGCTTTCAGATCATATGAGAAATTAAAGAGATGTATTGGAGGTGCAGTCTAAGTGAAAGTTCTTCGGCACCGAATATGAGATTAAAAGTGAAGACCCTTTTACGGTAAGATTTTCTGGGGGCGAAATCCCTAAAGAAGCGAGTTGTAATATCCTGATTTTGGGCCTAGTCGAATAGTGGTTTTGTGACCACAAAATTCGAGATAGAAATAATTATTTTATAATTATTTTGATGTTTATGATATGATTGCATGATTGTGTGAAAATTTCGCGATGAAATCCTATGCCTAAAGTGCTTAAATTGAAATTAGGGACTAAATCAAATAATTTGCAAAACTTGCATTCTAGAATTTTCTAGTATGAAATTGTTTTGAAATATTAATTAGGAGGTCTTAAATAGAAATTTTACCAATTTCTAAGTTTATGGACAAAAATTGGACATGGATGGAATTTTTGGAAAGTTTAGTAGTAAGGGCATTTTGGTCATTTAGGGGTAAAATGAATTAAAATACAAAATTAAAAGCCAATTTTGCTCATCTTCAACCCCACGGCTGAATATAGCAAGGATAAACCATGGCTAGGGTTTTTCAAGCTTCCAAGCTCGATTGTAAGTCCATTCTAGCCCCGTTTTTCAAGTTCTTTACGTTTTTGGAGTCCCGGTAGCTCGATTTAGCTTATGCTAGCAATAATTTAACCTAGGGTTTATATTTGGAAAAATACCCATAGGTGAAATTTGTGTATTTTTGTGTTTTATGATAGAATATGAGGTTTTAAATTATGTTAGACAACTTGTGCTACTCGGTTTTAAGTGAAAACGAGCAAAATGGCTTAATCGGTAAAAATACCTAATAGTCATAAGTACATGTTAGAGTGAGAATTTGATGTTGCCATAGAAGGGAAAAATGATCAGCATGTCATAAAACATAAGAAAATAGGCTGAAGTTTAATTTACGAGCTTTGGGGAAAAAGTGTAAATATGCAAAAGTTTAGGGGCAAAATTGTAATTTTTCCAAAATATGATTTTGGGTCAATTTGAATAATGTGAGTCCTAATTAGACTATATTTTAAATGATAGAGCAAGGAAAACTAAAATTCGGGCTAAAATGGGGAAAATACCAAGTTGTGGACAAAATGATAAAAGTAGCCATTATCGCATACTAGGTAACTTCATGTGTAAATAATG
Organism: Gossypium longicalyx; assembly: GCA_025698465.1. Lineage (NCBI taxonomy): Eukaryota > Viridiplantae > Streptophyta > Magnoliopsida > Malvales > Malvaceae > Gossypium > Gossypium longicalyx. Next base: position 40,051,761 of record CM046998.1, on the reverse strand, counting down.
TTGCATAATTGTTATTCTTAAGTTATTGATGTTAATTATATGATATGCTGATTTTATCATGAAATATATGCTTTGTGGTTATTTTCGAATAAAATGTAAATTATGTGAGCTACTTGTTAAATATAAATTGTTCACCGAGTATTGGTTTCGTATTCTACTAAGAAGGCGGCAAGGATATGTGTTGGAGGGAAATCCCGTTTGAACCTTAGGAATAGATTAGGATACAAGTGACATGTCACTAGGATGGTTGAGCATCCGAACTCGTTGAGTTGAGTCCGAGTTCACTTATGGATGCGAACGCCCGAGCTCGTTGAGTTGAGTCCGAATTCGCTTATGGGCGGGTTACATAGTAGCTTGGCTACATATGTGGCACTTATGTGCAAACTTTCCATGTATCCGAATTATATTTCGATGTGTTCAACGGGTAAAGTTCTACTCAAATGGGGGAATACTCAAGATGAAAGGGACGTATTGGTAAGTGTTGTGAAATGGATACTTTGAACAGGTATGTACTTAACCCTCGGGTTGAAAAATTGATATAACAACAATATGGTAAGATGATAAATGAAAATATGATATGAATGTCTTGGTGATGATTATGCAAATGATGTTTTATGTTTGCTTATATGGTTATGTTACTTGCTATTTGCATGTGAACTTACTAAGCATTTATGCTTACTCCCTCCTTTTCATTCCTTGTAGTGTTGACAAGCCAGCTCGGAAATTGGGAACGGTCGGAGGCACACTCACACTATCCGTATACCATCTTGGCATAATGACTTGTATATTTTGAGTATGGCATGTATAGCATTATAATCATTTTGTATATATGGTCTTATGATATGGTTATTGAGTAGTATAAAAATGCTTGGTAATGATTAGCCATTGGAATGACTAATTATGATCATATTTGGTGCTATGTATGTCAAATTGCTAGTTAATCCATGGAAACCATGAAATAGGTAAAATTTACCATAAAATAGATTCAGACAGCAGTAGTGACGTGAATTTGAAAAATCATTAAAAATAGTATAGATATAATTAGATGATGAATAAAACATGGAATTGAATAATTATGAGTCTATTTTCATATGGAAGAAACGAAACAGGTATATGAGTTATATTTTATGAGATGTTTAAACTTTTGTGAAACAGGGGCAGAGCAATTTCTGGATCCTCTATTCTGACTTTGGAAATTCACCATAAATTGTATAAAAGTAATTAGAAGTCATAATTTATATGTACAGATTTTTTATTGAGTATAGTTTTAAGGGAAAGAAACTTCATAGTCATTGAAATTCTGTACAGAGAGATAACTGATTCGTAATACACAGAGGTCAGAGCAGTCGAACCCTGAAACAGGGGAGACTTTAACTAATAAACTGTACTAATTGGCCTAGCCAAAAATTCTAGAAAAAAATTAATAAATAGATATATGAGTCTAGTTTCAGGAAAAATTTACGGAATTGGATTTTGAGTTTTGTAACTCGATATATGAATTTTTAAGTGACTGTGACACAGTTACCCAGCTTGTCTGGAATTTCTAAAATTAAATTGTTTGAGCTGTTTAAGCAATGAATTAAGTCTGTTAACACCTCGTGGTCGACTCCGGCAACGGTCTCGGGTACGGGGCGTTACAATATCATTCAAGTAACATAGATGAGTTCATCAAACAATATTCTTTAATGTCATTTTCATTTCATCTCAAGATTTTCATGCCATGTCGAGAGTTTTATGTCCATTGAATCATTAAATTCTAATGGATGTTTATGTAGTACACTCAAAGTGTACGATTCAATAATCCGTCAATTTCTTATTCAAGGGTACCCATTAGGGCACTTAACCAAGAAACACTCTCTTGAGCCACATATCGTATAACAGGATTACCAGTTTAGGCTAAATCCATTATATAACGTAAGTTCGGAAGAGCTCGATTAGGATTACTAGCCCAAGCTAAACCATAATCATAATGTATGCTTGAGAGGTATTATATCGGGATTACCATCTGGGCAAAATCCTTTCTATAACAAGGTCAATGGGATTACTCGTCCGAGCTAAATCCCGTCCGCAACAAATGCAGGACCCTATTAGTTTTGGGAAAGCACATATAATCATCAGAATTTAACATTCAATCGGGGCTTAACCCTTTATCACCATTTCAAGCATGTATCAAATTCTCCATCATAGCATACAAGTAAAGCACATCAATATAAATCACATTACATACAAACACAACATTCAATTAACATAATTACATGCTCGATTAAGTTACACAAACATACCTCGACCCTTGTTCGCATAAAAAGTCTACTAATCCAAAACCTTTTCTCTTCATCGATCTAACATCGAATTAGTGTTGCCTGGATCTATATAAATGAATTTACCCATCAATTTCTCACATTTCATATTTAAATGGACTCAATTTACAGCCTAGGCAAACTTACCTTTTTGCCCTTAACTTTTTCATAAATTTTTATTTTGTCCCTAGCCTCGAAAAATGAAACTTGTGCAAAATACTCCCTACTCCAAGCCTAAGCAAAGCCCTATTACAAATTTTATAGCACATGTATTCATAAAATTTCAGAATTTCTCATAAAATTTCAGAATTTCTTATCAAATTTTACAACTTTTCATTTTAGTCCCTAAATCATGTTTTCCTCAAAAATCACTTAGTTAAAGTTGTTTATCTATCAATAATCTTTCATTTTCTACCATGAATTTCTAATTTCTAGCATAGACATCCATGACCCATTTTTCATACCTTGATAAATTTTCAAATTAATCCCTTACATAGAGAGATTAAGCTATCCCAATTTCAAAAATAACAAAAATACTAAAAACAAGACAATGAAACTTACCCAATTAGGCCTTGAAAGTTTCTTTTCTCTCACCTAGGGTTTCCATGTGTTTAGGTTGAAGATGACATAAAATAAGATGATATCTTTTATCATCTTTTAATTGATTAAGTATTTTGTTATTTCCAATTTAGTCCTTGCTTTTTTTCTATATTTTCATGGATAACTCACCAAGAAAAATCTACATACTTTTCTTAATGGTCTAATTACCATATAAGGACCTCTAGTTTTGAATTCCATAGCTATTTAATCCTTATAGCTACTAGAATTCAACTTTCGCATTTTATGTGATTTAGTCCTTCTCGTAATTAAGCATTAAATCGATAATACTTTCGTATCAAAATTTTCACACGACATGCCTATTATAGTACGGACCATATAATGAAATAAAAATAAACTTTATTTTTGGGTCAGATTTTTGGTCCCGAAACCACTGTTTCGATTTCACTGAAAAATCGGTTGTTACAACTCTCCCTCCTTAAGGATTTTCGTCCTCGAAAATCTTACTAGTAAAAAAATTCGGGTATTTTTTTCTCATAGTATCATCCGATTCCTAGGTAGCTTCTTCAATACCATGTTGTTGCCAAAGAACTTTTACTAATGCTACCTTTTTCTTTCTTAGCTCTTTTATTTCCCAGGCTAAGATTTTAATTGGTTTTTCACCATATGTCATATCAGGCTGAATATCTAACTCTGTCAGAGAGATAACATGTGAAGGATCGGATCGATACCGCCATAGCATAGACACATGAAAAACATTATGAATCCGATCAAGCTCTGGTGGTAAAGCTAACCGATATGCAACCAGTCAAATTCTTTCTATAATCTCATATGGTGCAATGAACCGTGGACTCAGTTTTCCTTTGCATCCAAACTGGAGAACTTTCTTCCAAGGCGATACATTTAACAACACATTTTGTAACACCCCTAACCCGTATCCGTCGCGGGAGTAGGGTTATGAGGTATTACCGATCAATACACATCATTTGTACATACATAACTCGTACAATAAGCATTCATTCTCATATATCATTCAAAGATATCACATTGTCCCTTCTAAGTGCCTACGAGGCCTTAAACATGCATTAGAAGTGGTTTGTGACTGAACTGATAACATATGAAAATTTTGGAAACTTAGAAAAATTTCAACATTTCAGGGGTCACACGCCCATGTGAACAGGCCGTGTGCCTCACACGGCTAGTAGAGACACTCGTGTTACAGGCTGTGTTGAAACAAGGTATACAAACTAACTTGCATCACACGACCGAAGACACGCTCGTGTGCCAGACCGTGTGAAAACTAGAGAGTATACTGACTTAGGTCATATGGCCAACCACACGCCCGTATGTCTAGCCTGTTTGCCCTTCAAAGTGGCCACACATGCCCATTTGCCAGGCTGTGTGCTAGGCCATGCCAAACCTGTAGGGTATACTGACTACACAGCCAAGTCACACGCCCGTGTGCTAGGTCATGTGCCAATTAGGGGACATACTGACTTGTACCACACAGCCAGTCATACGCCCGTGTGTGAGACCGTGTGGAGTATACTAACTTCAATTCAACACCAGGGAACACACGGCCGTGTACTTAACCGAGTGTCACACACGACTGAAACACACGTTCGTGTCCCTACCCGTGTGGACAAAAATAGGCTATTTGCAAAGACATTTTGCCACCCTATTTTCACAAGCATACACAAGCATAAATGGTAACATTTTTACAACTCAATTGGCAGCTATTCCATAACAATTCATACACATATGATACCATCTCTTTCTACCATTCAAATGCTTAACTATATCATACTTTTTTCCATTCATAAATCTACCATATATCAAGACATCATTTGCATAATTTCCATTTCATCAACCATTTGCCAAAACATACTAAAACATACTATCAAATTTAGCCAAATCACATGGCTTAACTTATACACAAAAAGTAACAAATCCATAATCTCAAGTAACCATAATTATCACCATTAAAACTAGCCTATACATGCTATATTTACATATATCCATAAATTCAAAAGTACCAATCGACAACTGGATAGTGTGATGTATAACTCCGACTTGTCCAAAACGAACAAGCTAACGAACCTCTATAAAACATAGAAAAAGAAATAGAGTAAGCTTTATAGCTTAGTAAGCCCGTATAATTCAGAATTAAACTTATCATAAATACCAAAAATAAGGCAAATAATCAAAGTGTATTCGATTCAATTACCAATTGCCTAAACACAAGCATTCATCACAAGTTAGTCATATAAATACATGAAGTCATCAATTATCACAATTCAATACCCAATATATACTGTATTCAACATTTCATTCTCAATCATATAATCAATAATTCATTCAGTAACATTACTCATCCGTATAAATAGAATTTATGCCAGTTGAACCTATTAGAACTTCAAAGGATACTCGAGTGATATATATTAGTAATCCATCAATTCATTATCATTTCTGCTCTTTCAAGCCATGATCGGTAAGCTCCTCCTGAGCTAATGAACAGTAAGCTCATATAAGCTGATATATTGATAAACTCATATGAGCTGTGGTGAGTCTACAACAAATACAAGAGCACGACCAAAATGGTAACCCTAGTGACATGTCACTCGTATCCTACGAATTCATCCGGTTTAAATGGGGCTCGTTAACAAATAGATTATATCGATAAGGCATTCATATTTCAAGTATATCAATTATTCAATTATACACATTCATTACAAATAAATACAAGTATTTAAAAGTTTGATTCTAATTATACGAACTAAAACTTTGATTCTAATTATACAAACTTACCTCGAGTTGCTCGGATAGAAATTATCGACTAATCGTCAACTTTTCCTTTTCCCCAATCTAAACTCGATCTCAGCTTATCTTGTTCTCTATATATTACAAGGTTCAATACATTCAGTATTCAATCTATTCAATTTAACCCATAATTCATAGTTTGGCAAATTTACACATTTGCCCCTATACTTTCACATTATTTACAATTTAGTTCTTATCACAAAAAATTGCAAATTCATGCAATTTAGTACCAACCCATGCCTAGTCGAATTTCATAGAGACTCCTAGCAGCCCATATCTTTCATTATTTCACACTTTTAACCTTCACATCTTACATTTTCACAATTTAATCCCTTTTTGACATTTTTGTCAAAAATCACTTTAAAACTAGTTTAACAGTTAAAATATATTCAAAATCCATCATCAAACATCAAATTAATCAAACATTAAACAATGGAAACATGTTAAATCTTAAACAATTTCAAAATCTAAGGTACGAGCTAGCTAGAATACGAAGCAACGATCACAAAAACATAGAAATCATCAAAAACTGAGTCAAATCACTTTCCAATTTGATTTCCAAATGATCGAACCCTAGGAAGCAAAATTTTTTCTTCTTTTTCTTCTTCAAAATCGGTTAAGTAAAGATGATAATGAGAAAATAGGTTTTTGTTTTATTAATATTAACATTAATTACTAATTTACTTTTATAACCTTTAAAAATATTAAGAATTACACCAATTGCCATGCTATCATCATCCACTAACCATAAATGGTATATTTACCGCTTAAGGACCTTTACTTTAATGTTCTATAGCTATTTGACACTTTTAGCTAATAGAACACAAGTTTTACGCTTTACGCGATTTAGACCTTTTTACCGAATTAAGCATTCAAACAGTAAAATTTCTTTACGAAACTTTCACATAATAATTCTATCATGTTGTAAACCTTATTAAAATAAAAAAATAAATATTTTGACCTCAGATTTGTGGTCCCAAAACCACTATTCCAATTTAACCCAAAAACGGGTTGTTACAACTCTCCCTCTTAGGGATTTTCGTCCTCGAAAATCTTACCAGTAAATAGGTTAAGGTACTATTTTCACATAACTTCCTCAGGTTCCCACGAGGTTTATGCCAGAGAACTTTCACTAAGGCTATGCATTTATTTCTCAATTATTTGATTTCACGAGTTAAAATCTTAATCGATTCTTCGCTAAACATCAAATTAGCCTGTATCTCAACATCTACTGGAGAAATCACATGTGACGGATCGGATATGTATTGACGTAGCATAGAAACATGAAAAACATTATGAATCTTTTCAAGTTCTAACGGTAAAGCTAGTCGATACGCCACTGGCCCTATTCGTTTGATAATCTCATACGGCCTGATAAAACACGGACTCAACTTCCCTTTACGACCAAATTGAAGAAACTTTTTCCATGGTGACACCTTTAGAAAGTCCCCAAGTTGAAATTCAATTTCCTTACGTATCAAATCCACATATGATTTCTGTCGATTTAAAGCTGCTTTTAAACTGTCGCGAATTATTTTCACTTTTTCTTCAGTTTCTCTGATCAATTCAACCCCGTGAATCTTTTTCTCACTTAGTTCAGTCCAGTATAGCGGAGTTCGACATTTGTGACCATATAAAACTTCGTACGGTGCCATCTTTATACTCGTCTTAAAACTATTGTTATACGTGAATTCAATCAACGGTAAGTATTTTTCCCAACTGCCTTCAAACTCTAAAATACAACATCTGAACATGTCTTAGAGAATCTGAATAACTCTCTCGGTCTGACCATCAGTTTGAGGATGAAAAGCAGTACTGAAATTCAATTTTGTACCTAAGGCTTCTTACAATTTCTTCCAGAATCACGACGTAAATCTCGGATCTCTATCAGAAATAATAGATATTGGCACTCCATGTAACCGAACAATCTTAGAAATGTATAATGCAGCTAATCTATCAAGTGAGTAATCTATTCGTACCGGTATGAAATGAGCAGATTTCGTTAGTCGATCAATGATAACCTAGATAGCGTCTTTCTTTTTCGGAGTTAGAGGTAATCCAAACACAAAATCCATTGTAATTCTATCCCATTTCCACTCAGGAATCATCATAGGCTGTAGTAAACCTGATAGTACTTGATGTTCAGCTTTGACTTGCTGACAAATCAAACATTTAGAAACAAACTCTGAGATTTCTCGTTTCATGCCTTGCCACCAATAAAACTGTTTCAAATCGTTGAACATTTTGGTACTTCTAGGATGAACAAATAAGCAGTTATGGTGTGCTTCATGCAAAATCTTCTGAATGAGTTTTGAATTTCTCGGTATGCAAATCCTATTCCAGAACCTTAAGCATTCATCAGCTCCAATCTGAAACTCTGAATTAGGGATATTCTCATATTGAGTGCATTTAACTTGCAATTCACAGTCATCTTTTTGAGCTTCACAGATTTGTTGAAGAAATACTGGTTTAACTTTTAATTCAGCTAAAATAGACCCCTCATCACAAATCATCAACTAGGTGTTTATTGCTCACAATGCAAACAAAGATTTTCGGCTCAGGGCATCAACAACAACATTAGCTTTTCCCGGGTGATAATCAATCACAAAGTCATAATTTTTCAATAATTGGAGCCATCTTCATTGTTGCAAATTCAAATCTTTCTATGAAATCATATATTTTAAGCTTTTGTGATCCATATAAATGTGACATTTTTCACCATATAAGTAATGTAGCCAAATTTTCAATGCAAACACAATTGCAGCCAATTCTAAGTCATGTGTCGGATAGTTCTTTTCATGAAGTTTTAATTGTCAAGAAGCATAAGCTATAACCTTTCCTTCTTGCATCAAAACACATCCCAGACCCTTTAATGATGCGTCGCTATAAATTACAAATTCTTTCCCTTGTTTCGGTTGAACCAAAACTAGTGCTTCAGTTAACAGTACTTTCAACTGTTCGAAACTCTGTTGACATTTTTTTGACCATTCAAATTTCACATCTTTTTGAAGTAGTCATGTCATTGGTCTCGCAATCATCGAGAATCCTTTCTCAAATCTTCGGTAATAGCCCATTAAGCCTAGAAAACTACAGACTTTAGACACATTTCTTGAAGGTTTCCAATCAATAATAGTAGAAATCTTGCTCAGATCAACTCTAATACCGTTAGCTGAAACAATATGCCCCAGGAATCCAACCTCTCGGAGCCAAAACTCACATTTGCTGAACTTTGCAAATAATTTTTATCACGTAGAGTTTGTAACACTCTCAAATGCTCGGTATGCTCAGATTTATTTCGCGAATAAATCAGAATGTCGTCAATGAATACAACAACAAATATGTCTAAATACTGTCTGAGTATTTGGTTCATCAAGTCCATAAAAATTGCAGGAGCATTAGTTAAACCGAAAGGCATGACAAGGAACTCATAATGTCTATACCTCGTTCTGAATGCGATTTTCGGCATATTCGACTCTTTAAATTGCAACTGATAATAACCTGATCTCAAATCAATTTTTGAAAATATTGTAGCCCCTTTCAACTGATCAAATAAATCATCAATCTGTGGTAGATGGTATTTGTTCTTTATAGTTACTTTATTCAGCTGTCTGTAGTCAATACACATTCTCATCGTGCCATCTTTCTTTTTCATAAACAATATCGGCACACCCCAGGGAGAATAACTTGATCGTGCAAAACCTCTGTCTGTCAATTCTTGAACCTGAGCTTTCAATTCTTTTAATTCTGTTGGAGCCATTCTATATAGAGCTATCGATATCAACGTTGTTCCTAGTAATAATTCAATACCAAATTCAACCACTCTGATCGGTGGCAAACCTGGTAATTCTTTTGGAAATACATTCGAAAACTCACAAACAACAGGTACAGATTCAATATTTGATTCAGACACCTTAGTATCTAATACGTACGCAAGATATGCATCATATCCCTTTTTCATATATTTCTGAGCTAACATAGACCATATCACAGTAGGTAATTAACTCGAATCATTAGACACTATCCGAATAATTTCACCGTTTTAACATTTCAATTTTATAATCTTTCTTTTCGTGCATAGTCAGCTAGTCCATACCCAGAATCACATCAAACTCATCGAACTGTAAAAGCATCAAGTCAACCCAAAAATAGTAACCCCGAGTCATCAAAGGACAATTCTTATAAAGTTTATCAACTAAAACAGACTTGCCTAATGGATTCGATACTTTAATTACAAACTCTGTAGACTCGACATGTAAACTCTTTTTAAATACTAAATTCATGCAGATATATGAATGGGTTGATCTAGGATCTATCAACGCAACTATATCAGTATCAAAAAGAGAAAAATTACCAATAATAAAGTCTGGCGATGATGCCTCCTCCCGTGCACGGATAGCATAAGCTCGAGTAGGTGCTCAAGCCTCCAATCTTACAGCAGAATCTCTCGTAGCACCTCGGTTACCACTCGTATTTCCAGTGTTTCGGGGTGATCTCCCTCTAGTAGCCGTGTTACTTACGTTCACCGACTGATTCCTTTCAATTGTAAACTTTTCTGGACAATCCTGAAGATAATGATCAAGAGATTCACATTTGAAGCAAGCTCCACTCCTTAATCTACATTCACTGTAATGTTGCTTATTGCAATGTTTACATTCAGGTCTAGCATTTCTAACACTTCCCACACTGGCAACTGAAGTCCTCTAAGGTTTAGAGTTGAAATGTCTTACATCTCTGTCTTTAATTGAAATCCCCACAGAAGTAACAGAACGAGGATGATATTCTCTAGATTTCTTTGATGTTGACTGAAGTCATTTTCCTGCAAATCTCCTTCTAAAGTCTTTAGCCTCAGAATTGGCTTTTCTTTTCTCTTTGCAAAGCTCTTCGGCTTTACAAGCTCTGTCAAACAGAACGACGATCTTTTTTAGCTCAAGAATTCCAACTAATATTCTAATTTTTTCATTCAATCCTCGAACCTTTTACACATTATAGCTTTAGAAGATACACATTCACGGGCATATTTGCTGAGTCGTACAAACTCTCTTTCATATTCTGTTACTAACATACGACTCTGTTTCAATTCAACAAATTCTTTTCTCTTCTGATCAATAAACCTTTGGCTGATGTCTTTCTTTCTGAATTCAACTTGAAAGAACTCTCAAGTAACTATTTCTCACAGAACTACGGATATCAAGGTATTCCACCACTGATACGCAGTATCTCTTAATAGTGATACAACACATTTTAAACATTCTTCTGGTGTGCAGGATAATTCATCAAATACTCAAATTGTGTTCTCACGCCAAAACTCGGCTCTCTCAGGGTCATCGTTAACAGTGGATCTGAATTCCTCAGCTCTTTGTTTCCTTATTTTATCCATAGGTGGCTTATTCAATCGCAGTGGATCCATACCTTGAGGAACAACAAGGATCGGTTGGGGAATAGGTGGGGATGGAGGTTGCTGAACAGCTGGGTTTGTACGAATGTACTGTGTGAACCACTCATTCATTATCTAAAAGAAGGCTTCTTTAGCCTCACCCCCATGACTACTCATCACGGGTATAGATTCAAAAGGTGCTGTCCCTTGAGCGGGAGCTGGCACGTTACTCTCTTCATCATCTGCTATAGCTCGTTCGGGATCCATTACTATATAAAAACACATTTGAAAACGTCAGGAGTCATCACACTATCACAATTTTATATATGGTATGTATAGCTAGACTTACATACGCTACGTTAGTCCTATAATCGACTAAACCGTAGCTCTGATACCAATAAATGTAACAACCCTAACCCGCATTCGTCTTCGGAGTAGGTTTATGAGGTATTACCGATCAATACACATAATTTATACATACATAACTTGTACAATAAGCATTCATTCTCATATATCATTCAACAATATCACATTGTCCCTTATAAGGGCCTACGAGGCCTTAAACATGCATTAGAAGTGGTTCGAGACTAAACTAATAACATATGAAAATTTTGGAAACTTAGAAAAATTTCAACATTTTAAGGCTCACACACCCGTGTGGAAATAGGGCATACATATTGACTTGCATCACACGGCTAAAGACACGCCTGTGTGCCAGACCGTGTGAAAACTGGAGAGTATACTGACTTGGGTCACACAGCCAACCACACGCCCGTGTGCCCTTCAAAGCGGCCACACACGCCCATGTGCCATGCCGTGTGCTAGGCCATGCCAAACCTGTAGGGTATACTAACTACACGGCCAAGTCACACGCCTGTGTGCTAGGCCGTGTGCCAATTAGGAGACATACTGACTTGTACCACACGGTCAGTTACACGCCCGTGTGTGAAACCGTGTGGAGCATACTGACTTCAATTCCAATTCAACACCAGGGAACACATAGTCGTGTACTTAACCGTGCGTCAAACATAACTGAGACACACTCCCGTGTCCCTACTCGTGTGCACAAAATAGGCTATTTGCAAAGCCATTTTGCCACCCTATTTTCACAAGCATACACAAGCATAAATGGTAACATTTTTACAACTCAATTGCCAGCCATTCCATAACAATTCATAAACATACGATACCATCTCTTTCTACCATTCAAATGCTTAACTATATCATACATTTTTCCATTCATAAATCTACCATATATCAAGATATCATTTGCATAATTTCCATTTCATCAACCATTTGCCAAAACATACTAAAACATACTATCAAATTTAGCCAAATCACATGGCTTAACTTATACACAAAAAGTATCAAATCCGTAATCTCAAGTAACCATAATTATCACCACTAAAACTAGCCTATACATGCCATATTTACATATATCCACAAATTCAAAAGTACCAATCAGCAACTGGATAGTGTTATGTATAACTCCAACTTGTCCAAAGTGAACAAGTTAACGAACCTCTATAAAACATAGAAAAAGAAACAGAGTAAGCTTTATAGCTTAGTAAGCCCGTATAATTCAGAGTTAAACTTACCATAAATACCAAAATCAAGGCAAATAATCAAAGTGTATTCAATTCAATTACCAAATGCCTAAACACAAGCATTCATCACAAGTTAGTCATATAAATACATGAAATCATCCATTATCACAATTCAATATTCAATATATATTGTATTCAACATTCCATTATCAATCATATAATCAATAATTCATTCAGTAACAGTACTCATCCGTATAAATAGAATTTATACCTGTTGAACCTATTGGAACTTCAAAGGATACTTGGGTGATATACATTAGTAATCCATCAAATCATTATCATTTCTACTCTTTCGAGCCATGATCGGTAAGCTCCTCCTGAGCTGATGAACAGTAAGCTCTTTTGAGCTGAAACAGTAAGCTCATATGAGCTAAACAGTAAGCCCTTACAAGCTGATATATCAGTAGGCTCATGTGAGCTGTGGTGAGTCTACAACAAATGTAGGAGCTCGACCAAAATGGTAACCCTAGTGACATGTCAATCGTATCCTACGAATTCATATAGTTCAAATGGGGCTCGGTAACAAATAGATTATACTGATAAGGCATTCATATTTCAAGTATATCAATTATTCAATTATTCATATTCATTACAAATAAATACAAGTAATTAAAAGTTTGATTCTAAAAATACGAACTTACCTTGAGTTGCTCAGATAGAAATTATCGACTTATCATCAACTTTTCCTTTTTCCCGATCTAAACTCAATCTCGGCTTATCTTGATCTATATATATTATCAAATTCAATATATTCAGTATTCAATCTATTCAATTTTGCTCGTAATTCATTTTTGGCAAATTTACTCATTTGCTGTTATACTTTCACATTATTTACAATTTAGTTCTTATCACATAAAATTGCAAATTCACGCAATTTAGTACCAACCCATGCCTAGCCGAATTTCATAGACACTCTTAGCAGCCCATATCTTTCATTATTTCACACTTTTAACCACCACATTTTACATTTTCACAATTTAGCCCCTTTTTGACATTTTTGTCAAAAATCACTTTACAAAACTACTTTGACTATTAATAAATATTGAAAATGCATCATAAAACATCAAATTACTCAAACATTCAACAATGGCAACATGTTAAATCTTTAATAATTTTAAAATCTAAGGTACAGGCTAGCTAGAATACAAAAAAACAATCACAAAAACATAAAAATCATAAAAAATTGAGTCAAAATCACTTACCAATTTGATTTCCAAATGACCAAACCCTGGGAAGAAAATTTTTTTCTTCTTTTTCTTCTTCAAAATCGGTTGAGTAAAGATGATAATGAGAAAATAGGTTATTGTTTTATTAATATTAACATTAATTACTAATTTACTTTTATAACCTTTAAAAATATTAAGAATTACACCAATTGCCATGCTATCATCATCCACTAACCATAAATGGTCTATTTACCACTTAAGGACCTTTACTTTAATGTTCTATAGCTATTTGACACTTTTAGCTAATAGAATACCAGTTTTACGCTTTACGCGATTTAGTCCTTTTTACCGAATTAAACATTCAAACAGTAAAATTTCTTTACGAAACTTTCGCATAATAATTCTATCATGCTGAAAACATTCTTAAAATAGTAAAATAAATATGTTGACCTCAAATTTGTAGTCCCGAAATCACTGTTCCGATTTAACTCAAAAATGGGTTGTTACACTTTCTCACCAACTTGAAATTCTATTTCTTTTTGTTTCAAATCAGTGTAGGACTTTTGACGATCAGAGGTTGCTTTCAAATTGTCCCAAATTACTTTCGCTTTTTCTTCGGTATCTCGAACCAAGTCAATTCTGTATAACTTTTTTTCACTGAATTCTATCCAGTACAATGGAGTTCTACATTTGCGACCATAAAAGGCTTTACACGATGCTATTTTAATACTAGAGTGATAACTGTTATTATAAGAAAATTTGACCAAAGGCAAATACCTTTCCCAATTACCTTCAAACTCAAGTGTACAACACCAAAGCATATCTTCCAAGATCTGTATTGCCCGTTCGGATTGACCATCTGTCTAGGGATGTAATGCAATGTAAAGTGTAGCTGAGTACCCAGAGATTTTTGCAATTTACTCCAGAATCGAGAAGTAAACCGAGGATCTCTATCTGAAATAATGGAGACAGACACTTCATGTAATCTGACAATCTCAGAAACATATAATTTAGCCAATCTATCCAAGGAATAATCCATACGTACTCGAATAAAGCGTACAGACTTTGTCAACTGACCAACAATTACCCAAATGACATCATTCTTCCTTGGATACAGGGGTAATTCTGTTACAAAGTTATAGTAATTCTTTCCCATTTCCATCCTGGTATCGTAACCGGCTGTAATAGTCTAGAAAGCAATTGATGTTCAGCTTTTACTTGCTGACATATTAAACACTTAGATACGAACTCAGAAATATCTCGTTTCATTCCCAGTCACCAATACATCTTTTTCAGATCATTATACATTTTATTACTACTAGGATGAATAGACATGTTACCATTGTGAGCTTCATTCAAAATCTTCTGTATTAGTTTTTAACTTTTCGATACACATACTCTGCCTCTGAATAACAAACAACCATCAGTCCCGATCTGAAATTCTGAGTTAGAAGTCAGTTCACTTTGTACCCGTCTTTCTTGCAACTTACTATCATTTTTTTGAGCTTCAGATATCTATTACAAAAACATTGGTCTAGCTTTTAACTTGGCTATGATTGAACTATCATCAAACAACAACAATCGGGTGTTCATTGCTCGCAAAGTATATAGAAATTTTCTACTCAAAGCGTCTGCCACTACATTAGCTTTTCCCGGATGGTAGTCAATAACAAGATCATAATCTTTCAGCAATTCAAGCCACCTACGTTGTCTCAAATTCAAATCTTTCTGTGACATCAAATATTTCAGACTTTTATGGTCAATGAATATGTGACATTTTTCTCCAAACAAGTAATGCCGCCAGATTTTCAATGCGAACACAATTGCTACCAATTCAAGAATGTGTGTCGGGTAGTTCTTTTCATGTGGCTTTAGCTGTCGTGAAGCATAGGCTACTACTTTACCATCTTGCATCAAAACACAGCCTAAACCATTCAATAACGCATCACTATAAACTGTAAATTCCTTACCCAATTTTGGCTGAACTAACATTGGTGTTTCTATCAAAACTCTGCTAGCATTTATTAGCCCACTCGAACTTTACATCTTTTTGCAATAGATGAGTAATCAGGGAAGCTATAATTGAAATTTTTTTTACAAATCTTCAATAATAATTAGCTAGTCCCAGAAAACTTCGGACTTCAAACACATTCTTCGATGGCTTCCAATTAACAATGGCTAAAATTTTATT
Source organism: Gossypium longicalyx (assembly GCA_025698465.1). Classification (NCBI taxonomy): domain Eukaryota; kingdom Viridiplantae; phylum Streptophyta; class Magnoliopsida; order Malvales; family Malvaceae; genus Gossypium; species Gossypium longicalyx. Next base: position 40,035,748 of record CM046998.1, on the reverse strand, counting down.
CGGGTATACTCTGACACCTTCAGTAGATACTATATACCCAAGAAAACTAACTTCCCGTAGCCAAAATTCTATTCATCAAATCCATAAACACTGGAGGTGCATTTGTCAAGCCAAATGGCATCATAAGAAACTCATAGTGTCCATACCTGGTTCTAAAAGTTGTCTTTAGCACATCCAATTCTTTCACCCGTAGTTGATAATAACCAGAACGGAGATCAATCTTCGAAAATATAGTGGCACATTTTGATTGGTCAAACAAGTCATCAATACGAGGCAATGGATACTTGTTCTTTATTGTAACATTGTTGAGTTGTCTATAATTAATACACAACCTCAACGATCGATCCTTCTTCTTTACAAATAGAACCGGCGCACCCCAAGGTGAAAAACTAGGTCGAGCAAAACCTCTATCAATCAACTCTTGCAACTTTACTTTCAGCTCTTTAAATTTAGTAGGTGCCATTCTGTAAGGTGCTATGGATATAGGTGTTGTACCTGGAACAAGATCTATAGAGAATTCCATTTCTCTATCCGATGGTAAACCATGTAATTCTTCTGGGAATACATCAGGAAATTCACAAACAACTTGTAGTGATTGAATCTTTGACTCAGATACTTTAGTATCCATCACATACGCAAGATAAGCGCCATAACCATTTTTGACATATTTCTGTGCTGACATTGTTGAAATCACATTAGGTAATCCATCCAGTTTATTAGATTCAACATGAAGTAATTCACCATTCTCACATTTCAATACAATATATTTCTATTTACAGTTTACCACTACATCATATTGAGTTAATCAATCCATTCCCAAAATCACATTAAATTCATCAAATGGAAATAGCATCAATTTAGCCAAAAAGCAATAACCTTTTACCATCAACGGACAGTTCTTACAGACTTTATCCACCATAACACATTGGCCTAGGGGGTTTGAAACTTTAACCACAAATTTAGTGAATTCGACAGGTAAATTTTTAACAGACACTAGGTTCGTGCGTATGTATGAATGTGTGGAACCAAGATCAATCAATGTAGTAATATCAGTGTCAAGTAGAGAAAATGTACCAGTAATGACGTCTGGTGCTGAGGCATCTTCTCTAGCACGAATAGCATATGTCCTTACAGGTTCTTGTGCCTCAGATCTAACTGTAGTATCCTTGGTAGTACCTTGACCACCACTAACATTAATGAGGTGACGAGGTGGTTTGCCCCTCAAGACAAGATTACTAGGCTTTGGAGCTGGTTTTATCTCTTTTTCCACTCTTTCTGGACAATCTCTGAGAAAATGCTCAAGTGAACCACATCCAAAACAAGCTCCACTTCTAGACCGACATTCCCCATGATGAAATTTTTTACAATGTTTACATTTCAGTTTGGTATTACCAACACTACCCACACTAGTCACCGACGAAGATAAAGACCTCAGGTTAGAACGTTGAGAGCCTCGATCCCTTCCAGAATATCCCGTAGAGGTGGTAACACGATCATAATACTTCTTTAATTTCTTAGAAGCAAATGATTGTGACTTACTCATAGTTCTTTTCCCAGAAACCCGAGCCTCTCTTTCAGCTTGTCTCTTTTCTTTACTCAATTCCTCAGCTTTATGGGTTCAATCAGCTAACACTGCAAATTCCCTTATCTCAAGAATTCCCAATCAACAATTTAATGTCTTCATTTAAACCTTAGCGTTTACACATCTCAGCCTTGGTTAGAACCCATTCTCAGGCATATTTGCTCAATCGAACAAATTCTTGTTCATATTCAGATACAGTCATGTTTCCTTGTTTGAGCTCTAGAAATTCTTTCTTTTTCTGATCCATGGACCTCTGACTCACATACTTCTTCCTAAATTCAGCTTGGAAGAATTCCCATGTAACATTCACTCTCGGTACAACTAAAGTTATGGTATTCCATCAATGTTAAGTTGTATCCTTCAGTAGAGATACTGCACATTTTAAACATTTAGCAGGCGTACAAGACAATTAATCAAAAACCCAGATAGTGTTTTTTAACCAAAATTCAGCCATTTCCAGACCATCATCTGCGGTAGCTCTAAATTCTTCCACCCCCTGTTTGCAGATTTTATCTATCGGGGGCTTAACAATTTTAACAGGTTCAGAACCTTGTGGTACCTCAAGAATCAGTTGAGGAGAAAGTGGGGAAGGTCATTGTACAGTAGGGTTTGTTCTCAGGTACTATGGAAACCATTCATTCATCATTTGAAAGAAGGCTTGTTTTGCCTCCTCACTTCGACCCTTAGACATGAGCCTTTCACCACCAGACACAGACACAACTCTTTGAACTAAAACTGAAGCATTGCTCTCAGCTTCCTCAGATTCAGCTTTAACTCAGTTGGATGACATTACTATATGAAAAACATATTTAAAATGATCAGGAGTCATCACACTATCATAATTTATATAATGGCATGTATAGTTAAACTCGTGCTTGCTACGTCGAATCTGAGAATCGACTAAACCGTAGCTCTAATACCATTAAATTTAACACCCCTAACTCGTATCCATCGTTAAAACAAGGTTTTAGAGTATTACCGAAACTTTCAAAACATTTTACAAATAATTTATGTAAATTACTATTCATTTACCGATATAATTCATAACGTCCCTTGATTGGACGCTTGAGGCCCAATACGAGCATTAGAATCGGGTTAGGACTTAATTGGGACGTCTAAGAATTTTTTGTGAAGTTACAAAATTTTTCAAAGGTACAGGGCTCACACGCTCGTATGGTCTAAGGGACATGCCCATGTGACCCTGGGACATGGCCGTGCTAGAGGCCGTGTTCGACCCCGTGTAACTCTCTGAATTGCACACACGGCCATGACACACACCCATGTGCTAGGCCGTATGGTTAATTAATTCAATTCGAAATTAGGTGCAAGTTCACACGGCCAAGACAAACGCTAGTGTACTAGGCCGTGTGGCACACACGGCTGAGACACATGCCCGTGTCTCTGCCCGTGTGCCCAATTTTGAGCATTTTGTTTTTCAAAATTAAGGTGTAGGGGACACACGGTCTAACCACATGCCCATGTTACTAGGCCGTGTGTCACACACAGTTTAGACACACGCCTGTGTGTCTGCCTGTATGGATAAAATGAAGTCATTTCTAGCTTTATTTCTCACCCAAAATTTCACCTAAGACCTGCACTTGAAACACACATCCAGTACCAATCAATCCAAGCATTCAAATTAGACAATTGTATCTTTCATCATGGCATACCATTACATGCATATGCATTTGTAAACTTACCTTAGTTTAACTTAGGCATTCACAACATTGATCACATATTCTCAACATAACATGTGTATACATATATCATAATAATCTACTTAGTCATACCAAAATGAACCATTACTAGCCATTCCAATGGCTAAGTTGCAAAATAACATTTCAAGCCACTATTGGCCAAGTTTTCCTATACATGTCATTATACCAAAATGAATTTTACTAATTATACCCAAAATGACTAGTTGATAGTGTGACGATGCTTTAGAGATCTCCAACCCTCATGAGCTTCTGAGCACTATAAAATAGGGGAAAAATAAAACGGAGTAAGCATTACATGCTTACTAAGTTTGTATAACGAAAACTAAACTTAACAATCCTGTTTATTAAATTTAAGCACACAATATCATGCTTTCCATCCATTTGGCTAAATTGCCTAAACACATACATTCAATCAAACATGTTAGTCCCCAAAATATTCATATCAATCAACATAAATGAGTTCATCAAGAAATATTCTTTAATTTCATTATCATTTCATCTCAAGATTTTCATGTCATGTCGAGAGTTTTATGTCCGTTGAATCATTAAATTCTGATGGATGTTTAAGTAGTACACTCGAAGTGTACGATTCAATAATCCGTCAATTTCTTATTCAAGGGTACCCATTAGGGCACTTAACCAAGAAACACTCTCTCGAGCCACATATCATATAACAGGATTACCAGTCCAGGCTAAATCCTTTATATAATGTAAGCTTGAAAGAGCTCGATTAGGATTACTAGTCCAGGCTAAACCTTAATCATAACGTATGCTCGAGAGGCATTGTATCGAGATTACCTATCCAGGCTAAATCTTTTCTATAACAAGGTCAATAGGATTACTCATCTGAGCTAAATCCCGTCCGCAACAAATGCAAGACCCTATTAGTTTCGGGAAAGCGCATATAATCCTTGAAATTCAACATTCAATCGGGATTTCACCCTTTATCACCGTTTCAAGCATGTATCAAATTTTGAATCATAAAATACAAGTAAAGCACATCAATATACTCACATTACATACAAACACAACACTCAGTTAACATAATTACATGCTCGATTGAGTTACACGAACTTACCTCGACCCTTGTTCGCGTAAAAAGTCTACTAATCTGAAACCTTTTCTTTTCCTCGATCTAACCTCAAATTAGTGTTGTTTGGATCTATATAAATGAATTTAACCATCAATTTCATAAATTTTATATTTAAATGGACTCAGTTTATGTCTTAAGCAAAATTACCATTTTGCCCTTAACTTTTCCAAAAATTCTGATTTTGTCTCTTGCCTTGGAAAATGAAACTTATGCAAATTACTCCCTACTCCAAGCCTAACCAAAGCCCCACTACAAATTTTACAGCACATGTATTCATAAAATTTCAGAATTTTTCATCAAATTTTACAACTTTTCAATTTAGTCCTTAAATCATGTTTTCCTTAAAAATCACTTAGTAAAAGTTGTTTATCTATCAATAATATTTCATTTTCTACCATGAATTTCTAATTTCCAACATATACATCCATGACCCATTTTTCATACCTTGATCACTTTTCAAATTAATCCCTCAAATAGAGAGATTAAGCTATCCAGTTTCAAAAATACTAAAATTACTAAAAACGGGACAAGAAAACTTACCCAATTAGGCCTTGAAAGTTTCTTTTCTCTCACCTAGGGTTTCTATGTGTTTAAGTTGAAGATGACATAAAATAAGGTGATACATTTTATCATCTTTTTAATTAATTAATTATTTTGCTATCTCCAATTAGTCATTGCCCTTTTTCTATATTTCCATGGATGAGTCACCAAGAAAAATCTACATACTTTTCTTAATGGTCTAATTACCATATAAAGACCTTTAGTTTTGAATTCCATAGCTATTTAATCCTTACAGCTACTAGAATTCAACTTTCACATTTTACGTGATTTAGTCCTTCTAGTAATTAAGCACTAAATTGATAAAATTTTAATATTAGAGGAATCCACAGATTAAGTTAGTGCAACAATAGGGGTTTTAATTAGAATGATATTTCAATTAATCAACCAAAAGTCAGTTGTTCTTACTCTTGAATGAGATATTAACATAATTTAGGGATTTTTACGAATCAAAACATAATTGAATAAATCATTTAATTCAGATTCATAATAATAGGTAAAGTCTAGGTAAATTCTTTCCTGGGTATTGTGTATCTTATTGGTTAATATTCGATTATTTCCTTAATTCATTATCTATTGCATTCTTAATTAAATTAGTTTAGTAAATTTAGATTAGAACTGATTATTCTCAATTGTTGGCTAAATAATAGAAAACCAGTAATTTCTAATACTTTTAGTCCTCGTGGATATGATATTCTCTACTGACAATAGCTATACTATTGTTCAATAGGTGCGCTTGCCTTTGTCATATTTATAGTTAGTTTAGTGACCATCAGTATGCATAGCACGTCGAGTGTGGCTTGGTCTCTCATTTATGTATGGCTAACTCTGTCAGTAAATAGATGAAGAAATACAAGAATGCAAATCGCATCTTATGAAAAGTCTAGAAAAGGGTGAGACTTGCTTTAAGAAAGATAATGTTGATGGTTATTGCTTTCATGGTTATGCCCTACGAGCCACCAACAAGGACATGCCTAGCAAGTATGATGTTGCCCTCGACCCCAACAAGGTAGTCGTCCCCAAAGATCTCACATGTTTTTCAAAAATGTCCCTTCTGGTTACGAAGCACTCATGAATGATCCTCTTAAGAGTGAATAGAAAGGAGTCTATGTAGTTCACACTAGAACTTAGACACAACATTTGATCAAAAACATGAAAGAGTATGAGGAAAAAGAGCTTTGAATGTTGTCACACCAATGACATTTAAATGGTTGTCTAGGCTTATAGGAATTGTAAGAGTTTTGTATGTTCAGATCCCCAAACACTACTCGAGTAGTGTTATGCCTAATTGATGGAACCTTATACTTAAGGAAGGTATTCTCAAACTCTGAGGAATCTTTGTAGGATTAAAAAGTCAAGGATTAAGTCATTTAGAAAAAGTGATAGTGAAGTATAAAAGGAAAGATGAGAAAAGAAAAGGAAATCTGAAATGAAGGATGAAAAAGAGGCAAGAGGATTCAGTGGATGAGAGTGAGATTATAGGCGAAGTAAGTTAATGTGTTAGCAGAAGTGTCTAGCATACCTTATCTATAGTAAGTGCCTTACGTGAGAAGTTGGATCGGCAAAAACTGTTCGACTTCCTCATATATGATAATGACAACTGGCGTAAGAAATAAATGTTGAAATGCCAGATTAAATGGGAGTAGTCATGAATGATAAGTTAAGTTCAGGCAACTATTCCAATTCTCTAGTAATAGCTTGATAAGCAGTCCAAAGGAAATCATGTGGGATTTGCACTTCAGTGTTTGACCACCAAAATTTTTTTTTGTCCTCAAAAGCAAATAAGCGATGACTTTTAATGAGAATTTTCAAGGGATATGTTCGTAAAAGAGAGGCCTTGGAAACTTAATAAGAAAGTTAAATTGTTTCTAATGAGTGATGGTTGTAAACAACCATCTTGCTCAGGTAATAGAACTTTGAGAAGGATGAAAAATTTTGAGGATGAAATTTCCTAACTAGAGGAGAGTTGTAACATCTGACGTGATCTGGCTTGGTTGAATAAGTCGAGTCTACGTAAGTTGCCTGATCGTCGACGAGAAGTTTCATTCGGTGTTGAGAGAATGGTGTATTTTGACTAAAATAATGAAATAGGTTCAAAATGGCTAAAAGCAGTTAGGATGATTCGGCTAACAAAAATAATTGATGAAAGATAATTGGATGGGCTCGGTTTAACAAAAAAAGATAGGTGAGATAGACGGTGGAAATGGATAGTGAACTTAAATGTCAAGAGCGATTCAACTTTATAAAGAGTGTCACTCTGGTTCTTATATTTTTTAAGGTGGAAAAATGGGTTGGTAGAAGGATAGGTGAACACCACACCAAAAGGTTGGTGATAAGTTCAAAAGGGAGTCGGGTTGACGCCACTAGCACGCTAGATAAGACACTCGAGACTCATACGAAATTTGAGAGGAAGTTAACCTCATAGAAACAAAGTTTCATTTAATAATTTGGCAAAAGTCCTTTACATCAGAAATGAGCAAACTATTTATAGACTTACATGAGATAGCCGATTGGACAAAAAGACTAGCTTAAAAACTAAGTAATTCGGCTAAGAAGAGGCTAAATAATCTAGAACAATTTCCTTAAATTACTAAGTCTAAATTCGGCTGAATGGAGCTTCAATGGGCAACTTCTTGATTAAGCAAAATGACTTGGATGAATGTGAAGACTTGGTAGCTCATTGGCCTTGTCTAGGTTCGGCCATGACCTTAAATAGGGCATTAATGATGTGTTGTTTGGCTGAAATATTATGTGCATTAAAGAGGGTACTTGAATAGCCTTGAAAATTCCCTTGTGTGTGAACATGTCTAGCCGATCGGTCACTAGGTGTGAACCATTTGATTGGGAACTTGGGGAGTGGTTCGGCCACCTTGGGGAACTCAAGTTGCCAATGTCTCTTAGCTGAATAGTCACCTTAAGATACCATGGATCAGCCCTCCATTCAATGAAGATAGCCGTGCATGCACCCTAACATTCTATGAACCAAGCCGTGCATGTATTTGCATTAAATGCTCTTCATCACATTTGGTTGCACCTATACACCAAATGAACATATTAAATCAAGTGCATATTCAGCTGGACATAATCAAAATAGCAACTAGACAAAATAAATGACATACTAAGCTAAATTAGACGCAATTAATTATAGACTAACTAGTATAATAAATTCAGCTAGCTCAAACATGTGAAAACAATTAATGAACTAATTTGTGCTAGGGAATTCGGGCATGAGCTGTGTCAAATTGAATAAAATAAAACTAATATTTAGTTTATTAAAAGGATAAAAGAAGTGAGTTGAAAAGAAACTAAATCGAGCTCCAACGAGCTGAATTAAACTCAAGTGGCTGATTTGAGCTGAGGGGAGCTCGGGTAGCTAAGGATGAGCTGAAGTCAGCTTGCATTAATGTGCAAGGAGCCTTTAATGAGCTGGACTGATCTTTTCCTTTGGTAAGGAGCTCATTTTCATTCCAAAGTTGAGCAAATAAAGCTGAAACAACTTCTTGAAGGCGCTTAGCCTGAGCTCAAGTCATGGGTCCTTTGGGAAACTTAATGGGATCAGGGTTAGAGCTTGTTGAACCTCGGGGCATGGTCACGTCATTCCCCCTTCTTCAAAGCGACTTGTCTTCAAGTCGAGCCGTTTGCTCACTTGAAAATATTTCTTATTTCGTGACCCTTCTTGGACGAATGGGGTTAATGGTCTCATATAGACCTTTTCAAATCGACTCACCATATTTGGCAGTAGAGATGGCAAATGAATCAATTGAAATGGACAGCCATAAGTCGATAAGAAGTTATCCAAACAAACATGTAGATCATGTATAATCGTATTAAGACAAATTTGATTCATGTAAAAGGGGCAGATTCAAAAAACCATTTTTACAATCAACAGAACAAAATGTTTTACATAATAACGCCCCATCAAATGACCGAAATAGAAACGGATATGTTTTAAGGCATTCGAACACCTTAAATTGCTTCCACAAGTCAATGTTTAAATAAATGGAATGCGAAAAATGAGTCAAAGAAAGTAAATCTTCCTTACAAACAAGCAATTCAAAAGATTCGCAAGATTCATGTTTCTGCATATGTGAACCTCGCAATCGCCGTTTGGCTGTATTCTCGCCACAAATTCATTATCATCATATTTTCCAGAAGAAAAGATCTTCTTATCATCAACCAAAACAAATATATCATCAACAAGCAAAGTAGAACAATTAACCACAGCAGGATCCATGTAATTTTCAAAAACCAAAACATCAACAAAGTTTTCGTCATCTTCCGAATAGAGCATAGACATTTTAAAATTTTCAGAAGTCATACCTTGTTTACCTTTGGGAGCATGAAAGAAAAGATCGGTTTTACCTTTTTCAATCAACTCAAACCTTCTCTCCTCGGAAATATATTGTAGCTGAAACTCATTATATGATCCTTGAGAAACCTGAAATGAAGGGTAAACACAAAGACAATTCGCGCTTTCCAAAGTGTCACTTTCACAAAGATGAAAGAGGTTAGTGTCACCATGGATGATGAACTCGAAGGAACTTTCTGAAACGTTATTCACAAATTGAACATATAAATCGATGCCAGGATCAAAAGCATGAGTTCACCTTACCTTTTCGAGATGAAATAATAATTTCATGTACAGCCACATAGAATGGACAAGGAACAACTTTAAGTTATCATTAAAATCTTCAAGTTGCGTTTCCTTGGTTAAAGGCCAAGCATCAATTAAATTGTTTGCACAAAATTTAGGATACTTGAGTTTCCCACATATTGAACCAAAATAACAAATTCCAGGTTTGAACACATGAGTTTGATTACTTATTCTAAAGTGTAGCAAATGTTTCATTTTTGTCATTAAACCAAACTTGCCTAACGAAGAGGATTTGTGCATACACAGAATCAAATAAACAAACCTCTTTACATTCATCAGAATAGATTTGCACAAATTCAAAAATTTCACACATGGAAGTAAATGATTCATATAATCACCACATTCAAACAAATTGGGATGTTTACATGAAAATTCATTGTCATACATGACCGAGTTTTGCATTTGCTGATTAAACGCTACTTCACCTTCACGCTTGACAATACAATGATTTTCATTAGAAAAACTCTTCTTACCACCATTTGAAACATCAACATTAATCAAAGAAGGAAAATTAACCATATCAAAGCACGAAACTTTTTTAAAGACGAAGTCATCGGCAATATTTTTACCAACATTCAAAGAGGATGGTTGAAATTCCAATGCTATAGAACCCTTACCTTGCTTACCTTTAAGCAATGGCGGACTAAGGTCGTTCACAATCTCACCTTTGTTGGTCAACTTGAATCGCCTCTCATCAGGAAGATACTAAAGCTAGAACTTGTCAATCATACCTTCAGAAACCTAAAAAGAAACAACATGAGGAAAACTCATATGTTGGTTAGTGGAAACATTCCTCACTTGTTCTGTAAAACCCCTTACTCGTACCCAAGGTCGGGATAGGATACGAGGCATTACCGAACACATACACGGTCATTCATGAAAAAATTGGGATATAAATTTTTTCTTTAAAATAGCTTCACACAGCCAGAGTACACGCCCATGTGGGTAGGCCGTGTCCCTCACACGGCCAAGACACACTCCGGTGCTTAGCCCGTGTGTTTTCTATTAAGCATACTGACTTGCAAAATTAGGGTGCAGGCGACACATGGCCATTCAACACACCCGTGAGGCAAACCGTGTGTCACACCGGTCTAGACACATGCCCGTGTGTCTACCCGTGTGAACTATATAAAGGCTATTTTCCAAGCCAATTTTCACCCTCAATCATTCATACATTCAAACATATTTCATAGCATGCAACATGACATATTTAGACAATCAAATCTTCAACACCATGGTACTCTCACATTTTCATAATCTCATCCTATTGCACATTCATTTTGTTACACCATTTAGAAGCATTCAACACCAATTTCATGCATTAACAAACTTGTTACCATAACTTCAAATTATGCATTCATGACTAAAGTCATTTTAAACCATTAAGTCATCCCTTATCTTTTAGCATCTAATCTATACTTTATCATACATTCACCAAGCAATAACATATCACATCAACAAGGCACTAACACATGCATGCATGGGTAATTAGATTACAACCCAATGATCAAATATAAGCCATATTACATGTCCATTACAAAATGAATCATGAACATTATAGGCCTTCACAATTTGGCCAAATAGCATGACACAATCACAAAATAACTAAGTTCCCTACATATGCCATACTCAAAATAACAATTTCACTATACCCAATAATCTTTTGATAGTGTGATTGAACACTCCGACAGCTTCCGATCCCTGAGCTAGCTTGGCAAAACTACAAAGGATGGAAAGGAAAAGGGGTAAGCTTTAAAGCCTAGTAAGTCCACATTCAAATAATATGCAATGGTAGTAAGCAATCAACATGCAAGGACATAGTAACATATACATAAAGATTATTCATCACTTAAACCTTTTGACTCACTTATCATATGTACACATATACTCTCTCATCACAAATCATTCTTTACCAAGGCATATTTCATAGGTTTAGCGTACATACCTGTACTCATCATAGCATATCATATAGCCATACCTCTTTAACATGCCCTCCTCGGGACTTTCAACACATCCATTGCATTACCCGTTGAACACTCAGAATACTATTGGATAAGCGAAAAGTTTTCACATAAGTGCCAGATATACATAAGTAGCCAAAGCTACCTCATAACATGTAATGCTCGCAAAGGAGCTACTCACGGGCTTGCTCACAAAAGTTATTGGTCAAGGTGTAGCTACATTGGCTACTCACACAAGCTGTCAGGTATCCGACCAACTGAAGGATTACCTAGCCACCAGTAGGACACACAGGACAATTGCCTGGAACCCAAGTACATGTACTGCATCCATAATGAACTCGGACCAACTCAGCGAGCTCGGATGCTCGTATCCATAATGAACTCAGACCAACTCAATGAGCTCGGATGCCTCATACATATCACGAACCCGAACCAAATCAATGAGTTTAGATTTCTAATTCCTAGTGACATGTCACTTGTATCCTAAACTATTCCTAAGGTTCAAATGGAATTTTCCTCACTTGCACAAGGCATAATTTGTCGTACTTGCTTGTGATGTCGTATGTAATGGCCAATTATCATTTATGCTAACCTATCAAGTGAATAATCAACGCGTACCGGTATAAAATGAGCCGATTTAGTTAAACTGTCAACCACAACTCATACGACATCTTTCTTTGTCGGTGTCAACGGCAAGCCTATCACAAATTCCATAGTAAATCGGTCCCATTTCCATTCGAGAACTAAAATAGGCTGGAGTAAACTTGAAGGTACCTGGTGTTTGGCCTTTACTTGCTGACAAATCAAGCACCTCGACACAAACTCAGATATATCTTTTTTCATGCCATTCCACCAATAAATTTTCTTTAAATCATTGTACATTTTCGTGCTACCTGGGTGAACTGACATACCTCCGTTATGAGCCTCATGCAAAATATTCTGTATCAACTCAACATTCTTCGGGACATAAATCCTTCCACGGAACCTCAGACAACCATCAGAATCTCTTTGAAAGTTTGATTCACTACTCGACTCACACTGAGCTTTCTTAGCTTGTAACTCTTTACCAGCTTCCTGAGCATCACAAATCTGTTGAAGAAAAGTCGGTCTAGCTCTTAACTCTGCTAGAATTGCACCATCATGAGATAGGGTTAGCCGTGCTTTCATAGCTCTTAAAGCAAATAAAGACTTTTTGCTCAAGGCATCAGCAACAACATTTACCTTATCGGGGTGCTAATCAATCACAAGCTCATAGTCTTTTAACAATTCAAGCCATCTTCGTTGCCTCGAATTGAAGTCCTTTTGGGTCATCAGATACCTAACTTTTATGGTCTGCATAGACATGGCATTTCTCCCCGAATAGGTAATGTCGCCAAATCTTCAAAGTAAATACAATGGCGGCTAATTCTAGATCATGCGTAGGATAGTTTTTCTCATGGGGCTTCAGTTGCCTTGAAGCATAAGCTACTACATTGCCTTCTCGCATAAGCACACAACCTAGTCTATTCAAGGACACATCATTGTAAATCCCAAACTCTTTCCCTGATTTCAGTTGCACTAACACTGGTGCCTCCGTTAATAACGCTTTCAGTTTCTCAAAACTCTGTTGGCACTTCTCTGTCCATTCAAATTTAACATCCTTTTGTAACAACCTCGTCATTGGAGTGGCAATCATCGAAAATTCTTTCACAAATCGCCTGTAGTATCCAGCCAAACCCAAAAAGCTTCTAACTTCATTTACATTCCTTGGTGGCTTCCACTCAACAATAGAAGAAATCTTACTGGGATCAACTTGTATACCATCTCCTGAAACAATGTGGCCTAGAAATCCAAGCTCTCAAAGCCAAAACTCGCTTTTACTAAACATGGCATATAACTGTTTATCCCTCAAAGTCTGTAAAACAGTTTTCAAGTGTTCAACATGCTCTGCCTCATCTCTAGAATAAATTAGAATATCATTGATAAACACCACAACAAACTTATCCAAATATGGCCAAAAAATTCGGTTCATTAAATCCATAAACACGGCAGGAGCATTCGTTAATCCAAATGGCATAACAAGAAACTTGTAGTGGCCATACCTCGTTCTAAAGGTAATCTTACGCACACCAGACTCTTTAACTCGTAACTTGTAATATCCAGACCTCAAGTTTATCTTAGAGAACCATGTCGCTCCTTTCAGCTGGTCAAACAAGTCATCAATCCTTGGAAGAGGATACTTATTTTTTATTGTCACCTTATTGAGCTGCCAGTAGTCAATGCATAATCTCATAGAACCGTCCTTTTTCACGAATAGTACGGGAGCACTTCAAGGTAAAAAGCTTGGTCTCGCAAAAACATTGTCAGTCAACTCTTACAACTGTAACTTCAATGCTTTCAGCTCAGTTGGGGCCATCCTATATGGACCAATAGAAATAGGTGCTATCCCTGTCATTAACTCAATACCGAATTCAACTTCTCTAATTGGAGGCAAACCTAGCAATTCCTTTAGAAATATGTCTACATACTCACATTCAACTAGTACTGCTTCGATTTTCAATTTGGATTCCTTTGTATTTAATATGTATGCCAAATAAGCTTTATACCTTTTTCTCAAACATTTCTGAGTAGTCATCAAAGAAATTACATTTTGCAACTTATCCGCATCATCTAATTTAACTCGAAGAACCTCACCATTTTCACATTTCAATTCAATAACTTTTTGTGTACAAATCAATATAGCATCATGTAATGTCAACCAATCCAAACCCAGTATGACATCAAATTCATCAAACGGTAAAAACATTAAGTCAGTCGAAAAACAATGACCTCTAATCATCAAAGGGCATCTCTTACATACTTTATCAACTATCACATGCTTTCCTAATGGATTTGACACTTTAATTATAAATTCAGTAGACTCAATAGGTATATTCACACTAGATGCCAATTTCATACACACATACGAATGAGTAGATTCAGGGTCTATCAGAGCAATAACATTAGTATCATAGAGAAAAAAATTAGCAATGATCACATCAGAAGAAGTTGCATCTTCACATATGCGTATGGCATAGGCCCTAGCCAAAGCCCTAGCTTCAGATCTCACTGCTGTATCTCGTGTCACATTCTTACTACCAGACCCATTCTTGGCATTTCTCAAGGGTCTTCCCCTAGTAACTGTGTCACTCGACCTCGAGTTCTGAAATCTTTCTTTCTCTACCATCTCGGGGCAGTCTTTAATATAGTGGTCTTGAGAATCACACTTGAAACAAGATCCTTCACTCACCCAATAGATGCCAAAATGACATCTACCATATTGTTGGCACTCAGGCTTGGAAGGTTTAGCATTACCCACACTTGCCACGGATGTAGCCTGAGATCTAAAACCCAAATTCTACTTTCTATGGTTCCCATATGAATGTCCAGCTGACACATGTGAGCGAGAGTACATCTCTCTAGATTTCTTAGACTGAGATGACAATGACTTACTCATATATCTCTTTCTTGTATCTCTTGCCTCAGACTCAATTTTCCTCTTTTCTTTGATTAATTCCTCGACATTACAAGCCTGTTCAGCGTGTACCACAAATTCTTTCAACTCAAGAATACCCACTAATATTTTGATATCCTCATTAAGTCCATCTTCAAATCTTCTACACATCCTAGCTTCGGAGGATACACACTCCTGAGCGTACTTACTAAATCTAACAAATTCTCTCTCATATTCGCTAACTATCATCTGACCTTGTTTCAAATCCAGAAATTCCTTACGCTTCTGATCGATGAACTGTTCGCTAATGTATTTCTTCCGGAATTCCTCTTGAAAGAATTCTCAAGTAACCCTCTCCGGTGGTACCACAAATATTAGCATTCTCCACCAGTGATACTCAGCATTCTCCACCAGTGATACCAAACATCTCTAAATAAAGATATGGCACATTTTAGGCACTCCTCGGGTGTACAGGATAGTTCATCAAATACCCGTATCAAGTTCTCTAACTAGAACTCTGCTTTCTCAGGGTCATCATTGGCATTTGCCCTAAATTCCTCAGCACCTTGTTTCCAAATTTTATTAACAGGTGTTCTAGCAAATCTCATGAAATTCATACATTGAGGCATCATAGGTGCAAGTTGAGGATTTGGGAGAGGTGGGGGAGGTTGAGCATCTAGGTTCATTCGAACGAACTCCGTATACCATGCATTCATCATGTGGAGAAAAGCCTCTTTGTCTCCTCCTCTACTGATAGTTTTGGGCCTACTCTCGGATGGCACCGCTCCTTCAACTGGAGTAGGCGCGTTACTTTCTACATCATCCGCCACTGCCCTGTCGGGATCCATTTGCTATATGAAAACACATTTTCATATTGTCAAGAGTCGTCACACTATCATTATATATATACGTATGGCATGTATAGCTAGACTCAAATATTCTAGGTTAGTCCGAGAATTGACTAAACCATAGCTCTGATACCATTAAATGTAACACCCCTTACCCATACCCGAGGTCGGGATAGGATACAAGGCATTAACGAACACATACACAGTCATTCATGCAAAAATCGAGCTATAAAATTTTTCTTTAAAACAGCTTCATTCATACAACCATAATTTGTCCCTGATATGGCCTGCGAGGCCCAAAACAACCATCAGAAGGGATTCGGGACTAAATCAAAGACTTTAGAAAAGCTTGGAAAATTTTCCATAATACAGAGCCACACACCCGTGTAAGATATGGGACACGCCCGTGTGCTCTAGACACGCTCGTGTCCTCCAACCGTCTAACTCTCTGACTATAACGTCAGCATCAATTTAGGGTCACACGGCCGTATCACATGGTCGTGTGGCTAGAACGTGTGGTCAATTAAAATTAAATGAATTTTTCATAAAAAGGTGCAAACTTCACACGGCAAGAGTACACGCCCATGTGGGTAGGCCGTGTCCCACACATGGCCAAGACTCACACTTGTGTCTTAGCCAATGTGTTTACTATTGAGCATATTGACTTGCAAAATTAGGGTGCAAGGGACACACGACCATTCAACACACTCGTGAGACAGACCGTGTGTCGCACACGGTCTAGACACATGCCCGTGTGTCTACCCATGTGGACCATTTAAAGGCTATTTTCCAAGCCAATTATCACCCTCAATCATTCATACATTCAAACATATTTCATAGCATGCAACATGGCATATTTAGACACTCAAATATTCAACACTATGGTACTCTCACATCTTCATAATGTCATCCTATTAGACATTCATTTTGTTACACCATTTAGAAGCATTCCATACCAATTTCATACATTATCATACTTGTTACCATAACTTCAAATTATGCATTCATGACTATAGTCATTTTAAACCATTAATCATGTAACGCCCCGTACCCGGGATCGTCAATGGAGTCAAGCACGAGGTGTTAACTGGCTTAATTCATTAATTAAACAACTCAAACAATTTATTTTAGAAATTCCAAACAAGCTGGCTAACAGCATCATAGTCGCTTAAAAATTCATATCTCGCGTTCCGAAACTCAAAATTAAGATCCGTAAATTTTCCTTGAAACTAGACTCATATATCTATCTACAAATTGTTTTCTAGAATTTTTGGTCAAGCCAATTAGTACAGTTTCTTATTTAAATTTTACCCTGTTTCCGCATTCAACTACTTTGACCTCTATTCACTACGAACCACTTTTATCTTTGTAAAAAACTCAAAAGAGTATGTCGTTTATTTCTATTAAAACTAGACTCAATTAGAAATCTGTAAATATAAAGCATAACTTCTAATTATTTTTGTACAATGTTTGGTGAATTTCCAAAGTCAGAACAGGGGATTGAGAAATTGCTCTGGCCCTATTCCACAAAAATATAAATATCTTACAAAATACAACTCTTTTACCTATTTTGTTTCTTCCACATGAAGATATATTCATCAGGCTTCAATTACATATTTTATTCATCATCTAATTCTATTTCTAATATTTTTAGTGATTTTTCCAATTCACGTCACTGCTGCTGTGTGATTATGTTTTATAACCAATTTCACCATTATATGGTTTTCCATGGACTAAGTAACACATTAAACATGACATCAAATATGATCTAGATTGGCCATTCCAATGGCTAATCATTTTCAAACCTTTTCTTACCAAACCATAACCATACCATAAGATTATTTACACAAAGTGAGTATAGTGCTATACATGCCACACTCAAAATATACAAGCCATTTTTACCAATTTAGGTCTTCGGATAGTGTGAGTGAGCCTTCGACCTATCCCGATTCTCAAGCCGGCTTGTCAAAACTACAATGAATGAAAAGGAGGGAGTAAGCATAAATGCTTAGTAAGTTCACATGCAAATAGTAAGTAACATAATCATGCAATTCCACATAAAAACATCATTTACATAAACATCACCAAGACATTCATGTTACATTTGCATTTAATATCATGCTACGATTTCATCATACCAAGTTCTCAACCCGAAGATTTAAGCACATACCTGTCAAATTTTCTCATTTACCACACTTACCAACATGTCACCTTCGTTTTAGGCATTCTCCTTATTCTCTTAAGATTCACCCATTGAACACATCGGAATATAATTCGAATACACGGAAAGTTTATACATAAGTGCCACATATGTAGCCAAGCTACCATGTAACCCGCCCATAAACGAACTCGGACTCAACTCAATGAGCTCGGGCGTTCGTATCCATAAGTGAACCCAGACTCAACTTAACGAGCTCGGGCGTTCGCATCCATAAGTGAACTTGAACTCAACTCAACGAGCTCAGATGCCTAGTTACATCTCACGAACTCGGACTCAACTCAACGAGTTCCGACATTTGCATCCATAAGTGAACTCGGACTCAACTCAACGAGTTCGGATGCCCAACCATCCTAGTGACATGTCATTTGTACTCTAATCTATTCCCAAGGTTCAAACGGGCTTTGTCCTCGATTACACATCTTTACCGTCTTCCACGGAACATCGAAACCGATACTCGATAGCAATTCATAATTTACATATTATTCAATAATAACCATAAACCATAATATTTCATGATATTAATCATCATATCACATAAATAACATTAAATTACTTTAAATGACAATTATGTTACTACATTTACACATGAACTTACCTCGATACAAAATATTAGCAATCAAGCCTATTCCTCGTAAACTTTGTTTTTCCCTCGATCACGACTTGAATCTTGTTTCTCTTGATCTATAATACCAAATTAATTTATCTAATACATACATTCATCAAAACAGCCTTTAGTACGAACTTTGGCAAAATTACCATTTTGCCCCTAAAATTTCACATATTTACACTTTTGCCCCAAGGCTCGTAAATTAAACCTCATCCTATTTCCTTATGTTTTATGACATGCTGATCATTTTTGCCTTCTATAGCAACATCAAATTCACACTCTAACATGTACTTATGAATATTAGGTATTTTTACCGATTAAGCCCTTTTACTCGTTTTCACTTAAAACCGAGTAGCACAAGTTGTCTAGCATATTTTAAAACCTCATATTCTATCATAAAACACCAAAATACACAAACTTCACTTATGGGTATTTTTCCAAATATGAACCCTAGGTTAAATTATTGCTAGCATAAACTAAATCAAGTTACTAGGACTCTAAAAACGTAAAGAACATGAAAAACGGGGCTTGGAATCACTTACTATGGAGGTTGGAAGCTTGAAACAAACCCTAGCTATGGAGAACCCTTTAATTTTCGTCCTAATGAAGAAGATGGACATATTTTGCCATCTTTTTCCTTTTTTTATTCTTTTAATTACCAAATGACCAAAATACCCTTAATACCTTTCTTTGAAAATTTTCAAGTACAAGCCCATTTTTGTCCAAAATTTTAGAAATTGGTCAAATTGCTATTTAAGACCTCCTCATTAATATTCCAAAGTATTTTCATACTAAAAACTTCTAGAATGCAAGTTTTGCAAATTATTCGATTTAGTCCCTAATTTCAACTTAAGCACTTTATGCATAGAATTTCTTCACGAAATTTTCACACAATCATGCAATCATATCATAAACCTCAAAAAAATTATAAAATAATTATTTTTATCTCGAATTTGTGGTCACAAAACCACTATTCCGGTTAGGCCCTAATTCGGGATATTACAACTCTCCCCCCTTTGAGGATTTTCGTCCTCGAAAATCTTACCGGTAAACAGGTGTGGGTATTGATTTCTCATAGTTTCCTCAGGTTCCCATTTAGTCTCTTCTACCCCGTGCTTTTGCCATAATACTTTCACGAGAGCGACACTTTTATTTCTTAGTTGCTTGACCTCTCGAGCTAAAATCTTAATCAGTTCTTCTTTGTAAGTCATGTCCGGTCGTAGCTCGATTTCTGTCGGTGAAATTATATGTGAAGGATCCGAACGATACCGATGTAGCATAGATACGTGGAACACATCATGTATCTTCTGTAATTCAAATGGCAATGCTAACCGATAAGCTACTGGTCCAACTTTTCCAATTATTTCATACGGTCCAATAAAACGCGGACTTAACTTGCCCTTCCGTCCAAATCTAAGAACTTTCTTCCATGGAGACACTTTTAAAAATACCTTATCACCAACTTGAAACTCGATTTCCTTTCGTTTCAAATCTGCATAAGATTTCTGTCTATCCGGAGCAGCTTTCAAACAATCTCGAATCACTTTCACTTTTTCTTCGGTTTCTTTTATTAAATCAACTCCATAAATCTGATTTCCTTGAATTCAGTCCAATACAATGGCATCCGACATTTACGACCATACAATGTTTCATAAGGTGCCATCTTCAAACTCATCTAATAACTATTATTATAAGCAAATTCTACCAACGGTAAGTATCTTTCCCAACTACCTTGAAATTCCAATACACAACATCTGAGCATGTCTTCAAGAATCTGAATCACTCTCTCTGATTATCCATCAATTTGTGGATGAAAGGCAGTTCTAAAATTTAACTTCATACCTAATGCCTCTTGCAACTTTTGCCAAAACCGTGAAGTAAATCTCGAATCTCTATCCGAAATGATTGACAAAGGTATTCTGTGAAGTCTAACAATCTCACTGATATATAATTCAGCCAACTTATTAATAGAATAATCCGTACATACCAGAATAAAATGAGCCGATTTAGTCAGTTTGTCAACTATTACCCAGATGGCATCTTTCCCCGGAGTTAACGGCAACCCTGATACAAAATCCATAGTAATCCGATCCCATTTCCATTCAGGAACCATGATAGGCTGCAGTAGTCCCGAAGGTACTTGGTGTTCAGCTTTCACTTGTTGACAAACTAATCACTTTGATACAAACTCGGAGATATCTCTTTTCATTCCGTACCACCAATATATTTTCTTCAAATCATTATACATTTTCATACTGCCCGGGTGAACTACCAAACAACCATTATATGCTTCATGCAAAATCTTTTGAATCAACTCATTATTTTTCGGTACAAAAATCCAGTTTTTAAACATCAAGCAACCATCAGAATCAATTTTGAAATCTGACCCCGTATCAGCTTCACACTGTTTTCTCTTGGCTTGCAAATCTTCATCGCTTTTCTAAGCTTCACAAAGCTCTTGTAAAAACATCGGTCTTACTCTTAACTCTGTTGAAATCGAACCATCATTTGATACCTTTAACTGAGTATTCATAGTTCTCAAAGCAAATAACAACTTTCTGCCCAAAGCATCGGCAACCACATTCGCTTTTCCCGGATGGTAATCAATAACAAGCTCGTAATCTTTCAATAACTCCAACCATCTTCGCTGTCTCAAATTCAAGTCTTTTTGTGACATCAAGTACTTAAGACTTTTGTGGTCGGTATATACTCGACATTTTTCACCATACAGATAATGTCGCCAAATCTTCAAAGCAAATACTATAGCAGCCAATTCCAAATCATGAGTCGGGATAATTTCTTTCGTGAGATTTTAACTGCCTCGAAGCATAAGCCACCACTTTTCCTTCTTGTATAAGTACACATCCTAAGCCATTTCGAGAAGCATCACTATACACCACAAATTCTTTACCTGATTCGGGTTGTACTAACACTGGTGCTTTAGTTAATAACTTCTTCAATTCTTCAAAACTCTGTTGACATTCTTCCGTCCACTCAAATTTAACATCCTTTCGGAGTAATCTAGTCGTAGGAGCAGCAATTATAGAAAATCCATTTACAAACCGCCGATAATACCCAGCTAGCCCCAAGAAACTTCTAACCTCAGTTACATTTTTCAGTGGTTTCCAATCAACAATGGCCAAAAATTTACTAGGATCAACCCCTATACCATCACCTGAAACAATGTGACCCAAAAATCCAACTTCCCGAAGCCAATATTCACTTTTACTAAACGTGGCATATAACTGCTTATTTCTCAAAGTTTGCAAAACTATCTTCAAGTGCTCGGCATGCACTGTATCATCTTTCGAATAAATTAAGATGTCATCTATAAATACAACAACAAATTTGTCCAAGTATGGCCGAAATATGCGATTCATCAAATCCATAAACACAGCAGGAGCATTTGTTAATCCAAATGGCATGACAAAAAATTCATAATGACCGTACCTTGATCTAAAAGCAGTTTTAGGTACATCCGACTCTTTTAGTCGCAGCTGGTAGTACCCAGATCTCAAGTCAATCTTTGAAAACCATGTTGCTCCTTTTAGCTGATCAAACAAATCATCAATTCTCAGCAACGGATACTTGTCCTTGATTGTCACCTTGTTTAATTGTCGATAGTCAATACACAATCTCATAGAACCATCCTTCTTTTTCACAAATAACACGGGAGCACCCCAAGGTGAAAAACTCGGTCTCACAAAGCCTTTGTCAGTCAATTCTTACAATTGCGACTTTAATTCCTTCAACTCTGCTGGTACCATTCTATACGAAGCAATCGAGATCGGAGCTATTCTCGGTATCAACTCAATACCAAATTCTACTACCCTGACTAGAGGCAAACCCAACAACTCTTCTAGAAATACATTTGCGAACTCACACACAATCGGCACTAATTCAATTTTCTTTTCAATTTCTTTTATATTAAGTACATACACCAAATAAGCTTCATAACCCTTCCTCAAATATCTTTGAGCCGACATCGAAGAAATTACACTAGATAATGCCTCTGATTTGCTTGATTCAACCCGCAGAATTTTACCACTTTCACACTTTAGTTCTATAACCTTTTCTTTGCAATTTACTATAGCATCATGCAATGTCAACCAATCCATACCCAAAATAACATCAAATTCATCAAACGGCAACAACATCAAGTCAGCCAGAAAGTGATGACCCCGAATCATTAAAGGACATTTCTTACATACTTTATCAACTATCACACATTTGCCAAATGGATTCGACACTCTAATCATAAATTATGTGTACTCAACAGGTATATTCATACTAGACACTAGTTTCATGCACACATATGAATGAGTAGAACCGAGATCAATCAAAGCATTAACATTAACATCATAAAGAGAAAATATACTAGTAATCACATCAGGTGATGAAGCATCTTCACGTGCCTTTATGGCATAAGTTCTAGCTGGAGCTCTTACTTCAGGTTTAGCTGTTGAATCTCTAACTACATTCTTGTTGCTTGCTCCATTTTCAGTTTTTCTCGAATATCTTTCCCTCGAGTCTGCACCACTAGCTTTTACACTCTGAAATTTTTCTTTCTCAACTCTCTCTGGGCAGTCTCTAATAAAATGATCTGGAGAACCACATCGGAAACATTCATTCACTCTACATGGGCCAAAATGATTTTTACCACACCGCTGGCACTTGGGCTTAACAAATCTCGAATTCCCCACACTAGCCACGGAAGTAGTCTGAGATTTAAGACCCACATTTTGTTTCTTAGAATTTCCATATGATTGTCCGGCTGAAACTTGAAAACGAGGATTCATATTTCTAGATTTTCTAGATTGCTGTGAGAATGAACTGCTCGTCGATCTTTTCTTCCAATTTCTAGTCTCAAATTTCTTTTTTTTCTCTCTTTAAGTAGTTCTTCAGCCTTGCAAGCTCGATCAACAAGTACTACCATTTCTTTTAATTCAAGAATCCCAACAAATACTTTCATGTCTTCATTGAGTCCATCTTCAAATCGTCTGCACATTTTAGCCTCTGTAGGAATGTATTCTCTAGCATACTTACTCAACTTTGACGAACTCCTTTTCGTATTCGATGAATCATCATGTTCCTCGCTTCAACTCAAGAAACTCTTTACGCTTTTGATCAACAAATCTTTCACTGATGTATTTCTTCCGAAATTCTTCTTGAAAGAATTCCCAAGTCACCTTATCTTTCGGTACAACTGAAATCAATGTCTTCCACCAATGATAGGCTAAATCCCTCAACAATGATATAGCACATTTCAAGCATTCTTCAGGTGTACAAGATAATTCATCAAATACCTAAATAGAATTCTCAAGCCAAAACTCTGCTTTCTCAGCATCATCATCAACATTTGCCCCGAATTCTTCGGCCCCTTGCTTATGGATTCTGTCAACTGGAGTTCTGTGAAATTTCATCAGATCCACACCTTGAGGCATTGGGGGTACAGGTTGAGGAATCGGGGGAGGTGGGGGAGGTTGTACATTCGAGTTTGTACGAACAAACTTAGTATACCAGGCACTCATCATCTAGAGAAAGGCTTCTCGAGCCCCTTCTCCTCCTCCTTGACCAACAGTAGGAGGTGGATTTTTGGTTGGCACCGCCCCTTCAGCCGGAGCCGGTGCATTACTTTCTACATCATCAGCCACAGCTGGATTGGGATCCATTTACTATAAAAAAATCATTTAAAAGGTCAGAAGTCGTCACACTATCACAATATATATATGTGGCATGTATAGCAAAATCCGTACATACAACATGTTAGTCCGAGAACTGACAAAACCTACTCTGATTCCACCAAATGTAACGCCCCGTACCTGAGACCGTCAACAGATTCGAGCACGAGGTGTTAACGGGCTTAATTCATTAATTAAACAACTCAAACAATTTATTTTAGAAAAACCAGACAAGCTGGCTAACTGCATCACAGTCGTTTAAAAATTCATATCTCGAGTTTCGAAACTCAAAATTAAGATCCGTAAATTTTCTTTGAAAATATACTTATATATCTATCTACTAATTATTTTCTAGAATTTTTGGTCAAGCCAATTAGTACAGTTTATTATTTAAAGTTTACCCTATTTTTGCATTCAACTACTTTGACCTCTGTTCACTACGAACCACTTTTATCTTTGTACAAAACTCAAAAGAGTATGCCGTTTATTTCTATTAAAACTAGACTCAATCAGGAATCTGTAAATATAAAGCATAACTTCTAATTATTTTTGTACAATGTTTGGTGAATTTCCAAAGTTAGAACAGGGGATTCAGAAATTGCTCTAGCCCTGTTTCACAAAAATATAAATATCTTATAAAATACAACTCTTTTACCTATTTTGTTTCTTCCACATGAAGGTAGATTCATTAGGATTCAATTAAATATTTTATTCATCATCTAATGCTATTTCTACTATCTTTAGTGATTTTTCCAATTCACATCACTGCTGCTGTTTGATTCTGTTTTATAACCAATTTCACCATTTTATGGTTTTCCATGGACTAAGTAACACATTAAACATACATGACATCAAATATGATCTAGATTGGTCATTCCAATGGCTAATAATTTCCAAACCTTTTCTTACCAAACCATAACTATATCATAAGATCATTTACACAAAGTGAGTATAGTGCTATACATGCCAGACTCAAAATATACAAGCCATTTTTACCAATTTAGGTCTTCGGATAGTGTGAGCGAGCCTTCGACCTATCCCGATTCTCAAGCTGGCTTGTCAAAACTACAATGAATGAAAAGGAGGGAGTAAGCATAAATGCTTAGTAAGTTCACATGCAAATAGTAAGTAACATAATCATGCAATTCCACATAAAAACATCATTTGCATAAACATCACCAAGATATTCATGTTACATTTGCATTTAATATCATGCTACGATTTCATCATACCAAGTTCTCAACCCAAAGATTTAAGCACATACCTGTCAAATTTTCTCATTTACCACACTTACCAACATGTCACCTTCGTTTTAGGCATTTTCCTTATTCTCTTAAGATTGACCCGTTGAACACATCGAAATATAATTCGAATACACGGAAAGTTTATACATAAGTGCCAAATATGTAGCCAAGCTACCATGTAACCCGCCCATAAACGAACTCAAACTCAACTCAACGAGCTCGGGCGTTCGCATCCATAAGTAAACTTGAACTCAACTCAACGAGCTCAGATGCCTAGTTACATCTCACGAACTCGGACTCAACTCAACGAGTTCGGACATTTGCATCCATAAGTGAACTCGGACTCAACTCAACGAGTTCGGATGCCCAACCATCCTAGTGACATGTCACTTGTACTCTAATCTATTCCCAAGGTTCAAATGGGCTTTGTCCTCGATTACACATCTTTGTCGTCTTTCACGGAACATCGAAACCGATACTCGGTAGCAATTCATAATTTACATATTATTCAATAATAACCATAAAGCATAATATTTCATGATATTAATCATCATATCACATAAATAACATTAAATTACTTAAAATGACAATTATGTTATTACATTTACACATGAGCTTACCTCGATACAAAATATTAGCAATCAAGCCTATTCCTCGTAAACTTTGTTTTTCCCTCGATCACGACTTGAATCTTGTTTCTCTTGATCTATAATACGAAATTAATTTATTTAATACATACATTCATCAAAACATCCCTTAGTACGAACTTTGGCAAAATTACCATTTTGCCCCTAAACTTTCACATATTTACACTTTTGCCCCAAGGCTCGTAAATTAAACGTCATCCTATTTTCTTATGTTTTATGACATGCTGATCATTTTTCCCTTCTATAGAAACATCAAATTCACACTCTAACATGTACTTATGAATATTAGGTATTTTTACCGATTAAGCCATTTTACTCGTTTTCACTTAAAACCGAGTAGCACAAGTTGTCTAGCATAATTTAAAACCTCATATTCTATCATAAAACACCAAAATACACAAATTTCACCTATGGGTATTTTTCCAAATATGAACCCTAGGTTAAATTATTGCTAGCATAAGCTAAATCAAGTTACCGGGACTCCAAAAACGTAAAGAACATCAAAAACGGGGCTTGGAATCACTTACTATGGAGCTTGGAAGCTTGAAATAAACCCTAGCTATGGAGAACCCTTTAATTTTCGTCCTAATGAAGAAGATGGACATATTTTTCCATCTTTTTCCTTTTTTTAATCTTTTAATTACCAAATGACCAAAATACCCTTAATACCTTTCTTTGAAAATTTTCATGTACAAGCCCATTTTTGTCCAAAATTTTATAAATTGGTCAAATTGCTATTTAAGACCTCCTCATTAATATTCCAAAGTAATTTCATACTAAAAACTTCTAGAATGTAAGTTTTGCAAATTATTCGATTTAGTCCCTAATTTCAACTTAAGCATTTTATGCATAGAATTTCGTCACGAAATTTTCACACAATCTTGCAATCATATCATAAACCTCAAAATAATTATATAATAATTTTTTTATCTCAGATTTGTGGTCACGAAACCACTATTCCGATTAGGCCCTAATTCGGGATATTAACAATCATCCCTTATCTTTTAGCATCTAATCCATACTTTATCATACATTCACCAAGCAATAACATATCACATCACCAAGGCACTAACACATGCATGCATGGGTCATTAGATTACAACCCAATAATAAAATATAAGCCATATCACATGGCTATTACAAAAATGAATCATCAACATCATAGGCCTTCACAATTTGGCCAAATAGCATGACGCATATCACAAAATAACCAAGTTCCCTATACATGCCATACACAAAATAACAATTTCACTATACCTAATAATATTTTGATAGTGCGCTCGAACACTTCGACAGCTTCCGATCCCCAAGCTAGCTTGGTGAAACTACAAAGGATGGAAAAGAAAGGGGGTAAGGATTAAAACTTAGTAAGTCCATGTGAAAATAATATGCAATGGTAGTAAGCAATCAACATGCAAGGACATAGTAACATATACATAAAGATTATTCATCACTTAAACCTTTTGACTTACTTATCATATGTACATATATACTCTCTCATGAAAAATCATTCTTTACCAAGGAATATTTCATAGGTTTAGCGTACAAACCTGTACTCATCGTAGCATATCATATAACCATACCTCTTTAACATGCCCTCCTTCATCACATCGATTTCATTACCCGTTGAATACTCAGAATACTATTGGATACATGGAAAATTTTCACATAAGTGCCACATATACATAAGTATCCAAAGCTACCTCATAACATGTAACGCTCGCAAAGGAGCTACTCACAGGCTTGCTCACAAAAGCTATTGGTCAAGGTGTAGCTACACGGGTTGCTCACACAAGCTGTCAGGTATCCGACCAACTCGAAGGTTACCTAGCCACCGGTAGGACACACAGGACCATGGCCCAAAACCCAAGTACATGTATTGCATCCATAATGAACTCAGACCAACTCAGCGAGCTTAGATGCTCGCTTCTATAATGAACTCGGACCAACTCAACGAGCTCGGATGACTTATACATATCACGAACCTGGACCAACTCAACGAGTTCAAATTTCTAGATTCCTAGTGACATGTCACTTGTATCCTAGACTATTCCTAAGGTTCAAAAGGATTTTCCTCACTTGCACAAGGCATACTTTGTCGTACTTACTCGTGATGTCGTTTGTAACAGGCAATTATCATTTATGCTTTCATAACAACCAATAAGTATATAACTCATAATAACAAGAAAACATTTATCACATAATATCAAAACATTAAAAACATGCTACACACCACATTATTTGCATATGCACTTACCTCAGTACAAAATGATGGTAATTAAGCCTAATCGTCATATACTTTATTCTTTCCTCGATCAAGACCCAGTTCATGTTTTTCTTGATCTATAATGCCAAATTTAACTTGTTTATTAACCACATTATTCAAATCAATCCATAATTCTTGCTTTGGTAAAATTACCTTTTTACCCCTAACTTTTCTCTTATTTATGATTTAGTCCCTAGGCTCGTAAAATGAAATTAATACATTTTCTTTGTTACCCAAGCCTAGCCAAATTTTCCTTGTACTCATAACAACCCATATTTTCATCAAAATTAGATTTTTATCACTTATTTTACATCTTTTACAAATTGGTCCCTTTAAGGTGTTTTCATGCAAAATCACCTAGTAAAAGATGTTGAACACATATCAAACTATCATATTCTTCAATTAAACATCAAAACACAAACTTCTCATGCATGGATCAAAATTCCAACATGAACATTAGCTTAAAATATGGTTAGAAATGGGTACATCATGTTATGAGGATTTCAAAAATGTAAAGAACATTAAAAACGGGGCTAGAACGGACTTATCCCCAAGCTTGAAAAGTTTGAAAACCCTAGCTATGGTGCTCAACAAATTTCTACAGCTAAGGAGGAAGATGGACAACATTTTCACTTGATTTTTTCCTTTTTATTTCATTTAATTACTAGATGACCAAAATGCCCTTAGGGTTTTTCTTTCAAAATTTTCCTATGCATGTCCATTTTTGTCTAAAATTATAGAAATTGGTCAAATTGCTAATTAGGACCCTCTAATTCATAATCTAAAGCAATTTCATGCTTAACACATCTAAAATGCAAGTTTTGCATTTTATTCAATTTGGTCCCTAAAATTAAATTAGACATTTTATGCATAGAATTTATTCACGAAACTTTCACACAAGCATGCATTCATATCATAGACCTCATAAGAATAACTATTTCTATCTTGGATTTGTGGTCTCAAAACCACTATTCTGACTAGGCCCTAGTTCGGGATGTCACATGTTCTCGCTCACTATCATCTTTTTCTTTCGTTTCTTTTTCTTCTAGAACACTCGTTTCTTTTATTTTTTTAAACTCACTTTTTTTTTAACTTTCTTTTCCTTCTCACATTCTTTTTCACTCTCAATCTCTTTTTGCTCTCTTTCGTTCTCTTTTTCTTTTTCTTTTTCTTTATCTTTTTCGATTTCTTTTTCGATTTCTTTTTCATTCTCAATTTCTTTTAAAATTCGTTCATTCTCTCGTATTATCTTTTCTTGCCTCTCTTTTCTTTTATTTCTTTGTCTTTTTTACTTTGTCCTTTCATTACAATATGAAGATGTTACAGATGATTTAGAATGAGATGATTTCTGTAGGGTATGAATGGAATGATTTACGTACAAACCATGTTCATCTCTTCGCAAGGACTCCTTCGGGGTTAAGCGCTTTGATTCCCTTGAAGAGATATTTCAACCTTCTCATTTGTCATCTCGAAGGGATTCAAACCCAAAATTGGCTTTATTTCGACCTAAATTCCTTAAGGAATAGGAAGTTCGATAAGGGTCTCTTTTCCCATATTCGTTGAATGTTCATCTCCTTGGTAATCTCATTTTTGTCCTTTCACTTGGATAAGTTTGCTCCTGTCAGGTTCTTGCTCGATGTTCTCGCTTTTCTTGGATAGGCTTGATTTTTCGGTCGAGCATGCATTCCATCTCTTTCATCAATTACTGAAATTCAGAATTCGAAAACTCTTTCCCAAACTTGATTTTATTGCTAAAAATAAAAATGTTAAAAACACAAAAAGGACAATGAATACCTCACCACAAAAAACCTCACTAGTTACTCGGAAAGAAAATTAATGATTTAGCACTCATACTCGTGTTTGCACTCGATATAAGGCCTTTTCTTCACTCTATTGTGCTCACACACTCGTGCCTTTCACTACTCAATTCTTTCTCTCATGATTTCGTATTTCGTCTCTTTTAGACTTATTTGCTACTTTAAGGTCGGTTTCAAAGTGGTTTCAAGGGTTGTAACGTAAAAGGTGTGAGGTAGGTTGAACAAGAAAATTTTGGGTTTAAGTGTGGCATCGGGGGGCAATTGATAGTAGAATGAACAACTTGATGAACAAAAATACAAATGGATGAATAAAAAAGAACTTCAACACTTCACTTTTTTTTAACTTCATATACTTCTTTTTTTCTAATCTCAAATTTTTTTATAAAATTTTTATTTGTTTTTTTTTTACTAGTACTTGTTGAATACAATATGAACACTTGAATACAAAATAACCTTTTTTTGAAACTTTTTTTACGAACCTACTTCGAGATTGGTACGAACGTCGGCACTCCTCGTTTTAATAGCTCTGATACAAAATGACGTGATTCGACTCTGTTGAATGAGTCGAGTCTACGTAAGTTTCCCGATCAACGATGAGAAGTTTAGTTCGGTGTTGAGAGAATGGTCTATTTTGACTAAAATAATGAAATAGGTTCAAAATGGCTAGAAGTAGTTAGGATGATTCGGCTAACAAAAATAATTGATGAAAGATAACTGGATGGGCTCGGTTTAATAAAGAAAGATAGGTAAGATAGACGGTGGAAATGGATAGTGAACTTAAAAGTCAAGAGCGATTCAACACAATAAAGAGTGTCCCCCGATTCTTATATTGTTTAAGGTGGAAAAATGGGTTGGTAGAAAGATAGGTGAAAGCCACACCAAAAGGTTGGTGATAAGTTCAAAAGGGAGTCGGGTTGACTCTATTAGCACGCTAGATAACTCACTCGAGACTCGTACAAAATTTGAGAGGAAGTTAACCTCACAGAAACAAAGTTTCATTTAATAATTTGGCAAAAGTCCTTTACATCAGAAATGAGCAAACTATTTATAGCCTTACATGAGATAGCTGATTGGACAAAAAGACTAGCTTAAAGGCTAAGAACTCGGCTAAGGAGAGGCTAGAATAATCTAGAAAAATTTCCTTAAATTTGTAACAGCCTGATTTAGACCTTAATCGGAGTGGTGGTTTTGGGACCACGAATCCGAGTCAGAAAAATATTTTCAAATTATTTTCTGTATTTATTTTGTGTGAATTTATACCTGTGAAATTTTCGTGATTTAATTTTATCGTTTACGTATCCGATTAAATAAAAAGACTTAATCGTGTAAATTGAAAACTTGATAGTTTAAAGCATAAGAGCCAAATTGTTAGTGGCTTTCTAAGTTGGGGCATTTATGTTGTAAATATCCCATTAATACATTAGTGTGACGGTATAAGACATATGTTACATGGTTTTTATATTATATCATTAAGGGTAAATAAGTAAAATAAACATTAAGTTATTATATGTTATAATATAACATAAAACATAAAAAAAATAAAGTCATTTGGTGTTCATATTATTCATAGCCGAAACTTAATAAAAGAAAAAGAAAAGAAAGGAAGCTAGGGTTCGGGTGGTTTTAAGCTCAATCAAGGTAAGTATTCAGCTCAGTTTTTGATAATTTTTACGTTTTTGAGATCGTTGCTAAGTTATCTTCAAAACCCATGCTTTAATTTTTTTTTTATTTTGGTGGATATTTTGAGTTGTGCCATTGTTGATAGCTTGTGATCTTTTTTGTTTGATGATGAAAAATGAAAGAAATGTTTTAGATTAACATATTTTGTATTGGAGTTTTTGATGATTTTGAGTAATTAGGATTTAATTGCAAAAATAATAATTTGAGGGACAAAAATGTGAAATAAATTGAATATATGGACTTGTTTGAGAGTGGGTAAAATTCGGCCCAACATAGGTATAGGGAAATTTTGCATATTTTGTGTTTTGTGCAATAGGGACTAAATTGTAAAAATTGTAAATGTTAAGGGTAAAATGGTAATATGCCCATTTATGTGTTTTTGAACTAAATTGAATGAAATATGTTTGAATGAGCTTAATTTGAATATGTTTAGATCAAGAACCAAAGAAATCAGATTTGGATAAGGGAAAAACGAAAGTTGTCGACTAGTCGATCGGTACCGGTTTTTTATTGTCTGAGGTAAGTTTATAAGCAAATAGACGTGTTTAATGGTAATTTAATGTTACACTTATATGCTGTTAAGAAATGTTAGAATTTAAATATGCTATGGCCGAACATGAAGAAACTTGGCTACTACACTTCTGAGTTCGTTTTGATCGAGTTAGGATGTCTGAAACCCCCGTATGAACCTTAGGAATAGTTAGGATACATATGTCATTACATAGAATTCCGATATATGTGTACCAGTAAGACCATGGCATCGATATGTGATTCCGATATGTGTTTACGAGTTAGACCCTGTCTGGGATAGTGACATCGATATATGGCTACAAGTAAGACCATATGTGGGACGTTGGATTGTATAATTTATATGATTATCTTAGTGTCCTATCCAATTCCAAATGGTTCATCGGGGAAAGGTAAATCGTGTACGGATGTGTAATACGGTTTATATGGCCATATATGAATTATCTTGATATCTACTTGAGATAAGGTGAGAAAGTACTATGGATATATATTGTAAATCATGTACAATGCAAAGGAAAAATTCATGTGTATTTGGAATGTGCATTCGGCTTGTAGATGAATAATCTGTGTATCATTGAAAGGTTACTTAAACATGTGCATATATGTAATTTGGTACATTCGGCTATATAGGTATTAATTATACATGAGTTGTCATTTGATGATTCTTAAGTTTGTATATAAGAGTAAATGGATTTATGGTTTATTATGACTATTTGATTTGGAAGTGGATTTACGATGTGCTAAATGACTATGTGTGTATTCGGCTTAGGTGGATAATAGTCTATGAAAGATGTATTATTTATAGAATTTGTAAGTTTGAGGTCAAGCATGGTAATGTTAATGTAATTCATTTAGTTAATATGAATGGACCATGATATTGAGTTGCTTATTTGCTTATGACTTACTAAGCTAAGTTAGCTTACTCTGTGTGTTCTAGTTTACCTTGTTTTATAGATTTTGGAGTTAAGCCACAAGCTCGGGGACTGTCAGCCAAGTTCATCACACTATCTATTGTTTTGGTACCTTATAAGCTAAACTTAAATTATGGCATGTATAGGCTGGTTTTGGGGTTAGTTATCTTGGAAATGAATGTATATTAGCCATGCGAAAATGGCTTAACTACCTTGCTTAGAATCGGTTATGTTTACTTATGGTTTGAGTTTATTTTAGCTATGGTATTTTATACTATAAATGAATATTATCTGTGATATGTGCTTAGTTGTGTATTAAAGTTGATTAATGACTTGGATGTGGTATGAACATATTGACCGTAATATATATACCTAGGTATATTCGAAGGTTTTGAATATGATTCTTGTTAAGTTAAAGTAAATGATCATTTGGTTGGTGTGCTTTAATAAGGTATAATTATGTAGCTTGACATTAAAGATCAATTAGTTATATTCGAATGTGAGATAAATATGCTTTGATATGTTATTACATAGTATGTAAGATTCATGTTTTGAATAGGTATAAATGTGGTTAATGACTTATTCTTATGAAATGTGATTTGTAATGTGAATTATTTGATAAATATTTTGATAATGTATATGCATGATCGGCTATAAGATGAAATTGAATGAGATGGTTATGACCAACTGTATATGTTTATATAGCTATATAAGCACATAATGAATTGACTTGACTTGCGGTTTAGCACTTGTCCTTATTGATATTTTAGTATAATGTGATTTTGAAATATGCATGTATGTGATCCTAGGAAATATATATATGTATTATGGTCTTAAATTTGTGTTTCGGTAAGGATAAAAGATGATTATATTTTGAGATGAATAGTGTGTAGCCTTAGTTAGCTTTGTGGATGCCATATATATATGTACATTGTGTTTAATCTAAGCCCACAGTTGTAAAGGTAAATTGTGTTAACCAAATGGAGGAAAGGTGAATATGATTTTGTATAGGTCTTTAAGGGTATATTATTTTTAACATTTCGGTTAGTTAACTTGAGTAGTTTAATTGTTTGAGCTAGAGATTTAATTATAAATATATACTCATGAATTATAAATGCTGTAAATCGGCGAACAAATGCTAATATGCAATATTTTATTATATGAAATGAAATGAAATGATGTATATTTGGTTGCACAAGGTATGCGCATAACATTTGCATGGATATATAATGTTTTCAATTAGCATTATTCAAAGGTCATATAAGTTAGGATATACATATTTGATAAGTTAATGAATCGAAATATATACTTGGTTAGAAGTTTAATGTTTAATGTTCATATGTTCTTGTTGGCATTATTGTATATAAAACTCTAAAATCATTTGTAATATTGAATTGAAGTATGATAATTTTGTTTTTACAAATTTTTATTAGATA
This sequence comes from Gossypium longicalyx, assembly GCA_025698465.1. Lineage (NCBI taxonomy): Eukaryota > Viridiplantae > Streptophyta > Magnoliopsida > Malvales > Malvaceae > Gossypium > Gossypium longicalyx. The sequence goes on along the minus strand of CM046998.1, from coordinate 40,000,824 downwards.
ACTAATAATGGAATTCGATCTGAGTTATATTTTGATCAGTAATACCTCGTAACCCTATTTCGGCGACGGATGTGGGTTAGGGGTGTTACAAAATTACTAAGTCTAAATTCGGCTGAATGGAGCTTCATTGGGCAGCTTCTTGATTAAGTAAAATGACTTGGATGAATGTGAAGACTTGGTAGCTCATTGGCCTTGTCTAAGTTCGGCCATGGCCTTAAATGGGGCATTGATGATGTGTTATTTGGCTAAAAGATTATGTGCATTAAAGAGGGTTCTTGAACTTGCCTTTGGGCTGTGAAAAGTAAACCTTGAAAAGTCCCTTGTATGTGAACATGTCTAGCTGATCAGTCACTAGGTGTGAACACCAAGTGTGAACGGTTTGATAGGGAACTTAGGGAGTGGTTCGGCCACCTTGGGGAAGTCAAGTTGCTGGTGTCTCTTGGATGAATAGTCACCTAAAGATACCATGGATCAACCCTCCATTCAATAAAGATAGCCGTGCATGCACCCGAACATTCTATGAACCAAGTCGTGCATGTATTTTCATTAAATGCTCTTCATCACATTCGGCTGCACCTATACACCAAAAGAACACATTAAATCAAGTGCATATTCAGCTGGACATAATCAAAGTAGCAACTAGACAAAATAAATGACATACTAAGCTAAATTAGACACAATTAATTATAGACTAGCTAGTATAATAAATTCTACTAGCTCAAACATGTGAAAACAATTAATGAACTGATTTGAGCTAGGGAATTTAGACATGAGTTGTGTCAAATTGAATAAAATAAAACTAATACTTAGTTTATTAGGATAAAAGAAGTGAGCTGAAAAGAAACTAAATCAATCTCCAATGAGCTAAATTAAACTCAAGTGGCTGATTTGAGCTGAGGGGAGCTCAGGAAGCTAAGGATGAGCTGATGTCAGCTTGCATTAAGGTGCAATGAGCCTTTAATGAGCTGGCGCGATCTTTTCCTTTGGCAAGGAGCTTGTTTTCAATCCAAAGTTGAGCAAATAAAGCAAAAATAGCTTCTTGAAGGCGCTTAGCCCGAGCTCAAATCATGGGTCCTTTGGGAAACTCAATGGGATCAAGGTTAGAGATTGTTGAGCCTTGGGGCGTGGTCATGTCAACATCCCCCAATGAAACCCTAGTATTCGAGTGTTATTTTAAAAGTAAGAATTTTAAAATGAGTTTTGAATAAGTAAAGTGATGGATTCATTTAAGAAAAAAATTTCACGAGTATGCCCTTAGGCGAATTCCTAAAAGTTTGAAATATAGTCCATAGGAATAAGGCTTAAAAGTATAGTTTTAAGTACCCAACATTAGGATTAAATTAAGTAATAAGTTATTTTTTGGGTAGGCTAATGACGCTCTGGTCTGGCGAATTTTGAAGGAATGAAGCCTACGGCTAACCTTTGGGAAAACTAAGTATGATGAATCGAGAATAGTGTTAAGGGTATGGGTATATGAATAAGATGTCTAGTTATAAAGACGTACGATAAGCTAAGTAGCGTTTTACCTAAAAAGGGGCCATTTTGACGTAGAAAGTAGGAGATCCGAGAGTGTTCTATTTATACGACCCTCTGCAATAGGAATGGTTAATAAACTGTAGATAGGAATATTTTACTAAGTGGTAATAATCGCCTAAATGCATTCTTGGCATATAAAATGGGTTAACTCTTATTTGAAAATAAGTAGACAAGGATTCCTAGTCAAATTAGGATGATAAATGAAACGAAAAGGATGGTTATGAGGTATAAGGCCATGCTAGAAGGCATAATACCTCTAGTGACCAAAGTGGTCAAGTACCAGTTTATTTGTAAGGAAAGCTGGTTAGGAATTAGCCAAATGTGAATCAAAAGAGTCAAAGGTTGAAGGAGTATCAGGTAAGCCTCTCAAATGTGGCAGATTTTGATAAGATACTCAGTTTGGATATGACCTTTACCAAGTTCCAATAAAAACTTGCGTTAAGTTAAAAGGACACCCAAGTTAAGTTAAAGGGGTTGTCTCCCTTCTTAAGGATGAGGGCCTTGAGCATATGAAGGTTGCCTCCCAAAAAGACAAGTCTGAAACTCTAGTTTTCTGCTAGTAAGCTGCCTTCTAAAAGTTGAGTTTGAAACCTCAATTTCTACTAGTGATTTCCCTCTCAATAAGGTACATTTGATGACTGTGTCTGCTAAGGAAGTGCAGATCCATAAGCATACGTGAAAAAGTAAGGCTTAATGATATGTCTGAGTTAAAGTAAAGGTGAAAGGTTACTCAAATGAACTCTAAAGTGTGTCTATGTTTGGCAAGGAGATAAGGCCCTATAATCTGGTTGAGTAAAGGATTTAGAGCTCAAGTTGTTGGTTCTAATAAGAAAGGGGTTGGATCTGAAGTTTAAGTTGTCTTTAAGGTTATAAGGTGAGTATTTAGACTAACTTTTACATGTGTGTTGTAGTCTAGATATTTCTGTGCTAGTTGACTGAAGTATGAAACTGGAACTAGAGAAACATGACTCTAAGACTATGAAATGGAAAGGAACCTTATGTGTGCATATACATCTGAAAGCATGAACAAGTATTTTGTGAAAGTGTCTGTTATGAGTAAGTTATTGCATGAAGTTTAAGGGAAATGTGTTACATGTCTGTAAGCACGAATTCATCTATCACGAAGAAGTTTGAAAATAATAAGTCTGTCAAGTATGAGTCTCCATGAAGAGTCTGTGTCTATCTTCGGAGTTGTCTAAAGGGGCCCGTCGGGACCAAAAACATTAACCTCTAAAAGGAAAAGACCGTGACACTCTGAAGATCATATAGTGTAAGACCTTGGCTGGGCCATGCCTTCATATGGAATATGTAAAGGACGGTTGGGTGAGTACCAGCAATGAGGGGAAAACCACACAACGGTGCGTATAGGCGAATCGTTATGTCAAAAACACTAATATTTGTATAAGTGAGCCTTTTTGGCTATCTTTGAATGGATGCTTTGGTGGCTATCTATGAATGGATGCCATTATGGCTATCTCTATTGTAAGGAAGCCTTTGTTCCGATCATTATTAAATGGAAGCTTTTGTGGTGACCTTTGTTAAAAGTAAGCCTTTGCGACCATCTTTGTAAAAAATGATGCTTTTGTGGCTATATCAGTTAAATGGATGTCTTTGTGGCTATCTCTATTAAAATGATGCCCTTTGAAGAGACTCTGAAAGGAAAACCTTTGTTGTTATTTTTGGAAAAGAACACCTTCGTGGCGAAATTTGAAAAATGAATTTCATGGTGACCATCTGAAGGTAACGCCTTTGAGCGGACATTGAACGAATGGTGAACTCTATATAGTTATAAGGGATGGATAGAAAGGCTAGTGTATGCCAGAGTACGTGGCAAAGCAAAGATACGAGTTAAGAGGAAGAATATAAATTGTACTAAAGTAAGGATGATTGTAATAGCCCGACTTTGGGTCTAGTCGGAACAGTGGTTTCGAGACCACGAATCTGACGTAGAAAGATTTATTTTTATTATATTTTTATGGTCTACAGTATGACTGAATGATTGTGTGAAAATTTCGTTAAGAAATTTTATTGATAAGGTGTCCAATTTGACTAAGAGGACTAAATTGCAATATGTGCAAAATGTGTGTTCTAGAAGCTAGAGGTGTCTAATTGCTATGAAATTTTAAATTGGATGTCCTTAAATGATAATTAGACCATTTTACTTTAAGTTGGACAAAAATGGACATGGTTAGATAAAATTTCAAAGTTTTAAGTGAATGGCATTTTGGTCATTTGGGTAATAAAGACAAAAATAACTAATAAAAAGATGTCATCTTCTCCAATTTAGTCCCCTTGTGCCGAATTTGAAGAGTCTCTATAGCTAGGTTTTTTTCCAAAGCTTCCAAGCTCAATTGTAAGTTCGTTCTATCCCCATTTTCAATGATTTTCATGTTTTTGAGATCCTTGTAACCTAATCTAGCTATTTCAAGGACTAATTTGAAAGAAAGATGAAGTTTAAGATGTTACCCATGTTAGATACTTGTGTATTTGGATGTCTAATGGTAGAAAATACATGTTTGGTGTTAGATAAACAACTTTTGCTAGGTGATTTTTGGTAAAAAGTCAAAAAGGACTTATTTGTAAAAGTTATGAAATGAGTAGTAAAAGTGTGATTAAGTGGAAAATGTGGGCTGATATGAGTATGAAAATGGTTCGACTAGGCTTGGGTTTTGAAGAAATTTAATACATTTCATTTTACAAGGCTAGGGACTAAATTGTAAAAATGTGAAACATTAGGGGCAAAAATGTAATTTTTCCTTAATATGATTTTTGGGCCAAATTGAATAATGTGAGTATTAAATGAGTTAAATTTGTTATTATAGATCAAGAAAAATGAGGTTCGGACCTAGATCGGGGGAAAAAGAAAGTGTTTGACAATTAGGTCCAATTCTACTATTTTTGTACTGAGGTAAGTTCATATGTAAATAATACAATGTTATATTTATGGTTTAAATACTTTAATATTGCATGAATTATGGGATTGAGTCTTTGGGTGTATTCGACAAAGTTTCAACAAGCGAGAAATCCTGGTTGAACCTTAGGAATAGCATAGGATATGTAACACCCCTTACCTATATTCGACACCAAAATAGGGTACGTGTAATATCCCGAATTAGGGCCTAATCAGAATAGTGGTTTCGTGACCACAAATTCGAGATAGAAATAATTATTTTATAATTATTTTATAATTATTTTGAGGTTTATGATATGATTGCATGATTGTGTGAAAATTTCGTGACGAAATTCTATGCATAAAGTGCTTAAGTTGAAATTAGGGACTAAATCGAATAATTTGCAAAACTTGAATCCTAGAATTTTTTTAGTATGAAATTACTTTGGAATATTAATGAGGAGGTTTTAAATAGCAACTTGACCAATTTCTAAAATTTTGGACAAAAATGGGCTTGTACATGAAAATTTTCAAAGAAAGGTATTAAGGGTATTTTGGTCATTTGGTAATTAAAAGATTAAAAAAAAGGAAAAAGATGGAAAAATATGTCCATCTTCTTCATTAGGACAAAAATTAAAGGGTTCTCCATAGCTAGGGTTTGTTTCAAGCTTCCAAGCTCCATAGTAAGTGATTCCAAGCCCCGTTTTTAATGTTCTTTACGTTTTTGGAGTCCCGATAACTTCATTTAGCTTATGCTAGCAATAATTTAACCTAGGGTTCATATTTGGAAAAATACCCATAGGTGAAATTTGTGTATTTTGGTGTTTTATGATAGAATATGAGGTTTTAAATTATGCTAGACAACTTGTGCTACTCAGTTTTAAGTGAAAACGAGTAAAAGGGCTTAATTGGTAAAAATACCTAATATTCATAAGTACATGTTAGAGTGTGAATTTGATGTTGCTATTGAAGGGAAAAATGATCAGCATGTCATAAAACATAAGAAAATAGGATGAGGTTTAATTTACGAGCCTGGGGGTAAAAGTGTAAATATGTGAAAGTTTAGGGGCAAAATGGTAGTTTTGCCAAAGTTCGTACTAAGGGTTGTTTTGATGAATGTATGTATTAAATAAATTAATTTGGTATTATAGATCAAGAGAAACAAGATTCAAGTCGTGATCGAGGGAAAAACAAAGTTTACGAGGAATAGGCTCGATTGCTAATATTTTGTATCAAGGTAAGTTCATGTGTAAATAAGGTAACATAATTTTAATTTTAAGTGATTTAATGTTATTTATATGATATGATACTTATTATCATGAAATATTATGCTTTGTGAATTATTATTTTGTAATATGCAAATTATGTGAACAACTTGATAAGTATGAGATGCTAGCAAGTATCGGTTTCTACATTTCAAAGAAGGCGATCAAAATGTGTAATTGAGAAGAATCCTATTTGAACCTTGGGAATAGATTAGGGTACAAGTGACATGTCACTAGGATGGTTGAGTTCCGAACTCGTTGAGTTGAGTCTGAGTTCGTGAGATGTAACTAGCCATCCGAGCTCGTTGAGTTGAGTCTGAGTTCATTTATGGGCGGGTTACATGGTAGCTTGGCTACATAGATTTCAAAAGCAATTAAGCTTGTTTAGCTATGAGTATAGCACTTACGTGCACACTATCCGCGTATCCAAAATTATATTCTGATGTGTTCAACGGGAGAATCCTAAGAGAATAGGGAGAGTACTTAAAACGAAAGTGAATGATAATGAATGTGTTGAAGAAGTGAAAATGGACAGGTATGATTTTAATCCTTGGTTGAGAATTCGGTAAGACAAAATTGTGGTAAGATAGTAAGTATTCTTATGACATGAGTGTCTTAATGATGTTTATGTTGGATTGCATGATCATGTTACTTGTTATTTGCATGTGAACTTACTAAGCATTTATGCTTACTCCCTGCTTTTCATTCATTGTAGTTTTGACAAGCCAGCTTGAGAATCGGGATAGGTCGAAGGCTCGCTCACACTATCCGAAGACCTAAATTGGTAGAATGGCTTGTATATTTTGAGTGTGGCATGTATAGCACTATACTCACTTTGTGTAAATAATCTTATGATATGGTTATGGTTTGGTAAGAAAAGTTTTGGAAATGATTTGCCATTGGAATGGCAAATCTAGATCATATTTGATGTCATGTATGTTTAATGTGTTACTTAGTCCATGGAAAACCATAAAATGGTGAAATTGGTTATAAAACAGAATCACACAGCAGCAGTGACGTGAATTGGAAAAATCACTAAAAATAGTAGAAATAGAATTAGATGATGAATAAAATATGTAATTGAAGCCTAATGAATATATTTTTATGTGGAAGAAACAAAATAGGTAAAAGAGTTGTATTTTATAAGATATTTAAATTTTTGTGAAATAGGGCCAGAGCAATTTTTGAATCCCCTATTCTGACTTTGGAAATTCACCAAAAATTGTAAAAAAAATAATTAGAAGTTATTCTTTATATGTACATATTCCTTATTAAGTCTAGTTTTAAGAGATATAAATGGCATAGTCGTTTAAGTTCTGTAAAAAGAGAAAAGTGGTTCGTAGTTAACAGAGGTCAAAGTAGTCAAATGCATAAATAGGGTAAACTTTAAATAATAAACTGTACTAATTGGCTTGACAAAAAATTCTAGAAAAGAATTAGTAGATAGATATATGAGTCTAGTTTTAATGAAAATTTACAGATCTTAATTTTGATTTTCGGAACTTGAGATATGAATTTTTAAGAGACTGTGACGCAGTTATTCAGCTTGTCTAGAATTTCTAAAATAAATTTTTTGAGTTGTTTAATTAATGAATTAAGCTCGTTAACACCTCGTGCTCGACTCCGGCGATGGTCTCGGGTACGAGGGCGTTACAGTACGAGGCATTACCGATCTTATACACAAGAAACCATGCAGAACTGAGACATAAATTTTCATCAAAATAAAAAATTTTCATTTACATTCATATCGTCCCTATTACGAGCCTACGAGGCCCAAAACATACATTGGGAGTGGTTCAAGGCTAAACCGAGAACTTTCAAAAATTTTACAACACTTAGAAAATTTTCTTGCTTTGGAGGGTCACACGCCCGTATGGGTAGGCCGTGTGGTCACAAACGCTGTAACACCTCGTACTCGTATCCAAAGTCGGGACAGGGTTCGAGGCGTTACCGGACTTTAACACAAGTACACATACAAAATCGGGCCATAAAATTTCATTCAAAGTTAAAACTTTTCAAATGCTTGCAAATTGTCCCTTATAATGGCCTACGAGGCCCAAAACATACATCAGAAGCGATTCAGGACTAATCCGAGAACTTTCAGAATCTTTTTGACACTTAGAAAATTTTCTTGTTTTGGAGAGTCACACACTCGTGTGGGTAGGCCGTGTGGTCACACACGCCCGTGTCCTCAACCTGTGTAACTTTCTGACTATGATGTCATCAACCAAATAAGGTCACACGGCCAAGTCACATGCCCATGTGCTTAAGCCGTGTGGCGAATTAAATTCCAAAAATTTAGTGCAGACTTCACATGGCCTAGGCACACGCCCATGTCCTAAGGCCGTGTCTCTACCCACATGTTTACTATTGGGCATTCTGTTTTTCATTAATTAGGGTGCAGGGGACACACGATCGAATCACACGCCCAGGGGGCAGACCGTGTGTCACACACGGCCTAGACACACGTCTGTGTGTCTACCCATGTGGACAACTTTGAGGCTATTTTCCAAGCCATTTGTCACCCTTAAATGCTCATTCACTTTTTCATCTTTGATAGCATGCAACATGGTATATTTAGTCACTCAAATACTCATAAACATGATTAATCCATGCCTTTGTAATGTCAACATACCTCCTATCCAAACCATCATGCTTTCATATGGCATTCCACATCAATTTCATATTAATTCACCATGCTAAACCTACTTTCAATTTACACAATTATATTATAGTTTTGGTCATACTTATTAGTCATGATTCATTTATTTAGCACATGTGTCATTCATTACATGTCTCATACACAAGCAATCACATCAAGCATAATACATTGCATGCATGCATAATTGATTAGGGTTACAACCCAAATAATCAATATGAACCATATCGCATGGCCATATGCAAAATGAATCAAATACCACCATAAGCCAACACATTTGGCTAGACCAATATGACATATAACAAAAAGACCAAGTCCTATACATGCCATACTTAAAATGTTGAGACTAACTATACCCAAATGTCCAATTGATAGTGTGATCGAACCTCTGACGTCCTTCAATCCTCGAGCTAGCTTGGCGATACTATAAGGAAATGGAAAAGAGAGGGGAGTAAGCGTAAAGCTTAGTAAGTTCATATGCAAATAAATAGCAACATAATTATATATATAAATACCAATGACATAACATAGTATACTTATGTGTTATCATAAATTCATAGGCATAACTTAAATTTGTAGACATAACTTACACAATTTCAATCTTACCAAAAGTTCATCACATACCGAGCTCATTCATATGAGTTTTTCGTACATACCTGTACCAACTCGTAACACATTGTCATAATTCCTCATCATTGACTCACTTGTCACATAATTCACTGATTTACCCGTTGAACACTTAGAATACTATCAGATACAAGGAAAGCTTGTACATAGTGCCTCATACGTAGCCACTTGCTACCTCATATCACATATCACACATTGCTTGCTCTCGAGCTAATCACGAGCCTACTCACACAAGCTGACAGTAAGGACGTAGCTACACAGGATGCTCACATAAGCTGACAGGTACCCGCAACACATGTCGGGCTACCCAGCCACTGGTAGAACGTACAAAACTAGCACCCGGATTCACATAGTCACATATACACTTAATCTCATGAGCTCATAATCACATTGTTCCTAGTGACATGTCACATTGTATCCTAGATTATTCCTAAAGTTCAAACGAGATTTTTCTCGATATCACATATTCGTCAAACTCATTCACAATGTCATACTCGTAGACTATAACATCGTTCATACACTTGTCATAATAATTAATCATAGAGACTCATATATTAATAAAATATTAAAACATATATATCATTGCATTATTTACACATGAACTTACCTCGATACAAAATATAGACAATTAATTCGATTTAGTCTAAAATCTTGTTCTTTCCCCAGTCTAGGTCCAGACTTTGTTTTTCTTGATTATTGAGCTTGAAAGTTGAAGAAACCCTAGCTATGGAACCCTTGAGATTTTCAGTCAAGGTGGGAGAAGATAGACACAATTTTGACTTATTTTTCCCTTTTTATTCTTTTATTAACCAAATGACAAAAATGCCCTTAAGGTCTTTCTTTCAAATTTTTCCTATTCATGCCATTTTTGTCCATAAAAATAAAAATTGGGAAAAATTACTATTTAAGGACCTCTAATTAATAATCCATGACAATTTCATGCTTAAAGCTTCTAGAACTCACATTTTGCAACTTTTACAATTTAGTCCTAAATGTCAAATTGGAGACTTTATCAATAAAATTTCTTCATGAAATTTTCACACAAATATGCAATCATACCATAGACCTCATAATATTCATAAAATAATTATTTCTACTTCGGATTTGTGGTCCCAAAACCACTGTTCTAACTAGGCCCTAATTCAGAATGTTACACACGTCCGTGTGCCTTGGGACATGTGACAGCCCTAATTTGACACTAGTCGAAAAGTGGTTTCGGGACCACAAAACTGAGTCAGAAAAATAATTTATTTTTATATTCTATGCTTATTGTATGTGTACATGCATGTGTGAAAGTTTCATGCTTTAATTTTGTCATTTGTATGTGAAATTTATAAGATAGGACCCATGTGATAAAACTTGAAAATGTCATAAGTAAATTTTAAAGTGCCAAATAATGCATGAATTGTGACATGGGGGACTTGCATGTCAAATGGACCAATTTTAGTTTAGTGGCCGGCCATAGTGATGGTTGATAGATAATTTATATTTTATTTAAGCATTTTAATAGGTAATGGCATTATATTAAAAAAATAATAATAATAAAATAGTAAAATAACAAAATGGTGAAAAGAACAAAGCTTGTCCATCTTTGTTCTTCATAGCCGAATGTAAGAAAACAAATTGGGGAAGGGAAGCTCATGAATGTTCGGTCACTTGGGGAAGAAAAATCCAAGGTAAATTCATGGTAGTTTGCTTCTATTTTGATGTTTATGAGTTCCTTTCTTGAATCTACCTTAACCCATGAAATATATTTTGGTTTTTGGTTGTGCTGTGAGCAATTGTTCTTGATTGAAATGAAGGAAATGGTTGTTGTTTCATGTTCTTTTGATGAATAATGTTAGATAGGTGAGGTTGAGCTAAACAAATTAAGCATATATGTGCATTAGATGCTAAGTAGGAAATCAGCTAATATGTTGAGTGTACTATGGCCGATTGTGGACTTGGATAAAATTTAATAATGTATGTGCTTTAAAGGTGTTATGAATTATTATAAGTTAAATTAAGTTGAGGCTTGGTAAAATTGAATAATTGTGGCTTAATTTCTTAATGGCAATTGGCTATTATGGTGAAATGCAAATGTTAATATTTAGTTGCTAGTGTTTATATGTGTGTTAGCCGAATTTGAACTTGAATAATGATTTGAGCACAATGTGTTGTATTGATATTATGCTTAAGTGAAATTATAGATATATATGATGAAATTGATTGGTGTTATACATGTTTAAATAATATGTATGCAAAGAATGTGTGAAAGAGTGAATTGGTAATAATCTATTTGGGACAGCAGCAGTAAAGTGATTTTGGAAAATCACCATAAATTGTGGGAGTTGAGTTAGAAGCTGAATAAATTATGTAATTAAAGCTTAATGAGTCTAGTTTCAAACGAAATAAATGAGAACATATTTTGAATTCTGTACAATGAGAAATTTACTTTGTAGTGAAGAGTGGTCAGATTAGTCAAACAGTAAAACAAGGGAAACTTTAGGAAAAATCTGGTATTAATTGGATAAACTAAAAATTATGAAAATTTTATGGATAAAATATAAATGACTCTATTTTCGGGGAAAATTTACGGCAATTGATTTTGAGTTTCGTAGCTCCATTTATAAATAATTTAGTGACTGTTGCTCAGGAAGTTAGCTTATATTGGAATTGTGATTATATTGTAAACATTGATAAAAATTTGCTAATGAATTGCTTATTGATTTCTTATAAGCTTACTATAATCTGTATGTGTGAAAGTCAAAAATATATGTATTATATTCTGAAAGTAATACTTGAATAGTCGAATAATGACTAGTTTAAAATTTGTTGAATTAAAGCTCAAGAGCATAGGGGGGCAATTTCGAATAAGGGAAAAGAGAAAGTAGCCGAGTAGCCATTTCACAACCGTTCAAGTATATCCGAGGTAAGTTTTGAGTAGTTTTCTTTATTATATATAATTGATGATGTCTCTATACGAGTATATTGGTGAACTGCTATCTTTTGGTTTGTACTTGAATTAGGTTGTGAAATAAATAATTCATGTATATGACTTATATTCTAATGGTCACTTTGGGTCTAAGCTTGAATAGTGAAATGAATATAAGATATTATGTATGACTCTTGAGTCGAATGGTAAATGATGATGTGCATATTGAGCTTATATCCGAATGTATCAAATGACTACTAAAGTGATAAGTTGAATGAGATGTGTTCAATATGACTAATTATGCATGATATTTGGAACATATCCGGACTTGAGGTCCGCAGGCTACGTGCTGGAACATATCCGGACTTGAGGTCCACAGGCTACGTGCTGGATGATATCCGGACTTGAGGTCTACAGGCTACGTGCTGGAAATATATCCGGGCCTAAAGTCCCGCAGGCTTTGTGCTAGTAACTGGACTCGGGTTTTAAAACCTAGCAGGCTTAACGTCGGTGATTCAAGTAAGATTATGAATTTGAATATTCGAAGAAACCACTATTGATTATGTATGATACATTAAGATGGCCAGGTACATATTATGTACCCATATGTAAATTGATTTTTAAAGCAAGCTATTATTATCAATATATATATATGTGGATGATTATCGTATCTACGAATAAGAGAATGGCCTATTCAGTTGATGTTCATTATTATATGAAAGTATATGTCTAAATTTAATTGTATGAGCCAAATAGTATAGTAAAAAAAATATGCTAAAAATCTCTTGAGTATTTATATATATATTCGGCCAATAAGTCTTATAACTAGTGTGCTTCTGTATAATTGGCCAAATGATTTACAATTTGAATATGAACTTTGTGATACTTAATGCTTGATTTTAATGACAGCTTTAATTGTTTGAAATGCTTAAAACTTACTAAGCATAGAAATGCTTACTTGGTTGCTTAAATTTTCTGTTTTATAGATCTCGTTCGTTAGCTACGGTCTCGGGGATCTCAAAGTCGAAGTCACCCATACTATCTAAGCCCATTCGGTACTCTAGTAGTTAAACTTTGATAATGGCATGTATAGGCTTGACTTTTTGTTGTTAAATATGTATCTTTTTGATGATGTATATATGTATAGCCATGCGAAAATGGCTTGTTAAGTTACTATATGTATTCCACATAGTTAATATGAATGTGTGGTTGATATTCGATTAATCTTTTCAATGTTTTGATGTGAATTGAACTTAAGAATGAATCAATATACTCATTATCTCGAGATGACTCTTTTATAGGTGTGCCAATGGAAGTTATTCAAATAAAGTAACTGGAATTTTGTGCTTGTATAGTAATACTCTTTAACCCTCTGGCGACGGGTACGGGTTACGGGTGTTACAGGACATGCTCGTATCCTCAGCCCGTGTAACTCTCTGTTTATGACGTTATATACTAAATGAGGTCACATGACCAAGGTATACGCCCGTGTGCTTAGGCCGTGTGGACGATTGAATTCCATAATTTTTCACAAAATAGGTGCAGACTTCATAGGCTAGGGCACACGCCCATGCCCCAAGACCGAGTCCCTCACATGGTCGTGTCTCGTACTCGTGTACACAATACTGAGCATTTTGTTACTAAAATTAAGGTGAGGAGACACACAGTCAGATCACACGCCCATGGGGGCAGACCATGTGTCACACATGGCCCAAACACATGCCCATGTGTCTACTCGTGTGGACAATTTTGAGGCTATTTTCCAAGCCATTTGCCACCATTATATACTCAAACACATGTATAACTTCAAAGGCACTTAACAAGGTATAATTGAGTAATTAGACACGTTCAAACAAGTCATGATCATGACAATATCATATCAACTAGTACATACACAAGACACCACACTTTGTCAAGCCTAAGTCTACAAATTCTCATGCATTAAGAATTATAAGTTTACTTCCATTTGACACATTGGGACCTTAGTTATCATCATACCAACACATCTCAATTAAATCAACAAGCATTCATAACCAATAACATAATCCATCATATACACAATCACAAACCACATCTCAAAGGCATAGGCACATGCATGGATGTATCAATAGGCTTACAATCCAATAATCAATATAAGCCATATCTCATAATGAATCATCAAATCATTATGAGCCAACACACTTGGCCAAATTAATATGACATGTAAACAAAAAGACCAAGTTACCTATACATGCCATACTCAAAATGTGAAATCATGAATACCCAAAGGATTAATTTGATAGTGTAAATCGAGCTCTGACGTCCTTCGATTCCCAAGCTAGTTTGGCGATACTATAAGAAAATAGAAAGTAAGGGGAGTAAGCATAAAGCTTAGTAAGTTCACATGCATTAATAAACAATATTAAGCAACATTTAGCATGAATATTATACAATTTAACTTAACATAAATCACATATTTATCATCACAGTTTCATAAGCATAACTTTATCATTCTTAGTCTTACCAAAAGCTCATCACTTAACAAGCTCATTCTTATGAGTTTTTTGTACATACTTGAACCAACTCGTGACTTAACATACTCTTTCTCATTTTTGACATACCCGTTGAACTCTTGGAATACTAAACGGATAGACGGAAGGTCCTTGTACACAAGTGCCACATATGTAGCCAAAGCTACCTCATATTTCATATCACATAAAGGCTCGCTCTCGAGCTAATCACGGGTCTGCTCACACAAGTTGATGGTCAAGACGTAGCTACATGAGTTGCTCGCACAAGCTGTTAGGTATCTGCAATACATGATGGACTACCTAGCCACTAGTAGGACATACATAACCAGCACCCAGATTACATAATCATATATATCACATGGGGTCCTAGTGACATGTCACTCGTATCCTATTATATTCCTAAGGTTCAAACGAGATTTTCTCTCTCTTGTCGGAACTTGTCAAATGTGTTCATCGAATCAATTATACAATTCATACAATATTAATGCATTAAGAATATGATCATAATATTGTATTATTTATATATGAGCTTTCCTCGGTACAAAATATGGCTAACTAATTCAATTTAGTCCATAACCTTATTCTTTCCCCAGTCTAGGTCCGAACTCCATTTTTCTTGATCAATAGCAAATTTAGCTCATTTAATTATCAAATTGTTCAAATCAGTCCAAAAACCATACTTTGGAAAAATTACAATTTTCCCCTAAACTTTCACATATTTACAAATTAGTCTTAGGTTCATAAAATGAAATGTACTCATTTTCTTTGTTACCCAAGCCTAGCCAAACCTATATCATGCTTATACCAACCCACATTTTTCATCAAATCACATTTCTACCACCCATTTTTACAACTTTTACAAACAAGCCCTTTTTAGGTGTTTTCATTGAAAACCACTTAGTAAAATATGTTCATCACATATCAAACTTTCATAATCTACCATAAAACATCAACATACATGCATGTCACACATGGGTCAAACCCTAGACATCAACTCTAGCTCAAATAAATGGTAGAAATGGCTAGATAGGTTGATAGCAACTTCAAAAATATAATGAACATTAAAAATGGGGTTAGAATGGACTTACAATTGAGCTTGGAAGTGACCAAAACCCTAGCTATGGAGACTCCTCAATTTTCGACACCAAGGGGAGAAGATGAGCATAATTTTGGCTTTATTTTCCCATTTAATTCTTTTATTAATCAAATGACCAAAATGCCCTTTTTACTAAACTTTGAAATTTTACCTATTCATGTCCATTTTTTCCATAAAAATAGAAATAGGTGAAATTTCTATTTGGGGACCTCTAATTAATAATTCGTAGCTAATTCATGCTCCAAGCTTCTAGAATCACATATTTTGCAACTTTTGCAATTTAGTCCTAACTTTCAAATTGGACACTTTGATAATAAAATTTCTTGATGAAACTTTTACACAACCATGCAAACATGTCATAGACCTCAACATCATCATAAAATAATTATTTATACTTTGGATTTATGGTCTCGAAACCACTATTCCGACTAGACCCGAAATCAAATGTTACAGGATACGAGTGACATGTCACTAAGAACCCCATGTGTATATGTGTTTTTGTAATCTGGGTGCTGGTCTCGTACGTCCTACTAGCAGCTGGGTATTCTGGCATATGTTGCGGATACCTAACAGCTTGTGTGAGCAGCACTACGTAGCTACGTCCTGACTGACAGCTTGTGTGAGCAGGCCCTTGAATAGCTTGAGAATGAGCCTATATGTGTTATGAGATATGAGATAGCTTTAGCTACATATATGGCACTCATGTGCAAGATTTTCCAACTGTCCGATAATATTCCAAGTGTTCAACGGGAATGTTAAAGATATGAAAGGATGTGATTATGTTACGAGTTGGTACAGGTATGTACATAGAACTCATAAGTAATAAACTCGATGGGTGATGAACTCTTGATAAGGTTGTGATTGAACAAGTTATGACTATGAGACTTAAGTAACATTTATGCTATCTCATTTTATATAAATTGTATGAATAAGATGTTGTTAAGATGCATATTATTTGCATATGAATTACTAAGCTATATAGCTTACTCTCCGTTTTTTCCCTTGTCTTTTAGTGTCACCAATCTAGCTCGAGTTAGAAGACCGTCAGAGATCCATTCACTCTATCAACAATTATTTTGGTATTAATGAAATCAACATTTTGAGTTATGGCATGTATAGGGGACTTAGTCATTTTCTTATGTGTCGTAATTGATTTGGCCAAATGTGTTGGCTTATATTGGTTAAAAGTTCATTTTGTATAAGGCCATTGGAAATGTGCCAATATTGGTTACAAGTATATTCATATAATGATGTCTTTCATGAATGATGTGTTGATGTCTTGGTTGTGGATGTTTGGTTGTATGTATATGTTTGGATTGGTGTTATGTTATGTTGTGTAGGTGTGTGCATTAAAGGGTGGCAAAATGGCTTGGTAAATAGCCTTATTTTTTTCCACATGGGTAGACACACGGGCGTGTGTCTAGGCCATGTGCGACACACGGCTTGCCCACAGGCATGTGTTTAGGCCATGTGTCCCCTGCACCTTAATTTTGGGAAACAGAATGCTCAGAATTAAGCACACGGGCAGAGACACGGGCGCGTGTCTCAGTCGTGTGGACGACCCGGCCTCGAACACGGGTGTGTGCCCTAGCTGTGTGAAGTTTGCACCTATTTTATGAAAATTAATTTTCCACACGGCTTAGCACACGGGCGTGTGACTTAGTCGTATGATCTCAATTTGTTCTTGGGTTACAAGTCAGTGAGTTACACGGGGTCCGGACACGGGCGTGTGTAGCCACACGGCCTACCCACATGAGCGTGTCCCATATCCACACAGGCATATGACCCTTGCTTAGTGTAAAATTTTCTAAAGTTCTCGGTTTAGTCTCAAACCAATTCCAATGCACGGTATGGGCCTCGCAGGCTCGTATTAGGGACTTTATGACTAAATGCAAATGGTTTTAATTTGGACGTAAATTCATGACTCAAAATTGTATGGTTGTTCGTGTGATAAGTTCGGTAATACCTTGTACCCTGTTCCGGCATTGAATGTGGGTAAGGAGTGTTACAATGATATAGCAAATTCTTAGATAAGTTTTGGGCATAGTCTACCCTGCCCGAAGATAATGATAAGTATAGTGAGTATGAAATAAGTTATTAAGTCTGGTAATAAGGTAAGTGAAGATGTTAAGGATGATGTAAATGTAAGGTTTAAGAAAGGATATAGAAGGTAAAGAGATGTTAAGTATAACACACACAAGAGAAGAAAAATGGTTCTGAAGAAAAAAAGATGGTAGCCTTAGTATAGTATTCGCCGACAAAGAAAAAAAGTCAATAAGTACACTAAGGATGTGCTAAACAACATATGCAACATAGAATGTATTTTAAGGTTTAGCTCACTAAGTTCTTACAAACTTAATAAAGTTGTTTATGTTTTCAAGTATATAAAGGAATAAGCGTAGAGAGACAATGCCAAGGCTATGCCAAGGAAGTGGTGTGCTTGGCTGTTTTCCATACTAAAGGAAACAAGTGGCGCATCAAAGTTTACGCATCAGTCATTTGAGTAGACATTCAACATGTTTATAGCTAAAGTATTGCGCCTAGATAAATAGACAGCACACCAAGTTGTACACCGTAGACTAAGATAGAAAGTAGGAAAGTCTAATGTTTTATTGAGTTGTAGATGTAACCATACAATGTACGCTACAAGAGATTCTATTACTCCCATAAAGAGAAGTTTACATTAATGAATAAAAAAAAAAGAGAGGAAATTTTCAATTACATATGTAATAAGGATGTAACACTCAAAATCTTGATCCGGTAGATCGGGTTGGATCGAGGGCATTACATAAATCTTGATAGAAATTCCTGATAAAGTAATAAATATATGCATTCCCTTATGGTGGTTCTAGGTGCGACACATCACCAAAATTGGCCACAAAGGGGATTGTTTTGAGAGGCACCAAAAAAATTTATTTTAGGGTTGATAAGAACCTATTTTAGACTTGAAAATAAAAGTAAATTTAGGTTGGAATAATTATATTAAATCGAATTTAGGGCTTAAAACGACAACCACAAAAAGAAAGGTTGTAGGGCCGACAAGCACCACCAATGGTGGTTGTTTTTGGGGCCGCTTTAGGAGTTGCTTTAGGAGCTCAATAAAAATTATTTTGAAGGCTGAAAATTTATCATTTAAATTATTAAAAACTCATCAAAATTCCAAATCTAGAACAATGGGTCATTTACAAATAAAAAAGAAAAAAAGAGAGAGAAAAAGACACTTACTTGAGAGATAAGAAAAGGGGCGACAATGGTGATCTTAGTGGCAACTATGGTGGCTTACTTTTGAGTGGTAAAAGTGATAGATTTGAGGCTAGAAAATTAAGGCAAAATGACAACAACGGAAAGGAGGAGAATGGTGCAAAAATCCACTGTTAATGAAGGAAGGATGGGCAGCAAAGAAGGGGGTTTTGGTTGGCGGCATAATGAAGGAGAGGAGAAGAAAATTGAAAGAAGAAGAAAAGAGAAGAGGAAGAGACGACTAGGACTGAAAATAAAAGACTAAAGTCTAAATTAAGTGAAAAGTGCTATTTATACCTAGATTAATAGGAATGTGTGACATAAAAATAAGGGGAAGGAGAAAATCTAACAAAATTAAGCTATTTTGTAAGGAAATAGAATCAAACTTGAGTCCTTGAGCTATTTGCATTGTCTCATTATTTTTTTTTTATCACTAAACTAATGGCTGATTTTTTATACAATTTTACATTCTTTAAAAAATATTTGGGATGTTACAAAATTAGAGTGATTAAAACTTTTCACAGGAGGACTCGCAATAAATTCACTAGCGCTAGATAGTACTCACTGAATTCGAATGATTGGAACTATCGAAAGTTGAATTTAACTATCTTAAAAGTTCATGAGTCTAATCGACTTTTTAATATTTTAATAATATTAATTTTAATTAATTAAAATATCAATTCAAATTCGAGGATAAATAATCTAATTTGAAGAAGGTATTTTTATAGACCATTGAGAATATTCACTTCATTGAAAAAGAAAAAAGAAATTCATTTAACTTTTTTCGGGTTTCATAATTATAATAAAATTTCAGTTAATTTAAAATTTTGAATAAAATAAATTGGCAGATAGTAATCTTATTTTTAAAAATTTACATTCAAAACAAGTTATCACTTTATTTTTATCAAAAAATTAAATATTCAAATTATTATACTTAATTTTTATTCAAAATTATTATTAAATAATATAAAATATTATATTAATAAAATTAAACTTATGAAGTAAGTAATTTTCATTAACATATTAAACAGTTTTATAATATACATTCAGTAGTTATAAATTTTTGTATTAAAAATTTTATAATTAATTTTTTTAAATTATCAAACAACATCTATTTTAAAAAACTTAAATAAATTAACTTAAATAATTCGAATTTTATATTAAATCCAGCTTAAAGATTTTAAATATAGAATTTCATCAAGCTCGAAAGTAACGCGTCAAATATTAAATTTTAAATTGAAAAGATTTTTCTCAAACTGATTAAAATAAGTAATTGGAAATCTAGAACAACAAAGTTAGAAGCTGTAAACCTCATTATGGCGCTATGGACTTTTATTTGGTGATAGAACTTTAGTGGAATTCACCCATCTTAGTTTGATAATCACTTTGAATTTTAAAATAATATTATTTTTCTACTTTTCCATTTTTTAAATATTTTAAAGATATTTTTAGTTGACCGAATATTACATTATGTTACATAATATTATATTCTGAAATAAGATTACGTTATTTGAAATTTTACATTCTGATCATTTTTTAATTTTATATTTTCAAATAGTATCAAAATGTTGTAATATAAGATGTAATACATCTCATCCTTTAAGTTATCTTAGATTATATGTGTAATATTAAATTTTAGATCAATTTATCTATTATTTTAATTATTTTAATCAATTTAAGTTTTCTTTCTCAAATAAAATTCAAGACTAAATAAAAATAAAAATATTTTTTTAATAACAGTGAAACGCTAGACATAATATTTTAATATTATATTTATTATATTTATTTTAATAATTTATTTACTGGTATTATATTAATTATAATTATAGTTAGCGATGCAATCACTTTTTATGAATTATTATTATTATGATAGATAAGTTTATTCCAACATCATATATATATATATCATATTAAAATATATACTGTAATAAAAAGTAACATTTGTAATAACTTATCATAATTTTTATGGAAATCGAGACTAAAATTATTAAATAAATTAAACTTGTTAAAAAATACAAATTTTATATAGATAAGTTAGTAAATTTTGCTTCTACATATTCTTACTTTTCATATAATCAATCATCTTAATCTTATACTTCAGCCAAATGAATCAAATAAAGTAATATAATATAATATATCACTTGAAATTTTACATTTTTATAGTCTTATTATCAAATATAATCTTACATTCCTAGAACCGAATAATTCTCAAATATAATATTACTTTAGATTGGATTTCGTTATTCAAATTTCCAATATTGCTATCACTTTTTTTCAATTTAATTTCTTTTGCGTTATAGACCTAATTTTTGTAGAACAAGACAATGACCACACCTGTTTCTAAATAGAAAATAATAAAAAGAGAGGTAGTTTTTAAAAAAGAATATTAAATTAATATTGATAGCTACTTTCAGCTTTAAATTTGTAAGTACAAAACCATGTCTTTTGGATGCTAAAAGTTGACAAAACAATGACTAAAACAACGTTCTTTGCTTTAATGCTAGGCTTAGTCTAGTAAATTAGTGGGTAAGACAAATTTTCTTGATAATACTAACTTGGATACATTTAGAAACATAAAAATGGATGACGTTGTAAAATATTTAATTGAAGGGAAGGGCATATGGAACCATCGACCAGATAACGAATTACCTACAAATTTTAATCAAGCAATTATATTTCCAATTGCAAAAATGTGGATGCTGTTCTTATGCACTCATATTTCACCTGCTTTAAACATATCTAACATTAATACTTTCCGAGCTACTCTGTTGTATGGTGTCTTGCAGAGAAAACATATATGTGTTGAGAGATGGATCTATAGAAACATGAAGTGATGTATTGGTGGCCAAAAGGTCAGGGTTTTCTTCCCCCACTTGTAATGACACTATGTAAAAGAGCTAGAGTTCCAATGGAAGAAAATGAGCAATTTATTAAACTGACAAGGAGCTTAATTGGAGATTCCATATACACCCATTATGTCGAGCTTCATTGAAAGCAAATCATAGAGTGGAACCAACGAAGAAAACAAAAGATGGATGTCCCCACATCATTGAAGAAGAAGCCAACATCAAAAGCTCGAAAAGGAATGTAGAACAAAGACCCGTCATTAAGGAGTTTGCGCGGTAAAACAATATCAGAAAACCAAATTACTTGTCAAACATGTATACATCTGGATCAATACATACTAGATCCGATGAGCAAAGGAGTGAAAATGAAGAAGAGGCCGTCGAGCATGATATTCAAGAGGAGGAGGATGATTACGAGGATGCATTACAGTCGCAATATTTTATGCCAAAGGGACCTATAATCCGTAGCCCAACCCGATAGGCACACTTGTCAGGTGGAGGCTCCTCTCGAGGTTACGTCTTAGTAAAAGGGAAGGCACCAATAGAGAGGGCGATCACTCCATTTTGATGATTTTGATGATGAATGACTTTTAATTTTTAATTTTGGGATTGTAAACAATTAATTTGGATAATTTTTAGTTTATGGTTTTAGGAGTAGGATTAACAGTAGATTTTAGATAGTTGTTTTCTTTTCTATTTCAAGTTTTCTGTGTAGGAACCCCACATAAAAGAAGAACGACAATTTTGAGCTTTCAACAAAAAAAGAAGGGAGCACCCACCATTAGATTATGATAATGTCACAATAAATTAGGTAACTTCTTTCCTTATCCATTCAGGGGTTGCACATTAGGGACAATGTGCTATCTAAAGTGTGGGAGTAACATAGGAATTTTTTTTATGCTTTTTTTTATTTTTTATTGTCAAAGTGTGCTTGAGCTTGTAGACATACAAGTGATTGGTTAGGAGCATGTATATAGGTTGATTGTATTTACTATAAATTTTGCATAATAGTGGATGATTTTAAATTTTGAATTATTAAACTACTAAGTTCTATATATTACGTTGAAATAGGTTAGCCAATTTGTGCGAAACAAAAGAAAATTTCAAAAACAATCAAAACGAGTAGAAAAAGTACGTGAAAACAAAAGCATTGTGAGTGAGATGTATTGAAAAAGATCAAAGGTGACAAAGTCCAAAAATTAGAAGAAAAAAAAACTCAGTCATTAGTGCACAAAAACTCATGAACTAGCCGTAGTTGCTTTATTACACTATAACTTCCTACGTAGAGAAATAAGGAAGGTGAAAGAAAAAGTAATAAGGCAGTGAGTGGGCAAGGGTTATTAAGGGGGAGAATAGGGAACACTACGATGAGCCAAACTACTTTCGTGCTTGAAACTATTTTGATGCTTCTTGATTTTGATTTCTATAACTATCCCAAGCCTCAGAATGTTACAAGTCGAAAAACCCTATGTGACCTAGGTAAATTTACTCATGAATTGATGTCATATTAGGTAATTATGACAACAACTATTTGTATTATGCTACGATAATCAAATTGTCTATATGATTTATTGATGGATCCCTATATTTGAGGACCTTATTGTCTACTAAACTTAGGTGTGTGTTACTGAAACTGGTAACTTCTTTACATATAATGGCAGGATTATGTGTAAATATGAATATGCCTAGTTATATGTTCCAAAACCAATCTTTTTATCATACTTGCTAAAGTGTCATCTTTTATTTCAATTCTAGTTTTCCTTGCTTAAGGACAAGCAATGACTTAATTGTGGGGGAGTTTGATCTTCCGTAATTCAGTATAGCAAATTAAACTAGTTTTCATACTTAAAGGGCTTAAGTACAAGCAACTCTATTATGTTTTAGTTTTTTTTTAGCTATAATTTAATAAAAAGTGTAAATAAAGTCATTTTATGACCTTAGGGGTCGAATGAGGCCTAAGGGTGAGCTAACATATTTAGTGAGTGCGTAAGACACCATTCAAAGGAAAAAGAGCTCAAGGTTAGTTGCCATGTTGCAACACAAAGGTCCAATGTTGCAACAAAAGGAATAGAATACAAGAATACCAATATTGTCTTTAGTGTTGTGACATAACCAGAGGATGTTGCAACACACCTTTGAAGCTGAGTCTGAGCCAAGTCAAATTGCCTCGCCACACAAGCATTAGGTGTCGCAATACCGGTACTGTACGAGAAGAATTACGAGCGAGGGGATTTTTTTGTAATTTTAGGTCTGCACAATGAAAATTAACACAAAAACATCAGCCAACCTAGGGCTAAATACGACAACCAACCCTAAATATATAAATAATCTCTTTAAACACTTGTTGAATGATAACTTTCATAGTTTAGAATTTTCTTTGTAATTTTAGTTCCAGTTTTATTTTCTTTAGGCTTTATATTTATTCTCAATTATTTCAGTTCGTGTTCTTCGGAGAACTTGATTTGTAAATGTGATCAAACTCTTGTGAATTTCTGCACTTTCATCCATCAAATATAATCAGAATTCTCTTAAACCTTATTCTTGATTTTTTTTTCATTATGCTTATCTTATTTGTCAAGTTTATTGTGTTTATGGATTCCATGAGGAACTAATCCCCTTATGGGGGGACTTAGTGAGTGAAGGTGTGATTAATTAATTACTATGTAGCATTTTTTTAGCAGATCAGTTGTTTGGGAGAGGAAAAACTTAAACCCTAGGCTTGACGACCCTAGGAAGTCATTTAGGTGGGAATTAACCCAAAATTGGTATGACCTATCTGTGAACATCTTAGCCTCAAATCGGTCTGGACTATGAGGTCAAGAGATAAGTAGTTCTTTTCAACTTGTTAGTTTAGTGGAAGATCGAGAGATCCTGCTAGGGTAACGACTAGTTGATTGAATAGAAACCCGAAGTAGGAATTAGTTATGACCACCGAAGTGATCTAATCACCCATGTTTAGATTTAGTTAAGTTTAGATTTCAATCATTCGAAGTTCACTTATTTTTGTAATTTTTATTTCTTTATTATAAAAACCTAAAGAACCTTTATTTATGTTTAATCGTAATATGATTTATTCAAAATACTAATTAGATCTATTTGCGTCTAGGTTAGAGCTATTTTAGTTTTCACCTCCTTTGGGTACGATCTTCAGAGTACTCACCTACTTCGTTGTAAAAACTATATTACAACTTGACCCGTATACTTTTGGACACCACTTTAATTACATATCTCTATTTGTAGCATTCACACTGTGGATGTTAGTACGTCCGAAGGCGGTCAATAACTCTTTCAGATTGACCATCGGTTTGAGGATGAAATGCAGTACTGAATTAAAGCTTAGTTCTCAATAATCTACATAGTTGCTTCCAGAATCTTGAAGGAAACCTTGAATCTCTATCTGAAACTATGGTAGATTGGATTTCATGCAGTCGTATTATCTTAGAAATATAAAGCTCAGCTAACTTTTCTAGAGAATAATTAGTATTCACTGATAAAAAATAAACTAATTTCTAAAGCTCAGCTAACTTTTCTAGAGAATAATTAGTGTTCACTGACAGAAAATAAACTAACTTAGTAAATCGATCTACTAACACCTAAATTGAATTTTTCTTTGAAGGACTGACGGGTAGTCCTGAGAAAAAGTCCATGGTGATTATATCCCACTTCCACTCTGGTATCTCTAAAGGATACAACTTACCCTAGGGAACTTGATGTTCTGCTTTGACTCTTTTACAAGTCAAAAAGTTGAAACATACTTTGTGATTTCTCTTTTCAACCTAGGCCACCAATATAAGCTTTTTAGATATTTAAACATCTTGATACTTTCTAGATGGAGTGAGAAGGGTCTCTAATGAGCTTCTCTTAACAATTTTTTCCTCAAGTCATTTCCAGCTAGTACAAACATTCTTCCCATGAATCTCATTTCACCATTTTTACCTAGACTAAAATTTATTGCTTTGCCAGACATCATTCATTGTTTATACAAATCACACTGTGCATCTTTCATTTGCTCAACCAAAATTTGAGAAAGAAAAGTTGGCTTAACAATTAATTCTACCAATAGTGATCCATCATTAACCACACTCATTCTTGCTCGTAGCAATGTAAATGATGCCACTGTTTTTCTACTTAAAGCATCAGCCATAACATTTGCTTTACCAGGATGATACTCAATGGCCAAATCACAGTCCTTTACCAATTCCATCCAACGCCTTTGAAATAGTTTCAAATCTTTTCATGTCATCAAATATTTTAAGCTCTTATGATCAGAGAGCACATGACACTTTTCTCTATACAAATAATGTCTCCATAACACCAACACCATATTTGCAGATTCCAAATCATAAGTTGGATAGATCTTCTCATGAGGTTTAAGTCGGCGTGATGCATAAGCTATAACCTTAACCTTCTACATAAGCACACATCCAAGCCCATTCAAAGATGATTAGTATAAACTATATACTATATACCAGACTTTGGTTGTGCAAAAACTAGAGCTTTAGTCAAAAATGCTTTTACCTTATCGAAACTTTGTTGACATTTAACAGTCCACTCGAACTTTTCTTTCTGTTTTAACAGTAAAGTAAGAGGTGTAGCTATCATTAAAAAGCCTCTCATAAATCTTTTGTAATAGCCTGCTAACCCCAGAAAGTTGCGGACTTTAGATGCATTTTTCGGCATATTCCACTCAACTAATGCTTTTACCTTATTAGGATCTACTTTAATACCTTCAACAGAGATCACATAACCCAGAAAATGTACTTCTCTCAGCCAAATTCATATTTATTGAACTTAGTACACAACTGATTATCACGTAAGGTTCTTAGCAAAATTCTCAAATATTTCTCATTATCAGCTTCATTTTTACAGTAAACCAAAATATAATTAATAAAAAATACTAAAAATTGATCCAAATATGGCTAAAATACTCTGCTCATCAAGCCCATAAATACTGTAGATGTATTAGTAAACCAAAGGGCATCACTAAAAATTCATAGTGACCATACCTCTATCGAAAGATAGTTTTAGACACATCATCACCTTTAATTTTCACTTGGTAATATCCAAACCTTATATCAATTTTAGAGAAAATTGTAGCCCCACATAATTGATTAAACAAATCTTCAATTTTGGGTAGAGGATACTTATTCTTTATCATTACTTTGTTCAACTGACGGTAATCTATACATAGGCACATTTTCCCATCTTTCTTCTTCATAAACAGAATTGTCACACCCCATGGTGACACACTTGGTCTTATAGAACCCTTATCCAATAGATCTTACAACTATGTTTTCAGCTCTTTTAATTCTAACAGTTCCATTTTCTAAGGAGTACAAGGGATAAGTGTTGTACCAGGTTCCAACTCAATTGAAAACTTTACATATCTCTCAAGTGGTATCTTTGGAAGCTCTCCTAAACACACATCTGGAAATTCTCTTACCACTGGAACTTGACTAACTTCCTTGATTCAAATGAATCCATTATGTATGTCAAATAAGCATTTATGCCCTTAACAATCCACTTTCTGGCAAATATAACAAAAAATATCTTGTTCACCAAACTAGTCTGTATGTCAAGCATCAATACTTCTTTACCTTTAGCAGTTATCAAACGTACACCTCTAACATGATAGTTTACCATAGAATTATGTCTAGTCAGCCATTCCAACCCCAAAATAGCATCAAATTCATGAAAACTCAATAACAACAAGTTTATAAAAAACGTGTGTTCACCAAACACCAATAGGCAATTCTTCATAATCTTATTCACTATAGTACTCTAACTCAGTGGATTAGTTACTAACACATTCATTTTAGAATATACCACTTCAAGAATTAGACCCTCTACAACCTTAGTACAAATATATGAATGAGTGGATCTTGGATCTATTAAATTTCCCTGTTATATCTTCTGCCAGATTAGCATCATCATTTACTTTCATTACATATGCTCGGGCTGACATTCCAGAACTTGGCTTACTAAATTTTTTTCTTGGTGTTCTTTATACTGAACCAGACTTTGAAGCCATTCTAGATTTGTTCTCTTACTAAAACTTCTGAGGTCCTCAAATAGACTGCTCTGTGATTGCTTTTATCTTGGAGGGACAATCTTTAACCATATGATCCTTGGATCCACGTCCAAAACATGCCCTTAAATGCCTCCAGCATTCTCCAACATATTTTCTATCAAAGTGTTCACATTTAAGATTTCTTATCACTCTAGACCCACCAAAACTTGACATTAATATGGTTGGTCTATTAAATTCTTCACGCCTAAAACTTGTAGGCTATGAATCTCTTCTTGAAGTTGAAAACAATTGATCTCTAGGCTTTTTAAACTTGTTGGAGGTGGAGTACAAATCATTCCCCTCTTTATCTATTCTCTTTCTAAATTTATTCTTTTATCTCTAATAATAGTTTCCATCTTTTGAGCCTTGGCTGTCATGACTACTAAACTTTTACATTCAAAAGTTGTTGCCAATGTAGGAATTTTATCTTTTAGAAGTTTCATTCAATTATCTCTTTAGGAGTCACACTAATTAATATTTTCTACCATTGATAAGCATCTCTTTCTAGCAAAGATATAACACATAAGAGATTGTCTTCTGGTGTAAACTTCAATTCTTTTATCACTCTGCATACACGAGATAACCATTGCTCAACCACATTAAGATTATCACTTTTATCCCAAAAAAACTCCTTAGCACCTTTTTTTTACAAATTTCTTTCATAAGGTCAACTCTTGATGGAGTCACAATAAGTACTTGTGGGGCAGGTTGTGCTTAGTAAATCACTTCAGGCTATGGTTGTTGAGGCTGTTGTGGCTGAGGCATTTGATTATTCCCCATAAATTGATCAAATATCTATGCCATCATTGTGAAGAAAACATTTCTAAAAGCGCTTCTACCAGCACCCATACTATTTCTAGGGGTTTGCTTTTAAGCAACATGAGGCATATAACTTTTTATTTCCTCTCCAATGACTTCCATTGATCCTTCTTACATATTTCTTATATCACTACAAGAAAATTCAAATTAGTTCAAACAATAAGGACTAAGTAATGCATGATGGAGTATGACATTGCCTTTGATTTTCCAATGGCATACCATGCATGATAGGGCGTGACATAGCCTTTTATTTTCTAGGAATCAACTCAATCTTGGCTCTAATACCAAACTTGTAACACTCTAAACCCGATCCTATAATAGGATCTGAGTATAATGAGTCACTACATGAAAACAAACTAACTTTAAAACATTTCGACGGAAACTTTAAATAAATCTTATAGAGTTGTAGATATAAAACATATTTTAGTTGTTATTTTACTAAGGTGAAAGAAATATCATCAATTTAAAAATAATAGACAAGTCACATGGCATATAAGTTAAAATATGGTAACTTCGTAAGTAAATTGTATTATTTGAAACCAAATACTAGTACTTCATACAAATCTCATCAAAATAGAGTCTTAAAAAAAGTTATTTATATAATTTTGTTTCGAAATTGTAACATCCTGATTTTGGGCCTAGTCAAAATAGTAGTTTCGAGACCATAAATCCAAAGTAGAAATAATTATTTTATGAATTTGTTGAGGTCTATGATATGTTTACATGATTGTATGAAAGTTTCATTAAGAAATTTTGTTGATAGAGTGTCCAATTTGATTTTTAGGACTAAATTCCAAAAGTTGCAAAATATGTGATTCTAGAAGCTTTAAGCATGAAATAGCTATGGGTTATTAATTAAAGGTCCTTAAATAGCAATTTGACCAATTTCTATTTTTATGGACAAAAATGGGCATGACTAAGTAAAATTTGAAATGTTAGTAAAAAGGGCATTTTAGTCATTTGGTTAATAAAAGAATAAAAAGGGAAAATTAAGTCAAAATTTGCTCCTCTTCTCCATGCCATAGCCAAAATTCCTAAAGTCACCATAGCTAGGGTTTCTTCAACTTTCAAGCTTGATTGTAAGTGCATTCTAGCCCCTTTTTAATGTTCTTTACATTTTTGAAGCTGTTATCAACCGATCTAGCCATTTCTACCATTTAGTTGAGCTAGAGTTGATTTCTAGGGTTTGACCCATGTGTGAAATGCATGTATTTTGATGTTTCATGGTAGATTATGAAAGTTTGATGTGTGATAAACATCTTTTACTAAGTGATTTTTCATAAAAACACCTAAAAAGGACCTATTTGTAAAAGTTGTAAAATGTGTAGTAAAAATATAATTTAATGAAAATTGTGGGCTAATATGAGCATGATATAGGTTCGACTAGGCTTAGGTAACAAAGAAAATGAATACATTTCACTTTACGAGCCTAAGGACTAAATTGTAAATATGTGAAAGTTTAGGGGCAAAATTGCAAAATTGTAATTTTGCCAAAGTATGGTTTTTGAGCTGATTTGAACAATGTGATAATTAAATGAGCTAAATTTGCTATTATAGATCGAGAAAAACGAAGTCCGGACCTAGACTAAGGAAAGAACAATGTTATAAACTAAATCGAATTAGTTAGCCATATCTTGCACCGAGGTAAGTTCGTGTGTAAGTAATGCAACTTATATTATGTATTTAATATTTTTTTATTTCATGACTTGTACACTTATCATTATGGATTCGTTCGGCAAAGATTCGATACAACGAAATTCTTGGCTGAACCCTAGAAATACTTAAATACAAATGTCATGACATTAGGGTTATGAGTTTACGTGTAAGACCATATCTGGAATATAGCATCATTATGAGATTTCATGTAAGACCATGTCTAGGACATGGCATCGATACGAGAATTGTGTAAGACCATAGCTGGACTATAGACATCGATATGAGATCCCATGTAAGACTATATCTGGGATATGGCATTGGTATGGTTCTATGTATATGTGATTCCCGAGTATCATTTAGTCTTCCAAGTGGCTCAACAGGTGATTTAAAGATTATGTCAAAGATGTGATAGGTTATGATTATGTGATGAAGTGGTACAGGTACGTACGCAAGACTCATGAGAAATGATTTCGGTTTAAAATGCATTATTGGTAAGGATGCAAATGAGTAAGATAAGTCTATGATCACTTGATGATTTTGTGCTAATTTACATTATGTTATGTGTATGTTATTGTATTTTTAAAGTTGATTATTATTTACATACTAACTTACTAAGATTAAAGCTTACCTCCCTTTCCTTTTCATTTTTTATAGTGTCACCAAGCTAACTCAGGGATCGAAAGTAGTCGCAGCATCGATCACACTATCAATTTGATCATTTGGGTATAATTGGTTTAGTTATTTTGAATATGGAATGTATAGGGACTTGGTCTTTTTGTGATATGTGTCATTATTGATTTGGCCAAATGTGTTGGCTTGTAATGGTAATTGATTCATTTTGTAAATGACCATTTCGTATTGGCTAATATTGGTTAAGTATATATACATATGATGATGCCTTCCATGGATGTGGTTATTGCATGATTTGTGATGATAAGCATGAGATGTTGTATGTGATAGAAATTAGCATGAAATTAATGTGTGGATGTCTTGGTTATGGCTGAATTGGTAGTGTGTATATGCTTGGATTGGTATTGTTTGATGTTGTGTAGGCTGGTGCAAGTAAGGGTGGCAAAAAGGCTTGGTAAATAACCTTATTTTTGTTCACACGGATAGACACATGGGCATGTGTCTAGGTCGTGTGTGGCACACGGCTTGCCCTATATGTGTGTGATCCGACCGTGTGTCCCTTGTATTGTAAATTTTAGCTTCGAATTAGCCACACGGGCAAAGACACGGCCGTGTGTCTCAGCCATGTGAAGGACACGGCCCAGGGACATGGTCGTGTGCCCAGGGCGTGTGAATTCTGCACCTATTTTAAGGAAAATTATGAAATTAAATCGCCTATACGACCTAGCACACGGACATGTGCCTTGGCCATGTGACCCTAATTTGTTGATGACGTCATAAACAAAGAGTTACACGGGCTCAGGATAGGGCATGTCCCAAGCCACACGGGCGTGTGAGACCACACGGCCTACCCACACGGGCGTGTAACCCTCCAAACCATGAAAATTTTCTATGTGTTGTAAAAAGTTTGAAAGTTCTCGGTTTAGTCTGGAAACGCTTCCAAAGCATGTTTTCGGTCTCGTAGGCTCATTTAAGGGACGATATGAACGTTTATGAAAAGTTTTAAATTTGAGTGGAAATTCATGTCTCGATTTTGAATTTTCGTTTGAGTTTAAGTCTGGTAATACCTCGTACCCTATTTTGGCATCGGATACGAGTAAGGGGTGTTACAGAAATACAGTTATGCGCCACCCCTATAAGACATGCATGATATAGACACAAAACAGTCAACTCACAATCATAACAACACTCTAGCATAGTCCTTAAACAAAATCTTCCTTCTATCAGCAATCCTGATGATCGAATGTTATTTTCTAACTTTGTGTTTTTGGGTTGAAGGATCTTTGTCGAAGCGTGCAATCTTTTGTGATTTAAGGAGTGGAGATTTTATTTAATTGTAGAAGCGTAAGTATTATCAAAACAATTAGTTTTCTATTCGAATCTCATATGATTAGGCTTAGTACAATAATAACTAAAAAAATTATTATCATATGTTAAATATTCATATTTGGATCTTTATAATACCACGATTTAGACTAGAGATTTTGGACGATCGAAAAGAGGTGTGTGTATTACCTTACGTACTTAAGTATGAAAGTGAAGTCCAATAATGTGATTATTATTATCATTAAATATTAGTTTAAATCTATGTTGGTCGTTTATGCCAATGTAAAATTAAAAAATGGGCTAAGGTATGTACTTTGACTACAAACTTTCTGTTGAGTTGTCTGTGATGAATGAAATTATATACTTGTTCTCACACTCATGCTATGTGATTAAATGACAAGTTATTGATCAAGTAAATCTAATATCATGATAAATCATGAATACTGTTAATTATGTTCTGATAAGTATGAAAAGAAAATTCATTCCTACTGTTCTGCTAATAAAATCTGATCGCATGTTAAGCATGCCTATTGAGATATTTTTGTTTTTGTATGCCATATCAAGTTGCATGGGGTTGGGACAATATTGAAAGAAGGATGTTTCTAGAAGTTTAATGATCTGCACATTCTAGTGGTATATTCACATATTCTGGCAGCATATCTGCGATTCTAGTGGCTTGTCCACATATTTGTCTATTCCGGCAGCTTGTCTGCGATATCTAATGGCTTGTCCATAATTTTTGTGTGTTATTAGATTTATAAGTTTCGGGGAACTCTTTCATGGTGTGTAGCAGAGTTGGGTAGGAATTTTCAGAAAATTTTGTAATGATTTTTGACAAATTTTGCATTGACATAATCATGCATATCGATATTTGTGAAATTGGAGTGCTTATATATTTTCTATTATATTCTGAAATGTATGTTTTAATTATTGTTTGTTACCTAAGTTAAGACTCACACTGGGCTTATTTAGTTCACTCTTTAGTTCTTTGACATTTCAGATAATCTCCGAGGTTAGGACTTGGACGCGACTGTCAGAGAACTCTTGGATGGTTTTATTTTAAATACTTTGAAACTTTATTATATGAATATTTTTGCGATTGTATTAATTTTCTTATCGATTGTGGCATAAGACATTATATTTGGAGATTTTTAATTTATTCTTGCATGATTTAAGGTTTTAAATTGACCATTGACATTTTGTAGAATATGCATGAAAACTTGATTTTTAACAAAAATAAGATTTCAATACAATTTTCCACTACAAAAATATGGTTTTAGCATAATTTCCGCTGTGATAATTTAAAATCTGCTTTTTTTTTTTAAAGTACAACGTAGAATTTCTAAAACATTTAATCTTGACAAAAATAACTCTAAAGACGCTTGACGAAATTTTTTTTCTGAAATTAATATAGTTTTCTTGTAACAAAGTAAATAAGTCGAGATCATTGTTCTAAAATTTAAAAGGCAAATCATTTTTAAGAGAGAATTAAAATAAGAATGTTTTTCATGTCATTCTAATGGTCAATATAATCTTCAGTATTCGACCATAATATCTAGGTCGGGTTTGAGAGGTTACACTTGATTTTCTCTCTAATGTTGTATTATTATCACCTATTTTAGGATTATTATGACCCTTTAAATAGTCTAAAATTAGAGTTCTAATATGACCTAAATATATATATATAATCAGAGTTTAACTAGAAAAAATAACCTTACTGAAAGTCTAATTACATAGTTGCTTTAAGTTTGGAATTTGTCGCATCATCGTGACATTCTAGGCTCCTCGTCACAATGTCACATTTACTTTGCCAATTTTTCAAACAATATCGTGTCGTTATATTATCACGTGATTCCTCATCGCAACGTCGCCTCTACTTTAATTTTGATTTGACCAAAAAAATATGAAAAAGACTTCACAAAATAAATTTAGTATTTAAATTCCCACCAAAAATCTTTTACCTATGTATATTGTAGGCTGTACGAGCTCTTTAATAAAAGATAAAAGTTACTTACATATAGAGTGAAAAGCAAACTTTATAGGTACAGCAAGGAAGAGAATGATTACAATTCAAAAGCAAATTGCACATTCTCTGATTGTCTTGCAGATTGAGGAGTTCTCGTCACTTTACAAATTCAAATCAAATCAAAGTTTCTCAACAACATAAGATAAGCTAGCTTTTAATTTTATTGTCGTCTTTTTTTTTTATATGGATTTCGGGCCATTGAATGATTTCTAAACTAAGTAGAGAAAAGAATTGGAAATTAGATAATATCGAGAGAAGAGTCTGTGGGGAACACAAATATAGAATTCAACCACTTATTGCCTTGCTGTTTCCCTCTTTGAATCTCCTTTTTCCATGTCATTCATTCATTTTTCATCCACTTATCTTTCGAGAAAAGTTTCTGTGATATATAGTATGCAAAAATAAGTAAAAGAATTTTGATGAGTGCATGTATAACTTATCAAAGATAAGAAGAAGCAAATTCCGGCTTTAGCGTAATCCCATATATGAAAATGAAATTCATGTAACACATAAAAACTAGAATAATTGCAAGGAACCCCCCCCCCCCCCGGGCGGCCTTTTTTAATCTAAGCATTACCAATAGATGTTAGTAGAGTATCAAATTTTTAAAAAAATCGAGTTTCAATGTCGATTTTAAATTTGATTGTATTTTGTACTGTTTGAGTTTAGTTATAGTTATTGATTCTTATACTAGTAAAGTTAAAAAAAAAAAAAATTCCTTTCTTTTGTGTGTATATAAGGGTTCATAATCTCAACTTGAATACCATATAATTTTCATCAAAGTGAGAGGAGATATTTCAACTAAAAAAAAATACATATGGTAGCGTCAGATCCTCCTCACAAGTGATTGTTGGCAGATAATATTTGGTAGATGATAAAATAAAAGCAAAAGAACCAAGAGCATAGCTTGTGAAAATACTAATAATAATACTGATAATAAATAAAAATGTATGGAATGTTTAAAAAATGGGATTGTCAGTGTTTACATCAGTGAGTGAGTTGAATATGCATGCATGGAGTTATGTTTTTCATTGAATAGTATATTTCTAAAGCTGGAAATGGTATGGAGAGTTCTAAACATCCATTTAATAACATATCTGTCTGTTAAATCTTCATTTGCTATGTTTTCCTTTTTCTTAAATTTTGTGTGTATTTATTTATTTTCAAAGTCAGCCTGTTGTCATCACCATGATCCAATGTTGTGCCATTTTCAATCTTAATTTAAAATTTTGATGCAGGGAATAGTGGTGAGTTAATTCTTTAACTTTCTGTAAGGAACCGTAGGGATACACTATGTTATGTTGGTTTAAATGTTTATTTTTATTTTTAATTTTTAATTGATTCCTAAGTCATTCCACTATCATTCTTACCAACTTAACTATGACACATGCTGTTGTGCTTGAACTTTGTACCTAACCTAATACCCACAACATTTTTTATTTTATTTTATTATATATAAAAATGGTAAAAAACTCAGTTAGGCATGGTTTACTTTGCTAGCTGTGTTCAAGTAAATAACATCCTCTGAAAATTGAGTCAGCTGATCAAGTCTTTACGCAGCTGAGTTAAGGGAATTGACATAACCAGAAATGAAAGTGAAAGATACATTTAGAGAGAGTTCCCAAATGGAAAAAGATTTGATGCCATTGCCAATTTCACAATCCTCATGCTTATGGAAAGTAAATTACAGCAGATTAAAAGCAAATGGATTTCAAAACCCTTTGGTTCAGTCTGACTTCTGATTCTTAGTGGGCTAACCCACTAACAATTTCTTTGTTTAAACTCTATTTCTTTTTTCTTTTTGTGTAAGGAAAGAGCAATAAACAATATATCAGGCCTAGTCAGCTGTCAGCACTTGAAATTCCTCAAAGAAAATATTCTTGATACTGAGCCTTTTGCTTATAAATATGAGGCCAGTGAAGGACAAAATTCATAGATCACAAAACATTCCCTTCCTTTCCCTTTTCTTAGTTGATTTACAGAAAAAAAAGAAGCATATATCTTGGAAGGATTTCTTGGCATACCCTGCCTTTAACCATGGATATTGGGTCAACAGCTCAAGAGAAAGCCAGGTTTTTTGCCGGTGCATGGGGCAGGTTTAAGGCCTTGCCTGGTAAGTTGATGGCCAGAATTATATCAATTGCCACGTGCATCAAAAAGCTTGGGCAAGATGACCCAAGAAGGATCATTCACTCCTTCAAAGTGGGACTTGCTCTGTCCTTGGTGTCATTGTTGTACTACGCTAGGCCTCTGTATGATGGTTTTGGGGTGGCTGGAATGTGGGCAGTGCTAACAGTTGTGGTTGTATTTGAATTTACAGTAGGTAAGTTAATTTAGGCCAATAATGCCAAAAGTTCACAAAAGTTTTCTAGTAAATATTCAAATAGTATCCATGTATCTCCAGGTGGAACTCTAAGCAAGTGCTTGAATAGAGGCTTCGCAACATTTCTAGCTGGTGGCCTTGGGATTGGAGCAGATTACTTTTCAAGTTTATTTGGAAAGCAAGGAGAACCCATTGTCCTGGGAATCCTTGTTTTTGTACTAGGTAAAGAAGACTTGATATTTACAAGAAAATTCTTATACTTGATTCAAACTCAAGCTAATGCAAGTTGACTGATTTGGTTTTATTTGTTTATTTTGGCAGCTGCAGCAGCAACATTTTCAAGGTTTTTCCCAAGGATCAAGGCAAGATATGATTATGGAGTTTTGATATTTATACTGACCTTCAGCTTGGTAGCTGTATCGGGGTACCGAGTGGATGAATTGGTAGTGCTAGCTCATCAAAGACTATCGACAATTATAATGGGGGGAGCAACTTGTATGCTTATATCCATTTTTATTTGTCCAGTATGGGCCGGTGAAGAACTTCACAAGGCAGTCGCTTCCAACCTGGAAAAGCTTGCTACTTACCTAGAAGGTTCACACTAGCCAGAATTTACCTATTGTTTACTTTTAACCATGATTATTTTAGCCAGCTTTACATATATTATCATATACTTTACAAATAATTTATTTGACTTTAATATTAAAAAAAAAAATTCTGCTAACGAGTGTCTTAAAAGACAATCTTTAACATTATTTAATATATTATTTTTATTAATTATTTTCTCTATTTAAGTAATTAAAAAAAATTATTTCAGGATTTGGAGATGTATATTTTCAATCGTGTAAAGATGAAGGGAGTGGTGTGAGTTCAAAGGATGGCAATGGCAAATCATTTCTTCACCAGGGATATAAAAGTATTCTAAACTCAAAAAACAGTGAAGAATCTTTGGTTAGTTTACCTTCTCTCCACTAAACTTTACGATTGCATGCATGCCATCAAAATACGTACTTCATCTAGTTAATTAACCCATTATATGTATAAACAAGTTTTATAACAATAATTTTTTAATATCATTGTTGTTGATCTAATAGCCAAATATATGCAATAAATTAATAGGCAAATTTCGCAAGATGGGAGCCTGGACATGGCCGCTTCCCACTTCGTTATCCGTGGAAACACTACTTGAAGATTGGAGCTCTGGCTCGACAATGTGCCTATCAGATTGAAGCTATTAATGGCTGCATTAATTCCGATATCCAGGTACTATATATATATACATACTATTTCAGAGTTGAGTGTTGTATGATATAAATTTGTATAGTAATATCTAATTAATTTCATTGATGTTTGCAGGCATCCGAAGAGTTCAAAAGTAAGATTGAAGGACCATGTTCTAGAATGAGTGCAGAATGCGGTAAGGCATTAAAAGCATTAGCCACATCCATGAAAATGATGACAGATCCTTCCTCTGCGAATCCCCATGTAGAGAACTCCAAAGCTGCCATGGAAGACCTCAAATTTGCTCTCAAAGCTTCCTCCATGGAGAATGCAGACTTCCTAGCAGTAGTGCCGGTCGCCACGGTGGGTTCTGTCCTGGTTGAGATAACCAAATGCATTGAGAAAGTATCGGAAGCAGTCCATGAACTTTCCCAACGAGCTCATTTCAGCAAGACTGTGGAACCAACTGTTTCACCGGAGAAATCACAGCAACAGCAGCAGCTGCTTCACCGGGGAATAGTCCGACCAGTTCCGGACACTTCTGACGATGGGAATAGCGACGATGTTGTCATCACAATACAAGAAATCACTAACGATTCGCCGGAGAAGGGAAAGCCCGATCAGCATCGGGTGCCAAAGCCTGGTCAAGTGTAAATATTTGTTGCTGACATGTGACTAGCTAGCTTATTTTTTTCTTTGCTAATGTAAGTCCCATTTTTTAATATGGGGCAGTAATTTGAAGAAACAGGAAGAATTATTTTTCAAATCCTTCCCTGCTTTGTATTAATTCAATCTCCTTTTGAATTGGCAGTCCAATATTATGTTGTGTTGTTTATAGTACAGATTTTGTTCGGCACTTCTAAGCTCAGCTTACAAAATCTTTTTACCAATATATTTAAAGTTTTCAAAATATCAAAATCTTAGAAATATAGGTAAAATTCTTGAATATTTTGATAAATTTTTAGAAATATTGATAAATCTTTAAATATTTTAGTAAAATATAATTTTGATAAATTCTTAAAAATATTATAAATCTTTAAATATTATTTTCCTAAGCACCTCTTTGTTTCTTTAACTTTTGTAATGTCCTGTAAGTAAAAAAAAAAAAAATTATTCTAAGAGATGTTGAAGCAAAGATGACTTTGTCTACCTTAGTGATTAAGGTAAGTAAATTATTAATAATTTATATTTTGGTCATTTAATTTAAAAAAATTAAAAAATAGTCATTTAATTATTTAAAAGTTTTTATTTAAGTTATTGGGATGTTAAAATCGTTATTGTATAATATTTTTTGTTCGCACCTCATGCACTAATTGAAAGCTCTCATTCACTTTCTTTTTAGTTCAATTTTTTTTCTTGAAATAACTTTGAACACCATGAATCTGCGGACCAAAACCTAAACAACTTTCTTCTCCAATCTCGGAAGTTATAGTTACGAACCCTGTTCACCAACACTTCAGTCGTCAACTCCCCTGTCATCAAGTAATCAACTTCCTTGACCTTCCGGCACTGCGAAGGCATCAAATTGTCAATGGGTACTGATCGATCGTATTGATCATCAAATCATCGCTTGAATCTCGCTAGTCGGGCTTTTAAAAAAAATTAATAGTCCAGTGACTTAAATAAAATCTTTTGAATAGTTTAGTGATTTAAATGAAAACTTTCAAATAGCTTAGTGACCGTTTTGTAACTTTTTGAAATGAAATGACTAAAACATAAACTTATTAATAATTTAATGATAGTGTATAGTTTACCATTTTTATTTAAGGAAATAAAAGTGTGTTTACCTCTTATTTTAAAAGTACAATAGGGGAAAAATTTAGTCTTCAATTTTTATATATTTTGTCAATTTGGTTTTCATTCATTTTTAAGCTAAATTTAACCATTAACTTCTTAGAAAGAGGCAAGTTGTTTTTTAACTAAATTGCAGACTAAAATATTAATTTTTAATGATATTGGTGTGGCAACCCATGTGGTAGTCCTTGTGTACTTTAAGCTGACATGCACTATTTGTCTTATATGATACATCAACAAATAACTTAATATTATAAAAAAAATATTCAATAAATTAAAAACAAAAGAATATGAAATATAAAAAAAAATAGAAATTTAAAACATGACATGAAGTACACATAGATTGTCATGTAGGCTCCCATGTTGAAAAAACTAACATATTGTTAGTATTTCTGTTAAAAAGCAACAATTATACTCTTTTTAAAATGTTGATGATCAATTTTGACGGTTTTTAAAAGGTTCAAGGCTAAATTTAACTGAAAAAAGGATAAAGGCCAAATTGGTAAAAAAATGTAAAAATTAAGGGCTAAATTTATTATTATGCAGTCATTGGCTATGTGGGTACTCCTTGAAAGTTAGCGAGGAAACGGTCTTTCGCATAGAAGCTCGAGCTATTCTTGAAGGTTTACGTATTGCATGGGAGAAAGGTTATAGAGAGTTGGCGATTGAATACGACAATGCACTACTTGTAAAGTCCGTTTTTACAGGTAGTGCTGCCAGTAGTAACCTAGTTGAATTACGATTAATCAATGTTTACCTAAGAGGAATTGGAAGAAAAGAATCTGTCACATTCCTTGATCTTAGAATATGGCTGCTAATTGAATGGCGAAATGTGCTTATGATAATCAGTTTGGGTTGAAGCTTTTTGAATATCCCCCAATTTCTGTTCAAGAGATTTTACAATTAGATGATGATTTCCTAAGTAGATTTATGTGATTTCATTGTTTTCGCTTAATGTTGTTTGTTTCTACTTATAAAAAACCCACAACAATAAGAAAAGGAATTAATTTGGTCATTCCCCACTCTAAAACAATTATATATAGGCAATTTGTTCATGTCGATTTGCTTTTAGTTAAATGGTTTTCTTGAGCACAACAATTTTTATTACCTGATTGTATATATATATTAAAATTTTAGCTTTTAGCTTGATTAAAAATGATATAAATATGTAGAAAAGATTGTTTTGATGACACAAACTAAATAATTAGTATTCTATCAGATTATATAATTTATTTCTAAATCAAAATATTATTAAGTCTAAAAATATTAGTAGTTAGATATTACGCATAGCATAATTTAGAAATATTATTGATGCAAAGTTCGGGTTAAGGAAAAGGAGAGATGTTCACATGATGCTGTTAAGAATCATTCTAAAATGATTCAAAGACATTTGGGTGAGTGTTTGTGATTTAATGAGTTAATTGGTAAAGTGACAGTACTTCTGGTGTTTTAACAATACAATGGAGATGTGTTATTTATACCCTTTGTGGCACCTTACTGTAACATCTCAAATTAGGGTCTAGTCAGAACAGTGGTTTCGAGACCACAAATCTAAAATAAAAATAATTATTTTATGATTATTTGATGATCCATGGGATGATTGCATGTTTGTGTGAAATTTTCATGAAGAAATTCTATGCCTAAGGTGTCCAATTTGACTTCAGAGACTAAATTGAATAAGCTGTAAAACTTGTGTTCTAGAAGCTTCAAGCATGAAATTGCATTGGATTACTAATTAGAGGTCCTTAAATAGCAATTTGACCAAGTTCTAAAATTTTGGTCAAAAATGGGCATGAATAGAAAATTTTGAAAGAAAGGCCTTAAGAGCATTTTTGTCATTTGGTAAATAAAAGAATAAAAAGGGAAAATGAAGTGAAAATCTTGTCCATGTTCTCCCTAGCCGAAATTTTCAAGGAGCCATAGCTACGATTTTGCTCATCTTTCAAGCTCAATTGTAAGTGCTCCCAAGCCCCGTTTTTAATGTTCTTTACATTTTTGAAGTTGTCATCAACCAATCTAGCTATTTCTACCATTATTTTGAGCTAAAGGTCATGTTCAAAAACTTACACATGTGTGACATGCATGTATTTTCATGTTTAATGGAGGAATATGAATGTTTGATGTGTGATAAATATATTTTACTAAGTGATTTTTAGTGAAAACACCTAAAAAGGACTTATTTGTAAAAGATGGAGAAATAGGTAGTAGATGTGATATCCCGAATTAGGGCCTAATCGGAATAGTGGTTTTGGGACTACAAATCTGAGAGAGAAATAATTATTTTATGATTATTTTGAGGTCTATGATATGATTGCATGATTGTGTGAAAATTTCGTGAAGAAATTATATGCATAAAGTGATTAATTTGAAATTATGGACTAAATTGAATAAGTTGCAAAACTTGCATTCTAGAAGTTTTAGTATGAAATTGCTTTGGAATAATAATTAAGATACCTTAAATAGCAATTAGACCAATTTCTAAGTTTTGGACAAAAATTGGACATGGATGGAAATTTTAAAAGTTTAGTAATGAAGGGTATTTTAGTCATTTGGTAATTAAAAGATTAAAAAAAGGAAAAAGATGGCAAAATATGTCCATCTTCTTCATTAGGATGAAATTTCAAGGGTTCTCCATAGCTAGGGTTTGTTTCAAGCTTCCAAGCTCCATATTAAGTGATTCCAAGCCTCATTTTTAACGTTCTTTACGTTTTTGGAGTCCCAGTAACTTGATTTAGCTTATTCTGACAATAATTTAACCTATGGTTTATATTTGGAAAAATAACCATAGGTGAAATGTGTTTATTTTGATGTTTTATGGTAGAATATGAAACTTGAAATTGTGTTAAACAACTTTTGCTAAGCGATTTTACGTGAAAACGAGTAAAACGACAAAATCGGTAAAAATACCTAATGTTCATATATACATGATAGAGCGTGAATTTGATGTTGCTATAGAAGGGAAAAATGATCAGCATGTCATAAAACATAAGAAAATAGGATGAAGTTTAATTTTCAAGCTTTGGGGCAAAAGTATAAATATGCAAAATTTTAGGGGCAAAATGTAATTTTGCCAAAGTTTGAGTCAATGAATGTTTTAATAAATGTGAGTATTAAATAAGCTAAATTTTTTATTATAGATCAAGAGAAATGATATTCAAGTCGTGATCGAGGTAAAAATAAAGTTTTCGAGGAATAGGCTTGATTTCTAGCATATTGTACCGAGGTAAGTTCATGTGTAAATGTGGTAACATAATTTTAATTTTAAGTAATTTAAATATATTTATATGATATGATGATTAATATTATGAAATATTATGCTTTGTGGTTATTATTGAGTAATATTCAAATTATGTATGCTACTTGATAAATATGAATTGTTACCGAGTATCGGTTTTCGACATTCGTGGGAAGGCGGCAAAGATGTGTAATCGAGAAAAAGCCCGTTTGAACATTAGGAATAGATTAGGATACAAGTGACATGTCACTAGGAAATTGAGATCCGAACTCGTTGAGTTGTGTTCTGAGTTTGTGAGAATTATGAGGCATCCGAACTCGTTGAGTCGAGTCCGAGTTCACTTATGGATGCAAATGTCCAAACTCATTGAGTTGAGTCCGAGTTTGTGAGATGTAACTAGGCATCCGAGCTCGTTGAGTTGAGTCTGAGTTCACTTATGGATGCGAACGCCCGAGCTCATTGAGCTGAGTCCGAGTTCGCTTATGGGCGGGTTACATGGTAGCTTGGCTACATATGTGGCACTTATGTGCAAACTTTCCACGTATCCGAATTATATTCCGATGTGTTCAACGGGTAAAATTCTAGTAAAATGGAATAATACTC
This sequence comes from Gossypium longicalyx, assembly GCA_025698465.1. Classification (NCBI taxonomy): domain Eukaryota; kingdom Viridiplantae; phylum Streptophyta; class Magnoliopsida; order Malvales; family Malvaceae; genus Gossypium; species Gossypium longicalyx. Next base: position 39,957,538 of record CM046998.1, on the reverse strand, counting down.
AAGATGCAAGTGACGTATTGGTAAGTGTTGTGGAATGGGCACTTTGGACAGGTATGTACTTAACCCTCGGGTTTGGACTTGATATGACAACAATATTATGGTAAGATGATGAATGATGAATAGAAATGTGGTATATGTTTTGGTGATATTATGCTAATGTTGATTGGTACAGTTGCTTTGTTAAGTTATTTGTTATTTGCATATGGACTTACTAAGCATCTATGCGTACTCCCTCCTTTTCATTCTTTGTATTTTTGACAAGTCAATTTGGAGATCGGGACGGTCGGAGGCACGCTCACACTATCACTGGACAATTGCGGTATAATGACTTGTAATTTTTGGAAATATGGGATGTATAGCATTCCAATCATTTTGTGTGTATAATCTTACGATATGACCCACGGATGGAATGGAAATGTTTGAGAATGATTAGATATTGGAATGGCTAATCAAGTTTATATATGATAACATGTATGCTTTATGTCTTAACTAAACCATGAAAATCCTTAGAAAGGTAAAATTGGCCACAAAATAGAATCAGTTAGCAGCAGTGACGTGAATTTTAAAAATCACTAAAAATAGTAGAAATGTAATTAGATGATGAATAAGTTGTGGAATCAAAGCTTGATGAGTTTAGTTTCATATGGAAGAAACGAAACATGTAAATGAGTTATATTTTATGAGAGATTTAAGTTTTGGTGGAATAAGGTCAGAGCGATCTCTGAATCCCCTGTTCTGACTTTAGAAATTCACCATAAATTGTAAAAAAACAATTAGGAGTTTTACTTTACATGTATGAAATCCTTATTGAGTCTAATTTTATGAGAAACAAATAGAATAGTCATTGAAACTCTGTAAAAGGAGATATCTGATACGTAATACACAAGGGTCAGAATAGCTGAACCCTGAAGTAGGGGAGACTTTAACTAATAAAATGTACTAATTGGCCCAGCCAAAAATTTTAAAAGAAAAATAGTAAGTAGATATATGAGTCTAGTTTTAGGGAAAATTTACGAAATTTGATTTCGAGTTTTGTAACTTGATATATGATTTTTTTAGCGACTATAACATAGATGGACAATTTACTATGAGAATTGTTTGAACTTGCTTAAATGCTAAAATAAGTTTAGTAATGTCTCATACTCGACTCCAGCGATGGTCTTGGGTAAGGGGGTGTTACATTTGGTGGTATCAGAGTAGGTTTAGTCGGTTCTCGGACTAACGTGGTGTAAGTACAGATTTTTCTATACATGTCATATTTATATATTGTGATAGTGTGACGACTCCTGTTTTTTAAATGATTTTTTTATAGTAAATGGATCCCGATCCAGCTATGGATGATGATGTAGAGAGCAATGCGCCACCTCCTGCTGAAGGGGCGGTGCCGACTGAAAGTCGACCTCCTACTGTTGTTCAAGGAGGAGGAGAAGGGGCTTGAGAAGCCTTTCTCCAGATGATGAATGCATGGTACACCGAGTTCGTTCGTACGAACCCGAATGCTCAACCTCCCCCAGCTCTCCTGATTCCTCAACCTGTACCCCTGATGCCTCAATGTATGGATCTGATGAAATTTCATAGAACCCCAGTTGACAGAATTCGCAAGCAAGGGGCCGAAGAATTCAGGACAAATGTTGATGATGATACTGAGAAAACAGAATTTTGGCTCGAGAATTCTATTTGGGTATTTGATGAGTTTTCTTGTACACCTGAAGAGTGCTTGAAATGTGCCATATCCTTTTTGAGAGATTCGGCTTATTATTGGTGGAAGACATTGATTTCAGTGGTACCGAAAGAGAAAGTGACTTGGGAAATTCTAGACTTGTTGGACCCGAGTGCCAAACATGTGGTAGAAGTCATTTTGGTCGATGTAGAATTAATGATAGATCCTATTACCGGTGCGGTTCTCCAGATCATTTCATTAAAGATTGTCCGAAGATGAATGAGAAAGAAAAATTTCAGAGTGCAAAACCTAATAGTGCAGTTTCGAGAGGAAAATCTTCGAGAAGAGTTGGGAATGAGGCAAGCAGCAAGAATGTAGTCAGAGATTCAGTGATTACATCTGAAGCTAGAGCTCCGACTAGAGCTTATGCCATAAGGGCGCGTGAAGATGCTTCGTCTCCCGACGTGATTATCGGTACTTTCTCTCTTTATGATATTAATGTTATTGCTTTGATCGACCCTGGTTCTACTCATTCGTATGTGTGCATGAAATTGATGTCTAATATGAACATACCTGTTGAGTCTACGGAATTTATGGTTAAAGTGTCGAACTCATTAAGCAAATGTGTCATAGTTGATAAAGTATGCAAGAAATGTCCTTTGATGATTAGGGGTCATTATTTTTCAGCCGACTTGATGTTGTTGCCGTTTGATGAATTCGATTTCATTTTGGGTATGGATTGGTTAACATTGCATGATGCTATAGTGAATTGTAGACAGAAAGTTATTGAATTGAAGTGAAAATGGTGAAATTTTACAGGTTGAACTAGACAAATCAGAGGCATTGCCTAGTGTGATTACTTCGATGTCAACTCAAAGATATTTGAAAAAGGTTTATGAAGCTTATTTGGCGTATGTATTGAATACAAAAGAATTTGAGAAGAAAATTGAATCAGTGCCGATTGTATGTGAATTTGCAGATGTATTTCCAGAAGAGTTGTCGGGTTTGCCTTCTGTCAGAGAAGTAGAATTTGGTATTGAGTTGATACCGGGAACAACTCCGATCTTAATTGTTCCATATAGAATGGCACCAACAGAGTTAAAAGAATTGAAGTCACAGTTGCAAGAGTTAACTGACAAAGGTTTTGTGAGACTGAGTTTTTCACCTTGGGGTGTTCTCGTATTATTTGTGAAAAAGAAGGATGGTTCAATGAGATTGTGTGTAGACTATTGACAGTTAAATAGGTGACAGTCAAGAACAAGTATCCGTTGCTGAGAATTGATGATTTATTCGATCAGTTGAAAGGAGTGACGTGGTTCTCAAAGATTGACTTGAGGTCAAGGTACTACCAGTTGCGAGTAAAAGAGTCAGATGTGTCTAAAACTGCTTTTAGAACAAGGTACGACCATTATGAATTTTTAGTTATGCCATTTGGTTTGACAAATGCTCCTGCTGTGTTTATGGATTTAATGAACCGTATATTTCGACCATACTTGGACAATTTTGTTATGGTATTTATTGATGATATCTTGATCTATTCGAAGGATGAAACAGAACATGTTGAGCATTTGAGAATAGTTTTGCAAACTTTGAGAGATAAACAGTTGTATGCCAAGTTTAGTAAAATTGAGTTTTGGCTTCGATAAGTTAGATTCTTGGGTCATATTGTCTCAGGTGATGGTATACGGGTTGATCCTAGTAAAATTTCAGCTATTGTTGATTGGAAACCACCGAAGAATGTGACTGAGGTTAGAAGTTTCTTGGGTCTAGCTGGTTATTATCGACGATTTGTGAAAGGCTCCTATGCCTAGACTGCTCCAAAAGGATGTTAAATTTGAGTGGACGAAAGAATGTCAACAGAGTTTTGAGAAATTGAAAAAGTTACTAACTGAAGCACTAGTGTTGGTACAACCCGAGTCAGGTAAAGAATTTGTGGTGTATAGTGATGCCTCTTTAAACAGCTTGGGATGTGTACTTATGCAAGAGGGAAAGGCTGTGGCTTATGCTTCGAGGCAGTTAAAACCTCATGAAAAGAATTATCCGACTCATTATTTGGAACTGGCTGCTGTAGTGTTTGCTTTGAAGATTTGGTGACATTATTTGTATGGTGAAAAGTGCCAAATATATTCCGACCACTCAAGTACTTGATGTCACAAAAAGACTTGAATTTCAGACAGCGGAGATGGTTAGAATTATTGAAAGATTACGAGCTTGTGGTTGACTATCATCCGGGGAAAGCAAATGTAGTTGCCGATGCCTTAAGTAGAAAGTTGTTATTTGCTTTGAGAGATATGAATACTCAGTTGACAGTATCTGATGATGGTTCGATTCGAGCAGAGTTGATAGCAAGACCGATGTTTTTACAAGAGATTTGTGAAGCTCAGAAAAATTATCAAGATTTGCAAGCCAAGAGAAAGCAATGTGAAATTGATACGAGATCAGATTTCAGAATCGGTTCTGATGGTTACTTGATGTTTAAAGATCGGATTTGTGTACCAAAGAATGATAAGTTGATTCAGAAAATCTTGCACGAAGCACACAGTGGTTGTTTGTCAATGCATCCGGGCAGTACAAAAATGCACAATGATTTGAAAAAAATGTATTGGTGGAACGAAATGAAAAGAGATATTTTCGAGTTTGTATCGAAATGTATGATTTGTCAGCAAGTAAAAGCTGAATATCAGGTGCCTTCGGGTCTACTTCAGCCTATCATGATTCCTGAATGGAAGTGGGATCGAATTACCATGGACTTTGTGTCAGGATTGCCATTAACTCCGAAGAAGAAAGATGCCATCTGGGTAATAGTCGACAGATTGACTAAATCGGCTCATTTTATTCCAATACGTACTGATTATTCTCTTGATAAATTGGCTGAATTGTATGTCAATGAGATTGTTAGACTTCACGGAGTACTGTTGTCGATTATTTCGGATAGAGATCCAAGGTTTGCTTCACGATTTTGGAAAAAATTACAAGAGGCATTAGTTACGAAGTTAAATTTCAGTACTGCTTTCCATCCACAGACTGGTGGACAATCAGAGAGAATAATTCAAATTCTTGAAGACATGCTCAGATGTTGTATATTAGAATTTCAAGGTAGTTGGGAAAGGTACTTACCGCTGGTAGAATTTGCTTATAATAACAGTTATCAAAAAAGTTTGAAAATGGCACCTTATGGAGCATTGTACGGTCATAAGTGTCGGACGCCACTATATTGGACCGAACTTAAAGAAAATCAAATATACGGAGTTGATCTAGTTAAGGAAACCGAAAAAAAGGTGAAAGTGATTCGAGATTGTTTGTAAGCTACTTCGGACAGACAAAAATCCTACGCGGATATGAAACGAAAAGAGATTGAGTTCCAAGTTGGTGATAAAGTGTTTTTAAAAGTGTCTCCGTAGAAGAAGATTCTCAGATTCGATCGGAAAGGTAAACTGAGTCCACGTTTCATTGGACCGTATGAGATAATTGAAAGAATTGGACCGGTAGCATATCGGTTAGCACTAGACCAGAATTAGAGAAGATTCATGATGTGTTCCATGTATCTATGTTACGTCGGTATCGTTCGAATCCTTCACATATAATTTCACTAACGGAAATTGAGCTACAACCAGATATGACTTACAATGAAGAACCGATTAATATTTTAGCTCGGGAGGTCAAGCAACTAAGAAATAAAAGTATCGCTCTCGTGAAAGTATTATGGAAAAAGCATGGAGTAGAAGAGGCTACATGGGAGCCCGAGGAAACTATGAGGAATCAATACCCACACCTATTTACCGGTAAGATTTTCGGGGACGAAAATCCCTAAAGGGGGGAGAGTTGTGTTATCCCGAATTAGGGCCTAATCAGAATAGTGGTTTTGGGACCACAAATCTAAGAGAGAAATAATTATTTTATGATTATTTTGAGGTCTATGATATGATTGCATGATTGTGTGAAAATTTCGTGAAGAAATTCCATGCATAAAGTGATTGATTTGAAATTAGGGACTAAATTGAATAAGTTGCAAAACTTTCATTCTAGAAGTTTTTAGTATGAAATTGCTTTGGAATAATAATTAAGATACCTTAAATAGAAATTTTACCAATTTCTAAGTTTTGGACAAAAATTGGACAGGGATGGAAATTTTAAAAGTTTAGTAATGAAGGGTATTTTAGTCATTTGGTAATTAAAAGATTAAAAAAAGAAAAAAGATGGAAAAATATGTCCATCTTCTTCATTAGGACAAAATTTCAAGGGTTCTTCATAGCTATGGTTTGTTTCAAGCTTCCAAGCTCCATAGTAAGTGATTCCAAGCCCGGTTTTTAATGTTCTTTATGTTTTTGGAGTCCCAATAACTTGATTTAGCTTATTCCAGCAATAATTTAACCTAGGGTTTATATTTGGAAAAATACCCATAGGTGACATGTGTTTATTTTGATGTTTTATGGTAGAATATGAAACTTGAAATTGTGTTAAACAACTTTTGCTAAGCGATTTTACGTGAAAACGAGTAAAACGACAAAATCGGTAAAAATACCTAATGTTCATAAATACATGATAGAGTGTGAATTTGATGTTGCTATAGAAGAAAAAAATGATCAGCATGTCATAAAACATAAGAAAATAGGATGAAGTTTAATTTTCGAGCTTTGGGGCAAAAGTGTAAATATGCAAAAGTTTAGGGAAAAAATGTAATTTTGCCAAAGTTTGAGTCAATGACTGTTTTAATAAATGTGAGTATTAAATAAGCTAAATTTTTTATTATAGATCAAGATAAATGAAATTCAAGTCGTGATCGAGGGAAAAATAAAGTTTTCGAGGAATAGGCTTGATTTCTAACATATTATACCGAGGTAAGTTCATGTGTAAATATGGTAAAATAATTTTCATTTTAAGTAATTTAAAGATATTAATATGATATGATGATTAATATTATGAAATATTATGCTTTGTGGTTATTATTGAGTAATATTCAAATTATGTATGCTACTTGATAAATATGAATTGTTACCGAGTATCGGTTTCGACATTCTGTGGAAGACGGCAAAGATGTGTAATCGAGAAAAAGCCCGTTTGAACATTAGGAATAGATTAGGATACAAGTGACATGTCACTAGGAAATTGAGATCCGAACTCGTTGAGTTGTGTTCTGAGTTTGTGAGAATTATGAGGCATCCGAACTCGTTGAGTCGAGTCCGAGTTCACTTATGGATGCAAATGTCCAAACTCATTGAGTTGAGTCCGAGTTTGTGAGATGTAACTAGGCATTCAAGCTCGTTGAGTTGAGTCCGAGTTCACTTATGGATGTGAACGCCCGAGCTCGTTGAGCTGAGTCCGAGTTCGCTTATGGGCGGGTTACATGGTAGCTTGGCTACATATGTGGCACTTATGTGCAAACTTTCCACGTATCCGAATTATATTCCGATGTGTTCAACGGGTAAAATTCTAGTAAAATGGAATAATACTCAAGATGCAAGTGACGTATTGGTAAGTGTTGTGGAATGGGCACTTTGGACAGGTATGTACTTAACCCTCGGGTTGGGACTTGATACGACAACAATATTATGGTAAGATGATGAATGATGAATAGAAATGTGGTATATGTTTTGGTGATATTATGCTAATGTTGGTTGGTACAGTTGCTTTGTTAAGTTATTTGTTATTTGCATATGGACTTACTAAGCATCTATGCGTACTCCCTCCTTTTCATTCTTTGTATTTTTGACAAGTCAATTTGGAGATCGGGACGGTCGGAGGCACGCTCACACTATCACTGGACAATTGCGGTATAATGACTTGTAATTTTTGGAAATATGGGATGTATAGCATTCCAATCATTTTGTGTGTATAATCTTACGATATGACCCACGGATGGAATGGAAATGTTTGAGAATGATTAGATATTGGAATGGCTAATCAAGTTTATATATGATAACATGTATGCTTTATGTCTTAACTAAACCATGAAAATCCTTAGAAAGGTAAAATTGGCCACAAAATAGAATCAGTCAGCAGCAGTGACGTGAATTTTAAAAATCACTAAAAATAGTAGAAATGTAATTAAATGATGAATAAGTTGTGGAATCGAAGCTTGATGAGTTTAGTTTCATATAGAAGAAACGAAACACATAACTGAGTTATATTTTATGAGAGATTTAAGTTTTGGTGGAATAGGGTCAGAGCGATCTCTGAATCCCCTGTTCTGACTTTAGAAATTCACCATAAATTGGAAAAAAACAATTAGGAGTTTTACTTTACATGTATGAAATCCTTATTGAGTCTAATTTTATGAGAAACAAATAGAATAGTCATTGAAACTCTGTAAAAGGAGATATCTGATACGTAATACACAAGGGTCAGAATAGCTGAACCCTGAAGTAGGGGAGACTTTAACTAATAAAATGTACTAATTGGCCTAGCCAAAAATTCTAAAAGAAAAATAGTAAGTAGATATATGAGTCTAGTTTTAGGGAAAATTTACGAAATTTGATTTCGAGTTTTGTAACTTGATATATGATTTTTTTAGCGACTATAACATAGATGGACAATTTACTATGAGAATTGTTTGAACTTGTTTAAATGCTAAAATAAGTTTAGTAATGTCTCATACTCGACTCCGACGATGGTCTCGGGTAAGAGGGCGTTACAGTAGAAATGTGGTTTAACGTGAAATATTCACAGGTATGAGATAGGCTTGAGTAACCAAGAAAATGCATGCATTTCATTTTACGAGCCTAGGGACTAAAGTGTAAATAAATAAAAAGTTAAGGATGAAAAGGTAATTGAACAAGTTAAATTTGGCATTATAGATCAAGAATAACATGATTCCGGTCTTGGTCAGGGGAAAAACAAAGTTTACGAGGATTAGCCTTGTTTATATCAATTTGTATCGAGGTAAGTTTATTTGCAAGTTATGCAACATGTACCATACTTTAAATGCTTAATATTGCATGTATGGTAAGTATATATATAGTTAATGTAATGTTGCACCATTTGTTTAATGCTTAAATTTAATTATAATTTATGCTTTATTATTTCATGAGTATGTGATTGGTGCTATGGATATTGAAATTGACATTACAAGCAAGTTCGACAGAAATGTGGTATCGAAGAATCCCATTTGAATATTAGGAATAGTTTAGGATACAAGTGACAATTATGTGATCTGAACTCATTAAGTTGTGGTCTGAGTTCATGATTTATGTGATTTGAACTCATGAGTTGTGGTCTGAGTTCATGATTATGAGACACATGTTATGGCAGTCTGGGTACTGGTTTCGTACATACAATTGATGGAGAGGTAGTCCGGCATGGGTTTCCGGATACCTGACAGCCTATATGAGCAGACCCGTGAGTAGCTCGAAAGTGAGAAACATATGATATATGATATGAGGTAGCGTTGGCTACATATGAGACACTTAAGTGCGAGATTTCGATGTATCCAATGGTATTTCAAGTGTTCAACGGGTAGCTCTAAGAGAAGTTAATGGGTAATCTCGATGAATATGTCAAAACGAGAAACTAAGTCATTATGTGCAAGTGGCACAGGTATGTACATCAAACTTATGGGAATGACATGAGACATGATGAACTTGTGGTAAGAATATGTATATGTATATATGAAGAATAAGTTTAAGAGATTTGATAAAATGCAAGATTATGTTCATTATGTTATATGTATAATTAATGCTTGTTTAAGTTTCACTTTATTTGCATGTGAACTTACTAAGCTTTAAAGCATCCCCTTCCTTTCTTTTTCTTATAGTTTCGCCAAGCTAGCTCGGGGATCGGAGGACGTCAGAGTTTTCGATTACACTATCAATTGAACATTTGGGTATAGTTAGTCTCATCATTATGAGTATGGCATGTATAGGGACTTGGTCTTTTTGTTATCTGTCATATTGATTAGCCAAATATGTTGGCTCATAATGGTATTATGATTATTTTGTAAATGGCCATGAGAGGTGGCTCTTATTGATTATTTGGGTTGTAACCCTAATTATTGATGCATGCATGCAAATGTGCTTGTGCTTTAATGTGGTTCTAGTTACTTATGGTTAATGAGAGTGATGGATGGAATTTATATTGGGTGTATGAAATATGATTAATGTGTATGACATTAAATATGGAGCAAATGTATAACTTGAAAGTAGGTTAGCAAAGATGATAGAAAAATATGAAATTGGTGTGGAATGCCATATGAAAGCATGATAGTTTGAATAGGTGATATGTTGACATTGTCAAGTCATAATTTAACCATGAATGTAAATGCTTGAGAGATCAAATGTGCCATGTTGCATGCCATGAAGTGGGTTTAAGCATGTGAGTGCTTAAGGGTGGCAAATGGCTTGGAAAATAGCCTAGAAATTGTACACACGGTTAGACACAAGGGTATGTGTCTAGGCCGTACGTGACACACGGTCTGCCCCATAGGCGTGTGATCCTACCGTGTGTCCCCTGCACCCTAATTATGCAAAAAAAATGCCCAGTAGTTAACACACGGGCAGAGACACGCTGTGTGTCTCAGTCGTATGAAGGACACGGCCTCAGGACATGGGCGTGTGCCCAGGCAGTGTGAAGTCTGCACTTGATTTGTAGAATTTAATTCGCCACACGGCCTAAGCACACAGGTGTGTGACTTGGCCGTGCGACCTTATTTGCTTAATGACGTCGTAGTCAGAGAGTTACATGAGCACACAGGCTTGTGACTCTCCAAAGTAGGAAAAACTTTCTAAGTTATCTCGAAGTTCTAGAAGTTCTCGGTTTAGTACCGAACTGCCTCCGATGTATGTTTTGGGCCTCATAGGCCCTTTTAAGGGACAATTTGTATGTGATTGAAATGTTTTAAATTTGGATGAAATTTTATGGCTCGGTTTTGTATGTTTGATTACGTTTAAGTTCGATAATGCCTCGAACCTTGTCCCGGCGTCGGATACAGGTAAGGGGTGTTACACTTATAATATAGGTGTAGCAAAATGTTAGACGAGTCATGGATCACCTATACATGTGCTCTATAATGTGATTAGAGATATGTTGTTTTATTAAAGAGTCCCCACACGAGTTTTGATGTGATTGATAAGGGTTTATGTGCTTATACATGTAGGGTGTGCCTCCTATTTATCATACACATTGCAACTACCTTAAATGAGAATCAACGAGCAATTGAAGAATGGCCAAAACAGGTTTGACGTTGAGATGAAGAGGTAACTGATGTCAGGACAACACGATAGGTTTTGGCAATGGACATGGTGACAACATTGTGACGAGTAGAGCCGGTATGTCACAACGATTTCCTGATGTTATGAAACCATGTTTTGTATAGCTCAACAAGATTTCCTCTTCCAGTTGGACTCTGATTACTTCAACGTTATTTTAGTCCTTAGTATTGAGCCTATTTAAAGGGTTTTTGTAACCCTAATTTAGACATGTCAATTAGCAAGGGCTTCTCTTTGAGAGTGACAAGATGTAGTCGCATATGAGTTTGAGAGAGTTTTTGGTGGTACTATGGCGAGAATTTTTTTCCTAAGTTAGGGCTTTGTTTTTGTGATTTGAATTTTTATATTTAGTAAATTTAGGTTTACTTTCTCCATATTGTACTCTCATTTGTTTACTCATTCAGTGAAAAGCCAAAACTTTTTTTGCCTGTGGTTTTTATCCTCTTTAGAGGAGTTTTCCACGTCAAATTCGTTTATCCAAGTAGGACTTCTTCTCTCAATTAAACTGTGATTATTTTAGGGACATTTTAGTTATTTTAGCCTTTACTATTGAGCCTATTTAAAGGGTCTTTGTAACCCTAATTTAGACATGCCAATCAACAAAAGCTTTTCTTTGAGGGTGATAAGATGTAGTCACATATGGAGTTTTGGAGAGAGTTTTCGTGGTAACTATGGATAAAATTTTGTACCTCTTTTAAGAGAACTCTAAAAGAGTTAGGGTTTTATTTTTGAGGTTTTGGGTAATGTATGCATGTAGGTTTATTTTCTCCATATTGTACTCTCGTTTGTTTACTCATTTAGTGAAAAGCCAAAGCCTTCTTTGTGGTTTTTATCCTTTTTGGAGGAGTTTTCCACAAAAATATTTGTGTGTTTGATCTTCTCTATTTTACTTATTCATTGCTTATACGGGTCGATTCCCAAAAATACATGTAAAGCCTTGTAGTCTCAAGGAGAATTAACCAATATGGTCCTATGATTAAACCTTTATTTAGTAGGTCGATGTACCTAATGTATTTAGTGACAATTGCTTGATGAAAAGCCCTTTTTGAGTGAGGTTTTAGGATTGTATCTTAGGAAATGCTATTACATGTAACTTTGGTGTTTGGACAAGCTTTGGAGTTTTTCGTGCTTTATCCTTACTAAGCCCATTATTTTCCTTTCAAGCAAGCACAAGATCTTAAAGTGGCATTCGTTGAGATTAAAAACAAACTATTTTTTATGTTTTTAATGACTAGTTATGAGTTTTCAAAGGGTCGAGGCATGTTACACATTTAGTGTGATATAATTGTTAATTTTAAAAGTTTCTTTTGTGCATTTATGAGGTAGAGATTTGGAGATATGTGTAAGCCTTATGTCGGTATACAAAACAACATAGTGATAAACGAATGTTGACAAAAAAATAGTGGATTATGCCTCTTAAATTTTGAAGTGTATTTTAAATATTTTGCTAGGTTTACATATAATAGTTGTTTGGAGGCCTTTGGTTTTGGCTCTTTTGCTTTTTATAAGCAAAATTTTGCTTTTGATTGTTGCCTTAGTGAAAATTGTTGATTTTTTTATTATTTTAAACCATTATAGCCTTTGTGTGAGGTAAGATATTTTGGTTTATTTTGCTTGATTTTTTTAGCTTGGTTCTCTACGTGGTTTTTGTTATTTGTTTGAGTGGAAAAATAAAAAATAATGAATGAAAAAAATATATATTGGGATTTTTGTGGTGACAGTGATGTATTAATGGAGGTAGAGATGATTTTGTGACTTTTGAAAGATATCACTACTTTATATGATATGGCGTAGCTAAGTGATGGTTTTCTGATGATGTAGTGGTTTCAATGACTTTTTAAATTCTAAGGATGATAAAGCTGTCAAAATCCCAAATCTAGATGAGCTTATATAAGTTGACCAATTGGTAAGTACGACAGATGAATGAAAGATGGAGAAATCGCTACATGAAAGAGGAATTTCTTTACCAAATTACCGTTATTTTGAAGTTCATTGTAGAGTAGTTCGAGTTATAGAATTAATAGGTGGTAACAGGAAAGGAATTTACCTACTACTATATTCATTTGAGATGAGATTTCATTTATCTTCGCACCTATTTTTGGTAAGTGCATTGAAAGAGTACAAGATTGCCCTAGATCAATTATGGGGCACATGATGGTTTAAATTTGACAATGTTATTTTAGATTGTCGTAAGAGGAATGTTCCACCAATGTAAGTGTTTAAAAAAAATTATAGGTTGGTTTGTGGTAAAGTCCACCTATATGCATACTTCAATTATTACTCCAAAGTTAATATGTTAATGGATAGTTAATGGATAATAATATTAGAATCTTCATGTTGACCAAAACTCGTATGTATATGTTGAGTGTAAACCAAAGGATTTTTTTTTAAAGTTATTCCTGAGCAAGTAGAGCCTTAATATGCTTTTATGAAGTGTGAGGTGATAAAGGAAAAAAATTACATACTATAAAAATAGGTGGGTGAATATTGACATTCTATTGACAAAATTTGGATTGCGTAAGTGGTGTTTAAAGAACCAAAATCCCAATGTAGTAGCCACCAAGTTCACATATTTAGCAAGGTTTGTTGATGTTGATGTTTAGCCTATAGGTAAGGAGAAAGCTTAGCCTAATGGAGTTGAAGATGATTTAAGGTGAACATTAACTATTGTTATCCTTAAAAAGTGGTGTCAATGAAAGGTAAAAGGAAACTTGTTTGTAGAGAGAATGTTATTCATATATGGGTATTTCGTTAACTTTATTGTTGCTGAGGGTATAGCCAATCGTTGTTGCACTCTTAGATATTGCAAGTGTTAATGAAGAAACTTCCACTCTTTTAATAATTGCAGAGATTAAAATAGGGTAATAAAAGGATTTTGAAAAATAGGATATGATGCCTTTTTTAAGAAAAGTTATGTAAAAGGTTACTATTGTGAGGAAGAATGAAAAGAGTAGAAGTAAGAGTGTGTTTGAAGGGTATACAATAAATGTGGGAGAGGGTGAGTGTTTTATGGTTTGAAAAAAGTGTTGATTGTGTTGTTGTAGTGTTTGAACTAAGTGATTGTTTATTTAATGTGTTTTTTAGACTCTTTGGGTAAAAAGATGACAAAAGGCTTCAAAAAGTTGGAACTAGTGGTTGTAATTTTTTTTTCTTATTGTTTGTGATTGTCTTATTAATAATATTTTAGAAAATTTTTTATTCAACACTTAACTCTGTTGGCATAATAAATGGCAGGAATAAGAGTTTTAATGTTACAATGGTATCAACTAGAAGTCACCCAAGCTGAAGGTTACGCATCTTAGGATGGTTTGCTCCTTACGAAGTTGTTTCTAAAATAATGTTTTATGAATCGAATATTTTTGTAGTACACTATTGCATAACTTGCTTTATTTGTAAAGGTTGTTCCAAAATTTGTTAAGGCTCACAAGTTTGCTCTAAAGAGGGTGAACTTACTTCTTCCTTAAGAGAGAAGGTGTTCGTGCCAATTGTTGGAAAAATTTCGATTTGAAAACGATTTTCTTGCACAGCAAAAAATTTAAATTTTGAAAACTGACTCGATTTGTGATATTTATAACAATAAACCTTAACCTAATTTGTACCTCTGATTTCATCTTAGCAGACGTTTGTTTTTCCCAGATCTCAACCAAATTATCTTCTCCGTTATTCTCATACCATGAACTACTTCGAATGTGGGCTCGAACCAGTTAAATCGAAACACAGAACTGGAAAAAGTTTTCTCTCCTTTTGGGTTGAAAAGAAAAATTCTCCCTTCTTAATAAAAAATGGTAAAATTGTTATTCTAGAAAAATATATGTAATATTTGAGAATAAATTCTCTCTATTTTTTGACAGAATAACAATCTCTCAAAGTTGTGTTCATAACTCTACCAGTGCCATACATTTATAGGAGGAGAAGGCAGACCCCTTGTTGAGTTGTAGTGGTTTATTTCAAATAGAAAAACAACATCCTACTTAGAATTGTACCATAGTGGGTTGCACACCCTAGTATTCATACTAGGGTTGCCGCCTACTTTATGTTCATGAGGAGGGGTTTTTGGGCCTTTCTCACATCAAGTCCAATTATGAGTACTTCTTGGGCTTTTTGACCGAATGCTCTGTAATGTGATCCAACCCAATTCAATTTTACTAACTTCCCAAAATAAAATTTAATATTTATATATAAAATAATTTTCTCATCCCTATTTTCCCCCAACAAGAAATTGATGATTTTACCCTTGGTAAAATTTTGACGATTTTTCCCCTGGTAAAATTTCGGGAAAATATGTTCACTACAACCGGATGGTTTATTTTCATTTTCAGGCTTCAAAACAGTCCAAAAACATAAACTCATTCTTCCAATCATTTTAAAGTAATCTATGTAGGATTGCAAATGGATAGTTTCAATTTTCATTTTTATTTTCATTTCCATTTTTGGAAACTTACATTAATTTCCAAATGATTTCATTTCTCCATTTCGGAGAAAACCATAATCATTCATGAATGTTTCTCATTTCTCTTCTCCTATTAATTCTGTTCATTTCCATTCAAATTGTAACACCCCTAATTCGTATCGTTGCCAGAATAGGGTTACGAGGCACTACTGAACATATCGAAACATTTAACATTCATTTCAATCATTATAGCATCATAGTCATACATCGATACAAAGTCCCTCATTTAGGTCTACGAGACCTTAAACATGCTTTAGAAATGGGTCGGGACTAAACCGAGCACATACAAATTTTCTCAAAAACTTAACAAAATTTTCAAAGTTTCACAGGTCACACGCCCCTGTGAACAAGCCGTGTTTCTCACACGGCTTTAGACACGTCCGTGTGTCTAAACCGTGGCAAAACATGGCATACATACTGACTTAATCACACGGCCACAAGACACGCCCGTGTGCCTTGGCTGTGGTCAAAACTGACTTAGGTCACACGGCTAACCACACGCTCGTGTACCTATTGAAATGGCCACACATGCCCATGTACCAAGGCTATGTGCCTCACACGGCCACTAGACACGCTTGTGTGTCTAGGCTGTGCTCGAGACTAACTTGAATAGCTAAATTACAACAAACATACGATCAAGAAACACGCCTATGTGCTCAACTGTGTGGGCTGAAATTAGGCTTGGTTTAAGCCATATTTCTCACCTATCTCAAGCACTCCAAAACCTCAACATTATAACATCATTTGCATACATTCATAGGCAGCCAAATCAACCAATTTGTACATATTTCATGCCATTCAAATATCATCCATTTCTCTACTCAATTTCACAACTAAAGTATACCAAAATAATTTTAACTTACATAAATTCAAAGTGAATAAACTCATCACTTTGTCACATACTTCATACCACAAAACTTACCATTTCAACATTCCATATTCAAACAATCACATAAGAATTATATACATCATATAACTTACTTATCAAACACATCATTTAGGTCAATGTAAAAGACCATACATATTAATATTTATAAGCCAAATGTCATGGCCAGATATTCACATCACAAAGTATACCAAAATACCTCTAGCCTATACATGCCATATACCATATATACAACTCTCAAAATAGTACCAAAATAGATGTTCGATAGTGTGAGTGAGTCGCTGACGATCCCTGCATCCAAGCTAGCTTTGTAAAACTGTAAAACATAGAACATTTCACAAAGTAAGCTTTAAAACTTAGTAAGTTCGTACCATAAATAATCAATAGTTTATAATATACGAAACATCAACTAATAAACACTTAGTAATTCACAATTCATCCATCAATTCTATTCTATCTCATTTAATATGTTCATACGAATTCATCAAGCTTCATACACATAGTATCATCTACCACATAGGTATCGAACATACCTGAACTTTCTCATATTTATTAATTTCATTCTCACTTCTCGTTCAAATACATTAATTCATTCGAAAGTCATTCCATGCTCTAAGAATTTATACACTTAGTGCATAAGTGATTTGCCGCAGCCGTAACAATCTCGCACACTTAGTACCATTTTAATAAACCAAAGTTATCTCGGTATCGCACACTTAGTACGTCATATAGCCGAAGCTATTCCAATTCGCACACTTAATGCCATTTGTAGCCGAAGTTATTTCGAACCGCACACTTAGTGCCAAACATAGTCGATTATCATCATGCTCAAACCATAATAAAATATTTATACAATTTATGCATTATCAAAGCATTAAAACATAACTAGAACATTATTTATCACATGCGAACTTACCTCGTACTCGAAATTGACGATTCGGATCGTTTACTCGATAATCTTCGATTTTCCTCGATCTAAATCTGAATTCTTCTTTTCTTGATCTATATGTATTCAAAATTAACCCTTATAATCACCAACAAATTCAATTTAATACACAAACACATCTTTGGGCATTTTTTCACTTTAGCCCCTAAAATTACACATTTTGACATTTTAGTCCCCACAAAATTTCTTTGTACACATGCCTAGCCGAATATACATGGTGTTCATATAAGTCCCCACATTTCATTTATTTCACATTTTAGTCCCTCAATATATACTTTTCTCAATTTAACCCTAATATGCATTTTTACTTAAAATCACTTTACAAAACATGTTTATCAAGCACTAAGCTTTCATAATTCACCATTTAACATCACAAAATTCATGAATTCAACAACGACATCTCATAAAATTATCAACAATTTCATGAATTTAGGCATGATCTTGCTAGAACACTTAACAACTATCACAAAAGCGTAGAAATTATCAAAAATCGCATACCTCAATTTGGCCACACAAGAACCGAATATCAAAACCCTATTTTAAGCTTTTTCCTTGCTTTATTCGGTCATAAAAGATGATAAAATAGCCATTATTTTCACTATGTTTTATTATAAATGGCTTAATAATATAATTACCATTTTAGCCTTAATGAATTAACATTAAAATTCCACTAACTATAGGCATAACGGTCCATCTATTCTTTAAATGTTTTTATAACATCATAAGGAATTTATAATTAATAAGTCATGGCAATTAAGCACTTAAACAAATAGAATGCAACTTTTGCATTTTACGCGATTTAATCCTTTTATCCAATTAAGTACACAAATGATAAAATTTCCACACGAAACTTTCACACATATCAATTAACATATTATAAACACTAAAAATATTATTAAAATAGTTTTTTTGACCTCAGATTTGTGGTCCCAAAACCACCATTCTAAATAGGGAACTCTCCCCCCTTAGGGATTTTCGTCCCCGAAAATCTTACCAGTGAATAGGTTTGGATATTGCTTTCTCATAGTATCCTCAAGTTCTCACGTAGCTTCTTCAACCCCGTGTCGATGCCACAATACTTTCACTAATGCTATTCTTTTATTTTTCATCTATTTGATTCTACGAGCTAAAATCTATATTGGTTCTTCATTATAAGACATATCAGAATGAATTTCAACCTCAGTCGGAGAAATGACATGCAAAGGATCTGATCTATATCTTCGTAGCATCGATACATGAAATGCATTATGTATCTTTTCTAACTCAGATGGTAATGCTAGTTGATAAGCTACTGGTCCAATTCAGTCGATAATTTCATATGGCCCAATGAATTTCGGACTCAATTTGCCTTTTCTGCTGAATCGGAGTACTTTCTTCCACGGAGATATTTTTAAAAACACTTTATCACTGATTTCAAACTCAATATCTTTTTTTTTTAAAATCTGCATATGATTTCTGACGATCCGCAGCTGCTTTCAAACTATCTAGTATTACTTTCACCTTTTCTTCTGTTTCTTTGACCAAACGTGGATCTTATTCTCACTAAGCTTTGTCCAGTACAATGGTGTTCGACATTTTTGACTGTATAAAGCTTCATAAGGAGCCATTTTGATACTTGCGCACCTTCAAACTCAATAATACAACATCTCAAAATATCCTCGAGTGTCTAAATAATTCACTCGGATTGACCATTCGCTTGCGGTGAAAAGTAGTACTAAAGTGCAATTTCGTACCTAAAGCCTCTTACAATTTCTTCAAAAATCGTGATGTGAATTTCAGATCTCTATCTGATACAATGGATAAAGGCACTCCGCGCAATCTCACAATCTGAGAAATGTACAACTCAGTAAGCTTTTCAAGTGAATAATCTGTACGAACCAGAATGAAATGAGCCAATTTAGTCAATCTATCAACAACAACCCAGATTGCATCTTTCTTACTCGATGATAGAGGTAAACCCGATACAAAATCTATCGTAATTCTATCCCATTTCCACTCTGGAATCATAATCGGTTGTAACAAACCTGATGGCATCTAATGTTCAGCTTTAACTTGCTGACATATCAAACATTTCGAAACAAAGTCGAAGATATCTCTTTTCATTCTAGACCACCAGTAATGTTGTTTCAAATCATTATACATTTTCGTACTACCCGGATGTAAAAATAATTGACTACTATGAGCTTCGTTCAAAATCATCTGAATTAACTTTGAATTTCTCAGAAGACAAATCTAATTTCAAAATTTCAAACAATTGTCATTATCAACTTGAAATTAAGAACCAAAATCAAGATCACACTAGGCTTGTTTTGCTAAAATCTGATTATCAACCTTTTGAGCATCAACAATTCGCTGTAAGAACAAAGGTCTCGCTTTCAATTATGCTAAAACTGAACCATCATTAGACAAAGCTAAATGAGCATTCATGACACGTAATGCAGATAATAATTTTCGAGTCAAAGCATCAGCAACAACATTAGCCTTTCTCAGATGATAATCAATGACAAGCTCATAGTATTTTAGCAATTCTAGCCATCTTCTCTATCATAGATTCAAATCTTTCTGATTCATCAGATATTTTAAGCTTTTGTGATCAAAATATAAGTAACATCCTGAAATAGAGCCTAAACAAAACAATGGTTTTGAGACCATAAATTCGACATCAAAATATATATTTTATTATTATTATGAGACCTAGAATATGAGATTATGCATGTGTTAAAGTTTCATGAAGAAATTCCTTGAGTAAGGTGTCAAATTGGAAATCAGGGACTAAATTGAATAAATTGCAAAACTTGGATTCTAGAAGCAATTTGTATGAAATTGCTTTAGATTATAAATTAGAAGGTATTAGGGAGAAATTTTCCCAATTTCTAAGTTTTTGGACAAAAATGGGCTTGCATGGATGAAATTTTAAAGAAAGGACTTAAGGGCATTTTGGTCATTTGGCTTTTTAATGAAATAAAATGGGAAAAAGAAGGCAAAAATCAGCCATTCTTCTTCCTTGTCAAGCTAAAATTCTCAATCCACCATAGCTAGGGTTTTCAAGCTTTTCAAGCTCAATAGTAAGTGCTCCCAAGCCCCGTTTTTAATGTTTTTTTGTATTTTTGAAATCCCGATAGCTTGATCTTTCCATTTCTACCCATATTTCATGCTAGGATTCATGTTTAAAAAATTACCCATACATGAGTTGCTTGTATTATGGTGGATTATGGAGGGGTATGAAAGTTGAAGGTGTGTTAAACATCTTTTCTTAGGTGATTTTCATGAAAAACCCCTAAAGGGACCTTTTGTTTTGCAAAAGTTGTTAAATATGTGGTAGAAATGAGAAAATAATAGAAAATGTGGGCTTCCATAAGAGAGAAAAGTGTTCGAATAGGCTTGGGTAAGATATAAATTGCATGTGTTTCATTATACGAGCCTAGGGACTAAATCGTAAAAATGTCAAAGGTTAGGGGCAAAACGGTCATTTGGACCAGGGGTAGAAATTAAACTTGAAAAGTATAATGTAGTGAATTAATGATATAATTTTGTTGTTATAGACCCCGAGGAACAAATTTCGGAGGTCGATCGAGGTAAAAGCAAGGTTTCAGAATAACCGAAACACAGCTCCGAAACGAATACCAGGTAAGTTTGGATAACTCGAGGTAAACCTATAACATGCATATTTGTATGTTTTGTGAATGTATGATAATTGCATTGTTGATGGAATGAAAATGCATGAATTGCATCTTTAATAATGAATTGTTGAATAATGTCTTGGTTGAGGTTGGAAAAGGAATTCGATGGATAAACCATGATTTACATGAGACTTGAGATCTTGCATGTGTTGTAGAAAAGGATTTAGCCTGGAATGGTAATCCAAAGATCTCAAGTATAAAAAGGATCTAGCCTGGATTGGTGTTCCTTGAATGATCGAGCCTCCCAAAGAATATGTGTGCATTATGGATTTAGCCCAGATGGGTAATCCGATTAGGGTTTGAATTTAGCCTGGACTGGTAATTCAGATCGGAGCTCATTAAGGGTGTTTGTCGTTGTAAGGGATTTAGCCTGGACTGGTAATCCCGACATCACCTTATGAGTTTATATTACGGAGGATTTAGCCTGGACTGGTAATCCCACCGTAAGATGTGAGGTTCGCGGGAGTGCATACTCAAAATGATCATTCGTATGAATTGACGGTGACTGGATAATCCATCGAGATTTCCTAGAAACTCAACGGGAATATCACAAGGTATATGTACAAATGACACGTAAAATGATGAGCTCATCTAAGATAAAATTTTTTATGGTGTTTGTTATGTGACTAACTCATTGATTGAGTGCATGTGATAGGGAAACCATTTTCATGTTCGTTGGTTTCATTATCTATTATGGATGTATGCTAAACAACCGGTAAGTTTATTTTCCAGTTATTCGGGCTTACTAAGCATGTAAATGCTTACCCCACTATTTTCCCTGCTTTTCAGAGCTCGAGGACTCATAAGGATTGGAAGACAATTAGAGAGTCAACACACTATCAACTAGACAAGCTTTGGTATAAAGACATTTCTATTTTGTCCAATGGCATGTATAGGATTTTTGAGTATTTTGTTATATATGTCATTTAATTTGCCTAATGAAGGCATGTAAAGATATGTTTATCTTTTTGTATTTGGCCATGGGAATTGGCTCATTTTGAAGTAGGCTATACCCTACAATTCTATGCATGTTTATATTCATATGCGATGGCTTAATTATAATTGGCAATGACTTATAATAACGAGCCAATCTTAATATGTCAAGTAGACATATAAATCATTAAATGCAAGATAAGAATTAACTTAGCATGTATGAAACCAATGACATGAGGTTTACATGCAATGAGGTTAATCAAAGTTTCATACTTACAAATGGATAATTTGGCCCAAATATGAACTATAGTAATCTATAAGTGAAATTGGCTAGTAGAGGGTGACTTAAGGCTTGGAAAATAGCCTAACAAGGTCCACATGGGTAGACACATATGCGTGTGTCTAGGCTGTGTGTGACACACGGGCTAATCCCATGGGTATGTGCTATGACCATGTGTCCCCTGTACCTAAAATTTTAAGTCAGCATAGAGCACGGGCTAAGCACACGGGCGTGTTCCTTGGTCGTGTTCATTTAACAGAATGGTGAGGTTGAAGTCAGTGTAGCACATGGGCTAAGCCCACGAGCGTGTGCCTTGGTCGTGTTGCATACTGGAAAAAGGACACGGGTGTGTTCTAAGCCCCACGGGCGTATTGCACTTCAACTAAGAGAAAATTTCCTAAAGTGTCCTGAGTCTTTCGAACAATTTTGGTTTTGTTCCGTACTGTCCCTAGGAGTGTTTTTAGGCCTCGGAGGCCTGTATACGAGACATAGTGCACACATTTGAAAAGTTTTAAATTACGAGCGAAATTCAGTAACCCGATTTGTAAGTTTGTAAAGGTGAATTACCGGTAATGCCTCGAACCCTATCCCGGTGTCGGATACGGGCGAGGGGTGTTACAATATACGTGACATTTCTCACCAAAAAGATAGTGATGCCAAATTTTCAAAGCGAACACAATCGCAGCTAATTTTAGATCGTGCGTTGGATAGTTCTTTTCATGCGGCTTTAACTGTCTCGAAGCATAAGCAATGACTTTGCCTTCCTGCATTGAAACACATCTTTGACCATTCAATGAAGCATTACTGTAGATCACAAATTCTTTACCCAATTCTGGTTGTACTAACACTGAAGCTTCAGTCAATAGGGCTTTCAACTGATCAAAACTTTTCTGAAACTTTTCAGACCAATCAAATTTCACATCTTTCTGAAATAGTTTTGTCAATGGAGTCGCGATCATCAAAAAGCCTTTTACAAATCTCCTATAATAACCGGCAAGTCCCAAAAAACTGCGGACTTCTGAAACATTTCTCAGAGGCTTCCAATCCAAAATAGTTGAAACTTTGCTTAGATCAATTCGAATACCAAATGCTGATACAATATGGCCCAAAAAACTGACCTCTTGTAACCAAAATTCACATTTGCTAAACTTCGCATACAATTGCTTATCTCACAAATTTTGTAGCACTATTCTCAAATGCTCGGCATGTTCAGTTTCATCACGCGAATAAATTAAAATTTCATCAATGAATACGACAACAAATCGATCTAAATATGAATTAAAAATTATGTTCATCAAATCCATAAAAACAACAGGTGCATTTGTTAATCCGAAAGACATAACTAAAAACAACAGGTGCATTTGTTAATCCTTTTACTTGTAATTGATAATAACTCGATCTCAGATCTATCTTTGAAAACACAGTAGCACCTTTTAACAGATCAAAAAAATTATCAATTCGGGGCAGAGGATATTTGTTATTGATAGTCACTTTGTTGAGCTGTCGATAATTGATGCACATTCTCATAGTTCCGTCTTTCTTTTTCACAAACAAAACTGGTGCACCCTATGGAGAAAAACTTGGTCGTGCAAAACCTCTACCTGTCAATTCTTGCAACTGAGTTTTCAACTCTTTTAACTCTATCAGGGCCATTTTATACGAAGCTATCAAAATTGAAGTAGTCCCTAGCATTAATTGAATACCAAATTCAACCTCTCGGATTAGTGGTAAACCCGATAACTCATCAGGAAACACATCTGGATATTCACAAACAACTAGCATTGATTCAATCTTCTTTTCAATCACTTTTGTGTCTAGCACATAAGCTAAAAAGCTTTGCAACCCTTTCTCACATATTTCTGAGCTAACATCATTGAAATCATTGCTGGCAATCCGTTCAAATCATCTGATTCAATGCGAATAATCTCATTACTCTGACATCTCAAATCAATCATTTTCCATTTGCAATTCACAACAACATCATGTAATGTTAGCCAATCCATACCCAGGATTATGTCAAACTCATCAAATAGTAACAACATCAAATCGGCAGGAAAGAATTTTATCCCGAATCATCAATGGACAATTCTTGCACACTTTATCAACCAATACACATTTGCCTAAGAGGTTCGATACTCTAATTACAAATTCAATAGACTCTACAAGCAAAGTCTTACTGGATACCAAATTCACACATATATATGAATGAGTAGACCTTGGATTTATTAATGTAATAACTTTAGTATCATAGAGAGTAAAAGTACCGGTAATAACATCTGGAGATGAAGCATCTTCACATGCTCGAATAGCGTAGGCTCGTGAAGGTGCTCTAGCATTAAATCTTGCTACAGTGTCTCATGTCACACCTTTACCACCACTCACATTTCTAGTGTTTCTTGGTGGTCTACCTCTAGCTACAGTGTTACTCGGCTTCATGTTCTAAGCATTATCTTTTTCAGTTAACTCTAGGCAATCTTTTATAAAGTGATCTCGTGAACCACAACTATAACAAGATCTATTATTACTTTTCCCCCAGCAATCTCCAAAATGCCATCCTCCACATCATTGACACTCAGGCTTAACATCTTTTACATTGCCAACACTCGATACTGATGTGGCTTGAGCTTTAGGATTAGTGTATTGCTTCCCGCGATCTCTATTCTGATATCCAGTTGAAGCTATCGATCAATTAAAGTAATCTCTTAATTTCTTCGATGAGGAATGATAAGATTTATTCATCGATCTCTTCCTCGAATCTCTCACCTCTGCATCAAATTTTCTCTTTTTTTTTGCTGAGGTCTTCGACTTTACAAGCACTGTCAACCAATACTACGAATTCTTTCAGCTCTAGTATCCCGACTAACAGTTTTATGTCTTCGGTCAATCTATCAACAAATCTTTTACACATAATCTCTTCAGTAGACACGTATTCTCGAGCATACTTGCTCAAACGTATAAATTCTCTTTCACATTCTGTTACAGTCATCCGGCCTTGTTTCAATTCTAGAAACTCTTTATTTTTCTGATCAAGGAATCTTTGGCTTATGTACTTCTTCCGAAACTCGGTCTGAAAGAATCCCCAGGTAACTCGTTCCCTAGGAACCACTGATGTCAACATTTTCCACCAGTGATATGTGTTATCTCTAAGCAAAGATACTACGCATTTAATACATTCGTCTGAAGTACATGGCAACTCATCAAATACTCGGATAGTGTTCTCAAGCCAAAACTCAGCCCTCTCGGTATCGTCATCAACCGTAGCCCAAAACTTTTCAGCCCCGTGTTTACGAATCTTATCAACTGGTGGCTTACTTAGTCGAATCGAATCTACTACTGGTGGCACAACCGGGAATTATTGAGGAACAGGTGGGGGTGGAGCTTGTTGAGCTGCCAGATTCGCTCGTACGAATTTCATGAACCACTCAGTCAGCATTTGGAAGAAGGCTTGCTTAGCCTCTCCCCTCTGACTACTAGATATTGTCCTAGATTCGGCTGACACTACCCCTTGAGTGGGCGCGGGCGCATTGCTCTCAACATCATCATCTATTGCTCGATCGGGATCCATTTACTGTATGAAAAACACATTTTAACTGTCAAGAATCATCACACTATCGTAGTTCATATATATGGCAAGTATAGCTAGACTCTTACATGCTATGTTAGTCCTAGAATCGACTAAACTGTAGCTCTAATACCAATCAAATGTAACAACCCTAACCTGTAACACCCCTTACCCGAGACCGTCGACGGAGTCGAGCACGAGGCGTTACTTGACTTAACTTACTAATTCGAGGCATAAAATTTGCTTTTAAAATTAATTTATTCACATTCATTCAATATGTCCCTAAAAAGGGCCCTCGAGACCCTAAAACGTGCAATTGAAACAGTTCGGGACTAAACCGGGAACATTAAAAATTTTCTGAATACTTAGACAAATCAAAACAATTTATTTCATCTTTCATAAATAAGTTGTCCATCTGCGTCATAGTCACTAAATAAATCATAACTTGAGTTACGAAACTCGAAATCCAAATCCGTAAATTTTATCTGAAACTAGACTTATATATCTTCTTACTAAAATTTTTTAGAATTTTTGGTATAGCCAATTAGTACAATTTATTAGTTAAAGTTTCCCCTGTTTCAGTGTTCAGCTGCTCTGACCTCTGTTCACTACGAATTAATTTTCTCCCTATTCAGAATTCAAATAGCCATGCCATTTATTTCCTTTAAATTAGACTCAATAAGGAATCTATAAATATAAAGTATAACTCCTAATTATTTTTTTACAATTTTTAGTGAATTTCTAAATTCAGAACAAGGGATTTAGAAATCACTCTTACCCTGTCTCACCAAAATTTAAATATCTCTTAATATACACTTCTTTTGCTTACTTTGTTTCTTTCATATGAAAATAGACTCAATAAGCTTCAATTCTATATCTCATTCATTACCTAATTCCATTTCTACTATTCTTGGTGATTTTTCAAGATCATGCTGCTATTCAATACTGTTTTAATGTTAATTTCACTTTTTCATGATTTCATTATATTAACTACCATTTAGGCATACATAACACCGAAACATGTTATTCATTAGCCATTTCAATAGCTAATCATTGTCAAATATTTACATACCATTCTTTAGTCATATCATAAGGACATACACACAAAATGGCTAAGTCCCTATACATGCCATAAACTAGAACATTTGTAAACGAAGATACCCATTTGGTAACTTGATAGTCGATAGTGTGAAGTGATCTCCGACGACCTCCAACCCGGGCTTGCTTTTAAGTACTCTAAAACATGGGAAAGTGAAAGAAGTAATCTTATAAAGCTTAGTAAGTTCACATGTAAAATAATAAGCATTACCAATCAATTTAGCTTACTACTATGCTGTCATAATTTGCTTAAATAATGTTTAGTTCTTACTTTCCCATCTTACTCATCGGTAACCTTACCAAAGGCTCAGAATACAAAAGGCACCTTACTTAATAGCTTGCTTACATACCTGCAACATCTCACTTAACACATGAGTACTCTTTCATAATATAGGCATATTGCCAATCATGTCATAAAGTGTCACAAGCATAACTGAAAACTCATCACTTACTTAATACTTGATAATCTCAATTGCATACAATCTCAATATTAAATAAGCCTTAAATGCATACCTGTACTCTTTCTTCATGTTCTCACCTTGTCATTTCTTTGACTTACTCTTTGGATTACTCGGGAACCTTTTTCCTTTTTGAACTTACCATTGCCATGTCTTGACATGGTCTTACGTGGTATCCTTGCCTTATGAACTCACCAATGCCATGCCTTGGCATGGTCTTACATGGGACCTTTGCCTTATAGTAACTCATCAATGCCATGTCTTGACATGGTCTTACATGATTTCCTTGCTTTATAGAACTTATCAATGCCATGCCTTGGCATGGTTTTACATGATATCCTTATCTTACCAAATGCTATGTTCCAAACATGGTCTTACATGGTATCCTTGTCTTAGTGCCAATGCCACATCTTGATGTGGTCTTACATGGAGTCCTTAATCAATGCCGATGCCATGTCTTGAAATGGTCTTACACGGAATCCTTGCCTTACCAATGCCATGTCTTGACATGGTCTTACATGGTATCCTTAACCGTCAATTCCTCCTTAAATGCCATGCTATGAACATGGATTTTTCGTCAATTCTTCCTTAATTGCCATGGTACAACCATGGACTTTGAGATATCAATGCCTTGTCAAGTCATAGCTGAAACATACTTACTCAAATTCTGAAGGTTAGCCGCATAACTCAATAATATCAATACTAATAACAATAATTGCATAATAATAAAATGCTACTCAACTTACATACTTACATTCTCAATCTCATCATATCATCAACTTAACTTATTCTCATCAAATTATGCTAGTCAATACTTTCTTGTTATCATACAAAGCCATAATACAAAATATGGTCTTACATATAAATTATACAAGTTCTCTTTCAATATCGAATTATTATCGAACATTAATCATTATATTTGAAACTCAATACTAAAGTATTTATGGCCAAAATATCAATGCATCATTCAAATATGCATAATTAAATGCTTATGAAACATATGAACTTACCTTGATACCAAAACGACTATTTTACCAACTTTCCCGATTTTCAGTTTTTCTCCCGTTCTAGGTCCAAATCTCACTTTCCGGGATTATGGAGCTTGGAAAGCTTGGAAACCCTCACCATGGCTTCCCCCATGCTATATTCGGCCTCCATGAAGAAGATGGACCAATTTTGGCTTTATTTTCCCTTTTTAATTCTTTTAATTACTAAATGACCAAAATGCCCTTAAAGGCTTTTCTTTCAAATTTGTCCTATTCTTGCCCATTTTTCTCCAAACTTAAATACAATGGTCTAATTACTAAATAAGAACCTCCACTTTAAGAAACCATTTCAATTAAATCCCCTTTATTATCTAGAACACACATTTTGTTAATTTTACAATTTAGTCCTAATTATCAAATTAGGCACTTATACATAAAATTTCTTCACGAAATTTTCACACAATTATTCAATCAATGAATAAACCTTAAAACTTAATTGGAATATTTTTTTTTTGTTTTTTTATTTTTTTGACCTCGAATTCGTGGTTTCGCAACCACTATTTCGTTTAAGCCCTATTTCGAGATGTTACATAACCCGTATCTATTACTGGAATAGGGTTATGAGGCATTACCGATTATATCGAAACATTTAACATTCATTTCACAATCATTATAGCATCATAGCCATACATCGATACAGAGTCCCTCATTTAGATCTATGAGACCTTAAACATGCTCTAGAAAGGGCTCGAGACTATACCGAGCACATACAAATTTTTGCAGAAACTTAACAAAATTTTCAAATTTTCATAAGTCACACGCCCGTGTGAACAGTCCTTGTGTCTCACACAGCTTTAGACATGCTCGTGTGTCTAAACCGTGGCAAAATAGGGCATACATATTGACTTAATCACACGGCCAAAAGACACGCCCGTGTACCTTGGCCATGGTCGAAACTAACTTAGGTCACACGGCTAACCACACGCCCGTGTGTCTAGCCTGTGTACCCTTCGAAATGGCCACACACGCCCATGTGCCAAGGTTGTGTGCCACACACGGCCACCAGGCACACCCGTGGGTCTAGGCCATGCTCGAGACTGACTTGAATAGCTACATAAAAACAGACACATGGTCGAGACACACGCCCGTGTACTCAACCGTGTGGGGTGAAATTAGGCTTGGGTTAAGCCACATTTCTCACCTATCTCAAGCACTCCAAAACCTCAACATTATAACATCATTTGCATACAATCGTAGGCAACCAAATCAACCAATTTGTACATATTTCATGCCATTCAAATATCATCCATTTCACTACTCAATTTCACAACTAAAGTATACCAAAATCATTTTAACTTACATAAATTCAAAGTGCATAAACTCATCACTTTTTCACATACTTCATACCACAAAACTTACCAATTCAACATTCCATATTCTAACCATCACATAAGCATTATATACATCATATAACTTACTTATCAAACATATCATTTAGGCCAATGTAAAAGGCCATACATACTAATATTTATAAGCCAAATCTCATGGCCAGATATTCGCATCACAAAGTATACCAAAATACCTCTAGCCTATACATGCCATATACCATATATACAACTCTCAAAATAGTACCAAAATAGATGTCCGATAGTGTAAGTGAGTCGCTGACGATCCTTGGATCTGAGCTAGCTTTATAAAACTGTAAAACAGAGAACATTTCACACAGTAGGCTTTAAAGCTTAGTAAGTTCGTACCATAAATAATCAATAGTTTATAATATACGAAACATCAACTAATAAACACTTAGTAATTCACAATTCATCCATCAATTCTATTCTATCTCATTTAATATGTTCATACGAACTCATCAAGCTTCATACACATAGTATCATCTACCACATAGGTATCGAACATACCTGAACTTTCCCGTCTTTATTCATTTCATTCTCACTTCTCGTTCAAATACATTAATTCATTCGAAAGTCTTTACATGCTTTAAGAATTCACACAGTGCATAAGTGATTTGCCGTAGCCGTAACATCTCACACTTAGTGCCATTTCAATAAATCGAAGCTATCTCAATATCGCACACTTAGTGCCTCATATAGCCTAAACTATTCGAACTCGGATACTTAGTGCCATTTGTAGCCGAAGCTATTTTGAACCGCACACTTAGTGTCGAACATAGTCAATTATCATCATGCTCAAACTGTAATTAAATATTTATACAATTTATGCATTATCAAAGCATTAAAACATAACTATAACATCATTTATCACGTACGAACTTACCTCGTACTCGGAATTGATGATTTGGATCGTTTACTCAATAATCTTCAAATTTCCTCGATCTAAATCTGAATTCCTCTTTTCTTGATCTATATGTATTCAAAATTAACCCTTTTAATCACGACACATTCAATTTAATACACAAACACATCTTTAGGCATTTTTGCACTTTAGCCCCTAAAATTACACATTTTGACATTTTAGTCCTTATTACACAAAACACCAAATACACAAAATTTCCTTACACACATGCCTAGCCGAATGTACATGGTGTTCATATAAGTCCCCAAATTTCATTTATTTCACATTTTAGTCCCTCAGCATATACTTTTCTCAATTTAATCCCTAAGATGCATTTTTACTCAAAATCACTTTACAAAACATGTTTATCAAGCACTAAGCTTTCATAATTCACCATTTAACATAAAAAAATTCATGAATTCATTAATGGCATCTCATCAAATTATAAATTTTTTTATTAATTTAGGCATGGGCTTGCTAGAACACTTAACAACGATCACAAAAACGTAGAAATTATCAAAAATCGAGTAAAATACATACCTCAATTTGGCCACACAAGAACCGAATATCAAAACCCTATTTTAAGATTTTTCCCTTGCTTTATTTGGTCATAAAAGATGATAAAATGGCCATTATTTTCACTATGTTTTATTATAAATGGCTTAACAATATAATTACCATTTTAGCCTTAATGAATTAACATTAAAATTCCACTAACTATAGGCATAATGGTCCATCCATTCTTTAAATGGTTTTATAACATCATAAGGACTTTATAATTAATAAGTTATGGAAATAAAGCACTTAAACAAATAGAATGCAACTTTTGCATTTTACGCGATTTAATCCTTTTATCAAATTAAACACACAAATGATAAAATTTCCACACAAAACTTTCACACATATCAATTCACATATTTTAAAGACTAAAAATAATATTAAAGTAATTTTTTGACCTCAAATTTGTGGTCTTGAAACCACTATTCTAACTAGGGTCTAAACCGGGCTGTTACACAAACACACACTTCATTTCTAATTTCAACGAGCTAGCGGTGGGATCGATTTGACATATATAGTTGAGACTTAAATGATTTATAATTAAGTTTTAGCCTTTTTCCTATTAATTATGAACTCATTGAGTCATGAAGTCATTCCACTATAGTATCGTGATTGAGCTTTCCCCAATGACATACCATTATGAAAGCAACTACTCACTACTGGTCCAATGACCTTATTATAAGTGTGTTACCCGTATAGGATATCCTTGATCTTTTTGGGATAATATTCATTCTCTTAATATGATCCTATTTGATCTCATGGTAACCATAATATCTTCTTTCCTGAAAAGTCAATCACTTTCAAATATAGATCAAGTCATCCATCATAAAGACAGACGAACAATGACCACGTTTACTTTTCATCAACCATGTAATGCCAATAAGAGGATACTATTTACCCATGTTTTAGGCTATGAATTCCACTTTTGTGAATGGTGCTACATATTATAGAAATCATACAGCCAACACACAAGCTTTCGACTCCTTATCTATTTGAACTCAAGCTTTTACATATATCAAAGTGTACGAGTCATGCATACATAGTCTACCATCTACTTAGGATTTAGGTATGCCACACTATGAATGTCACAAGTTAATAAATCCATAAAAAAAATTTAGGATCTATTCTACTTGGGTCTTGTCTGATGTACTGTCAGGCCAGTTTGTCACATCTATGTCTCTATCTTTTGGGAGTCATCCACTCCGATCCCCAAGACAAAGTATCTCCCCAATTAGACTTGATAAATGACATATTAGTATTTTAATTTGTTTTCTCATTTCTGATTAGACAAAGGACATGTTTAGGTTCGTCTACTTTGTATGACAATCCGACCACGTAATACCGCTTAGTATTTGTTAAACATTTAGACAACCAATGAGCAATATTTTCTTCCATTTTGCTTCGTAAGCAAAAACCATGTGAGGAAAATATATAAATTATTAATTTGATTTATGAATAATTTTATTAACCAATCTATTCAAAGAAAATTACAAGTGTACTTAGAAAAAAAATACTACACTTAGGGCACCAGATCCAACACCAATCGCATGTCCTAGTTGCAACTTACCTTCCAACTGGGTTGTTGTACAACTTTCCATATTTGTTGGAACTGTTTTGAAAGAAAATAGGTTTGAAACACTCAGGATGCTAGATAAAAAATCCCTGTCAGAATTTTATACAAAGTTGTATGACATCATAAATTAGGCATTTACTATTAGTAAGGAGTATTCGAATAATAAACTGGTTAAAAATGTCTTAAGTTTTCTACTTGAATGATCTGTGATCAAGTTGACTACTATAAAGAAGGCCATCGACATTGATATAATAAGGATTGGTTAACTCGTTGGGTCTTTACAAACCTTTAAGATTTATCTTGAATAAACTAAGAAGAGCAAGGACAAAATAAATAAAAACATTGCATAGTAGGTTACATATCTAGTTGTAAGTAAATTTAAAACTACTATTAAAGATATAGGAGAAATTAGCCATCCACATCAAAAACTTTAACTGAGCATGTATGAAGATAACTAGGAAGAACAGCACTGGTGATCAAAATCGTAAATTCAATAAGGGTAATAGGAATGTAGTAGCAACTAGTGAAGAAGCAGCTAATGTAACACCCCGTACCTGGCCTGGTCGCCAAGCCTGAATATTAGGATGCCACACCATCATCTCATGTCATAACCGACTAGTAAAAGCTCATTCCAACAAAACATCCTTTAGTTTCCTACTTGCATCGGTCTTAAGTCAATCATACTAGCTAGTTATCATTATCACATACTAAACTTACATTAAAAGGTCTTATAAACATATTAATACATGCATAAGTTCCATTCAGCAAAATTCTCAAACCATGACCATAGGTATCGATACTGACACTAAGGTGTCAGTATTTTCTTTAAGTGGTATAGATACCACCTGGAAAAATGATACCAAACTTGCATTCTGTTTCTCAATTAAAAAATCAAAATCTCAAAAATTATTGGTATTTGTCGTGAAATATCGATACTTTAACCCTGAGTATTGATACTCGAGCAAAGGTATCGATACCAAATCTCTATTCTGACTTTCTATACATTTCAAAACACAGAGGTATCGATTTTAAAACCTGATTATCGATACCTCTGCCCCAAACCAAAAAAATGTAGCATACATAAGCAACTAATCCATTCTAATTTAGTTCCTAAACATCTTACATCAATTGCTTCGACAAATAATCATTCAATGGCTTAATTAGTAGTTCAATATCGCAAGATTGTGTTCAAGCAAGTAACATCTATCAATCCTCATGTTCATGAACTCAAGCATAATAACAACATGTAATCCTGATGAACTGAACCAAAAACTAGTAAATTGCCTAGAAGTTAACAGGGCTATAAACAAGTCTACCACATTGCCTTTTTCCCCAAAATGTAAATAAATATAGAACACCAACGAAATAATGCAAAAGTCTTGCTTGGATCACCTCTCGGAACCACACCGCTCACACTTGCACACAACTAATCTACAATGGTTAATGAAGGGAGTGGGTGAGCTTAACAAGCTCAGTGTACGCCTAGAACAACTACCATGTAAACAGTTCATCAAGCATTAACGAAACAACCATATAGCATAACCTTAACAGTTCCAACTTTAGTGTCATAATATACTTACTCGTACATTATTATTAGTTCCTTTACACGGTAAACATATTCACTTTTAAGCATTTATCCTATTACACATATGACCTAACATTCAAACATATATCATAATATTCAAAAATAGGTTTATAAATAAATTGCATAATGGTCACATGTCATACAAACACATATCACAATATACACATATTCATAATTTGAGATAATTTGGTACTTGAGCTATGAAACATAAAAGTGAGCTCTATCATCACTCATCAGATACGCGGATCTCCAACACACCAAACATAGATTCATAGAGTCAAACATGTCCCAAAAGTGAAGCATAAAGTTAACACTCTCCTTATTTCTCCTCTCATGTCCCGTTGAATAAAGCTTAGCTCTCATTCCCTTATCCTTCCAACATGTCCCAGGGCCTCAACGCCCAAAATCATATACATATAGGTAAGTACTCACAATACTATGGCGTGCCAACTATATCCAATGGTTTCAAGATCACAGGGCTGAAATATCTAAAGTCAAACACATATCACTTACTGGTTATCCGTGCACAATAACTACATATTTGCATCTTTAACAAAATACTGTCACTAACATTTAACATATACATAAAATGTACTTATTTGCACTTTCACAATAGTTATCACATATGCACAAACACATAAGCACTTTGTTCACAAAATAACATAGGTATGAGAAAGCTTACACTCAGAATTTAGAGTAAGGGTTTAGGCTACTACTAAATTCCAAAATAATGCATTGAATTATGTCCACAAGTAATTATTCCAAACACTCACCAATTACGCTTACACCAAAAGGTCGAAAGCTCAAACTAGCTTTTCCTTACCTGTAATAGCCCGTTTTGCATTGTTGTCAGAAACAGTGGTTTTGAGGCCACCAAATCTGATGAGAAACTTTGTAAATATTATTATTTAATGTTTACGAGTTAAGTATGGTTTTTAAAAAGGTTTTTGATTTGAAAAATTATGATTTATAAGTGATTTATTAAGTTCAAGTGGTAAGACCCTAAGGTCAAGTGGTTTAGAAAACAAGGTATCGGGACCTCGTTTTTATAAACCAAGCTGTAAATATTTATAAAATATTTACGAAGTGTTATTAAGGTGGTACTAAATTTTCGTTGAAAATTTTTAACGTTTCAATGGTTAATTCATTAAAAAGGACTAAATTGTAAAAAGATGTAAAATTTAATCGCTATTTGATTTGAGTGATTAAATGGCTTAATGAAAGAAAGTATATGGATTAATATGGTAAACATACCATATTGTATAGGAGTGGGCGGTGGACTTTGACTTATTATGAAAATATGTATGTTTTATTAATTAAAATAATACATATTAAATGATAATAAAATAAATTAAAGATATCATCTTTTACAATTGATTGTTTTGCTGAATTTGAGATAGAAGAAAGCCATTAATAAATCTTCAAGCTTCGGGAAAACTTCATAGGATGCATGTAAGTCCAATCTGGCCCCGTTTTCAATAATTTTTGTGTTTTTGAGGTCATTGCAACTAGGTCCAGCTAGCCTGTACCTTCAATTTTGAAACCGTTAAAGATTTTGAATGTTGCCATTGATGGATCTTGTGACTTTTGATGTTAGATGATGAATTTGGAATGTTGATTGTATAATACCCAGTTTTTGAGGTTAGAAGTTTGAGATTCTTAGTAAGGGTTAGTGAGTAGGTCACGCACTTAGGATAGCTTCTGCGTTTTAGTGTCAGAATGGGTCTGCTAGCCCGTTGGTTGAGTGAGTGTTAGTGTACCTCTGGGTTTTGGGTTCGAGTCCTTGTGTGTGCATTTTGGGTGAAATATTTTTATATTGTTAAATAGTAAATTTGCTTTAAGTTTAAAAATAATTATTTAGTTTTATTTATTATTTTTTTTCTTATTTTTATTTTTCCTATTTTCCTTTTTCATGTACATCTCTCTGGTTATTTTTTCCCCCTCTTTTCTTGTTTTTCTTCTTTTTGGTAAAAAATGGTTGTGTTTGTTGTTTTGGGAAGCTTCATTTCTTTGTCCTCGAGTCGGCATTTGGACGTCTTTAATCGCGAATCAGGTGTGGGATTCGAACCTTATCTAATTTATTTATGAGTTGTTGATTCAGCAATTCTTGTGTGTGCTCTAAATCGTTAATTTTGGGTATTCAGTTGTTGAGGAAGTATGGGGAATACTACATATTTTGATATATTTTTTGTTATAGAAAAGGTCAAGGACTAAAACGACGATTTCGGCCTATTCCAGTGAGGTTTTGTGACCACATAGGCGTATGCGTTTTCACACAACCGTGTGGAATTAGGAATTAGGGCTTTCAAGCAAGATTAGGTGCCACACGACCGTGTGGGGGAAATTAGTCGATATCCACATGTTTGTGTCCCTTGGGCACATGGGCATGTGCGTTTGGGAATTAGGGTTTGGGTGATTGGTGCCACACGACCGTGTGGCTAACTTGGGGATTTAAAGATCCTACACAAGCGTGTGTTAAATTACAAGACTGTGTTCGTCCTGAACTATATTTTAGAACAATTGGACAGAGAGTTACATGGCCTGTTCACATGGCCATGTCCTTGGCTCACACGGGTGTGTGCCTTAGCCACACGAGTATGTGCCTCCTCCCACACGGGGGTGTGTTTCTTCACACGGGCGTGTTCACCCCCACACGACCTAGGCATTTGTACACGACTGTGTGGCCTTAAGTCACCAATTTTAGTTCCATGTGTGTTTTTGATATGAATTGTGTCTGTGTGTTCCGACCCTTGGCTAGGCTTTAGTGAGGGTAGTTAAGAATCTGATTTGGGCTCCGGTTTATGTGTTATTTGGGATTATTGTGCGAGATATCTTAATCAGAACCTGGATAGCAGGGTATGTGCATGTTTGTTTCTATCTGACTGTCTGTCAATGTGTTCATTGATTTTGTGAGGTTGTAAGCATACATGCACTTGTATAAAGTAAGTTGTGGGTTGATTGTGAAGAGAAGGAAGATCGATTACGATCTCATCAATTTAATCGCAACTTATCGAAGAGAATGCTTTATCGCATCAGATCGCATATACTCTAGCTTTGCTACGTATTATTATCTGATCTGGCAGTTTAAATTGTAACATGTCTGTACAACGGTTTACCGCAATGCACTATATTACATATACGCCAACCTTGCTGCATATTATTATCTGAGTGGTGTAGTCCACATACATGGTGTGTAAGGTTGGATGGGTGTTTCGAGGTCTTATGTGGTATGTTTGGTTGGATGAGCTCAAACAACTCTTTTGGGGTGTGATTAGGGGACGGAGAGGTGTTTTGGCTGGACGGGTGGGTTTTATTTTAATACTTGATTGCATTCATACTCATCTGTTTAAGCAACTGAGTGTAGATTATTAGTCTGTATTCTGTCTAACTGATTGACATTTGTGATTGAGTGTCTATGTGTAGAATGGTGTGCTTGAATTGTACATTCTGTTAGGAAGTTCGTTCTGAGTTTCCTTTCTAATTTTGTGTATCTCTACAAGTATGTTTCGCTATTGAACTGTTTCCTATAATTCTATTATTAGTAGCGTCTCGAATTCATATTGAGCTCGAGTAGCTCACCCCCATAGTGTTTCCCCTTTAAGGTACTTACTCACACCTTCCGAAGCTTGGACCCGGTACACGGAGGCCTCGAGTAGTCTCGATAAGGAAACATGTTTAAGAGTCTTCTTTTTTATTGTTGTTTTCGTAAATGGTTATGAAATGTAAATAGTTATAAGAACTGTGGTACAGTTTTAAATTGGGCTTTTCGTAAATGGTTTCCTTTGGACTGAAAAATTTGTAATATCGGGATTTTATAATTGACCATTTTTACGCAATTTAAATACTGTAATGTTTTCCAGTGGTAAATTTTTAATTTTTCCTCCAATCATTTCTGTGATCAATGTGACCTCCAGAATTCAGCCAAAACTTCTAGGTCGGGTTTTAAGGCGTTACAGATTGATAATTAAAAGTATTCTCTTAAGTGATTTTTGATGAATTTATCAATTAGTGACTAATTTGTTAAATTAATAAAAGTACAAGGATTTAATATAAAATTGTGGCATAAAATCAGCTATTATAGATACCATGAACATTCGGCTATGATCAATTTTGGGTAAAAATGGTTAATTTGCATGTTTTGGGGCTTAGGGACTAAATTGAATAAAAGTAAAACTTTAGGGGTAATTTTGTAAAAAGTCAAAAAGACCAAATTGCATGAAATGAATTTTTTTATTGTATAAATTAATATATTGAATGAAATTATTAATTTTGATCAAGATCGAGGGGAAAATCGAGGAAAATGAAAAATTATCAAAATGCCCCTAAACCTTAGTATTTCTGTAATTTAGCCAGGTAAGTTCATATGAACTTTATTCTGTATAATTTTGATTGAAATGAATGCTAATAGGTGATTAGATTGTGATTAAATCAACATATATATGTTAGTATGCAATTTATCGTGTTATGAAACAACGTAAATCTAACTGCGTACGATGATTACCGAGTCCTGTTTGAACCTTTGGAATTCGTAGGATACAAATGACATGTCATTAGCGTTACCGTTACTCAACTTGCATGAGCTTACTGTTATTCAGCTTGGAGGAGCTTACCGTTATTCAGCTTGGAGGAGCTTACCGTTTACAGCTTGTAGGAGCATACTGATTTAGAACTCGTATGAGCATACATGTATAGGAATTGACGGATTACAGTTCAGTACACCTCATGTGTGCTACCCGCGTATCCAACAATATTCTAAATGGTTTAACAGAAAATGTTCTGTTACGAGACGATATAAGTTCGATACAAACTAATACAAGTATATACATGAAATACACGGAAATGATGATACATGATATATTGATATATTGAAATGGACGATATATGTATATGAAGAATTGGTAAGAGAATGATATGTATCATGACATGTACATATATGAATATCTTTGATATGTTGATATATGGAAATTATGTAAGTTGAGACGAGTAATAAACTCAAGTGTGACATGTTGAGAAAATAAGGTTATCACTGTTGAATTTATGTGAAATATGTCCAAGTATGCTAACATGTGTTGTTGTTTGATGCAAATGAAAATAAAGAAATTTGGAAGAGTTTAAAGTTGTTTAAAATCCTACTATGCTAGGGATAATATGTATAAGTGATGGTGTTGATTTACTCAATTTGTGAGTTGTTGAATTTGGTTTCATGAATCATGTGGTATCGGTATATGATTTTTCTTGATATGTATAAATTTCATATTGGAAATGGATTGATATGATTAAATTTTATACGAGCTTACTAAGCATTCATTGCTTACATAGTTGTTTTTTGTTACTTTTCAGATTGTCGGAAGCTCAATTGGGTTGGAAGCTTGTCGGAGTTATATCACACTATCCATTGGTTCTATCGGTACTTTCGGATGTTTTGATTTTGGTTATAATGGCATGTATAGGTATTTTGGTTAATGTTGGCCTATTGTTTGAATGTTGAAGTGGCCATTTGACTTGGTTAAGTTTTGGTATATTAATGTATGATGGCAAAGTTTGACATGTATGTGAGTAGCCTTATTATGGTTAACGTTTGGCTTGTTTGTTTGAATGATAAAAGATTAAATGATAGTTGAATATGCATATGGTATATGTGCTTTATGATATATGGTATATGTGGTGACTTGGTACCTTGTTATGTATAGGTATTTTGGTTAATTGATAATAGTTAAAGAATGGCATTTTGGTGCCAAATGGTTTGTGTTGGTAAGTAAGGTTTATGGCATGTATGGATGCAAATGAAATTGGAAGTTAGTTGTTTATTTTGACCAAATAGAGTACTTGGTTATACATGTTTGTAAGTTGTTATTTGAGATGCCTATGTGCATATTGGTTGAGTGTGGTTATGCTATATGCATAAAGCTAGATTATGCATGATTTTGGTACCTTGCTATGGCTCGTATACATGTGCATTTTTTACTGTAGGTACATGCCTTGTTGGGTGAGAAAAATGGCTTGTAAAATAGCCTATTTTCATCCACACGGATAGAGACACGGGCGTGTGTCTCGACCGTGTGTGACACACGACCAGGTCAAATAGTCGTGTGTCCCCTGTAGCTTATAAAGGTTTACAAGTCAATATGTTCACTCGGCTTAGCATAGAGTGTGTGGCTTGGCCGTATGACCCAAGTCAGTATACTCACACAAGCATGGGCTGGGACACGGCCTTGTGTCCCTATTTTGAATGTGCACACGGCTTAAGACACGGGTGTGTCTCTTGGTCGTGTGACCCCTGCAGGTTGAAGATTTTGATCTTTTTCTAAAAAAATTCTAAATGTTTCCGATTTAGTCCCGACTTGTTTCCAAAGTGTTTTTAGGCCCCCGAGGGCTTATATAAGGGATGATACGCATGCAATTGTTTTGTTTTGCTATGGTTAGTGATATGAATTAGAATGTTTAAAATTTTTGTTTGTTTTGAAATGTAAACTCCGGTAATACTCTATAACCCTATTTCGGCGAAAGATACGGGTTAGGGGTGTTACATTGCCTTTATCTCTACTCGTATAAGGTTCTATCGAATCTGAAACTTCAACACAACAAATTCACACAACAATACATCCAAAAATCAGTCAATGACTCATTACAAGCATACAAAACATAAGCCTAAACTAAGTTCTCATGTAACCTAAACCTTTAACATAGCCAACTTAAAACTCAAATATCTCAGTCTATACTCAATATTTTCACCTAAAACTACTTTCTTTCATCTTATAATTCATCTACGACTAATTCTTAACATTTAAAATACAACAAAAATACTAAATTCATAGTATTGAGTTTTTCGATATGTTTTATGGCTATTTTCTAAAAATTTATTAAAACTCAAGAAATCTTTAACGAAACTTCAAAGTAACTTTAGAAACCTTCTAGTTATGTTAAAACAAGTTGAAAAACACTTTGGAACCACATTTTTATTCAAAATCCCGAAATCCACCATTAACGACCTAATTTTCAACTTTTATTTAAAACATATGTTTCAATGGCTACAAATTCAGTTTAAAGGACTAGATATCATTTAAAACTCATAGAAAGTCGAATGGTTACCTTCGATGGAAGAAAAAAGAGCTTTGATGCAAATCCAAAAAGACCCTCGTTTGGAGAAGATAATGTATATGATGAAGTTTTTGAGTGATTTTCTTGGTTTTTTTAGAGGTTTATAACTTAAGAGATAATAGAAATCAAAAGGAATTAGGATTTGGATTTCAAAATTGATTGATAAAGCAAGAGAGAATCAAGGGATGACAAACACAAATTTTAGGTAGTTTTTACGTAAAATAACTTCGTGAAGAGAGTTTATTTAGCTTGGATTTTAAAATCTAGTTAAATTGCTTCATAAAACTCCCAATTTTGACTCTTTCACAAATCAGTCCTATTTTCAAAATTAGAGGTATTTTAAAATTGATTTTTAGAAAATTGATTCAATTGTCTAAAAAGCATAATTGAAAACATTACCGGTATACCATGTTACAAAATTTCAAACACTTTAAAGCTAAAATTCCTAAAATACCTCTACAACTGTAACACCCCTAACCCGTATCCGTCGCCGGAATGAGTTACGAGGTATTACAAGAAAAGACATAGCTTAGGCAATCACAGACATACTCAAACATGTAATTCAAATTCAAATCTATTATAAACTTAAATAATCAATCTAATCTTTTTACGAAACAATTTATAAAATATTAATCAACTTGTTTTTAATATAAAATCATAAACAAATAATGTCAACTATATCATTTTGTCACAAATCATATGCACCAATCAAAGCCTTTAAAAAAAAAACATAAATCAATTATTATAAGCATGAAATATCGAAGGGCACATAAACCAAATTTGCATGCAAACCATTAAAACCTTATAATACTAAAATCACTATTCATTTGGTCACTTTTATAAACATTAGCCGATTACCATATGCTTTACTAAACAAAGGCATTTCATTACTAAACCAAGAACAAATACAATACAAATTATTCAATTATCAAAAATCACATGACAAATAATAATCAAATTATTATACCAATTGCCGAATACCAACATTCTTAATATATACTAATAACATTGCACATAACTTGACAAAATCAACTTTTAAATGTATAATTCATTGGCACAAGTTAACCAAATATTTATCGAAATCTATACCATTTCAATAAGCAAACCGAATCATCAATCAATATGCAAATTTTTAACCACACTAAGTGATACGCATTTACAAACATATCAAATCATGTACATTTATAAGTCCAATTCATACCTCAAATATAAAATATATATATCTATATATATATATGAATATCATTCAAGACAAACAATATTTATACCACATCTCATGATCAATTTCGCAAACCATTCACCTTTCACCAACTTCTACAAGCAATAATCACATCTAGCTATACACATATATCATTCATAACCGAATATGCCAAACACATCCAAAACAACCAAACATACTTATGACCGATTTCTTCATACCTCACGCAAAATCATTAACTAATTTCAATATACAACATATAACACATTTTATGTTCATTCATGTCACATAGCATATTAATAAAAATAGATTCAAACCATCATTATACCAAAAGCCAAATTCAAGCATTTAAATTAGCCATTTTCGCATGGCTTTTATACAAAACCAAGGTTCATCATATCAAAACACAATTCAGCCTATAAATGCCATAATTCAAGTTCAATTATTTAAATATCGAAGCTGTAGATAGTGTGGTGAACTTTGCTGAGATCCCCGAGCTCGTAACTTGAATCCAAAATCTATAAAACAAAGTAAACAAAAACACACAGAGTAAGCTAACTTAGCTTAATAAGCCTTAAGCAAATTAAACAATTAATGCATAATAACACCTCAATTACTAAATCATTTCAATTAAATAAATCAACTTATGCATTTGTAATCACATTTAATTTCAAGCTTTTAATTCCATACATATAAAACATATACTTTTACAAAACAATTTCTCCTTGGTCGAATAAACATGTATACATCATCAATATATTCTCAAAATTTCAAAACCATATTGTCTTATATAATTGAATATACATATATATTTATAGACATATATTCATCACTCAAACTTTAACATTACATCCATATACAACTATTAGGCCAAGTATATTTCTCATATTAACGCATATACTACAACAACTTCATGTATCCTTTTTCATCGCATATCAAGAAATCAATTCACCTTATTTTCAAATAGGTAACCAACTATCACGTAACTGATCATTTTAACTCATTTAACGTATTTAATTACCACATCAGCATAAAGTCTTTTAGGTATAAACTTATAATAATTCACCGGCATAAAGCCTACTAGGCCTAAGCCTGTATCTCACACCGGCACAAGGCCTGCTAAACTTAAAGTTTGATTTTATACACTGGCAATAAGCCTGCTAGGCATAAAGCCTGATTTAATTCACCAGCATAAGGCTTGCCAGGCTCAAAGCCTGAATATCTCTATTATAAAGTTGTCTCATAAACAATTCATATATCGAAAATTCTAGATATTCTATATAATTCATACGGACTTTCAAATGTTATAACTCAGCCGAATTAAACTCAAATACATTATTTCCATGCTTAATCATATTCGACTATCTATATTACAAATCTATGAATTCCAAATCAACATATTAAACTAATTTACAGTCAAAATTAATGATGTTTAATTGCTTAAAGACTTACCTCGGATATCGACGAACAGTATTAATCGATTATTCGACTATTTTGGTCTTCCTTCGATCCAAATTTGATTTTCTCTTTTCTTGATCTAAATTGATATAAATTAAACTTATTTAATCAAATTTTCAATCAAATTCATTCAAAAACACATAAATGGACAAATTGCACTTTTGCCCCAGGCGTTTTACACTTTTAGCAATTTAATCTAAAATTCACAAAACACAAAACAAGCATAATTTGCCCATGCCATGCTTAGTCTGAATACTCCCCATACACATCATACAAGTCCTCACATTTCTTTTATTTCACAATTTAGTCCCTTAATTAAACACTTTGCAATTTAACCCTATTTACTCAATTTAATCAAAATTTCAATACAAAAACTTGTTAATCCATCACATAACTTTTATTTAACATCATCAAACATAAACTTCACCAAGCTATCAACAATGGTAAAACTGAAAATATACATCAAAATAAGAAATTCAAGCATGGGTCGGATAGTACTGAAAGTAACGTTCTAAAAAACATAAAAATTATTAAAAATCGAAACAAAACATACATTAATCTAGCCAAAACTCTTGCCAAAACCTATCTTGGTGTTTTTCTTTTATTTCTTTGATATATTCGGCCAAAAGTAAGATGATAATGACATTATTTTATGTTTTATTTTAACATATAATAACATTTAATCTAATTACCTAATTAACCTTTGTTATAATTTTATAATATCATTTATTCCATGTCCATTGCAATCCATTTAGTTTAATAGTGGCCCAATTACAACATAAAAGCTTCATATTATAAAGACATTAACAATTCAGTCCTCACACATTAAACTATCAAGTTTTCATTTTACGCGATTCAGCCTTTTTTTTTTTAAATCGGGCATCCAAATAATAAAATTTTAAAACGAAAATTTAGAACACACAAATTCACACATTATAAACACCAAAAATAATTTAACAATATTTTTCTAACACGGATTCGTGGTCCTGAAACCAC
The DNA here is from genome assembly GCA_025698465.1 of Gossypium longicalyx. Classification (NCBI taxonomy): domain Eukaryota; kingdom Viridiplantae; phylum Streptophyta; class Magnoliopsida; order Malvales; family Malvaceae; genus Gossypium; species Gossypium longicalyx. The sequence goes on along the minus strand of CM046998.1, from coordinate 39,912,623 downwards.
CGTTCCGATTAGGGTGTAAATCGGGCTGTCACAACTCTCCTCCTTAGGGATTTTCGTCCTCGAAAAGCTTACCGGTGAATAGGTTTGGATAACGTTGTTTCATTGAATCCTCTAATTCCCAAGCTGCTTCCTCAACCCCATGTTTATGCCATAGCACTTTCACTAACGAAATTTTCTTATTTCGTAATTCTTTAATCTCGAGAGCCAGAATACGAATCGGTTGTTCCTCGTAAGTCAAATCTGACTGAATCTCAATCTCTGATGGACTAATCACATGCGAGGGGTCGGATCTATATCGTTGAAGCATGAAAACATGAAATACATTATGGATCTTTTTTAACTCAGGTGGTAATAATAGTCTATAAGCAACCGGTCCAATTCGCTCGATAACCTTATACGACCCAATGAATCTTGGATTCAATTTGCCTTTACGACCAAATCTAAGTATTTTCTTCCATGGTGAAACTTTCAAGAAGACTTTATCTCCTACCTAAAACTTTATATCTTTACATTTCAAGTCCGTATATGATTTCTGATGATCTGATGCTACTTTCAGACTATAACGTATCACTTTCACTTTCTATTCAGTTTCTCTGATCAAATTGACCCCATGTATCTTATTTTCATTGAGTTCAGTCCAATACAATGGTGTACGACATTTATGACCGTACAAATCCTCATAAGGTGCCATTTTGATACTCAATTGAAACCTGTTACCATGCGCAAATTCAATCAGAGGTAGATATCGTTCCCATGTACCTTCGAACTCAAAAATGCAACTTCTCAACATATCCTCAAGTATTTGAATGATTCGCTCAGACTGACCATCTGTTTGCAGATGGAAAGTAGTGCTAAAATGTAATTTTGTACCTAGTGCATCTTGTAGTTTCTTCCAAAACCGTGATGTAAACCTCAGATCTCTATCTGAAACAATAGATATAGGCACACCATGTAACCTCACGATCTGAGAAACATACAATTCAGCCAGCTTATCAACCGAGTAATCTGTATGAACCAGAACAAAGTGAGTATATTGAGTCAATTTATATACAATAACCCAGATGACATCTTTCATGCCAGGTGTTAACAGTAAACCAGATACAAAATCCATCGTGACTCTCTCCCATTTCCATTTAGGTATCATAATCGACTAAAGCAATCCGAGAGGTACCTTGTAACACACCAAACCCGGCCCAGACATTACGACCGAATCCGGCGTGTCACATCAAAGTGTTACTAGAAAAGTCATGTTTTATCTAAAGTCTTTCTAAGTGTTTGAAGAATATCTTCGTTATAGATTAAAGTGAATGGAAGCTGTGTACTAGGTAGGATGCCAGAAAAGAGGAGGTAAGTCAATTAGACTGCTTAAGTACCCAGCTCTCCATAGATCCAATCCTAGACATGCACACAACAATTGCCACACTTTCACTGAGTGATTGTTTAGGGAAAACCAATTCGTTTAAAACCATTTGAAAAGGTTATTAATTTTGAAAATGTTTTCATTGCGGAAGCTTTGCTTTATTAACGCGATATTTTGAAATCAAGTAACCTTTTTAAAACACGCCCTAGAGCTATTCTATTTCAATCAATCAAAACAATATCATATCTAAGCTAACAAAACATATTAAGAGCAATTAAAAATAAATAAAGCGGCCTTGTCACAACTTAAAAACCCAAAACAATTAAAGTAAGTAAGTGCTGATCAAAACACATGAATAAAAGTGAATTTGCAGAACATGTGGCCACTCCGAATCCCTCACGGCTCCAAGTCCACTATGGTTGGGGATTTCCTGCAAGGATGAAATTAAGGGGTGAGTTTGGAAAACTCAGTGTGTAAAATAACCCAACCATAGTCCAAATCAGTTCAAACCATAGAAACAAATTAAGTTGGGCCTTAGCCCTATACAAAATTCAGAATGAAGCCCATAGGCTCATAACAGATACAGACAGAAATATCATGTATGCAGAAAACCCAAACCATATCCATCCGTATACACCCCCGTACCAACCTTACACTATGTGGGGAGACAACTCGACCCACCCATCCGCTACAAACCATAGAATTTGCAAATGCATGGTCGCTGAGACAGATATTGTGACAGAGTCACGGATATGAATATTGTGGCGAGCCACCGAACGAATATTTATGGCATAGTCACCAGAAACAGATATTTGTGGCATAGCCACCAGAACGCTTCCTCCATCAATAGATCCCAAATCCCATGCAACAGATATGAATGTCATGGCATATAGCATACAAAAACAGAATATCATGCGTTTCAAACAGAATTAACCCTAGGGGTATAATGGTCATTTTCATACTTAGGGGTATTCTAGTAAGTTTACTATTTTAGGGTTTTCATCCATATTACAGCCATTAACGTATTAACAGGAAACACTTACCGAGCGTTTTTAACGAATTGGGCCTGTTGGCCCATTAACCTGATTTTAGCCCATTAAGCCCAAATATACCGAAGTACACGAAATTGCGCACTCTGCAATCTTACCGCTTGAGATTACCAGGATTAAAAAACAAACTATCTCACAAGCGCTCGCACGCTCGCAAGTTCAAAAAATGCCGGCTCTTCGGTATTTTGACTTTTCGACTTTTGCCAATCTAGACTATAATTGGGTGTCGTTTACACACCTATTTTACGACGAAACGCTGACGAGTTCCACACACGAGCAGCCTACAATCGGTTACATCTCACAAACGAGCTCGGGCGTTCACATCCATAAGTGAACTCGGACTCAACTCAACGAGCTTGGATGCCTAGTTACATCTTACAAACTCGGACTCAACTCAATGAGTTTGGACATTTGCATCCATAAGTGAACTCAGACTCGACTCAACGAGTTCGGATGCCTCATAATTCTCACAAACTCAGAACACAACTCAACGAGTTCGGATCTCAATTTCCTAGTGACATGTCACTTGTATCCTAATCTATTCCTAAGGTTCAAACGGGATTTTCCTCGAACACATATCCTTGCCGTCTTAGTAGAATGCCTAACCAATACTCATTAACAATTATGTTTAACAAGTAATTCACATAATTTGCATTTTATTCGAAATTAACCACAAAGCATATATTTCATGATAAAAATCAGCATATCACATAATTGACATCAATGACTTAAAAATAACAATTATGCTACATTATTTACACATGAACTTACCTTGGTACCAAAATACAAAGATTTTGCAATTTGGTCCACAATCTTTTCTTTTCCTCGATTGGGGTCGTTTCCACGTCTTTCTTGATCTAAAATAACACATTTAGCTTATTTAATACTCACATTATCAAATTAATCCTTTATTCAAATTTTGTAAAAATTACAATTTTACCCCTAAACTTTTGCATATTTACATTTTTGCCCCTAGGCTCGGGATTAAACTTTATTCCTTATTCTTATGTTTTACAACATGCTGATCACTTTTCCCTTCTATGGCAACATCAAATTCTCACTCTAACATGTACTTGTGACTATTAGGTATTTTTACCGATTAAGCCCTTTTACTTGTTTTTGCTTAAAATCGAGTAGTGCAAGTTGTCTAACATAATTTAAAACCTCATATTATATCATAAAACATCAAAATACACAAATTTCACCTATGGGTATTTTTCCAAATATAAACCCTAGGTTAAATTATTGCTAACATAAGCTTAATCGAGCTACCGGGATCTCAAAAACGTAAAAATCATTAAAAACGGGGCTTAGAATCTATGAAGCTTGAAAGTTGAAGAAACCCTAGCTATGGTGAGATAGAGCATTCGGCAGCAACTAAATGGGGAAGATGACTATTTTGTGTCATTTTTCCCATTTTATTTCATTAATTATCCAAATGACCAAAATGCCCTTAATACCTTTCTTTGAAAATTTTCATATACAAGCCCATTTTTGTCCAAAATTTTAGAAATTGGTCAAATTGCTATTTAAGACCTCCTAATTAATATTTCAAAGCAATTTCATACTAAAAACTTCTAGAATGCAAGTTTTGCAACTTATTCAATTTAGTCCCTAACTTCAAATTAAGCATTTTATGCATAGAATTTCTTTACAAAATTTTCACACAATCATGCAATCATATCATAAACCTCAAAATAATTATAAAATAATTATTTCTATCTCAGATTTGTGGTCACGAAACCACTATTCTGATTAGGCCCTAATTCGGACATGAATTGTGATTGACTCATGGATGTATTTGACAAAGTTACGACAAGAGTGAAATCCCGATTGAACCTTAAGAATAGATAGGATACAAATGTCATGACATTAGGGTTACTGAGATTATGTGTAAGACCATATCTGGGATATGGCACAAATATGAGACTTCGTGTAAGACCATATCCGAGATATGGCATCAATGTGAGATTTCGTGTAAGACCATAACTGGGCTATTGGCATTGATACGAGATTACATGTAAGACCATATCTGAGATATGGCATTGGTATGGTACCGTGTGTACAGAACTCCCAAGTATCGTTTAGTATTCCAAATGGTTCAACAGGTAATTTAATGAGTATGTCAAAGGTGAATTGCATGCAAATCCAATTCGATATGACTCAGGTATGTACAAAAAACTCATATGTGATAAGCTTCTTATGTGATGAACCCTCGGTAACATTATATTGAGTAAGTTATGATTATGAGATCTTGATAATATTTATGCCAATTATCGTCATGTTAATTGTATGTTAAATGTTGGGTTATGATGCCTATTTTTTGCATGGGAACTTACTAAGCTATATAGCTTACTCCCCTTTTCTTTCCCTTGTCTTATAGTGTCACTAAGCTAGCTCGAGGATCGAAGACTATCGGAGATCCACTGACACTATCAACTGATTATTTTGGCTACCAATGAATTTGACATTTTGAGTTATGGCATGTATAAGGACTTGGTTATTTTGTTATGCGTCATAATTGAATTAGCCTAATGTGGTGGCCAATATTGGTTGATAATTCATTTTGTAAATGGCCATTGAAATTGCCTAATATTGGTTTAAGTATATATGCATATGATGATGTTTTCATGGATATGGAAATTTGCATGGTTTAAGTTGATAAGTATGTGATGATTGTATATGGTAAATGGTAGCATGTGAATGATGTGTGGATGTCTTGATTGTGGCTGAATTGGTTGAATGTAATTGCTTGGATTGGAGTTATGTTTTGTTGTGTAGGTGTGTGCATAAAAGGGTAACAACATGGCTTGGTAAATAGCCTTGTTTTTGTCCACACAGGTAGACACACGGCTGTGTGTCTAGGCCGTGTGTAAAACATGGCTTGCCCTACTAGCATGTTCCTGCCATGTGTCCCCTGCACCTTAATTGTTGCAAAACAGAATGATCAAAATTGAGCACATGGGCGTGTGTCTCAGCCGTATAGATGACACAGCCTCAGGCATGGGCGTGTACCCTGGGCGTGTGAAGTTTGCACCTATTTTATGAAAAATCATAAATTTTAAATTGACCACAAGGCCTAGCATACGGGTGTATCTTGGTCGTGTGTCTTCAATTTGTTATTGGGTGACAAACAAAGAGTTACATGGTTTAGGGACATGGGCGTGTGTGACCACACGGCCTACCCACACGGGCGTGTCCCAAGCCACACTGGCATGTGGCTCCTAAAAACATGAATTTTTTTATGTGTTGTGAAATTTTCTAAAATTCTTGGTTTAGTCTCGAATTTCTTCCAATGCATGTTTTGAGACTCGTAGGCTTATTTTAGGGACGATATGAATGTATATGAAAAGTTTTAAACTTGGATGAAAATTTACATTTCGGTTTTGAATGTTTGCTTGTGTTTACGACTAATAATGCCTCGTACCCTGTTTCGGTGTTGAATACGGGTAAGGGGTTTTACATTTAGTGGTATCAGAGCTACGATTTAGTCAATTTTTGGACTAACGTAGCGTGTGTAAGAGTCTAGCTATACATTCCATAAATGAACTGTGATAGTGTGATGACTTCTGACAATTTTAAATTGTGTTTTTGTATAGTAAATTGAACCTAATCAAGCTGAGGTTGATGACGTTGAAAGTAATGCGCCGACTCCTAGCGCTATCTGATGGTAGACTCCCCAACGGTTGATCAATGAGAAGGGGGTAGGGAAGCCTTTCTCCACAAGATGAACAAACCCGAATGCGTAACCTCCTCTACCCCCACTTATTTCTCGACCAGTTCCCGTAGCTACACAAGGTATGAAATTTTTAAGAATGAATAAGCCTCCGGTTGATAAGATCCGAAAGCATGGGGCAGAAGATTTCTAAGCTAATGTGGATGATGATCTTGAAAGAGTTGAGTTTTGGCTTGAAAACTCCATCAGGGTATTTGATGAGTTGTCTTGCACATTGGATGAGTGTTTAATGTGTGCCATCCCACTTCTGAAAGATTCTGCATATCAATGGTGGAATACACTAGTATCGGTGGTACCGAGAGAGAGGATTACCTGGGAATTTTTCAAGACGAGTTCCGAAAGAAATATATTAGTCAACGGTTCATCGATCAGAAACGTAAGAAATTTCTTGCGCTGAAATAGGGCCGAATGTTAGTGACGGAATATGAGCAAGAATTTGTCAACCTAGTAAATATGCTCAAGAGTGTATTTCCATCGAGGCCATCATGTTCAAGAGATTTGATGATGGACTGAATGAGGACGTTCATGTGTTAATTAGAATTCTAAAGCTAAAAGAATTTGTGGTGTTAGTCGAACGGGCTTGTAAGGTCGAAGAGTTGAATAAAGAGAAGAGGAAAGCTGATAGTGAAGCTAGAGATTCAAGGAAAAGACCGACTAGTAAGTCATTTCCATCTCAATCAAAGATGTTTAAAGAAATATATTCCCGTTCGAATGTTTTAGGTCAGTATTCACAGAGGGATTGTGGGAAGCAATACTCTGGTTCTAAATCTCAAGCCACCTCAATGGCAAGTGTAGGTAATGTAAGGCTTAACAGACCAGAATGTCAGCATTGTGGAAGGAGACATCCCAGCTAGTGTAGGATGAATGACCAGGCTTGTTTCAAGTGTGGCTGTCAAGAGCATTTTATCCGAGATTGCCTTGAAATGGCTGAGAAAGAAAAATTTCAGAGTGTAAGGTTGAGTAATACTACTAATAGGGGTAGGCCACCAAGGAATACTAGAAATGAAGCTAGTAGTAAAGGTGTGACAAAAGATACAGTTATGAGATCCAAAGCTCGAGCACCTACTAGAGCTTTTGCCATTTATGCTCGCAAAGAAGAGACATCTCCTGATGTTATCACTGGTCTTTTTTCTCTCTATAATACTAATTTAGTTGCATTGATTGATCTTGGATTGACCTATTCTTATGTCTATGTGAAATTGGTAACTAGTAAGAGCTTAACTGTTGAGTTTACTGAGTTTGTGATTAGAGTGTCAAACCATTTAGGCAAACATGTTCTAGTTGATAGAGTTTGCAATAATTGTCCCTTGATGATTCGAGGTCACTGTTTTCTGGCTGATTTAATGTTGTTTCCATTTGATGAATTCGATGTTATTTTGGGTATGGATTGGTTGACACTGCATGATGCCATAGTAAACTATAAAAGAAAGATTATTGAACTGAAATGTGAAAATGGTGAAACTCTTCGGATTGATTCAGATGAGTCGGATGAGTTACCTATTGTGATTTCTTCAATGTCTGCCCAAAACTATGTAAGGAAAGGTTCTGAAGCTTATCTTGCTTATATGTTGAATACAAAGATGTCTGAATTGAAAATTGAATTAGAACCGATAGTTTGTGAATATTTGGATGTGTTCCCGAAAGAGTTGCCTGGGTTACCATAAGTTAGAAAAGTCGAGTTTAGTATTGATTTAGTACCAGGGACCTTGCTGATATCTATTGCTCTGTATAAGATGGCCCCAACTAAATTGAAATAATTAAAAGCTCAGTTGCAAGAGTTTACAGATAAGGGTTTTGCGAGATCGATTTTTTCTCCCTAGGGTGCTCCCATATTTTCTGAAAAGAAGAAAGACGGATCTATGAGGCTTTTTATCGACTACGTCAGCTCAACAAGGTGACTATAAAGAACAAGTATCCTTTAACGAGGATTGATGACTTGTTTGATCAATTGAGAGGAGCAATTGTATTCTCGAAGATTGATTTAAGATCTAGCTACTATCAGTTGAGAGTCAAAGAGTTAGATATGCTGAAAACCACTTTCAGGACAAGGTATGGGCACTATGAATTTCTTGTTATGCCTTTCAGACTAACTAATGCACCTACTATTTTTATGGACTTGATGAATAGAATCTTTCAACCATATTTAGATAAGTTTGTGGTTGTGTTCATCGATGATATCCTGATTTATTCTCGGGATGAGTCTGAACATGCTGAGCACTTAAGAACTGTATTGTTGACTTTGAGAGATAAGCAATTGTTTGCTAAATTTTGTAAAAGTGAGTTTTGGCTCTGAGAGGTTAGATTTTTCGGACATGTTGTTTCAGGTGATGGTATTCGAGTTGATCCAGGTAAGATTTTGGTAATTGTTGAGTGAAAATTGCCGAGGAATGTATCTGAAGTTAGAAGCTTTTTGGGCTTAGCTAGATATTACCAACATTTTGTCAAACGGATGATTGCTACTCCTATGACCAAGTTGCTGTAAAAAGATGTTAAGTTTGAATGGTCTGAAAAATGTCAGTAAAGTTTTGAGAAGTTGAAAGCATTATTGATTGAGGCACCGATTTTAGTGCAACTTGAGCCGGGAAAAGAGTTTGTGATTTATAGTGATGCATCACTGAATGGATTGGGATGTGTGTTGATGCAAGAAGGCAAAGTGATAGCTTATGCCTCGAGCCAATTGAAACCACACGAGAAGAATTATTCGACGCATGATTTAGAATTAGTTGCCATTGTGTTCACTTTAAAATTTTTGTGACATCTTTTGTATGGTGAGAAATGCCATATCTTTACTAATCATAAGAGTTTAAAATACTTGATGACTTAGAAATATTTAAGCACATAATGGTTGTTTATCTGTGCATCCGAGTAGTACAAAATATATAATGATTTGAAGAAATTGTATTGGTGGTCAGGTATGAAACGAGATATTTCAGAGTTTGTTTCAAGATGCTTGATTTGTCAACTAGTGAAAGCTAAACACCAAGTGCCTTCGAGTTTACTTCAGCAAATGATGGTGCCCGAGTGGAAATAGGATAGGATTACAATAGATTTCGTAACGGGTTTGCCTTTGACACCGAAAAATAAAGATAATGTCTGGGTTATTGTTGATAGATTAACAAAATCAGCTTATTTTATTCTGGTACGTACTAACTACTCACTTGATAATTAGTCGAATTGTACATTTTGGAGATTGTGAGATTGCACGGAGTGCCTATGTCTATCATTTTGGATAGAGATCTGAGGTTTACTTCGCGGTTTTGGAAGAAGTTACAAGAAGCTTTGGGTATGAAGCTAAACTTTAGTACTGCATTTCATCTGCAAACCGACGGTCAGTCTGAAAGGACGATTCAGGTACTCGAAGATATGCTCGGATGTTATGTTCTAGAATTCAAGGGCAGTTGGGAGAAACATCTACCATTGGTCGAATTTGCCTATAACAATAGTTTTCAGTCGAGTATAAAGATGGCACCTTATGAGGCATTGTATGGTCGCAAGTGCCGAACACCCTTGTATTAGATCGAGCTTAGTGAGAAACAGATTCACGGGGTTGACTTGGTTAGGGAAATCGAAGAAAAAGTAAAGGTAATCCGTGATTGCTTGAAAGCAATTTCAGATCGAAAAAAGTCATACTCAGATTTAAAAAGAAAAGAGATCGAATAACAGGTTGGTGATAATGTATTTCTAAAAGTATCTCCCTGGAAGAAGATTCTGAGATTTGGCCATAAAGGCAAGTTGAGTCCACGTTTCATTGGGCTGTATGAGGTTATAAAAAGAATAAGGCCAGTGGCATATCAATTCGCTTTATCGACTGAGTTGGAGAGGATTCATAATGTTTTTCATGTGTTGATGTTGCAATGATATCGTTCTGATCCTTTACATGTGATCTCTTCAACGGAGATTGAGATTCGATCGGATATGACTTATGGTGAAGAACCGATCAAGATTTTAGCTCGGGAAGTTAAACAGTTGAGAAATAAAAGTATAACCCTAGTGAAATTTTTATGGCAACGACATGGGGTCAAAGAGGCTACATAGGAACCTAAAGAGGGTATGAGAAAACAATACCCAAACCTATTTTCTGGTATGATTTTCGGGGACGAAAATCCCTAAAGGGGGAGAGTTGTAACAGCTCGATTTTGGGCCTAGTCGGAACAATGGTTTTGGGACCACGAATTTGACGCAATAAAACTTACTTTTATCACATTTTTATGGTCTACAGTTTTATGGAATGATTTCGTGAAAATTTCATTCGAAAATTTTGACATTTGAGCACTCAATTTAGCAAAAAGGACTAAATCGTAAAAAGTGAAAAAGTTAAGTTTTACATGCTAGAGGTGTCTAATTTTTATGAAATTTTAAATTGAAGGTCCTTAGATGGTAATTAGACCATTTTACTTTAAGTTGGACAAAAATAGACATGAAGTCAGAGAATTTTAATGTTTTAAGAAAAGGGCATTTCGATCATTTAGTAATTAAATGAATTAAAAAGCAAAAATCAAGCCAAAATCTTGTCCATCTTTTTCTTGGTCATGCCAAAGTTTAGAAGGGAAGCCATATCTAGGGTTTGGCCACTTTCAAGCTTGATTGTAAGTCCGTTCTTGCCCCGTTTTTAATGCTCTTTACAATTTTGAAGTCGTTATCACTCGATCTATCTATTTCTACCATTAATTTGAGAAATGATTAAGGTATATGGTTTGACCCATGTTATATATGTGTGTATTTTGATGTCTAATGGTAGAAAATGTGTGTTTGGTGTATGATAAACAACTTTTGCTAGGTGATTTTTGATGAAAATGTCAAAAGGACCAATTTGTAAAAAGTTTATAAAATGTGTGTAAAAGTGTGATTAAATGAAAAATGTGGGCTTTTATAAGCATAAAAGAGGTTCGGCTAGGCTTGGGAAATGAAGAAATTCAATCTATTTCAATTTACGAGCCTAGGGACCAAAGTGTAAAAATGTCAAAGTTTAGGGGCAAAAATGTAAATTTTCCATAATGTGATTTTTGAATTGATTTGAGTAATGTGAATAATAAATGAGTTAAATTTACTATTATAGAAAAAGAGAAACGAATTTCAGACTTAGATCGGGGGAAAACAAAGTGTTTAACAATTAGGTCCCACTCCTACTATTTTTGTACCGAGGTAAGTTCTTATGTAAATAATGCATTGTTTTAATTGTGTTTTAAATGCTTTATTATTGTATGAATTGTGATTGACTCATGGACGTATTCAACAAATTTACGACAAGAGTGAAATCCCTGTTGAACCTTAGGAATAGATAAGATACAAACGTCATGACATTAGAGTTACTTAGACTATGTGTAATACCATATCTGGGATATGGCATCAATATGAGACTTCATGTAAGACCATATATGGGATATGGCATCAATATGAGACTTCGTATAAGACCATATCTGGGATATGGCATTGGTATGGTACCGTGTGTATGGAACTCCCGAGTACCCTTTAGTATTCCAAGTGGTTCAACGGGTAATTTAATGAGTATGTCAAAGGTGAATTGCATGCAAATCCAATTCGAGATGACTCAGGTATGTGCGAAAAACTCATATGTGATGAGCTCCTTATGTGATGAACCCTCGGTAAGGTTACGATTGAGTAAGTTATGATTATAAGGTCTTGATAATATTTATGCCAATTATCGTCATGTTAATTGTATGTTAAATGTTGGGTTATGATGGCTATTATTTGTATGGGAGCTTACTAAGCTATATAACTTACTCCCCTTTTCTTTCCTTTGCCTTATAGTGTTACCAAGCTAGTTCGGGGATCGGAGACTACCAAAGATCCACTGACACTATCAACTGATTATTTCAGCTACCAATGAATTTGACATTTTTAGTTATGGCATGTCTAGGGACTTGGTTGTTTTGTTATGTGTCATAATTAAATTGGCCTAATGTGTTGGCCTATATTGGTTGATAATTCAATTTGTAAATGGCCATTGAAATTGGCTAATATTGGTTTAAGTTTTCATGGATGTGGAAATTTGCATTGTTTAAGTTGATAAGTATGTGATGATTGTATATGGTAAATGGTATCATGTGAATAATGTGTGGATGTCTTGATTGTGGTTGAATTGGTTGAATGTAATTGCTTGGACTGGAGTTATGTTTTTTTTGTGTAGGTGTGTGTATAAAAGGGTGACAACATGGCTTGGTAAATAGCCTCGTTTTTGTCCATATGGGTAGACACGCGGGCGTATGTCTAGGCCATGTGTGACACACGGCTTGCCCTATGGGCATGTGTTCCAGCCGTGTGTCCCCTGCACCTTAATTGTTGCAAAATAGAATGCTCAGAATTGAGCACACGGGTAGAGACATGGGCATGTGTCTCAGTCGTGTGGATGATACGGCCTCAGGAACCGGCGCGTGTCCTTGGCGTGTGCCCTAGGCGTGTGCCTTAGGCGTGTGCCCCGGGCGTGTGCCCTGGACGTGTGATGTCTACACCTATTTTATGAAAAATCATAATTATTAAATTGATCACACGGCCTAGCACGCGGGCGTATAACTTGGTCGTGTGTCTTCAATTTGTTCTTGGGTGACAAACAGAGAGTTACACGAGTTAGGGACATAGGCGTGTGAGACCACACGGCCTGCCCACACGGGCGTGTCCCAAGCCACACGGGCGCGTGGCTCTTAAAAATATTAAAAATGTTCTAAGTGTTCTGAAACTTTCTAAAATTCTCAGTTTGGTCCCGAATCGCTTCCAATGCATGTTTTGGGCCTCGTAGGATTATTTTAAGGATGATATGAATGTATATGAAAAGTTTTAAATTTGGATGGAAATTTACGTTTTGGTTTTGAATGTTTGCTTATGTTCACATCCCGTAATGCCTCATACCCTATTTTGGCATTGAATACGGGTAAGGTATGTTACATGGGTAAAATGAGGATATCAGATTGTTAGTTGGGATTTTAGTGTTGAAAGAATTTTTTGTGCTGGTCAATCGAGCTTGCAAAGCCGAAGAATTGAGGAAAGAAAAGAGAAAAGCTGAGTTTGAGGTTAGAGATTCAAGAAAAAGACCGATGAATAAGTCATTTCAGTCTTCATCAATGAAATCGAGGGATTTGTATACTTGTTGAAATGCTTCGGCTGGGTATCCCAGCAGAGATCGTGGGAAGGAATATTCGGGTTATTAGGCCCAAATTACGTCAATAGTGTTCGTTGTAATGCTAGGTCTAATAGACCTGAATGTCAATACTGTGGTAGACAACATCTCGATGAATGTAGGATGAATAATCGGGCTTGCTTTAAATATGGCTCCCAATATCACTTTATTCGAGATTGCCCTGAAATGACTGAGAAAGATAATTTTTAGAATGCAAGGTTTAGTAACACTGCCACCAGAGGGAGGCCACTGAGAAATACTGGAAATGGGAAAAATAGTAGAGGTGCAATGAAATATTTAACTGCAAGATCAGAGGTCAGAGCACCTGCTAGAACCTATGCTATTTGCGCTCGCAAAGATGCATCATCCCCTTATGTTATCACTGGTACATTTTCTCTCTATGATACTAATGTAGTTGCATTAATTGATCCTGGATCAACTCATTCTTATATTTGCATGAATTTGGTATCTAGTAAGAATCTGCTTGTTGAGTCTACTAAGTATGTGTTTAAAGTGTCGAAACCCTTAGGCAAATATGTCTTAGTTGATAAAGCTTGCAAGAGTTGTCCTTTAATGATTCAGGGTCCCTGTTTTTCGGCTAACTAAATGCTTTTACCGTTTGATGAGTTCAATGTAATTCTTGGAATGGATTGGTTGACTCTACATGAGGTCGTAGTGAATTGTAGATGAAAGATTATTGAATTGAAATGTCAAAATAATGAAATTCTTTGGATTGAACCGGATGAGTCGGGTGAGTTGCCTATTGTGATTTCATCGAAGTCAGCTCAGAGGTACGTAAGAAAAGGATGTAAAGCTTATCTTGCGTACGTATTGAATACGAAAGCGTCTGAATTAAAGATTGAATCTGTGTCAGTAGCTTATGAATACCTGGATGTATTTTCGGAAGAGTTGCTTGGATTACCACCGATCAGAGAGGTTGAGTTCAATTTTGATTTAGTACCGGGAACTTCAGTTATATCGATAGCTCTATATAGAATGGCTCCAACCGAATTGAAAGAATTGAAGTCTCAGTTGCAAGAGTTGACAGATAAGGGTTTTGCGAGACCAAGTTTTTCGCCCTGGGGTGCACCAGTGTTATTCATCAAGAAGAAAGATGGATCCATGAGACTTTGTATTGATTATCGTCAGCTTAATAAGGTTACAATAAATAACAAGTATCCATTCCCGGGAATTGATGACTTGTTCGATTAGTTGAAAGGGGCAACAATGTTCTTGAAGATAAACTTGGGATCAGACTATTATCAGTTGAGAGTTAAAGATTCGGATGCGCCGAAGACCACGTTCAGAACAAGGTATGGGCATTATGAATTTCTTGTTATGTCTTTTGGATTAACAAATCCTCCTGCAGTTTTTATTGACTTGACGCATCGAATTTTCCGACCGTATTTAGATAAATTTGTGGTTGTTTTTATTGATGACATTTTGATTCACTCCCGAGATGAGTTTGAGCATGCCGAACATTTAAAAATTGTATTGCAGACTTTGAGAGATAAGAAATTGTTTGCTAAATTTAGCAAAAGTGAGTTTTGGCTCAAAGAAGTCAAATTACTAGGACACATTGTTTCAACTGAAGGTATACGGGTTGATTCGAGTAAGATTTCGACAGTTGTTGATTGGAAACCATCGAGAAATGCATCCAAAGTTAGAAGCTTTTTGGGTTTGGCTGGTTATTATCGACTCTTTGTTAAGGGATTTTCAATGATTGCTACACCTATGACCAGATTGTTACAAAAGGATGTGAAATTCAAGTAGTCTAAGAAATGTCAAAAGAGTTTTGAACAGTTGAAAGTGTTGTTGACTAGGGCACCAATGTTAGTGCAACCTGAGTCAGGGAAAAAGTTTGTGATTTTCAGCGACGCGTCATTGAATGGTCTTGGTTGTGTATTGATGCAAGAAGGTAAAGTGATAGCTTATGCCTCGAGACAGTTGAAACCGCATGAAAAGAATTATCCGATGCATGACTTGAAATTAGCCGCTATTATGGTTGCATTAAAAATTTGGAGATATCATTTATTCGGTCAGAAGTGTCACATCTTTACTGATCACAAGAGTTTAATGTAATAGCCCGGTTTAGACCTTAGTTGGAACAGTGGTTTTGGGACCACGAATTTGAGTCAGAAAAATATTTTAATATTATTTTTCGTGCTTAAAGTATTTGAATTGATATGTGTGAAATTTTCGTATGAAAATTTCATCCTTTGGGTGTCGATTTGTGAAAAAGGACTTAATCGCATAAAATGCAAAAGTGGTAATCTAATTGTTAAAGCACTAAATTGCTATGGTTTATTAATTGCTAAGTCTTTAAAATGGAATTATGCCACTATTATGGTTGATGGACGGTAATGGACATTAGTTATATGGTTTCATAATTAAATTACATAGGTTAATTTTGTAATTGGTATAATAATTAGTAATAAATAAAACAAATCAATAAGATAGTGGTGTTCATCTTTTCATGGCCGAGTTTTGAGTAGAAAAGAAGCCATGGATGAAGCCTTTAAGTTCGGCACCTAGGGAGCTTAATTCGGGTATGTGTTTTGCTTGGTTTTTAATGATTTTTATGTTTTTGAGATCATTGCTTTGTCTTCTACCTAGCCCATGTCTCAATTTCTGAATTTGATGAAGATTGTGAAATATGCCATTGAGGATTTTGTAAGCTTTGTAATGATAGTTGATGAAAAATAAATCCTTGTTGATAAATTATTATGTTTAATTAAGTGATTTTTGATAAAAATGTGTATTAAGGACTAAATTTTGAAATTTGTAAATTGAGTGGTAAAAATGTGAAATAAATTGAATTAATGGGCTGCTAGGGACCCAAGGTGAATTCGGTCAAACATGGGCATAGTGAAATTTGGAATATTTTGTGTTTTGTGAAATAAGGATTAAATTGCAAAAATGTAAAATGTTAGGGGCTAAAGTGTACATTTTCCTTTTATGTGTTTTTGGATGAATTTGATTGAGTATATGATTAAATAAGTCGAATTTGTATTAAATTAGATCAAGAAATGAGGAAATCAAATTTGGATCGGAGAAAGTCGAAAATTGTCGAATAGTCATTTCGGTCCGTTCGTGTTCGTACGAGGTAAGTTCGTAAGTAAATAAATGTTGTTAAATTGAAATATATCGCATAATATGTGATGAATTGAGTTGTAAAGAAATATATATGTGACTATGGTTTAAGTATAATGATAAATCGACTATGTTTGGCACTAAGTGTGCGTTTCAAAATAGCTCCGGTTATAAATAGCACTAAGTGTGCGAATTGAAATAGCTTCGGCTATATGAGGCATTAAGTGTGTGATACCAAGATAGCTTCAGTTTATTGAGATGGCACTAAGTGTGCGAGATTGATTTGGCTTTAGCTAATCATTGATGCACTAAGTGTGCGAATTCTTAGAGAATTGAAAGGCTTCTGAACAAATTAATGTATTGAAAAAAGAGGTGTGAAAGAAATGAATAAATATAGGAAAGTTCAGGTATGTACGGTACCAATGTGGTAGTGATACTTTGTGTATGAAGCTTGATGAATTTGTATATACATGATAAATTGTCAAGGATTAGAATTGAATGATATGTTATATACGCTCGTTATATGAAATTATAGTCCTATGTTTCAGACATGAGGTTTATGAAACATGAAACATGGCTTTGATGTATGATTGCTTGGTTCGAAAACTTGAATTGATAATGAACTTAAAATGGTTGAGTTGGCTATATGATTCATGTATGCGAATTTGGTTTATATGAATAAGGGAATTGTGGATATTCATGTTTGGAAGTGTTTATAAAGAAGTTAATATAACTTTAAGTATGAATGTAATAAAATACCATGGTTTGGTTGGCGATGTAATGAATATATGTGAGCTTGATTTATATGATTAAGCTAACGGTTGTTATTCAAATTTGAAAGCATGGATATACATTCATTGATAAATATGATAAATGGAGTTATTTAATGTGGTCATATGAATTTACAAGTACAATGAATGTATATATGATTGAGATTTGTTAAATTCGGTTCAGTGATATTGGTTTAGAAATATCATTGAAATGATTTATTTGCTTATGGCTTACTAAGCTTTCAAAGCTTACTCTGTGTGTTTTTTCCTATGTCTATAGAGTTTCAGGCACTTGCTCAGATTGGAAGTCATAGGAGACGTCATCACACTATCCGGTTATCGTTTCAATAAATAAAAGCTTTGAGTTTTGGTAATGTGGCATGTATAGGCTAGTTTTGAGATGGTTCATTTTGATTTAAGTATATATATATATATCCATGCGAAAATGGCTTAATTATGATACTAATATTGTGTATATTTGGTTATGTATTGAGTTCATTTTGGGAAGTGTGGTTCACGGTTTATATATATGGTGTAATTTATTATATGATTCAGCTTGAACATTGAGGTGAAATATTGGATGTATTTTCGACTTATGGTTTATATTCTTATAGGTAAAATAATTTTTGACTTATGGTTCATATTCTTATAGGTAAAATAATGAGTATAACATTGATGATGCAATAGTTATTTAAATACGATTTGAAATGGCAAATAATGTGATATGTTTAGAGACATATATAAGTCTATGGCCAAGGGAAATTGTCATTTTGGTATGTTCATAATTGGGAATTTGGTAATGTTTAACATGTGATTTTAATATGCTTTGATATAGAGAATGAGCATGAAATTAGTTGATGATATTATGGATTGATTGATTCATGTTTGGTGTTGAATTTGGCTAAAAATGTTGCGTATATGATGTTTGATTTTGGACTTGTAGGGAGAACCCAAATGGGTTGCATATTGGCTTTGTAAATGACTTATTTTTGCGCACATAGGCGTGTGTCTCTTCCGTGTTGTTCGAGGGCCATTTCGAAATGAGCCTAGGCAGACTACACGGTCGTGCACACACGGGCGTGTCTAATGCCGTGTGAGGCACACGGCCTGCTCACACGAGCGTGTGACCTTTATAACTTTGAAAAATGTTAAAGTTTTCATAAATATTTGTATTTGTTTGGTTTAGTCTCGACCTCTTTCTAATACATGTTTAAGGTCTCGTTAACCTAAGAAAAGGAACTTTAAGTTGATGTTTGATTATAAAGCTATGATGCATATGAAATGAAAATGCGAAATGTTCCAATATGTTCAGTAATGCCTTTAACCCTAGTCCTCCGACAGATACGGGTTAGGGGTGTTACATTTGATTGGTACAAAATCCATGGTTTAGTCGGTTCTAGGACTACCATAGCGTATGTGAGTCTAGTTATACATGCCACATTTAACCTGCGATAGTGTGATATCTCCCGACTCTGACGAAAATTATTTTGATGAGATAGATAAGTTTTTCCAACCGAGCTAATTCTGATAGTACGGAATATGTACTCAAATGTTTGAATGGAAATGTTTTGATTATGAGTTGAAACTCATAAAGGTATGGATCAAAGAGCATGACATTTTGTTATTGATAAATATTATAATTATATGAGCATATGAGATATGATTTGTGAGTTATGATTGCTATCTGAAATGCTATGATTGTGATTTAGTAATTTGAGTTGACTTATGAACAATGTGTTAAGAACAAAAGTGATTAAAAGCAAAAGTTTATTAAATGATTTGAGAATGTGAAATTAGTAATGAACTGGTTATTTGTGATAGTATGTGTTATGTCCATTTATGTGTAAGTTAAATTTGAGGCTTTACTACCCTCACCCCTCTTATCATTGAAATATTAAAATGAAATCTGTAAGATTTGGTTGAATAAACTCACGAGTGTGGAGTTACAGAAGTCTGTGTTTGGAAGATTAATAATGTGGTCAGAAAAGTGAATAAATCAGCAAATGAAGGCAGTATTAAAAGAGATATTGGATAGTTCTGGAGATTATTCAGATTAAGGAAAGACACTGTTACAGAAGAAGTTAACTCTGATTAAATCATCAATTCAGGTTTGTTTTCTAAAGAAAATATTAGATAAAAGCTTTTTTGAATTAACTTCTATTAGCGAAGGGTTAATGTGAAAATTTCTGATGACAGAATTAAACATTTGAATAATGATTGAATTGTATTGATGGCTAAGTGCAGTGGTTATAGTTGGGCAGTTACTATGATTTCTTCTAGGCATTCTATGTGTACATTTACACCCTCAGAAGTATATGCAATTGTTTAGTTTCAAAACGAATTCTTATCGTATGAGAACATTAGTTAAACATACTAATAGACAAAAGTATTGTTGGTCTGTTTGAGTTATGATCGATATTGCTATGTCTTTCTCTGGTATTTATTCCATTGTATGGATATAAAAGTCGACGGTAAAATCTGTACGATGCTAATACTCTATTACTACTGGCTATTGTTCTGTTGAAAATATGTTAAGATTACATTGCTTCTGTTACTGTGAATTCCAGTATTTATGAGTGATATTATTCTTTCTAGACATTTTCTGGGATATCATCGGAGTTGATATCATTCTATATGGGTTGTAACTTTTTGATATTTTGTGTAGCTTCAGATGTTCAAAATTTCACAATTTTGGTTTTCTTATGATTCTATGTGATTATCTATAAGAGATATCTATTTGACAGAAATGGCTATATCTGTTATAATCATAATATCTGTTTTGAAATTTGGAAAGTACTGTAGTACCGTTATCAGAGTTATAAAAGTTGTGCTTCTGCATTGGTTGCTGTTCAAATCATATTTGATTTTCTTCTGGGTTCAAATGCTTTATTAACAGCTAGGATATTATCTATTTTTACGGGTAAGACGTCAGTTTATTATGATATTATGATTTATATTTGATGATTGTGGCATCTGTATAATGATATGCCTGGGTTATCCTTTTTAACAAGAAGAAAAGATTTCTTCGAAAGGATCAATTCAGTAGTTTAACCTGATCTGAAATTATTTGATTGAAGAGTTAATTGGGTTATATGTGTTTGAATTTATCCACCGGATTGGAAATAAACTTTGAAAGCTCATGTGTAAATTGAGGGATAGTCTAGAGGAAGAATTCGTATTCTTAAAGACTTGATACAAAATTATATCTATTGGAACAATTCTATCTGAGAAATGTTGTGGTAAATTAAAGTTAGTTCGATTGATGAAGTTTTTCTTTTTGCTCAGAGATATTGTTAATCAAAACATTAGTACTTGCGTCAATGAACGGTTTGAAGTGTGTTCTAATAATAGAGTGAATAGAGATATCTTGTGATTCCATACAGTTAAAGCTACATGAAAAGAGTTAAATGACATATTTGATGATTACAAGAGTTAAAAATGTTTGATGTTGTAGAGTGAGATTCGAACTTGGCACAGCAAAGCTAGCTCGAATCGTCGAAAAACTTTTGAGTCTATGAGTAAATATTATTATCCAAGAGAAATGATCACGGTTTTGAATGATCTGAATAGGAAACTTTTGTGTGTCTTACGAACAATGAATCTGTGATTGATCTTTTTAGAGGATGATTATATGTTAGCTGGATTAGAAGTTAAATTGATGCTTACTAAGTGAATTCATGAAACTTAGAAATGTGTTATCAAGTTAAGTTAAAAAGGGTTCAACATAAATTGATTTCTGATTAAGAACTTCAAATGTGAAATTGATGATTGCTTGTTGCTTTGAGATAGAGTGTGTATACCAAGAAGCTTTGAGATTGTATAACATTATTGCAAGAGGCTCACAGTGTTAGTTAGACTGTTCATACGAGAGTAACAAGATGCATGATGATTTGAGAAAGTGGTATTGATAAATGGGTATAAAACGTAATATTTCTAACCTCGTGTTTAAATGTTTGAGCTATCAACAGGTTAAAGTTAATTATTAAGCGTTTTCAGGACTATTTCATCATGTTTTGATATCTGAATAATGATGAAATATAATTTTAATGAATTTTGTATTGGGATTATCTCTTATCATTGAAAAAGATAGATGTTATCTGAATTATTGTTAACTGTCTGAATAAGTCTTTCTGTATGCATGGATTTATCTTTTGATAAATCAGTTGAGTTGTTCGTATAGAGACTGTCAGTTTGCACATGGTGTCAGTTATTACTGTTTTAGATTAAAATCTAAAATTTATATGGTAATTCTGAGAAAAACTATGGTAAGCTGTGAGACAAGGTTGCAATTACCAAACTCCGTTGTTTCGGGATAGAGCTTTGTGAGAAAAAGGATTCACGGGTTTTAATTCATCAATGAAATTGAGCAGAAAATAAAAGTAATTCAGTACAGTTATAAACAGTTTCAGCTTGATATGGTTCAGCTTGAACATTGAGGTGAAATATTGGATGTATTTTCGACTTATGGTTCATATTATTTTAGGTAAAATGATGAGTATAACATTGATGATGCAATAGTTATTTGAATACAGTTTGAAATGGCAAATAATGTGATATGTTTAGACATATATAAGTATATGGCCAAGTGAAATAATCATTTTGGTATGTTCATAATTGGGAATTTGGTAATGTTTAACATGTGATTTTAATATGCTCTGATATAGAGAATGAGCATGAAATTAGTTGATGATATTATAGATTGATTGATACATGTTTGGAGTTGAATTTGGCTGAAATGTTGCGTATATGATGTTTGATTTTGGACTTGTAGGGAGAACCCAAATGGGTGGCATATTGGCTTTGTAAATGGCCTATATTTGCCCACACGGGCGTGTGTCTCTTCCATGTTGTTCGAGGGCCATTTTGAAATAAGCCTGGGCAGACCATACAGTCGCGCACACACGGGCGTGTGCCAAGCCGTGTGGCCAAGTCAGTATGTATGCCTTATTTTGCCACGGCCTAGACATACAGGCGTGTTTAATGCCGTGTGAGGCACACGGCTTGCTCACACGGGTGTGTGACCTTTATAACTTTGAAAAATGTTAAAGTTTTTAGAAAAATTTGTATGTGTTAAGTTTAGTCCCAACCTCTTCCTAATACATGTTTAAGGTCTCGTTGACCTAAGAAAAGGGAATTTATGTTGCTGTTTGATTATAAAGCTATGATGTATATGAAATGAAAATGTGAAATGTTCCAATATGTTCGGTAATGCCTTTAACCCTAGTCCTACAACGGATACAGATTAGGGGTGTTACATTTAAAGTGTTTGATGTCTCAGAAAGATTTGAATTTGTGACAACAGAGATGGCTCGAGTTGTTGAAAGATTATGAATTAGTGATCGACTATCACCCAGGGAATGTGAACGTAGTCGCAGATGCTTTAAGTAGAAAGAGTTTACTTGCTTTGAGAGGGATGAATACGTGGTTAACCTTATCTGATGATGGATCGATTTTGGCCGACTTAAAAGCTAGACCGGTATTTCTTCAGCAAATTTGCGAAGCTCAAAAAGGTGATAATGAGTTGTAAGCTAAAAGAGTTCAATGTGAATCGAATATTGATTCAAACTATCAGATTGGATCTGATGATTGTTTGAGGTTTCGAGGTAGGATTTGTGTACCGAGAGATAGTGAACTAATTCAGAAAATTCTTCAAAAGGCATGTAATGGTTGTCTATCTGTTCATCCTAGAAGTGCCAAGATGTATAATGATTTGAAGGAATTGTATTGGTGGTCAGGCATGAAACGAGACATTTCAAAGTTTGTAACAAGATGTTTGATTTGTCAACAAGGGAAAGCCGGTAAGTTTCGAACTCCGTTGTATTGGACCGAGCTTAGTGAGAAACAGATTCATGGGGTTGATTTGGTCAAAGAAACCAAAGAAAAGGTGAAAGTAATTCGTGATTGCTTGAAAGCAGCTTTGGATCGACAGAAATTGTACGCAGATATGAAACGAAAGGATATTGAATTTTAGGTCGATGAAAAAGTGGTCTTGATAGTGTCTCTGTGGAACAAAATACTTAGATTTGGTCACAAAGGCAAGCTGAGTCCGCGTTTCATTAGGCCGTATGAGATTATCGAAAGAATAGGGCCAGTGGCATATCGGCTAGTTTTACCATCGAAATTAGAGAGGATCCATAACGTGTTTCATGTATCGATGTTACGATGATATCGATCAAATCCTTCGCATGTAATTTCCCCAACAGAGATTGAGATTCAATCCAATATGACATATGGCGAAGAACCGATCAAAGTGTTAGCTCGAGAGGTTAAATAGTTGAGAAATAAAAGCATAACTCTAGTGAAATTTTTGTGGCAATGACATGAGGTCGAATAGGCTACATGGGAACCTGAAGAAGCTATGAGAAAACAGTACCTAAACCTCTTTTTTGGTAAGATTTTCAGGGACGAAAATCCCTAAAGGGGAGAGAGTTATAACAGCCCGTTTTTGGGTAAAATTGGAACAGTGATTTCAAAACCACAAATCTAAAGTAGAAATATTTATTTTATTGTTTCTTTAGGGTCTACAGCATGATAGAATGATTGTGTGAAACTTCGTCAAGAAATTTTATTGATTGAGTGCTCAATTTAGCTAGAAGGACTAAATTGTAATAGGTGCAAAATTTGAGTTCTATATGTTAAAGATGTCTAATGGCTATGAAATTTTAAATTGGAGGTCCTTAAATGACAATTAGACCATTATATCTTAGTATGGACAAAAATGGACATGGCTAGGTAAAATTTTAAGGTTATGCATTAAGGGTATTTTAGTAATTTGTTAAATAAAGACAAAATTAACTAAATAAAATATCTCCATCTTCTTCAATTTCATCACTTAGCCAAAAATTTGAAGATGAACCATAGCTAGGGTTGGGCCAAGCTTTCAAGCTCAATTGTAAGTCCATTCTTTCCCCGTTTTTAATGATTTCTATGTTTTTGAAGTTGTCTTAACCTAATCTAGCCTTTCCAAGGACTAATTTGAAGAAGGATTAAAGTCTAAAATTTGACCCATGTTGAATATGCTATGGTTTGTGCTAATAAGATTGTGGGTGTTTATGTGCAAATGAGGGTGACAAATGGCCTGGTAAGTAGCCTTTATTTTGTCCACACCGGTAGACACACGGGCGTTTGTCTAAGCTGTGTGTGATACATGGTCTGTCCCATGGGCATGTGTTTCAGCCGGGTGTCCCTTGCACCTTAAATTTGAGAAACAAAATGCTCAGAATTGAGCACACGGGCGTGTGTCTCAAGTGTGTGAGGGACACGGCCTCAAGCACGAGCGTGTGTTTCAACCGTGTAAAGTCTGCACCTATTTTATGAAAATTAAATTAACCACACGGCTTAGCATATGGGCGTGTGACCTCAATTTGTTCATGCTTTGCAAAAAAAAAGTTACACAGGTTAGGGACACAGGCGCGTTTGACCACACGGCTTGCCCATACAGGCTTGTCCCAGACGACATGGGCGTGTGACCCCTATTCATAGCAATGTTTTTTTATGTTTTTGTAAAATTTTCCTAAGTGCTCGGTTTAGTCCCCAACCATTTCCAAAGCATGTTTTGGGCCTCGTAGGCTCGTATTAGGAACTTTATGATTGAATACAAATGGTTTTAATTTGGATGCAAATTTATGACTCAGAATTGTATGTTTCTTTGTGATGTAAGTCTGATAATGCCTCGTACCCTGTTCCGACATTGATTACGGGTAAGGGGTGTTACATTGTACTATCTTCCTCCTCCTCGCTACTTAGCACACATTAGCAGCCCTTGTGTTAGTCCTGCACTTCTTATGCATACTAGCATAAAAGCTCCCACATCCATGTGTTCGTCGATTTCACGTTACAGATAGGTAGACACTTTTGAACTGTCTTCAGTATTGCAAGTTGTGTCTGCACCACTAAAAATTCTAAGATCAGCAGTAGTAGTAAGTAAGTTAAGGTTCGCACCAGTTCCCACATGTGGCAACGGAAGTGAGAACCAAGGGCGAGGCTTCATTATACAGAAACTATAAAATAGTTTATTGGTTCCTATTTTTATCCCAGCAGTATGAATCTTAGATCATCCTTGGCCCCATGTGGCCACATGAGCCTCTTAGGCTGCACCCCAAGAGCACTACCTACTTCACTATTATCACCCTATTTCCATCCGTTGGGGCTAAATTTCTCCAGACAGAATTGTAATGCATTCCTCACGGTCAAAACATCCTCCAACTTTAGAACATTACCCTTGTGAAGCCTCTCAAAATACGCCCAAACCCCTTGTGTGATAATGTTTCACTGAGTTAAGCACTCATTCTTGCTTGGCAAGGATCTAACACCCCTAACCCGTATACGTCACCAGAATAGGGCTACGAGGTATTACCAGTCATTTACAACATACGACATACATTTCACATACATGAATTCAATATCACATAAACATTAATCAAACAAAATCATATAGTCCCTTACAAGGCTCTACAAGACCTTTAAACATGCTTTAAAAAGATTCGGGACTAAACCGATAACATTTGAAAACTTTGGGAAACTTAAAAAAATTTTCATGCATATAGGGATCACATACGCCAGTGTGAACAGGCCGTGTGCCTCACACAGCCACTAGACACACCTGTGTCACAGGCCATGCGGAAACAGGGCATACATACTAACTTGCATTACACGGCCGAGGACACGCCCATGTGCCATGGCCGTGGGAAAACTGGGGAGGTTACTGACTTGGATCACACGGCCAACCACACGCCCATGTGCCAGCCCGTGTGCCATGCACGGCTAGTAGACACATCCATGTGTCTAGCTTGTGTCAAAACTATAAGGTATACTGACTTAATTTGAGAGGGTACCTATGGGGACACACGGCCATGCAGCATGACCATGTGTGACACACGGCTGAGACACACACCCGTGTCTCTACCCATATGGACAAAAATAGGCCATTTGTAAAGCCAATTTGCCTCCCTTTTCTCATGCACACAAAGTAACCAAATTGGTACTAATTCAACACATATATAAGTAACCAAAACATGGCAATTCATACACATATTATGTCATTTATATTCAATCATTCAACTACTTAATTTCATATTCAAAAACATACCAAATCAATATACCACAATCATCAATCTCACATAACTACTAAATGCATTTACTCATCGAATTATCATCTATATCATGACATAAATTGCACCATATCTCCATCTCAAAATCAAACCACAATATGCCAATCTTCCAAACATTAATACATCATCTACTAATTAACCAAATGAACAACCATTTGGCAATATCAACAACTATGGCAAACATACCAAAATAAGTCAACATATAAGGCATTATATACATCACATACATATCACTTATCAAACACAATTCAAGCCAACTTAAATGGCCATACATATCAACATTTACAAGCCAAATCTCATGGCTAATATCATAACTCAGAACATACCAAAATAACACTAAACTATACATGCCATATACCATATATACAAAGCTCCAAAAGTACCAACGAGATGATCGATAGTGTGATGACATTTCCCAATGATCCTTGAGTCTGAGTTAGCTTTGATTATCTATAAAACAGTGGAAAGTAAACACAGTAAGCTTTAAAACCTTAGTAAGCCATATATAAATAAAGTAATCTTATGAATCAATATCATTTTGATCAATAAAGCAAGATATGAATAAGCACATTTAAATATAGATTCAAGTTCACAAACCTTTCTCATTGTTTAGATATTAAATATCATAATTGAATTCATCAAATGCTTCCCTTTTAATACTCGTATGAATCTTGTATGTACCTGAGTCGTTTAATTCATTCACACATTCTTTCTCGACTTGACTTTGTGTAACACCCCAAATTTGGGCCTAGAAGTATAAGATTTTGAGCATGGGAACAATTAGGAGACTGCACATAAATAATTAATTGAGCAAGAAAGTGACACAACTGTGTATCTGATTCAGTGGTTAAGTGTTCTGAGTGTTCTGAGAGTGTCTAAGAAGTCTAGGGTTCAAGCCTTGGCTTGCACAAAATTTTGCTTTTTAGGGATAAAACCTCTATTTTTGGACAGTAGGGTTATAATTAAAATTTGTTAAAAATATGACAGAAAGGGCCTGCTAGCCTAGTGGTAAGTGGCATGTGGGGTGTGCAAGGGGTCTGAGGTTTGAATCCCTACTTGGGCTAATGGAGATTATTTTTACTGGTGGCCATAGGAGGAAGTTGTGTTTGACCGAAACACCAAGGAGTTTGAATGAGGTTGATTGGGGTTGTTGTTAGCTGAATTTGGGGAGTAAAATAGGGGATTTTTCAGTTGTTGAGGTGTGATCAGTTGGAGGGGTTTTAGGAGGAAATTTTGGAATTTGAGTTATGGGGAGAGTGGTGCCGAATTGGTGTGTGGTCACTTCTTTTCTCTCCATTTTCGGTTGGTTATCAATTGTTCTTTTGGTTCTTTCCATTTCTCAATTTTGAAGTCGAATTGTGTTACAGGTCTTTCAGGCATTTTTAATTGTTTTCCTTTTTGTTACTTATTTTGATTTGCGCTGCACTTTCTTCTCTCTCAATCGGCTCTTATCAGACACCCATTTTTCCAGTTTTACTTTGATCGAATTTTCCTTCTGTCCCCCTCCCTCTCGATCATTTTCTCTGACTGAATACCTCATCTCTCTTTCTCTCTCTATTTTATTTCGGTTTTGACAATTGATCTTTGACCATTCGGTGGGTTCATGCAGTTCTTCTCTGTTCCTCTCCCTCTATCGATTTTTCCTTGGCCGAACATTGGTAAGTAAGTCTTTGCTTCACTTCTTCCCCTTTCGGCTTCTCTCGTTCCTGTGCACTATTTCTCTATCCTTCCTATCGTAACCCCCTCTATTTACTGTTTTAGTTCAGTTCTCCTCTTCGGTCTTGGTTCACTGCATCACCGAGTCATACTCTGTACTGTCATTATTTGGTAAGGGTAGTACAGCCAAGATTGTTTTGTAAACTAATATAAGTTTAATAAAGAGGTTATGACTTTCGTGTAGATGGAGCAAGTTGATTGGTGTGCCACTTAGGAACCAAGGGTGCAATTTCGATTGGCCTTCGGTAAGGAGGAGTTTATTGTGATCGATTTGGAACTTCGTTAGATTCCATATGGTATATGAGTTAAGTACTAATTAAAGGGCTTTTTGGTTGTATCAAGGTATAGGAGTTTTCGGAGCACAGTTAACTTCAAAGCACGTCAGGTGTGTAATAACTATCTTATGCGTAAATCGAAAAAAGCCAAAAAATAGGACCGTTGATGCCACATGGACGTGCAATCGCTCGTGTGGTAACCCCAAATGCATAAAACGTGGGTACTAGATTACGAGAGGCCATCATGGGCGATCTCATGGGCTTAGGCCGTCATGTTGGGACGAAATAATGATCGAAATACCCCCATAGGGTAAAATGACCGAAATAGCCCCATAAGGTAAAATGACCAAAATACCCTGATAGGGTAAAATGAACGAAATACCTCCATAGGGTAAAATGACTATAGTACCCCTATAGGGTAAAATGACTATTTTGCCCTTATGTGTTAAGATGATAGTTTTGCCCTTATATGGTAAAATGATGGTTTTTCCCTTATGAGGTAAAATGATTATTTTGCCCTTATATGGTAGGATGACTATTTTGCCCTTGTGAGGTAAAATGACTGTTTTGCCCCTATGTGATGTATGTTTATATTTTAGCATGGTATGAGTAACTGTATTGAGTACATGTTTAATATTATGATATGACATGACATATTGCATGATGCATTGCATAGGGATGGGCTTATATATGATTGGAGGAAGTGTACTGTACTGGCAGTTCTGATGCAAATCACTGATGGCTCTAAGCCTATTATACTGGTAGCTCTACTGCAAATATTGTTTGGTGCCGCAATTGGTGCTACATGGAGTGTAGGGATGGGTGGGTTGATTTTATCCCCACATGGAGTGTAAGGTTGGACGAAGATGGAGCATAGAGGCTAAATGGGTAGGACTTGCATACTATTTACTGTTATTGCACTGTTTATTGCACTGTTAGTGTTACTACACTGTTTACTGTTACTGCAATGGGCCAAGGCCCGAACACATGACTATTTTTATATTGAGATGAGCTAAAGCTCAAACTGATATTGTCACTATTACTGAAATGGGCTTAGGCCCAGACTGTTTTTGCTCACTGTATGTTTGACTGTTTGTTTATTAAGGGATTACACACTCAGTTTTCGTAAACTCACCCATCTGTTTTAATTGTACAGGTAATCCCCAGTCTTAGGTGGATCAGTGCTGCGAGGGACTCAAAGGTGGCCACACAACTGCTTTTGCTTCCTTATTGGAATTTTAATTTATAAGTAGTTTTATTTGGGTATATTTATGTAATAAGGCCTCTATAATTTTTAATTTGGGGGGTTTTACTTCTTTTGATTTATGTCTGCTAGTAGTAGGATGCGGGTTTTCAAAGATATGCATGATTTACCAAAATACCACAAATACGTAAAACCGTTTCAAAAGCTTCCGCAATAAACGAGATTTTGAAATTAATAATGTTTTAAAGTAAATACTTTTGAAAGTGAGACAAGTTTTAAAATTATTTTCTAGATCACACAAAGAGGCTAAATAAACATTGGGCTTTTCAAACGATATCACGCTTTATGAAAAACACTTCAATGTCACATCGCCAGATTCGACCATCACATCTAGGTCAGGTTTGGGGTGTTACATTTTTCCCATTGAACCGGTCAGAATCGTTAAGGATTCTCAATAATCACATATAGCTCGTACAATGCCATATCCCAGATATGGTCTTACATGTTATCACATATCGATGCCACTGTCCCAGACAGGGTCTAACACGTAATTCATTAACGATGCCAATGTCCCAGACATGGTCTTATACGTAATCTCAATACAATCCTAATGTCCCAGGCATGGTCTTACATGTAATCACATCTCAATAACGTAATGTCATGACATTCGTATCCTATACTATTCCTAAGGTTCGTACGAGACTTTCGGATGTTATAACTCTATCGATTCTTACTCGTAATTACTAGCTCAACATACATAACAATTCAATGGCAACTAAACACATATAATTCAATTTAAAGACATATATTTGCATATGAACTTACCTATTAGTCGGAATAAACGAACTGGATCGGCTATTCGTCAACTTTCAATTTTCCCCGATCTAAATCCGTTTTCTTTCGTTCTTGATCTATATACATTTAAAACTAACTCTTTTATTCATCAATACATTCAATTTCATCCACAAACACATATTTGGGAATTTTTGCACTTTATCCCCTAAAGTTCCACCTTTATTCAATTTAGTCCCTATTTCACAAAAACACAAATTACACAAAATTTAATATTACCCATGCTTAGCTGAATTCTATATAGGTCCCTAGTAGCTCATATTTTCATTTATTTTACACTTTAACCATCTTAGTTTACAAATTTAACATTTTAATCCTTAATATGCATTTTTGTCAAAAATCATTTTACAAAACATGTATATCAAACACCAAGCTTGCATAATTCATCATCAAACATCATAAAACTCATGGATTCATCAATGGAATTTTTTAAAATCACTAAAAAACTCAAAAATTAAGGTACTGGCTAGTTAGTACTCAAAGCAACGATCACAAAAACATAGAAATCATCAAAAACGGAACAAAAACGGACCTTCAATTGAGCATCAACATGGCCGAACCCTAAATGAGTGTAAAAGCTTTCTTTTCTCTTCAAAAATCGGCTAAGTATGATAAAAGATGATATTAAAGTTTGGTTCTGTTTTTGTTTTAATTAACTTAATAACCAAATTACCATTTTATCCATTAATTAAAACAATATAAATCATATAATTCAAGGCCATTTATGTCCATCTCCACTATCAATGGACTAATTACAACATAAGGACTTCACATTTAATAAGCCATAACAAATAAACACCTTTATCATATAGAATGCAGCTTTTCATTTTACGCGATTTTGTCCTTTTTCTCAAATTGAGCTATTAAACGATAAAATTAGCTCACGAAATTTTTACACATATATATTCACATGCTCTAAACACCAAAAATAATATTAAAATAATTTTATGACCTCAGATTTGTGGTTCCAAAATCACTCTTCTGATTTAGCGAAAACCGGGATGTTTTATCTCCCCCCTAGGGATTTTTGTCCCTGAAAATCTTACCAGTGAATAGGTTTGGAAATTGTTTCTTCATAGAATCCTCGGGTTCCCACGGAGCTTATTCAACCCCATGTCAATGCCATTATACTTTCACTAATGCTATTCTTTTATTTCTCAGCTTTTTGATCTCACGACCTAGAACTCGAATTGGTTCTTCACTAAACGATAAATCTGACTAAATCTCAACTTCGGTTGGGAAGATAACATGAGAAGGATCAGATCAGTATCGACGAAGCATCGATACATGAAATACATTATAAATCTTTTCTAACTCAGACGGCAATGCTAGCCGATAAGCCACTGGTCCAACTCGTTCGATAATTTTATATGGCCCGATAAATCGCAGACTCAATTTTCCTTTTCGACCAAACCGTAATATACTTTTCCATAGTGACACTTTCAAAAACACTCTATCCCTGATCTGAAACTCAATATCTTTCCGTTTCAAGTCTGCATAAGATTTCTAACGATCTGACGCTGCTTTCAGACTATCACGAATTACTTTCACTTTCTGTTTGGTCTCTTTAATCAAATCAACCCCAAAAATCTTATTCTCACTAAGTTCAGTCCTGTACAATGGTGTTCTACACTTCCGACCGCATAAAGCTTCGTAGGGTGCCATTTTAATACTCGATTAAAAACTATTATTATACACAAATTCAATCAATGGTAAATAGTTTTCCCACGTACCTTTGAAATCAAGAATGCAACATCTCAACATATCTGCAAGTATCTGAATAACTCATTCGGATTGACCATCCGTCTGCGGGTTAAATGCAGTACTAAAATGTAGTTTTGTTCCCAATGTAGTCTCTTGCAAAATCTCGATGTAAATCTCGGATCTCTATCCAAAATAATGGAAATAGGTACTCCGTGTAATCTCACAACCTCGGAGATATACAACTCAGCTAACTTTCAAGTGAATAGTCTGTTCGTACCGGAATGAAATGAGCCGATTTCATCAATCTGTCAACTATTACCCAGATCGCATCTTTCTTACTTAGAGATAGGGGCAAAACCGAAACAAAATCCATAGTCAATCTATCCCATTTCCACTCGGGAATCATGATCAGCTGTAGTAAACCAGATGGTACCTGATGCTCAGTTTTAACTTGCTGAAATCAAACATTTAGAAATGAACTCTGAAATGTCATGTTTCATACCATGCCACGGATAAAGCTGTTTCAAGTCATTATAAATTTTCATGCTTCCCGGATGGACAGATAAACGACTACTATGTGCTTCATTCAAAATCATCTGAATCAACTCTAAATTTCTCGGAACACATATTCGGCCTTTGAATCTTAAACAATCATCTGAATCCACTTGAAACTCTGAATCAGGGTTTGAATCACATTGAGCTCGTTTTGCTAACATTTCATTATCAACTTTTTGAGCTTCACAAATCTACTATATAAACAACGGTCTCGCTTTCAACTCAGCTACAACCAAGCCGTCATCAGATAGAGCCAACTGAGCATTCATTGCATGTAGAGCAAACAAAGATTTTTGGCTTAATGCATTAGCAACAGCACTTGCTTTTCTGGGATGATAATCAATCACTAGCTTGTAATCTTTTAGCAATTCTAGCTATCTTTTCTGTCGCAAATTCAAATATTTCTGAGTCATCAGATATTTCAAACTCTTGTGGTCTAAATAAACATGACATTTCTCACCGAACATATAATGGCACCAAATCTTCAATGCAAACACAATGGCTGCTAACTCTAAATCATACGTCGGGTAATTGTTTTCATGTGGCTTCAACTTTCTTGAGGCATAAGCTATGACTTTGCCTTTCTGCATCAAAATGCAGCTTAGACCATTCAATGATGCATCACTATAGATCACAAATTTTTTACCCGATTCTAGCTGTACCAACACTAGAGCTTCAATCAAAAGAGATTTTAGCTGATCGAAACTTTTCTGACATTTCTCAGACCATTCAAATTTTACATCTTTCTGAAGGAATCTCGTTAACGGAGTCGCAACCATCGAAAAGCCTATCATGAACCATCTATAATAGTCAACTAATCCTAGAAAACTGCGGACTTCGGATACATTTCTCATAGGCTTCCAATCTATAATCGTAAATATCTTTCTCGAATCGACTCAAATACCTGATGCTGAAACAATATGCCCCAAAAAACCAACTTCGCGCAACCAGAATTCACATTTGCTGAACTTTGCAAATAATTGCTTATCTTACAGAGTTTGTAATACAATTCTCAGATGCTTAGCATGCTCGAATTTATCTTATGAATATATCAATATGTCATCAATAAACACAACAACAAATTGATCTAGGTAAGGTCTGAAAATCCGGTCCATTAAATCCATAAAGACAGTAGGTGCATTTGTTAGTCCAAAAGGCATAACTAAGAATTCATAATGACCATACCTAGTTCTGAATGCGGTCTTTGGTACATCAGTACCTTTAACTCGTAACTGGTAATAGTCCGATCTCAAATCTATCTTTGAAAACACTGTAGCCCCTTTTAAATGATCAAACAGATCATCTATTCTGGGTAGAGGATTCTTATTCTTGATCGTCACTTTGTTAAGTTGTCGGTAGTTTATGCACATTCTCATCGTGACATCTTTCCTTTTCACAAAGAATACAGAAGCACTTCAAGGCAAGAAACTCGGTCTTGCAAACCCTCTGTCAATTAATTCTTGCAATTGAGCTTTTAATTATTTTAACTCTATCGGAGCCATTCTGTAAGGAGCTATTGATATAGGAGTCGTTCCCGGCACCAATTCAATACCAAACTCAATATCACGAATAGGTGGTAATCCTGACAATTCTTCAGGAAACACATCTGAATACTCATAAACAACTGGCATTGATTCAATCTTCTTTTCAGTCACTTTCGTATCAAGCACATAAGCAAAGTAAGCTTCACAACCTTTTCTCACATATTTCTGAGCTAACATAGAAGAAATCACCACTGGCAAGCCATTCAAATCATCTGACTCAATTTGGATAATCTCATTATTCTGACATCTCAAATCTATCATTTTTCGTTTGCAATTCACAATATCATCATGCAACGTTAGCCAATTCATAACCAGAATTACATTACATTCGTCAAATGACAACAACATCAGATTAGCCAGAAAACAAATATCCTAAATCATCAACAGACAGTTCTTGCACACCTTATCAACCAAAACACACTTGCCTAAGGGGTTCGATACTCTAATTACAAATTCAATAGACTTTACAGGCAAGGTCTTACTGGATACTAAATTCACATATATATAAGAATGAGTTGATCCTGGATCTATCAATGCAATAACTTTAGTATCATAGCGAGTGAAAGTACCGGTGATAACATCTGGAGATGATGTTTCTTTGCGAGCGCGAATAACGTAGGCTCGTGCAAGTGCTCTAGAATCAGATCTCGCAGCAGTGTCTCATGTCGCACCTCTACCACCACTCATATTTATCACATTACGGGATGGTCTCCCTCTAACTGAAGTGTTATTTGGCCTCATACTCTGAACATTATCTTTTTCAGCTAATTCTGGGCAATCTCTGATAAAATGATCTAATGATCCACATTTAAATCAAGCCCCATCATTCGATCTACAATCACTGGAATGCTGTTTACCACAATGTTTACATTCAGGTCAGTTAGGTCTCGCATTTCCAACACTAGCTATCGAAGTAGCTGGAGCTTTAGAATTCACAGGCTGTTCTTCACGATCTCTGTTTGAATGTCTTACTGATGTAGTAGACGATTAAACGAGTCTCGAAATTTCTTTGATGAAGATTGATACAATTTACTCATTGATCTTTTTGTCGAGTCTCTAGCTTCTGAGTCCACTTTTTTATTTTCTTTACTGAGATCCTCGGCTTTACAAGCCCTTTCAACCAGAAAAACAAATTCTTTCAATTCAAGAATCCCGACTAACAGTTTATATCCTCGTTCAATCTGTCAATGAACCTTTTGCACATGATCTCTTTAGTGGAAACATATTCTCGAGCATATTTGCTGAATCGTGCAAATTCTCTTTCGTACAAGGTTACAGTCATCCTGCCTTGTTTCAGATGTAAAAACTTTCCATGTTTCTGATCTAGAAATCGCTGACTTATATACTTCTTTTGAAACTCGGATTGAAAGAATTCCTAGGTAACTCATTCCCTCGGAACTACAGATATCAATGTTTTAAACCAATGATATGCATTATCTCTCAACATAGATACAACACAATTGATACATTCTTCAAGAGTACATGATAATTCCTCAAATACTTTGATCGTGTTCACGAGCCAAAACTCAGCCTCTCCGCATCATCATCAATGGTAGCGTAGAACTCTTTAGCCCCATGCTTTCGAATCTTATCAACAGGTGGCTTACTCAATCGAATCGGATCTATCACTTGTGGCACAACTGGGACTTGTTGAGGAACAGGTGGGAGTAGAGGTTGTTGAGCAGCCGGATTCGTTCGAATGAACTCCGTAAACCACTCACTCATCATATAGAAGAAAGCTTGCTTAGCCTCTCTTTTATGACTACTCAAAATCGATCGGGATCCATTTACTATACAAAAAACACATTTTAATCTGTTAGGAATCATCACACTATCACAGTTTATATATGGCATGTATAGTTAGACTCTCACATGCTACGTTAGTCCTAGAATCGACTAAACTGTAGCTCTGATACTAATAAAATGTAACACCCCTAACCTGTATCTATTGTCAAAATAGGGCTACGAGGCATTACCGATTAATTATAGCATACAACATACATTTCACATACGTGAATTAAATATCACATAAACATTATATCACATAAACATTAATCAAACATAGTCATATTGTCCCTTACAAGGCTCTACAAGACCTTTAAACATGCTTGAAAATGATTCGGGACTAAACCTATAACATTTAAAAACTTTGGGAAACTTAGAAAAATTTTCATGCATACAGGGATCACACAGATCCGCGTGAACAGGCCGTGTGAGGAAACTTAGAAAAATTTACATGGATACAGGGATCACACACGACCGTGTGAACAGGCCGTATGGAAATAGGTCATATATACTGAGTTGCATCACACGGCCGAGGAAGCGTACGTGTCCCATGGCCGTGGGAAAACTGGAGAGGTTACTGACTTGGATCACACAGCCAACCACATGCCCATGTGCCAGCCTGTGTGCCATACAGGGCTAGTAAACATGCCCGTGTGTCTAGGCCGTGTCAAAACTATAGGATATACTGACATAATTCGAAAGGAAACCCTAGGGGACACACGACCGTGCAGAATGGCAGTGTGTCACACACGGCTGAGACACACGCCCATGTCTCTGCTCGTTTGGACAAAAATAGGCCATTTGTAAAGCCAATTTGCCACCATTTTCTCATGCACACAAAGTAATCGAATTGGTACTAATTCAACACATATATAAGCAGCCAAAACATGCCAATTCATAAACATATCATGTCATTTATATTCAACCATTCAACTACTTAATTCCATATTCAAAAACATACCAAATCAATATGCCACAATCATCAATCTCACATAACTATTAAATATATTTACTCATCGAATTATCATCTATATCATGACATAAATTACACCATATCTCCATCTCAAAATCAAAACACAGTATACCAATCTTCCAAACATTAATACATCATCTATTAACTAACCAAATGAACAACCATTTGGCAATATCAACAACTATGGCAAACATACCAAAATAAGTCAACATATAAGGCATTATATACATCACATACATATCACTTATCAAACACAATTCAAGCCAACTTAAATGGTCGTACATACCAACATTTACAAGCCAAATCTTATGTCTAATATCATAACTCAAAACATACCAAAATAACACTAGCCTATACATACCATATACCATATATACAAAGCTCCAAAAGTACCAATGAGATTATCCGTAGTGTGATGACCTTTTTCAATGATCCTCGAGTCTGAGTTAGCTTTGATTATCTATAAAACAGTGGAAAATAAACACAATAAGCTTTAAAGGCTTAGTAAGCCATATACAAATAAAGTCATAAAGCAAGATATGGATAAGCACATTTAAATACACATTCAGGTTCACAAATCTTTCTCATTGTTGACATGTTCAATATCATAATTGAATTCATCAAATGCTTCCCTTTTGAATACTCGTATGAATCTTGTATGTACTTGAGTCGTTTAATTCATTCACATATTCCTTCTCGACTTGACTTTGCCTATTGAGTCGTTCAGAATCATTTAGGATACTTGGCAATCACATATAGCTCGTATAATGCCATATCCCAAATATGGTCTTACATGGTATCACATATCGATGCCACTGTCCTAAACAAGGTCTTACACGTAATCGATTAACGATGCCAATGTCACAGACATGGTCTTATACATAATCTCAATATAATGCCAATGTCTCAGACATGGTCTTACATGTAATCACATCTCAATAACCTAATGTCATGACATTCGTATCCAATACTATTCCTAAGGTTCGTATGGGACTTTCGAATGTAGTAACTCTGTCGATTCTTTCTCGTAATTACAAGTTCAACATTCATAACAATTCAATAACACGTAAACACATATAATTCAATTTAAAGACATTTATTTGCATATGAACTTACCTCGTAGTTAGAATAAACATACTGGATCGACTATTCGTCAACTTTAAATTTTCTCCGATCTAAATTTGTTTTCTTTCGTTCTTGATCTATATACATTCAAAATTAACTCTTTTATTCATCAATACATTCAATTTCATCCACAAACATATATTTGGGCATTTTTGCACTTTGGCCCCTAGAGTTCCACATTTATTCAATTTAGTCCCTATTTCACAAAAAACACAAATTACACAAAATTTAATATTACCCATGCTTAACCAAATTCTCTATAGGTCCCTAACAACCCATATTTTCATTTATTTCACACTTTAACCCTCTCAGTTTACAAATTTCACAATTTAATCCTTAATATGAATTTTTGTCAAAAATCACTTTAGAAAACATGTATATCAAACACCAATGCTTGCATAATTCATCATCAAACATCATAAAACTCATGGATTCATCAAGGGAACTTTTTAAAATCACTAACAAACTCAAAAATTAAGGTACTGGCTAGCTAGTACTCAAAGCAACGATAACAAAAACATAAAAATCATCAAAAACGGAACAAAAAAAGGACCTGCAATTGAGCATCAACATGGCCGAACCCTAAATGAGTGTAAAATATTTCTTTTCTCTTGAAAAATTGGCTATGTATGATAAAATATGATATAAAATTTGTTTTTGTTTTTGTTTTATTTAACTTAATAACCAAATTACCATTTTATCCATTAATTAAAACATTGTAAATCACGTAATTCAAGGCCATTTTTTTCCATCTCCACTATCAATGGACTAATTACAACATAAGGACCTCACATTTAAAAAGCTATAACAAATAAACACCTTTATCATATAGAATGCAACTTTTATTTTTTATGCGATTTAGTCTTTTTTCTCAAATTGAGCTATTAAACGATAAAATTAGCTCACGAAATTTTCACACATATATATTAACATGTTGTAAACACAAAAAATAATATTAAAATAATTTTATGACCTTATATTTGTGGCTTCAAAACTACGATTCTGATTTAGCTAAAATCGGGCTGTTACAAAGGACCACTCAGTGGTAATACTGAATCCATCGGGGAGCTTACACTTTACACGAATATACATTCTCCAATTCAAACATAGATTGGAGCACTTACTGGAAATGATAGATTCTACATCTTCATGAGGGGTGGAATAATATAGACCTGATGACATCCCTCGGTTGTGGGCCTTTAGTTTGTATAAACGTTGAAAAGAAGAGTAGTGGCACCTCATCCCGTTGGCAATAATCAATAAAGTAGGTCATTGTAATCTAACAGGAGAATCCGGATAACTGGCTAGGTGCAATTCCATAATCCTCGAATAGGTGGCAAAGGAATGATGCAGAGGTAATGAAATCCAGCCTCTATTACATGGAGAGGTAGCAGAAAACTATCTCTTTGGTATTGCTCAGGCAATACAACCCTACAAGAATAAAAAAAAATTATACGTGAAATTGGAAATTTTAATTCCTCGTATAGGTAGGCACAAAACATTTCCTCACATTTTGTAGTGTAGGCATAAAAATTAGCCTTAGCAGGAACCCTCGTCATATGCTATTGTGGTGGATAACTTAGAGTAGAAAGTTCTAAGCATGGTCGACATGAAAAGAATACCTACATTAGAAAATTTCACAGGGGTTTAGCTTGAAAAAATTGCCTCTCACTGATTGTAGTTGCTGAGAATTTTTTATCTGTTATTTTTAGGGCTTTCAAAGCCCCCTTTTAAAGAATTTCTTGCCTTCATGCTTTAACAGTTCAAATAATTGAGGACTATGGAATGATTTGATGCAAACATATGTAATCCCCTCATACACATGGAAAAATGAACGTTACACATCAATGATCAAAGCGTGTTTAATAAGACTTTTAAATTCAAAACATTAGCTCTAAGAAGCGCCACTTTATAACCCTTCTTAGAGTAAGTAGGGGGCTATATTGTTATGATAATTCATGTTACTAACTTGAAACTTGAACTACTGACTCATAACCCGAGAGAAGGGCTTGCAAGCCTACATTAGGGGCTTACGGGGGGATGTGAAAGGAGGGCTCACAAATTTAGCTTGCATAAGCATGTGTTAAGTCTATGACAACATAGATGTTGGCATGTATAGAGCCTACCTAGGACGTCACTTTGCTGAATAGTAACCATGTCTTCTAAATAACTGATTCTCCTCACCTTGAAGACACAAAAAAATACTCAACAAGTTTAAAATGAGTTAATGTAATTCTTGAAGATTCAGTCATAATGTGTAGGCTGGGTGTGGGGTGTTACATTTGATGGTATTAAAGCCTATGTTCAAAACTTAGGCTACGGTCTCTGGGTTTAAAATCTCATGAAAATTTATTTTAAAAATATACAAATATACAATTAATGACTATTTTGATGTTTGAGTCTGTAAAAAGAGAGAATACGAGACTCCGGTACCGATCCAATAAGTACTTTTATTTTAGCTATAATGGGAAAACTAGTAAAACTGTAGTGCTAAGTTACTCTGCTTTAGCTAAATACTAAAATACATATGTTAAAACTCTAGAATTAGGATTTTTAGTAACCTAAGCTAAGCTATAAAATTTTTGAATTGTAGATAATTAAAAATGATACACAAGGTGTGAGAGGTCGCGGTACTCAAGGGTGTGGACTTTGTCAAGGGGCTCAATTTGAGCCTTTATCTCTAGGCAGCAAGCCCAATTTAGAGACTAGAAAGACAATAGAGATGCCTACCGCAAAGACAGAAACTCAGAATGTAAGGGATGACGTATTGTCCCAAGCTATGATGAGGGTTCTGCAAAGAGTCGTTGGGACCTAATCCGGAACTAGGGGCCAAAGGTCAATGAATGAATAACTTCGATCTAATAGTGTCGAGTTATTTCAATGTGTCATTGGGATTATGCTAAATATGGCCTAGTATTGGTTAGGAGCCACTTAGAGAATCTTGGATAATCAAGACTACACCTTAGAGCAAAACTTGAAGGGTATAGTATCTCTATCCCAAGAAATTTGTCACTCCCCAAACTATTGTAGGATTAGAAAGATTTTTGATAACCTTAAACTTTTCTTTGTCTAATTCCAAGCCTTTTCTTGATATTTGATGTCCTTCCACTAATCTTTCTTTCACCATGAAATGACATTTTTCCTAATTAAGTACTAGATTAGTTTATTCGCATCTTTGTAAAACTTTTTCAAGGTTATCTAAACATTCTTTAAAATACTCTCCATATATTGTGAAGTCATCCATGAATACATCTAAGCCTTCTTCCAAGATATAAGCAAAAATGCCAATCATACATCTCATAGAACTCGTTGGAACATTACATAATCTGACTGACATTTCTTTAAAAGCGTATGTGCCAAAAAGGCATGGAAATGTGGTTTTTTCTTGATCGTTAGGGTGTATTGAAGTTTGATGATATCCAAAATCTCCATTAAAGAAGCAATAATAATCTTTTCCATCCAATGTATTTAGCATTTGATTAATAAAAGGAAGCGGAAAATGATATTTTTTCGTTACATCATTTACTTTTCGGTAGTCAAAACATACCCTCCAACCAGTGACTGTACTTGTTGGGATTAACACATTCTTATTATTCTCAACCACTGTTAACCCCCTTTCTTCGAGACACATTGTGAAAGACTAACCCATTCACTATCAGAGATAACATAAACCATATTTGCATCCAGCCATTTGAGTAATTCTTTTTTTACCACTTCTTTCATAGCTGGATTTAGTCGATGTTGCACATCTACCACTATTTTTTCCTTCTTCTAATCTAATCTTGTGTTGACACAGTGCAAATTTAATTCCTTTGATGTTAGCAATAGTCAACCCGATAGCATTTTTGTGTGTTTTTTAAAACACTTCATAATGTCTCTTCCTGCTCAGAACTTAACCCAGCAGCCATAATCACATGCAAATTGTTTTGTTCCCTCAAATATCCATATTTGAAATGTTATGGTAATGGATTGAATCCAACTCAGGTGGTTTGACAATGGAGGGCACCATTTTTGTTGCACTTGGAATTACTTGTTCTTGTTGTTCCTTACTCTATCGCCACTAATCAAGTTGAATAGCTATTTGGTTGATTTCTTGTTCTGTATCATCCAAATTCTATTCTTCTAATTCATATTCATTATAATCAACCAAATCTGCTGTGATGAACTCGGTTTATTGCACTTTTTGTTGTTCTAACTTAGATTTTATCAACCTTGCATCTTTAAATCTTTAATGTATTTCCCAAATAAATTCATTTTCACTGAATTTTTCTAATATTTCCATTACTTCCTTTCCCGTTTTCATCCAAATACTTCCCCCGATCATGATATCAAATTTTCGCCTGTTTTGACTATCCAATCAATCATAGAAATGTTGGATTTGAATTGCAAAAATGTATGCCTTCGCCCATCATTGACCTAAGAATTATTTTTAATCGTTCCCAAGCTTGCCCTAATGTTTCGGTAATATGCTGTTTAAATTGAAATAATTTCTCATAAGTACTGATTACTTGGATCATAGGCAAGACTCGACGAAAGAATAACTACACAAAATCAGTTCATGTAGTGATGGTATTGGGTAAGAATGCATCCAACCGAGCCTTCACTTTTCCATCTAGCGTGAATGGAATTGGTAATAATTTAATAGCTTCTGTTGATACACCAACATATGTGATAGTGCTGCATATGTGTTAGAACTACCGGAGAAAGGCTATATGATCCTCATTTTTATAATCATTAAACTTGACATTATGAGAAATCCATGTTAATAATAAAGGATTTAATTCAAAATAAGGATTATGAATAATGGGGCGAGTAATATTAGATAATAACCAGTCCACATTGAAAAATGTTCCTAATTCTTGCATCATGTTATTAAAGGTTACTTATCATATTGTAGAAACCAAATGTTATTTCTTTGTAATTGGTCTCTTGTTTCACCAAAAAAATTTAGCCATTAGTCTTCTTAAATTTGTAAGTATCTTTATGAATAACCTGAAATCAGAAGAAAATAAAGAAATGTTAATGAAGTTGAAATATACAAATCGTATTTATAATTTATTAATTTCCTAATTATTTTGTTAAATGCAAAGATAAAGATTACTCTAGTAATGTTGCGTCCCCAACATTGACGCCAACAGCTTAACTGCCTCCAGATGTACTAACATCCAAAGTGAGAATATTGCACAAAAGATGTAGAATAAAACGGTATCCACAATATACGGGTCTGGTTGTAATATAGTTACAATGAAATAGGTAAATACTCTGAGGGTCGTACCCAAGGGAGGCAAACACTAAATTAATCCCAACTTAAACACAAATAGATCTAATTAGTATTTAAAATAAATTATAGCAGGATAAAACATAAATGACAGATTTTTGGGTTTTTTATAATTTAATAACTAAAATAACATAAATAAACAATATTTGGAAAACTAATTTCTAAACTGTATCAATTCTAGGAATGGATGATTAGCTTGCTTTGGTGGTCATAACTAATTTGTATTTTGGGTTTCTATTCAATCAAGTAGTCATTACCTTGGGAGGATCTCTCTATCTTCCACTAAACTATTGAGTTGGTAAGAACTACTTATCTCTCGACCCTATAGTCTAGACCGGTTTGAAGCTAATCTGTTCACAAATAAGCCATACCAGTTTTTGGTTAATTTCCACCTACATGACTTCCTAGGGTAGTCAAGCCTAGGGTTTGAATTCTTTCTCTTCCAAACAAGTGGTCTACTAGGAAAACCCTACATAGTAATCAGTTAATCACATCTCCACTCGCTAATCCCCCATAAGAGGATTAGTTTCTCATGGATCTTATGAAAACAATTATCTTGAAAAATAAGATATCCATAAAGAATAAATTAAGAGAAGAGTTTAGATAATCCTAAATTGTATTTGATTGATTGTAAGTGCAAAATCCACAAGAATTATTCCAAGTCTACAAAGCAACTCCCCCAAATAACATGAAAAACTAAAATAAACCAAAAAGAAATGAAAAAAAAACTAAAACTAAAATTACAAAATAAAACTTAAGAATATCAAAAGTCATCCTTTAAGAAGTGTTTCACAGCTTATTTATAGAGTTAGGGTTGCCGTCTTCCTCAACCTTAGGTTAGCTAACGCTATCATTTTTAACTTTTGATTGTGTGAGCCAAAACTCCCCTGGCTCGTAAGTATTTCTCATACAGGACTGATGTCACGACACCTTAGTGCCTTTTCATGATATCGAAGGCAGTATGCTTA
Organism: Gossypium longicalyx; assembly: GCA_025698465.1. Lineage (NCBI taxonomy): Eukaryota > Viridiplantae > Streptophyta > Magnoliopsida > Malvales > Malvaceae > Gossypium > Gossypium longicalyx. The sequence goes on along the minus strand of CM046998.1, from coordinate 39,868,394 downwards.
GGTTTAGGGTAGCTACAAGGGTGTACCGTGACATCCCATGGCTGTGTCGCAACACCCAAGGCGATCTCGAGATTCTTGCATTTTGCTCCTTATGTTGTAATATCGAACTTCCTGTGTTGCAATACAATGATCAATATTGAGTTTATATGCCCTTAGATAGTCTCCTGCACACTCACTAAGTACTTTAGCTCACCCTTAGGCCTCATTCGACACCTAAGGTCAATAAAAGACTCATAATACACTTTTTATTACTTTTAGACTAAATTATGAAAACTTAATTAAAAAATAATGAAAATTCTTGTATTCAAGCTCCTCAAGTGTGAAAAATAGTTTAATCTACTCCACTGAGTTACGACAGATCCAGTAATTCAATGGCCTCCGAGGGGCTGTGGTCAGGTTAAGGGTGGTAATGATATGGGTCGTGAACAAAGGGCACCAAGCTGAGGTGCTAATTAGACTGAGGTGAGGCAGGCCGTTTTAGTTTACACGACAAGACATCGCAAGGATAGAGATGCGTTCGGTGTGATAGTTGGTATGTTCACTATTTATTCTCACCCATAATTTGCATTAATTGAAATCAGTTCCACACATTCATACATTGCTTGTAATAACCCAATTTCGGTGAAATCAGAACAGTGGTTTCTGGACCACAAATCTGAGCCGAAAAAGAATATTTATTTCATTTTTATTTTATGGTTCGTAAAATGATAGAAATGCCGTGTGAAATTTTTGATAAGAAAATTTTACCGATTAAGTGTTTAATTACGGGAAGGATCAAATCCCATAAAATGCAAAAGTTGAATTCTAGTAGCTAGAAGAATCAAATAGCTATGGAATTCAGAAAATAAGTTCCTTATATGGTAGTTAGACCATTAATAAAAAGTTAGTAGATATTTTTGGGTGATTCATCCATGGAAAATTAGAAAAAGGCTAAGGACTAAATTGGAAATCAAAATTATTAAAGATGATAAATTAATTAAATAGAAATAAAAAATCATTTTTATCATCTTCTTCCCTAAAATATTCCATGGAACCCTAGGAGAGAGAGAAGGAACTTTCTTGGCCAAATTGGGTAAGTTTTCTTGTCCCGTTTTTAGTAATTTTGATATTTTTGAAACCGGGATAGTTTAATCTATCTATTTGGGGGATCAATTTGAAGAGTTATCAAAGTATGGAAATTAGGTATGGATGTATATGCTGAAAATTTGAAATTTTTGGTAGAAAATGAAAGGTTGTTGATAGATAAACAACTTTTACAAAGTGATTTTTGATGAAAACATGATTTAGGGACTAAAATGTAAATTTGTGAAAATTGAAGAAAAATTCTGAATTTTATAGAATATATGTGCTGTAAATTTTAAGGTGAAGTTTCGGTTAGGCTTTGAATAGGGAGTAAATTGCATAGATTTTATTTTCAGAGCTTAGGGACAAAATGGGAATTTATGGAAAAGTTAGGGGCAAAATGGTTATTTTGTCTAGGATGTAAATTGAGTTCACTTGAATATGAAATGTGATAAATTAATATAAAATTTAATTGTATAGATCCAGATAGACCAAATTCGAAGCTAGAACGAGGAAAAGAGGAAAATGTTAGATTAGTAGATTTTATGTACACGAACGTTTGTCAAGGTAAGTTCGTGTAACAAATTTATGTATGTTTATATGTTTGACTTAAATGTTGCATTGTGAATTGTATAAATATCATATATATATATATATAAATGTGTGTGTGTGTGACATTGAAATTGTATCTGACAAAGCCCGATCAACGATAATGCCAAAAAAATGATAAATGATAAAAATGTTACTTTTATGCTTGAAATGAATGTGGAATGTGTTTATTTGAATTATATGAATGTTATGCATGTATGAAATAATCACATGCCCGATAATGCTTGAAAAATGTTTAAATCCCTGTTGAATAAATGGAAAATCGATGGATATGTGATTTCCCAAAATAAATGAGGTCCTACATTTCTTGCTGACGGGATTTAGCTCGGACGAGTAATCCTATTGACCTAATTACAAAAAGGATTTAGCCCGGATGGGTAAACCTAATATAAGTCCTTTTGAGCATATGTTATGGATTAGATTTAGCCTGGACGGGTAATCCAGATCAAACTTCTTAGAGCATATGTCATAAAAAGGATTTAGCCTGAACTGGTAATCCTGTTGTATACATGTATGGCTCAAGAGTGTACACTCTGAAATAGTACCTTATGGGTACCATTGAATATGAATTGACGAATCTTGATGTGTACACCTTGAGTGTACTACCTTTGTATCCATCGATATTTCAAATAAATTCAGCGGGTGACAATCTAGACATGAGAAGATATGAATAATAAAATGAGTTATTACACGTATCCGTCTGAAATACAAGAAAATGATGATACATGACAAGTGATATATGAAAGTATGAGATAATGATATTTGTACATAGAAATTATTTGATGAGAATGTTCATCCTTGATTATAGACTTGTACAACTTGAGTGTACTACTACTTGTGTGACCTCAATATTTCGAATGATATGAGTAAAGTTCTGACATGAAATAATCTGAACTCGAGATGAACTATTATGAAATTATACTTGTAATATAAAGAAGTGATTTATACATGTTAAATGAATACATGTTGTGGAAAGCATATGTGTATGGAAACTTGATTGTTGTTGAGCCCATATATTTTTTGATGTTATTATGGAATATATGACTAACAAGGGAAATGAGGATATGTGTAGGGCTTGAGGTCAAATTGATTGAATATGCCTTACATAGTTACCTCAAAATAGAATGAATGGTAAGTTAATTACCATGTTATACGAACTTACTAAGCATTTTGTGCTTATTTAGTTTTATTTCCTTATTTTAGAGTAAATCGAAAGTCCGTTGCATTGGAAGCTTGGCGGAGATCACTCACACTATCCATCAGCCCATGTCGGTACAATATGGTAAAGTAATTATGGTTACAATGACATGTATGGGATATATTGATCATATTGGCATGTAAATGTAAATGATTATTGTAATCTAGTAGTTGGAATGGCTAGTGATGATTATGTTTTGGTACATGCATATATATATATGTATTTAAGTTTATTTTATGGAGATAACATAAGTGTTTATTATTGATTGGTTAAGAAAGATTAAAATGAGTATGCTTATAAAAGGTAAGATTAAAAGCATGAGTGCATGTAATAATATATCATTTTAGATGTTATAAATTGCTTGAATTTAATGCTTAGATTGGTTGGTATTTGGATGTAAGTTTGGTGCAGGAATTTGGTATGATTTTGGGTGAGAAATAAAGCCAGGAATGGCTTTATTTTATCCACACGAGCAGACACACTGGTGTGTGTCTAGACCGTGTGTGACACACGGACTATTATATTAGTGTGTGGTTAGGCCGTGTGTTCCTTGCATCTTAAATTCAAGAAAACAGAATGCTCAGAATTGAGCACACGGGCAGGGACACGGGTGTGTGTCTTAGCTGTGTGTGCTACACGGCCTAGAACACGAGCGTATGTCTTGGTTGTGTGAAACCTGCACCTAATTTCAAAAAGAATTAATTAACCACACGGCCTAGCACACGGGTGTGTGGCATGGTTATCTGCATAAGTTAGAGAGTTACATAGGGTCGAACACGGCCTGTAGTACGGGCGTGTCCCTCAGACCACACGGGCGTGTGTATGCTATAACTTGGAAAATGTTTAAAGTTTAGCGAAAAATTCTTAGAGCCTTTGATTAAGTCCTGACTCGATTCTAATGCTCGTAATGGGCCTCGAGGGTCTATTTAAGGGACGTTACGAATAATATTAGAAGAAGAATAGTGATTGACATGATTTACTTGTAAATGTTTTGAAAGTTTTGGTGATGCTCTGTAACCCTGATTCAGTGATGGATACAGGTTAGGGGTGTTACATTGCTAGCTCTATTTCTGGTAATTTGCGGATTCTTGTTGAGGATACTTCTAGTATGGTTTTAGTAATTATTCCATTGGGTTAGTCAGTTCAAGTCAATAAGATTTATAGGGGTTGTCGGTTAGAGATTCAAGGGTTTGTGTTCCCGGCAAATCTGATAGAGTTAGCATTTGGTGAGTTCAATATGATTTTGGGCATGGATTGGCTTGTGGAGCATAAAGCCAATTTTGATTGTGTATCAAAGAGGATAACTCTGAAAATCAAAAATGGTGTGGAATTTATGATGGTTGGCAAATGTCAAGCTTATCTCTCTAGTGTAACCTCTACTATGGTAGATAAGAAGTTGATCTGAAAAGGGTGTGAAGCGTACTTAGTTTATGTACATGGCGTGAGTGTTGTGGGTTCTACTGTGGAGGGAATTCGCACGGTTAAAGACTTTTTAGATGTTTTTCTTGAGGAATTGCCAAGGTTATCACAAGATGGGGAAGTCAAATTTGGAATTGAAGTTTAGCTTGAGATAGCTTTAGTGTTCATTTTTGCTTATCGAATGGTACCGAAAAAGTTGAAGGAACAGAATGTGCATCTTCAGGAACTTCTTGATAGAGGGTTCATTTGAGCCAATATATCTCTATAGGGAGCATTGTTACTCTTTATCAATAAGAAGGATGGTACTATGAGGATGTTGATTTGAGGTAGTCTATTCTACGAGAAGCGCATAGTAGTCCTTATGCTATGCACTTGACCGCCTCCGAATGTACTAATGTCCAGAGTGTTAATACTATAATAAAATATAGAAAGACAATGCAATATCCACATGTATACAGGTCGAGTTGTAATACAGTTTTACAGTACAGTAGGTGAGTAACCAAGGATCGTATCCAATGGTGGTGAATGCCAAATCACTTCTAACCTAAACACTCAAAGATCTAATTAATACTTTTAAATTAGTTATAGTACAAAAAATATGAAATAAAGGATTTTTAGGGTTTTATAATAATAGTAATAAAAACAAAATAACATAAAAAGATAAAATTCAAGATATTAAAAAGGGAGAATAAATCAAATTTGATTATGGGTGATTAGCTCGCTTCGGTAATCTCCATCAACTGTCATTTCGGGTTCCTTGTCAATCAACTAGTTGCTTCCCTAATGGGATCTTCCGATCTTCCACTAACATAAGAAGTTAGCAAGAACTACTTATCTTCCGACCTCACAATTCAGACTGGTTTCAGGTTAAGGTATTTACGGATGGGAAATACCAATTTTGGGTTAATTCCCACCTTGATAACTTCCCAAGGTTGTCAGGCCTAGGGTTTGTTTTACGTTCTTCCTTTCCCAAACAGCTGATCTGTTGAGTAACCCTACAAAATAGTTATCAGATCATACATCCACTTGTTAATCCCCTATAAAGGGATTAGTTCCTCATGACTTCCATAGATAATATATAATCGATGTAAAGAGAAAGCATGATAATTAAATCGACAACATTTAGTAAATGAAAGAGCCTGATTATGTTCAAATTAAGCATGAGTAGACAAAGTTTGAATGCTTCGACAATTCAGATCTCTTGAAATCAACAAGAACAATTGAAATAAATCTAAAACTCTAAGAATGAAAAAAAGCTAAATTAAATTTACAAGAGAGAATCTAGACTAAAGGAATGATGTCTATAACAAGTAACAAATGAGCCTATTTATAGCCTTTAGGTGGTCATTGTCCTAAACCCTAGGTTATCTAAAGTTCTCGAGCTTAAAGTTTGATTGTGCATACCAAAACACCCTTGCTTCATGTTTTGTTTCTTCACAGAGTCAATGTTGAGACACACCAGGACCTATGTCGCAACATAGCAATTGGTATACTCCTTTGCGACTATCTTCAGAGGTATGTTGCGACACCCTTAATCTGTGTCACAACATCAAAATTAGTCTTGAGTTTTATCCCTTCTGCTCTCTATGTTGCGACATCGAGTCACCCTTACTGCGACATAGCGACCAATATCCATTTTGTGCACCTTTTAATGGTCTTCTGCACACTCACAAAGTGCATTAGCTCACCTTTAGGCCTCATTCATCCCCTAAGGTCAATAAAAGACTCAATTTGCACATTTTATTGAATATAACTAAAACTCAAAATGCTTGTATTCAAGCTCTTTAAATGTAAAAACTAGTTTAATCTACTACATCTAGTTACGATAGATCAAACTCCCCCATACTTAAGTCCTTACTTGTCCTCAAGCAACATAAATAAAAATGACAAATAAGATGATGACCCTTGATCAAATATGATACAAGTTTTGACTTGGGAGCATATGACTTAGGCATTTTATGCTTTCTAATAATTTCAGTATGATACATAGTTGATTTACCACATTTGATTTCAAACATCTAAGTTCTGTATGTTACACAATATACAAGTATTAAGGGTGTCACCTATAGGAAACCATCAAAAAATCATACAAGTACTTTGATTATCCGAACAGAATACAAATAGTCGATTATGCGTATGTTAGTATGATGTCTATTCATGTATAAGGGTATTTAGGTCACATAGGACTTTTCCGCTTGTAACATTCTGAGGCTTAGGATAGGTATGGAATTCAAAAATAGTAAGCATCAAAAGAGATACAAACACAAAAATAGTTTGGCACATCGTATTGATCCCTATTATTCCCCCTCAGTGACCTTTACCCACTCACCACTTTATTTCTTCTTCTCTCACCTTCCTTGTCTCTCCATGTATAAGAAATCATAGCATGACATAGTAACTATGGCTAGTCTATGAGTTTTTGTGCACTAATGAATGAGTTTCTCCATCTTTTGTCACTGTGACTTTTCTTTTTAAGCTCATCTCACTCATGAATGCTTTTTTTTCAAAATCTTTTTCTACTCGTATTTCTTTTTCTTTTTGGATTTCTCTTTTGTATTGCACTTTCAGGCTAAGCTATAATTCCCATATCAAACTAATCATTCCTATTTCATTCTGTTTTTATAAACTTCACCTTAATGTATCTACTTAACCCTCAATACATATGGCCAGACGTCTATAATTGTGCGGAGTAAGACCAAAAGAAAAGGGAAAATACAAATTAATGTTTTTAGGCTTGGGGTTTGTAATGAGGTTCATCAAGAAATGTCAAAAGGCACAAAAATCAGTATTAAAGTTAAATATTAATAGGTAGGATTTTTGGCTCGGGATGTGTTCCAATCAATGCCTTAGATCATCCTTAAATAACTCAACATGCACAAAATTAATCAACCAAACAAACTAAAATTCAACCATTTATTATTCATACTAGTATGCTCTTTTCCTTGTATTTTCTATATCATTTGGTATAGTTGATTGCTTAATACCTATTTATAGTGTATCATATAGAACTTTCTTAGTCTAATGCTCAAAAATATAAAATCTCATACCATCATGCCAAATTTGTTCATAAAAACAAGCAACCTATGAACATGTTCCTTACCAATCACTTGTGTTTCTACAAGTTCAAGCACACCAAAAGTGTAACAACTCGTTCTTAGTGAAATCAGAACAGTGGTTTTGGGACCAAAAATATGAAGTTAAAAAATAAAAATTATTATTATTTTATGGCTTACAGCATGATAGTATTACTGTATAAAAATTTCGATGCTCAATTTGATAAAAAAGACTAAATCGCGTAAAGTGCAAAAGTTGTGTTCTAATAGCTAAAGGTGTCAAATAGCTTTAGAAATTTAAAGTGGAGGTCCTTATATGGTAATTAGACCATTAAATGTGATAGTGGATGTACATGGCTTGGCATTAGTGTAATTTTTAAGGTTAATTAAGGTTAATTTTGTAAATAAGTAATAAATGATAAAAGAAAATAAAAAGATTTCATCTTTCTTTTTTTATTTAATCGAATAGCCAAGGAAAAATAAGCCATTTTTTCTCTTTAGGGTTCGGCAAGTTTGTTTCCATAAATTAGGCATGTGTTTTGTCCCATTTTTTATAATTTCTATGTTTTTGGGATTATTGTAGCTTAATTTAGCTAGCCCGGGGACTAATCTGTGAAACTATTAAAGTATTAGGGTTTTTCCATTGATGAGCATGCTTGATTTTTGATGTTTGATGATATAAAATGAATGGTTGTTGTTGGATAAACAACTTTTGTAAAGGAATTTTTAGTGAAATTATCAAATAGGGATTAAATTGAATAATGTGATAAATTTTAGGGTAAAATTGTGAATTTGTGAAATATGTGAGCTGCTATGAGCATGTATATAGTTTGGCTAGGCTTCAGTAGGGATGAAATTGAATGAATTTCATTTTTCGAGCCTAGGGACTAAATTGCAAAGAATTAAAAATATAGGGGCAAAATAGTAATTTTTTGAAAAATATGTGTTCGAATAAATTGTATACGAATTATATTCAATTGATTTAAATTCATTCATATAGATCTGGTTAGACCTCGTTCGAAGTTAGATTGAAGCAAAGAAAAAATATCGGATTAGTCGCCATCATATCTACGTAAACTCGTCGAGGTAAGTTCGTGTAATTAAATTGGGTAGTTATATGCTTTGATTGAATTAGATGTATGTTATTTGCATGATTATTATATTTGAGTATCAATTTCATATCCAATAACGTACGACGATTACTGAACCCCTTTTGAACCTTAAGAATTCGTAGGATACAAATGACATGTCATTAGGGTTACCGATTTTAGCTTTTATGAGCTTACCATTATTTAGCTAAGAGGAGCTTACCATTATTCAACTTGGAGAAGCTTACCATTATTCAGCTCGGAGGAGCTTACCTTTTACAGCTCGGAGGAGCTTACCATTTACAGCTCGTACTGGCATACATGTACAAGAACTGACGGATTACAGTTTAATACACCTCGTTTGTACTACCCGTGTATCCAATAATATTTTAAGTGGTTCAACGGGCATTTTTCTATTATAAGATTACATGATTTCGATACGAACTACCATAGGTATTTACATGAGATATATGAAAATGATTTGTACACGATATATAGATACATGATTTGGAAATTATATGTTCATGGAAGTTTTATTGTTGTTGAGCTCATACATGTTTCTGGATATTTATATGAATTACATGACTAACATGGTTGATGAGGATATGTGTCTAGGCTTTTGGCCAAATTGAGTTTGGATATACTTTGTCTGCTTACCTTAAATGTGACTAAATGGTTAATTAATTTCTTTATTATACGAACTTACTAAGTTTAAATGCTTATTCTGTGTTATTTTTCCTTGTCTAATTGTGATCCGAAAGCTCGTTCAGATTGGAAGCTTGTCGGAGCTATATCACACTATCCATCAGCTCTTTTGGTACTTTTGGTTATCTAATTTTGGTTATAATGGCATGTATAGGTTATTTTGGCTAATGATACCCTACATGTTTTGTTATGTTTTTAGCTATTTGAATTGACTTGTGTTTTGGTATATTTTGCTATGTATATATAAAAGGCCTTATCATGTTTGATGTGTGGTTTGGTATGGTTAACATGTGAATTTATTTATGTTTGATGGATGAAAATTAAATGGTAGTTGAATATGCATATGAATATGTATTATAATTTGGAGTGATTTAGTGCTTGTTGTGGAAACTACATACGTATAATGATGTTAGTTTTTGAATAGTTTGTATTGGTGATTTTAGTGCACAAGTTACAAGTCACTTATATGACTATTTGATGATAGAGATCAAGAACATAAATGGTATTAAATGGTATATTTTGATTAATGATCTACATGGAAATTTTTGGTAAAAATATGCATATAAGTTAGTTAAACAATGCGATATATTGAATGTTTAGATTTACATGTTATAAGTTGCCATTTGAAGTGCCTAAGGGCATATTGGTTGTATGTGATGATTTTACATGTTTAAGGCTAGATTTTGGCTTATTTTAGATGCCTATTTATGACTTGTGTATATGCAAAATGTTGAGTGTAGGTGGATGCCAATTTGGGTGAGAAATGTGGCTTGAAAAATGGTCTATTTTCGTCCATAAGGGTAGAGACACGGGTATGTGTCTCAGGCGTGTGTGATACACGGCCAGGTGACATGGTCGTATGTCCCCTGTATTTTTAAAGAACACAAGTCAGTATGCTCACACGACCTAGCACAGGAGCGTGTGGCTTAGCCGTGGGGCAGAAGTTAGTGAGTTAAATGGGCACGAAAATAGGCTGGGACACAACCATGTGTCCCTATTTTGAATGCCCACATGGTCTAAGACACGAGCGTGTCTCTTAACCCTGTGAGTCACACGGCCTGGCCACACAGCCGTGTGACCCTTGAAGTTTTAAAAATTTTATAAGTTTCTGAAAAATTCTCTAAATTTTCTATTTAGTCCCAATTTGTTTCTAATACATATTTTGGGCATCAAAGACTCGTATAAGGGACAATATGTATGAATTTGATTGGTTTTTTACATGAATGCTATATGTTATGACATGTCCGAAAATTTTTGTCTGTCTGATTGGAGTCAACCTAAACATACCCAAGGGAGAATTCAAAGCATGTAACCCATTCATCCTTACAAATTCTTAAAGTACTGGTTCTGTTTCCTACATCCATCTAATCATTCTATCAAGTTCTGTATCTATGTCTTCAGGAGCTCTCTTTCTAACCTTTGATTGATCTTTCTATTTGAGTAATGTTGATACATCCATTTTCTTCATCCTTCTTTGATTCCATTCAGTAAATTGCTTCCGCTGAAGCTCAACATATTGGGTATATAATTTAACTCTGATGATACTCCTCGTAGGTTTCATAAATTGCTCATTTTCACTCATTGGCACTTCTGCCTAACAGCATAGTGTCATTACAAGACAGGGGAAGAAAAGTCCAGCTTTTTCGCTTTGTAACACCATTTCATTTCTTGAAAGATCCAATACTCTATGCAAACCTACTTATGTTGTAGAATACCGTATAACAAAACTATTTGAAATACATTAACATTAGAGACATTCAGTGTTGGTGCAATTCTATTGCTAATGAATTGCATCCACATTTTAGCAACAAGAAACATAATAGCTTGTTTAAAATTTTTGGGAAGCTTAGTGCCTGGCCTATAGTTCCAACTACCCCTACCTTGTGTTAAATATTTTATAACATCTTCCATGTCAATATTTTGAAATTTCTCTAGATCCATATTATCAATAAAATCTTTCTCATATAATGGGATGTTATAAAATTCACGGATATCACTAGGGGAGATTGGAATATCTTTCCTTATACTTCAACATCAGTTATTATCGCATTATAGCCTCGCTTAATCACCTAATCCTTAAGTTACGCGTAAAAATCTTGGACCATAGGTATGTTTGCATTATTCATGGGAGTCACTGTAACACCCCAAAAATCTAAGTATTAATTTTTATGTATTGTGATGCACAATTGTATGTCTGCTGCGGTGGTCGAGTGTCGTGAGGAGTATTGGAGAAATCCTGAATTCAAGTCTTGGCTTGTACTATATTTTGTTCTTTGTTTGAAATAAACATGTCTCTAGTTAGTTTAACTCTTAAATAAAATTTGGTAAGGTATGTTAGAAAAGAGCCTGTTGGCCCAAGGGATAAGTGGCGTGTTGATGAGGCTAGAGGGCAAAGGTTTGAATCCATGTGGGGTGATAGAGTGTTTTTTTTTTTTTTTTTGCTGCAAGTGTGGTGGAGGTGTTTTAGGTTGGCCAAAACTCTAAGGAGTTTGAAAGAGATTTAAATCGGTAGGTTGAGAGATTGTAGGAGTTAATTATGGGAAGTTGAAGGGACTGGTAGTAGTTGGCTGAATGTGGGACTCCCCCATTATGCAAATTCGGTCATAGGACCTATTTCCCCATAGTGCCGAAATTGTGCTCTAGTTGCTCTCCATTTCGATAACTTTTACCCTTTTTTTCTTTTCTTCCTTTGGAATATTTTTTTTGGTGGCTGAATAATACTTTTCGGGGTTGACCAATTTTGGTTTTGCTTTGAGACAGTGTGCTTGGTTGGTCGACTTTCTTCTCTTTCTCAATTCTTTCTCTTCTTTTTTTGTCTAGGCTGAATACCTCCTTGCCTTTGTAGCTTAACTTTGCTTTGATTCTATCGATATCTTTCCCTCCTTCATTTGCCAACCCACATCTCTCTCTGTTCTATCCTCATTTCCTTTTCATTCAATCGGTTTCCGTTGGCTAACTATCAGTTGGTAAGTCTTTGCATCTCTGTTTTGTTCGGTTTTGCCCCTCTTTTTCTCTAATACGGATTCTTATCTTCTTCTTTTCTTGATTATGGTGTTCTTTCGGGTTTAAGTAAACCTCAAGGATTAAAAGAGTTCTCTAGCAATGCAGATACGATTGGAACCTTTTTGCTCGTTCTTGATCGAAGGTAATACAATTCGTCGTGGTTGATTCGAACTAGATTATGTTGGTTTGGATTGGTATTGGCCGAATGCCTTTTTCTCACTTTGGAATTTGCATTTTCTATAGGCTAATATATGTGGATTCAAACTACAATTTTAAGCAACATGAGTAATGAATCCGTTTAATGTACAGATAACCATGAACGAGGTTGTTAGCAATCTTTATCAGCGTTTTGGGTGGGCTAAAACCACACTCATTCAGTCAAGGTGAGTATCGATGTGTCTTTGTGATGAGTGTTTAAGAAGGTGTTAATCTTGTTAATTATAGGACTAATCGAGGGTCTTGTTTGAATATAGGTTAGTAGTCGTAGACTTCGACACGATCTCATAGCAGGTGTGTGGGTATGTGTGTAACACTATTTTTAGATGTAAAACAACAAAGGCTGAAAAGCTGAAAAACCGAAAAGGTAAAATGTCGAAATGTGGGTTGTCGACACCACATGGGCATGTGGTCGCCCGTGTGGTAGGCCGTGTAACCATGCACGGCCGTATGGTCAACAAGAGGGCCGTGAGCACTTTCATATGTCAAAATAACACGGGGCCATTTTGGGCTGAGCTGGGTCAAGTGGGCCCAATAGACCTGCGGGCCCACACGAAAAGCTTCACACGGAAGTGTGGTAACTGTTGGGCTAGGCTGTGTGAACCACACAGCTAAGGCCATTTTTGGGTTATGTAGGCCATAGGAGCGTGTGGGCCTACATGGGTCATAATATGGGTCGTGGGCCTATTATCACTAATTGACTGTTAAAGGTTGCATGGTAGCCCAAGACGACTGTGGACATGCTGTTGGGCCGATCATTGCACCCGGACCCTTATTTTTGGGAATAACTGATTTACCCCTACTTGATATATGACTGTGTGAGCATGCCACATTTACTGTACAATCATTTATATTATGTTGCATTGCATGGATGGGATATATTATTTCAGAAGAAGTGTACTAAATGGCTATAAGCCTACTACTGGCAGCTCTACTGGAAATACTGTTTTAGGACCAAAATCGATACGTCTTGGTTTGTAGGGTTGAGTGGGTCGACTTTATCCCCACATGGTGTGTAGGGCTGGTACGGAAATGGTGTGTAGCAGATAGATTGGGTAGGTTCCTTTGTTTGAATACTATACTTAAATAGGCTAAGGCCCAGATTGCCTCTGTTACTGAAATGGGCTCAGGCTCAAACTGATATTGTTAATGAAAGGGGGCTAAGGCCCTAGCTGGAACTAACGGGCCTAGGCCCTAATTGTGTCTACTCTGATTGTTTGTTATTTTGGGATTTCACACGCTGAGTTTTCGTAAACTCACCCAGTTTTTATCTGTGCAGGAAATCCCCAGGCTTAGACGGATCGTGGCGACAGAGGACTCGAAGGTGGCCACTCGACATAGTTAATTTACTTAAAATTCTATATTTTTTATTTTATTTGATATTGGGTTTTCAGTATGTAATAAGGTCTTTTTAAAGTTTATTTTAATTTGGGAATTTAATTACTTTAATTATTACCTGTTAGTAATAGGACTCGTATTTTCAAGAAAGTGCAAACCAAAATTTTTCTGAAATCATCATGCTTACGCCATACGTTTTAAAAACTTTCGCAACAAACACTATTTTAAATTTGAGAAACTAGTATATTTTATATTTTGCTTAAATAATTTGAGTTTTCACAAGGAACTAGTCATCCTAACCTTTTTACTAAGAGTCTAAAGAAGTTTTTATGAAAAACGGATTTTTTTGGTCAAATTGTGTTATGGAATAACACTCCAATGTCACATTTGTGTTATGGAATAACACTCCAATGTCACATCACAGATTCGGTCATAACATCTAGGCCGAATTTAGGGTGCTAAATTTAGTGGTATCAGAGCCAGTTGCAAAACTCGGCTGTGAATTTGGATTTTTTAAAAACATGAAATTTTGACAAAATTGGTTCAAATGGTTTAAAATGATTGTTTGGAAATATTTTACTGAAGGAGTGGTACACCTAGTCTCCGCACCGATCCGGTAAGTCCTCTGATTGTTTATACTGAAATAAGAATATAGAAATGTTATTACTGAAACTACTTAGGTAGTAAAATTGTATTGAAACACTTTAGTTAGAGTAAGCCACGAATCGTAGTAAAACTACAAATTGCGAAAACGAACTCTGAAATAATACTGTTCATAAAACATCTATAATAATCACTAGAATAATAACTAACTAGCATAAAACTTTCAATACAGATAAAAGCGCGAGTGGATAATGAGCACTAGAGGTATTCGTGGAATAGGCCGCGGCAGAGGCCATGGAAGTGCTCAGGCCGGGTCTTCGTCTTCTGGACACCAGCCTAATGAGGAGGTTGGAGAGGCACCAGTTTCACCTATGGCTGAGACAGGGTCTCAAAATCGAGCAGCTGGGGACGACGTACTATCTCAAGTAATGTTGAGGATTCTGGAAAGGGTCGTTGGGCCTAGTACTGGTAACATTTGTCGTGGGTCAGTTACGGAACGACTCAGGTCTGATAGGGCTGAGATATTCAGGGGTATTGCTGGGGTTGCCCCTAATGTAGCTGAGTATTGGATTGAGGCCACAGAAAGAATCATGGATGACCATGACTGCACCCCTGATCTGAAGTTAAAAGGTGCAGTATCTCTGCTGAAAGACGAAGCTTACCAGTGGTGGCTTACCATCAAAGAGGGCACTCAAGCCGATCGTTTGACCTGAGACTTTTTCATAACAACTTTCCAGGCTAAATATGTGGGTGTCAGCTATGTGCATGCCCGTAGAAGGGAATTTCTGAATTTAACTCAGGGAGATAGAACAGTGGCTGAGTGTGAGGCTGAATTTTTACAATTGAGCCGCTATACACGTGGGATAGTGGCAACAGAATACGAGTGGTGTGTTCAATTTGAGGATGGCCTCAGGGATGGTCTAAGAGTTTTGATAGCTCCTCAGAGGGAGTGGGATTTTGCAGCACTGGTTGATAAGGCAAAAATCACCGAGGATGTGACGAGCACTGAGCGCCTAAACAGGGAGAAAAGCAGACGTAAGAGGGATGCTGAGCCCTCAAATTCTTTTCTGAGGTTTAAGAAAAAGCCTAGAGCTGATGGACCAATCAAACTTAGGGTCCCTACTACTGCTACTACTGGGTCGTAATTTTGTGCTGATTGTAGGAAACGCTATCAGGGCGAGTGTTGGAGGAAGTTGGGTGCATGTCTGAGGTGTGGATCATTGGTGCACTGGGTTAAGGATTATCCGCGGAGGCCCGATCAGATGCAAGCCACTAGTATGGGTACGGGTCAGCCGCATAGAGGTGTTCAGCAGTCACCAAGAGGCCGTGGGCAGGCCAGGGGTGGTAATGGTTTGGGTCGTAGTCGCGGAGCACTGGGCAGAGGTGCTTGTTATACTGAGGCAAGGTAGCCAGCACTGGTTTATGCTGTACGACATCGAGAGGATGGGGATGCTCCAGATTTCATAATGGGTACATTCTTTATCCATAAAGTACCTTATACTGCATTAATAGATATAGGATCTACCCATTCTTATGTTGCTTGCACTGTTGCTGAGAACTTGGGGATTCCAGTTGAGAATACTCCGAGTGGAATTATTTTTCTAAGTCCATTGGGACAGTCTATTTGGGTAAATAAGTTTTTTAGTGATGTTCCTTTAGAGTTATGAGGAGTTGTTTTTCTAGCCGATCTCATGGAGTTGCCTTTCGAGGAATTTGACTTAATACTGGGTATGGATTGGCTAGTTAAATATTAGGTAAGCTTGGATTGTGCCACCAGACAGGTTGTACTAAGAACTGAGACAGATGAGGAGGTGGTGGTAATTGGGGAACGACGAAACTATTTGAGTAATATAATTTCTACACTAAGGGCCGAGAAGTTGATTCGCAAGCGTTGTGACACGTCCTTAGCCTACATCAGTGTTTCAGAGTCCAAGGGTTCTTCTGTTAAAGATATTAAAATGGTTAAGGATTTTTCTGATGTTTTTCCCAATAAATTGCCTGGCTTACCTCCTAACCATGAAGTTGAGTTTGGGATAGAGCTCCTGCCTGGTACAGCTCCGGCGTCCATTTCCCCTTATAGATTGGCATCGAAGGAGCTAGTGGAGCTTAAAGCTCAAATTCAAGATTTATTAGATTGAGGCCTCATCCGCCCTAGTGTGTCTCCGTGGGGAGCATCAGTCGTATTTGTTAAAAATAAGGATGGAACCATGCGTATGTGCATCGATTATCGGCAACTGAATAAATTGATGATTAAGAATAAGTACCCTTTACCTAGGATTGATGATCTGTTCGATCAACTGCGAGGAGCATCGGTTTTCTCTAAAGTAGATCTCTAATCGGGGTATCACCAACTGAGAGTTAAAGAGGCCGATGCGCACAAGACGGCGTTTAAAACTTGTTATGGTCATTACAAGTTCCTGGTTATGCCTTTTGAACAAACAAATACACTGGTAACTTTTATGGATCTGATGAATAGAGTGTTTCAACCCTATCTAGACCGGTTTGTTGTAGTATTTATCGACAACATATTGGTGTATTCGAGGACTGAAGATGAATATGATTAATATCTGCGGGTGGTTCTTCAAATCTTGATAGAGAAACAACTGTATGCCAAGTTCAACAAGTGTGAATTATGTTTACGTGAGGTAACGTTTCTGGGTCATGTGGTATCTGTTGAGGGGATTAGGGTTGATCCTCAAAAAATTGAGGTTGTTTTGGATTGGAAGCAACCTAGGACCGTGTCAAAAATTCGTAGTTTTCTGGGACTAGCTGGGTACTATCGAAGATTTATAGAGGGGTTCTCTCTGGTTGTCGTGCCCTTAACTAAGCTGCTACGTAGGGGCGTACCTTTTAACTGGACTGATGAACAGTAAGAGAGCTTTGAGAAGATCAAGAAAGTTTTGACTAAGGCCCCTGTCTTGATTCAACCAGAGTCTGGGAAAGAATTTACTATTTACAATGATGCATCACACGTTGGTTTGGGTTGTGTATTGATGTAAGAGGGTAAGGTGGTAGCGTATGCGTCACGCCAGCTTAAGACCCACGAGGTGAATTACCCAACACATGACTTGGAGTTGGCCGCAGTGGTATTCGCATTGAAAATTTGGAGGCATTACTTGTACGGTGAGAAGTGTATCATTTACACAGATCATAAGAGCCTCAAGTATCTCCTCACTCAGAAGGAGTTAAACATTAGGTAGCGTAGATGGATTGAGCTGCTTAAGGATTATGACTGTTTGATTGAATACCACCCTGGTAAGGCCAATATGGCGTTCAACACGCTAAATCATAGGGCCATTACAGATCTGAAGGCCATGTTTGCTTGTCTCAGCTTATTCGATGATGGCAATCTATTGGCAGAACTTCAGGTTAAACCGACATGGACTGAGCAGATTAAGAGTAAGCAGTTAGAAGATAAGTCACTGGGTCCTCATTTTTGACAGATAGAGAGAGGAGAAACTTTAGATTTTGGACTGAATAGTGAAGGGGTACTTTGTTTTCGAGGCAGAATTTGTGTACCTAAAGATACTGATTTGGGGCAGACTTTACTGTGAAAGGCGCATAGTAGCCCCTGTCCTATGCACCCGGGTGGAAATAAGATGTACAGAGATCTTCGTGTGATATATTGGTGGCCGGGTCTTAAACGTGAGATTACCGACTTTGTGGGAAATGTTTGACTTGCCAACAGGTTAAAGCTGAACATCAGTTGCCTTCTGGGTTGCTTCAGCCTATTAAGATTCCGATGTGGAAGTGGGGAAAAGTAGCTATGGACTTTGTGATTGGGCTACCCCTAACACCTTCAAAGAAAGATTCAGTGTAGGTCATCATGGATTAGTTGACCAAAACTGCCCATTTCATATCGATTCGCACAGATTATTCGTTACAGAAACTAGTTAAGCTATATGTATCTGAGATAGTGAGACTGCATGGGGTACCAATTTCCATAATATCTGACAGAGATCCTCGCTTCACGTCTCGGTTTTGGAAGAAGTTACATGAAGCTCTGGGTACATGGTTGGACTTCAATACTACGTTCCATCCTCAGATAGATGGTCAGTTAGAGAGGGTGATTCAGACACTAGAGGACATGTTAAGGGGTTGTGTGATTGACTTATTCGGCAGTTGGGAGGATTACTTGCTGTTGGCAGAATTTGCGTATAATAATAGCTACCAATCTAGCATATAGATGGGACCTTAAGAAGCATTTTATGGTCGTCAGTGTTGCACTCCGACATGTTGGACTGAGTTGGATGAGCGGCGAGTTTTGGGTCCTGAATTGATTTTTGATACCGAGGATAAAGTACGTTTGATTTGGGATCGACTAAAGGAAACATCCGATAAACAGAAGTCGTATGCGGATTTAAAACGTAAGGAGTTTCACTATTCTGTAGGGGACATGGTATTTCTCAAAGTCTCGCCATGGAAGAAGGTACTGAGGTTTGGTCGGAAGGGTAAGCTAAGCCCTAGATTCATTGGCCCTTACTGTATACAGAAATGCTGGGATCAGTTGCATATCAACTTGAGCTACCTTTAGAGTTGGACCGGATCCATGATTTGTTTCACGTCTCTATGCTGAGGCGGTATCACTCGGATCTTGATGAGTTGGAGTCAGGCTGAACATACCTGGGGGATAATTCAAAGCGTGTAACCCATTAATCCTTGCAAATTCATAAAGTATTGGTTCTGTTTCCTACATCCATCTAATCATTCTGTTAAGTTCTGCATCTATGTCTTCGCGAGCTCCCTTTCTAACCTTTGATTGATCTTTCTATTTGAGTAGTGTTGATACGTCCATTTTCTTCTTCCTTCTTTGATTCCATTCAGTAAATTGCTTCCGCTAAAGCTAAACATATTGGGTATATAATTTAACTCTGATGATACTCATTGCAGGTTTCATAAATTGCTCATTTTCACTCATTGGCACTTCTTCCTAACAGCATAGTGCCGTTACAAGATGGGGGAAGAAAAGTCCAGCTTTTTGGCTTTGTATACACCATTTCATTTCTTGAAAGATCTAGTACTCTATGCAAACCTATTTATGTTGTAGAATACTGTATAACAAAACTATTTGAAATACATTAACATTAGAGAAATTCAGTGCTGGTGCAATTCTGGTGCCAATGAATTGCATCGACATTTTAGCAACAAGAAACATAATAGCCTGATTAAAATTTTTGGTTAGCTTAGTGCCTGGCCTGTAATTCCAACTACCCCTACCGTGTGTTAAATATTTTATAACATCTTCCATGTCAATATTTTTAAATTTCTCTAGATCCATATTATCAATAAAATCTTTCTCATATAATGGGATGTTATAAAATTCACAGATATCACTAGGGGAGATTGAAATGTCTTCCCTCATACTTCAACATCAGTTATTATCGCATTATAGCCTCGCTTAATCACCTAATCCTTAAGTTACACGTAAAAATCTTGGACCATAGGTATGTTTGCATTATTCAAGGGAGTCGCTCTAACGCCCTAAAAATATAAGTATTAATTTTTGTGTGTTGTGATCACAATTGTATGTCTACCGCAGTGGTCGAATGTCTTGAGGAGTATTGGAGAAGTCCTGAGTTCAAGTCTTGGCTTGTACTAAATTTTGTTCTTTGTTTGAAATAAACTTGTCTCTAGTTAGCTGAACTCTTAAATAAAATTTGGTAAGGTATGTCAAAAAAGAGCCTACTGGCCTAGGGGATAAGTGGCGTGTTGATGAGGCTAGAGGGCAGAGGTTCGAATCCATGTGGGGTGATAGTGTTTTTATTTTTGCTGCAAGTGTGGTGGAGGTGTTTTAGGTTGGCCGAAACTCTGAGGAGTTTGAAAGAGATTGAAATCGGTAGGTTAAGAGATTGTAAGAGTGGATTATGGGAGGGTGAAGGGTGTGGTAGTAGTTGGCCGAATGTTGGACTCCCCCATTGTGCAAATTCGATCATAGGACCTCTTTCCCTATAGTGCCGAAATTGTGCTCTAGTTGCTCTCCATTTCGATAACTTTTACCCTTTTTGTTCTTTTCTTCTTTTGGAATATTTTTTTTGGTAGCTAAATAGTACTTTTCGGGGTTGACCAATTTTAGTTTTGCTTTGCGACAGTGTGCTTGGTTGGTCGACTTTCTTCTCCTTCTCAATTCTTTCTCCTCTTCTTTTGTCTAGGCCGAATACCACATTGCCTTTGTAGCCGAACATTGCGTTGATTCCATCTATCTCTTTCCCTCCTTCATTTGCCGACCCTTATCTCTCTCTCAATTCTATCCTCATTTCCCTTTCATTCAATCGGTTTTCGTTGGCTAAATATTTGTTGGTAAGTCTTTGCATCTTTGTTTTGTTCCACTTTGCTCCTCTTTTTCTTTAATGTCGATTCTTATCTTCTTCTTTTCTTGATTATGGTATTCTTTCGAGTTTAAGTAATCCTCTAGGAGTAAAGGAGTTCTCTAGCGCTGCAGATACGATTGGAACCTTTTTGCTCGTTCTTGTTCGAAGGTAATACTATTCGTCGTGATTGATCCGAACTAGATTATGTTGGTTTGGGTTGGTATTGGCCGAATGCCTTTTTCTCACTTTGGGATTTGCATTTTCTATAGGCTAATATATGTGGATTCAAACTACAAGTTTAAGCAACATGAACAATGAATATGTTTATTGTGTAGATAACCATCAAGGAGGTTGTTAGCAATCTTTATCAGCATTTTGGGTGGGCTAAAACCACACTCATTCAATTAAGGCGAGTATCGATGTGTCTTTGTGATGAGTGTTTAAGAAGGTGTTAATCTTGTTGCTTATAGGACTAATCGAGGGTGTTATTTGAATATAGGTTGGTGGTCGTGGACTTCAAGGCATTCTCATAAGCAGGTGTGTGTGTGTAACACTGTTTTTAGATGTAAAACGAAAAAGTTTGAAAAGCCGAAAAGCTGAAACGTGGGTTGTCGACACCACATGGGCGTGTGGCCCATATAGCCTCTGTTACTTAAATGGGCTCAGGCCCAGACTGATACTGTTAATGAAAAGGCGGCTAAGGCCCTAACTAGAACTAATGAGCCTAGGCCCAGATTGCATCTACTCCGATTGTTTGTTATTTTTGGATTTCACACACTGAGTTTTCGTAAACTCACCCATTTGTTATCTGTGTAGGAAATCCCCAGGCTTAGACGGATCGAGGCGACGGAGGACTCGAAGGTGGCCACTCAACGTAGTTAATTTACTTAAAATTCTATATTTTTTATTTTATTTGATATTGGGTTTTTAGTATGTAATAAGGCCTTTTTAATGTTTATTGTAATTTGGGAATTTAATTACTTTAATTATTACCTGTTAGTAATAGGACTCTTATTTTCAAGAAAGCACAAACCAAAGTTTTTCTGAAATCATCACGCTTACGCCATACGTTTTAAAAGCTTCCGCAACAAACACTCTTTTGAATTTGAGAAACTGGTATAATTTATATTTTGCTTAAATAGTTTGAGTTTTCACAAGGAACTAGTCATCCTAACCTTTTACTTAGAATCTAAAGAAGTTTTTATGAAAAACGAATCTTTTTGTCAATTTGTGTTATGGAATAACACTCCAATGTCATATCACAGATTTGGCCATAACGTCTAAGCCGGATTTGGGGTGTTACAGTCATGCAAAACTGCTCCCATTGATGGTAATGGACAAAGGTCTAGATTTCTTTACAGTGAATCATTGAGGGTTCAAACCCTCGTTCCTGGATTAGTGGTCTCCCTTGTAACTCAAGAAAATATTTTTTTTCATATAATTTTTATGAAACTGCGATAAGTCTGAAACATTCAATGTTTCTTGGACCATAGCTTGCTTGTTCTTTCTAGGAAGCTTCCTTACTAATATTAATAAACAAGAAAATCAAGATATTCAATATAACAATAAAAGAGGATTGAGAATACTTAAACCTTAACTCTTGTGGAACTCAGTTGTGCTTTCTCTTTGTATTATGGATGACAATTCCCTCCAATGTAGCTACTTTGAATCTAGAATAAAGGATTGGGATTTAGGGCTTTCGAGGAGAAAAGAGGTTTTTGGGAAGGTTAGAGGTTTTGGGGCGGTTTTAGAAGGTTTTTGAAATTAGAATGAAGTTATATTGTATTAGAATTGTATTTTTATGTTTAAAATTATGTTTTTAGGGCTAAAAATTAGGTATAATAAGGGATATTCTGTTGGGTTGTGCAACTCGGTCGGGTTGACCCTGCAACAATTTACAGCGATGTCGCGAAAAAGGGGTTCCCTGTCGCAACATCACTAGCAGACTACTCATGTCACGACACAAGTGTTTGGTGTTGCGACATACCCTACAATTTTGAAATTCTGAGAAACTGTCTTCTATGTCGCGACACAAGTTAGTGATGTCAAGACATCAAGTTGATTTTTTATCTTCTTCATTACTGCCCATGATGTTGCGACAAAGAATTGTTTGTATAGTGACATTGACCTTGTTTCTCACTTTTTCGATCTTCGACATGTTTCAAAAGCCTATTAGACCCATCTTTGACTTACCTATAATATTTTAACAACTTGGTTAGTAGAATATGCAGTTAGTACAGTTAGTAACAATGAATTGATTGAAAGATGTTAGGTCTTGCTGTCAAACATGTTCGTCAAGTCATTTAATATACATCGGGCTACTCTTTGTAATTTGTTTCTATCTGTATTAGTCCAACACCCATCATACCATTCTATTCATTCGTAGTTCTCTTTCTTCGAATTTACCTTTTCGATTTGCTTTAACGACCAATAACTCTTTTCGTAGGTCATAACTGTTGGTGATTTGCAAAGCCATATACCCACACAGCTGTTTTACTTAGTATTCAACATTCGTGCTTTGGAAAAAATTTAGGATTGTGTTTCACAATTGTGGCCTATGTTATTTTTGTCCTTTTCATTGATCGGGTATGGCTTTTCAGGAGGACTTTGTAATGCATTCGATAGAAGGATAAAGAAAAAAATATTGTATTACACTACTAAACTTCTGGCTCTGCTAGTTTTTGAGTTCATTCATCGACTTACAGATAATTCCTTTAGCTAATTCTTGGAAGAATCAAACACTCCGTAATGACTATAACTCAATGCTTATACACATTGATTATTCAATTTGACTGAAACCTAAAATATGATCATAAGTTCTGTCAATATATATTTTTCCCACCCTTTTAAATATCTGGAAAACTCCCCGATCTATATACTTTTGGGGTGCTTGGTTTAAAACTAAGGATATGAAAAGGATGGTCAATTGAGGCTTATCATTTGGGACTGTTGGTTTCTCTTCTTTTTGTTCTGTGAACTTTTAGATTGATAGACATTCTTCAATTAACTCAGTCCTAGCTATCATTGTCCTTGTAGGTGGGTCTATATTATAATGTTCTTATACTTTTGCTTTATCAGTGTTACCCAAGACTTATAGGACGATGATTTTCATGTCTATTTGATTCTTCTTTTCACTATCCAGTTCATGCACTACCTCTATATATTCTCTTTCTAAAAGTGCATCTGATTCATCAAAATATCCTTCTATTTGTTGATATAGATAATAGTTTAAGAGTTCTTCTTCTTTGCAAATATGTATGATAACATTCTCCTCTTTGCTCACTTGCAAACTTAGCACCTCTTGGTACCTTTTTGATGGCATATCATCATGGTCATTATCATCTTGAGGCAAAACTAGGATTTTTCCTCGGAGTTGACTTAACTCAAGCATTAGTAACTGCTGGTTCTCCTACATCTCCCAACCTTTATAGACCCGTTCTTCATAAATATCTTTATCATAACCAAAGTCTTTATTGGACCACATATAATAAAATTCATCCATGACTTTATGCTGATAGATTATTTGGTTGATGGTGCCTAGGATTCCTCAAAAATATAAACAAATGTTAGAAATGTTAATTAAAAAAATAAATTGAAAGTTGTAACTATAACCTACAAATTTCATAATTATTCTTTTAAAGTGCAAATATTAAAATGAATATAGTGACATTGCCTCCCTGGCAATGGTGCCAACAACTTGATCGCCTCTGAACGTACTAATGTCTAGAGTATGAATACTACAATAAAATATGGAAAGACAAGGTGGTATCCATAAGGATATGGGTCGAGTTGTAATATAGTTATACAATAAAGTAGGTGAGTACTCCGAGGATCGTACCCAAGGGAGGCGAGTGCCAGTTCAATTCTAATCTAAATACTAAAAGATATAATTAATACTTTTAAATCAGTTATAGTACGAAGACCCTATCATGGCCATGGCATTAAAGAAGACCATATAATGTAATATTATAACTAGTGGGTTATGGCATCATATAGAAAGAAGACCATATCGTGTAAGACTGTAATTGGTGTGTTATGGCATCATATGGGAAAACTTAAAGAAGGTTATTACCTAATGTGGTTCTCTGTGTGTCCCAAGACGGTGAGGGGCGAACCTCACTAAGTGTGAGTTTAAGCAAATCCCTATCGCCTAAATCACTAGGAGAAGGAAAGGCCTTGTGGTGAGTACTGAATGTAAAATACAACCTTTGTGGCAAAACTTTGGATAAAAAAGCCTTTGTGGCGAGAACTGGATATAAAGGATGGTCTTTGTGGCATAACTCTGAACATGAAAGCCTGTATAGCAAGTACTAACTGTAAAAGACAGCCTTTGTGGCAAAAATCTGGACAAGAAAGCTTTTGTGACGAGTACCAAATATAAAGGATAACTTTTGTGGAAAAACTTTACAGAGAAAAGCCTTTGTGGTAACCTCTGTTTAAGAATGCTTTTATGGTAAATCTCTTAAAGGAAATGCCATTGTGACGATCTCTGTCAAAGAAAAGCCTCTGTGGCTACCTCAGTAAAGGAAGCCTTCATGGCTATATCTAAAAAGAAATGCCTTCACGGCACAACCTAAGGACATGATGCCTTGGTGGAAACTCTATAAAAAAAAGCCCTTATGGTGAATACAAAGGAAGCCTTTGTGGCTATTTATATGAAAGAATGCTTTCACTAAAAATTTCTAAATGAATGGCGTGTAAGAGATTAGGAATAAATGGTACGAATGGTCCTCTGAAGGAAAAGTAAAGATAGGACTCTGAAGGTATGGTAAGTGTGAGAGATAAAATATAGGGCAAGTAGAAAGAACTAAGTATCCAGCAACCTCTAAAAGAAAGGCACCGTATGTAAATGATTTGGTAAACTCTGCATGGTAACAAGAAATGAACAATGAACTCAACTGCGCTAGAAAAGGTGGCGAATCCTACATATGTGTTATAGGCATGTATAGAAAGTACAATAAAGTAAGGAAGATCTAGGTAAGTATTAATTAATAGGCGTAATCTACCTCACCCGAAGGACATGGAAAAATTAATAAGTATGAAATAGGATCTTAAGTCTATTAATAAGGTAAATGAAATGGTTAAGGACCATGTAAAGATGAGAATTAAGAAGGGACATAGAAAATTAAAGCATATATAGTATCCTCAAAGGAAAGAAACGGTCATTTGAGCTTGGACCTCAAATTTTAAACCTAGTAGAGTAAAGGCTTAATGAATATGAAAGGAAGATAAGTCCTTAAAGATATGGAGAGGAAGAAAAAGGCAAAAATAGAAATAAGTAGTTACAGACTATTAATAAAGATCTTAGTGAAATAATTGCTAGAAGGAATAAGAAAAGGTCAAAGGACACATAAAGGACATGCTAAGCATTTATCATACTCTAATCCAAAATAGGTATTTAAGGATTATCTCACTAAGTTCTTATGAACATACTAAACTTATTTCTTGTTTCAGGTTATAGAGGAGTATGCGCTGAGGGACGATGCCAAGGCGACGCCAAAAAGAAACTGGCGTGATGGGTTGTTGTGCATATAGTGGAAGTTTAGCAGCGTGTTTAGTTTCAGCATAAGTTTTTTAAGTATCATTCCAATGTGTTTACCATATATTGAGAGTTAAAATAGGGAATACTGAGATTTTATTACTGTGAATTGTATATGCAAACCATACAATGTACCCTCATAAGAAACTATCATATTTATAGATAGAACTCATACATGGACTAAGAGTTCAAGATACATCTATAATAGGGTGTAACACCCAATACTCGGATTCGATTCATCGAGTTGGGTGAAGGGTGATACAGACCGCATACATGATGTTTTTCATGTTTCAATATTAAGACAGTATCATTCTCATCCATCTCACATTGTGTCTATTGAGGAGTTTGAGGTGAGGCTAAATTTGAGTTTTGAGGAGGAGCCAATGTGATTCTGGATCTAAAGGTAAAGGTCTTGACAAGGAAGAGTATTCCTTTTGTAACAGTCCAGTTTTAGCTAAATCAGAATAGAGTTTTTGGAACCACAAATTTGAGGTTAAAAAATTATTTTAATATTATTTTTGGTGTTTATAGCATGTGAATTTATATGTGTGAAAATTTCATGAGCTAATTTTATCATTTAATAGCTCAATTTGAGAAAAATGACTTAATCGCGTGAAATGCAAAAGTTGCATTCTATTTGTTAAAGGTGTCTATTTGTTATGGCTTATTAAATGGGAGGTCCTTATGTTGTAATTAGACCATTGATAGTGGTGATGGACATAAATGGCCTTGAATTATGTGTTTTATAATGGTTTTAATTAAGGTTAAATTTGTAAAATGATTATAAATGATAATATAATAAAAACAAAAAGAAATTTTGTTCATCTTTCACTTTAATAGCCGAATGTTGATGGAAAAAGAAGCCAAAAATATTGTTTTAGGGTTTGACACTTGTAGGCTTGATTAGAAAGTGTTCTTTGCTCGGTTTTTGATGATTTCTATATTTTTGTGATCGATGCTTTGAGTACTAGCTACCCAATGCCTAAATTTTTGAAAGCGGTGATGATTTTGAAAGTTTCCATTGATGAATTCTTGTGTTCTTGAATGTTTGATGATGGAAAATGAGTATTTGTTGATAGATTATCATGTTTTGTAAAGTGATTTTTAGTGAAATTGCATAAAAGGGACTAATTTGTGAAAAGTGTAAAATGTGTGGTTAAATGTCTGAAATATTGATAAATATGGGTTGTTATGGAGCCTATAGATATTTGGCTAGCTTGGGTTTAGTTGAAATTATTGTAAATTGTGTTTCTATGAAATAGGGACTAAATTGAGAAAATGTGAAATTATATGGGTTAATGTGTAAAATGTCCCAAATTGTGTGTTTGGGATAAAATTGAATGAATTGAGGAATAAAAGATCTTATTTTGAATTTATATAGATCAAGAACGAAAGAAATTAGATTTAGATCGAGGGAAATTGAAAGTTATCGCATAGTTGATCCGGTTCCTCTATTCCGACTAAGAGGTAAGTTCGTATGCAAATAAATGTATTTGAATTGAATTATATATGTTTCATTATCATTGAATTACTATGAATGTTGAATGAGCAAATACGAGCAAGAATCGATGAAGTTACGATATCCAAAAGTCCCGCAAATGTCATGACATTAGACTATCGAGATGTGATTACATGTAAGACCATGTCTGGGACATTAGAATTGTATTGTGAATACGTTTAAGACCATGTCTGGGACATTGGTATCGTTATTCAATTTCATGTAAGACCTTGTCTGGGATAGAGGCATCGATATGTGATAACATGTAAAACCATATCTGGGATATGGCATTGTGCGAGTTTTATGTGATTCCGAGTATCCTTAACGATTCTCAACTCAGGTACATACGAGATTCATACGAGAATTGGAAAGAGAAGTGGTTGATGAAATTACAGGTGAATTTGAATATGTATTCATTGAGAAAGTTTTGTGTATCCATATGTGTTTACTTATATTTGGCCTATTGATAGAAATGTTGTGAGTCATGTGGTAAATATATTTGTATATGGCTTACTAAGCTTTTAAAGCTTACTTTGTGTGTTCTTTTCATGTTTTATAGATTATCGAAGCTAGCTCAGACATCAGGGATATCGGGAACCATCATCACACTATCGACTTCTTGTTGGTACTTTTGGAGCTTTGTATATATGGTATATGGCATGTATAGGCTACTATTATTTTGGTATGCTTTAATTCATGCTATTAGCCATGAGATTTGGCTTGTAAATGGTGATGTGTATGGCTATTTGAGTTGGCTTGATTTATATGTTGACAAGTGATATGTATGTGATGTATATAATGCCTTATATGTTGGCTTAATTTGGTATGTTTACCATAGTTGTTGATATAGCCAAATAGTTGTTAGTTGGTTAATTAGTAGATGATGTATTAATGCTTGGAAGATTGGCATATTGTGGTTTGATTTTGAGATGGATATGATGTAATTTGTGTCATGAAATAGAGGATAAGTTGATGATTAAATGCATTTAGAAATTAGATAAGTTGTAATGATTTTCGCATATTGATTTGGTATGTTTGAATATGGAATTAAGTAGTTGATATGGTTGAATATAGATGATATGATATATGTATGAATTGGCATGTTTTGGCTGCCTATTTATGAGTTGAAATGTAACCATTTTGATGGCTAGGTGTGCATGAGTAAAGGGTGGCAAATTGGCTTTCCAAATGGCCTATTTTTGTCCATACGGGCATGTGTCTCAGCCATTTGCAACACACGGTCATACAGCACGGTCGTGTGTCCTTTGGGGTACCTTTCGAATTAAAGTTAGTATACCCTATAGGTTTGGCACGACCTAGACACACGGACGTGTCTACTAGCCGTGTATGGCACACGAGTTTGACACACGGGCGTGTGGTCAACTGTATGGCTAAGTCAGTAACCCCCTTAGATTTCACACGGCCTGGCACACGGGCGTGTCCTCGACCGTGTGATACAAGTCAGTACTTATGCCCAGCTTTCACACGGCCAATGACACAGGCGTGTCTGGTGGCCGTGTGAGGCACACGGCCTATTCACACGGGCGTGTGACCCTTAAATGTTTGGAAATTTTCTAAGTTTTCCCAAAGTTTGCAAATGCTATCAGTTTAGTCATGAACCACTTCTAAGCATGTTTTGAGGTCTCATAGAGCCTTATAAGGGACATTGTGAATGATTTGAATGCATTTTGATTATGAATGTATAAATGTATGTGAATGAGGTGTGTTATTTGGTAATACCTCGTAACCCTATTCCGGTGTTGGATACGGGTTAGGGGTGTTACACCTTTGGTTAATGCTCTTGGTGGAATCATGGTATTGAAAAAGCCACGTGGGAACCGGAAGACTTGATTCGTTAGCAATACCCATATTTGCTTGAGTGATGTAAATTTCAAGGCCAAGATTTCTTTGAGGGGAGAGTTGTAACACCCCCAAAATTCCTCTTTTTGAAATGTGAAATCATGTCAAGTAATTTATTTTGGTTCAATGGCTAAGTGTTGTAGATGTGTGCTTGAGGTCTTGGGTTCAAATCCCTTCCCTTGAATTTTTTTTGTTATTTTTAACCCGACCCATAACTTGAACCTATGGCTTATCTTTAAATTATGGGTGTTGGTAAGAATGAGCCTACTGGTCCAGTGGCAAGGCTTCAGCTTACCAAGAGGTCCTGTATTCGAATCTCGTGTGTGCAAAGCAAAATTATTTTTGCTTTGCCTCCGTATGTGCTGCCCATATGGTCAAAATTTGAGTTAAATTCGAATTTTAGGGAACCTAATAAGATTTAGATAAATAAAGATTTTATTTTATTTCAAAAAAAAATATTTTGAAATATCCCCAAAAATCTCTCCACTATTGTTGTCCATCTTACCACTCTCCTTCCACTCTTCTCATTTTTGTTTTCACGTTAACTTGCTGGAAAAAAAAATCTTTGATTTCTTTTTCTTTTTTTCTAAATTTTCTCTTCTTTCTTGCCCTTTACCTTTTTATCATTCCAATTTCGGTGGTTGACATTCTTCTTTGTGCTGGTGTTGGCTGTGTGTGTTGAAAGTATCAGGTAAGAGTATGATATTATTGTTAGTGTTATAGTAATTCTTTTCATTAAGGTTTTTGGTGTTAGAGTAATCTTTTAAGCGGTTTATGGTTCTTATTCTAATCATCTTAATTTTTTGTTAAGAGAAGATCATGAGATACGTGTTTTACCTCCGGTGAATTAAGGGATTTTTAGGATTTTTGTTCTGTTGGGTAAGTAATTGAATGTCTCAAGGGGTCAATTCTTGGTGTTAAGGCCAAATGTTCAATGCTTGTGGCCAAATTAATGATTAGATTTTTGTGTATTACCGCTAGTTAGTTCATTTTGAATGCTGGTTTTACGGTTTGAAAGTGTGTCGTATTGTCGTTTTCCAGGTCAGGTGTGTAACAATATTCCCAAAACATAATCAACAGTGCAAAGCCAAAAAACTCACTATTGGTGCCACACGGCCATGTGGGCCACACAGGCTAGGCCAAGCAGGTCGTATGGGCCTATTTTCAGTAAAATTTAGTTAGGGTCATGTTTGAAGTGCGTTTTGAGGTTAGCTACTTCGTAGGATCTATTATGTAATGTGTACGATTCCTATATGTGAATTATGTGGTACTGATATTGTATGTGTAACATCTGAAAGTATGTCTGTAGTGTAAATTCTGCATCTAATCTGTAAATCTGAGAATTCTATTAGCATGTTTCTGATTTGTCAAAGCATGATTCATCTGTGAGCATATGAGTATGTTTTATGTTTCAACACGTGCATTGAGGTTGGATAATTATGTGACGGAGGAAGTATTGGTAGTTTAATGATCTGTCCTTTTTGGTGGTTTAACAACATATCTGTTCTGGCAGTTTGACTGTAATTCTGGTGGCTTGACCACACTTATATGATTCTAGTGGATTACAGCATTATTTCAAGAAACCTTGACCGCACATTTCTATACAGTGACATAGGGTCACTTATTTTGTGTGTGGAGTTGAATGGGTATTTATTACCCTAAATGGTGTGTAGGGATAGACAAAAATAGTGTGTAGCAGATGGGGGTAGGATCTATATCTGATATGTGAAATTTGTTCCATCGCATGATATGCTATGCCATCATTATCTGATCTGCCTATTATGTTGCATTGCATAAAATTGTCATGCCATTTATGTCTGTTCAATTATGGAATTTTGTTTGGCTATCTAATATATGTTATATGCATGAGGGTTGAGTTGCACACTAAGCTTTGTTAGCTCACCCTATATTTTTATCTTCTCAAGTAATCAACAAACTTTGGACCGAGTGGTGTACGAGAGCTTAGATTGGATTCTTGGTAAATGAAAAGTGACAGTTTATGTTTTTAAACTATTCCTGGACTTTTTGGACTGTAAAGCTATTTTGGATTTTCCTTTTCAATTTGTTTTGTTTTATCAAATTTTGATATTTTCATCGTAAACTACAAAATTATACGATTTATCAAATTAGAATCTTGATTTTCAAAACTAAAACTTTGAAATTTCCTCTGCAAAGATTAAGTAATCAATTAGGTGTTTTCGCTAAAATAAATAACTTTTACGAGTATCTTTCTAAAAAACTATAAGAGATTTGCCAAAATTAATATTATTGAAACACATATTTTTCTAGTTCAAAATCTGGGTTTAAAACGAGCTATTGTAATTCCTCAATATTTGGCCGTAACGTCTAGGCCAGGTGTCGAGTGTTTTACACTCACCAGTTTGTTGAAAGCTTTAAACAAGTCTCGTTTTTACTGTAACATCCTAAAAATCGAGAGTTACTAGAACTGGGTTTGTGAATCGAGAGAAGGTGATCATGCTTTAATTTCTTAAATTATATCATGCTTTAATTTTTTAAATTATCTATGCATTTTTAAGAAATAAATGAGGTATTGATTTGTTGGTTAAGTGTTACTGTAACGTTTCTTGGAACCCAAGTTCAAATCCCTTCTCTCGCATCATTTTTATTATTTTATAAATTTTACCTTAAACACTAGTATGTGACATGCCTTATTTTTTAAAATAAATATTTTAAATTATATCAAGAATGAGTTATTGGTTTGATGGTTAAACATTAGTGAATTTATCCTTGAGGTCTTAACTTCAATTCCCTTCCCATGCAAATAATTTAACTTTTTTTACAAAAACTCATTGTTTTAATGTGTGGGCCATCCAAGCCTAGTTAACCTAGGTATAAATATTATTTTTTTACTAATAACCAACCTTTAATCCTCTTCCTCATTGCCCTAGTCATTCCTCTCCTCCTCTCCTCTTTGAATTTAATTTTTTTTCATTTCCTCCATTGTTGTCCTCCTCTTTTTTTATTTTCTTTTTGCCAAAAAATTTGTTAACATATTCTCCACCATATTTCTGTCATTTTTCCTCATTAAAATCAAGCCCAAATT
Organism: Gossypium longicalyx; assembly: GCA_025698465.1. Taxonomy (NCBI): domain Eukaryota; kingdom Viridiplantae; phylum Streptophyta; class Magnoliopsida; order Malvales; family Malvaceae; genus Gossypium; species Gossypium longicalyx. The sequence goes on along the minus strand of CM046998.1, from coordinate 39,835,831 downwards.
TGAAATCTTGAACTCCAAGATCGATCCCGAACATTGCCAAGAAACTGCCGTTGTCGTTTCTCTCGACTAGCTTGGGTAAGGTCTCTTCTCTCTTCAATTTCTTAATTAATCTTTTCCATTAAAAACCTAAATTTTCAGATCTAGAATTTGGGGGATTTTAAATTATTTCAAATTTATTTTTCTAGAATTTAATGAGATCTCAAACCGTTTTAAAATTCAGCCCCAATTTTGGCCACCATGGGTGGTTGTGCGTAAGCCTATGTGCAAGAAAGGGGGTTGTTTTATTTCTTGGTTCTTCCCTATATTTTTTCAGCATGAATTTGAGTTCTTTAACCCCCCCTAATCATCTTTTAAACCCATTTAAATTAGGTAAAAATGTTCTTGATCAATTGGCCATTCAGATTCCACAAATCGTGAAGCGTAAGTGCAATTAAGGGTAACTAGTTTGTTATTTCAACATAGTTGTTGGGTAAAGGGTCTGAATTGATTAAATGAAGAAATTTAATCATTAATTAGCTATTTATTTTCCATTATATTATTGAATTAGGTGCTAAACCAAAAACCCCAAATCATCCGTAAAGGCCAAGAACAATTGTATATACGGTTTGCATCGATACAGTGTAAGGAATCTAACTAGTTTGGATTCATAAAATAGTCATAATTTCAACGATTGGTTTCAACTCATATGTGGGTTTTGGGAGCTGGTTTAATGGTAAATTTATTAAATTTATAGTAAATTTTGGTATAGGTTCACCTAAGGAATTATTAAGAAAAATTGGAAAGTGTGCTGCGAGGAAGCTAAAAATAAGGTGTGGGTCGTAAACTCATAAAATTTTTTGAAAATGCTAAATATCATGTTATATATGATAAATTAGCTTGCTGATTGGATTGTATTAGTAGCCAAATTATTGATTTTCTAAGTAGAAAAAACAAAGTATGTTTCGAGCCTTAAAAGATTGACATGTTGGCAAAATTGCTAGTTTGAGACTTTCTAGTATGGATATCTTGAAAAAGGCTACGCTCCTGTTATTTTAAATTGTGGAAGACAAGTGAAAAGTAGCTCGAGGTTTTGCCGCTGGAATTTTTTATCGACAGGATTTGACGATTCCTATTCTTTTGATAAAGTGGGTTTGCTCAGAATTTCTTCTTTTATTTTTTCATTGGAACCCTCTTCCGATTCCATGAATGGATCCTCCTCTCTTAGAAAATTTTCTCTACGTGTGAGGCTATCTCCTACTTTAAATAGAAAAAATCCCTAGAGAAAAGCTAGATTGGTAAATTTGACTTCTCATGCAGGTCCGTGCTTTCTAAATCTTTCATAGGATCTGGAATTTCTTTGTATTGTAACAGAGAGATAGGAGAAGGAGTCGAAAGTATCAGCATTCAGAAACTTCTTGGGGTGAACTACAATCCAAAAAAAATTAGGTGTACAACCTCAAAATTATTATTATTTTTGGCACAAGTTTCAGACTCCGGTAAGCGCGACAAGGAAGTAGAACTCAAACATCTCCTGCACAGATCCCAAAATAAGTCTTTCGGTCGAGCTAGCTTTCTAGAAGCGAGTCAAGAAAGAGACAAAACTTGAGGGAGGACCCTACCGCCCGAGAAGAGGGGGTTTCACAAATGTTGGTAAATAGGGTGGCGGTGGGCTAGCCCTTTTCTGAAATCTGATCTAGCCCAAATCCCCTTTCCCGACTGAGCACCTACCCCTCGTCTGGTAAAGTTGCTGAATGAAAACTGGTTCAACCGAGATAGTATAAATGTTTGATTGAGTTTGTAATTGCTTATTTGAGTTATGAGATATGAGAATGTTTGACTGAATGATATATTGTGTTGATATATTAATCTTATGTATCATAAACGCATGAGATATTTGTTATATTGTGTATTGAAAAGGGTGCTATTTATGCACAATGAAAACCAGTAAAGTATGTGAAATTGAACGATATTGATTAATACCAACACAATGGTAATTTGAAAGATTGGATCACTGTTTCCATTTACTGAAAGTATGTGATTATTGAGGACATGCTTAGCATGTCAAATGAATGTGAAAAGTATTGAGATATGATTATCTATGAGATTGGGTGACATATAACATATGCATTGGGTTGGGATTTTATGGTTGGCAGAGGAGTTTCGTAGAGTGCCGGTAGCATATTAAGTCTACATTATTCGTAGTCAGTTAACTGCACTTGGAGTACCGAGGGGATTGGCAATTTTATTGCATATTATATGTTATTGGCGATTGTATGGCACTATTTGATATTTGGAAGATTTTTTTGCATTTTTGATTATTCAGTGGTTTTACCACATTGAGCTATGATCATAATATTTTAGAGTTCGGATGACGAGCCTTGAAGAACTCATGGTGTGTAGCGAATGGTATGGGTAGGAACCTTTTTGCATTGCATCATGCTCACGACATATTCAAATGTTATTGATTTATGATATTTGTTGTATTGTGTTGTACTAAATGGTATCAGAATTAATGATTTCCCATGCTTATACACTGTTAGACATCAATTTGATAGCGGCTATATAATGACATGAAATACCTATGATGGTTTTGTTTTCTTCTATTAATGCTAATATGTTTCACTGTATTTGATGTTTTTGCCCATTTAAATAATTATTCGACTCAGACTGAGCTTTTCATAAGCTCACCACCCAATAGTGTTTAACTTTCTATGTAAACCTCAAAATTAAGACTGGACTAGGCATTCAGAGAATCATCTTAGACCTCGGATTATTATTTAATTAAGTATTATTAAGTCTTTATTGGTTTTGGCTTGTAATTTTTAATTATTTCTGGTCTGTGGCATGGATTACTCAAGCATAATAACCGCATAATTCATGATATCAAGCTTAAGTAAAATTTTATACTGTTCCCTAGTTTCCACTACATTGCAACGAAACTATTCTTGAAGAACAAATTGATAAAGCAACTAATTTTCTAAAATCACTTGAAAAATGGTTTTTCTGTTGCATTAGTCGAACTTCGAGTTTTTTTTTTAAAAGAAAAGCTACAAGCAATCAGTTATTCTAAAACAACACTATCAATAATAAAATGAATCCTAAGCATACACGACCTAATGAATGAATGCTTTTAAGATAACTCAAAGTACAACTATGGTTTTCTTTAAAATGAGTTTATTTAAAGTCTTAAAAAGCAACGTAAGTTAGCTTAGCCATTTTGGTGGCTAATGTAGCCTTCTCAATCTAGCCATAATGTCTAGGCTGGGTTCTAGAGGTTACATTTCCCTTGTCTTTACTTGTAGACGGCTCTATCAGGTTCGCAACTTCACAAACATTCACAAGTCACTAATAGTCAAAACACAATAAAACTCATACATAAACATAAGCGAGCCTAGGTTTGTACATACTAATCTTTTAGCGAACCTAGTCTCTTCCACTGCAAACCTTCTAAAAAGTTCTAAAGAAACAGAGTTTTACCTTAAGTTCCAAGAGCTAAGTTCTGGATTCTTGATTTCGTAAAAACTTAACAATAAGAGAAAGAAGTAATCGATGAAGAACTTTGAAAGAGCTTTGATTTTAAAATAATATGACATTTTAATGAAAACAACTTAATTTATAGGCACTAGGAGTTTTTATGATCTTAGGTTGCCCAAGTAGACGTAGGATAGAGTTAAGTGCATGAGTGGCGTTGTGAAGAGGAAAATAAGTTGACTTCCTAAGTTTGGTATAATTTCCCTTTAGCTACTCCTAACTTTTTTCATAGTTAAGACCATACTTTCACTCTCAATCCAAACCATTGACCATGGCTCACCGGGCCCAATGGTGACACCAGCTCGCCATGCCCCAAACTCCTAGGCCCTACTACAGGATGTTACAAGGAAGAGAAAATGAAAAACTAAACCTACTCTTCTACCTCCAAAAGCCAAAAGGTGAAAGAAAGTATTAGAAAGGGAGGCACTAAGGTTTTTGAATAGAACATGACAGAATAAAATGAACACTCTTCAATAAAAGAACTTGATTGAAGTGAAGGATACCAAAGATGGGATTGTTCAACACTACAAGATTTGCCACCCTTTATGTCAAGATTATTGTGTTAGAGTTTCATGCTTAATTGAATAAGGATGTTGCTGATCCAAATTCAAATAAATGCATGAAGGTTTATATAAGAGAAAATTATTTTGAATTTAACCCTTCTAATATTAATTACTTTATAAAATTTCAAAACAGAAGGATGGTTTGCAGCTAATTAGGGCAAGACTATTTTGATTGGTAATGTTTGAAAAACTTGGAACAAAAGGATTGGTTTTCCATGTTCGAGTCTTATAAAATTCTATGTTTCCTTGCACAAGTTGGTAATATGTGACTCGATGGCAACTTTACATAATGGATTAGGAGGCAAAGGATTAGGGTTGTTACTTTTCAAAGTTGGTAATGAAATTAAAGTTGATTATGGTTTTATTATATTTAACCTAAATTTGAAGCACGCAAAAATATATGACGTAAGGTTGGGTTTTCCATTTCTCTCTATAATTTATTAGCTCCTAATGAGGTAGAATAATATTCAAACTAATGGTTATGTAGAGCCTCTACGACATAAACTGAAATACAATATGAAGTTTGATTTTTGGCAGCCATGTTGATGATACCATCCTAATTAAGCTCCAATTGTTAAAGAACATGAAGAAATAATACTTTTGAGGAAGTTGTTGCCTCATAGTTGGCGCTACAAACAATCTACCTCAAGCACAAAGAGTTCTAACTTTGAAGAATCTTCGAGTTAAGCTAGATTTTGTCAACTCCCTATTACTGAGCTCAACAAAATGAAGCTTGATGTGTTGCAATTCCTATGATATTTGGAAGCTGAAGATCTTTGAAGTCCTTTGGATTTTTGCTAAAAAAGTGGAGTAAAGATATAGAGTTTGGTTTAGGGGGAGTTTTTTTTTTGTTGGATTTCTCTTTTTGTTGAATTTTTATTGGGTTGTTATAAAAAACTTTGATTTGTTTGTTTAAGTTTTTATTAAGAACATTTTGTTATTGTAAGGGAAATCTAAACGTATTTAATTGATCTCTCCTTATTTACAACTGTAATCAGATTTTATTATTTTTGTTTGTTTTGTCAAAAATACAAACGGGGGATTGTTAGGATTTAATGTTGTCTAGTAGTGGTGGTTTGCTTTTGCTAGCAATGGCAACCATAACATTTTGGCTCAACAATTTTTAGTTGGAAATTTTTAACTCTAATATTGTATTAGTTTTCTTGATGTATTGTGCAGTAAAAATTAATAACCAGGATGTTAGGTATAGGAGCTTAAAGAACTTGCTTTTCATAGGATAAGAAGCCAAGGCATGAAGAGTTCATTTAATTTCAAAGACTATGTTGTTGATGTTAAAGAAAGATTTGAAGATAAGATAACCCTTTCAAATGAGTAGATATAATTAGCGTTTGAAAAAAAAAGATAATGGGACTCATTGACTTGGTTATTTAAATGCTATACATTACCTATTTAGAGAGTTTTTCTAGACAATGAATGAAACTTATTTTTCAAGAGAGGAACCATCTTTGAATGAATTTGTAACACCTACTAAGTGATTAAGATAGTAAATAATGAAAACTACATCAGATGTACAAAGGTAAGGCTTCAACTTGAGACTTAATCTTAAATCATTGTTTCATTGTACTATATTGATCTTCGTGAATTTGTTCTCTCAATAAAGATTCGTAGATGTAGGATAAGTCTGAACTTTGTTAACAATTTTTGTGTGCATAGTTTCTTTATTGTTGTTTCAACTATTGTATCCACAACATTGACAAACGTTCTTTCAAATATATTTTCTTTACATGAAAACCAAATATTAACTTCAATTATCACATTTTAATGAAAATTAAACAATTTAAAGATTAACAATGATTTAAAGACACTATTAGTGCTTATTATAACTATCAGCTACAATGCCAATTACAACTTAAGAAAAAGCTGGCATGACATTATAACTTGACTTATTTGATTGGTATTTTTATTCTTAAGGCATCTACTAGAGTGAACTTAGTAACTAATCCTCCGTGTTTTTGAAGGCATATTTGATTGTATTTTGATCAAATCTGTCAAACCTTTAATTATTGATTTTATGAAGACTATTAGCAATTCATCAGTAAAGACTTAATGTAAAAGAATCAAGTCAAGAAAGGATTAGATTAAGTTTTTCAATATAATCAAAGTTCCTTTAAATAGAATATTTGATATTTAAGGAGTTCGATGACAAGAAGCTCCCTACTGAATATACACTTCATTAAAAACCTTTTTAAAAGGTTATTTTATTGGAAGTAGAGATTGATATTAATTGTAATTGAATGAGCCTTTTATGCTTCTATATTAAATGACTTATTTAGATTAATATATAGCATGAGAGAGCACCTTATTTGTTCAATTATAATTTTTTTTGTTGTCACGTGTAAAATGGTGTGAGATTTTTGTGTAAATTTACACTTTGGTTCAAGTAATAAAGAGGTAAGTGAGTATCGTTCCCACGAGGATTGGATTAAGGCACAAAATTGGTCAAGTAATCTTCATAAGGTCAAGTTAATGCTATAGTAAAATGATTGAAGGAAATGCTATGGCAAAAACTAAGGTAAACATGCAATGATGGGTAAATAACTGGAATTGCTATGGCAAAAGTGATAACAAAAATGTAAATTTGGGAACTATTGCATGAATAATATATAAATGAACAAATAATCAACTAAGAATGCTAAGGCAAAGATATTTCGGCAGAGAATCAAGTATAGTGTCTACGATATTTATGTGGAAGGTTGGGATTACTCAAAATCAACCTTGCTGGCAATAATGTCGTGGCAAAATCTTGATTAACTTACTATGGGGAAGACTCCTAGAGTGGCCTGCCCCTTTCAAGGGCAAAACCTCAAGTCACTATCCCTGTTTATACATGGTCTTATTACAGAAACCTGTGTAGTTCCTTCTTTATGATGCAAGCATCATTCGAACGCTGCTCATGCCATCCAATATTAGTTTAGTAATCAAACATTTCTCACATTAAATCAACTTGACAAGAATAATATGCCATCGAATATTCCTAGGGATTGCACTTAAACAATTGAATGGGTAGTAAAATAATCGAATTTATACCATGGAAACTTAAAACAATTAAGTATAATCAAAATAACCCCAACCCGATGAGATTTAACTCATCGATTGGAAAATATAATTCCAAACCATCACAATTGTTTACAACCAAATAAGCTCACAAGAGAGCACTAAGGAAATAATGAAAGAACGTCAAGAAAATAGCTTTCATTGGTCCACACTTCAACAGCACAGTCCTGCGTTGACCAAGAGGATGACTTCCTCTTCCACTCGAGATCTCTACTCTTCTACTTCTCTTCAGGATGCCTTTTGAGGTTCCCTTGATCGTCCTTTTATAGATAGAGTTCAGCCAATCAGTTTGTGTCAATCTTCTCCTCTTTTCTAAGGTGATTTATCTGGTACGAGTTTAAATGTCAAACTAAAACAACTGAAAGTGTGAAACGTTTGACTCAGTCTTTTTGGCATTGCTGTGGCACTCGTGCTGGCATATCATTTGCACTTTGCCCTATCAAAGCTTCACACATTTATTTCCTTTCTTCAAAAATTTGTTCCTTTCCTACCACGACACAAAACTTCCACAAAACCCAATTAAAAGCACCAAATAACTCAACATAGTCCAAGTCCGAATACAATATAACAAATGCTAATTTAAATGCCCTAAAATGCAACCAAATATACCTAAGTACAAATAATTAGCTAGGTCGAAAGATAGAAAATATAACTCTTTTCAAGAGTTATCACACCCCAAAGCTAATTTATTGCTTGTCCTCAAGCAAAATTTCCTATATGTACTAATCCAAATATTTTGCCCTTGCATGAAACCCTTTCATACTGCTTATCTGTATGAAAAATAATGTATAGATCAGTTCTCAGCAATTTTCTCTATCCTAAAGTCTGCTTGAATGGCTAAGGTTTTTCTAACAAAGGTAGTGCAGAAATATCTCCTAAAAACAAAAATTCCTAAATACTTATCCACTCTCCTCTTTCGTCATATAGCAAATATCTTCTAACCCACTTAGTTCATTTTCCACCTAACATCAATTATTTATTATTATTCCAAATTTTTCTCTCTTTCTTTCTTTTTTTTTTTTGACTGGGTTAGGGATTTTAGAATGTCATAACATTTTTCTGCCCTGATAATCAAATTGGAGCATACACCAATTTTCTTCTGAAGGGATCTTTGTAAGGCCAAGTCCTGATTTTTCACATACGCCCAATATTGAGCCTAGCGTGCATTGAGTTGTCCCAACTCGTCAACGATGTGGTATTGCTAGACTTCAAAAAGAGATAGCCTTTGCTTTAGTTGCATCAAAGAATGTAATATTTTCTGGTTAAGGGAATCACGAGAGTCGGGAGATGTTGCTGTGGGAATTTGCATGGTAGGTGAAGCTTGATGGTGCTGGGATGCCGCGGCAAACTCAGCTCCTTTGAGTTTGACAAAAATAGCTCGTGTTATCCCACCCTTGTTGGGGGTAACATCCTCAACATCACTTAATGGCACATCCACTGCTTCACATAGGGTTGAGATAAGAGAAGGGAAGTTTAAACTTCCAGCACTTTTATTTGCACACTTGTGAACTTCTTGGAATATAATTCTCCCAATATTTATCCTTCGACCTTGGATAATAGAATGTAACAGTAGCATTCTCTCTATTGACACTGTTGTATTATATGTTAATGGCATCAGTCTACTTCTCCAGAAGTGATACCAGACCTTCCCTACGGGCTTCAACGTGCTCAATGGTGTAACAGTCGTGACTTGAGATAGTCCACTGTGTTCCTTCAACAAAACAATCATTCAAAACATGTGATAATCCTACTAGTGTAATATTGTCAGCGAACTCCAAATGTTCATCTTCACCTCCCCGAGACCGAAATGGTTATTTATTTGGTCTTCATCAAACGGAACAAATTTACCCTTCACATAGATGAATGGGGAATCTGAGTAGTTAACATGAGTACTCTCGCACCACTTTGCCCAAAACATCTCTTGGATGAAAAAAAAACTTACTTCAATTGTGTTTTTTTAATAACTAATGCTACTGATTCATCATATCCAAATTGGGGTTCATCTTTTAACAAAGATCTCTACTCAAAGCAAAACGATCATTTGAGAATGTTAGATGTGTACCTCGTAGTGGTGACAGCATTGAAGAATTTCTTCAGTTGAGAACCCTCAGTAGGAGAAGATTCTACCATCTTTGAAATACTCTTTGCACAGGCCATAAAGGAATTTTGAAAAGAAATTTGGGAAAAGTGCCCAAATGTGAAGTGAGTAATAGAGGAGTTAAAGGAGGAATTAGTGTAAAAATGAAAATTTTATGAGAGGTAAGAGACGTGAGTAGTAGAAGAAAAAGGAATTAAAAGGGGATAATGATGGCATTTTTTAGGGAATGAGAAACGTGAGGAAATAGGTTATGACGTGGGGAAAAATAAAAAAGAAACAAAGTTTTGGGGGGAAATGAAATATTCGGGCCCTGCATTTAGGGCTTTTAGTTGAGTTTCTCAAAAGAGTTTGCCAACAAATCTTTCTTTAGGAGTTTTCTAACTGATCAAGTTTTGGCACCTCATCAGCCAATTTGTTGTTGCATCATACTCCTCTCTAATGCTACGGCATTACTGCTCAACGCTTACTAGCAAATCCTGACCCTTTTACTCTAATTCAATTTAAACTGTAAATAATAAAATATTAATGGCAAGAAAATAATGAAACTTTTAGAAATACAGAAATTAAAATAAAACTTGCTAAATTAAATGTTACGAAGATTAATGGTTTTCGTGTCACGTTCAACAAGAGCTACCCAATAATGCTTCAGGCATTGTTCGTTAACTTTAAATGTTGCTCCTGTTTCCAAAATTTTTACAGTAATAGCTCCATGCGAAAACACTTGAATTACTTCAAAAGCTCCTGACTTGAGATTTTAATTTTCCAGGGAATAACTTGAGCCTAGATTTAATCAACAACACATGTTTTCTAGGTTCAAATTGCCTTGTCAAAATTCTACTATCATGCCATAGCTTGGTCTTTTCCTTATATAAATGAGCATTTTCATATGCTTGAGCCCAAAATTTCTCCATCTCATTCAACTCTAATAATATTTTGTTGCCAATAGTAGCCCAGTCCATATTCAGCCTCTTAATTCCCCAGAATGCCTTATGTTCAAGTTCAATGGGCAAATGACATGACTTACCATAAACAAGCTTGAAAGGTTACATCCCTAATGGTGTTTTAAATGATGTTCAGTATGCCCATAGAGCTTCATACAATCTGGTAGACCAGTCTTTTCGAGAAAGATTTACTACTTTTTTTTTCCAAAATTTGTTTAATTTCTCTATTAGAGATTTCAGGTTGGCCATTGGTCTGAGGATGATATACCCTGGCAGTTCTGTGTTTCACCCCATATCTACACAAAGCATTGGCCATTTATTCACGATTAAAATGGGATCCTTTGTCACTGATGATTGCTCTCAGTGTCCCAAATCTTGTGAAAATGTTCTTATGTAAAAATTTCAATACCGACTTAGCATCATTAGAGGCTAAAGCTACTGCTTATACCCATTTAGAGACATAGTCTACTACCAAAAGTATGTATAGCTTGCCTGTGAATGGTGAAAATGGACCCATAAAGTCTATTCCTCAGACATCAAATAACTCAATCTCTAATATACTATGCAAAGATATTTCCTGTCTTCTTGAGACATTCCCTGTTCTCTAACAACGGTCACATGACTTATAAAATTCATGAGCATTTTTAAATAGGTTCGGCCAATAAAATCCTGACTAGAGTACCTTCGCAGCTATCTTCATTCCTCCAAAATGTTCTCTATACGGAGCTGAGTGGCAATGCTATAAAATGCTAAACATCTCCTCGTTAGGGATACATTTTCAAATTATCTAGTCTGCACAATGCTTAAATAGGAAAGGTTCATCCCAATAGTACTGTTTTGCATTATGAAAAAATTTTCGTTTCTTATGCATATTGAAGTTAGGTGGCATTACACCACTCACTAGAAAGTTTACTATGTCTGCATACTAAGGTAGTGCCTTGGCAATGAGTATATGTTCGCCTGCAAAATCCCCCTTAATGCATTTTGTGCGACCATCTTTATTTCCAGATTTTATCCTTGACAAATGGTCAGAAACTTGATTTTCGATTCCCTTCCTATCTTTGATTTCCAAATCAAACTCCTGTAGCAAAAGTATCAACCTAATTAATCTCGCCTTTGTATCCTTCTTACGTATCAAATATTAGATAGCCGAGTGATCTATGTAAATTGTAACTTTTTTCCCTACTAAGATCGAAATTTATCGAACTCAAAAACTACTGCCAGCAATTCTTTCTTTGTGGTGGTGTAATTAAGTTGAGCTTCTATCAGCGTCCTATAGGCATAGTATATTACGTATAATACCTTGTCATTTTTTTCCCCAACATTACTCCCACAGCAAAATCATTGGCGTCGCACATTAGTTCAAAAGGCAATGACCATTTTGGAGCAACTACAATTGGTACTGGTACTAGTCACTTCTTGAGTACGTTGAAAGCCTGCAAACATTGATCATCACAATTAAAAGGTTTAGTTATTTCAAGTATAGTACATAAGGGTTTAGAAATTTTTGGAAAGTCCTTGATAAATCTTCTGTAAAATCCTGTATGTACTCGGAAACTTCGAATACCCTTTACATTGGTCGGAGGGGGAAAATTTTCAATCACTTCTATTTTTGCTCAGTCTACCTCAATTCCTCGCTATGACACATTATGACCTAAGACAATGCCTTCAGAGACCATAAAGTGGCATTACTCCCAATTTAACACAAGATTTGTTTCTTCACATCAGCATAATATTATCTCTAAATTCTTTAAACTGTAACACCCCTAACCCGTATCCATCGTCAGAACAAGGTTTTAGAGTATTACCGAAACTTTCAAAATATTTTTCAAATAATTTATGTAAATTACTATTCATTAATCAAGATCATTCAATACGTCTCTTGATTGGACCCTCGAGGCCCAATACAATTATTAAAATCGAGTCGAGACTTAATCGGAAGCTCTAAGAATTTTTTTTACGAAATAACAAAAATTTTCCAAGGTGCAGGGCTCACACACCCGTGTGGTCCAAGGGATACGCCCGTGCTGGAGGTCATGTTCGACCTCGTGTAACTCTCTAACTTGTGCACACGGTCATGCCATACACCCGTGTGCTAGGCCATATGGTTAATTAATTTAATTCGAAATTAGATGTAGGTTTCACACGGCCAAGACACATGCTCATGCTCTAGGTCATGTAGCACACACCCGTGTGCTCAATTCTGAGCATTCTGTTTCTCAAAATTAAGGTGCAAGGGACACACGGCCTAACCACACGCCCATGTTACATGGTCGTGTGTCACACACGGTCTAGACACACGCTCGTGTGTCTGCCCGTATGGACAAAATAAAGCCATTTCTAGCTTCATTTCTCACCTAAAATTTCACCCAAGACCTACACTTGAAACACGCATCCAATACCAACCATTCCAAGCATTCAAATTAACCAATTTCATCATTCATCATGGCATACCATTTCATGTATATGTGTTTATAAACTTACCTTGGATTAACTTAGGCATTAACATTATTTGATCATATATACTTAACATATCACATATGATTATATCATAATAACCTACTTAATCATACCAAAATAACCATTACTAGCCATTCCAATGGCTAGGTTACAAAACATCATTTTCATGCCACTAATGGCCAAGTTGTCCTATACATGCCGTTATACCAAATGATTTTACTAAGTATACCCAAAATGAGCTAGATGATAGTGTGACGATGCTCCAATGATCTCAAACATTCGTGAGCTTTCGAGAACTATAAAATAGGGGAAAATAAAACGGAGTAAGCATTACATGCTTAGTAAGTTCGTATAACGGAAACTAAACTTACCAATCCCCGTTTATTGAATCTAAGCACACAATATCATGTTTTCCATCCATTTGGCTAAATTGCCTAAACACATACATTCAATCAAACATGTTAGTCACAAGGTTTACATATGCATCAAGTAAGGATAGATGAGCTCATCATGCAATACTCTTTTAAGACATTATCATTTCATCTCATAATTCTCATGACATGTCAAGAGTTTTATGTCCGTTGAATTATTGAAATTTCGATGGATGCTCAAGTAGCACACTCGAGGTGTACAGTTCCATAATCCATCAATTCTTATTCAAAGGTACCCATTAGGGCACATAATCAAGGAACACATTCTCGAGCCACATATCGTATAACAAGATTACTAGTCCAGGCTAAATTCTTTATATAATGTAAGCTTAAAATAGCTGAATTAGGATTACCAATCCAGGCTAAACCTTAATCGTAACGTATACTCAAGAAGTATTATATCAAGCTTACTCATCTGGGCTAAATCCTTTCTATAATAAGGTTAATAGGATTACTCGTCTGAGTTAAATCCTGTCCGCAACAAATGCAGGACCCTATTCGTTTTGGGAAAGCGCATATATTCATCGGAATTCAATATTCAATCGAAACTTAACCCTTTTTCACCATATCAAGCATGTATTAAATTTCTCATTATAGCATTCAAGTAATGTACATCAATATAAATCATATTCCATACAACACAACATTCAATTAAACATATTTACATGTCCGATTAAGTTACACGAACTTACCTCGACACTTGTTCGCGTATAAAATCTACTAATCCGAAACCTTTTTTTTCCTCGGTCTAACCTTGAATTTGTGTTGTCAAGATCTATATACATAGCTTTAATCATCAATTTCACATATTTCTTATTTATTTGGACTCAATTTACGTCCTAGGCAAAATTATCATTTTCCCCCTAACTTTTCCATAAATTCCAATTTTGTCCTTTGGCTCGAAAAATGAAACTTGTGTAGTTTACTCACTATTCCAAGCCTAACCAAAATCCCATTACAAAATTTACTGCACATGTATTCATAAAAATTTAGAATTTTTCTTCGATTTCACAAGTTTACATTTAGTCCCTAAATTATGTTTTCATCAAAAATCACTTTGTAAAAGTTCTTTATCTATCAACAACCTTTCATTTTCTGCCAAAAATTTCTAATTTTTAGCATATACATCCATGACCCATTTTCCATACTTTGATAACTTTTCAAATTAATTCCCCAAATAGATAGTTTAAGCTATCTCGGTTTCAATAATATCAAAATTACTAAAAACGAGACAAGGAAACTTACCCAATTAAGTCTTGAAAGTTTCTTCTCTCTCTCCTAGGGTTTCCATAAAATTTTGGGGTTGAAGATGACAAAATAAGATGATATTTTCTTTTTATCATCTTTTAATTATTTATTTATTTCAATTTCCAATTTAGACCCTATGCTTTTCTAATTTTTCCATGGATGAGTCACTAAAAATCTACATACTTTTCTTTAATGGTCTAATTACCAAATAAGGACCTCTAGATTTGAATTCCGTAGCTATTTAATCCTTATAGCTACTAGAATTCAACTTTCGCATTCTATGTGATTTAGTCCTTCTCGTAATTAAACACTTAATCAATAAAATTTTCGTCTTAAATTTTTCACACGACATGTCTATCATAATACAGACCATATAATATAATAAAAATAAATTTTATTTTTGGGCCAGATTTGTAGTCCCGAAACCACTACTGTTCTGATTTCACTGAAAAATAGGCTATTACAACTCTCCCCCCTTTAAGGATTTTCTTCCTCGAAAATCTTACCAGTAAAAAGATTCAGGTATTGCTTCCTTATAGTATCCTCTGGTTCCCAAGTAGCCTCTTCAATACCGTGTCATTGCCAAATAACTTTCACTAAAGCTACCTTTTTTATTTCTTAACTCTTTTGTTTCCCGAGCTAAGATTTTGATCGATTCTTCTCTATATGTCATATCAGGCTGAATCTCTACCTCTGTCGAAGAAATAACATGTGAAGGATTGGATCGATACCACCGTAGCATAAACACATGAAAACCATTATGAATCCGATCAAGTTCTGGTGGTAAAGCTAACTGATATGCAACTAGTCCGATTCTTTCTGTAATCTCATATGGTCCAATGAACTGTGGACTTAGTTTTCCTTTACGACCAAACGGAGAACTTTCTTCCAAGGTGATACTTTCAAGTATACTTTGTCACCGACTTGAAATTATATTTCTTTTCATTTCAGGTTAGCATAAGACTTTTGACGATCAGAGGCTGCTTTCAAACTATCTCGAATTACTTTTACTTTTTCCTTAGTCTCTCGAGCTAAGTCAACTCCGTGTAACTTTTTCTCACTAGGTTCTGTGTAATACAATGGATTTCTACATTTACGACCATACAATGCTTTATACGATGCCATTTTAATACTAGACTAATAACTGTTATTATAAGCAAATTCAACCAAAGGCAAATACATTTCCCAGTTACCTTCAAACTCAAGCATACAACACCGAACCATATCTTCCAAGATCTGTATTACCCGTTTTGATTGACCATCTGTCTGGGGATGAAATGTAGTATTAAAGTGTAACTGAGTACCTAGATCTTCTTGCAATTTACTCCAGAATCGAGATGTAAACAGAGGGTCTCTATCTGAAATAATGGAGATAGGCACTCCATGCAATCTGACAATCTCAAAAACATATAATTCAGCCAATCTATCCAAATAAAATCCATACGTACTGGGATAAAGTGTGCAGACTTTGTCAATCGATCAAAAATTACCCAAATGACATCTTTCCTCTTTGGAGACAGGGGTAATCCCGATACAAAGTCCATGGTAATTCTTTCCCATTTCCATTCTGGTATCGTAACTGGCTGAATAGTCCAGAGGGCAACTGATGTTTAGCTTTTACTTGCTAGCATATCAAGCACTTAGATACAAACTCAAAAATATCTCGTTTCATTCCTGGCCACCAGTACATCTATTTTAGATCATTATACATTTTAATACTATCAGGATGAATAGACATGTTACTAATATGAGCTTCATTCAAAATCTTTTGTATTAGTTCTAAACTTTTCAGTACACATACTCTGCCTCTGAATAACAAATAACCATCAGTCCCGATCTAAAATTCTAAGTCAGGAGTTGATTTACTTTGTATTCGTTTTGCTTGCAACTTACTATCATTTTTCTAAGCTTCAGAGATTTGCTGTAAAAACACTGGTCTAGCTTTTAACTCAACTATGATGAACCATCATCAGACAATGACAATCAGGTATTCATTGCTCGTGAAGTATACAAAGATTTTCTGCTCAGAGCATCTGCCACTACGTTGGCCTTTCCCAGATGGTAGCCAATAACAAGATCATAATCTTTCAGTAATTCAAGCCATCTGTGTTGTCTCAAGTTCAAATCTTTCTGTGACATCAAATATTTCAGACTTTTTTTATTAGTGAATATGTGACATTTTTCACCAAATAAGTAATGCCGCCAGATTTTCAATGCAAACACAATGGCTGCCAATTCAAGATCATGTGTCGAGTAGTACTTTTCATGTGGCTTTAGCTGTCGTGAAGCATAAGCTACTACTTTAACATCTTACATCAAAACACAACCTAAACAATTTAATGACGCATCACTGTAAACTATAAATTTCTTACCCAATTCTGGTTGAACTAATACTGGTGCTTCTGTCAATAAAGCTTTTAATCTGTCAAAACTTTGCTGGCATTTATCAGTCCACTCAAACTTTACATCTTTCTGTAGTAAACGAGTCATTAGAGAAGCTATCATTGAAAAACTTTTTACAAACCTCCGATAATAACCAGCTAGTCCTAAAAAACTTTGAACTTCTGACACATTCATCGGTGGCTTCCAATTAACAATGGCTGAATTTTATTCAGGTCTACTTTGACACCTTCAACAGATACTATATGCCTGAGAAAACTAACTTCCTGTAGCCAAAATTCACATTTACTAAATTTGGCATACAATTGTTTCTCTCGCAGGGTTTGCACCACTACTCTCAAATGTTCAGCATGTCCATTTTCATCTCGGGAGTAAACCAAAATATCATCTATAGATACCACCACAAACCTGTCTAAATATGGGCTAAAAATTCTATTCATCAGATCCATAAACACCGCAGGTGCATTTGTTAAGCTGAATGGCATCACAAGAAACTCATAGTGTCCATACCTGGTTCTAAAAGCTGTAACACCCCTCACCCGTACCAGACGTTGGGACAGGGTTCGAGGCGTTACCGGTAATTCACCTTTACAAACTTACTAAATCAGGTCACCAAATTTTGCCCAAATTTAAAACCTTTCAAACATGTACACTTTGTCCCTTACACAGGCCTTTGAGGCCTAAAACACACCTAGAGGAAGTACGTGACACAACGAAAACATTTGATAAACTTTGGGCACTTTAGAAAATTTTTCCTTACTTTGAAGTGTGACACGCCCCTTTGATGGGGCCATGTGGTCACACACGCCCATGTGGCTTGGGACACGCCCGTGTCCTCCGCCCGTGTGCAACATTGACTTCAACCTCAACATTCTGTTAAAAGCACACGGCCAAGACAAACGCCCGTGTACTTAGCCCGTGTTCTATATTGACTTAAAATTTTAGGTGCAGGGGACACATGGCTATACCACACACCCATGGGGGAAGACACACGGCCTAGACACATGCCCGTGTGTCTACCCATATGGACCTTTTTAGGCTATTTTCCAAGCCTTTGATCGCCCTCTACTAATCAAATATTCTTATGAGTTACATTAAATGCATTTTAAGACCAATTTATACACTTATATATATGTATATATATAAGTTTAATTAACCTCATTACATGTCAACCTCATGTCATTGGTCTCATACATGCTAAGTTAATTCTCATCTTGCATTTAGGGATTTCTCATGTCTACTTAACATATTTAAGATTGGCTCATTTTTATAACTCATTTCCAATTATAATCAAGTTATCATATGTGAACATAAACATGCATAGATTTGTAGGTCATAGCCTACTTCAAAATGAGCCAATTTTCCATGGCAATATACAAAAAGATAAGTATGACGTTACATGTGTCATTTTGGCAAACCAAATGACACATATAACAAAATACTCAAAAGCTCTATACATGCCATTGAACAAAACGTAAGTATATATAAACCAAAGCTGAGCTAGTTGATAGTATATTGATTCTCCAACTGTCTTCCAATCTTTATGTAACATCCCGAAATAGGGCTTAAACGGAATAGTGGTTGCGAAACCACAATCTGAGGTCAAAAAATAAAAAAAATAAAAAAATAATATTCCAATTAAGTTTTAAGGTTTATTCATTGATTGAATAATTGTGTGAAAATTTCGTGAAGAAATTTGATGTATAAGTGCCTAATTTGATAATTAGGACTAAATTGTAAAATTAGCAGTGTGTTCTAGATAATAAAGGGGATTTAATTGAAATGGTTTCTTAAGTGGAGGTCATTATTTAGTAATTAGACCATTATATTTAAGTTTGGACAAAAATGGGCAAGAATAGGACAAATTTGAAAGAAAAGTCTTTAAGGGCATTTTGGTCATTTAGTAATTAAAAGAATTAAAAAGGGAAAATAAAGCCAAAATTGGTCCATCCTCTTCATGGAGGCCGAATATAGCATGGGGGAAGCCATGGTTAGGGTTTCGAAGCTTTCCAAGCTCCATAGTAAGTGATTCCAAGCCCCGTTTTTATTGTTCTTTACGTTTTTGGAGTCCTGGTAACTTGATTAAGCTTATTCTAGCAATAATTCATGCTAGGGTTCATATTTGGAAAAATAACCATAGGTGAAATTTGTATATTTTGATTTTTTATGGTATAATATGAAGCTTTAAATTGTGTTAAACAACTTTTACTAAGCGATTTTACGTGAAAATGAGTAAAACGACATAATCGGTAAAAATACCTAATGTTCATAAGTACATGTTAGAGTGAGAATTTGATGTTGCCATAGAAGGGAAAAATGATCATCATGTCATAAAACATAAGAAAATGGATAAACTTTAATTTTCGAGCCTTGGGGCAAAATCATAATTCTACAAAGGTTTAGGGGCAAAATTGTAATTTTTCCAAAGTTTGAGTTAGGGAATGTTTTGAATAGTAAATTAATTAAATAAGTGAAATATGATGTTTTAGATCCCAAAAAAATGAGATTTGGACCTAGAACGGGAAAAAACTGAAAATCGAGAAAGTTGGTAAAATAGTCGTTTTGGTATCAAGGTAAGTTCATATGTTTAATAAACATTTAATTATGCATATTTGAACGATAAATTGATATTTTGGCCATAAATACTTTAGTATTTAGTTTCAAATATAATGATTAATGTTTGATAATAATTCGATATTGGAAAGAGAACTTGTATAATTGATATGTAAGACCATATTTTGTATTATGGCTTTGTATGATAACAAGAAAGTATTGACTAGCATAGTTTGATAAGAATAAGTTAAGTTGATGATATGATGAGATTGAGAATGTAAGTATGTAAGTTGAGTAGCATTTTATTATTATGCAATTATTGTTATTAGTATTGTTATTATTGAGTTATGCGACTAACCTTGAGAATTTGAGCAAGTATGTTTCAACTATGACTTGACAAGGCATTGATATCTGAAAGTCCATGGTTGTACCATGGCAATTAAGGAAGAATTGACAGAAAATTCAATGTTCATAACATGGCAATTAAGGAGGAATTGACGGTTAAGGATACCATGCAAGACCATGTCAAGACATGGCATTGGTAAGGCAAGGATCCCGTGTAAGACCATGTCGAGACATGGCATCGGCATTGATTAAGGACTCTATGTAAGACCATATCAAGATGTGACATTGGCACTAAGATAAGGATACCATGTAAGACCATGTTTGGAACATGGCATTTGGTAAGACAAGGATACCATGTAAGACCATGTTTGGAACATGGAATTTGGTAAGATAAGTATATCATGTAAGACCATGCCAAGGCATGGCATTGATAAGTTCTATAAGGCAAGGAAATCATGTAAGAACATCTCAAGACATGGCATTGAAGAGTTACTATAAGGCAAAGGTCCCATGTAAGACCATGCCAAGGCATGGCATTGGTGAGTTCATAAGGCAAGGATACCACGTAAGGCCATGTCAAGACATGGCAATGGTAAGTTCAAAAAGGAAAAGGTTTTCGAGTAATCCAAAGAGTAAGTCAAAGAAACGACAAGGTGAGAACATGAAGAAAGAGTACAGGTATGCATTTAAGGCTTATTTAATATTGAGATTGTATGTAATTGAGATTATGCTTGTGACACTTTATGACATGATTGGCAATATGTCTATATTATGAAAGAGTACTCATGTGTTAAGTGAGATGTTACAGGTATGTAAGCAAGCTATTAAGTAAGGTGTCTTTTTTATTTTGAGCCTTTGGTAAGGTTACCGATGAGTAAGATGGGAAAGTAAGAACTAAACATTATTTAAGCAAATTATGACAGCATAGTAGTAAGCTAAATTGATTGTTAATGCTTATTATTTTACATGTGAACTTACTAAGCTTTATAAGCTTACTTCTTTCACTTTAACATGTTTCAGAGTACTTAAAAGCAAGCTCAGATTGGAGGTCGTCGAAGATCACTTCACACTATCGACTATCAAGTTACCAAATGGGTATCTTCGTTTACAAACGTTCTAGTTTATGGTATGTATAGGGACTTAGCCATTTTGTGTGTATGTCCTTATGATATGACTAAAGAATGGTATGTAAATATTTGATAATGATTAGCTATTGAAATGGCTAATGAATAACATGTTTAGGTGTTATGTATGCCTAAATGGTAGTTAACACAAAGAAATCATGAAAAAGTGAAATTAGCATTAAAACAGTATTGAATAGCCGCAGTGATGTGATCTTGAAAAATCACCAAGAATAGTAGAAATGGAGTTAGGTGAAGAATGAGATATAAAATTAAATAGTATTGAGTCTATTTTCATGTGAAAGAAACAGAGTAAGCAAAAGAAGTGTATATTAAGAGATATTTAAATTTTGGTGAGATAGGGTCAGAGTGATTTCTAAATCCCCTGTTCTAAATTTAGAAATTCACTAAAAATTGTAAAAATATAATTAGGAGTTATACTTTATATGTATAGATTCCTTATTGAGTCTAATTTTAAAGAAAATAAACGGAATGGTTATTTGAACTCTGTACAGGGAGAAAATTAATTCGTAGTGAACAGAGGTCAGAACTACCAAACACTGAAACAGGGGAAACTTTAACTAATAAACGGTACTAATTGGCTAGACCAAAAATTCTGAAAAAAATTTAGTAAGAAGATATATGAGTCTAGTTTCAGATAAAATTTATGGATTTGGATATCGATTTTTGTAACTCAAATTATGATCTATTTAGTGACTATGACGCAGATGGACAGCTTATTTATGAAAGATGAAATAAATTGTTTTGATTTGTCTAAGTATTCAGAAAATTTTTAATGTTCCCGGTTTAGTCACAAACCGTGTCAATTGCACGTTTTAGGGTCTCGAGGGCCCGTTTTAGAGACATATTGAATGAATGTTAATAAATTAATTTTAAAAGCAAATTTTATGCCCCGAATTAGTAAGTTAAGTCAGGTAACGCCTCGTGCTCGACTCCGACGATGGTCTAGGGTATGAGGTGTTACCTTTATTGGTATCAGAGCAAATTTTTAGTCGATTCTTAGAATGTTCAGTATGAGTAAGAGTCTAGCTATACATGCCATATTGAACTATGATAGTGTGACGACTCCCCGACCCAAATATAAAATGTTTTTTCAGACAGATGTGCACTCCAACCGAGATAAGTTTGGTAGTACGGACAGTATGTTTATGATGAGTTGAGGCTCATAAATTGTAAGAATAATGGTTCATGATGTTTATGTGATAATGAATAAATTGTGAATAAGAATTGTTCAGGAAATGTGAAAGACGAGATAAGATGAAAGGAAAGTTTATATTGAGATAAGTGTTCATGTTAAATTGGTATTTGTATGATGCTATATGTATAACTAGAGAAGTTAAGTGAATGCTATGAGTAATTTTACTCGAGATTTTATGAATGCATGTATATGTGCACTAATTTACATAAGATGATCATGAAGTCATTGTATTATGAACGTGCATGTTAAGTTGCTTGAAGCAAATTGTATAATTGTGATAATATTTTAATATGATGAGTGTTAAATTATATGCATGAGTATGTAAGAGGTAAGTCAGAGGTGTTACAACCTCACCCTCCTTATCAGCAAGGTAATTCAGAATGAGATTTCATGAAATTCAGATTGAATAGGCTAAAGTGGAAAACTAAAGAGTTCAGTGACAAATTTATTAACGATGTAATTAGAGTCGAGAATGATTCAGCAAATGAACACAGTTGCAGAAAGGATGCCAGGTTAATAATAAAATCATCCGGATAACTAAAATGTCACAGTAAAAGAAAGGTCAGGCTCAGCTAATGCACTCATTCAAGTATGCTGTGTAAGGTATATGATTGCTAGATTTTCTTCCGAATGAATTCCAACTGTGAATGGGATAATGTGAATTCAGTAATGACAGAATTAGACAGAGGAATAATAATTGAGTCGTATTAATAGTTGAATGTAGAGTTTAGAGTTGAAAAATTATAGAAAAATCTTTTTTCGACTATTATATGTGTACATTTACTTTCAGAGATATATATAAATATATGCAAGATCATAGATGTAATTCCTGCAGTATGGGAATGTTAGTTAAATTTACAGACAGATGAAAGCATTATAGTTTGTTTGAGCTGTGATTGATCTTGTTCTATCTATTCCAGTTTTCTACTTTAACGTGCAGATGGAAGGTTGACAGTAAGATCTGTATTGTGTTAGTGATTTGTATTGTTAACTATTGCTTAATGAAAGTAAAGGAAAATTTTATGGCTTCTGTCATAGTTGTTCCCAGTGCTTGTGAGTATTATCCTTTCCTTTTGGAAAATTTCTGAGATGTTATTGAAACCTTAACTGTTCTACATGAGATGTGGTTACCAAGAATTATGTGTAGCTCCATGTTCTGAGATTTTATTATCTCGGTTTTATTAATAAATTACTATTCAAAGTATCAACCATGAGACATTAGCAGAAAATGCTCTATTGATTATGAGTATGTTTATGATGATTACGAGTTTGGGCCTGATAATGAAAGTGCAGAGGTATAGTTATCAAAGGTATAAAGATTCTGCTTTTGCACTGGTTGTTATTGAAATTTGTGTTTAAATCTCTCAGATGATCAGGATGTTTTATTTTCACCGGGGACATTTTTTACTAAAGTAATTGAGAAGTCAGTCTTATTATGGCATTATGATTTTTGAGTAGTATGAGTATTGTGGCCACAGTGTAGTTCAATTCAGACATGTGAATTGATTTTCATTTTTCGCATAATCTTGATATATATATATCAGTGAGTTAAAAATCGAATGCTATGTTCTTTTGAGTTATGCAGTAATAATGATTTGTGATTAGCTCTTTGAAGAAATCACTACAGAATGTATGTTTGAGATATCATGACAGCATAGAGAAAAATAGTTTTTGAAAAGTTATTATCTTTTAGTTGAGACTGATTCAGTTGAGCAGTTGATTGAGTTATATGTATGTTTGAATTATTCATGACTTCAGAGGTAAATGCTGATTTTTCATGTATAAATAGATAAATTACCCAAGTAAATAGTACATATTCTAGAGGTTATGGTACAGAGTTGTATACGCATATTAGAATGGTTGCATCAGAGGTATATTTTTCGCAAATCCAAGTTGTCTGATTGTTAAAGTTCTCATTGCATGATGTTTAGTTTGGCTTGAATTCATGCTAATAAAGTATAAACAGTTGAAGATATTGATAATTGAAGTATCCATTATGATTCAGCTTGGTTTGAATAAAGAGTTTATGGTTTCTAGAAATGTGTTAATGAGAAATCAAGAGATTTTGCAACAGTTATGATGCCTAGCACAGTGATAATTATTTGATTATTTGAGAAGTACAGAAATGGATGATAACTTGAGCTAGTTATACTAGTAAGAGTGTGAAATGTTATGTACCAGACTTTGAACCTGATACCTGAACTTTTAGAGAGTTAAAGTTAATTTTCAATTATCTCAGAAGCTATTACAATTAGTATTGATGTTTGTGTGAAAATGTGAGGGTATTTCAAAGAATTGTGCAACAGAATTAGCATTATCACCGAAAGGTTAAACGAGCTATGGTTGATTGCTCGAAGAAGTTTGTGTATTCTTCTCAGTACAAATGAGCTTTTCTACTAAAAGATTATCTAAGTTATTCATTTTGAGGTTGTCAATTCATTCAGAGTGTAAATTTTAGTTGTTATGGTTGGAAATCCAAGGTTGCACCGTAACTTTAGAAGAAAGCTACAGTAATTTTTGACCATGAGATTGCTAAATGTTACTGCATGTCACCTTTGTACTGATAGTTGAATTGAGAAAAAGCAATTTGCAGAATTAAATTGAGCAGAAAGGATTAGGGGAAAGTGAAAATTAATTACAGAAATCAGAGACAGATTATCAAAAATTGTATACAGAATCGAAAGGTAAGAATATTGACACTCAAAAGAGAAACAAGTTTTTTTTTAAAGTACCTTAGTGGCAGAGAATTTTCATTTTGGTAAGAAAAGAAGAGTTTGTTTCGTTTCATCAGAAAGTGTGAGGTTAATGATAAAATAAGGTCAATTACTTATTAGTAGGTATTTCAGTTCTGAGCCTTACTTTAAGAAGTAAAATGTTGGGTATAACAAGGCTGAATGAGAATTTGAAAGTGTTGCTGGAAATCAATTTCGAATCCATATGTAGGTAAGATTTTCGGGGACGAAAATCCCTAAAGGGGGGAGAAATGTAACATCCTGAAATAGGGCTTAAACGGAATAGTGGTTGCGAGACCACAAATCCGAGGTCAAAAAAATATTCCAATTAAGTTTTAAGGTTTATTCATTGATTGAATAATTGTGTGAAAATTTCGTGAAGAAATTTGATGTGTTAGTACCTAATTTGATAATTAGGACAAAATTGTAAAATTAGCAAAATGTGTTCTAGATAATAAAGGGGATTTAATTGAAATGGTTTCTTAAGTGGAGGTCCTTATTTAATAATTAGACCATTATATTTAAGTTTGGACAAAAATGGGCAAGAATAGGACAAATTTGAAAGAAAAGCCTTTAAGGGGATTTTGGTCATTTAGTAATTAAAAGAATTAAAAAGGGAAAATAAAGCCAAAATTGGTTCATCTTCTTCATGGAGGCCGAATATAGCATGGGAGAAGCCATGGTTATGGTTTCCAAGCTTTCCAAGCTCCATAGTAAGTGATTCCAAGCCCCGTTTTTATTATTCTTTACATTTTTGGAGTCCCGGTAACTTGAATAAGCTTATTCTAGCAATAATTCATGCTAGGGTTCATATTTGGAAAAATACCCATAGGTGAAATGTGTTTATTTTGATGTTTTATGGTATAATATGAAGCTTTAAATTGTGTTAAGCAACTTTTGCTAAGCGATTTTATGTGAAAACGAGTAAAACGATATAATCGGTAAAAATCCCTAATGTTCATAAGTACATGTTAGAGTGAGAATTTGATGTTGCCATAGAAGGGAAAAATGATCATCATGTCATAAAACATAAGAAAATGGATAAATTTTAATTTCCGAGCCTAGGGGCAAAATCATAATTCTGCAAAGGTTTAGGGGCAAAATTGTAATTTTTCCAAAGTTTGAGTTAGGGAATGTTTTGAATATTAAATTAATTAAATAAGTGAAATATGATGTTTTAGATCCCGAAAAGTGAGATTTGGACCTAGAACGGGAGAAAAACTGAAAATCGGGAAAGTTGGTAAAATGGTCGTTTTAGTATCGAGGTAAGTTCATATGTGTAATAAGCATTTAACTATGCATATTTGAATGATAAATTGATATTTTGGCCATAAGTACTTTAGTATTGAGCTTCAAATATAATGATTAATGTTCGATAATAATTCGATATTGGAAAGAGAATTTGTATAATTGATATGTAAGACCATATTTTGTATTATGGCTTTGTATGATAACAAGAAAGTATTGACTAGCATAGTTTGATGAGAATAAGTTAAGTTGATGATATGATGAGATTGAAAATGTAAGTATGTAAGTTGAGTAGCATTTTATTATTATGCAATTATTATTATTAGTATTGTTATTATTGAGTTATGCGACTAACCTTGAGAATTTAAACAATTATGTTTCAGCTATAACTTGACAAGGCATTGATATCTGAAAGTCCATGGTTGTACCATGGCAATTAAGGAAGAATTGACGAAAAATTCCATGTTCATAACGTGGCATTTAAGGAGGAATTGACGGTTAAGGATACCATGTAAGACCATGTCAAGACATGGCATTGGTAAGGCAAGGATCCCGTGTAAGACCATGTCAAGACATGGCATCGGCATTGATTAAGGACTCCATTTAAGACCACATCAAGATGTGGCATTGGCACTAAGATAAGGATACCATGGAAGACCATGTTTGGAACATGGCATTTGGTAAGACAAGGATACCATGTAAGACCATGTTTGGAACATGGCATTTGGTAAGATAAAGATATCATGTAAGACCATGCCAAGGCATGGCATTGATAAATTCTATAAGGCAAGGAAATCATGTAAGACCATGTCAAGACATGGCATTGATGAATTACTATAAGGTAAAGGTTCCATGTAAGACCATGCCAAGGCATGGCATTGGTGAGTTCATAAGGCAAGGATACCACGTAAGACCATGTCAAGACATGGCAATGGTAAGTTCAAAAAGGAAAAGGTTCCCGAGTAATCCAAAGAGTAAGTCAAAGAAACGACAAGGTGAGAACATGAAGAAAGAGTACAGGTATGCATTTAAGGCTTATTTAATATTGAGATTGTATGTAATTGAGATTATCAAGTATTAAGTAAGTGATGAGTTTTCAGTTATGCTTGTGACACTTTATGACATGATTGGCAATATGCCTATATTATGAAAGAGTACTCATGTGTTAAGTGAGATGTTGCAGGTATGTAAGCAAGCTCTTAAGTAAGGTGCCTTTTGTATTCTGAGCCTTTGGTAAGGTTACCGATGAGTAAGATGGGAAAGTAAGAACTAAACATTATTTAAGCAAATTATGACAGCATAGTAGTAAGCTAAATTGATTGCTAATGCTTATTATTTTACGTGTGAACTTACTAAGCTTTATAAGCTTACTTCTTTCACTTTCCCATGTTTCAGAGTACTTAAAAGCATGCTCGGGTTGGAGGTCGTCGGAGATCACTTCACACTATCGACTATCAAGCTACCAAATGGGTATCTTCGTTTACAAACGTTCTAGTTTATGGCATGTATAGGGACTTAGCCATTTTGTGTATATGTCCTTATGATATGACTAAAGAATGGTATGTAAATATTTTATAATGATTAGCTATTGAAATGGCTAATGAATAACATGTTTCGATGTTATGTATGCCTAAATGGTAGTTAATACAAAGAAATCTTGAAAAAGTGAAATTAGCATTAAAACAGTATTGAATAGCAGCAGTGACGTGATCTTGAAAAATCACCAAGAATAGTAGAAATGTAATTTGGTGATGAATGAGATTTAGAATTAAATCTTATTGAGTGTATTTTCATATGAAAGAAACAGAGTAAGCAAAATAAGTGTATATTAAGAGATATTTAAATTTTGGTGAGACAGGGTCAGAGTGATTTCTAAATCCCTTGTTCTGAATTTAGAAATTCACTAAAAATTGTAAAATAGTAATTAGGAGTTATACTTTATATGTAAAGATTCCTTATTGAGTCTACTTTTAAAGAAAATAAATAGCATGGTTATTTGAATTCTGTACAGGGAGAAAATTAATTCGTAGTGAATAGAGGTCAGAACTGCCAAACACTGAAACAAAAAAAACTTTAACTAATAAACTGTCCAAAAATTCTATAAAAAAATTAGTAAGAAGATATATGAGTCTAGTTTCAGATAAAATTTACGGATTTGGATATTGAGTTCTGTAATTTGAATTATGATTTATTTAGTGACTATGACGCAGATGGACAGCTTATTTATGAAAGATGAAATAAATTGTTTTGATTTGTCTAAGTATTCGGAAAATTTTTAATGTTCTCGGTTTAGTCCCGAACCATTTCAATTGCATGTTTTAGGGTCTCAAGGGCCCTTTTTAGTGGAATATTGAATGAATGTGAATTAATTAATTTTAAAAGCAAATTTTATGCCCCGAATTAGTAAGTTAAGTCAGGTAACACCTCGTGCTCGACTCCGACGACGGCTCGGGTAAGGGGTGTTACACTTTACAAGTCCTCGAGCTTTGAAAACGGGGAAAAAGAGAGGGGTAAGAATTTATATGCTTAGTAAGATCGAATAACTGGAAAGTAAACTTATCGATTATTTAGCATACATCCGTATTAGATAATGAAACCAACGAATATGAAAATGGTTTCCCTATCACATGCACTCAATCAATGAGTTAGTCACATAACAAATTACCATGTAACTTATCTTAGATGAGCTCATCATTCAACATGTCATTTATACATATACTTCATTTTAGTCCCGTTGAGTTTCTAGGAAATCTCAATGGATTATCCAATCACCGTCAATTCATACGAATGATCATTTCAGTATGCACTCCCGCGAACCTCACATCTTACGGCGGGATTACCAGTCCAGGCGAAATCCCCCATAATATAAACCCATAAAGTGATGTCGGGATTGCCAGTCTAGGCTAAATCCCTTATAATGATAAACACCCTTAATGAGCTCGGATCTGAATTACCAGCCCAGGCTAAATTTAGACCCTAATCGGATTACCTATCCAGGCTAAATCCATAATGCACACATATTCTTTGAGAGGCTCGATCACTCAAGGAACACCCGTTCGGGCTAGATCCTTTCTATATTCGAGATCAACAGATTACCCGTCCAGGCTAAATCCTTTCTGCAACACATGCAGGATCTCAATTCACATGTCAATCATGGTTTCTACATCGAATTCCCTTTTTAACCTCAACCGAGACATTATCCATTGAATCATTATTAAAGATGTATTCCATGCATTTTCATGCCATCAACAATGAAATTATCATACATTCATACATCATACAATTATGCATATTATGAGTTTACTTTAAGTTATCCGAACATACTTGGTACTCGTTTCGGTATTGTGTTTCGGTTATTCCGAAACCTTTTGTTTTCCTCAGTCGACCTCTAAAATTTGTTCCTCGGGGTCTATAACAATAAAATTAAACCATTAACAACGTACATTGTACTATATGAGCTTAAATTTCACCCTCGGTCCAAATGACCATTTTGCCCCTAACATTTCATATTTTTACGATTTAGTCCCTAGGCTAGTATAATGAAACACATGCAATTTCTATCATACCCAAGCCTAGCCGAACACTTTTCCCTCTTATGGCAGCCCCCATTTTTCATTATTTTCACATTTCTACCACATATTTAATAACTTTTGCAAAAAGGTCCCTTTAGGGGTTTTTCACGAAAATCACCTAGGAAAAGATGTTTAACACACCTCCAACTTTCATACCCCTCCATAAATCATCAAAATACAAGTAACTCATGCATGGGTAAATTTTTAAACATGAACCCTAGCATGAAATATGGGTAGAATGGAGAGAGTACGCTATTGGAAAAATTCAAAGAACATTAAAAACCGGGCTTGGGTGCACTTACTATTGAGCTTGAAAATGTTGAAAACCCTAGCTATGGAATCCCTTGATTTTTTGGCAGCATGGAGAAGAAAATGAGCTGATTTTGGTTCATTTTTCCCATTTTATTCCATTAAAATGCCAAATGACCAAAATGCCCTTAAGCCCTTTCTTTAAAATTTCATCCATGCAAGCCCATTTTTGTCCAAAAACTTAGAAATTGGACAAATTGTTCTCTAAGACCTTATAATTTATAATCTAAATCAACTTCATACAAATTTCTTCTAGAAGCCAAGTTTTGCAATTTATTCAATTTAGTCCCTAATTTCCAATTGGACACCTTACTCAAAGAATTTCTTCATGAATTCTTAACACATGCATATTCTCATATTCTAGACCTCATAATAATCATAAAATAAATATTTTGATGTCAGATCTGTGATCCCGAAACCACTATTCTGACTAGGCCCTATTTCCAGATGTTACAAAAGCAGTCTTGGCACATCTGAATCTTTTACCCATAGTTGATAGTAACCAGAATGGAGATCAATCTTTGAAAATACAGTGGCACATTTTAACTGGTCAAACAAGTCATCAATTCGAGGCAATGGGTACTTTTTCTTTATTGTAACTTTATTGAGCTGCCTATAATCAATGCACAACCTCAACGATCCATCTTTCTTCTTTACTAATAGAATTGGCGTACCCCAAGGTTAGAAACTAGGTCGAGCAAAACCTCTATCAATCAACTCTTGCAACTATACTTTTAGCTCTTTCAATTCAGTAGGAGCCATTCTGTAAGGTGTTATAGATATAGGTGTTGTACCCGGGACAAGATCTATAGAGAATTTCACTTCTTTATCCGGTGGTAAACCAGGTAATTCTTCTGGGAATACATCAGGAAATTCACATACAACCGACACTGTTTGAATTTTTGACTCAGATACTTTAGTATCCAACACATATGCAAGGTAAGCATTATAGCCCTTTCGGACATATTTCTGTACTGATATTGCTGAAATCAC
Organism: Gossypium longicalyx; assembly: GCA_025698465.1. Taxonomy (NCBI): domain Eukaryota; kingdom Viridiplantae; phylum Streptophyta; class Magnoliopsida; order Malvales; family Malvaceae; genus Gossypium; species Gossypium longicalyx. Next base: position 39,805,013 of record CM046998.1, on the reverse strand, counting down.
ATTAGGTAATCCATCCAGTTTATCGGATTCGACATGAAGTAATTTACCACTCTCACATTTCAATACAATATATTTCTATTTACAATTCACCACTGCATCATATTGGGTTAACCAATCTATTCCTAAGATCAAATCAAATTCATCAAATGGCAATAACATCAAGTTAGCCAGAAAGCAATAACCTTTTACCATCAACGGACAGTTTTTACAAACTTTATCCACCATAACACACTATCCCAGCGGCTTTGAAACTTTAACCACAAATTCAGTGAATTCAACAGGTAAATTTTTTAACAGTCACTAAGTTTGTGCATATGTATGAATGTGTGGAACCAGGATCAATCAAAGTAGTAATATCAATATCAAGTAGAGAAAATGTACAAGTAATGACGTCTGGTGCAGAGGCATCCTCTCTAGTACGAATAGCATATGTTCTTGTAGGTGCTCGTGCCTCAGTATCCTTGGTAGTACCTTGACAACCATTAACATTACCAGGGTAATGGGGTGGTCTACCTCTCGAAATAGGATTATTAGGCTTTAGAGCTGGTTCTATCTCTTTTTCAACTCTTTCTAGACAATCTCTAAGAAAATGGTCAAGTGAACCACATCCAAAACAAACTCGACTTCTAGACCGACATTCCCTATGATGAAATTTGTTATAATGTTTGCATTTCGGTTTGGGATTACCGACACTACCCACACTGGTCACAGATGGAGATGAAGACATCGGGTTAGAACATTGAGAGCCACGCTCTCTTCTAAAATACCTCTTTAATTTCTTAGAAGCAAATGATTGTGCCTTACTCACAGTTCTTTTTCCATAAACATGAGCCTCTCTTTTAGCTTGTTTCTTCTCTTTACTTAATTCTTTAGCTTTGTGTACTGGATCGACTAACACTGTAAATTCTCTTATTTCGAGAATTTCCTTTAATAACTTGATTTCTTCATTTAAACCCTCTTCAAAGTGTTTACACATCTCAGCCTCGGTTAGAACCCATTCTCTAGCATATTTGCTCAGCCGAACAAATTCTCGTTCATATTCAGACACGGTCATATTCCTTTGTTTAAGCTCTAAAAATTCTTTCTTTTTCTGATCCATGAATCTCTGACTAACATATTTCTTTATGAATTCAGCTTGGAAGAATTCCCATGTAGCGTTCTCTCTTGGTACAACTGAAGTTATGGTATTCCACCAATGATAAGTTGTATCCTTCAGTAGGGATACTGTACATTTCAGACATTCGGCACGTGTACAAGTTAATTCATCAAAAACCTGGATAGTATTTTCTAACCAAAACTCAGCCCTTTTCGGATCATCATCTACAGTAGCTCTAAATTCTTCCACCTCATGTCTACGGATTTTATCTATCGGAGGCTTACCAATTCTATCAGGTTCAGCACCCTGTGGTACCTCAAGAACTAGTTGGAAAGCAGGTGGGGAAGGTCATTGTAAAGTAGAGTTTATTTTCAGTGTAACATCCCTTACTAGTATCCGACGCCGGGACAAGGTTCGAGGCGTTACCGGACTTAAAAATAAATATTCATACCAAATCGGGTAATAAATACGCGTCCAATTTAAAACCATTCATACATATGCATATCGTCCCTTATCCGAGCCTACGAGGCCCAACACATACGTTGGGAGTGGATCAGGACTAAACCGAGAACTTTCAAAATTTTTACAACATTTAGAAAATTATCATGCTTTAGAGGGTTGCAAGCCCATATGGGTAGGCTGTGTTGTCCCACATGCTCGTGTGGCTTGGGACACACCCGTGTCCTTAGCCCATGTAACTCTCTGTTTATGAAGTCATTAACAAATTAGGGTCATACGACCAAGTCACATGCCCATGTGCTAGGCCGTGTGGCGAATTTAATGTAACATCCCGAATTAGTACCTAGTCAGAACAGTGGTTTCGAGACCATGAATCCGACGTAATAAAATTCATTTTTATTATATTTTTATGGTCTACAATTCTATGGAATTGTTTTGTGAAAATTTTGTCTGGAAATTTTGACGTTTGGGCACTCAATTTAGTTATAAGGACTAAATCGTAAAAAGTACAAAAGTTGAGTTCTACATGCTAGAGGTGTCCAATTGTTATGAAATTTTAAATTGGAGGTCTTTAAATGGTAATTATACCATTTTTTAATTTTTTTGGACAAAAATGGACATGAAATGGGTGAAATAGAATATTTTTAAGTTAAGGGCATTTTGATCATATAGTAATGAAAAAGAATTAAAAACAAAATTAAAAGCCAATTTTTGTCCATCTTCAACCCCATGGTAGAAACTTGCATGGAGAAGACATAGCTAGGGTTTTTCAAGCTTCCAAGCTCGATTGTAAATCCATTCTAGCCCCGTTTTTAATGATTTTTACGTTTTTGAAATCTTCATAACATGATCTACCTATTTCTACCATTTATTTGAGTTTATTTGAAGGTCTATGGTTTGACCCATGTTATAAATTTGTGCATTTTGATGTTTAAAAGTAGATTATGCATGTTTATGGTTGGAGAAATGACTTTTACTAAGTAGTTTTCGGTGAAAATGCTAAAAATGACTAAATTGTAAAAGTTATAAAATTTATCATAAAAGTGTGATTTAGTGAAAATTGTGGGCTGTTATAGTTATTAAAACGATTCGGCTAGGCTTAAGGTGCAAAAAAATTGAATAAAAATCATTTTACGAGCCTAAGGGCAAAAGTATAAATATGACAAAGTTTAGGGGTAAAAATTCAAATTTGTAAAAGTATGATTTTTGGGTCAATTTGAATAATTCGAATAATAAATGAGCTATATATGAAATGTTAGATCAAGAAAATCGAGATTCGGGACTAAATCTGGAAAGTTTGAGATTATGGACTAAATTGGAATAGTTGGCTGTAATTGCATTTAAGGTAAGTTCATGTGATTAAATAAGCATGATACTCATGTTATTGTTGTTACACTTGAAATCTATTTTGCTATGGTTGTATTGATTTATATGCTAATGATCTTGTGTATGGGAACGTGATGTACCCAGGAAGTAATTGATAGCTCAAATGTCGATAACATGTGATGGGATGATTGAATATAATGGAAATTTGATGGAACATGATATTTCTTTGAAACGAGTAAGTTTGTATGTAAATAATATATCATTTTTACTTATGTTATAATATTTTGTTATTATATGAGATATGGTTGTATATTTAATGATCACTTGATATAAATTATGAATTGAAGTTGATTATGGATGAATTGGTAAAATGTCTAAAAGTGAGGAATTTCTCGGTTGGACCTTTGGAATAGAAAAGATATGAATGATCCATTGTGAGAACACATGTATAGTACTATGTGCAGGCTACTATGTGTTTAAGATGGTTTTAGGTCACGTGTGTAGTACTAAGTGCAGGCTACTACGTGTACCATATGGTTAGGTCGCATGAGTAGTACTAAGTGCAGGCTACTATGCATACCCGATAGCTTCAATCACATGTGTGGTACTAAGTGCAGGCCACAATGTGTAAGAGACAGTTTTGGTCACAGATGTAGTACTAAGTTTAACAACCCGATTTTAGGGTAGTCGAAATAGTGGTCTCGAGACTACAAATCCTAAGTTGGAGAAATTATTTTATTTTTATTTTTATTCTGGAGTCATAGCATGTTTATATTAGTACATGAAAAATTAGGTGAATTAATTTTGACGTTTATGAGCCCAATTGCGAAAAAGAACTAAATCGCATAAAGTGCAAAAGTCTTAAATTGATAGCTAAGGGTGCCAAATTTCCATGTATCATAAATTGGGGGTTTTTTAAAGTGAAATTGGGCCATTAATTAGATGATGGGGGACCATAGTAGATGGAAATGTTGAAAAGTCAACATTAAGTGAAATTTGATGACATAAGGTGTAATATAATAATACCTAAGCCTAGCTATCATCTTTTTTCTTTCATTCTCTCTTCATTCCACCGATTTTTTAGCCATGGTTAAGGGTTTTAAGCTTTAAAAATTGCAGCAACTTATTCCTCTCACAATTAAGTGATTTTAATGAGTTTTCTTGAAGATTTTTACATTTTTGAGACCCTTGAAGCAAGAGCTTTCAAATTAGGATACTATTTTGCAAAATGATTAAGAGTCTAGGGTTTTTCCATGAGAGGATTTGGGATGGTTTCTGAGTTTCAAGGAAGAAAATGAGTCTTAGGTGTCTTATAAACAACTTTTGTGAAAGGTGTTAGCATGAAAACACCTAAAGGTACTATTTTGCACAAGTTATAAAATAATTGATAAATGTGTGAGATAGAGAGAATTTGGGGTTGCTATAAGAGTAAAAAGAGTTCAGCTAGGCTTAAGATACGAAGAAATTCTATAAAAAATCAATTTTCGAGCATAGGGGTAAAATAGTCATTTTGCCAAAGTCTAGGGGCAAAATGGTCATTTTACCGAAGATGTGAATTTTAATTGCTTAATATTATTTAGCGATTAAATGAGTGCGTTTTGCTATTTTAGATCAAGAATTGCCAAATCCAAACTTAGAATGGGGGAAAGCCAAGCAAAATTCACTAAACCAACTAGTCGCCACATTTTGTAATCCAAGGTAAGTTGTATGTAAATAATACAACTAAATTGCTAATGTAGGTATTGAATTAATATAGCATGAATTGCTTGATTGTAGAATTGAGAAGTTATGATGATAATAGAGATAGTAGAGTTCCTGTTTGAACCTAGGAAATAAATCGGATATTCATACCATGACATATGGGTTATTGTTGGCTAGTGTAAGACATGTCTGGGACATGCATCGGCCACATTATGAGAGCCACTGTAAGACCATGTCTGGGACATGGCTTCGGCATTGAGACGAAAGCTAGTGTAAGACGTGTCTGGGACATGCATCGGCCTCTAGACGTAAGCCAGTGTAAGACATGTCTGGGACATGCATCAGCTACAAGATAATAGTTAGTGTAAGACCATGTCTGGGACATGGCATCGACTTGAGATATTAGCCATTGTAAGACCGTGTTAGAGACATGGCATCGGCACCTTACCCATGTTTGAGGCTTAATGAATATCCGGTAGTGTTCCAAATGGTTCAACGGTGAACATTATATTCTTAAGCTAATGAGGAAAGTATAACCGTGTTGTGAGTGGTACAGGTACATAATTGGTACGTATGAGATATGAGCTCATTGTATAATATGTGACTTGTATGGATGGTAACGAGTAAGTTATGCTTATGCCTACCTTGGTATTATGAGCATGCGGATTATTAATAAATTGTTGTTGTTGTATACTTACTTATATGCAACTTACTAAGCTTTTATGCTTACTCCCTCTTCCTTTCCATTTCCTTTCAGTGTCGCCTAACTAGCTCAAGGATCACCAGAAATCAGAGATATCGACCACACTATCTACCAAAGCTTTCAGTATAGTTGGCTTTATATTTTTTAATATGGCATGTATAGGACTTAAACTTTATTATTTTGTGCCTTTGAGAATTGGCCAAATGTGTTGGCTTGGGTTGGAAACCCTTCAATTTGTATAAAGCTTTGAATGATGGCTAATATTCATTTTGAATTTGTAAAAGATACATCATCATGGTTGAATGCATGTCTATTGTGGCTGATTTGATTATAGAAATTGTGCTGGTTTTGGTATTGGTTGGAATTTGTATGAAAGTAGGTATGTAAGGGTGGCAATGAGGCTTGGTAGATAGCCTTATATTGCCCACACAAGTAGAAACACGGGCGTATGTCTAGGCCATGTGTGGCACACGGTCTGGCCCATGGGCGTGTAGTCTGGCCGTGTGTCCTCTGCACGTAAAAATTTCAAGTCAGTATGCATGGTAATAAACACACGGGGCAAAGACACAGCTATGTGTCTCCGTCATGTGAAGGACACGGCCTAGCACACGGGTGCGTGCCTTGGCCGTGTGCCATGGCTGTGTGACATTTTAAGTATGCTGACGTCAAAAACATAATGTCCATGTTTTCACACATGGGCTAAGACACGGGTGTGTTGTGGCTGTGTGAGGGACACGGGCCATTGACACAGGTGTGTGTCTGGACATCTGAAAACCCCTGTAGGTATGAATTAGAAATTAATTCTACACGGGTATGGGACACGGGAGCTTAGGGCTTGTGAGCCACATGGGCTATCAGCACGACCATGTCAAAATGGTCACATGGGCGTCTGCCCTATTTCAGAGGCAAATTTCTTAAGGTTGGTTTAAGGACCTGAGATGGTCCCGAATAGTTTTCAATGATCGATTTGGGGCTCGTAGGCCCATAATAAGAAGTTTTCAGTAGAAATTGAAAATGTTTTAATTTGGATCGAGTCTCGGTGACTTAAGATTGGCTGTATGCATAAGATCAAGTTAGGTAATGCCTTGTACTCTGCCCTGGTGTGGGTTACGGGTATAGGGTGTTACATTTAGTGGTATCACAGCTATGGTTTAGTCAGTTCTAGGACTAACCTAGCGAGAGTACGAGTCTAGCTATACATGTCATAATTGTATGTTGATAGTGTGATGATTTCTAACGATTATAAATTATGTTTTTATATAGTAAATGGATCTTGATAGAGCCACGGCAGATGACGTGGAATGTAACAAGTCGGCCCTCGCTGAATGGACCGCGCCAGTTGAGAGTGAGCCCTTGACTATGTGCAAAGGCGAAGGGGCTAGAGAAGCCTACCTTCGTATGATGGACGCTTGGTACATGGAGTTTGTTCGTGCGAATCCGAACACTCCACCTTCCCCACCTTCTCCGATCCCTCAGTACGTCCCAGTAGCTCCGCAAGGTGCGGACATGTTTCGGAGGGAGACACCTCTAGTGGATAAGATTCGGAAACAAAGGGCTGAGGAATTTTGGGCTAACATAAATGATGACCCAGAAAGAGTAGAGTTTTGGTTGGAGAATACCATCAGGGTATTCAATGAACTATCGTGCACACCTAAAGAGTATGAAAAGTGTGTAGTGTCACTCCTACGAGATTCAGCGTATCAGTGGTGGAATACTCTCGTGTCTATTGTACTGAGAGAGATAGTTACATGGGAATTCTTCCAGGAGGAATTCCAGAAAAAGTATATTAGCCAAAGATTCATAGACCAAAAGAGGAAGGAATTCTTAGAGCTAAAGTAAGGCCGAATGTCTGTGACAGAATATGAACGTAAGTTTGTGAAGCTTAGCAAGTATACATGGGAGTGCGTATCTACAGAAGCCACCATGTGTAGGAGGTTTGAGGATAGCCTCAATGAAGATATCTGAGTGTTTGTTGGCATCTTTGAGTTGTGAGAATTTGTAGCACTTGTTAAGAGAGTCTGTAAGGCAGAAAAGCTGATAAAAGAAAGGAGGAAAGCGGCTTTTAAGTCGCGGGATTCAAAGAAAAGACAGATGGGGAAATCACATCAGTCCTCATCCAAAAGATCGAGAGAGTTCACTACCCGATCGAATGCTTCGGTGGGGTATTCAAAGAGGAGCAAGAACCGGCATAACACAACTTCTAAAGCCAAGACCACTTCGGTCGCAAGCGTCGGTAGCACTCGGCCAAATAGGCCAGAATGCTCGCAATGTTGTAGGCATCATTTTGGCGAGTGCCAATGGAATGAAAGGGGTTGTTTTAAGTGTAGATCATTGGAACACTTCATCCGTAATTATCTTGAATTGGATGAGAGAGAGAGAAAACAGGATGTGAAAGCGAGTAGTGCTCCTTTGAGGGGTAGACCACAAAAGAACCCCGAAAGTGGGGCTAGCAGTAGAGGCACACTAAGAGATACTGCGGTGAGGCCCGAGGGCAAAGCACCTGCAAGGAATTATGCTTCACGTGCTCGAGAAGAGGCCAAGTCTCTCGACGTGATCACAGGTACCATTTCTATCCATGAAATATCTGTTGTCGCTTTAATTGACCCAGGATCTACCCACTCTTATATTTTTTATGGAATTGATACCTCGTATGAGTATGCTAGTAGAGTCCACAGAGTTTGTAATAAAAGTGTCTAATCCCTTAGACAGATATGTGCTAGTGGACCAAGTATGTAGAAATTTCCCTTTGACAATTAGAGGTCATTGTTTTCTAGCTAACTTGATGTTATTGTCGTTTAATGAGTTTGATGTAATCCTTGGGATGGATTGGTTGACTGCTCATAGTTTTGTAGGGGACTGCGGGAAATAGATAATTGAGTTGAAATTTGAAGACGAGAATGTTCTTCGAGTTGGATCAGATGAGTAAGATAATCTGCCTGTAGTAATATCGTCTTTGACTACCGAGAAATATTTGAGGAAAGGATATAATGCTTATCTAGCTTTTGTGTTGAATATTAAAGCGTCTGAGTTAAAGATTGAATCGGTACCAGTGGTTTGTGAGTTTACAGACATGTTTCCGGAAGAATTACCAAGATTGCCTCCGGTGAGGGAAGTAGAGTTTGGAATTGATTTGGTCCCCGGTATGACACGCATCTCGATTGCTCCGTATATGATGGCTCCAACGAAGTTAAAAGATTTGAAAGTATAGCTGCAAGAGTTAATAGAAAAAGGTTTTGCGAGACCTAGTTATTCACCATGGGGCGTATCAGTATTGTTTGTTAAAAAGAAAGATGGGTCGATGAGGTTATGTATCGACTATAGACAGCTCAATAAAAGTAATAGTGAAGAACAAGTATCCTTTGCCAAGGATCAACGACCTGTTTGATCAGTTAAAGGAAGCCACTGTATTTTCCAAGATTGACCTGAGATCCGGATACTACCAGTTAAGAGTAAAAGAACAAGATGTGCTGAAGACTACGTTTCAGACAAGATACGAGCATTATGATTTCCTCGTCATGCCCTTTGGTTTGACTAATGCCCTGACGGTGTTTAAGGATTTGATGAACCGCGTTTTTCAACCGTATCTGGATAAGTTTGTCGTTGTCTTTATCGATGACATATTAGTTTATTCGCGTGATGGGAGCGAGCACGGGAAGAATTGGAAAGTTGCGTTGCAAACCTTGAGAGACAAGCAATTATATGCCAAGTTCAGTAAGAGTGAATTTTGGCTTAAGGAGGTTGGATTCCTAGGACACATTGTGTCGGAAGACAGGATCCGAGTTGACCTAAGCAAGATCTCGGCTATTGTAGAGTGGAAACCGTCGAGGAATTTGACTGAGATCCGAAGCTTTTTGGGTTTGGCCAGATATTATAGACAATTTGTAAATGGATTCTCTATGATAGCTACACCAATGACAAGACTGCTGCAAAAAGATGTCAAGTTCGAATGGTCAGAAAAGTGCCAGCAGAGTTTCGAGAAATTAAAGGCTTTATTGATCGAATCCCAATGTTGGTGCAACTGAAGTCGGACAAGGAGTTTGTGATATATAGTGATGCCTCATTGAATGATTTGGGGTGTGTGCTCACGCAGGGAGGCAAGGTTATAGCCTATGCCTCAAGATAATTAAAGCCACACGAGAGAAATTACCCGACCCATGACTTGGAACTACCGGCTATAGTGTTCGCGTTGAAGATTTGGAGACACCATTTTTACGATGAGAAATGTCGAGTATTCACCAATCACAAGAGCCTTATGTACTTGATGACTCAAAAGAAGTTGAACCTAAGGCAACGATGATGGTTAGAGCTAATAAAGGATTATGAGTTGATTATCGACTATCACCTGGGAAAGGCAAACGTCGTCGCCGATGCATTGAGTAGAAAGTCATTATTTGCATTGAGAGCAATGAATGCCATTTTGGCTTCGTCTAACGATGGTTCGGTCCTAGCAGAGTTGAGAGCTAGACCGATGTTTCTACAAGAGATTCGACAAGCTCAGAGTAACGACAACAATTCGCATGCCTAAAGAACTCAGTGTGAATTGGGCATTAAGATAGATTTTTGTATTGGTACCGATAGATGTCTAATGTTTAAAGATAGAGTTCGTGTACCCAAGAACAACGGGTTGATTCGGAAGATTTTAGATGAAGCACATAGTGGTTGTTTGTCTATCCACCCAGTAGTGTAAAAATGTACAACGACCTTAAGAAAATGTATTGGTAGTCGGGTCTAAAAAGAGACATTTCAGAGTTTGTGTCTAACTGCCTAGTGTGTCAGCAAGTGAAGGCTGAACACCAAGTACCTTCAGGTCTACTTCAGCCTATCATGGTCCCTGAGTGGAAGTGGGGTCGAATCACTATAGATTTTGTGACGGGTTTGTCGGTAACCTCGAAGAAAAAGGATGCTGTTTGGGTTGTTGTGGATAGGCTAACAAAGTCGGCACACTTCATACCAGTGCGTACCGACTACTCCTTTGAGAGATTAGCCGACTTGCACGTTTCTGAGATTGTGAGACTACATGTGGTGCCCATATCGATTATTTCAGATAGAGACCTGAGATTTACCTCTATGTTTTGGAAAAAGTTACAAGAGGCTTTGGGAACAAAGTTGAGTTTTAGCACAGCTTTCCATTCGTAAACTGATGGTCAAACAGAGAGAGAAATTCAGATATTAAAGGACATGTTACGGTGTTGTGTCCTTGAGTTCCAAGGCATTTGGGAAATGTATCTACCATTGGTTGAATTCGCCTATAATAACAGTTATCAGACAAGTCTAAAAATGGCGTCTTATGATGCTTTGTATGGGCAAAAGTGTCGAACTCCCTAATATTAGACTGAGCTTAGATAGGGTCAGATTCACGAGATCGATTTAGTCAAAAAGACTGAAAAGAAAGTTAGAGTGATTCGTGACTACTTGAAGGCCGCCTCGGATAGACAGAAATCTTATGTGGACTTGAAACGAAAGGAAATTGAATTTCAAGTCAGTGATAAGGTATTTTTAAAAGTGTCCCCGTGAAGGAAAGTCCTCAGATTTGGTAGAAGAGGTAAATTGAGTCCTCGTTTCATAGGGCCTTATGAGATTATCGAAAGAGTAGGACTGGTTGCCTATCGATTGGCTTTATCACCAGAGTTGGAAAAGATTCATGATGTGTTTCAAGTGTCCATGTTACGTCAATATAGATCAGACCCTTCGCATGTGATTATGCCGTCAGAAGTTGAGATTCATCCGGACATTACTTATGGTGAAGAGCCGGTCAAGATTTTAGCCCGGGAAGTCAAATAATTGAGAAATAAGATTATAGCACTTGTGAAAGTTTTGTGGCATAGACATGGAGTCGAGGAAGCCACATGGGAACCCAAGGAGACTATGAGAGATCAGTACCCGAACTTATTCATCGGTAAGATTTTCGAGGATGAAAATCCCTAAGGGGGAGAAATATAACAGCCCGATTTTGGGGCTAGTCGGAATAGTGGTCTCAGGACCATAAATCTAAAGTTGGAGAAATTATTTTATTTTTATTTTGGAGTCATAGCATGTTTATATTAGTACATGAAAAATTTGGTGAGTTAATTTTGACGTTTATGAGCCCAATTGCGAAAAAAGACAAAATCGCATAAAGTGCAAAAGTCTTAAATTGATAGCTAGTGGTGCCAAATTGCCATGTATCATAAATTGCGGGTTTTTAAAGTGAAATTGGGCCATTAATTAGGTGATTGCAGGCCATAGTAGATGGAAATGTTGAAAAGTCAACATTAGGTGAAATTTGATGACATAAGGTGTAATATAATAAAACTTAAGTCCAGCTATCATCTTTTTTCTTTCATTCTCTCTTCATTCCATCGATTTGTTCAGTCATGGTTAAGGGTTTTGAGCTTTAAAAATTTCAGCAACTTATTCCCCTCACAAGTAAGTGATTTTAATGAGTTTTCTTGAAGATTTTTACATTTTTGGTACCCTTGAAGTATGAGCTTTTAAATGAGAGTACTATTTTGCAACATGATTAAGAGTCTAGGGTTTTTCCATTAAAGGATTTAGGATGTTTTCTGAGTTTCATGGAAGAAAATGAGTCTTGGGTGTCTTATAACCAACTTTTGTGAAAGGTGTTAGCATGAAAACACCTAAAGGGACTATTTTGCACAAGTTGTAAAATAATTGATAAATGTGTGAAATAGAGAGAATTTGGGGTTGCTATAAGAGTAAAAAGAGTTTATCTAGGCTTAAGATGCGAAGAAATTCGATAAAAATTGATTTTCGAGCATAGGGGTAAAATGGTCATTTTGCCAAAGTCTAGGGGCAAAATGGTCATTTTATTGAAGATGTGAATTTTTAATTGCTTAATTTTATTTAGTGATAAAATGAGTGCGTTTTGCTATTTTAGATCAAGAATTGCTAAATCCAAACTTAGATCAGGCAAAAATCAAGCAAAATTCACTAAACCGACTAGTCGCTACATTTTGTAATCCGAGGTAAGTTGTATGTAAATAATATAACTACATTGCTAATGTAGGTATTGAATTAATACAGCATTAATTGCTTGATTGTGGAATTGAGAAGGTATGATGATAATAGAGATAGTAGAGTTCCCGTTTGAACCTAGGAAATAAATCGGATATTCATGCCGTGACATATGGGTTATTGTTGGCTAGTGTAAGACATGTCTGGGATATGCATCGACCATATTATGAGAGCCAGTGTAAGACCATGTCTGGGACATGGCTTCGGCATTGAGACAAGAGCTAGTGTAAGACATGTCTAGGACATGCATCAGCCTCGAGACGTAAGCCAGTGTAAGACATGTCTGGGATATGCATTGGCTACGAGATAATAGTCAGTGTAAGACCATGTCTGGAACATGGCATCGAATTGAGATATAAGCCAGTGTAAGACTATTTCTAGGACATGGCATCGGCACCTTAGCCACGTTTGAGACTGAATTAACATCCGGTAGTGTTCCAAATGGTTCAACGGTGAACGTTATATCCTTAAGCTAAAGAGGAAAGTATAACAGTGTTGTGAGTGGTATAGGTACTTAATTGGTACGTATGAGATATGAGCTCATTGTATTATATGTGACTTGTATGGATGGTAATGAGTAAGTTATGCTTATGCCTACCTTGGTATTATGAGCATGTGGATTATTGATAAATTGTTGTTGTTGTATACATACGTATATGCAACTTACTAAGCTTTTATGCTTACACCCTTTTCCTTTCCATTTCCTTTCAGTGTCGCCTAACTAGTTCAAGGATCACCAGAAGTCAGAGATGTCGACCACACTATCAACCGAAGCTTTCGGTATAGTTGGATTTATATTTTTGAATATGGCATGTATAGGACTTAGACTTTATTATTTTGTGTCTTTGAGAATTGGCCAAATGTGTTGGCTTGGGTTGGAAACCCTTTAATTTGTATTAAGCTTTGAATGATGGCTAATAGTCATTTTAAATTTGTAAAAGATGCATTATCATGGTTGAATGCATGTCTATTGTGGCTGATTTGATTATAGATATTATGCTCGTTTTGGTACTGGTTGGCATTTGTATGAAAATAGGTATGTAAGGGTGGCAATGAGGCTTGGTAGATAACCTTATATTGTCTACACGGGTAGACACATGGGCTTGTGTCTAGGCCGTGTGTGACACACAGTCTGCCCCATGGGCATGTAGTCCGGTCGTGCGTCCCCTACACGTAAAAATTTCAAGTCAGTATGCATGGTAATAAACACTCAGGTAGAGACACGACCCAGTACATGGGCATGTACCTTGGCCGTGTGACATTTTGAGTATGATGACGTCAAAAATAGAATGTCCATGTTTTCGCAAACGGGCTAGGACATGGGCGTGTCATGGCCGTGTGAGGAACACAGGCCATTGACACGGGCGTGTGTCTAGCCGTGTGTAAAGCCTTGTACGTATGAATTAAAAATTAATTCTACACAGGTGTGGGACATGGGCGTGTCCCAGAGTGCTTAGGCCGTGTAAGCCACACGGGCTATCAGCACGACCATGTCGAAATGGTCACACGGGCGTGTGCCCTATTTCAAAGGCCAATTTCTTAAGGTTGGTTTAAGGACCTGTGATGGTCCCGAATAGTTTTTAACGATTGATTTGGGGCTCATAGGCCCATAATAAGAAGTTTTAAGTAGAAATTGAAAAAAATTTAATTTGGACCAAGTCTCGGTGACTTGAGATTGGTTGTATGCATGAGATCAAGTTAGGTAATGCCTTGTACTCCATCTCGGTGTGGGTTACGGGTATAGGGTGTTACACTAAGTACAGGCTTCTATGTGCACCAAATAGCTTCGGTTACAAGGGTGGTAATATGTGCAAGCCACTGTGTATTTGTTATTATTCCGATGAGTTCAATGAGAAATTGACTAAGTGAAACTACATGTGATCATGTAATGACTAGTGTAATTGAATATGACTATGTGATTAGTAAGTGCAGGTATATGTGTGTGAAAATTTATGAGCAATGTGCTCGATAGTTGAGCGAACTTTCGGTATGATGGAATAGAGTAAGTGAGATTATGTAAGAGTGAAATTTGTAATAAAACAGTTTTGGACAACAACAGTTGTGTGACTTTGAACAATCACCAAAACTGGTGGAAATCGAATTAGAAGTTGAATAAGATATGAAATAAAAGCTTATTGAGCCAATTTTCACATAAAAGAAACAGTGAAAGTAAAATAATTTTTTATTCTGTAATATTTGTATTTTTATGCCACAGGGTTAGAATGATTTTGGAATCCCCTATTTTGACTTGTAAAAATAATTAAAAATTGTAAAAATATAATTATGGGTTATAATTTATATGCTTAAAATAATTAATGGGTCTATTTTCGAGAGAAACAAACAGGAACATTATCCAAATCTTGTATAAAGAGATAATTAATTTTTAGTGCAGAGGGGTTGGAAGTGTCAGACAGCAAAATAGGGTAGAATTTAAAGAATAAACTGTACTTATTGGCTAATCCAAAAATTTTGAAAATTTTATGATAAGCAGATACATGGGTCTAGTTTCAAGGAAAATTAGAGGATTGTGATTAGGAGTTTCATAGCTCAAGTTATAGGTAACTGAGTCACTATGACTCGAGTAAATAGCTTAACTTGAATATAAGTAAAAGTGCAATTATGATTATTTTACCTTGGAATCATGTTGTAAGAATTGATGGAATCATGTTTATAAATTGCTTATTATTTTCATATTGACTTACTAAGCTATATAGCTTAACCCCTCCTTTTCATTTCTTTAGTATTGCCAGGTTAGCTCGGGGTTGGAGATCGTCGGAGGTAGCATCACACCATCAAGCTATCAATAGGGGATATCGCTAAGTCTTAAGCATCTTCAAGTGAGTAGCATGTATAGGATCTTAGTTATTGATATGTATTCTTATGATTTAGCCAAATGTATTGGCTTATATTGATCCATTGTATATAGCCATGAGATATGGCTTATAATGTTTTGGTTTGTAAGCCTAATTATCCTTGCAACGTGTTGTTGCTTTGTGATATGACTATAATTGTCTGCCATGAATGAATAGTAAATAACATATGTGCATGAGAATGCCTTAGGACCATTCGGGATGGTCATGGCTATGGAATAAAGATGTAAATTTTCATTAAGTTGATAATGATTGAACATGGACATTTGTTGAATAAGTAGAGATTAATTATTGGGTAATATGTTATGGTTGATTGTTAATTATTGGGTAATATGTTATGGTTGATTGTTAAAACTGTCCTTTAATGAGGCATGTTAAATCATTAAAATGATGCTATGATATATGTCTTTAAATTATTTAAGTATGTGAAAGATTAAGGCAACAAAAAGGCTTGAAAAATAGTCTAAGTGTTGACCACATGGGTAGAGACACGACCGTGTGTCTCAACCGTGTGGAGAACACGGCCTTAGCACACGGGCGCGAGACTTGGCCATGTGGCCCTAAATGTTTGCTAACAACATAAACAGAGAGTTACACGGGCTAAGGACACGGGCGTGTGAGACCACCCGGCCTACCCACACGGGCTTGTGACTCTCCAAACATGAAAATTTTCTAAGTGTTGTAAAAATGTTCGTGTGTGACAACCCGAATTAGGGCCTAATCGGAATAGTGGTTTCGTGACCACAAATCCGAGATAGAAATAATTATTTTATAATTATTTTGAGGTTATGATATGATTGCATGATTGTGTGAAAATTTTATGAAGAAATTCCATGCATAAAATGCTTAATTTGAAGTTAGGGGCTAAATCGAATAAGCTGCAAAACTTGCATTCTAGAAGTTTTTAGTATGAAATTGCTTTGAAATATTAATTAAGAGGTCTTAAATAGCAATTTGACCAATTTCTAAAATTTTGGACAAAAATGGGCTTGTACATGAAAATTTTCAAAGAAAGGCATTAAGGGCATTTTGGTCATTTGTATATTAAATGAAATAAAATGGGAAAAATAACACAAAATTGGTTATCATCTTCATTAGTTGCTGCCGAAAATTGCTCTCCTCCATAGCTAGGGTTTCTTCAACTTTGAAGCTCCATAGTAAGTGATTTCAAGCCCTGCTTTTAATGTTCTTTACGTTTTTGGATTCCCTGTGAGCTCGATTAAGCTTATGCTAACAATAATTCAACCTAGGGTTCATATTTGGAAAAATACCCATAGGTGAAATTTGTGTATTTTGATGTTTTATGATAGAATATGAGGTTTTAAATTATGTTAGACAACTTGTGCTACTCGGTTTTAAGTGAAAACGAGTAAAAAGCAGCATAATCGGTAAAAATACCTATTGTTCACAACTATGTGTTAGAGTGAGAATTTGATGTGGTCATAGAAGATAAAAATGTTCAGCATGTCATAAAACATAAGAATAAGGGCTGAAATTAAATTTCCGAGCCTAGGGGCAAAATTGTAATTTTGTAAAAGTTAGGGGCAAAAATGTAATTTTTCTATAATGTGATCTTTGGATTAAAATAAATAGTATGAGTGCTAAATGAGCTAAATGTGTTGTTATAGATCAAGAAAGGCGTGGAATTGACCTCGAGCGAGGGAAGGAAAAAGTTTTGGACTAATTCACAAAATTTCCACATTTTGCACCGAGGTAAGTTTGTATGTAAATATTATATTATTTTCATTTACATTCCTATATATTTCAGCCTATTATATGAATATACTAGCTGATGTTAAAATATAAATCGACTATTGGGAGAATAAAAATAAATAATAGAGAGGAATCCCGATTGAACATTCGGAGAGATCGAATAAAATAGAGGAGCGTAGCTAGGTCACATGTATGATGCTTTGAGTGCACATCATGTGTACAAGAAAGCTACTGAAATACCATGTAGTAGCTAGGTCACATGTGTGATACGGGATGTATCCCATGTAGACAAGAGAGCTACGTGAGAGATAAATGTAGCTAGGTCACATGTGTGATACGGGATGTATCCCATGTAGACAAGAGAGCTACGTAATAAATAAATGTAGCTAGGTCGCATGTGTGATTCCAAGTGAAGGACACCATGTAGACAAGAAAGCTACGAGACAAATTGGCTAGGTCACATGAGTGGTATTAAGTGTTCACCATGTGTACAAGAGAGCCGAATTAAATGAAGTATGATGGTGGGGCTGTGTGTGCTAAAACCATTAAATATCGAGGATTGATCCGAATTGTTCAACGGGATGGTTTTGTGGTGACGTTGTGGTTATGGACCTATACTTATGATGAATGAATTGTGGTGAAAATGATTTGTGGCATATCTATATATGTAAGATAAAATGAGGGTAGCATAAAGAATGTGTGAAAGAGTGAAATTTGCATTAAAACTGTTTTGGACTTTAGCAGCAGATGATGTGATTTTGAAAAATCACCAAAAATAGGAGGAACATAATTAGAGGTTGAATGAGATGTGAAATTAAATTTTAATGAGTCTACTTTCATATAAAAGAATCAGAACAAGCAAAGGAATTTTATATTTTGAGATATTTACAATTGTGTGTGACTTGCTCAGGATGAATGTGTGATCCCCTGTTTCAACTTTGAAAAATCATTAAAAATTGTACAAAGCAAATTAAGAAATATAGTTTACATACCTAAATTCCTTATTGAGTCTAGTTTTAAATGAAACAAATTTCAGGGTTATTTGAATTGTGTACTTAGAGAAATTCAATTCGTAGTGAACAGAGGTCAGACTAGTCGAGCTGTGTAACAGGGGAAGCTTTAACTAATAAACTGTACTAATCGGCTGAACCAAAAATTCTAGAAAAAAATTAGCAAAGAGATTTATGAGTCTAGATTCAGGGAAATTTTACGGATTTGAATTTCGAGTTTTTCAACTCGAGTTATGATTTATTTAGTGAATATGATGCAGGGGGGGACAGCTTGATCAAATTGGGACAAACAATAAAAGTATAAAAATATTTTATAATTGAGTTATGTTGTAAACATGTTAGATTTCTTATTTGTTATTTATATACTTACTTACTAAGCTATATGCTTATCTTCTTTTCTTTTCTTTTTTTTTTCTTGTCTTATAGAGTTACTAAGCCGAGTTGGGAATTGAAGATCGTCGGAGACCCATCCACGCTATCAATACTTTTTGGTACATTGTGAACACTATTTTGAAATATGGCATGTATAGCGAGACTTGGTTATTTTTTTACGTGTCATAAATGTCTAGGTTTAAATTACTACTTATAGTATCAAGCTAATCATTTTGTATGAAACTTTTGGAGTTAGTTTGTATTGTTAATAACAGATTGTTATAATGATCAAATTGCACGCTATATTTTTTGTTGGGTTTTATTTAATAGTATTTACCATGATTTGTTAATACCTGCGTACCTGTTCCGCTACGGATATGGGTAAGGGTGTTACATTTAGTGGTATCGAGCTATGGTTTAGTCGGTTCTCGGACTAATAAAGTGTGTGTAAAAGTCTAGCTATACATGCCATAAAAATATTGTGATAGTGTGGTGACTCCTGACTATTCTAAATTGTGTTTTGTTTTAATATAGTAATGGATCCTGAAGGAACTACGGCCGATGATGCTGCTAGTAATGCACCGGCTCCCGCACAAGGGACCGTACCTATGGAAAGTAGACCAGAGACGTTGAGACAGGGAGATGAGGCTCGGGATGCCTTTCTCCAAAGGATGAACAATTGGTATACTGAATTTATTCGAGCAAATCCAAATACTCAACCTCCTCCACCCCCTCCTATACCTCAGATGATTCCTGTAGCTGCTCAAGATGTAAATTTGGTAAGGATGAACAAGCCTCCAGTTGACAAGATTCGAAAACAAGGGGCCGAAGAGTTTAGAGCAAAGATCGACGATGATCCTGAAAAAGCGGAATTCTGGCTTGAGAATTCTACCCGTGTATTTGATGAGCTCTCATGTACACCCGAAGAATGCTTAAAGTGTGCTGTATCACTTTTGAGAGATTCGGCCTACCATTGGTGGAAGACTTTGGTATCAGTGGTGCCAAAAGAAAAAGTTACTTGGGATTTCTTCCAGAAGAATTTAGAAAAAATACATAAGTCAACGATTTATGGATCAAAAACGGAAGGAGTTCCTTGAATTGAAGCAAGGCAAGATGTCCGTGGCGAGAATATGAACGCGAATTTGTGAGACTTAGCAAGTATGCCCGGGAATGTGTGTCAACCGAGGCCATTATGTGCGAAAGGTTTGAAGATGGGCTGAATGAGGACATTAAAGTGCTTGTAGGAATTTTGGAATTGAAAGAATTTGTTGTATTGGTTGATCGAGCTCTTAAAGTGAAGAATTGAACAAAGAAAAAGAAAAGCTGCTATTGAGGCTCGAGATGCCGAAAAAGACCGATAAGCAAGCCATTTCAATCTCAATCAAAGAGGTCCAAAGAGGCAAACCCTCGAATGACAGTTTCAATTGGGGAGTCACACAGAGATCGTGGTAGAGCGTATTCGGGGTCTAAAGCTCAAGCTACTTGGTGGCAAGTGTGGGTAATGTGCGACCTAGAAAGCCCGAGTGTCGACAATGTGGCCGGGAACATTATGGTGAGTGTTGTTGGGAACTGAGCGAGCTTGTTTGAGTGCGGTTCTCGCGAGCATTTTATTAGAGATTGTGCGAGAAAGTTAAGGAAGAAAGATTTGAGAATGCTAGACGAGAATACCACCGCTAGTAGAGGTAGACCACCGAGAAATACCGAGGGTGGGACTAGCGATAAAGCTGCGATGAAAGACTCGATGGCAAGATCGGAAGCTAGAGCACTGCTAGAGCTTATGCTATACGTGCCGAGAAGATGCATCATCTCCCGATGTCATTACTGGTACATTTTCTCTCTATGATACTATTGTTATTGCATTGATTGATCCTGGGTCCACTCATTCCTATATTTGCATGAATTTAGTATCTAATAAAAAGTTGCCTGTTGAGTTTACGAAGTTCACGATTAAAGTGTCGAACCCTTTAGGCCAATATGTGCTAGTTGACAAGGTTTGCAAGAATTGCCCATTAATGATTCAAGGTCACTTTTTTTCCGCCAATTTGATCTTTGTTACCATTTAATGAGTTTGATGTTATCTTGGGAATGGACTGGTTGACATTGTATGATGCTAAGGTAGATTGTAAACAAAAGACACTAGAGTTGAAATGTGAAAATGGAGAAATTTTGTGGGTTGAAACAGACGAATCAAATAAATTGCCTATGGTGATTTCGCATATGTCCGCATGTAAATATATGAGGAAAGGGTGTGAAGCTTATCGGCTTATGTAATGAATAATGAGTTGCCTCAATGAAGCTTGAATCGATCTGCCGATAGTTTGTGAGTTTCGGATGTATTTCCGGAGGAATTGCACAGGTTGCCTCGAACAGAGAGATAGAGTTTGCCATTGATTTGTTGCTTGGCATCGCACCGATCTCGATTGCTCCATATAGAATGGCTCAGATGAATTAAAAGAATTGAAGGCTCGATTGCGAGAATTAACAGATAAGGGATTTGTGAGACCGAGTTTCTCTCCCTGGGTGCTCTGTATTATTCGTAAAGAAGAAGGATGGTTCAATGAGACTTTGCATTGATTATCGTCACTCAATAAGGTGACTATAAAGAACAAGTACCCATTGCCGAGGATTGATGATTTATTTGATCGAGTTAAAAGGGGCTACAGATGTTTTCAAAGATTGATTTAAGGTCCGGTTACTACCGGTTGAGAGTTAAGGAGTCGATGTGTGCCGAAAACGCCTTTAGGACAAGGTACGGACATTATGAGTTTCTTGTAATGCCTTTCGGCTTAACAAATGCTCCAGCTATATTTATGGACTTAATGAATCGGATCTTTCGCCATATTTGGATAAGTTTGTAGTAGTATTCATAGATGACATTCTAATTTATTCTCGGGATGAGTTTGAACATGCCGAACACTTGAGAACCATATTGCGAGATCTTGAGAGAAAAGAAATTGTTTGCCAAGTTTAGTAAAAGTGAGTTACAACTTCGTGAAGTCGGATTTTTGGGACATATAGTCTCGGTGATGGTATTCGGTGGATCCAAGCAAGATTTCTGCGATCGTTGATTGAAACGCCAAAGAATGTATTTGAGGTTAGAAGCTTTTTAGGCTTAGCCGGATATTATAGACGTTTTGTTGAGGGATTTTCGATGATTGCCTCTCCTATGACTAAGTTGCTTCAAAAGAATGTTAAGTTTGAATGGACTGATGAATGTCAGCAGAGTTTTGAAAAGTTGAAAGCACGATTGACTGAAGCACCAATTTTAGTACAGCCCGAGCCAGGAAAAGAGTTCGTAATTTATAGTGATGCATCGTTGACAGGCCTTGGATGTGTGTTGATGCAAGAGGGTAAAGTGGTAGCTTATGCTTCGAGACAGTTAAAACCGCATGAAAAGAATTATCCTACACATGATTTGGAATTGGCCGCTATTGTCTTTGCTTTGAAGATTTGGCGACATTATTTGTACGGTGAAAAATGCCGAATTTTTACTGATCACAAAAGTTTGAAGTATTTGATGAATCAAAAGGATCTGAATCTGCGACAAATGAAGATGGCTTGAATTATTAAAGGATTATGATCTAGTGATTGATTATCATCCGGAAAAGCAAATATAGTTCTTGATGCTTTGAGCGAGAAAATTTCTTTTTACTTTGAGAACCATGAATATGGGATTAGCATTGTCTCGATGATGGGTCAATCTTAGCGAGAGATGAGAGCTAAACCGTTATTTCTCCAGATTGATTTGTGATGCTCAAAAGGATGATAATGAGTTGCGGACCAAAAGAACTCAATGCGAATCGAGTTACGACTCAGATTTTCGAGTTGGACCGGACGATTGTTTAATGTTTCGAGACGAGAATATGTGTGCGAAAAAAATAATGAATTGATTCGAGAAAATATTACAAGAGGCGCACAATGGTCGTTTATCGATTCACCACGTAGCACAAAAATGTATAAAGATTTAAAGAAGTTGTATTGGTGGCCGGTATAAAAAAGGGACATTTCTGAATTTGTAACCAAGTGTTTGGTCCATCAACAAGTAAAAGCCGAACATCAAGTGCCTTCGTGACTACTTCACCGGTAATGGTGCACGAGTGGAAATGGGACAAGATTACCATGGATTTTGTAACCGGTTTGCCTTTGACTCCTAAAAGGAAGGATCTTTATGCAGGTAGTGGTTGATAGATTAACAAAATCAGCCCACTTTATATCGATGCGTGCTGATTACTCACTTGATAAATTAGCCGAATTATATATTGCTGAAATTGTGAGGTTGCACGGGGTACCTATGTCTATAATATCGAGATAGAGATCCGAGATTTACCTCAAGATTTTGGAAAAAGTTACAAGAAGCTTTGGGTACAAAATTGAACTTTAGTACCGCGTTCCATCCACAAACAGATGGTCAATCGGAAAAGAGTAATCCAGTACTCGAAGATATGCTTAGATGCTGTGTTTTAGAATTTGGAGGTAGTTGGGAGAAATATCTATCTTTAATTGAGTTTGCCTACAATATGATTATCGATCAAGTATACAAATGGCACCGTCACGAAGCCTTGTATGGTCGTAAGTGTCGGACTCCTTTATATTGGACTGAACTCGGTGAGAAACAGATTCACGGAGTTGATCTAGTTAAAGAAACCAAGAGAAAGTAAAATTAATTCGGGATTGCTTGAAAGTCGCTTGAGGCCCGACAAAAGTCATATGCGAGACTTAAAAAGAAAAGAGATTGAATTTCAAGTGGGTGATAAAGTGTTCTTGAAAGTGTCACCATGGAAAAGATTACGAGATTTAGTCGAAAAGGCAAGTTGAGTCCGCGTTTTATTGGGCGTGCATTTAAAATTACCGAGAGAATTGGACCATGGCATATCGGTTGGCCTTACCGCAGAGTTAGAGAGAATTCATAACGTGTTTCACGTATCAATGTTCTGACGTTATCGTTCGATCCTTCACATGTGATCTCCCAACGAAAATTGAGATTCGATCGGATATGACCTATGAAGAGGAACCAATAAAGATTTTGGCTCGAGAAATTAAACAGTTAAGAAATAAAAGTATAGCCTTAGTGAAAGTATTGTGGCACAGACATGGAATAGAGGAAGCTACGTGGGAACTGAGGAGGCTATGAGGAAACAAAGATACCCAAACCTCTTTCTGGTAAGATTTTCTGGGACGAAAATCTCTAAAGGAAGAATTGTGACAACCCGAATTAGGGCCTAATCGGAATAGTGGTTTCGTGACCACAAATCCGAGATAGAAATAATTATTTTATAATTATTTTGAGGTTATGATATGATTGCATGATTGTGTGAAAATTTTATGAAGAAATTCCATGCATAAAATGCTTAATTTGAAGTTAGGGCTAAATCGAATAAGCTGCAAAACTTGCATTCTAGAAGTTTTTAGTATGAAATTGCTTTGAAATATTAATTAAGAGGTCTTAAATAGCAATTTGACCAATTTCTAAAATTTTGGACAAAAATGGGCTTGTACATGAAAATTTTCAAAGAAAGGCATTAAGGGCATTTTGGTCATTTGTATATTAAATGAAATAAAATGGGAAAAATAACACAAAATTGGTTATCATCTTCATTAGTTGCTGCCGAAAATTGCTCTCCTCCATAGCTAGGGTTTCTTCAACTTTGAAGCTCCATAGTAAGTGATTTCAAGCCCCGTTTTTAATATTCTTTACGTTTTTGGATTCCCAGCAGCTCGATTAAGCTTATGCTAACAATAATTCAACCTAGGGTTCATATTTGGAAAAATACCCATAGGTGAAATTTGTGTATTTTGATGTTTTATGATAGAATATGAGGTTTTAAATTATGTTAGACAACTTGTGCTACTCGGTTTTAAGTGAAAACGAGTAAAAGCAGCATAATCGGTAAAAATACCTATTGTTCACAACTATGTGTTAGAGTGAGAATTTGATGTGGTCATAGAAGATAAAAATGTTCAGCATGTCATAAAACATAAGAATAAGGGCTGAAATTAAATTTCCGAGCCTAGGGGAAAAATTGTAATTTTGTAAAAGTTAGGGGGCAAAAATGTAATTTTTCTATAATGTGATCTTTGGATTAAAATAAATAGTATGAGTGCTAAATGAGCTAAATGTGTTGTTATAGATCAAGAAAGGCGTGGAATTGACCTCGAACGAGGGAAGGAAAAAGTTTTGGACTAATTCACAAAATTTCCACATTTTGCACCGAGAGTAAGTTTGTATGTAAATATTATATTATTTTCATTTACATTCCTATATATTTCAGCCTATTATATGAATATACTAGCTGATGTTAAAATATAAATCGACTATTGGGAGAATAAAAATAAATAATAGAGAGGAATCCCGATTGAACATTCGGAGAGATCGAATAAAATAGAGGAGCGTAGCTAGGTCACATGTATGATGCTGAGTGCACATCATGTGTACAAGAAAGCTACTGAATACCATGTAGTAGCTAGGTCACATGTGTGATACGGGATGTATCCCATGTAGACAAGAGAGCTACGTAAGAGATAAATGTAGCTAGGTCACATGTGTGATACGGGATGTATCCCATGTAGACAAGAGAGCTACGTAATAAATAAATGTAGCTAGGTCGCATGTGTGATTCCAAGTGAAGGACACCATGTAGACAAGAAAGCTACTGAGACAAATTGGCTAGGTCACATGAGTGGTATTAAGTGTTCACCATGTGTACAAGAGAGCCGAATTAAATGAAGTATGATGGTGGGGGTGTGTGCTAAAACCATTAAATATCGAGGATTGATCCGAATTGTTCAACGGGATGGTTTTGTGGTGACGTTGTGGTTATGGACCTATACTTATGATGAATGAATTGTGGTGAAAATGATTTGTGGCATATCTATATATGTAAGATAAAATGAGGGTAGCATAAAGAATGTGTGAAAGAGTGAAATTTGCATTAAAACTGTTTTGGACGGTAGCAGTGATGTGATTTTGAAAAATCACCAAAAATAGGAGGAACATAATTAGAGGTTGAATGAGATGTGAAATTAAATTTTAATGAGTCTACTTTCATATAAAAGAATCAGAACAAGCAAAGGAATTTTATATTTTGAGATATTTACAATTGTGTGTGACTTGCTCAGGATGAATGTGTGATCCCCTGTTTCAACTTTGAAAAATCATTAAAAATTGTACAAAGCAAATTAAGAAATATAGTTTACATACCTAAATTCCTTATTGAGTCTAGTTTTAAATGAAACAAATTTCAGGGTTATTTGAATTGTGTACTTAGAGAAATTCAATTCGTAGTGAACAGAGGTCAGACTAGTCGAGCTGTGTAACAGGGGAAGCTTTAACTAATAAACTGTACTAATCGGCTGAACCAAAAATTCTAGAAAAAATTAGCAAAGAGATTTATGAGTCTAGATTCAGGAAATTTTACGGATTTGAATTTCGAGTTTTTCAACTCGAGTTATGATTTATTTAGTGAATATGATGCAGGGGACAGCTTGATCAAATTGGGACAAACAATAAAAGTATAAAAATATTTTATAATTGAGTTATATTGTAAACATGTTAGATTTCTTATTTGTTATTTATATACTTACTTACTAAGCTATATGCTTATCTTCTTTTCTTTTCTTTTTTTTTTTTCTTGTCTTATAGAGTTACTAAGCCAGATTGGGAATTGAAGATCGTTTGAGACCCATCCACGCTATCAATACTTTTTGGTACATTGTGAACACTATTTTGAAATATGGCATGTATAGCAGACTTGGTTATTTTTTTACGTGTCATAAATGTCTAGGTTTAAATTACTACTTATAGTATCAAGCTAATCATTTTGTATGAAACTTTTGGAGTTAGTTTGTATTGTTAATAACAGTTGTTATAATGATCAAATTGCACGCTATATTTTTGTTGGGTTTTATTTAATAGTATTTACCATGATTTGTTAATACCTCGTACCCTGTTCCGGCTACGGATATGGGTAAGGGGTGTTACATCGTGAGTTCTCGGTTTAGTCCCAAACCGCTTTTAATGCATGTTTAGAGCCTCAAAGGCTCGTGTATGGAATATTTTGCATGTGATCGAATGATTCTGATATGATTAAAATTTTATGGCCCAATTTTACATGTATGTGCATGTTTAAGTCCGATAATGCCTCATACCCTGTCCCAGCGTCAGACACGGGTAAGGGGTGTTACATTTAGTGGTATCAGAGCTATGATTTAGTCAGTTCTTAGACTAACCTAGCAAGAATAAGAGTCTAACTATACATGCCACCAATCTGTGATAGTGTGATGTCTCCCAAAGTGAATAAGAACCATCTCGTTTAGATAGAGGTACTCTCCAACCGAGCTACACCAACCATGTTAAATGTGATGCTAAGGTATTCCGGTAAAGTATAGTCATGATAAGCCTAGATTCAAAAAATTATGAATAATAGTTCATGATATATGTGATAACATGTGGAATGAAAGTTTATGTTACGATGAATGTTCATGCTTATTTGATGTTCATACAATGATGTACACTTGGCTTATTTGATTAAGTGGATGTGGTAAATAGAAATTCATAAAAGTATGAATAAAAGGTTCATAACAGCATGATATTAGCAAAATGTTACTGCCCCAATTGGATGTTGAATTTCGATGGATTACAATGATTTCTTGAAAAGGGATATAATGATGCAAAATGGGATTTAGCTCGGACGGGTAATCCAGAGTTGAACTCTCTCGAGTAAATGTGATGGAATTGATTTATCCCAGACAGGTAATCCATTGGCCTTATTATGTAAGGGATTTAGCTTGGACGGATCCTGAGACGAGCCTATCGAGAATATGTTTCAGTTAGAATTTAGTCTAGACTAGTAATTCTATTGTATGATACGTGATTCGAGAGAGTGTACCCGAAAGGTACTACTGGACATGAATTGACGAATGATTAATGTATATACCCTGAGTATACTACCTGGGAATCCATCGAAATTGCAATGTTCCAACAGGAGGCATCCTTGAAATATGGAAAAGTGAAATGAGAAAAAAGATTATGATGTAATGAGCCTACCTATGTTTAATCGATAATTCCATGATGTATATGATTGATTTACTTGAACGAATGAGTGTATTTGGGTAACATACCAAAAATATTGATGGAATAAATGTCCACGTATGCTTGTTTGAATAAGTATGACTAGCAAACTCTCATAGTCTAAGTAACTGCGCTAAATTGATTGAATTGAGTTATATGATTATAATGATATGCATATGTTGATGTGCTAGATGAGAGATTATGTAACACCCCTTACCCGTGTTCAACACCGAAACAGGGTACGAGGTATTACCGGAGCATAACACATACCATAACACATATGTTTTGAACAATATTAGCCAACTTCAATGGCTTTGTACAAAATGATTGATCAAACACTGTAACCAATATTTTAAACCTAGGCAATTATGACACGTAACAAAATAACTAAGCCTATTATACATGCCATAATTCAAAATATTTAGTTCAAATACCCTAAAGTATTGATAGTGCGGGCAGATCTTCACGATCTTCAACTCCTGAGCAAGCTGGACGACACTATAAGACAAAAGAGAGGAAAGAAAGTAAGCTTATAGTTTAATAAGTAAGTATATAAATAATAATTAAAGAATCTAATATATATATACAATAACTCAGGTATATCTACTTAAATTTTTCTATTCACACCACTTTGATTAAGCTGTCTCTCCTGCGTCATGTTCACTAAATAAATCATAACTTGAGTTACAAAACTTGAAATTCAAATCCGTAAATTTTTCCTAAAACTAGACTCATATTACTTCTTCCTAGTTTTTTTCTGGAATTTTTGGTCCAGCCAATTAGTACAGTTTATTAGTTAAAGTTTCCCCTGTTATATAGCTCAACTAATCTGACCTCTGTTCACTACGAATTGATTTTCTCCTAGTAAAAAAGTCAAATAGCCACTAAATTTGTTTCATTTCAAACTAGACTCAAAAAGGAATCTATGCATGTAAATTATATTTCTTAATTATTTTTTTACAATTTTTAATGATTTTTCAAAGTTAGAACAGGGGATCACATAGTCATTCTGAACAAGTCACACACAAATATAAATATCTCAAAATATAAAGTTCCTTTACTTGCTCTGTTTCTCTTATATGAGAATAGACTCACTAAGATTTAATTTAATATCTCATTCAGCCTCTAATTAAATTCCTACTATTTTTGGTGATTTTTTAAATTCACGTCACTGCGACTGTCCAAAAATAGTATTATTGCAAATTCACTCTTTTACACTTTCTTTGTATTAACCTCATTTTAACGTACATGTCACAATTTATTTTCACCACATTTCATACGTCACAAGTATAGGTCCATGATTAAAATGTCACTATAAAATCATCCCGTTGAACACTTCGGATCAATTCTCGATATTTGGTGGTTTCAGCACACAGCTCCATCCATCATCATTCCTATAATTCGGCTCTCTTGTACATATGGTGAACACTTAGTACCACCCATGTGACCTAGCCAATTTATCTCGTAGCTCTCTTGTCTACATGGTGTCCTTCACTTGGAATCACACATGCGACCTAGCTACATTATTCTCTCCCGTAGCTTTCTTGTCTACATGGGATACATCCCGTATCAAACATGTGACCTAGCTACTACATAGTATCTCGTAGCTCTCTTGTACACATTATGTGGACTCAGCACCATACATGTGACCTAGCTACGTTCCATCTATATTATTAAATCTTTCCGAATGTTCAACTGGGATTTCTCTCTCTATTACTTATTTCCATTCTTTCAATAGTCGATTTATGCTTCAAAATCAGCTAAAATATATACATAATAGGCTGAAATATAAAAATGTAAATGAAATTAAGGTATTATTTACATACAAACTTACCTCGGTGCAAAAAATGGAAATTTTGCAATTTAGTCCAAAATCTTTTCCTTCCCCCGTTCGAGGTTGATTCCACGCCTTTCTTGATCTATAACAACACATTTAGCTCATTTAACACTCATACTATTTATTTCAATCCAAAAATCACGTTATGGAAAAATTACATTTTTGCCCCCTAACTTTTACAAAATTACGATTTTGCCCCTAGGCTCAGAAATTTAATTTCAGCCCTTATTCTTATTTTTTATGACATGCTGATCATTTTTCCCTTCTATGGCAACATCAAATTCTCACTCTAACACATAGTTATGAACAATAGGTATTTTTACCGATTATGCCGTTTTGCTCGTTTTCGCTAAATATCGCTTAGAAAAGATCATTCTCCTAACTTCAAACATTCATATTCTACCGTCAAACATCAAAATACATGCATATCATTCATGGGTAAATTTTTAAACATAAACCCTAACTCGAAATAATGGTAGAAATAGGTAGACCGAGCTACGAGGATTTCAAAAATGTAAAGAACATTAAAAACGGGGCTTGAATGCACTTACTATTGAGCTTGAAAGCTTGGGAAAAACCCTAGCTATGGAGAACATGCAAGTTTCGGCCAAGCTTAATGAAGATGAACACATTTTTGTGTTATTTTTCCCATTTTATTTCATTTATTACACAAATGACCAAAATGCCCTTACTACTAAACTTTCTAAAAATTCCCTCCATGTCCAAATTTTGTCCATATAAGGTATATTGGTCTAATTGCCATTTAAGGACCTCTACTTAAAACCCCCATTTCAATCAAGTACTTATGAACTAGAACACACACATTTTCACCTATTTCAATTTAGTCCTAAACGTCAAATTAAACACCCAATCGATAAAATTTCGCAACGAAATTTTCACACAATTATGCAATCATAATATAAACACTAAAACTTAATCAAAATATTATTATTTTTTTAACCTCGGATTTGTGGTTTCGAAACCACTATTCCATTTTGGCCCTAAATCGGGTTGTTACAGCTTAGATTGTGATACACTCGTCCATGTTTGTTTGGCCCTCATATGATGTTATGTGCCTAACCTTTTTGATTGAATAAAAATGATAAGTAAAGTTATTCGAAATTCATAGAATGTATGTATAAGTACATTTGTTTAAATAAGTAACAGGAAAGTCTGTGTAAAGCAAACTTTAATGTTAGCTTGTCTGAAGGGAATGATATGTTGGTAATAATATGACTATAATGGTGAAAGTTATATGGTATGTACATGTGTATGAGAGACGAGTCAAGGATCTTACAACCCCATCCCCTTACCAGAGTGGTGTTTATAAAGGATTTCATGAGATTTGTGCTGAAATAAGCTCACGAGTATGAGACCAAAAGAGTTCAACGGTAAAGGGATTGTAAATATGGTCAGAGTTTAAGAATGAGTTGATAAGTAAAGACAAAATTAGAAAAGGTATGAGATTGATTTAAAGATTTTTTTTGTTTACGAAATATCACAATAAGAGAAGAAATTAACCTTGGAAAATCGACTTGTTCAGACACGACGTTGAAAGAATGTAGTAATCAAAATTCCTTCTGAACTTATTTTCTTCAGTAAAAGAAATAGTACGAGATTAGTGATGATAGAAATAGTTGAAGGAATAATATTTGAAAGGTAAGACATTGAGTGTGACAGTTATGGCTGAACAGATTTTGGACAATCTCTTTTAAGGTATTCTATATGTTTAATTGGTCTTAGGAATATTCCTATGGCTGTTACTCTTCTGATAAAATTCTTGTTATATGGGAATATTTTCTAATCATGATGTATAGACAAAAGTATTGATAACCTGATTGGTTTATAATAAGCACTGCTCTATTTCTCTCTAGTATTTTGTTACAATCCATTCATTGGAATCTTATAAGAAATACACATGGTGTTATGATTCTTGGATTTTTCTATCTTGGATTTTTTTATTTTGGTCTTCTTGTCATCTTTATTCCGAAAATTATTAATTATGACATGTATCTAAAGTGTATTCTTGGGCCTATGATGACTATGTCAATTATGATTATGCCTCTAGGTTGATAGTAGTAACGTGATGATTCTAGTATTCGAATTTCTTTAAATTTTGTGTAAAGTTTTGACCTTAGCAAAAGCATAAGTGGCGAAACTGCAAGTTTCAATTTGTATGGTGGATATCTTCTCCCGAGTAAGTTGATTAAATTTAATGCCCTCAATCGGGATATTCTTGTTATTTTGAGCTAAAGCAATGGTAAAGGTCTTTGATAGGCATGATAAGTGAATCTTAAATGATTGCATGTTGAACAGTTTTGTCAAATGAAAGGAAGGATTTCCTGAAGCTTTATCAAGTAATAATTAAAACCGACTTGGTTGTTTGGTCTGTATGGGTTATTGTTTGAAAGATTTAATGAAACAAATACGTCCGAATCATTTTTCTCAAGCCTGAGAATAATATTTTATCTTTTTCGGGTAAAAGACAAATAGTTTGAATGGAAAGTGTATGTATCTTAGAATACTTTGATACGATTTAAAGCTGCTATGAATGATAAAATTTTTCTTTTGTGAAAATTGAATGGTCTATTACATGTTAATTAGTAAAACTTTAAGTAGACGAGGACATTGTTAACCGAAGCCTTTGACCTGGTTTAGTCTGCATTGAGCAAAGACTTTTTGATTTTCAGTGACATGTTTTAAGACAAGAAAGGTAGTGTGACAGCTCAACGTATCTGATGTTATAGACAGATTTAAGTTTGTGATAGTGTAGCTGACTTGAATCGTTAAAGGATGATAAGATAGTTATGGTATGATATCTGAGAAAGAGTTACTATGGATTTCATATACAGATTATTCTTGTCTTTAAAAAGGAAAGATGTTATGTGGCTTGTATTAAGTGTTTGATGAAATCTGCAAATCATTTCGGTATATGTTAAATTTCTACCTAACGGGCTAATGGAATCATGTATCTCTGAGATTGTTAGATTCTTAGAATGCTAGTCCTGGTTAATTGGATTGAGATCCGGATTCTATATTATGAGTTATAGAGAAGCTAAATAAGACCCTAGTTTTTAATGAAGGCTAAAGTAAAAGTTCTTTAGTAATGTTTATGAGATAGTAGAGTTTATGAGGAACAAAACCACTCTTCTGGTAAGATTTTCGGGGATGAAAATCCAAAAAGGGGGAGAGTTGTAATATCCCGAATTAGGATCTAGTCGGAATAGTTGTTTCGAGACCGTGAATCTGACGTAAGAAAATTCATTTTTGTTATATTTTTATGGCCTACAATTTTAAGGAATTGTTATGTGAAAATTTGGTCCGAAAATTTTGACGTTTGGGCACTCAATTTAGTCAAAAGGACTAAATCGTAAAAAGTGAAAAAGTTGAGTTCTACATGCTACAGCTATCTAATTGTTATGAAATTTTAAATTGGAGATCTTTAAATGGTAATTATACCATTGGTTAATTTGTTGGACAAAAATGGACATGAAATGGGTGAAATAGAATATTTGTAAGTTAGGGGAATTTTGGTCATTTAGTAATTAAAATGAATTAAAAACAAAATTAAAAGCCAATTTGTTTCCATCTTCAACCCCATGGTTGAAACTTGCGTCGCGAAGACATAGCTAGGGTTTTTCAAGCTTCCAAGCTCGATTTAAGTCCGTTCTAGCCTCGTTTTTAATTATTTTTACGTTTTTGAAATCCTCGTAACAAGATCTACCTATATCTACCATTTATTTGAGTTATGATGAAGGTATAGAGTTTGAACCATGTTATAAATTTGTACATTTTTATGTTTAATGGTAGATTATGCATGTTTATGGTTGGAGAAATGACTTTTACTAAGTAGTTTTCGGTGAAAACGCTAAAAATGACTATATAGTAAAAGTTATAAAATTTGTCATAAAAATGTGATTTAGTGGAAATTTTGCGCTACTATAGTTATGAAGATGATTCAGCTAGGCTTAAAGTGCAAAACAATTAAATAAAAATCATTTTACAAGCCTATGGGTAAAAGTGTAAATATGATAAACTTTAGGGGTAAAAATGCAAATTAGTAAAAGTATGATTTTTGGGTCAATTTGAATAATACAAATAATAAATTAGATATATTTGAAATGTTAGATCAAGAAAATCGAGATTCAGGCCTAAATCGGGAAAGTTTGAGATTATGGACTAAATTAGAATAGTTAGCCGTAATTGCATTTTAAGGTAAGTTCATGTGATTAAATAAGCATGATATTCATGTTCTTGTTGTTACACTTGAAATCTATTTTTCTATGGTTGTATTGATGTATATGTTAATGAAATTGTGTATGGGAATGTGATGTACCAAGGAAGTAATCGATACCTCAAATGTCAATAACATGTGATGGGATAATTGAATATAATGGAAATTTGATGGAACATGATATTTCTTTGAAACGAGTAAGTTTGTATGTAAATAATATATTGTTTTTACTTATGTTATAATATTTTGTTATTATATGAGATGTGGTTGTATATTGAATGATCACTTGATGTAAATTATGAATTGAAGTTGATTATGGATGAACTGGTAAAATGTTGAAAAGTGAGGAATTTCCCGGTTGGACCTTCGGAATAGAAAAGATACGAATGATCCATTGTGAGAACACATGTGTAGTACTATGTGTGGGCTACTATCTGTTTAAGATGGTTTTAGGTCACGTGTGTAGTACTAAGTGCAAGCTATTACGTGTACCAGATGGTTAGGTCTCATGTGTAGTACTAAGTGCAAGCTACTATGTGTACCCGATAGCTTCGATCACATGTGTGGTACTAATTGTAAGCCACTATATGTAAGAGATAGTTTTGGTCACAAATGTAGTACTAAGTGCAGGCTACTATGTGCACCAAATAGCTTTCGTTACAAGGGTGGTAATATGTGCAGGCCACCGGGTATCTATTATTATTCCGATGAGTTCAACAGGAAATTGACTAAGTGAAACTACATTTGATCATGTAATGACTAGTGTAATTGAATATGACTATGTGATGAATAAGTGCAAGTATATGTGTGTGAAAATTTATGAGCAATGTGCTCGATAGTTGAGCGAACTTTCGGTAAAATGGAATGGAGTAAGTGAGATTATGTAAGAGTGAAATTTGGAATAAAACAATTTTGGACAGCAGTAGTTGTGTGACTTTAGAAAATCACCAAAAATGGTGGAAATCGAATTAGAAGTTGAATATGATATGAAATAAAATCTTATTGAGTCTATTTTCACATAAAAAAAACGGTGAAAGCAAAAAAAATTTGCATTCTGTGATATTTGAATTTTTGTGAGACAGGGTCAGGATGATTTTGGAATCCCCTGTTCTGATTTGTAAAAATCATTAAAAATTTTAAAAATATAATTATGGGTCATAATTTATATGCTTAAATTTGTTAATGAGTATATTTTTGAAAGAAACAAACGGGAACATTATCCAAATCTTGTACGAAGAGATAATTAATTTTTAGTGCAGAGGGGTAATTAACGGATACGTGAGTCTAGTTTAAAGAATAAACTGTACTTATTGGCTAATCTAAAAATTTTGAAAATTTTATGATAAGCAGATACTTGAGTCTAGTTTCAGGAAAATTAGCTGATCTTGATTTGGAGTTTCCTAGCTCAAGTTATAAGTAACTAAGTGACTATGACTCGAGTAAACAGCTTAACTTGAACATACGTAAAAGTGCAATTATGATTATTTTACCTTGGAATCATGTTGTAAGAATTGATGGAATCATGCTGATAAATTTCTTATTATATTCATATGGACTTACTAAGCTATACCCCCTCCTTTTCATTTCTTTAGTGTTGTCAGGTTAGATCGGGGATAGAGATCGTCGGAGGTAGCATCACACTATCGAGATATCGATAGGGGATATCGATAAGTCTTAAGCATCTTCATGTGAGTGGCATGTACAGGAGCTTAGTTATTGATATGTGTTCTTATGATTTAGCCAAATGTATTGGCTTATATTGATTCATTGTACATAGCCATGAGATATGGCTTATAATGTTTTGGCTTGTAAGCCTAATTATCCTTGCACGTGTTGATGCTTTGTGATATGAGTATAATTGTCTGCCATGAATGAATAGTAAATAACATATGTTCACGAGAATTCCCTAGGACCATTCGGGGTGGTCATGGCTATGGAATAAACGTGTAAATTAGCATTAAGTTGATAATGATTGACCATGGACATTTGTTGGATAAGTAGAGATTAATTATTGGGTAATATGTTATGGTTGATTGTTAAAAATGTGCTTTAGTGAGGCATGCTAAATCATTAAAATGATGCTATGATATGTGTCTTCAAAGTGTTTAAGTATGTGAAAGATTAAGGCAACAAAAAGGCTTGGAAAATAGCCTAAGTGTTGACCACATGGACAGAGACACGGCCGTGTGTCTCAGCCGTGTGGAGGACACGGCCTTAGCACACGGGCTTGTGACTTGGCCATGTGACCCTAAATGTTTGCTAACGTCATAAGTAGAGAGTTACACGGGCTGAGGACACGGGCGTGTGAGACCACCTGGCCGATCCACACGAGTGTGTGACTCTCCAAACATGAAAATTTTCTAAGTGTTGTAAAAATGTTCGTGTGTTCTCGGTTTAGTCCCAAATCGCTTTTAATGCACGTTTAGAGCCTTGAAGGCTCGTGTATAGGACATTTTGCATGTGATCGAATGATTCTGATATGATTGAAATTTTATGGCCCATTTTTACATGTATGTGCATGTTTAAGTCCGGTAATGCCTCGTACCCTATCCTGGCGTCAAACACGGGTAAGGAGTGTTACATTTAATTTTCATGAATTTTCATAAATAAGGTGCAGACTTCACACGGCCAGGGCACACGCCCATGTCCTAAAGCCGTGTCTCTCACACGACCGAGACACACGGCCGTGTGCTTACTACTGGGCATTATATTTCTCAAAACTAAGGTACAGGGGACACACGTCCAGATCACAAGCCCATGGGGCAGACCGTGTGTCACACACGGCCTAGACACATGCCTATGTGTCTACCTGTGTGGACAACTTTGAGGCTATTTTCCAAGCCGATTGCCACCCTTATTTACTCAAAAACATATATAATTTCAAAGGCATTTAACATGGCATAATTAAGTGCTTAAACATCATCAATTAAGTCATGTTCAGGGCAACACCATATCAACTTATACATGCTCATGTTACCATACCTAGTTAAGCCAAGTTTACCAAATCACATGCAATATGTAACATTAATTTACTCCATTTTACACATTCATATCTTAGTCGTCATCATGCCATTTACTTAAGATTCCATCATCAACATCCATGATCACATTCACTATTCAACCATGCCAAACAATTTTAACCACAGCATGTATGACCTTAGCACATGCATGGATATATGAATAGGTTTACACCCTAATAATCAATATGAACCATATATCATGGCCATATACAAAAAGAATAGTCAAGTCATTATTAGCCAATGCATTGGGCCAAATTAATATGACACATAAACAAAAAGACCAAGTCCCCTATACATGCCATATTCAAAATATCAAAACCAATTATATCCAAATGACTAAGTTGGTAGTGTGATCGATGCTCCGACGACTTTTGATCCCCAAGCTAGCTTGAAGACACTATAAGAAAATGGAAAGGAAGGGGGTAAGCTTTAAGCTTAGTAAGTTTGCATGTAAATAATAAGCAACATTAAACATGTATTAACATACACATAGCATATTATAATTTTGCACATAATCATCAAATGATCATAGGCATATCTTACTCATTTGCATCCTTACCAATAATGCATCATAAACTGAGCTCATATCTCATGAGTCTTGCGTCATAACATAATCATCGTCTTTCACATCTTTGGCAAAATCTTCAAGTTACCCGTTGAACCACCTAGAATACTAAAGGATACCCGGGAAAATCTCATACACATAATAAGATGTCAATGCCATATCCTAGATATGGTCTTACATGAGATCACATATATCGATGCCGATAGCCCAGCTATGCTCTTACACAATATCTCGTATCGATGCCATGTCCCAGACATCGTCTTACACGAAATCAAATATCGATGCCATATCCTAGATATGGTCTTACACAAAATCACACATAACCCTAATGTCATGACATTTGTATCCTATCTATTCCTAAGGTTCAATCGGGAACTTTACCACATCGAATCCTCGTCGATCATATTCATAACAATAATTAAACAATTCATGCAATATCAAAATATTAAATGCATAATATAAAGTTGCATTATTTACACTCGAACTTACCTCGGTACAAAATATGGACAACTAATTCGATTTAGTCTAAAATCTTACTCTTTCCTCGGTCTAGGTACGGACTCCGTTTTTCTTTATCTATAATAGAAAATTTAGCTCATTTAATTATTATATTGTTCAAATCAGTCCAACAACCATATTTTGGCAAAATTATAGTTTTGCCCTTAAACTTTTACATATTTACAAATTAGTCCCTAGGCCCGTAAAATGAAATGTACTCATTTTCTTTGTTACCCAAGCCTAGTCGAACCTATATCATGCTTGTACCAACCTAGATTTTTCATCAAATCACATTTCTACTACCCATTTTTACAACTTTTATAAAAAGGTCCTTTTTAGGTGTTTTCATCAAAAATCACTTAGTAAAATATGTTTATCACACAACTAACTTTCATAATCTGTAACGCCCAATTTTTGGGTTTTTTGTGTTTCTATGTTTAAAAAAAAATTGTGTGTTTTGGTTGGTTAAAATATATATTTTAGTAGGTTAGTGGGCCTTTGAAAGGCCCAAACTTAAGTTAAATCCGTGGTAGTCTTCGGAATTTTGATTTTAAGAACAAGTGATGCATATGGCGTTTGGGCTTTTAAGAGTAAAGGGGTAAAAGATGACACAAAAAGGAGTGTGGTGTAGTGGCAAGGTAGCGCCACTTAGGGGACAAGGAAGTGAGGCCATAGAGGAAGCAAGGGGTCCAAGGTTCAAGTCTTGGCTCTTGCAATTTATTTTGGTTTTTCTTTTCAATAAATCTGGAAGCAAGTAGGTGCGATTTAAAGTTTAATGTGTTGGACTTATGACACAAATGAGTTGATGGCCTAGTGGTGGTGGCGTGATTTAGCATGTGAGAGGACTTTGGTTCGAATCCCTTGGCACGCAAAGGTTGATTATTTTGCTATGTTGGGACGGCAAGAGTTGGTGTTGGTTTTAAACTCTAATGATGGAGGGATCCCACATCGGGAAGCTAACATAAGAGTAGATGGAGAACTGGCTTTAAATAGAGCAAACCATGAGGAGAGTTGGCATACCCTTCTTGGTTGATCCCTTTCGCTTGGTGGCATGCTCGTTTGGGTTGGGCGTTAGCTAAGAGTGTGGGAGCGCGAATTAACTGCAGTTTCCTAACAGGTGTGTATTTCTCACTACTCTAGCAGTAAGACGGCTATTTCGGGCCGCGATGGGCTGAAATAGGCCATGTAGTCCTAATGGATCCGTAGGCCCAAGTGGATAAGTTGTAGAATTACTAAAATACCCCTGTAGGGTAGGACTACCGATTTACCCCTGGAGGGTAAAATGACTATTTTGCCCTCGTACGTAAATGACTAACTTGTGTGATG
Organism: Gossypium longicalyx; assembly: GCA_025698465.1. Classification (NCBI taxonomy): domain Eukaryota; kingdom Viridiplantae; phylum Streptophyta; class Magnoliopsida; order Malvales; family Malvaceae; genus Gossypium; species Gossypium longicalyx. The sequence continues at coordinate 39,766,202 of CM046998.1, read as the reverse complement.
ATTGGGTTAATTGACGTGGATTTATGGTAGTTATCGTTAATTCGTAAGTCTAATGTGTTAGTGATCGATCATAGGATTATCGCATGGGAGATATTGTCATCAATCGTCATCAACCAGGTGTGTAAACGACACCCTCCCTTAGACTGAATCAGTAAAAGCCGAAATACCGAAACGTTGGTATTTTGTGAACTCGTAAGCGTGCGAGCGCTCGTGAGACAGTTGTTAATGAATATGGTGCATTTGGATGATTAGAGTACAAAGTGCGCATTTTCGTGCACAACGGTATTTTTGGGCTTAATAGGCCGAAAACGGGCTAATGGGCTAATAGGCCCACTTTTGTAAAAAGACGAGGTAAGTACTTGTGATTACTTGGTAAACGTTAGAATGAGCATGAAACCCTAGCAATGGGTAATAATTACTGAAATACCCTTATGCATGCAAAATTACGATTTTATCCCTAGGGATATTTTATTTTATCTGAAAAGCATGATGTTCTATTTCTATGTTCGAATGCCATGACATATTATTTTGTTGCATGGGACATGGGTTTATATTGATGGAGGAAGCGTTCTGGCAGTGTCGCTGCAATCTGGTGGCTTCGCCACATATATAAATATATATATCTGTTCTGGTGGCCTTGCCACAATATCTGTATCTGGTGACTTCGTCACAATATCTGGCAGCCTCGCTGCAATTTCTATGGTGTGTAGCGGTTGGGTGGGTCAAGTAGTCTCCTCACATGGTGTAAGGCTGGTACGGGGGTGTTATGGATGGCTTTGGGTTGGGATTTCTACATTCATGATATATTTGTTCTGTATCTGCTATGGGCCTATGAGTTTCATTCTGATTTCTGTACTGGGCCAAGGCCCATATAAGTCTGACTCTGAGGTTTGATCTGTTTTGGGCTATGGTTGGGTTATGTTACACACTGAGTTTACCAAACTCACCCTTTACTTTCATCTCTGCAGGAAATCCCCAACCATAGTGGGCTTGGAGCTGTGAGGGATTCGGAGTGGCCACATCATCTGCAAAGTTGGTTTTTCTAAGTTAGTTTTTTTTTTTATATTCTGATTTAATTTATGGTTTTAAGTTGTAATAAGGTCGCTATATAAATTTCTCTTTCCGCTATGGTTTTTTTTCTGATTATATTTAAACTATGTCGAAACTGCTAGTGTTAGGCTACGCGGGTTTTCAAAATTAATAAACGTTTTCAAGACTCAACAAGCACGACAAATGGATAGCCTAAAGATTGATAAACCGGCTTTTCATTCAATTGATGTTTTTACAACGACCACCCTAATCACTTAAACCAACGAATGCATACTAAGTCGTAAGTCCATGTGACACGTTAGATCTGGCCATAACGTTTGGGCCAGGTCTGGGGTGTTACATAATCTACCATTAAACATCAAAATACATGCATGTCACACATGGGTCAAATTTCAAACATGAACACTACTTCAAAATATGGCTTGAAATAAGTAAATCAGGTTACGAAGACTTCAAAAATGTAAAGAACATTAAAAACGGGGCTAGGATTGACTTACAATCAAGCTTGGAAAGTGAATAAACCCTAGCTATGGTTCTTTAGAATTTTCGGCACTTGATGGAGAAGATGGACATGATTTTTTCTTCATTTTTCCCTTTTAATTCTTTTATTAACCAAATGACAAAAATGCCTTTTTTTCTAAAATTTCAAATTTTACCAATTCATGCCCATTTTTATCCATAAAAATAGAACTTGATCAAATTGCTATTTAAGGACCTCTAATTAATAATTCGTAGCTATTTCATGCTTTAAGCTTCTAGAATCACATATTTTGCAACTTTTGCAATTTAGCCCTACATGTTAAATTGGACACTTTATCAATAAAATTTCTTCATGAAATTTTCACACAATCATGAAAACATATCATAGACCTCAACACATTTATAAAATAATTATTTCTACTTCGGATTTGTGGTCTCGAATCCACTATTTTGACTAGGCCCAAAATCAGGATGTTACACTCAGATATTGGGTAAACCATTCATTCATCATTTGAAAGAAGGCTTATTTTTCCTCCTCACTTCGGCCCTCAAACACGGGCCTTTCACTACCAGAAGCTGACGGAACTCTTAGAATTGAAGCTGAAGCATTGCTCTCAGCTTTCTCGGATTCAGCTCTAGCTTGGTCGGATGACATTACTATATGAAAAATACATTTAAAATGATCAGGAGTCATCACACTATTACAATTTATATAATGGCATGTATAGATAAACTAGTGTCTTCTACATCAAATCTGAGAATCGACTAAACTGTAGCTCTGATACCACTAAATATAACACATCTAACCCATATCCATCGTCGGAATAGGGTTTTAGAGCATTACCAAAACTTTCAGAATAATTTTCAAATAATTAATATAAATTACTATTCATTAACCGAGATCATTCAATAAATCCCTTGATTGGACCCTCGAGACTCAATACGAGCATTAAAATTGAGTCGGGACTTAATCGGGAGCTTTAAGAATTTTTTTACGAAATTACAAAAATTTTCTAAGCTACAAGGCTCAAACGCCCGTCTGGTCCAAGGGACACGCTCGTGCTGGAGACCATGTTTAACCCTGTGTAACTCTCTAACTTGTGCACACAGCTATGCCACATGCCCATGTGCTAGGCTGTGTGGTTAACTAATTCGATTCAAAATTAGGTGTAGGTTTCAAATGGCCAAGACACATGCCCGTGTTGCCACACGGCTGAGACAAACGCCCGTGTCTCTGCCCATGTGCTCAATTCTGAGCATTCTGTTTCTCAAAATTAAGGTGTAAGGGACACACGGCCTAACCACACGTCCATGTTACAAGGTCGTCTGTCACACACGGTCTAGACACACGCCCCTATGTCTGTCCGTATGGACAAAATAAAGTCATTTCTAACTTCATTTCTCACCCAAAATTTCACTCAAGACCTACACTTGAAACACACATCCAATACAAACCATTCCAAGCATTCAAATTAACCTCATTCATCCTGGCATACCATTTCATGTATGTGTGTTTATAAACTTACCTTGGATTAACTTAGGCATTAACATTATTTGATCACATATACTTAACATATCACATATGATTATATCATAATAATCTACTTAATGATACCAAGATAACCATTACTAGCCATTCCAATAGCTAGGTTACAAAACATCATTTTCATGCCACTAATGGTCAAGTTGTCCTATACATGCCATTATACCAAATGATTTTACTAAGTATACCCAAAATAAGCTAAATGATAGTGTGACGATACTCTTATGATCTCTAACCTTCGCAAGCTTCTGAGCACTATAAAACAGGGAAAAAATAAAATGAAGTAAGCATTACATGCTTAATAAGTTTGTATAGTGAAAACTAAACTTACCAATCCCATTTATTAAATCTAAGCATACAATATCATGTTTTCCATCCATTTGGCTAAATTGCCTAAACACATACATTCAATCAAACATGTTAGTCACAAGGTTTACATATACATCAAGTAAGGATAGATGGGCTCATCATGCAATACTCTTTCAAGACATTATCATTTCATTTCATAATTCTCATGCCATGTCAAGAGTTTTATGTCCGTTGAATTGTTGAAATTTCGATGGATGCTGAAGTAGTACACTCGAGGTGTACGGTTACATAATCCGTCAATTCTTATTCAAAGGTACCCATTAGGGAACTTAATCAATAAACACACTCTCGAGCCACATATCGTATAATAGGATTACCAGTCCAGGCTAAATCCTTTATATAACGTAAGCTCAAAATAGCTCAATTAGGATTACCAGTCCAGGCTAAACCCTAATCGTAACGTATACTAGAGAGGTATTATATCAAGATTACCCATCCGGGCTAAATCCTTTCTATAATAAGGTCAATAGGATTACTCGTCTGAGCTAAATCCCATCCATAACAAATGCAGGACCTTATTCGTTTCGAGAAAGCGCATATGTTCATCAGAATTCAATATTCAATCGGGACTTAACCCTTTTTCACCATATCAAGCATGTATTAAATTTCTCATTATAGCATTCAAGTAATGTACATCAATATAAATCATATTCCATACAACACAACATTTAATTAAACATATTTACATGCTCGATTAAGTTACACGAACTTGCCTCGACACTTGTTGACGTATAAAATCTACTAATCCGAAACCTTTTCTTTTCCTCGGTCTAACCTCAAATTTATGTTGTTTGGATCTATATAAATAGCTTTAATCATCAATTTAACATATTTCATATTTATTTGGATTCAATTTACGTCCTATGAAAAATTACCATTTTGCCCCTAACTTTTCCATAAATTTCAATTTCGTCCCTAGGCTCGAAAAATAAAACTTGTGCAATTTACTCCCTATTTCAAGCCTAATCAAAATCCCATTACAAAATTTACAGCACATGTATTCATAAAAATTTAGAATTTTTCTTCAATTTCACAAGTTTACATTTTAGTCCCTAAATCATGTTTTCATCAAAAATCACTTTGTAAAAGTTGTTTATCTATCAACAACCTTTTATTTTCTATCATAAATTTCTAATTTTCAGCATATACATCAATGACCCATTTTCCATAGTTTGATAACTTTTCAAAGTAATTCCACAAATAGATAGTTTAAGCTATCCCAGTTACAAAAATATCAAAAATACTAAAAACGGGACAATGAAACTTATCCAATTAAGCCTTGAAAGTTTCTTCTCTCTCTCCTTGGGTTTCCATAAAATTTTGCGGTTGAAGATGACAAAATAAGATGATATTTTCTTTTTATCATCTTTTAATTAATTAATTTTTTCAATTTTCAATTTAGTCCATACTCTTTTCTAATTTTTCCATGGATGAGTCACCAAAAATATACATACTTTTCTTTCATGGTCTAACTACCATATAAGGACCTCTAGATTTGAATTCCATAGCTATTTAATCCTTATAGCCACTAGAATTCAACTTTTGCATTCTATGTGACTTAGTCCTTCTCGTAATTAAACACTTAATCGATAAAATTTTCGTATCAAATTTTTCACACAACATGTCTATCATAATATGAACTATATAATATAATAAAAATAAATTTTATTTTTTAGGCTGAATTTGTGGCCCCGAAACCACTGTTCTAATTTCACTAAAAATGGGTTGTTACATAAACAATCCTCAAAAACATTCCCAAAAACGGAGAAGTCGTCCATAAAAAATTCAAGGAAATTCTCCAGCGTGTCTGAAAATATAGTTATCATGCAATGTTGGAAAGTTGTTGAGGCATTATATAACCCGAACAGCATCTGTCTAAACACAAAAGTGTCATATGGATAGGTGAAGGTGGTGTTCTATTGGTCTTCTGCTGCTATGGTAATATGGTTGTAACTGGAATAACCATCTAGAAAACAATAAAAAAAACCTTACCAATTAATCTATCAAACATCTAATCAATGAACGGCAAAGGGAAATGGTCCTTCCTTGTTGCCTTGTTAAGCTTGCAATAGTATATACACACCCTCCATCCTATAATAGTGCGAGTGGGTATAAGCTCATCATTGTCGTTACTTACCACTGTGGCACCTCCTTTCTTGGGTACGCATTGCACAGGGCTTACCCACGACTTGTCAGAAATGGGATAAATAATGTCTATGTCAAGCCACTTGATAATCTCCTTCTTGACAACTTATTTCATGATTGGATTTAGATGTCTCTGCTGTTCAATAAAATTGTTGTGGCAATCTTCCAACAAAATATTGTGCATACACAATGTTGGGCTAATTCATTTTATATCAGCAAGGGTCCATCTCAATACCCTTTTAGATCGTTGTAACACTTCCAACAACCTGTTCTCTTGCTCAAGTGTTAACTTTACAAAAATTACAACTAGTAAACTATTGTTATTTCCTAAGTATGTATATTCCAGATGTTGTGGTAGAAGCTTTAACTCCATTACAAGTGATTCATCTACAGAAGGTTTAGGAGGCTTAAAGGATTTTCTAGATAAATCTATGGTCTCAAATTTCTTCTCTGGCCTGTCCAAAATTTATCGATCTTCCGTAAATTCACCAAGCTCTTCAGATCTTAATTCTTCACCTTGCTCCATCAAGTAATCTTTGTTGTTAGCACTATTGTGGCAAAATTTTGCAAATTCGTCTACTATTGTTTCTATCACATCAATCGTGTGGCATTCCTTATTCTCATCCGCACACTTCAACAAATTGAAAGTGACATGCTGATCATTCACTCTCATAGTTAGCTCACCTTTCTGTACATTAATTAGAGTCATGGCAGTAGCAAGAAATGGTCTTCCAAGAATAACTGGAACATCATGGTCAGCTTCACATTCTAAAATAAGAAAATTTGTGTGAAAGATAAATTTATCTACCCTTACCAATACGTCTTCGATTTTACCTTTCGAATGGGCATAAGATCTCTCAGCTAATTGCAACGTCACTATGGTAGTCTTGCATTCCCAATTCCTAGCTTCTTGAAAATAGACATAGGCATTAGATTTATACTTGAGCCTAAATGTAACGTCCCTTACATGTATACGATGCTGGAACAGGGTATGAGGCGTTACCGGACATAAAATCACACAATCATACAAAATCGAGACATGAATTTAAGTCCAAATTTAAAACTTCTCATTCACATGCATATCGTCCCTTATACGGGCCCATGAGGCCCAAAACGTACACTGGGTGTGATTCGGGACTCAACCGAGAACTTTCAGAATTTTACAACACTAAAAAAAATTTCTTATTTTGGAGGGTCGCACACCCGTGTAGGTAGGCCGTGTGGTCTCACACGCCTGTGTTCTCTATAACATCCCGAGTTAAGACCTAGTCAGAATAGTGGTTTTGAGACCACGAATCCGACGTAAGAAAATTCATTTTTATTATTTTTTATGGTCTACAATTCTATAGAATTGTTTAGTGAAAATTTCGTCCTGAAATTTTGACGTTTGGGCACTCAATTTAGTCTAAAGGACTAAATCGTAAAAAGCGCAAAAGTTGAGTTCTACATGCTAGAGGTGTCCAATTGTTATGAAATTTTAAATTGGAGGTCCTTAAATGGTAATTATATCACTGGTTAATTTTTGGACAAAATGGAGATGAAATGAGTGAAATAGAATATTTTTAAGTTAGGGGCATTTTGGTCATTTAGTAATTAAAATGAATTAAAAACAAAATTAAAAGTCAATTTTTGTCCATCTTCAACCCCATGGAAAAAATCTGCATGGAAAAGACATAGCTAGGGTTTTACAAGCTTCCAAGCTCGATTGTAAGTCTATTCTAGCCCCGTTTTTAATGATTTTTACATTTTTAAAATCCTCGTAACAAGATCTACCAATTTCTACCATTTATTTGAGTAATGATGAAGGTATAGGGTTTGACCCATGTTATAAATTTGTGCATTTTTATGTTTAATGGTAGATTATGCATGTTTATGGTTGAGAAATGACTTTTACTAAGTAGTTTTTATTGAAAATGCTAAAAAGGACTAAATTATAAAAGTTATAAAAATTGTTATAAAAGTTTGATTTAGTGGAAATTGTGGGCTGCTATAGTTATGAAAATAATTCGGCTAGGCTTAAAGTGCAAAAAAATTGAATAAAAATCATTTTACGAGCCTAGGGGAAAAAGTGTAAATATGACAAAGTTTAGGGGTAAAATGCAAATTTTTAAAAGTATGATTTTTGGGTCAATTTGAATAATGTGAATAATAAATGAGCTATATTTAAATGTTAGATCAAGAAATCTGAGATTCGAGCCTAAATCGAAAAATTTCGAGATTATGGACTAAATTGGAATAGTTGGCCGTAATTGCATTTAAGATAAGTTCATGTGATTAAATAAGTATGATATTCATGTTATTGTTGTTACACTTGAAATCTAAGATAAGTTCATGTGATTAAATAAGTATGATATTCATGTTATTGTTGTTACACTTGAAATCTATTTTGCTATGGTTGTATTGATTTATATTTTAATGATATTGTGTATGGGAATGTGATGTACCCATGAAGTAATCGATAGCTCAAATGTCGATAACATGTGATGGGATGATTGAATATAATGGAAATTTGATGGAACATGATATTTCTTTGAAACGAGCAAGTTTGTATGTAAATAATATATCATTTTTACTTATGTTATAATATTTTGTTATTATATGAGATTTGGTTATATATTGAGTGATCACTTGATATAAATTATGAATTGAAGTTGATTATGGATGAATTGGTAAAATGTTGAAAAGTGAGGAATTTCCCGGTTGGACCTTCGGAATAGAAAAGATACGAATGATCCATTGTGAGAACACATGTGTAGTACTATGTGCAGGCTACTATGTGTTTAAGATGGTTTTAGGTCACGTGTGTAGTACTAAGTGCAGGCTACTACGTGTACCAGATGGTTAGGTCTCATGTGTAGTACTAAGTGCAGGCTACTATGCGTACCTGATAGCTTCGATCACATGTGTGGTACTAAGTGCAGGTCACTATGTGTAAGAGACGGTTTTGGTCACAGATGTAGTACTAAGTGCAGGCTACTATGTGCACCAAGTAGCTTCGGTTACAAGGGTGGTAATATGTGCAGGCCACCATGTATCTGTTATTATTCCGATGAGTTCAACGGGAAATTGACTAAGTGAAACTACATGTGATCATGTAATGACTAGTGTAATTGAATATGACTATGTGATGAATAAGTGCAGGTATATGTGTGTGAAAATTTGTGAGTAATGTGCTCGATAGTTGAGCGAACTTTCGGTAAGATGGAATGGAGTAAGTGAGATTACGTAAAAGTGAAATTTGTAATAAAACAGTTTTGGACAACAGCAGTTGTGTGATTTTGAAAAATCACCAAAAATGGTGGAAATAGAATTAGAAGTTGAATAAGATATGAAATAAAATCTTATTGAGTCTATTTTCACATAAAAGAAATTATGAAATCAAAAGACTTTGGCATTCTGTGATATTTGAATTTTTGTGAGATAGGGTCAGAATGATTCGGGAATCCCCTGTTCTGATTTGGAAAAATCATTAAAAATTGTACAAATATAATTATTGGTTATACTTTATAATTTTAAAATTATTAATGAGTCTATTTTTAAAAGAAACAAATGAGAACATTATCCAAATCTTGTACGAAGAGATAATTAATTTTTAGTGCAAAGGGGTTAGAGTTGTCAGACAGCAAAACAGGGGAGAATTTAAAGAATAAACTGTACTTATTAGCTAATCCAAAAATTATGAAAATACTATGACAAGCAGATACGTGAGTCTAGTTTTAGGGAAAATTAGCAGATCTTGATTTGGAGTTCTGTAGCTCAATTTATAAGTAACTAAGTGACTATGACTCGAGTAAACAGCTTAACTTGAACATAAGTAAAACTGCAATTATGATTATTTTACCTTGGAATCATGTTGTAAGAATTGATGGAATCATGTTGATAAATTGCTTATTATTTTCATATGGACTTACTAAGCTATATAGCTTACCCCCTCCTTTTCATTTCTTTAGTGTTGTCAGGTTAGCTCGGGGTTGGATATCGTCGGAGGTAGCATCACACTATCGAGATATCAATAGGGGATATCGGTAAGTCTTAAACATCTTCAAGTGAGTGGCATGTATAGGAGCTTAGTTATTGATATGTGCTCTTATGATTTAGCCAAATGTATTGGCTTATGTTGATTCATTGTATATAGCCATGAGATATGGCTTATAATGTTTTGGCTTGTAAGCCTAATTATCCTTGCCATGTGTTGATGCTTTGTGATATGATTATAATTGCCTGCCATGAATGAATAGTAAATAACATATGAGCACGAGAATGGCCTAGGACCATTCAAGGTGGTCATGGCTATGGAATAAACGCATAATTTGGCATTAAGTTGATAATGATTGAATTTGGACATTTGTTGAATAAGTAGAGATTAATTATTAGGTAATATGTTATGGTTGATTGTTAAAAATGTGCTTTAGTGAGGCATGCTAAATCATTAAAATGATGCTATGATATGTGTCTTTAGAGTAATTAAGTATGTGAAAGATTAAGGCAACAAAAAGGCTTGGAAAATAGCCTAAGCGTTGACCACACGGGCAGAGACACGGCCATGTGTCTCAGCCGTGTGGAGGACATGGCCTTAACACACGGGCGTGTAACTTGGCCATGTGACCCTAGATTTTTGTTGACATTATAAACAGAAAGTTACACGGGCTGAGGACACGAGCGTGTGAGACCACTCAGCCTACCCACACAGGCGTGTGACTCTCCAAACAAGAAAATTTTCTAAGTGTTGTAAAAATGTTTGTGAGTTCTCGGTTTAGTCCCAAACCGGTTTTATTGCTTATTTAGAGCCTCGAAGGCTCGTGTATGGGACATTTTGCTTGTGATCGAATGATTCTGATATGATTGAAATTTTATGGCCTAGTTTTACATGTATGTGCATGTTTAAGTCCGGTAATGCCTCATATCCTATCCCGACGTCGGACATTGGTAATGGGTGTTACATTCTCATCCCATGTAACTCTCTATTTATGACATCATCAACAAAATAGGGTTACATGGCCAAGTCACACGCCCGTAGGGCAAACCGTGTGTCACACACAACCTAGATACATACCCGTGTGTCTACCTGTGTGGACAACATTGAGGCTATTTTCCAAGCCAGTTTCCACCCTTATTTGTACAAACACATACATGAGTTCAAAGGCACTTAACATGGCATAATTGACCATTTAAACATCATCAAAAAAGTCATGATTATGGCATTATCATGTTAGCTTATACATGTGCAAGACACCATACTTTATCAAGCCCAACTTACCAACCCTCATTTAAGTCATGGTTATCATCATACTAAACAAATCTCAATTAAATCATCAAGCATTCATCACTAATAATGTAACCCATCACATACACACAATCACAAACCATATCTCAAAGACATAGGCACATACATAATCATATAATCAACATAAGCCATCATTCATGGCTATATACAAATTTAGACCATAAACCATTTTAGGCCAACACATTTGGCCACATTAACAATGACATAATTAATCAAAAGACAAAGTCCCTATACATGCCATAATTAACCCAATGATAGCTTGATAGTATGACGGCATCTTCGACGGCCTCCAACCTGAGCTAGCTAAATTAACCTATAAGAGATGGGAAAGAAAAGGGAGTAAGCTTCAAAGCTTAGTAAGTTCATATGCAAATAATAAACAACTATTAACATTCATTTGCTTTATCCATCCATAAGGATAATATTATTACAATTTTCATTAAGTCTCATGATTACCACATACTCATTCATAATGCTTACTCTCTTATCTTACAAACACTAATTGCATGTCTTGGCATTAGACTAGCAACCATAATCTCCCCATTATAGCATGTCACATTATTAATAAGTTATTTCAACTCTCTTAACAACATGCACGTCGTTTACGAGTAATCATAATTTCAACATATAACTTAACAATCTTTTAAATATCTATAGCTCACTTTTCTCTATGTTTACATAATGACCTTAAACGATGATTACGCTTGTTTCTCCTTTTCTCATATCCATTGAATCATAGCTTAAGTATATATATCCTACTATATCACAATTCAATTAGGCTCATAAGCCCAACACATGATTATTTTCAAATCTTATCATACATCCATTCATCATAAATGTATATCGTTAGTCACAAAGTTATCAATATTTCACAAGCATAACTTGTTCATGTGCATTCTTAACAAGAATTCATCATATCCAACTTCACTTCACATGAGTTCTGTGTACATACCTGTACCACTCGTAATATAGTCACATACTTTCTCGTTCTTAACATACCCGTTAAACCACTCGGAATACTAATTGGATACACGGAAAGTCTTGCACGTAAGTGCCATAACTGTAGGCAATGCTACCTCATACTTCATAACACATAGATGCTCACTCTTGAGCAAATCTCGGGCCTGCTCACACAAGCTGACGGTCAAGACGTAACTATGTAGTGCTACTCACACAAGCTGTCATGTATCCGCAACACATGCCGGGCTACCTAGCCACTAGTAGACGTACGAGACCAGCACCTGGATCACATAATCACATACATATATCACAATTATCCTTAGTGACATGTCACTCGTATCCTATTCTATTCCTAAGGTTCACACGGGATCTCTCTCACTTATCCGAACTTCGTCAAATACAACCTTAGAATCAATCATTTATTTTATACCTTATCAAAACGTTTAGAATATTTAAAATACAAACATAACGTAGCATTATTTACATACGAACTTACCTCGACACCAAAAATGGCAAAGAGAGACCTAACCGTCAATTTCTCATTTTTCTGTCATTCTAGGTCCGAACCTTATTTACTTTGATCTTTAATATCACATTTAGTCTATTTATTAGTCACATTATTCAATGTGATCCAAAAATCACATTATGGAAAAATTAAATTTTTGCCCTTAAAGTTTCATATATTTACGTTTTTGCCCCTAGGCTCGTAAAATGAATTTCATTCAATTTCTTTACTACCCATGCATAGATGAATCATTTTCATGCCTATAGCAGCCCACATTTTCCATTAAATCAGATTTTTAACACATATTTCATAACTTTTACAAATTAGGCCTTTTTGACATTTTTACCGAAAATCACTTAGTAAAAGTTGTTTCTCTAACCATAAACATGCATAATCTACCACTAATCATCAAAATGCACAAATTTATAACATGTTTCAAACCCTATACCTTCATCATATCTCAAATAAATGGTAGAAATAGGTAGATCATGACACAAGGATTTCAAAAACGTAAAAATCATTAAAAATGGGGCAAAAATGGACTTACTATGGAGCTAGGAAAGCTTGAAAAAAACCCTAGCCATGGATTCCACGGCATTTTCGGTCAAGGTTTGAAGATGACAAGAAATTTTGGCTTATTTTCCCTTTTTATTCTTTTAATTACCAAATGACCAAAATGCCCCTAAATTAAAAATATTCTATTTCACCCATTTCATGTCCATTTTTGTCCAAAAAATTAACCAATGGTCTAATTACCATTTAAGGACCTCCAATTTAAAATTTCATAAAAATTTGACACTTCTAGCTTCTAGAACTCAAGTTTTGCACTTTTTTTAATTTAGTCCTTTTGACTAAATTGAGTGCCCAAACGTTGAAATTTTCGAATGAGATTTTCATGAAATAATTTCATGAAATTGTAGACCATAAAAATATAATAAAAATAAATTTTCTTATGTCGAATTTGTTGTCTCGAAACCACTGCTCCAACTAGTCCCAAAATCTAAAATTTTGAAAGTTCTCGGTTGAGTCCCAAATCACACCCAATGTATGTTTTGGGCCTCGTGGGCCTGTATAAGGGATGATGTGCATGTGAATTAGAATTTTTAAATTTGGACGAAAATTCATGCCTTGGTTTTGTATGATTGTGTGAGTTTATGTTTGGTAACGCCTCGTACCCTGTTTCGGCGTAGAATACGGGTAAGGGGTGTTACACTAAATCATATAATGTCTTACCTACATAGTGATTTCCAATCGAACATGGGGTATTGAAACTCCCTGGGTATTTTAACTTCGGAGATAACTTATTCATCAACATTGTTGTGCACCTTTCAGTGAGAGCAACGATCACAAATTCTCTCAATCTACATTTCTTCGACAATATATCCTTCATGAGTTTTATGTAGTTGGGGCATTTGTTCTAATGATTTGACTAATGGTATGTTGATATGGAATTTTTCAAGACGTTTCAAAATCTTTTAAACTGAACATCTTGCCTAGAATTATGAAATCACTGAGGAAATGGTAGCGATGGTCGTCCTTCAGGTTACTGATACTATTTTGCTATGGCATTTTAGTTGGTAGCCTGATATGGTTCTGCCATATCATATTTCTGCTTACCCTTTTCAAGTGTAATATGTTTTTCAGATGGCTCTGGGATCTTTACCTAGTCATGTCTTGAGTCGTCTTCTTCTGATGTGGCATTTTGAACATCATCTAGCTAAGTCTCGCTTTTGAGAGTAATAGCCTTGCATTTATCCTTGCCTTGTGTCCTTGAATTTTTGGTGTCGCTGGGTAATGCTCCCTACGGTCTCATGTTCAAAGCATTGGCTATCTTTCACACTTGATTCTCAAGGGCTCAGAGGGATGCAACCTGACTTTGGATCACAACATCATTCTTAGCCATATACTCCTTTAACAAAGCTTCCATAGAAGTAGATGATGACGCCTGACCATACTAATTATTTTGTCAGGGAATTGATTGAACATATTCTAGCAGCGCATTTTTGACATTCTGCCTTGCGACAGTATTAAAATTTCCTGCACTTTGATTATTCCAACTAAAATTCGGATGTTGTCTCCACCTCGAATTATAAGTATTGGAGTATGAATTATTGTTTCGATTAGAGTTCCCTATATAGTATACTGATACTGGATTGGATGGACATTCATAAAACATGTAACTTTCACCACAATAAACACACGATGATTCAACTACTTTTATTTCTTGTAAAGTATTTGAATGTTTCATGGTTTTAATTATATTAGCTAGAGAATATACATGGGCTATCAATAAAGTGATTGCATCGAGCTCGATGGTACCGATAGCTTTCTTACCCATCCCAACTCATGTAGTTGGATACCGGTAATCATTGTTGGCAATTTTTTTCCAAAATTTCGTATGCTTCATTATATGTTTTATCCAACAAAATACCATTTGCTGAGGAATCAACTACCATTCGTGTATACGCATTTAGCCCATTGTAAAACATCTACATTTGAGTCCAGTGTTGGAATCCATGCATCGAACATTTCCTAATTAACTCCTTAAATCGCTCACACGCTTCATATAGCGTTTCATCTTTAAATTTTTGAAAGGATGTAATATCATTTCTCAACTTAGCATTCATAATGGGAGGATTATACATTAACAAAAATCTCTAGCAAAAGTCATTCCATGATGCCACTGTTCCTGATGGTAAAGCATTTAACCATGCCTTGGCATGATCTCTTAAGGAATATGGGAATAGCTTAAGTCTCAATGCGTATTTAGGAATACCCTCTTGTTTGAATGAGTCACGGGCTTCTAGAGAAAGTCTTAAATGTAGTCATGGGTCTTCATTGTGTAAACTACCATATTGCCCTACAATTTGTAACATCTAGAACATTATCGGTTTCAACTCAAATTGTTGAGCTTGTATAGTTGGTCTGGTTATTCCTGGATTCAAGTCATCTATCATCAGGACACCATGCTCTCTAATTGGCTTGTCTCGATCATCCACCACACGCCCTATGTGAGGATTCTCATTGTGATCATTTGGACTGCCATTGAGATCATTCTTGCTTCCAGCCATTTTTCTCAATTCTTTTCTCTTTCTTCACAAGGTTCTGTCAATCTCTAGATCAAAAAGGTATTCTATGTTAGCAGGAATGCCTCTTCTTATGCACTGATGGCAAACCTATTAAAATTAAATTAAACTAAATTAAATAAAACTACTAAGTAAAATAACCAAACCAAATTTCACCAAATTTTCGATTCGCAACAATGGCGCAAAAAACTTGTCACATGTAAAATGGTGTGCGATTTTTGTGCAAGTATACACGTATATTCAAGTAATAAAGAGGTAAGTGAGTATCGCTCCCGCGAGGATCAGATTGAGGCCAAAATTGGTCAAGTTATCTTAATAAGGTCAAGTTAATTGTAACAGCCTAATTTTCAGTGGTGTTGGAAACAATGATCCGGGATCACTAAATCTGACGAGTGAGTTTGAAAATTTAATAAATTAATAGTTATTAGTCAAGATTTTAGAAGTATTTTTGAATTTGTGAATTTTGTGAATTAAAAGAATTTATTAGGTAAATTGGGTCGAAAACGAGGTATCGAGACCTCAATTTCATAAATCGAGCCGTAAATATTTTTATAAATTTTTACGGAGTGTCAGTGAATTAGTATTAAAGTTTCGTTAGAAAATTTTAATGTTTTAATAGTTAATTAATTGAAAAGGACTAAATTGAAAAGGGTTCAAAACTTGTTAATTAAAGAAATAGTGACTAAATAGCTCAAATAAGACATAAGAAGGATTTAAAGGGCAATTGGGCCTAAATTATATAGGCTGGATGGTAGAGATATGGAAATTGGTAAGGAAGTAGTGTGAACAAGGGGCAAAATTGAAATAAA
The DNA here is from genome assembly GCA_025698465.1 of Gossypium longicalyx. Taxonomy (NCBI): domain Eukaryota; kingdom Viridiplantae; phylum Streptophyta; class Magnoliopsida; order Malvales; family Malvaceae; genus Gossypium; species Gossypium longicalyx. The sequence goes on along the minus strand of CM046998.1, from coordinate 39,749,971 downwards.
CTAAAATTAAATAGTTAAAATAGGATTAAATTGAATTTCTAGAGATATCTTCACTTTTCTTCAACCAAAAACACCATTGAAGAAACTTTAAGAAGCTGGTTTTCATATTTTATTGCATGTAAGTTCAATTTTTGTTTATTTCTTGAAATTTTTGTGCTTTTGAGACTTTTACAATTAGGTCCAACTATTGAATTCATTAGTTTTTTATTCTATGAGTTATTTTGAAAGTTTCTATGAATGAGTGCTAGAATTTTATGATGAAAAAGCATGGATTTGAAGTTCTAATATTATTATATGATGATTTTATTAAGTGATTTTGATAGAAATTGATTTTAGGACCTAACTGTGAAAAAGTTAAGAATTAGGGTTTGGTGCTAAAAATTTTGAATATCAAAGGTTTTTCAGTAGTTTAGAATGAAGGAATAAAGTATTAATTGAGAAAAATTAGTTCAATTGATGGGTTAATTGATTAGGGACTAAAGTGTAAAAATTAAAAAATTTGGGATATATGTGTAATTTCAAAAATTGAAGGGTATAAATTGTGTAGTGGAATGAGGCTAAAATATATGTACTAATGAATAAATAATTTTATATTATAGATCAATAGTCTAAAGAAAATCGAGGAAAAGAGAAATTATTTGAATAGTTCCTAAGCTACAACAAATTTTACAAACTAGCCCAGGTCAGTTCATGTGGTTAAATTTTTAATGTTATTTGTTAAATTTATGAATGGTAATATGTATTTATTTATACTACTTGTTGAAAATAAAATTATTATTAAATTTACGAAATTGAATCAAGTGTTCGAAGTGAACAAAACGCAGGATTGAGCATAATTGTTCAGTGCAAAAGGAGAATTGACCGTAAAATTACCCAAGTAAACCGAGGTTCAGCATTTGTTGCGAACTTTCATGTTTGCTTTCCGTTTAGCTCTCATGAGCTTCAGTCAACTCGTATGAATTTCAGTTTAACCTTTCTGGGTTTTAGTTCAGCTCCTATAAGCTTTTGTTCAACCCTATGGGTTTCCGTTAGCACTTATGTGCTTCTGTTTAGCCCTCGGGCTTCCGTTTATGATGTACTCATATCCGTAAGAAGTTCATCAGTTTGAAAAAGGTTAACAATTTAGTAAGTGATATTTGATACTAATGGTTGAAGATTCAATGATAATGTTGATTTGAGATGAAATAAGTGAATTCATCAACTGAAATTGTGGTTAGTAGGAAATATGTAATGAATGAATTACTTAAATGAGTTGTTTTAGTATGTTCGGTAAGATTTATGTTTAAAGCCAACGAACTTACTAAGCTTCATTAAGCTTACTTTAGTTGTTCAATGTTACTTACTAAGCTTCATTAAGCTTACTTTAGTTGTTCAATGTTCTTTGTAGATTTTTAAGAAGTTCGGAGGATCAGATCAACACATCGATTCACACAATCCAGATAACTCTGGTAGATTTTATTATACAACTTAAGGTTTATATGGCATGTATAGGGCTAAATTTAAAAGAAGTAAACTTGTAATATAGTTGAAAGTGGTACAAATACATATATGTATGTTTGTATGCATGAACTTAGTAATAGCATATAATAATCAATAAATGGAGTTAATGTGGTAAGTTTATGCAAATGAGTTGTATGATGATATATATTAGGTCTAAAACTTGATTTTTGGCTTGTATTGGTTGCTTGATTGGGTTGTATTGGTATATGAGAATGTTGTATATAGGTTGATTGTAAAAAGGGTGAGAAAAGTGACCTTTAAATAGCCTATTTTCGTCCATACTGGCAGAGACACGGGTATGTGTCTCAACCGTGTGTGACACATGACCATGCATATGGGCGTGTTGTCTGGCCGTGTATCCCCTGTATCTTAAAATTTAGAAATAGGATGTTCAGAATTGAGCACACGGTCAAAGACACGAGTGTGTGTCTTAGCCGTATAAGGCACACGAGTGTATCGCTTTACCGTGTGAAAACTGCACCTAATTTTGGAAAAATAAATTGGCCACACAGCCTAGCACACGGGCGTGTGGATTAACCGTGTGACCCAAGTCAGGGAGTTACACGGGGTAAGACACAGCTTGAAGTAAGGGCATGTCATGGGACCACACGGGCATATCTCTTGGCCACACAGGCATGTGACCCTTGTACCTAGGAAAAATTTGGAAATTTTGCGGAAAATTTTCTAAGTTCCTAATTTAGTCCCAATTCGATTCTAATACTCATATTGGGCTTCGAGGGTCCAATTAAGGGACATTATGAATAATCTCAGAAAATGTATGGAATTTGACATGAATTATCTATAAATGATCTGAAAACTCCAGTAATACTCTTTAACCCTGTTTCGGCAACGGATACAGGTTAGGGATATTACATTAATACTATAGAAAAATGATTGAATGAAATGTTATAGAAAAAAACTAAGGTAAATATGCAATGATGGATAAATAATTGGAATTGCTATTGCAAAGGTGATAACAGAAATGTAAATATGGGAACTATTACGTGAATAATATATAAATGAACAAATAATCAACTAAGAATGCTAAGGCGGAGATATTTCGGCAGAGAATCAAGTATAGTGTCTACGATATTTATGTGGAAGGTTGGGATTACTCAGAATCAACCTTACTAGCAATAATGTCGTGGCAAAATCTTAATTAACTTACTGTGCGGAAGACTCTTAGAGTGGCCTGCCCCTTTCAGGGGCAAAACCTTAAGTCACTATTCCTGCACATATAGGGTGTTATTACAATAACATGTGTAATTCCTTCTTTATGACGCAAGCATCATTCAAATGTTGCTCATACCATTCAATATTAGTTAAGTAATCTAACATTTCCCGCATTAAATCAACTTAAAAAGAACAATATGCCATTGACTATTCCTAGGGATTGCACTTAAACAATTGAATGAGCAGTAAAATAATCAGATTTATACCATGGAAACTTAAAACAGTTTATCATCAAAATAACCCCAACCCGATGAGATTTAAATCATTAGTTGGAAAATATAATTCCAAACCATCACCATCGTTTACAACCAAATAAGTTCACAAGAGAGCACTAAGGAAATAACAGAAGAATGTTAGGAAAACAGCTTCCGCTGGTCCACGCTTCAGTAGCACAGTCTTGTGTTGACCGAAAGGATGACTTCCTCTTCCACTCGAGATCTCTTACTCTTCTACTTCCCTCCGGGATTCCTTTTGAGGTTCCCTTCATCGTCTTTTTATAGATAGGGTTAACCAATCAGTTTATGTTAATCTTCTCCTCTTTTCTAAGGTGATTTATCTGGTACGAGTTTAAATTTCAAACTAAAACAGCTACGCGTGAAACGTTTGACTCGGTCTTTCCGGCATTGCTACGACACTCGTGCTGGCATATCATCTGCACTTTGCCCTAGCAAAACTTCACTCATTTATTTTCTTTCTTCGAAAACCTATTCCTTTCCTACCACCACACAAAACTTCCACAAAAATCAATTAAAAGCACCAAATAACTCAACATAGTCCAAGTCTAATGCAATATAACAAATGCTAATTAAAATGCCCTAAAATACAACAAAATAAAACTAAGTACAAACAATTAACTAGGTCAAAAGGCAAAAAATATAACACTTTTTAAGAGTTATCATTTATTAGTGCAAAATTATAAGTAAATTAACTTATATCCATTAGTTTACATCTAAACTTTTATGAGAAATGTCTTAAAAGGGAAATTAATCTAGTTTTTAGTATAAGTGATGGTACATGGTGAATAAGTTTAAGATAAATCATTACTTGTAATTATTATTTATAGTGGATTACTACGAAAACACTTTTTTAATATTCATTTCTATTTTTTATTAATAATTATTTTATCGAATTACAATTGAACAAATATCAAACAGATAGAAATCCACGAACTGCCAAATACTCTTATTAATAATACTTATTGGTTTAAGAATTAAAAACGAACTAATTGAAATAAATAATACATTCAATATAGTATTTTATTAAATTTTGAAAGTGTACTAATTACAAATTTTTCTTTTTATCTTTTTAACATATAAACTTTTAACTAAAACCATCACGCTTTTTTCCTCGAAGAAAAACAAACGTAACACATTAATTAACATTTCCTATTGTATTTAAAAATATTAAGTGCACTAATTCTAATTGAGGATGTTAGAGTCTAGGGATTAGTGCGTAAGCCATGAAGAAGCATTAACCACGTGATCAAACATCTCCACTATAACTAGCAATCGTACTTAAAATTTGTTTGTTCTGAAGCTTGAGTTGTTCACCACTTGAAATGTCGTGCAAGTGGGCATTGTTTATTTAATCTCAAGCAGAAAGGCAATAAATCCAACGGCTTTAGTGAGAACTTTGATTTTCACATAAAGTGCCAACAGTACTTGTTTGGTTGCTGCAGGGTCAAACTTATAATTCCCTTTTTGCCTTCTCCCCTACGGAAAAAGAATAAATAACTAAATATATTAGAATAATACAGTGTGCGTGTCTGCCCATTGACCTTTGTTTCTAGTCCCTTCTCTTATCTTATGTAATATTTAGCTATTAACTTTACTCTGATAATCTTTTAAAAAAGAATTGAAATATATTTATTTTAATGACAATATTAATTAAAATTTAAAATTTTTAAACACAATAATTTACATGACAATTCACTGTACTTAATGTTAATTTTTTTAAAATTTTATGAACCTTTTATACTTTTTAGTTTTGATTTTTATTTTTTTATAATTTTTAAATTATTTATTGACATGATATATAAGACAAATAATATTATATTAGTATAATGTACACATTGATTCTCATGTAAATTATCACACCAATAATATTAAAAATTAATATTTTAGTTTACTTTTTCATTAAAAAACCAATCTATTTCTTTTTTAAAAGATTAAAGAATAAATTTAATTAAAAGAAGAATAATAATATAATTATGTTTTTGTTGAATGTGCAAATTTTACATGATTTTAACAATTCATTTTGAAGTGAAAGTTTATGGTAGCAACTTGTCTTGTAAGTGTCATTCCAATGTTAAAAACTCAAAACAAATGTTACTTACAATATGTGAAATGTACATTACCTAACCAATGTTCAAGAACAAACAAGTGCCGAAAATAACACTTATTATATGTCTAAACAAAAACGTCGTCCATCGTCTAAGGAATCTTGAATTAGTTCATGTAAATGTTAAAATATATAATGACTTATTTGGTCTTTTAAATTTTACAGAAAAATTATTTTATTTTTTATTTAATTTTTCGTTTTTTTTTAGTTTTTGAATTTGTATTATTCGTCAAATTATCCTAAATTGAATGGAAAATTTTTTAAGGTAAATTGATAAAAAAAATACAAGTTTAAGGACTAAAAAAGAAGAAAAAATAAATGAAATTCTAAAATGATATTTTTTATAAAATTAAAGGGTGAAAAAAGTTATTATTTCAAGTTAAAACTGTTGGGGGTGGTGAAGGGTGAGAAGTTAGGTCATCAAGATGCAGGTTGCAGTGTATAAGTGCGTGCTTTGGCAACTAACTTAATGAAATGAGATTCCACATATATGATAAGCCCACCCCTCAATCTTCAATTTGTTTGTTTCCTCTTTTCTTTTCCATTATCAAAAGGCAAAGAAAGTGGGTCTCATTATGTTAATGGAAAATGATAAGCACTGTCCACCACTCTTTTAATCTTTCATTACTAAAAAGAATAAAGGCACCCACTCATTTTGTTTAAACTGAAGAACCCCGGTTCAGAATTATACCCATTACACCATAAAATTTTACGGTTCGTATGAATATTCTACAGCATCTGTTGGAAAAGTTAAATTTTAAATGAGAATTGAATGTGGGAAACACAATGCAACTAGCTACCCAATTAGCTGTTCCTTGTCCTTGTTTGGATGTCCGTAAACACTTGTTATCTCTTCTTTTTACCATTGTAAAACTGAATATTGCCCTCAATCCTATAGCTCGATTTTACTGTCAAGTAAACAATTTATGTTGAATTTAGAGAAAAATTATGTTTAGTGTTCATAGTTTTATCAATTTATACAAATTTTTATATAAATTTTCACAATTCTTTTCGTGTATTTTTGTTATATTGATTTTGTTTTTTGAGCCATGATATATTTTAATTATTTTTTCATATTATTATGTCTTTCTTTCTTTCTTTTTTTGAAGTTTATTTTATATTTATATCAAATTTAACTCATATAATATTTTGTATTATTTATCATAATGATTCTAATTTTATAAACTTAAAAGTTAAATTAATTCATGTGCTATACATTGACATTTATAATAATAAAATAAAATTTGACCACAACCAATAAATAAAATCTATCCCACATGGATCAATAATTCAATTTAACATTTGGAATGATTTAATTTTAAGTTAGATGTGTGATGTGTCAATCAAATTATTTTAAGTATGATATTATCTATTTTGTAATTTTCTTTTATCCTTTTGCTTCATCAAGGTGAAGTTGGGAAAAACGTCTTTTATAAATGCATTATGTTATTTTTGTATAATGTTTGATTTTTTTTTATATTTAGAATTTTATAATTTTATATTATAATTTATTATACATTATAATTTTATATCTAGAGTATTACAGATTTATATATACATTTATATTTTATTTTACGTAAATTTTGACACGTTTGTGCATGTTTTAGTTACTTTTTCATTTTATATTATTTTTATTTAGTTTATTATTATAAATTAATTTAATGAATAATTTGTTTATTCATGTCATGTCCTAATTTATAATATATTTGTACAATTTATCATATTAATTTAATTTTTTTAAATTGCGATTACATTATGTTGTTATTCTTTTATGTGTAAAGCATTATAAATTTATATATTTTTTAGAGATCAATATTTTGTTTTACATAATTTTTAATATATTCGTTTTTTTATTTTTTTTTCATAAAATGATTTTTTTTCCATATTGCAATTTTCAAATTCCACATAATTTTGGTCAAATAATTAAATATTCTATTTATGAATTTATTTTTTAATATTAAATTATTATATATCATATTTAAAAGTTGAATATAACCAGTGGTGGAGTTCGAGGCTCGCAGGACCCCGGTCCCTTCTAAAATGAAAAATTTTTCATTTAGGCCTTTTGTAATTTATAAAATTTAAATTAGTAATAGTAAAATTACACTTTAACTACAAAATAAAAATAAAAATTTGATTTAATCCTTTAAAAATTATAAAATATAAATTATTAAAATAATATTTTTATATTTTTACTATCATAAAAATATACAATTTAATTCCGACCCTCCTAAATTTTTTTCTCTACCCCTCCACTAAATATAACCTTACTAAACATAGCATGCATACATATTGTATAATATTATAGAAAGAAAGCGTCTTGAGGATGATTCTAGGCATTGATGATGAAGTGGGAATTTAAATATCCATACATAACCTTTAATATATATTTTTTAAATATATATATTTTTAATATTTTACTATATCTTTATAAGAGACTTGACAATCTCTTAACTGGAGTTTAAAAACTCCACTAGCAGTATAACAAATATTTTTCTTATATATATATACATGAAAACAAATGTCATCATCACTTATTTCAAGACTGCAATTTAACTTATAAGAAATTATATCTATGTGTGTTAGACTTGCTCATAGGCCGGGCCACTCGACCCTACCCGAAGGCCCGTCCAAAAGTGGGAGGTTTTGGACAAAAATATAGGTCCAAAAAATGGGATTGAACAAAAAAAAAGACCCATTTTAAAAATGGGCCAGGCCTCAAGTAAGATTTTTTGCCTAAGCCCAGCCCGAGTTCACTAAATGACAAAAAATATGCTATTTTTTTTATTTTAATGATATTTTCTTGTTGTTTTCTCCTTATTTTGCTACCATTTCACTATTATGTTGCTACTATTTTATTGTTATTGTTTAGATATTGTATAACACTTATTTTATTGTTAATTTTGTTACTATTTTAGAGTTATTTGTTTGTTAAGTTGCACTTATATTAGTATTATTTAAGTATAAATACTATTTAAAATTTATTTTCAATTGGTTAGAAAAGATTTATTTTAATATTTTTAGTATTTTTGATGTATTATATATATTTAAAAATTATGTAAAAAATAATATAATATAAAAAAATTTAATATGGGCGAGCTGGGTCGGGCTCGGGTTTTAGCAATTTTATCTGGGCCGGGCTTGGGTAAATTTTTTGCCCATTTTTCTAGTTGAGTCAAGTCCGGGCCTAGCAAACGGGCCTAAATTTTTGCTTGGACCCAACTCGAACCCGACCCAGTCCATGATCACCTCTAATATCTGTAGAAATGCTTAAAATATAGAAGTATATTTAAAAGTAGCATATAATAAAAAAATAAAATGTATGGTCTGAAATTAAGTAATAATAATACATGAAATAAAAATATATATTAAATTAAGAGTAAAATGGAATTTAAACACTTAAGGACATCATATTAATACGTAAATACATCATATTAAAAATACTAAATGTGCTACAATTGTTTATCATGATGTTGTTATCAATCTTTAGTCGGTGTTGTTAACCAAATCAATCAACAACTTTATCAATATTAAATAATTGGTGGAGGTAATGAAATATTTATAATAAAATTAAAATGTATAAATTAAACTAAAATAAAGTTTTGGTTGAGGTTAAAATTAAGGTTTTATCAATGTCAATAGTATGAATTTAATTCCTATTAAATGCAATTTTTTATTGACTTATGTACTATGGAATAATATGACTTATTTTAAATATGAAAATGTATTTTCGTAATTTTCTTAATTGAGTTAGTGTCTGATCAATCATAAATTTAAATAATAGTATAGATGATGGATATATACAATAAAGATCATATTACTAAATTAATTAAATATATATTTTATTAATTATTTATTATTAAAATTCTGTTTTACTATTTTAAAATGTAAGTGAACTAATTGAATGATTATTTAAACTATTTGATATTTTTTTAGGTGACTTGTGTTCGGTACCAAACATAAGACTAAAAAAATATTTCAGACATTTCGACCACTGAAAGTGCTGCCCTCTTCTCTTTCACTTTGGGACGATCCTTTTTTCTTTTCCGTCTTTTACTTTGCGGTGGTAAAATGGGAGTCACATGTGAGTAAATATTATTTATTTAATATATATTAGATAATGGAGTAAAAAACTAAATTATGTAATAATTATATTTTAAAAAATTGATATAAATAATAAGTTAGGCGTTGTTTAAAATGGTGAAATATAAATGTTTAAATCATAGATGCTTAATATATAAAAGGTATGAAATAATAAATATACTTTTAAAATTATACAATTTACTTTATAAAATAATAATATTATTATTATTCAATTAAACTTGTGTTGATAATTCGTTTCACCAACTTAATTTATAATATATGTAGACACTCAATTTTTCTGAATGATTTAATATGAATTTTACAGTATTTTAAACTTTGAATTCATTGAAATTGTGTGGTTGGATTGGGTTCAGGATTAAAATGAATTTTTAGTTTAATTTTGTCATTGAGTTGAATTTTGATTTACTTTGAGAATTAAATTAAATAAAAGTTTAATAATAAATTTGGCTATTAACGTCTACATGTTTTGTAAAAATGATTCTAATTGTATTTTTAATTTTTTTTGGTCATCAACATTTTTTTTAACAAATTTGATGAAAATTTCATATGTGGAATATTTTTAATGAGATATAATTTATATGTGGAATATTTCATATGTGGAATATTTTTTTTAACTAATTGTATTTTTAACGAGATGATTTGAAATTTCATATGTGGAATATTTTTAATGAGATATAATTTATTACTTAGATAACCCAATAAAATAATTACACCTGGAAAATAATAAAATAAATAATTCATGAAGTTAAAAAAAATAACTCTTAATTTAAAGAAAATAAACATAATTATCTAAAAAAATATTTCAAAATAACTCTTAATAGATAATTACATTTATTTTCTTTAAATTAAGAGTTATTTTTAATTTCATGTATGATTTATTTATTTTATTAATTTTCACATATAATTATATTATTGGGTTGCCTAAGTAATATATTACATCTAAATAAAAATATTCCACATATAAAATTTCACATCAACGTTAACTTTTTTAACAGTACTTTCATCAAATCTGTTAAAAAAATTTGAAAAAAGAATAAAGGTTGATGACTAAAAGAGGCTTAAAAATACAATTAAGATCATTTTAATAAAATATATAAACGTTAATGGCCAATTTTGTCATTAAGCCTTAAATAAATTAAATGTTCCTATTGATGGAGGGGCCAAATTGAATTATTTGAAAATTATGGGTTCTAAATTGGGTTTAACTTCATTTTAGTTTAAATTTATTTTAGGGTAAATTACTCAGTTGGTCATCTAATTTTTAAGGTGCTTTCATTTTAGTCACCCAAAATGAAATCCTTGCAATTTCATCACACAACTTTTTGGACACTTTTATTTTAGTCACCCTAGTATTAAATCTCTAATGGTGGTTAATTATACACACCACATTATGTTTACACTTTCATTTTGGTCACCCAACTTTCAGATCGTTTACATTTTGACCACCCTTAAAAATATCTTCTTCTTTTATGTATTGATCGAGGTAAAAAAAAATCAAGGATTAAAGTGAAAAAGTAGAAACTAAAATAATGTATTAAAAAAATTGTCAAATTGTACTTGTTTATTTCATTACCGAAATTTCTAAAATTTTTTAATATTAAAATTTTAAATTTCAAAACACTAAATTAATTAAATAAATTGTTGAAAATTTCATTTTGTCCCTTGATAGTGAATTTATTTATGAAGCCATTGATAATGCTAAACGAGTAATTCAATAATATTGTAGGATATTTCACCAAATACGAAGATTATTGACAATAGATGGATTTTTATGTATACTAAATTGCTTTCAACTGGTAAGATAAAATGTTTTGTATAATTAAGAGCTATTTTTTTTATATTTTATTACCTTAAACTTTAGATGATTATTATTTGATGATATTGTTATAAATCATGTTTAGTTTAGTTTCTTAATGGTGATTTTAATTTGGGGTTCAACATTCTATTTAAAGAAAAATTAGAAGGTACAAGTAATATTACAACATTCTATAAATAATAAAATCAAAATGATAAATACTTTTATTTATATTTTACTTACTTTTCAGAATTTTTATTCTATTTCTTACTATGCAATTGTTACTAAATAAGCACGAGACATTTATCACTCTTCAAGCACAAAGAGTTTGGAATCTAATAAATTCGAGTAAATTGATTAATTATTTAATATATCTTATATATGAAAGTGTTTTTTTTTTTTAAATTTAAAACATTTATTCATGAGTTAGATAGATTGACAGTTAAGTACTTAGTCAAACAAATTTGGCATCTAATTAAGAACGAATTGGAGCATATTTAATTACATTCACACCAAAGTAAGAAATAGATTACTATTTTAGAATATCCAAAAACTAATATTTACCAATTACAATATGAGGCTTAAGATAAGATAGAGAAAAGAATGAGTATTGATGAGATAAATGCTAATTGTATTCCTAAAAATTTTAATAATATATGATCCACTATCAGAGTGGCTATAAGAGAAAGAAATTTTTTTATTAAATGGTGAAAATGTTGGTAGGTTGCCTTTGGATGATTACGATGATGGAATGAATATTGAACAGTCATTCTATCTCAAGAATAAGAGGTGTCTCATTCAAGTGCAAAACTAAGCCAAAGTATAGCAATGGCAGGGATTTAAGTCCACTCCATGAAGATGGCGGTGATAATATTGGAGTTGATTTTAGCAGTAATACAGGTGAAATAGGCCGTTCAATGAATTTGGAGAATTTGGGCTTGGTACCACTAATGAATATTTTTATAATATATTAGAATTTGAAGGAAATATGTCAAGTGAACCTAAGAGAAGTAGAAGTGATCATAAAACTCAATCAAAAGGAAAAGGACGAAGCATACTTCTGAAAAATCTGTCTAGTAAGAGATTGAGTTCTAGCAACTTTGGGTATAATGATTCATCGACTAATACTCAATATTATTATCCATTGGAACAACTTCTATATTGTTAACCTCGTGATTATTATCCACTATTCCCTGTTATGATGTACCTTATCAGTCTCAAATATATCTTACACCACAAATATTCTCCACTAGTTCCAGCAAGAAAAGAAAGAAATTGAAAACCGATTCAAATGGTGGAATTTAGACGGTTTTGGTTCACAAGTTAAAGAATCACAATTACTCAAACCGAACTAAACTCTAATTTTTTTTATTTAATTTATAATTAATTTTAATTTTTTAATGATGTGGAAATAAATATTTTATATTTAAAATAGTAAAAATAACACAAAAATACTATATAAAAAATATTTTTCAAAAAATACTATATACCAGTTGTTGATGATTCTCTATTTGCTTAAAAACTTTAATTTTTCAGAAATATTTATGAAATCGTTAAAACTTTACCAAATAATGTCCAAAAACCATAAAATAAACCTCTTTTAAATAAAGTTAAAAAACCAATTAGTATGCAAATATTGAGAATCAAATTAATCTGAAATATCATGAAAGGTTCGGAAGATTTATAGAAATCTAGTCGAACTAAAACAAACTCATCCCTATCATCTCCATTGTATCAAGGGCAAGGTCAAAACTCATCCCTATCATCTCCATTGCATCAAGGGCAAGGTCAAAAAGTTGTTTTTTTATAGGCTACTAGTATAATTTCTCAGCTAAATTAGCCAAAAAGGCTAGTTTTAAAAGAAATTAACGGAATAGGTTGACTTATGTGATATTTACTGAAATAGGTCGATTTTGGAGAGAGAAGGTAAAAATGAGTCCAACAGTTGATTTTGCAGGAAAACACATCCAGCGAGGCACGCTTTCTTGCACAGTCAATAAAATAGGTCTTGTTGGCCAAAAAGTGCCACCTGCTAGACGCTTTTTTCCCTAACAGTTGAATTCCCCAACGGCCATAAAAACAACTAGTTTTATTGCTATATAAACCCAAGTCTTTTCCTCATTTTTTCATTCAAACCCATTTCTATCAATTCTCATAATTCTCTTAAGATTTTAGTTCTAATATTTTAATTAAAATTCTCTCAAGTTCGTCTTAATTTAATTTTGTATTTCAATTTTTATTGGTTTTAATTGAATTTTGTAATGGCAAATACTCTTATTCGTTTGGATGACAACCACATTTTCATGGTTCAATTGCAAATGGTAAGAAAATATTTCTAATATTTATAATTTTATTTAAGTTCATTATTAAGTTGTTAAAAAAATTAAATTAATTTTTTTTTTTTATAATTAAGCTGAAGATCGAATTTTGGAGACATATATAGACAATCTATCTTCGAGGTCATCGCTTATATTTGAACCTTATTTGGAAGATGCATGATTCTTGTACATGTCACATATGCTTATGGAGTTTAAATTGGACCCTACACTTATCAACGCATTGGTCGAAAGATGGAGATCTGAGACACACATTCCATCTTCCATGCAGTGAGCGTACAATCACCCTCAAGGATGTTTAGTTACAGCTCGGTTTACCAGTGGATGGGTCAGCCGTTATGGAACCAGTGATCATTGGTGATTGGCATGACATTTGCAAGCAACTGTTAGGCAAGGTGTTGGACAAGTTTTTAGGTAGCCGGATAGAGATGAAATGGTTGTAAGAAAATTTCCAATATCTTTAGGAGAGTTTGAGTCTTCTTGAAAGAGAACAACACACCCAAGCATCCATCCTAAGGTTAATTAGAGGTGTTCTAATGTGTGATAAATCTCGAACTCTTGTACATTTAAGGTGACTACAACAACTTGTCGACTTGAAAGAAGCGGGCCGACTCAGTTAGGGATCAACCGTGTTGGCGACATTGTATTGAGAAATGTGTAAGACTATGCAACCACAAAAAAATTAAAATTGGGGGTTACGTACTCCTTCTGCAGTCATTGGCATGGTTCCGGCTACTATTTTTATGTCTCCAAGCCGACTACCCTTATACTTTCCCATTGGTAACAATGTAAAATTAATTCAATAATATAGTTATCATAATATTATTTCATTCTTATACTTTTTAAAAAACATATTATTTGAATAGGTGGAACCACAACGTTAGTTATGTGGGACTACCCGAGGAACTTAAAGATATTCGGCTATTGTTACATCAATGATCGGAAGTCAAGGTTAGTTTTTTAAAATTTTTAATTATATAATATTTATGTAAGGAATTCAAAATTAATATTAAGTAGATAATGAACTTTACTATTTTGTACTATAGTTTGAATGGACGTCATAGTCTGATCCGAGAATTCAAATATGCATCACGTTTGAATTGTTGGTCAATCTCAATATTTGGGACGTGAATGTGCCATTGATAATTTACGTCACAGTGGAGATGCATGAATCTTATCGAGTGATGCGACAATTCGGGTTTAGGCAAACTATTCTACTGCCACCCCAAGATATCGAAGCACTGCACAAGGTCGACCTATAAGGGAGAACCAACGAATATTGGCCTAAATTCCATGAGGAATATAACAACATTTGGGAGCATAGGTATGATTTCATACCTATTCGCGAACCAATTATCGCTTGAGAACTGGCCACTGCTTCGGAGTACATGCCATAATTTAGACACCACGGCAAGTCATATCTACTATTAGAGGAGGTGAGGGGTACGAAGATATCACTTGCCGTGGTGTCTAACCTAATAAGAGGCACCTATCACTGCACCACCTCCCGACCAATATGACTCTACTTATTCTGGTGCTTTCACTAACCCTGTATTTTTTACACAAGCACCACACTATGCACCACCGTGCCTTGCTTCAAAACCTTCTGTAGGAGTGTTTTTTGCACTACCTCTATCCCTAGCATATTACATGCCAATGCCAACGATAACATCGACGTATTTGTCACCTCTGACAATTCCACTATATTATTTGCAACCGATTTATGCGACACCATACACTTATTTGTCGATAGAGTCACAAACACCTCGCCATCATTGTTCTAACAATGTGGCTTATCTTTACAACCAGTTGTTCATAGAACAGAGGATACACAATCGAAACCTCATACGACACCGGAGATGAAGATGAACACAACAATCGAAGTGAAGATTAAGACAAAGAAGAGGAAGAGTTGAAACCCCAACTTGTACAAAGAAGAAATTCGTCTTGCAATCAACACCAACCGGGTTGTGACACACATTCAGTCTGATAATGTCGATGATTTTTTTCGATCTTCTCATGTAAATCATAATTGTTAAGCTAAGCTCTATTTGATAAATTTCAATCGTTATTACAAATGTAATGTTTTAAAATAAATATTACTTTTTAATCAAAATTATTAAATTTTAAGTGACAATTTGTTTGAAATAGTTGTAAGAGATAAACTTTTTAAGTCTATCTTTTAAGCACTTAAAAAATTGTCTATAAAATGAATAAATTAACAAATTTCTATAAAAAAATAAATTATCTATAAAATTTAACAAATTGTCTCTAAAAAATGAATTAATTTGTTAACGAGGTCTTATCCTCAATGTATCCTCTAAGTGTGGACATATTGGCTTAGTATGCCCTAGGTTTCAACGATAATTACGTAACCTTAGTTGGTTTGTCATCTCTCAAATATCCATATTGTCGCGTATCTGAGTAGAATTCAGTTGACCTTTTGGGTTGCAACATAATGAAATATTTGATACCAACTGGAATGGAGCGCTCGATACAGGCAGCCACATACGTTCATCTTGGATCGATTGGAATTCAAATTTCTACACGTTATACATGTGTTCTATTTTGTACACTTCGTCCACAAATCTCATGCAATCTAGACGTGCTAAGGCACATATAGCAATTGCATGTATGCATGGATAATTAAGTACGCCAAATCTCCCACAGTCATAGGTTTGTTGTCTCAGGTTTACACGGTACAATCCCCCAAAAACACCTTAGTCAGGTCTGTTGAACTCCGTAACCCAAAATGATAGGTTTGGACGTAAGTGACACACTACATAGATGCATATTGCTTGTTTTGCATTGTCTCTAATTTCTTTCATCATATCCTCAGACCAAATGTGACGTCCCTTTATCTGTCCATCATATTTTTCCACTTACTTTGGAAATAATGCTGCCAAATGGCAATATCTTTCTTTCACTACCGAGGTTATCATCAAATGATGTGTTCTATTCAATATGGACTTGATGTCTTCCGCTAGGTTTGTTGTCATGTGCCCATATGATAGATCCCCATTGTACAATTGAGTCCACTGCTCGAAGGGTATGTTAGTGAGATATGCCATACCGCAGTCATTAATGGCTCGCAACTTCTCCAACATTTCATTAAAACTTGGTACGTACTAATTCAGTACCTAACACCATTGTCACAAATCATTATACTATTTGTCCCACCCATTATGCATCTTCTTCATGACCTTCTATTTTTTAATCCACGCCTTGTGGTACGATGGCGTGTAATCGAACTAATTACGAATATTGGCAATTATAACCGGCACGGGAATCTTGAAACTCGCTTTCGCCATAGGTAATATAATGTTCAAGATCATGTCTGAATCCAACTTTGAATGATCCAATGTCATACCTGCAACAACACGAGTATTTCAAAATTAAGAATTCAATATAATATATGAGGCCACTATGCAATCATATCGAACAGTCTTGTCACCTACCTATGACAACAGAAGTATGTGAGGTGTTATATTTATTGATTGTCCAGGACCCCGTCTTCCTTATCACAAATGCAATGATTTTCCATGGACATCTGTTTCACGCATTGTGCACTTAGCCTCGAATTTTTCTGGTCGGGGTTTAACTACATAGAAGTTTACGCCATGCTTTATGTTGTATTACTTCAATATAATGTCAAAAGCAACTTTTAGGGAAAACTTCATCTTCACTTTTAAATCACCCACATTTAAAATAGAACTCGCATGACTCGGTCTTCTGTGAGGGAGTTATGGAAACTCTAACTCACATTCAGTTGAGAGGTCTACTAACATGCCACAAATCGTAGTGACAATTTAAATACTTTTCGGCACTAAAAGAGCTTATTTTTTAGGCATTTTAATATCTTTTATTGTGTTTTCGCATTTCTTAGCATAAATTCATTTTATTGCAAAATAATTTTTTTTGTATTTTTTAATGTTTTGATAACCGATGAGGCCAACTCAGGCATCAGGAATGATTAATAGATTACTTAAGTGTATAGTTTTAGGCCCAAAAACACAAAGGATAATATTCGTGTCGTAACACAAGAATGCAATGTCGCGACACCGAACTTCGAAACCAAAAATGAAATCTTGGGATGAAACAGGGTGCGTGTTGCGACACAATGTAGGTTGTGTCGCGACACAAAGGTACGTGTTGCAACATAGGGTAGGCTGTGTTACGACACAACTTCTAGACACCCAAAAATTCTTGTACTCGAAGTTATGACATCATGCTGATAGATGCTAATTTAAGTAGTTGCGATTTGGCATATTGTTTATATCTCTTGTATTAATTAGACTTTAAGTGTATCTAGAGATGTGTAGGCACCAAGTAACCCTAATTTAGCCTATAAAAAAGAGGCCATTATAACCCTAACAAGGGGGGTTAGAGCTAGACCTAGTTAGACAGACAATTTTATTTTACTTTAGCTTTATTTTTATGTTCGCTTAGTCGGAAATTTTCTATTTCGATGCGAAGACGTTTGCAAGTGCAGATTGTTCCGGAGTTGTGCTTCAATGATTTATCAATGAGCAAATTTTTTTATCGCTTCCTTTTATTCCTTTATTTATATTTCATTATCCTAATCAACTAATGTTTGTATGAATATTGGAATAAAATCTTGTGTTTTATTTATATCTAGCATGCTTCGGTTATGAAACTGATTAACTACTTCGAGACTAGCTAACAGAAAAAACCATAAGATTAGTTAGTGTGAATGCATGTGTTTTTAAACCCTAATCTTGACGATCCTAGGAAGTAATATCGGTAAATGGATCGAGAGACGAGGTTACCGAGTAAACCATGAATTTATCCTAGTCAGGAAAGTGAGGTCGAGAGGTAAGCATGTACTGGTTGATTAGTTAGGTAGTAGAGGCTGAGAGGTAATATTGTCTAGGTAATAACTAATTCTCTAATAAAAATTCGAGTTTTGAAGTTAATTGCAACCACGAAGATTAGTTAATATTTTATCTACTAATTGATCATAGGCCAAGAGCTCGCATTATTGGTACTAGGAATAGAAAATTCCATTAGGTTAATTCAGGGTAATTAATTTAATTAGTTTAATTAATATTTGATTTTGGATTCACATTACTACCTTGTAAATTGATTAGATTAGTAATTATTTTCTGTAATTAATTTAATAATAAATTTCTTCAATCTGCAATCCCTTGGGTAAGATCCACAAAACACTTTCCTGTGTTCCGTTGTAACACTAAGTTATATTACAATTTGACTTGTTCGCTTACAAATACCACACTGATTTTATATGTAACGCCCCCGTACCCGAGACCGTCACCGGATTCGAGCACGAGGTGTTAACGGACTTAATTCATTCATTAAACAACTCAAACAATTTATTTTAGAAATTCCAGACAAGCTGGCTAAAGGCATCACATTCGCTTAATAATTCATATCTCAAGTTCAAAAACTCAAAACTAAGATCCGTAAATTTTCCTTGAAACTAGGCTCATATATATATCTACTAATTTTTTTCTAGAATTTTTGGTTGAGCCAATTAGTACAGTTTATTAGTTAAAATTTACCCTGTTTCTGCATTCAACTGCTTTGACCTCTGTTCACTACGAACCACTTTTCTCTTTGTACAGAACTTAAAAGACTATGAAGTTTGTATATCTTAAAACTATACTCAATAAGGAATATGTACATATAAATAATAACTTCTAATTATTTTTTTACAATTTTTGGTGAATTTCAAAATTCAGAACAAGAGATTCAGAAATTGCTCTGGCCCTGTTTCACAAAAATATAAATATCTTATAAAATACAACTCTTTTACCTATTTTGTTTCTTCCACATGAAAATAGATTCATTAGGCTTCAATTAAATATTTTATTCATCATCTAATTCTATTTATACTATTTTTAGTGATTTTTCCAATTCACATCACTGCTGCTGTGTGATTCTGTTTTATAACCAATTTCACCATTTTATGGTTTTCCATGGACTAAGTAACACATTAAACACACATGACATCAAATATGATCTAGATTGGCTATTCCAATGGCTAATCATTTCCAAACCTTTTCTTACCAAACCATAACCATATCATAAGATTATTTACACAAAGTGAGTATAGTGCTATACATGCCACACTCAAAATATACAATTCATTTTACCAATTTAGGTCTTCGGATAGTGTGAGCGAGCCTTCGACCTATCCCGATTCTCAAGCCGGCTTATCAAAACTACAATGAATTAAAAGGAGGGAGTAAGCATAAATGCTTAGTAAGTTCACATGCAAATAACAAGTAACATGATCATGCAATCCAACATAAACATCATTAAGACACTCATGTCATAAGAATACTTACTATCTTACCACAATTTTGTCTTACCAAATTCTCAACCAAGGATTAAACTCATACCTGTCCATTTTCACTTCTTCAACACATTCATCATCAATCACTTTAGTTTTAAGTACTCTCCCTATTCTCTTAGGATTCTCCTGTTGAACACATCGGAATATAATTTCGGATACGCGGATAGTGTGCACTTAAGTGCTATACTCATAGCTAAACAAGCTCAATAGCTTTTGAAATTTATGTAGTCAAGCTACCATGTAGCCCACCCATAAATGAACTCGGACTCAACTCAACGAGCTCGAATGCCTAGTTACATCTCACGAACTCGGACTCAACTCAACGAGTTTGGAACTCAACCATCCTAGTGACATGTCACTTGTACCCTAATCTATTCCCAAGGTTCAAACGGGATTCTTCTCAATTACAGATTTTGATCGCCTTCTTCGAAATGTAGAAACCGATACTTGCTAGCATCTCATACTTATCAAGTTGTTCACATAATTTTCATATTACCAAATAATAATTCACAAAGCATAATATTTCATGATAATAAGTATCATATCATATAAATAACATTAAATCACTTAAAATAAAAATTATGTTACCTTATTTACACATGAACTTACCTCGATACAAAATATTAGCAATCGAGCCTATTCCTCAGAAACTTTGTTTTTCCTCGATCACGACTTGAATCTTGTTTCTCTTGATCTATAATACCAAATTAATTTATTTAATACATACATTCATCAAAACAGCCCTTAGTACGAACTTTGACAAAATTACCATTTTGCCCCTAAACTTTCTCATATTTACACTTTTGCCCCAGGGCTCGTAAATTAAACCTCATCCTATTTTCTTATGTTTTATGACATGCTGATCATTTTTCCCTTCTATAGCAACATCAACTTCACACTCTAACATGTACTTATGAATATTAGGTATTTTTACCGATTAAGCACTTTTACTCATTTTCACTTAAAACTGAGTAGCACAAGTTGTCTAGCATAATTTAAAACCTCATATTCTATCATAAAAGACCAAAATACACAAATTTCACCTATGGGTATTTTTCCAAATATGAACCCTAGGTTGAATTATTGCTAGCATAAGCTAAATCAAGTTACCAGGACTCCAAAAACGTAAAGAACATTAAAAACGGGGCTTGGAATCACTTACTATGGAGCTTGGAAGCTTGAAACAAACCCTAGCTATGGAGAACCCTTTAATTTTCATCCTAATGAAGAAGATGGACATATTTTTCCATCTTTTTCCATTTTTTAATCTTTAAATTACCAAATGACCAAAATACCTTTAATACCTTTCTTTGAAAATTTTCATGTACAAGCCCATTTTTGTCCAAAATTTTAGAAATTGGTCAAATTGATATTTAAGACCTCCTCATTAATATTCCAAAGTAATTTCATACTAAAAACTTCTAGAATGCAAGTTTTGCAAATTATTCGATTTAGTCCCTAATTTCAACTTAAGCACTTTATGCATAGAATTTCGTCACGAAATTTTCACACAATCATGCAATCATATTATAAACCTCAAAATAATTATAAAATAATTATTTCTATCTCGGATTTGTGGTCACGAAACCACTATTCCGATTAGGCCCTAATTCGGGATATTACAACTCTCCCCTCTTTAAGGTTTTTCGTCCTCGAAAATCTTACCGGTAAACAGGTGTGGGTATTGATTTCTCATAGTTTTCTCAGGTTCCCATATAGTCTCTTCTACCCCGTGCTTTTGCCACAAAACTTTCACGAGAGCGACACTTTTATTTCTTAGTTGCTTGACCTCTCGAGCTAAAATCTTAATCGGTTCTTCTTCGTAAGTTATATCCGGTCGTAGCTCGATTTTTGTCAATGAAATTATATGTGAAGGGTCCGAACGATACCGACGTAGCATAGATACATGGAACACATCATGCATCTTCTGTAATTCAGATGGCAATGCTAACCGATAAGCTACTGGTCCAACTTTTTCAATTATTTCATACGGTCCAATAAAACGAGGACTTAACTTGCCCTTCCGTCCAAATCTAAGAACTTTCTTCAATTGAGACACTTTTAAAAATACCTTATCACCAACTTGAAACTCGATTTCCTTTCGTTTCAAATCTACATAAGATTTCTGTCTATCGGAAGCAACTTTCAAACAATCTCGAATCAGTTTCACTTTTTCTTCGGTTTCTTTTATTAGATCAACTCCATAAATCTGATTTTCCTTGAGTTCTGTCCAATACAATGGCGTCCGACATTTACGACCATACAATGCTTCATAAGGTGCCATCTTCAAACTCGTCTGATAACTATTATTATAAGCAAATTCTACCAATGGTAAGTATCTTTCCCAACTACCTTGAAATTTCAATACACAACATCTGAGCATGTCTTCAAGAATCTGAATCACTCTCTTTGATTGTCCATCAGTTTGTGGATGAAAGGCAGTGCTGAAATTTAACTTCGTACCTAATGCCTCTTGCAACTTTTGCCAAAATCGCGAAATAAATCTCGGATCTCTATCCGAAATGATTGACAAAGGTATTCCGTGAAGTCTAACAATCTCACTGATATACAATTTGACCAACTTATTAGGAGAATAATCCGTACGTACCAGAATAAAATGAGCCAATTTAGTCAGCCTGTCAACTATTACCCAGATGACATATTTCTTTTTCAGAGTTAATGGCAACCCTGATACAAAATCCATAGTAATCCGGTCCCATTTCCATTCAGGAACCATGATAGGCTGGAGTAGTCCCGAAGGTACTTGGTGTTCAGCTTTCACTTGTTGACAAATTAAGCACTTTGATACAAACTCGGAGATATCTCTTTTCATTCCATTCCACCAATACACTTTCTTCAAGTCATTATATATTTTCGTACTGCCCAGGTGAACCGCCAAACAACCATTATGTGCTTCATGCAAAATCTTTTGAATCAACTCATCTTTTTTTGGTACACAAATCCGGTTTTTATACATCAAGCAACCATCAGAACCAATTCTGAAATCTGACCTTGTATCAGCCTCACATTGTTTTCTTTTGGCTTGCAAATCTTCATTGCTTTTCTGAGCTTCACAAATCTCTTCTAAAAACATTGATCTTGCTCTTAACTCTGCTAAAATCGAACCATCATCTGATACCTTTAACTGAGTGTTCATAGCTCTCAAAGCAAATAGCAACTTTCTGCTCAAAGCATCGGCAACCACATTCGCTTTTCCCGGATGGTAGTCAATAACAAGCTCGTAATCTTTCAATAACTCCAACCATCTTCACTGTCTCAAATTCAAGTCTTTTTGTGACATCAAGTACTTAAGACTTTTATGGTCGGTATATACTCGGCATTTTTCACCATGCAGATAATGTCGCCAAATCTTCAAAGCAAATACTATAGCAGCCAATTCCAAATCATGAGTCGGATAATTTCTTTCGTGAGATTTTAACTACCTCGAAGCATAAGCCACCACTTTTCCTTCTTGCATAATTACACATCCTAAGCCATTTCGAGAAGCATCACTATACACCACAAATTCTTTACCTGATTCGGGTTGTACTAACACTGGTGCTTTAGTTAATAACTTTTTCAATTCTTCAAAACTCTGTTGACATTCTTCCGTCCACTCAAATTTAACATCCTTTCGAAGTAGTCTAGTCATAGGAGCAGCAATTATAGAAAATCCATTTATAAACCGCCGATAATACCCAGCTAGCCCCAAGAAACTTCTAACCTTGGTTACATTTTTCGGTGGTTTCCAATCAACAATAGCCGAAATTTTACTAGGATCAACCCGTATACCATCACCTGAAACAATATGGCCCAAGAATCCAACTTCCCGAAGCCAAAATTCACTTTTACTAAACTTGGCATATAACTGCTTATTTCTCAAAGTTTGCAAAACTATCTTCAAGTGCTCGGCATGCGTTGTCCCATCTTTCGAATAAATTAAGATGTCATCTATAAATACCACAACAAATATGTCCAAGTATGGCTGAAATATGCGATTCATCAAATCCATAAATACAGCAGGAGCATTTGTTAACCCGAATGGCATAACTAAAAATTCATAATGACCGTACCTTATTCTAAAAGCAGTTTTAGGCATATCTGATTCTTTTACTCCCAGCTGGTAGTACCCAGATCTCAAGTCAATCTTTGAAAACCATGTCGCTCCTTTCAACTGATCAAACAAATCATCAATTCTCGGCAACGGATACTTGTTCTTGATTGTCACCTTGTTTAATTGCCGATAGTTAACACACAATCTCATAGAACCATCCTTCTTTTTCACAAATAATACGAGAGCACTCCAAGGTGAAAAACTCGGTCTCACAAAGCCTTTGTCAATCAACTCTTGCAACTGTGACTTTAATTCTTTCAACTCTGCTGGTGCCATTCTATACGGAGCAATCAAGATCGGAGTTGTTCCCGGTATCAACTCAATACCAAATTCTACTTCCCTGACTAAAGGCAAACCCGGTAACTCTTCTGGAAATACATCCGCGAACTCACACACAATCGGTACTAATTCAATTTTCTTTTCAATTTCTTTTGTATTAAGTACATACGCCAAATAAGCTTCATAACCCTTCCTGAAATATCTTTGAGCCGACATCGAAGAAATTACACTAGATAATGCCTCTGATTTGCCTGATTCAACCCGCAGAATTTTACCACTTTTACACTTTAATTCTATAACCTTTTCTTTGCAATTTACTATAGCATCATGCAATGTCAACCAATCCATACTCAAAATAACATCAAATTCATCAAACGGCAACAACATCAAGTTGACCGGAAAGTAATGACCCCGAATAATTAAAGGACATTTCTTGCATACTTTATCAACTATCACACATTTGCCAAATGGATTCGATACTCTAATCATAAATTCTGTGTACTCAACAGGTATATTCATACTAGACACCAATTTCATGCACACATATGAATGAGTAGAACCGGGATCAATCAAAGCAGTAACATTAACATCATAAAGAGAAAATATACCAGTAATCACATCGGGTGATGAAGCATCTTCACGTACCTTTATGGCATAAGTTCTAGCTGGAGCCCTTGCTTCAAGTTTAGCTACTGAATCTCTGACTACATTCTTGCTGCTTACTTCATTTCCAGCTTTTCTTGAATATCTTCCCCTCGAGTCTGCACCACTAGCTTTTACACTCTGAAATTTTTCTTTCTCAACTCTCTCTCAGCGTCTCTAATAAAATGATCCGGAGAACCACACCGAAAACATTCATTCGCTCTACATGGGCCAAAATGATTTCTACCACACCGCTGGCACTCGGGCATAACAAATCTCGAATTCCCCACACTAGCCACGGAAGTAGTCTGAGATTTAAGACCCACATTTTGTTTCTTAGAATTTCCATATGATTGTCCTGAAACACTCAAAAGCGAGGATTCATATTTCTAGATTTTCTAGATTGCTGTGAGAATGAACTGCTTGTCGATCTTTTCTTCCAGCTTCTAGTCTCAGCCTCTACTTTTTTCTTCTATTTTAATTCAAGAATCCCAACAAATACTTTGATGTCTTCATTAAGTCCGTCTTCAAATCATCTGCACATTTTAGCCTCCGTAGGAACATATTCTCTAGCATACTTACTCAACTTGACAAATTCCCTTTCGTATTCAGTAACCGTCATGTTGCCCTGCTTCAACTCAAGAAACTCTTTACGCTTTTGATCAACAAATCTTTCACTGATGTATTTCTTCCTAAATTCTTCTTGAAAGAACTCCCAAGTCACTTTCTCTTTCGGCACCACTGAAATCAATGTCTTCCACCAATGATAGGCTGAATCCCTCAACAATGATATAACACATTTCAAGCATTCCTCAGGTGTATAAGACAATTCATCAAATACCCGAATATAATTCTCAAGCCAAAACTCTGCTTTCTCGGCATCATCATCAACATTTGCCCTGAATTCTTCGACCCCTTGCTTGCGGATTCTGTCAACTGGAGTTCTGTGAAATTTCATCAGATCCATACCTTGAGGCATCGTGGGTACAGGTTGAGGAATCGGGGGAGGTGGGGGGAGGTTGTGCATTTGGGTTCGTACGAACGAACTCTGTATACCAAGCATTCATCATTTGGAGAAAGGCTTCCCGAGCCTCTTCTCCTCCTCCTTCACCAACAGTAGGAGGTGGACTTTCAGTCGGCACCGCCCCTTCTGCTGGAACTGGTGCATTACTCTCTATATCATCAAACACAGCTGGATCGGGATCCATTTACTATAAAAAAAATCATTTAAAAGGTCAAAAGTCGTCACACTATCACAATATATATATTTGGCATGGCATGTATAGCAAAACCCATACATACAACATGTTAGTCCGAGAACTGGCTAAACCTGCTCTAATACCACCAAATGTAACGCCCCCGTACTTGAGACCGTCTCCGGAGTCGAGCACGAGGTGTTAACGGGCTTAATTCATTAATTAAACAACTCAAACAATTTATTTTAGAAATTCCAGACAAGCTGGCTAATGGCATCACAGTCGCTTAAAAATTCATATCTCAAGTTCCAAAATCGAAATTAAGATCCGTAAATTTTCCTTGAAACTAGACTCATATATCTATCTAATAATTTTTTTCTAGAATTTTTGGTTGAGCCAATTAGTATAGTTTATTAGTTAAATTTTACCCTGTTTCCGCATTCGACTGCTTTGAATTCTGTTCACTACGAACCACTTTTCTCTTTTTACAGAACTCAAAAGACTATGAAGTTTGTATATCTTAAAAATATACTCAATAAGTAATATGTACGTATAAAGCATAACTTCTAATTATTTTTTTTACAATATTTGGTGAATTTCCAAAGTTAGAATAGGGGATTCAGAAATTGCTCTGGACCTGTTTCACAAAAATATAAATATCTTATAAATTACAACTCTTTTACCTATTTTGTATCTTCCACATGAAAATAGATTTATTAGGATTAAATTAAATATTTTATTCATCATCTAGTCTATTTATACTATTTTTAGTGATTTTTCCAATTCACGTCATTGCTGCTGTGTGATTCTGTTTTATAACCAATTTCACCATTTTATGGTTTTCCATGGACTAAGTAACACATTAAACATACATGACATTAAATATGATCTAGTTTGGCCATTCCAATGGCTAATCATTTCCAAACCTTTTCTTACCAAACCATAACCATATCATAAGATTATTTACACAAAGTGAGTATAGTGCTATACATGCCACACTCAAAATATACAAACAATTTTACCAATTTAGGTCTTCGGATAGTGTGAGCAAGCCTTCGACCTATCCCGATTCTCAAGCCGGCTTGTCAAAACTACAATAAATTAAAAGGAGGGAGTAAGCATAAATGCTTGGTAAGTTCACATGCAAATAACAAGTAACATGATCATGCAATCCAACATAAACATCATTAAGACACTCATGTCATAAGAATACTTACTATCTTACCACAATTTTGTCTTACCAAATTCTCAACCAAGGATTAAACTCATACCTGTCCATTTTCAATTCTTCAACACATTTATCGTCAATCACTTTAGTTTTAAGTACTCTCCCTATTCTCTTAGGATTCTCCCGTTGAACACATTGGAATATAATTTCGGATACGCGTATAGTGTGCACTTAAATGCTATACTCATAACTAAACAAGCTCAATAGCTTTTGAAATTTATGTAGTCAAGCTACCATGTAACCCAACCATAAACGAACTCGGACTCAACTCAACGAGCTCGGGCGTTCGCATCCATAAGTGAACTCGGACTCAGCTCAACGAGCTCGGCTGCCTAGTTACATCTCACGAACTCGGACTCAACTCAACAAGTTCGGAACTCAACCATCCTAGTGACATGTCACTTGTACCCTAATCTATTCCTAAGGTTCAAATGGGATTCTTCTCAATTACACATTTTGATCGTCGTCTTCGAAATGTAGAAATCGATACTTGCTAGCATCTCATACTTATCAAGTTGTTCACATAATTTGCATATTACCAAATAATAATTCACAAAGCATAATATTTCATGATAATAAGTATCATATCATATAAATAACATTAAATCACTTAAAATAAAAATTATGTTATCTTATTTACACATGAACTTACCTCGATACAAAATATTAGCAATCGAGCCTATTCCTCGTAAACTTTAATTTTCCCTCGATCACGACTTGAATCTTGTTTCTCTTGATCTATAATACCAAATTAATTTATTTAATACATACATTCATCAAAACAGCCCTTAGTACGAACTTTGGCAAAATTACCATTTTGCCCCTAAACTTTCACATATTTACACTTTTGCCCCAGGGCTCGTAAATTAAACCTCATCCTATTTTCGTATGTTTTATGACATGTTGATCATTTTTCCCTTCTATAGCAACATCAAATTCACACTCTAACATGTACTTATGAATATTAGGTATTTTTACCGATTAAGCACTTTTACTCGTTTTCACTTAAAACCGAGTAGCACAAGTTGTCTAGTATAATTTAAAATCTCATATTCAATCATAAAACACCAAAATACACAAATTTCACCTATGGTTATTTTTCCAAATATGAACCCTAGGTTGACTTATTGCTAACATAAGCTAAATCAAGTTACCGGAACTCCAAAAACGTAAAGAACATTAAAAACGGGGGTTGGAATCACTTACTATGGAGCTTGGAAGCTTGAAACAAACCCTAGCTATGGAGAACACTTTAATTTTCATCCTAATGAAGAAGATGGACATATTTTGCCATCTTTTTCCTTTTTATAATCTTTTAATTACCAAATGACCAAAATACCCTTAATACCTTTCTTTGAAAATTTTCATGTACAAGCCCATTTTTGTCCAAAATTTTAGAAATTGGTCAAATTGCTATTTAAGACCTCCTCATTAATATTGCAAAGTAATTTCATACTAAAAACTTCTAGAATGCAAGTTTTGCAAATTATTCGATTTAGTCCCTATTTTCAACTTAAGCACTTTATGCATAGAATTTTGTCACGAAATTTTCACACAATCATGCAATCATATTATAAACCTCAAAATAATTATAAAATAATTATTTCTATCTTGAATTTTTGGTCACGAAACCACTATTCTGATTAGGCCCTAATTCGGGATATTACATTATATACTTTTATTTTCATGATTATTACTCTAAACGTTCGTACGTTTAGAAGCAGTCAAATTGTTGACACTATTACCGAGGATTGCGACGATGAAAATTGTTATTAATTTAATTACTTTGTAAAATAATACTAGTCAAAAGATAAAGGAGTTAGATAATGTGTTGATTTTTAATTATTTTTAATTATTTAAATATTTTTAGATACCTTGTTGACTATTTAATTAAATCATGGATGTAGTTGATGATGACTTTGACGATGATAACAATTGGGAGGAAGAACACGAGATGTTTGCATGGTAAGATGACGAAGTATATGAAGAGGGGGTATATGAACAATGGGAGATTATAGAGAACTAGAAATTATTCATGATAGAGCTACTCCAACGAAGAAATGGTGTAATGACCCTATTGGAAGTGTAACACCCCAAACCCGGCCCAGACATTATGGCCGGATCTGACGTGCCACATTGAAGTTTTTAAGAAAACCCATGCCTCTTTCAACGTCCTTCTTAGTGTTTTAAAAGATAGTCTTTGCTAAGTTAATAAAGTGAATGGAAGCTGTGCACTAGGTAGGTATCCGAAATAGAGGAGGTGAGCCATGAAGGCTGCTTAAGTACCAAGCTCTTGACTGGATCCAATCCTAGACATGCCCACAACCATTGCCACACTTTGGTGCGAGGTTAGGTTTTGGAAAAAAAACGAGTTGGAATTCATTTAAGTAGATATTTTTGATAAACCGATTAGTTGTATCATTGCGCTATTTTGAAAACAAGTATCCTTTTGATAACGCGCCCTAAGTCTAACCCATTTTGAATTATTATCAGTAAAATATAGAGTATAAAATAAAATAATCCCAGAAAGATAATTAAAATGGCCTTATTACAACCCAAAACCAAATAATAATAATAAATTTTAAAAAAAAACCGGTTACTTATTGCAAAGTTCGAAAGCGATCATCACGGCCACTCTGAATCCCCTCCGGCTCCAAGTCTCCACATCAAGGCTCACCTGCAAGGTTAAGGAAAGGGGTGAGTTTGGTAACTCAGTGTGCAACAAGCCCCTTTCAGAGCCCAAACTAATATCAGCATACTGGGCCTAAGCCCTAATTCAGTCTCGACATATACTGGGTCGAAGCCTTTCGTTTAATGGTTACTGGGCCGAAGCCTTTTCATAAATCATATCATTTGGGCCAAGCCTTTATCAGAAATTGTATGGCCCATAGGCCCATTTCAATATCACATGTAATACCAATAAATGTATGCAAGCCCATTTGGGGAGACTACTCAACCCACCATCCGCTACTCTCCACCCGTACCAACCAAGCTCTCCATGTGGGGAATAACTCAACCCACCCAACCAAACTCTCCACTTTGCGGCAAAGATAGCTTTTTATCATATAACTGGAGGCCTAGCCTCTTTTAATAACTGGGGCAAAGCCCTTTTTGATAAACTGGGGCAAAGCCCTTTAAGCACTTCCTCCATTTATATAAAACCCAACCAATGCATATAATGAGTATTTCATAGCATATCATGTGCATCTCATAACATATTATGTGCATATCATGTCATATCATGTATAACGATATCTCATGCATCATATTCATAATTAAACCCTAGGGGGTATAATGGTCATTTTTACCATAATTAAACCCTAGGGGGTATAATGGTCATTTTTACCTAGGGGCAAAATAGTCATTTTTCATATTATAAGGGTAATTTTGTAATTTTACCAATTATCAGGGTTTCCCATGTTCGTTAACAATTATCAATATTTCCGAGTGTTTAAACAATATTCTTTAACCCACTTTATCAAAATCTGGCTTTTGGGCCCAGAACCCCTAATGGGCCCTACGAATGCCGATTTAGCCCTCTAAGCCCACTCAATCCAAATTTTACAACAGTACTAACCGTGTTAACATGCAACCTTTCCAAATTTTATTTTCTATCAATTTTACCCAAATGGGCCCGAAAGCCCATTGGGCCAAATTCTTGCCCATTGAGGCCCAACTTACCATCGTGCACAAAATTGCGCTCCTACCTGTTCCATCGACCCAACCACTGATCTTATTGTATTTATCGCATCTATAACCAAACGCAAAATCACAAGTTCCCGAAATGCCGGAATTTTGGCATTTCGGCTTTTCAGCAAATATTAATTTAAGCTACTCCGAGGGTTGTTACACACCTGTTTTGTGACGTTTGCTAACAATGTCTCCCACGACAACCTACAATTAATCACCACCATTCTTAGTTTACAAATCATACTTATCAAATCCAAAATCCACCTTACCATAGTCGGCCAAAGAACCCCCAATAGCCATAGATCACTTACCTTCACAGGGTCCGATGATTCGATCAAAGTTTATCCAAACCGAAACTCCAAGCCTTGATGCTCCTCCAAAGTTGTCTATTTCACTACACAAACCATAAAAGTCGAATGAAAAAGCCCAGTGAGGCCTATACCTCAAATCGATAACCTTCTTAAACTAAAGGGGGTTTCGGCTTTTCTTAACATTTACACTACTGAATCGATTTGGAAAACGAGTACTTACCACAGTCTTCCCTTCTGCACTGTTTATACCCAAAGTAGACTCAGCCCTCAACCACCTAGCAGCCTTCGAATCCTAGAGGTCTACAGGTTCGGCTATGCCCCTAGAACTAAGATATTTCGGCTTTTAGGACCAAGAAAAGGAAATGGTGTGGTGGCTTTGTATTCGTGTTGCCGTCGGGGACTTTTAGAGTTTAGTGGATGGAGGCATTGATCACAACAAAAGGAGAGAAAAGAAGGATGCTGGTCTAAGTGAAATCGACACAACCAACTTCAAAAGTTTCGGCTCTTGTGGCTATTCGGCAAGGGTGATGAAAAGAAAGAAAGTAGTTGTTTGGTTTTGGCAAAAGAAGAGAAAGAAAAAAGGATGAAAGGAATGGTGATTTCGGCTAGAGAAGAAAAGGAAGAAAAGAAATAACCCTATGATGTTTAAACAAAATAAAACGACACAACTAAAGCCCCTAATGCCGAAATACTAACCTACAACCCCTAAACCGATTTCTCCTCCCTAATCTCCCACTATTCGGCCAACACTAAGCCTCCATTCAAATCCCCAAAATCTCTCCCCTTATCACTCCTAAAATCATGCATTTGATTGATTCAAACTCTCTCCAACAGAGCTCCATTCAACTTCAAACTCTTGCATGCTCAAGACACAAAAATAACAGCACAATTGCCAGTTTAGTGAATCGAACCTTGGCCTCCCCTCAACCATTTACACGCCACTTTTTTAGCTCCTTAGTGGCGTCACTTAACCACTTTTCCAAGGGCTCTCTTGTGTTACATTTTACCCACATCCTTTAATAAGGCCACCTATCTAATGCCCCTAACTCCTTAAGTCCAAAATTCAAAAATTCTACTAGGTTTTGGCCAACACATGGGCCTTTCATAGGCCCATTTACACACTCCAATTATGAATTTCACAACCAAATACCAAATTTTAAAAATTTTACCAAATTCTCAAAAATTACGAAAATCCCGAAAATCAGTGTGTTATAACTCTACCCATCTTAATGAAATTTTGGCCTCGAAATTTTACCTGATCCAAACTGTTGAGGGTATTGTTGACGCATCGCCTCCTTTGACTCCCAAGTAGCTTCTTCTTTGCCATGGTTTCTCTAAAGTACCTTCACCAATGGGACTGACTTTCTTCTCAACACCTTGACGTCACGTTCAAGTATCTGCACAGGTTCTTCTTCGAAGGTAAAATCTAACTGTACCTCAATTTTTGCAACCGGCACGATATGAGTAGGGTCAGAACAATATCGCCTTAGCATGGACACATGAAAGACATCGTGAATACGATCCAGCACTAGAGGTAACTCTAGCTGATAAGCCACCGGCCCTATCTGCTTAAGGATCCGATAAGGCCCAATGAACTGTGGGCTCAACTTGCCCTTCCTACCAAACCTCAATATCTTCTTCCAAGGTGAAACCTTCAAAAAGACCATGTCCCCTACAGCATACTCAATATCCTTACGCTTCAGATCAGCATAAGACTTTTGTCGATCCACTGCCTCCTTTAACCAATTCCTGATCACCTTAACTTTGTCTTCAGTATCCACTACTAACTCCGATCCAAGTACTTGCCTTTCCCCCAACTCTGCCCAACAAGTAGGCAAACGACACCTTCGCCCATATAGTGCCTCGTAAGGAGCCATCTGAATACTTGCTTGGTAACTGTTGTTATACACGAACTCCGCCAACGGCAAGTAATCCTCCCAACTGCCCCTAAAGTCGATAACACAACCCCTCAACATATCTTCTAGAATCTAAATGACCCTTTCTGACTGCCCATCCGACTGAGGGTGAAAAGCCGTACTAAAATCCAATCGCATTCCCAACGCCTCATGCAACTTCTGCCAAAATCGAGATGTAAACCTTGGTCTCGGTCTGAAATTATCGATACTGGCACCCCGTGCAACCGCACTATCTCTGCCACATATGAAATGGGTAGATTTCATCAGCCCATCCACAATCACCCAAACTGAGTCCTTCTTGGAAGGTGTCAATGGCAGACCACTCACAAAATCTTTGGTTACTCTTTCCAACTTTCAAAGTGGTATCTTCACTGGCTGTAACAATCCTGAAGGCAGTTGATGCTCGGCCTTTACTTGTTGACACGTCAAACATTTCCCCATAATTTCGGTCACTTCTCGCGTAAGCCCAGGCCACCAATATGACTCTCGCAAGTCTCGATACAACTTACTCCCTCCTGGATGCATAACACAAGGTCCACCATGAGCCTCTCTCAAAATCATCAATCTCAAATCAGAATCTTTCGGCATACAAATTCTTCCTCGAAAACAAAGAACCCCATCACCATTTAATCCAAAGTCTGAATTCTCCCCTTCTCGGACTTGTCAAAACCGAAAACCAACGACTCATCCACCAACTGCGGCTTCTTAATCTGCTCCACCCAAGTCGGTCTCACTTGTAACTCTGCCAATAAGCTTCCATCGTCATACAAGCTTAAGCGAGCAAACATTGCCTTCAATTACGCCACGATCCTTGGCTCAACGCATCAGCCACAACATTTGCCTTACCTGGATGGTACTTAATCGAATAGTCATAGTCCTTTAACAACTCTATCCACCTTCGCTGTCTAAGATTCAGCTCCTTTTGAGTCAGCAAGTACTTAAGACTCTTATGATCCGTATAAATAATGCATCTCTCCCCATACAAGTAGTGCCTCCATATCTTAAGCGCAAAGATCACCGCCACTAAACTCCAAGTCATGAGTAGGATAGTTTACCTCATGAGGCTTAAGCTGTCGTGAAGCATAAGCTACCACTTTACCCTCTTGCATTAACACACAACCCAAACCTACATGTGACACGTCACTGTACACAGTGAAGTCCTTACCAGACTCTGGCTGGATCAACACTGGTGCCTCAGTCAGAACCTTCTTTAACTTCTCAAAAGCCTCTTGCTGCTTATCTGTCCAAACAAACGGTGCTCCTTTCCTTATAAGTTTCGTTAACGGCTCTGCCAACATAGAAAATCCTTCTACAAATCTTCGATAATAACCTGCTAACCCTAGAAAACTTCAGATTTTTGTTACTGACCTTGGTGGCTTCTACTCCAGAATTGCCTCAATTTTTCGAGGGTCTACCTTGATCCCCTCAGCAGACACAACATGCCCCAAGAAAGTTACTTCACTCAACCAAAACTCGCACTTACTGAACTTTGCATAGAGTTGCTTTTCCCTTAGCACTTGCAGTGCAATACGAAGATGCTCATCATGCTTCTCTTTCGTTTCCGAGTATAACAAGATATCATCGATAAAAACGACTACGAACTGATCCAAGTACGGCTGAAATACCCGATTCATCAAATCCATGAATGCTGCCTGTGCATTAGTCAAACCAAAGGGCATAACCAGAAACTCGTAATGACCATATCGAGTTCTGAATGCCGTCTTATGAATATCCTCTTCTTTGACTCTCAACTGATGATATCCTGACCGAAGGTCGATCTTAGAAAATACTGAAGCTCCTCTCAGCTGGTTGAATAGATCGTCGATTCTTGGCAAAGGATACTTGTTCTTGATCGCCAGTTTGTTCAACTTTTGATAATCAATACACATCCGCATGCTCCCATCTTTCTTCTTTACGAACAACACTGGTGCGCCCCACGGAGAAACACTTGGTCTTATAAACCCTTTATCTAACAGTTCTTGAATCTGAGCTTTCAATTCCACCAACTCCTTTCGTGCCATCCGGTGTCGTGCAATGGACACTTGGAGTCACAGGCAGTAACAAGTCGATTTCGAACTCGACTTCTCTGTTCGGAGGTAGTCTAGGAAGCTCCTCAGGAAAAACATCTTGAAATTTTTTGATGGTCCTGACTGACTCCACAGTCATCCCCTCAGGTTCAGCTTGACTCACAAATGCTAAAAATGCCTCACAACCTTTCCGAATCAACTTCTCAGCCCTTAAAGCCAAGACAACATTGGACAAATAGTTCCTTTGCTCCCCTATGACCATTATCTCCTCATCCTCGGCAGTTCTTAGCACTATTCCCTTAACAGCACAATCCAACGTCGCCCTATGCTTAGTTAGCCAGTCCATTCCCAAAATAATATCAAATTCCCCAAATGGCAGCTCTATCAAATCTCCTACAAATATCCTATCTTGTGTCTCTAAAGGAACCTCCCTAAAGAGTTTATCTACCTTAACCGAGTGTCTCAAAGGATTTATCACTGATACCCCACTCACAGTCTCCTCAGGAAGCACACCCAACACCCCAGATACATTATAGGCAACATACGAATGAGTGGAACCAACATCAATCAAAGCAGTGTAAGGCGTGCTATGAATGAAGAACGTACCAGTTATAACATCAGGAGCATCACCCTCCTCACGACGCAGTGCAACATAAACCAACGCCAGTTATCGAGCTTCAACATGTCCAGTACCCCTGCCAGGTGCCCCACGTCCTCGTCCATTACCATTACCACCTCTACCTTGCCCACGGCCTCTCTGTGGTGGTGGTCCTCCTCGCAGCGGTTGGACACCTCTTTGCTCTGCAACTTGATCCAGAGCTACTCTCCGAGGACACTCTCTAAACTTATGTTCCTTTGACCCACATCGAAAACATGCTCCAGTTCGTTTCCAGCACTCCCCCATATGCACTCTACCATAGTCCCTGCAAGCCTGCGGCCTAAGGGTATTCACCGGAACTGCTTGAACCGGTTCCTCCATTCTAGCTCTTTTAACATTTCTATATGCAACACCCGAGGGTCCAGAATCCCTCTTGAATCTGGGTCGATCCCTCTCACGATTCTGCTATTTAGTTCGTTTTACTTCCTCGGCTATCTTAGCCTTCTCTACCAACGCAGCGAAATCACGCTCCCTCTGTGGAGCTATCAGCACCCTAAGCTCATCGCGGAGGCCATCTTCAAATCAAACACTGCACTCATATTCGGTCGTAACTATCCCGCTAGCATATCGACTCAGCCTCAAGAATTCTGCCTCATACTCCGCAACAGTCTTATTACCCTAAGCCAGATTCAAAAATTCCTTTCGATGGGCATCCACATAACTAGCTCCAACATACCTTCCCTTAAAAGCAGTCTTGAACAGTTCCCAGGTTACTCATTCGATCGGGGTACTATCCCTTACAATGATCCCTCACTGGTATGCCTCATCTCGTAGCAACGACATAGCCCCTTTCAGCTTTTGTTCTACAGAGTAATCTAGGTCGTCCATAATCCGCTCTGTTGCCTCTAGCCAATATTCAGCCACGTTTGGGGCTACTCCAAATACGCCCCTAAAAACCTCTGCTCTGTTAGCCCAGAGTCGCTCAGAGATGGATCCCCTATTCATTGTCCCAGTGCTAGCTCCAGCAACCCTTAACATCGCTTGGGACAAAGCATCATCCCCCGCAGCTCGATCATGTAACCCAGCCTCAGTTGCCTGTGGCACGGATGCCTCCTCAGTTGGCCTATGCCCTGAGGATGAAGATTCAGCTTGCACCCTTCCGCGACCATGTCCACGGCCTTGTCCACAAGTTTCTCTTGTACTCATATCGAATTATCTGTTTACGAATTTTATGACATTAGTTTAATATTTCAGTTGTTTATTACGAGATATCTTATGGACATATAGCGAGTTCGAGGATTGTTTTATAGCGTCGTAGCCTAGCTACAGTCTCAATCCTACTGTTTTACAGCTCTACCCTATCTAAAGTATCATAGTAGGGTCTCAGTTCTATCTATAGCATCATATCAATACCACACGGAAAGAAAGTACACTTATAGACTTGGTGTCGGGGATTCAGTGTGCCACTTCTTTCTCCAAACCATTTGAAACTTAAAAAAACATATATTTGGTCACAGAAAATAAGTCAAAAGAGGATTTCTTTTTAGAAATTCTTAAAAATTGATTAAAAATACCTTTGTTTTGAAATTCTTGATTTTAAACCCGTTTAAAACCCACAGCCGAGTTGTTGCAACCTGGCTCTGATACCACTAAATATAACACCTCAAACTCGACCCAGACGTTATGACCGGATTTGACGTGTCACATTAAAGTTTTTAAGAAAACCCATGCCTCTTTCAACGTCCTTCTTAGTGTTTTAAAAGATAGTCTTTGCTAAGTTAATAAAGTGAATGGAAGCTGTGCACTAGGTAGGTATCCGAAACAGAGGAGGTGAGCCATGAAGGCTGCTTAAGTACCAAGCTCTTGACCGGATCCAATCCTAGACATGCCCACAACCATTGCCACACTTTGGTGCGAGGTTAGGTTTTGGAAAAAAAAACGAGTTGGAATTCATTTAAGTAGATATTTTTGATAAACCGATTAGTTGTATCGTTGCGCTATTTTGAAAACAAGTATCCTTTTGAAAATGCGCCCTAAGTCTAACCCATTTTGAATTATTATCAGTAAAATATAGAGTATAAAATAAAATAATCCCAGAAAGATAATTAAAATGGCCTTATTACAACCTAAAACCAAATAATAAAAATAAATTTTTAAAAAAACCGGTTACTTATTGCAAAGTTCGAAAGCGATCATCACGGCCACTCTAAATCCCCTCCGGCTCCAAGTATCCACATCAAGGCTCACCTGCAAGGTTAAGGAAAGGGGTGAGTTTGGTTACTCAGTGTGCAACAAGCCCCTTTTAGAGCCCAAACTAATATCAGCATACTAGGCCTAAGCCCTAATTCAATCTCGACATATACTGGGCGAAGCCTTTCGTTTAACAGTTACTGGGTCGAAGCCTTTACTGTAAATTGTATGGCCCATAGGCCCATTTCAATATCACATGTAATACCAATGAATGTATGCAAGCCCATTTCGGGAGACTACTCAACCCACCATCCGCTACTCTCCACCCGTACCAACCAAGCTCTCTATGTGGGGAATAACTCAACCCACCCAACCAAACTCTCCACTGGCAGCATAGCTACTTTATCATATAACTGGAGGCTAATAACTGGGGCAAAGCCCTTTTTGATAAACTGGGGCAAAGCCCTTTAAGCACTTCCTCCATTTATATAAAACCCAACCCATGCATATAATGAGTATTTCATAGCATATCATGTGCATCTCATAACATATCATGTGCATATCATGTCATATCATGTATAACGATATCTCATGCATCATATTATAATTAAACCCTAGGGGGTATAATGGTCATTTTTACCTAGGGGTAAAATAGTCATTTTTCATATTATAAGGGTAATTTCGTAATTTTACCAATTATCAGGGTTTTCCATGTTCGTTAACAATTATCAATATTTTCGAGTGTTTAAATAATGATCTTTAACCCACTTTATCAAATTCGGGCTTTTGGGCCCAAAACCCTTAATGGGCCCTACGAATGCCGATTTAGCCCACTAAGCCCACTCAACCAAAATTTTACAACAGTACTAACCGTGTTAACATGCAACCTTTCCAAATTTCATTTTCTATCAATTTTACCCAAATGGGCCCTAAAGCCCATAGGGCCCAATTCTAGCCCATTGAGGCCCAACTTACCATCGTGCACAAAATTGCGCTCCTACCTGTTCCATCGAACCAATCACCGATCTTATCGTATTTATCACATCTATAACCAAACGCAAAATCACAAGTTCCCGAAATGCCAGAATTTTGGCATCTTGACTTTTCAGCGAATATTAATCTAAGCTACTCCGAGGGTTGTTACACACCTGTTTTGTGACGTTTGCTAACAAAGTCTCCCACGACAACCTACAATTAATCACCACCATTCTTAGTTTACAAATCATACTTATCAAATCCAAAATCCACCTTACCATAGTCGGCCAAAGAACCCCCAATAGCCATAGATCACTTACCTTCACAGGGTCCGATGATTCGATCAAAGTTTATCCAAACCGAAACTCCAAGCCTTGATGCTCCTCCAAAGTTGTCTATTTCACTACACAAACCATAAAAGTCGAATGAAAAAGCCCAGTGAGGCCTATACCTCAAATCGATAACCTCCCTAAACTAAAAAGGGTTTTGGCTTTTCTTAACATTTACACTACTGAATCGATTTGGAAAACGAGTACTTACCACAGTCTTCCTTTCTGCACTATTTAGACCCAAAGTAGACTTAGCCCTCAACCACCTAGCAGCCTTCGAATCCTAGAGGTCTACAAGTTCGACTATGCCCCTAGAACTAAGGTATTTAGGCTTTTAGGACCAAGAAAAAGAAATGGTGTGGTGGCTTTGTATTATTGTTGCCGTCGGGGACTTTTAGAGTTTAGTGGATGAAGGCATTGATCACAACAAAAGGAGAGAAAAGAAGGATGCTGGTCTAAGTGAAATCGGCACAACCAACTTCAAAAGTTTCGGCTCTTGTGGCTATTCGGCAAGGGTGATGAAAAGAAAGAAAGTACTTGTTTGGTTTTGGCAAAAGAAGAGAAAGAAAAAAGGATGAAAGGAATGGTGATTCTGGCTAGAGAAGAAAAGGAAGAAAAGAAATAACCCTATGATGTTTAAACGAAAGAAAACGGCACAACTAAAGCTCCTAATGCCGAAATACTAACCTACAACCCTTAAACCGATTTCTCCTCCCTAATCTCCCACTATTCGGCCAACACTAAGCCTCCATTCAAATCCCTAAAATCTCTCCCCTTATCACTCCTAAACTCATGCATTTGACTGATTCAAACTCTCTCCAACAGAGTTCCATTCAACTTCAAACTCCTGCATGCTCAAGATACAAAAATAACAGCACAATTGCCAGTTTAGTGAATCGAACCTTGGCCTCCCCTCAACCATTTACACGCCACTTTTTTAGCTCCTTAGTGGCGTCACTTAACCACTTTTCCAGGGGCTCTCTTGTGTTACATTTTACCCACATCCTTTAATAAGGCCACCTATCCAATGCCCCTAACTCCTTAAGTCCAAAATTCAAAAATTCTACTGGGTTTTGGCCAACACATGGCCTTCCATAGGCCCAGTTACACACTCCAATTATGAATTTCACAACCAAATACCAAATTTTAAAAATTTTACCAAATTCTCAAAAATTACGAAAATCCTGAAAATCAGTGTGTTACAGGAAGAGGACGTGCATGAGATGCCCAACTCTAATTACGAAGACCACTACATTGTTGTCCATCATCTAGAATTAAATTGTAAAAGTCAACAAGGGTTTGGAATTGGAAACCAAGAGGACGAATTGGCTATAGCTAAAGATGCCTTCAATCCAATTAATATAGATGTAAAAATAGATGTAGCAGTAAGCGTAAAGGTAAAACTAACCACTGACGTTAAGCTCAAACTGGTCCTGGATGAAAGTGTGGAAGAGCTAATACACTTTTTGGCCAAAACCAAGGAGATGAAAATTGTAAAAGTTGACAAATACATTTTGCTCTCGTTTAACTATGAATTTAAAGCTTGCGCTAATAAATCCTCACGAGACATTGAGCGAAAATGCTTGAGATAATAATACCTCAAAAAATAATTTGGGGTTGGCTTGAATTTGGTGTCAAATGGCTCGTAATGTGGATGTTGTGCTGGTCAAAGATAAAACAACATCAAAGGAATCAACCTATGGTGTAACACCCCTAACCCGTATCCGTCGCTGGATTAGGGTCACGAGGCATTACTGAACAAAAGCACAGTTTCGAACTTTCACATATTCACACAAGTCATATTTGTATATATAAAGCAAACGACTAATTAAATATTAAACATACATTATTAATCATATTACATATACGAATCATACATCAAAATTTAACCGAATCCATACAATGCATATAATCATATTTTCAAACTAATAATCATGCCTCAAAGCCATACAATATATGCTTTATAAATACATAACACGAATCATATGCTCATCACTTTAATGATATTTGAATACCTAATAAAAATCAAACATTTTACTTCACAGTTCTATACATGTGCATATTAAACCAAATAAGTCATATCACAAGGCTTTTTGTCCATTAACATATGCGGCATTAACAACTTCACAAAATGATCAAGTATATTTCATTAAACATTAAAACTTTATGCACATTTAACCACATCAAATTTGGACCATTTTCGAACACTAATAATAAAACATATCATGCCTAGTTCACATACTAAAAATTTTGTTTAAACATCGCCCTTTTAAACCATCTAATAAGCCATTAAAAATCCAAACCTAAGTATCCAACCATTCAAGCATAAAACATGTACACACATTGCCATTTATTCTATCATGTATTTAGCTAGCAAGTTAACCTATAAAAATTCTACCCAATTCATCAATATAAAATTGACCATCTTTAGCACAAGTAACAACTTAGAGCGCACTCAATTTGCTTGCCAATTATCATGCCTAAAATGCATATACACAACCAATCAATTTATTTTATATTCGGTCATCCAATTTAACTTCCATATAACATTTAAATTATATACATTCTTTGCCATTTTAAACCGAGCCTAAATAGTCAAATACCATACCCGAACATACAACTACTTATATATAACACATTTTGTAATCAAACATTATATAAGCAATTTGACCCTTACATGCCGAATCACAAAAAAAAAATCATGACATAGGCATATATTTTTATTTACCTAACATTCGTCGAATATTATAGCTCATCAAT
Organism: Gossypium longicalyx; assembly: GCA_025698465.1. Classification (NCBI taxonomy): domain Eukaryota; kingdom Viridiplantae; phylum Streptophyta; class Magnoliopsida; order Malvales; family Malvaceae; genus Gossypium; species Gossypium longicalyx. Next base: position 39,708,068 of record CM046998.1, on the reverse strand, counting down.
TGCCATTTCCAAATACATAAACAAATTATACATCAAAATATAGGTCAATAATAAACCACACCTAAAACACATCAATCAACCATATTTACTTCACTTGAGCCGAATTATAACAATCCACAAATGCATATCATACCATGTATCAAGCTTACCAAAATGAGCTAATTATAGGCCATACATATCATTACTTCATGACGAATTCATATAACTAAACACCACATTCATATATACTATGAAATATACTTCTAATATAAGTTTAAACCATGACCAAACACACACGAGCATTAACATCTTGATCAAGCCATTTTGACATGGCTATATATATATATATACAAATTCAAAAAACCAAACATATTAAAACTAGCCTATACATGCCATATTCTTAAAGTTTCAAACTTCAAAAGTACCGAATGATATTCGATAGTGTGATGATGATACTTGACGATCCCTGAGCTCGTAACTAGCTTCCAAAATCTATAAAACACCAAATGAACACACAAAGTAAGCTTGGAAAGCTTACTAAGCTTAAGAAAATAAATCATTAAAAGAGCATTTGCATTATAAATTCAACTTGGCCAAATATGATCAATCTCATATACATATATATAATCACCCTTTTATCATACATAATTCATATTATCACCTCAAGTACTACACTTACCTTACTTTCATGAACATTTAACTTCATGTGTACCTGAACCATTTAGCTCGATTTCACCTTCGATATTGACTAGACATTGCCAGTTGAATCATTCGAAATCATAAAGGATACATGGAAATCATATAAGCTCGTACAATGCCATATCCCGGATATGGTCTTACATGTTTTCACATATCGATGCTACTGTCCCAGACAGGGTCTTATACAAATCGTGTGCGATGCTAATGTCCTAGAGATGGTCTTACACTAAATCACACCTTAGAAATCCTAATTTCATGACATACGTATCCCATACTATTCCAATGGTTCGTACGGGGCATTCAGACGTCGTAATTCAATTAATTCAAGCTCGAAACAAACCATCAAATGCTCAATCAATTCAGCAACATGTCTATATATATACATATCAATTTGGCAATATATAAAACATATTCATTTGCATTAAAGGACATTTATTTACTTATGAACTTACCTCGTACGGACACGAACGGATCGATACGACTATTCGACTACTTTCGATTTCCCCAGATCTAATTCTGTTTTCTTTCGTTCTTGATCTAAATAAATTTAGATTTCACTAATTTAATCACACATTTAATTAATTCAATCCACAAATACATAATTAGGCCTTTTTATACTTTGGCCCTTATATTTTCACACTTTAACATTTTAGTCCTTATTTTACAAAACACAAAATATACATAATTTCCTTATATGTATGCTTGGCCTAATATTCCTTTAGTTCATATAAGCCCATATCATTAATTTATTTTACATTTTGACCCCTCAATTTACAAATTTCATAATTTAATCCTTAATACAGATTTTTATCAAAAATCACTTAATTAAACATAATAATCTATCAACAAAGATTTATTTTTCATCATCAAACCACAAAAATATCAAGCTACCAACAATGGCAAATCACAAAATCCACAACCAATTCAAAAATTCAAGCATTGGCTAGCTAGTATTCCAAGCAAAGATCTTAAAAAACGTAAAAATTATAAAAAACCGAGCAAATTACATACTTAAATCAAACCCCCAAGTGTGTCGAATGTAAAAACCCCAATAATGTCTTCTTTCCTTCACAAATTCCAGCCAAGAAAGATGAATGCATGGCTATTTTTTTGTTTTGTTTATTTTATTACATATTATTACACATTTTACCATTTTGCCCTTAATAAAATAACTTTAATAATTAACTACCCATGTCCATAAAAGTCCACTCATAATTTCAATGGTATAATATCAGCATACGGACCCCACATTATAAAAGCCATAACAAAATAGCACTTTAACAAATAGCAAGTCACTTTTGCATTTTGCGCGATTAAATCCTTTTATCAAATCGAACACACAAACGATAAAATTTTCACCCGAAACTTTCACACATATAATATATCATGCTGTAAATAAGAAAAAATAATATTAAAATAATTTTATGACCTCAGATTTGTGGTTCCGAAATTACTGTTCTAATTTAGCTAAAACTGGGCTGTTACATATGGTGTTGATTTGCATATCTCGACGGAAAAACAAATGATAGATCAAAGTGTCGAGAACTAGTTGAAAGTTTTTCTTCGGTGGTGATATGGATCATCTTGATTCGAAAAAAGGGTTTTTTGTAACACTCTCTACCGATTCGATCGCGAGATATGGGTACCTAATCGAGATTAGAAGGTAACTCCTATTATAACTCATACGATGTGTAAAAAATAAATTCTTACAAAGTCGATGCCTTATTAAACTTGGAATTTATTTACAAATATGAGTCTAATCTTTACTACAAATATAACTAATTTTAACCCCGTGGCATGACCTCTACAAGTGTCCCTCAATACACATGGACAACCATTATGCCCTTACCCTAAACTAGTAATGTCTAGCTTGGTCCCTCTACTTGATTCTTGAATCAAAATTGTAACGCCCTATACCTGTAACCCACGCCGGGTCGGAGTGTAAGGCATTAACTAGTTTTATCTCATGCATACAAACAATCTCAAGTCATCGAGACTCGGTCCAATTTAAAAATATTTCAATTTCTACTTTAAACTTCTTATTATGGGCCTACGAACCCTAATTCAACCGTTGAAAACTATTCGGGACCATTCTAGGTCCTTAAACCAACCTTAAAAAATTTGCCTTTAAATTAGGGCACACGCCCGTGTGGAAGGGTAACACGCCCGTGTGACCATATAGACATGGTCGTGCTGATAGCTCGTGTGACGCACACGGCCTAAGTACCTTGGGACATGCCCGTATCCCACACCCGTGTAGAATTAATTTCTAATTCACACCTACAGGGGTTTTTACATGGCCAGACACACGCTAGTGTCAATGGCCCGTGTCTCTCACACGGTCACGACACGTCCGTGTCCTATCCCATGTGTGAAAACATGGGCATTCTGTTTCTGACATCAGCATGCTCAAATGTCACACGGCCAAGGCACATGCCCATGTGCTGGGCTGTGTCCTTCACACGGCGGAGACACACGACCGTGTCTTTGCTCGTGTGTTTATTACTATGCATACTGACTTGAAATTTTTACGTGCAGGGGACCCACAGCCGGACTACATGCCCATGGGGCAGACCATGTGTCACACGTGGCCTAGACACACACTCGTTTGCCTACTCGTGTGGACAATATAAGACTATTTACCAATCCCCATTGCCACCCTTACATATGTAGTTCCATATAAATACCAACCAATACTAAAACAAGCATAATTCCTATAATCAAATCAGCCACAATAGACATTCATTCAACCATGATAATGCATCTTTTATAAATTCAAAATGAATGTTAGCCATCATTCAAGACTTAATATAAATTGAACGGTTTCCAACTCAAGCCGACACATTTGGCCAATTCTCAAAGACATAAAATAATAAAGTCTAAGTCTTATACATGCCATATTCAAAAATATGAATCCAACTATACCGAATGCTTTGGTTGATAGTGTGATCGATATCTCTGACTTCCATTGATCCTTGAGCTAGATAGGTGGCATTATAAGGAAATGGATAGGAAAATGGGGTAAGCTAGTAAGTTGCATATAAGTAAATGTAAAACAACAATTTATCAATAATCAACATGCTCGTAATACTAAAGTAGGCATAAACATAACTTACTCATTACCATCCATACAAGTCACATATTAAATAATGTGCTCATATCTCATATGTGCCAATTAGGTACCTGTACCACTCACAACACGGTTATACTTTCCTCATTAGCTTAAGAACATAACATTCACCGTTGAACCATTTGGAACACTACCAGATATTCATTAAGCCTCAAACGTGGCTTAGGTGCCGATGCCATGTCTCAGACACGGTCTTACACAGGCTCATATCTCAAGTCAATGCCATGTCCCAGATATGGTCTTACACTGACTATCCTCTCGTAGCCGATGCATGCCCCAGACATGTCTTACACTGGCTTACGTCTTGAGGCCAATGCATGTCCTAGACATGTCTTACACTAACTCTTGTCTCAATGCCGATGCTATGTCCCAAACATGGTCTTACATTGGCTCTCATAATGTGGCCGATGCATGTCCCAGACATGTCTTACACTAGCCAACAATAACCTATATGTCATGGCATGAATATCCAATTTATTTCCTAGGTTCAAACGGGAACTCTACTATCTCTATTATCATCATACCTTCTCAATTCCACAATCAAGCAATTTGTGCTATATTAATTCAAATACAATTCAACACATAAATTAGCAATATAGTTGTATTATTTACATACAACTTACCTCGGATTACAAAATGTGGCGACTAGTCGGTTTAGTCAATTTGCTTGGCTTTCCCCCGATCTAGGTTTGGATTTGGCAATTCTTGATCTAAAATAGAAAAATGCACTCATTTAATTGCTAAATAAAATTAAGCAATTAAAAATTCACATCTTCGGTAAAATGATCATTTTGACCCTAGAATTTGGCAAAATGACCATTTTACCCTTATGCTAGAAAATTGATTTTTATCAACTTTCTTCGCATCTTAAGCCTATTTGAACTCTTTTTACTCTTATAGTAACCCCAAATTCTCTCTATTTCACACATTTATCAATTATTTTACAACTTGTGCAAAATAGTCCATTTAGGTGTTTTCATGCTAACACCTTTCACAAAAGTTGTTTATAAGACACCCAAAACTCATTTTATTCCATGAAAACTCAGCAAAAATCCCAAATAATTTCATGGAAAAACCCTAGAATCTTAATCATTTTGCAAAATAGTACTCTCATTTGAAAGCTCGTGCTTCAAGGTTCTAAAAAATGTAAAAATCTTCAAGAAAACTCAATAAAATCACTTACTTGTGAGAGGAATAAGTTGCTGCAATTTTTTAAAGCTTAAAACCCTTAACCATGGCTGAAAAAATCGGTGAAATAAAGAGAGAATGGAAGAAAAAGATGATAGCTAGGCTTAGGTATTATTATATTACACCGTATGTCATCAAATTTCACCTAATGTTGACTTTTCAACATTTCCATCCACTATGGCTGGCCATCACCTAATTAATGGCCCAATTTCACTTAAAAAACCCCCAATTTATGATATAGGGTAATTTGGCACCCCTAGCTATCAATTTAAGACTTTTGAACTTTATGCGATTTAGTCCTTTTTCGCAATTGGGTTCATAAACGTCAAAATTAACTTGCCAAAATTTTCATGTACTAATATAAACATGCTATGACTCCAAAATAAAATTAAAATTAAAATAATTTCTCCAACTTTAGATTTGTGGTCCCGAGACCACTATTCCGACTAACCCCAAAATTGGGCTGTTACAAAAACCTTATCCTGCAAATAAGCAATAAAATTTATAAGTTCCAAATGAACCTAGTGAGACTCTGCAAGGCAACTGTAACATCCCTAACTTGTATCCATCACCGGAACAGGGTTATGCAGCATTACAAGAGTTTACAATTTAATTATATTTAATTCATGTCATTTACTATTTATTTTCTGAAAATCAATCACAATCAATCATAATGTCCCCTATATAGGTCCTCGAGGCCCAAAATACACATTAGAATCAAATCGGGACTAAACTGAAATCTTAGAAAAATTTTCGCGAAATTTCAAAGTTTCTTTCAAATACAGGGGACACACACCCGTGTGTGTAAGCCGTATGGATCACATGGCCAGATGACATGCCCGTGTCTCAGGCCATGTGGGCATTCGATGTAAGGCACACGGCTGTGTCCCAGCCCATGTCCATACCCGTGTAACTCACTGACTTGAGTCACATGGCCACACACCCATGTGCTAGGCCATGTGGACAATTTAATTTTCAAAAATTAGGTGCAGAATTCACATAGCCAAGACACACGCCCGTTTGCTAGGCTGTATGTCACACACAGCTGAGACACACGCCCTTGTCTCTGCCTGTGTGACCAATTCTGAGCATTCTGTTTCTAAGTTTTAAAGATGTAGGGGACACACAGCCAAACCTCATGCCCATGTGCATGGTTGTGTGTCATACAAGGTTGAGATACACGCTCGTGTGTCTGCCCGTGTAAATGAAGGGCGTGTGTCTCAACCATATAGATGAAAATAAACCATTTTCATGACTATTTTTCTCACCCAAATTATCCTGAACCTAAATCAATACATATATTCATATACCAACCAATTCAAGACATTAAAACCAAGCCAATATTAACATTATTTAAGATATATCATCACATGTATTCAAACCTACCTTTTGTGATACATATATGCTTTCCATAATTCAATCAAATCATACCAAGCACACATGTATTAACCACACTATAACCCCATATATATATGTTTACCAAAATTGGCCAAGTTATCCTATACATGCCATTATACCAAAATAAGTTTGTTATTATACCAAAATGAGCTGAAGGATAGTGTGATGATGCCCTGACTGGTTCAAACCTTTACAAGCTTTCGACCATTATAAAACAAAGAAAAGAAAACCGAGTAAGCATTTCAAATGCTTAGTAAGTTTGCATAACAGAAAATTAACTTACCAATCATATTCATTTATAGCAAGCATACAAACATGCATCCAAAACTATGAGGCCAATTGCCTAGACATATGCTTTCACCAAACAAGTTAGTCATAAAATTTTATACGATTATCAAGAAAATAGAGATGAGCTCATCACGCAACCATTTCCAAGTATATCAGGGATATTCAAGATATAATTCATTTAATTCTCATATTTTCTCATATAAAAAGTTTTGACTGTTGAATCTTTGAAATATCGATGGATACTCAGGTAGTACACACAAGATGTACTTATCATTGATTTGTCAATTCATATATACGGGTGCTTTCTAAAGCACATAATCGGGAAGCACACTCTCGAGCGTTGTAATGGGAAGCTCACACATAGCCATTTCGAGAAGTCCACAAAGAGCTTATCGGGAATTTTATCTGGGTTATATAACTGGAAACTCATAAGAGCCACAATCGAGAAGTTCACAAAGAACCATATCAGGAAGCTCGCAAATAGCCTATTGGGAAGCTCAATAAGAGCCATGTAACGGGAAGCTCCGAATAGCCATATATCAGGATGTTCAACCGAGCACTGTCAGGAAGACCACAAAGAGCCAATTTAACATGAAGCTTACAAAGAGCCAATAATCGGGATGCTCATAAGAGCGAAGGTGTGTCCATAACACATATAGGATCACAACCTATCAGGACGCTCCGAAGAGCTATAACGGCAAGCTCACTGAACCATATAATAGGAAGCTCGAGAGGGCTAATAACGGGATGCTCTTTTGAGCTGTGATGTGTCTACAACATATGCAAGACCACAACCAATTCGAGGAAAACTTGTATCCATTGAATTTCATCTATTCAAATGGGACTTAACAATTCTCGAGCATGTCAGATATATAATCAATTTCACATACATAACAAATTCATGATTCACATATAAATATACACAATTTAGTTACACAAACTTACCTTGATAAACGTTCGTATACAAGGATATACTAATCTGATACTTTTTGTTTTCCTCGATCCAACTCAGTATTAGGTCTTTCTGGATCTAATTAAGCTTGCATGATTTTCTTTCTCTTTCCTAGGGTTTCCATAGAAAATTTGGGGAATATGATGAAATAAGATGATATTAGGTTATTATCATCTTTATTTATTCCAAATTCCAATTTAGTCCTTTTCTTTTTCTAATTTTCCATGGATGAATCATAAAAAATATTTACTAACTTTTCTTAATGGTCTAATTACCATATAAGGACCTCAAATTTTGAATTCCATAGCTATTGATACTTATAGCTACTAGGATTCAACTTTTACATTTTATGCAATTTGGTCATTTCTATAATTAAACATGTAATTGGTAAAATTTTATTATCAAAATTTTCATGTCTTTCCTATCATAATGCAAACCAAGCAATATTATTAAAATAAATTTTCTCTTTGACTTCGATTTGTTGTCCCGAAACTACTGTTCCGATATCACTAAAAACAGGCTGTTACAACTCTCCCCCTTAAGAATTTTTGTCCTCGAAAATCTTACCAATAAAGAGATTCGGATATTACTTTCTCATAGTATTTTTCGGTTACCAGGTAGCTTCTTCAATTCCATGTCATTGCCAAAGAAATTTTACTAAAGTTATTTTTTTTATTTCTTAACTCTTTTGTCTCTCGTGCCAAGATTTTAGTCGGTTCTTCACTGTAAGTCAGGTTAGGCTAAATTTCTAGCTCTGTTGGAGATATAACATGTGAAGGATCTGACCGATACTGTCATAACATGGACATGTGAAAAACATTATGAATTCTATCAAGCGCTGGTGGTAATACCAGTCAATATGCAACAGGTCCGATTCTTTTAATAATCTCATATGGCCCGATGAGCCGTGGACTTAGTTTTCCTTTACGGCCAAACCGAAGAACTTTATTCCAAGGTGATACTTTCAGGAATACCTTTTCTCTGACTTGAAATTCTATTTCTTTTCATTTAAAATCAACATAAGACTTTTGACGATCAGAGGCTGCTTTCAAACTATCTCGAATCACCTTTACTTTTTCTTCAGTTTCAAGGATTAAATCAACTCCGTGTATCTTTTCCTCACCAAGCTCCGTCCAATACAATGGAGTTTTACATTTTCAGCCATACAGAGCCTCGTATGGTGCCATTTTAATGCTAGATTGATAACTATTATTATATGCAGATTCAACCAAAGATAAGTATTTTTCCCAGCTACCTTTGAATTCCAAAACATAACACCTGAGCATATCTTCTAAAATCTGGATTACACGTTCAGATTGACCATCAGTCTGAGGATGAAATGTAGTACTGAAATGTAACTGTGTTTCTAGAGCTTCTTGCAATTTGGTCCAGAATCGAGATGTAAACTGGGGATCTCTATTGGAGATAATGAAAACTGGTACTCTATGCAGTTTGACAATCTCAGAAACATATAATTCAGCCAATTTTTTAATAGAGAAATCTGCAACGCCCCAAGAAAATCTGTGATAATTATTTTCGTATGTTTGGGTTATACAAATACATGTCTACTTCAGTGGTTAAGTGTCCTGGGGAGATTTTGAGAAGTCTTGGGCTCAAGCCTTGGCTTGTGCAAAAAGTTTTGTTTTATATGAATAAACCCTATCTCTAGTCAGTAGGCTCTTAAATAAATGCAGATATTTTATGTCAGAATAGGCCTACTGGTTTAAGGGATAGGTGGCGTGTTACTGTAACCTGAGGTCTGGAGTTCGAGTCCTACTATGTGCAAGTGAGTGTTTTATTTTGTTGCTAATGCCATGGGAGTGTTGTGGTTTGACCAAAACACTAAAGTGTTTGAGTAGAATTTGAATTAAGTGGTTGAGGGAGGAGTAGATAGTATGGAGAGATTTGGGGAGGAAATAATGGGAATTTGAAGTTGTGGGAGAGTTGGTGCCGAATTGGTATTCTGGTCACTCAAGAATTTGACCTTAGTTGGTATTTTTTTCTCTCCATGTTGCTGTCAATTTTTTCTTTTGGTTCTTTTCACTTCTTAGTTTTGAGGCTGAATATTGCTATAGGTCTTTCGGGTATCTTCTCATTTTCCTTTTTGTTGTTTATTCCAAGTTTTCACTTCCCTTGAGTTCACTTACTAATTGATTGGCCCTCCTCTAGTAGTCATTCTCTCTGTTTTCTTTTGGCTTGGCCGAATACTCCCTCTTCCCTCTCTCTTAATCGATTCTTAACAATCACCCTTTCCCTTTGTGCTTTGGCCAAATATTTCTTCTCTCCCCTTTCTTGTCTTTCAATTTTTGGACAAATCCCTCTTCTCATTCTTTCCTGCTGATTTCCCTTCTCTGTTTTTTCCTCTTTTCCTCCAGCAGGCTGTGCACCTTCTTGCACGTTTCGTTGGCTGAATATTGAAAGGTAATTCTGTACTTTACTTTTGCCCCTTTCGACTTTTCTCTTTTCTGAGCACCATTTCTCTTCTTTTCCTCTTCTGGTCGTTACCCTATCTGTTTACTTTTTCATTTCAATCCTCCTCTTTGGTTCTTGGTTCACTGCATCACCGAATTACACTCCGCTCTGTCGTTGTTGGTAAGTGTTTTAGGTATTACTGTAACGATTCATAAGTTACTAAATGAAGGTGGTGTTGAGCAGTAAGGGTGGTTTAGTCGAGATTGTATTATAATCCAAATATAGGTTTAATAAAAGGGTTTTGTGACTTTCGTGTAGGTGGAGATCAAGGTTGATTGGTGCATCTTCTAAGAACCAATGGTGGATTTTTGGATTGATTTTCGGTAAGGTGGCTATTGTGATCGATTTGGAACTCTGTTAGGTTCCATTTGAGATAAGGGTTAAGTAACTGATTAAATGGTATTTTGATTGAATCCAGGTATAAGAGTATTCGGAGTGCGGTTAACTTCAAATCACATCAGGTGTGTACCAACACAACTCCGACTATAGAAAACGACAAAAGCCGGAATAAGTGAACGTCAGCGCCACAGGGGCATTCTCGCGGCCGTATAGGTAGGCCACGGAATTAGACATGGGCAAATAGTCGACATGGCCGGCTATGAGCGATGTCATGGGCTGAGGTCGCATTGGGCCATTTTGGGCCGAATTGAGCTGTGTGGGCCCCACGGGCATATGGGCCCCATACAGGTAAACCACACGGGCGTGTGGAAATTATTGGGCCAGGCTGTGTAACACACATGACCAAGGCCATTATGGGCTATGTGGGCCACACGAGCGTGTGGGCCTACATGGGCCGTAATATGGGCCATGGGCCCATTTTTACTGTTTGTCTGCTAAGGTTGCACAGGTTGCCCGAGATGACTGTGGACGTACTGTTGGGCCGATAAGTTTACCTAGACCAACTATTTGATAAAATGACTGTTTTGCCCTTATATGATGAATGACTATATTTTAGCATGCTAGTTTAACTGTTTTGAGTACTTATGTAATATCATGATATGGCATGACATGTTGTATGATGCGTTGCATGGGGATGGGTTTAATATGATTGGAGGAAGTGTACTGTACTGGCAACTCTGCTGCAAATACTGTTTAGTGCCGCAACTGGTACTACTTGGAGTGTAGGGATAGGTGGGTTGATTATATCCCCACATGGAGTGTAGGGTTGGATGAAGATGGAGTGTAGGGTTGGACGGAGATGGAGTGTAGAGGCTGGTTGGGTAGGATTTCTTGATTGCATATCTGTACTGTTACTGTAACTGAGATCGGCTAAGACCCTAACTAAAACTGAACCAGTATTAAAATGGGCTTAGGCCCAGACTGTATTTGCATTATATGGTTGTTTGATATGGGATTACGCACTGAGTTTTAATAAACTCACTCTTTTGCTTATCTGTACAGGTAATCCCCAGGCTTAGGCGGATCGGTGCTGTGAGGGACTCAAAGGCGGCCACACAACTTTTTTTATTTTCGCATTTGATTTTAATTATTAGTTAGTTATTTTTATTATAATAAGGCCTCTTTGGATTTTTATTTTGGGGATTTTTAATTGTTTTGATTTATAACTGCTAGCAGTAGGAAAAGACATGTGTTTTCAAAAAATAAATGTTTTCCAAAGATACCACAAACACGTAACTTGTTTTAAAAACTTCCGCAAGAAATAACGTTTCAAAATAAAAATATAATAATGGCATTTTAATATGATTAACTTTTTGACAAATGACTCACATTCTGAAGATAAACAAACGTCTTAAAATCAGCTTTAAGATCACACAAGAGATTAAATGTAACACCCTTTACCCATATCCGACATTGGGACAAGGTACGAGGCATTACCAGACTTAATTGTTCACAAACACGCAAAATTCGGGCTATGAAATTTTATTCGTATAAAAAATTTTCATACACATGCATAATGTCCCATTTGTGGGCCTACGAAGCCCTAAATGTGCATTGAAAGTAGTTAGAGACTAAACCGAGAACCTTAAAAAGTTTTGGGAAAACTTAGAAAAATTTTCCATGACACAAGGTCACACGCCCATGTGGACACAAGGACACACTCGTGCCCCTAGGTCGTGTAACTCTCTGACTATGACATCAGCAAATGATTTGAACCACATAGCCAAGCCACACGCCTGTGTGCTAAGGCCGTGTCCCCCACACGGTTGAGACACACGGCCGTGTTTTAGCTCGTGTGGCCAACATTTAGGCTATTTTCCAAGCCTTTAAGTTACCCTTAATCCTTTACATCTTTATTTCCATATTACATAATTAATTCATGGCCATGACTGTCTAGGTTTGGTCATAAAACATTCATCATGCACATATGTCTTAATCCCAGTCATGCATAGCTTACAAGCATAATCACATCACAAGCACTAGAACTTAGCATGGATAGATAGATTTACAAACCATAATCACTATGAGCCACACCTCATAGCCATATATAAGTAACTCAATGTAAACCAATACCTTTGACTAATCATAATAACGACTAACATAAAAACTAAGTCCCTATACATGCCACTCACATGAAAACGCTTAACACATATGGGTCAATACTTCAAAGGCGATGGCTTGATAGTGTGATGCTGCCTCCGACGATCTCCAACCCCAAGCTAACCTGCCAACACTAAAGAAAAGGAAAGAAAGGGAGTAAGCTTTATAGCTTAGTAAGACCGCATGAAAATAATAAGCAATTTATCAACTTGCTTCTCAAGATAATACAACCCTATTTGCATTTTTACTCATGTTCCAGTCAAGCTATTTTCTCAAGTCATAGTTACTAAATTATTTATATCTAGAGATATTAAACTCCAAATTAAGATCTTCTAATTTTTCCTGAAACTAGGCTCACATATCTTCTTACCATAAAACTTTCAGAATTTTTGGTTTAGCCAATAAGTAGTTTATTCCTCAAAGTTACCCCTTTTTTGCTGTCTGACAATTCTGACCCCTCTTCACTAAAAATTAATTATCTCATGATACGGGACTCGGATGACATTTCTGTCTATTTCTCTGGAAAATAGACTCATTAAGGATTCTAAGCATATAAATTATAACTCATAAATATTTTTTTACAATTTTCAATTATTTTATTAATTCAGAATAGGGGATTTTGAAATCATTCTGACTCTGTCTCACAACAATTTAAGTATTTCATAATATGAAACTCTTTTACTTACACTGTTTCTTCTATGTGAAACTAGACTCATTAAAATTTAATTTTATATTTTATTCAGCCTCTAACTCAATTTCCATAATTTTTGGTGGATTTTCAAAGTTGGACTATTGTTGCTATCCAAAACTATTTTAGTGTAAATTAATGATACTAAGTTTATCACGCCTTAGTAATTCATTTTCACCATATTGGTAAAGATACATATTTATACATCATAAGTATAGACCTATAATCACAAGGTCATCACAAAATCATTCTCATAGGCATGAATTACCTATTTACATCTTCACCAAATATGCATCATAAAACAAAATCATTTCTCATGAGCTTGGCATACATACCTATGTTACTCAACGTGCTCATATTCATTCCTTACTAATTATACAACATGAATTGAATTCACATCTCATCAATTTCAAGTAAGTACTTGTACCACTCACCACATGGTCATAAGTTCTCTTATTTCGATATAAACCTTAAATCTCCTATTGAACCATTTGGAATACTACAGGATATTCAATAGCCCTAAACATGGGATAAGATGCTGACACCGTGTCCTAGACATGGTCTTACACTGGCTAGCACATCAAAGTTGATGCCATGTCCTAGACAGGTCTTACACTAACTTTCATATATCGAGGCCGATGCCGTGTCCCAAATAGGTCTTACACTGGCTCTCATCTATCGGTGTCAATGCCATGTCCCAGATAGGTCTTACACTGACACACAACAAGCTGACGACATGTCCCAGACAGGTCTTACACTAGCTTGTATATCTCGAGGCTGATGCATGTCCTAGACATGTCTTACACTGGCTTGTATATCTTGAGGCTGATGGATGTCCTAGACATGTCTTATACTGGCTCTCGTAATGTGGCCAATGCATGTCCCAAACATGTCTTACACTAGCACATGTATCACCCAATGTCATGGCATGAATATCCAAATCTATTCCTCATGTTCAATCGAAAGTTTTTATTATATAAATTCTCATTCACAACGCAAATCAACAATTCATACTATACTAATTGTATAATACACGATAACATTGAATTTTGCATTATTTACGTATAACTCACGTGTTTCAATGGAATGCCATATTCCATCAACATATAATTAAATACAATCATAGAAAAATAGATTTCAATTATATTAACAATAACATGGATAACATGCTTATTTAGTCACACGGACTTACCTCGAATGTAATTTTGGCTAATTACTCCATTTTAGTCCATAACCTCGTACTTTTCGATTTAAGCCCGTATCTAGATTTTATTGATCTATAATGATAAAATTCACTACTTTAATCATCATATTAATCAATACATTCCATAATTTATACTTTGGCAAAATGACCATTTTGCCCCTAAACTTTACAAAAATTATGATTTTGCCCTTAGGCTCGTGAATCGATTTTTATCAAATTTTCTCACTACCCAAGCCTAGTCGAATTCTTTTTATGCTAGGAGTAGCCCACAATTCTCATTATTACTCATACTTATCACTCATTTTGCCATCTTTACAAAATGGTCCATATTAGGTGTTTTCATTAAAATCCTTTCATAAAAGTTGTTTATTACACAACCAAGACTCATTTTCTTCCATAAAAATTCAGCAAACAACATAAATCCTTTGATAGCAAATCCCTTGACTATCAACCATTTCACAAAATAGTCCCCCATTAGCTAATTCATGCTAGAAGGGTTCCAAAAGTACAAAAAATATCAAAAATAGGCATCTAAATCACTTACTTGCAAGGGTGAGGAGTGGCTACAAATTTCAAGCTTTCAAAACCCCTATTTTGCTGGTATTTTTGGTGGAGAGAATGAAGGTGAAAATATGATATCACTTTCTCTTTATTTTATTTTATTTCTAGTCAAAATTAAGCTACTAACTTCACCTAGTTTTGACTTTTCTACTCCTATTTGTCTCTATGGCCGGCCAAGCACCCTTTTAGGGTCTATTTGCACTTTAAACACCCTCAAATTTGGTTCTCTAGCTATTTAACACATTTAGCTAGCAAATCACAACTTTTGCCCTTTATGCAATTTAGTCCTTTTTCTCAATTAAGCTCACAATCGCTAAAATTAATTCACCAAAATTTTCATGCACTTTTATAGTCATGCTATGACACATAAAATAATATTAAAAATAATTTCACCGACCTCGAAATAGAGGTTCCAAAACCACTGCTCTGACTAGGTCCAAAATCGGGTTGTTACATTAAATAGAAATTGGGTTTTCAAATGACATCACACTTTACGAAAAACACTTCAATGTGACATCGCCAGATTCGACCATAACATCCAGGCCGGGTTTGGGGTGTTACAAAATCCATACGTACCGGAATAAAGTGTGTAAATTTTGTTAATCGGTCGACAATTACCTAAATAACATCTTTCTTTTTCAGAGATAAGGGTAATCGTGATACAAAATCCATGGAAACTCTTTCCCATATCCATTCTAGTATCGTAACTGGTTGTAATAGTCCCGAAGGCACCTAGTGTTCAGTTTTAACTTGCTGACAGATCAAGCATCTAGATACAAATTCAAAAATATCTCGTTTCATTCCCAACCACCAATACCTCTTTTTCAAATCATTATACATTTTATTACTCCCTGGATGCACGGACATAATACCATTATGAGTTTCGTACAATATCTTCTATATAAGTTCTGAATTCTTCGGTACACATATTCTACCTTTAAATAACAGACAACCATCAGACTCAATATGACATTCTAAATAAGAATTTATATCACATTATACCTGTTTAGCTTGTAATTCATCATTACTCTTCTGATCTTTACAGATCTGCTACAGAAATGTTAGTCTAGCTTTTAACTCAGCTATGCTAAAACCATCATCAGACAAAGACAATTGGGTATTCATTGCTCGCAAAGCAAATAAAGATTTTCTGCTTAGAGCATCTGCAACCACATTGGCTTTTCCCGAATGATAATCAATAACTAGATCATAATCTTTTAATAACTCAAGCCACCTGCGTTGTCTCAAATTCAAGTCTTTCCGTGACATCAAATTCTTCAAACTCTTATGATCAGTGAATATGTGACATTTTTCACGAAACAAGTAATGCCGCCAGATTTGCAATGCAAATACAATTGTTGCTAACTCCAAATCATGTATCGGGTAATTCTTTTCATGTGGTTTTAGCTGTCTAGAAGTATAGACTATTACTTTACCTTCTTGCATCAAAACACAACCTAAACCATTCAATGATGCATCACTGTAAATTACAAATTCCTTACTCGATTCAGGTTGAACTAATTTGGGTGCCTTAGTTAACAAAGCTTTCAACATGTCAAAACTCTACTAACATTTATCAGTCTATCCAAATTTCATATCCTTCTGCAACAAATGGGTCATCAGAGAGGCTATTATCGAGAAACCTTTTACAAATCTCCGATAATATCCAGCCAGTCCCAGAAAGCTTCTAACTTCAGACACATTTTTCGGTGGTTTCCAGTTGTCAATTGCTAATATTTTATTCAGGTCAACTCTGATGCCTTCAGCAGATACTATATGTCCAAGAAAACCAACTTCTCGAAGCCAAAATTCACATTTACTGAATTTGGCATACAATTGTTTCTTACGCAGAGTTTGTAATACAATTCTCAAATGATCAGCATGCTCATTTTCATTTCAAGAATATACTAGGATATCATCAATAAATACCACCACAAATCTATCTAGATAAGGTCTGAAAATTCTATTCATTAGATCCATAAGTACTGCAGGTGCATTAGTCAAACCAAACAACATCACAAGAAACTCATAGTGCCCATACCTAGTTCTAAAGGCTGCCTTTGGTATATTTGAGTCTTTCACCTGTAGCTGATTGTAACCGAAACGAAGATAAATCTTTGAAAATACAGTGACACCTTTCAATTGATCAAACAAATCATCAATATGAGGCAATGAATATTTTTTCTTTATTGTAACTTTGTTGAGTTATCTATAATCAATACATAACCTCAATGATCCTTCTTTCTTTTTAACAAACAAAACCGGTGCACCCCAAGGTGAAAAACTAGAACGAGTAAAACCTCTGTCAGTCAATTCTTGCAATTGTGCTTTCAACTCTTTCAATTCTATAGGAGCCATTCTGTAAGGAGCTATAGATATTGGACTTGTCCCTAGAACAAGATCTATAGAAAATTTCACCTCTCTAACTGACAATAATCCAAGTAATTCTTCCGGGAATACATCAAGAAACTCACAAACAACTGGCACTGCCTTAATCTTCGACTCATATACTTTAGTATCCAACGCATATGTAAGATAAACATCATACCCTTTTCTGATATATTTCTGTGCTAATATAGCTGAGATTACATTGGACAACCAATCCAGTTTATCAAATTCAATACAAAGCAATTCATCATTCTGACATTTTAACACAATATATTTCTGTTTACAATTTACCACTGCATCATGCTGAGTTAGCCAATCCATACCCAGAATTACATCAAATTTATCAAATGAAAACAACATTAAATCAACCAAGAAACAATAACCCCGTACCATTAACGAAAATTTTTTACAAACTTTATCCACTATTACATACTGACTCAAGGGGTTCAAAACTTTAACCATAAATTCAATGGACTCAACAAGTAAACTTTTAATAGACACTAAATTCGTGCATATATATGAATGTGTTGAACCAAGATCAATTAAAGCAGTAATACCAGTATCAAGAAGAAAAAATGTACCAGTAATAATATCAAGTGCAGAAGCATCCTCTTGTGCACTTATAGCATATGTTCTCTCTGGTGCTCGTGTTTTAGATTTAACTATTGAATCTTTTGTCACACCTCGACTACCACTAACATTATCGGGATGACGACGTGGTCTACACCTCGAGGAAAAATTGTTCGGCCTAGAGGTCTGAATAGTATCTTTTTCAAGCATTTTCGGGCAGTCTCTAAGATAGTGGTCAAAAGAACCACACCTAAAGCAAGCTTCACTTCTTATACAACTTTCACCAAAATGCAGTTTATTGCAATATTTGCATCTTGGTTTAGGATTTCCAACACTTCCTACACTAGTCACAAATGGAGACGGAGATCTCAAATTAGAGCGTTGAGAGCCTCAGTCTCTCCCAGAATATCCCACAGAGGTGGTAGAACGATCATGATATTTCTTTGATTTATTTGAAGTCGATAATTGTGACTTGTTCATAAAGCTTTTACTTGAAGTTCGGGCTTCCATCTCTGCCTGCCTCTTTTATTTATTTAGTTCTTCAGCTTTATGTGCTCGGCCGACCAATACAACAAATTCTTTTAATTCCAGAATTCCAACTAGGAACTTGATGTCTTCATTTAATCCTTCATCAAATGGTTTACACATAGCAACTTTGGTCGGGATACATTCTCTGGCATATTTGCTTAACCGAAAAAATTCCTGCTTGTATTCAGATACAGTCATATTCTCCTATTTGAGCTATGAAAATTCTTTCTTTTTCTGATAAAGAAATCTCTAGCTAATGTACTTTTTTTTTAATTCTGTTTGGAAAAATTCCCATGTAACATTTTCTCTCGGTACAACAGAAATTATGGTACTCCATCATTGGTAGGCTGAGTCTTTTAACAGAGATACAACACATTTCAAACATTCTTCAAGTGTACAAGATAATTCATCCAAAACCCTGATTGTATTGTCTAG
This sequence comes from Gossypium longicalyx, assembly GCA_025698465.1. NCBI lineage: Eukaryota > Viridiplantae > Streptophyta > Magnoliopsida > Malvales > Malvaceae > Gossypium > Gossypium longicalyx. The sequence goes on along the minus strand of CM046998.1, from coordinate 39,689,089 downwards.
CCAAAATTCAGCCCTTTCCAGATTATCATTGGCAGTATCCCTGAATTCTTCTGCCCCATATTTTAAAATTTTATCTACCAGAGGCTTACTAGTTCTAATAGGTTTGGCACCCTGTGGCATCTCTAAAATCGATTGAGGAACAGGAGGGGGAGGTTGTTGTAAAGTAGGATTTGTTCTTAAAAATTTTCTGAACCACTCATTCATCATTTGAAAGAAGGCTTCTTTTGCCTCCTCACCTCGGCCCTCAGATTTCGATCGTTTACTACTACTAGATGCAGCTCCTTGAACTAAACCTGGAGCATTACTCTCAGCTTCTTTGGATTCAGCTCTAGCTCAGTTAGACGACATTACTATAACACATTTAAAATGGTCAGGATATATCACACTATCACAAAATTATATAATGACATGTATAGCTAAACTCATACTTGCTATATTAGTCTGAGAATCAGCTAAACCATAGCTTTGATACTAATAAATGTAACACCCCTAATCCTTATCCGTAGCTGGAACAGGGTTATGGAGCATTACCAAAGTTAACAGTTCAATTATAATTAATTCATGTCATTTACTATTTATTTTCCAAAAATCAATCACAATCAATCATAATGTCCCTCATATGGGTCCTCGAGGCCCAAAGTACACGTTAGAATCAAATTGGGACTAAACCAAAATCTTAGAAATTTTTTCGCAAAATTTTAAGGTTTTTCTTAAATATGGGGGACACATACCCGTGTCTCAGGCCGTGTGGGCATTCGATGTAAGGCACACGGCCATTTCCCAGCCCGTATCCATACCTGTGTAACTCTCTAACTTGAGTTACACGACCAGCCATACGCCCGTGTGCTAGGCCATGTGGACAATTTAATTTTCAAAAATTAGGTGCAGGATTCACATGGCCAAAACACACGCCCGTATGCTAGGCTGTGTGTCACACACAACTGAGATACACGTCTGTGTCTCTGCCTATGTGACCAATTTTGAGCATTATGTTTCTATATTTTAAAGATGTATGGGACACACGACCAAACCACACGCTCGTCCGCATGGCTGTATGTCACACACGGTTGAGACACACACCTATGTGTCTGCCCGTGTGGACGAAAATAGGCCATTTTCATAACCATTTTTCTCACCCAAATTATCCTCAACCTACACCAATACATATATTCATATACCAACCAATTCAAGACATTAAAACCAAGCCAATATTAATATTATTTAAGATATATCATCACATGTATTCAAACTTACCTTTTGTAATACATATAGGCTTTCCATAATTCAATCAAATCATACCAAGCACACATGTATTAACCACACTATAACCTCATATATATATGTTCACCAAAAATATCATCACTTGCCATTCCAATGGCCAGATTACAAACAACCATTTACATGCCAACATTGGCCAAGTTATCCTATACATGTCATTATACCAAAATAAGTTTGCTATTATTCCAAAATGAGATGAAGGATAATGTGATGATGCTCCGACTAGTTCCAACCTTTACAAGCTTCCGAGCCTTATAAGAAAAGAAAAGAAAATCGAGTAAGCATTTCAAATGCTTAGTAAGTTCGTATAACAAAAAATTAACTTACCAATTAAATTCATTTAAAGTAAACATACAAACATGTATCCAAAACTATGAGGCCAATTGCCTAGACACATGCTTTCACCAAACAGGTTAGTCATAAAATTTTATATGATTATCAAGAAATAGAGGTAAGCTCATCATGCAACCATTTCCAAGTATATCAGAGATATTAAAGATATAATTCATTTAATTCTCATATTTTCTCATATCAGAAGTTTTGACCGTTGAATCTTTGAAATATCGATGGATACTCAGGTAGTACACACAAGATGTACTTATCATTGATCTGTCAATTCATATACAAGGGTGCTTTTTAGAGCACATAATCGAGAAGCAGAATCTCGAGCCTTGTAACAGGAAGCTCACACAGAACTATTTCAGGAAACCCACAAAGAGCCTATCAAGAAGCTTATCCGAGCTATATAACGGGAAGCTCATAAGAGCCATAATTGGGCACAAAGAACCATATCAGAAAGCTCAATAAGATCCATGTAATGAGAAGCTCCGGATAAACATATATAGGAAAGTTCAAGCGAGCACTGTCGAGAAGCCCACAAAGAGCCAATTTAACAGGAAGCTCACAAAGAGCCTATAATTGGGATACTGATAAGAGCTAAGGTGTGTCCACAACACATGTAAGATCACAACCTATCGGGATGCTCCAAAGAGCTATAACTGGAAGCTCACTAAACCGTATAATAGGAAGCTCAAGAGGGCTAATAACGAGACACTCTTTTGAGTTGTGGTGTGTCTGCAACATATGCAAGACCACAACCAATTCGGGAAAAACTTGTATCCATCGAATTTCATCTATTCAAACGGGACTTAACAATTCTCGAGCATGTCAGATATATAATAAATTTCATATACATAACAAATTCATGATTCACATATAAATATACACAGTTTAGTTACATGAACTTACCTCGATAAATGTTCGTATACAAGGATCTACTAATCTGATACTTTTTGTTTTCCTCGATTCAACTCAGTATTAGGTTTTTCCAGATCTAATTAAGCTTGCTTGATTTTCTTTCTCTTTCCTAGGGTTTCCATAGAAAATTTGGGGAAGATGATGAAATAAGATGATATTAGGTTATTATCATCTTTATTTATTCCAAATTCCAATTTAGTCTTTTTTCTTTTTCTAATTTTTCATGGATGAATCATCAAGAATACCTACTAACTTTTCTTAATGGTCTAATTACCATATAAGGACCTCAAATTTTGAATTCCATTACTATTTTATACTTATAGCTACTACTAGAATTCAACTTTTGTATTTTATGCAATTTGGTCCTTTCATAATTAAACATGTAATCGGTAAAATTTTCTCATTGAAATTTTCATACGTCTTTCCTATCATAATACAGACCATGCAATATTATTAAAATAAATTTTCTTTCTGACTCAAATTTGTGGTCCCAAATCCATTGTTCCGATTTCACTGAAAACGAGCTATTACAACAACACTATACTAATAATTCAAAAACTTTAAGGAACAAAATTTTAAGCGGGGATTTCAATTCCACGATCATCCTTGGCCTTCCACAGGTTTCACCACTGGTGGAACTATTCTCTATATGAGACATACGCGTGTTATTTTACGAAAGCGATCTTTTGGTGGTACAGAACTGATTCTGTCGTATCCCAAATTCCTTTACACCTTCACCAATTTGCCTCGTGTAAATGGGTTACAAGTTTATCTGCCTGCCCTTAGCTGACTTCTATTAATAACCTCCTAGATCTCAATCCTCACCCTTACATTTTGGCCCTAGGGTTTGGTTCATCTCTACTCCAACTTCTATATAATAGAAATTAACTTCTAACTCTGAATAAATTGTAATGTGTCACTTTTCAGTAGATGATCTATTTCATGTAACCCTTGGCAGACTCTTTCTACTATTAGCCTGAGCGATTGAACTTTCGAGTGGGTATCAATGGACTTATCTACCTCTATCAATATTTTCTCTATGGACCCTTTAGTATCAGGATCCATTTAACCATCTATTATAACCTCCTTTTTAAGGTTATTCACCCCAGACCTATTGCCTTCCCATTTATCTGCGTTCTCAGACAAGCCATACTCGCCCTTTCTTATTACTCTGCAAATAGATCATACTTCGATTTCTCTCCTCCCTTTTACTATCATCTTCCCAACCCAATCCTTTTTTGTAGACTTTGCCTGTTATCATAGTCGAACTACACTTTTACCAGTCTGAACCTATGATTAGTGTCCTGGTGGACTTCCTCGTGTTTACTGTGTAACAACCCAATTTTAGTGGTGTCAAAAACAGTGGTTTTGAGACCACGACTTCGACAAGTGATTTATGATTTTAATTTTTATTTAATATCTATAGAGTTATTTTAAGGTTATATTAAATTTTTGTTATGAAATTTTGAGGTTTAAATGGTTAAAAAGGTGTAAAAGTTGAATTCTATTAGTTAAGTGGATTAAATAGCTTTAACAAGGTGAGTTAATGGACTTATTTAGTAATTATGCCATATATAAATATGGTGGACAATGATGGGTATGATTTAGTTATTTTATAAGTTTATATTATAAGGATAAATTAGTAATTTAATAAAAAAATGCTTAAAAAAGAAAGAATTAGCTATCATCTTTCTCATTTTCACTTTGCTATTGTCGAAACCCCATTGTTGAGTTAAGAAATATTCGGCTAAGCTTCTTTTGATGCATGGTATGTGATTTTGATTCCGTTTTTTAATGATTTTTATGTTTTTGAGCTCATTTTAGCTTAAATTACTTCGCTTAGTGGTTAATTTGCAAAACTTTTAAAGGTTGAGGGACTTGTCATGATTGTTTTTTAATGTGTTTTGGTGTTAAATGATAGATTATTAAACTTGGTTGTTAAACAAACTTGTTTTATTAAGTGATTTTTAGTGAATTTAGGGTTTAGGGATTAAATTGTTTAAATGGTAAATTCCATGAATTTTGAGTGAAATGAGTAAAAATGTGGATTGATATTGGTATAGGGAAGACTCAACTAACATGTATAGAGGGTTAAAATAGTTAAATTTTAAGTTACGAGCTTAATGACTAAATTGTGAAAAAGTTAAAATAAGAGGGGTAATTTTGTAATTTCATGATAATATGAATTATAGATTGAATTGAATGCTTGAGGTTAATTGAAGTACTTAATTGAATGAAACTATTTATTTAGATCAAGATAAACAACAACCGGATTTAAATCGAGGAAAGGCGAAAGCTTTGGATTAGTCTCTAACTCTACTTCTACGACTATAGTTATCGGGGTAAGTTTGTATGAATTATAATCTTACTAAATATAGTTTGATTGATTATCTGATATATTATGTTAGTTATAAACTAACTCGAAAATATATACATATGTTGATGTTTTGAGTAATTGACGAATAAATGACCCCATTTGAACCTTCAGAATTCTTAGGATACGAATGACATGTCATTAGGGATTTCATGTCCTACCGATGGATGAGATCATGCATTTGTTGAGGATTCTCCACAGCTCGTGTGAGCACTATTGAAAAGGAAATGTTACGTTTGTAACAGTGCATTTTTGGAGAAATCGGAACAATGATTTCGGGACCACAAATCCGATTCCGAAAAGAAAATTTATTTTAATATTATTTTATAGTCTATAATATGATAATAATGTTGTGTGAAAATTTTGTAAAGAAATTTTATCAATTATGTGCTTAATTGTGGAAAGGACCAAATCGCATAAAATGCAAAAGTTGAATTCTAGTAGCTATAAGGATAAAATAGCTATGGAATTCAAAAATTGAGGTCCTTATATGGTACTTAGACCATTAATGAAAAGTTAATAGATATTTTGGATGATTCATCCATGGAAAATTAGAAAAAGGCTAAGGACTAAATTGAAAAATGATAAAATTAAAAGATGATAAATAATTAAATAGAAATAAAAATCATTTTATATATTCTTCCCCAAATATTCCATGGAAACCCTAGGAAAGAGAAAGCAAGCTTTCTTGGCCAAATTAAGTAAGTATTTAAGCCTCGTTTTTAGTAATTTTTATAATTTTGAAACTGGGATAGCTTAATCTGTCTATTTGGGGGATCAATTTGAAAAGTTATCAAAGTATAGAAATTATGTCATGGATGAATATGCTAAAAATTTGAAATTTATGGTAGAATATGAAAGGTTGTTGACAGATAAACAACTTTTACAAAGTGATTTTTGATGAAAACATAATTTAGGGACTAAAATGTAAAGTTGTGAAAATTGAAGAAAAATTCTAAATTTTATAGAATACATGTGCTGTAAATTTTATATTGAATTTTTGGTTAGGCTTGGAATAAGGAGTAAATTGCATAAGTTTCATTTTCCGAGCTTAGGGACGAAATCGTCATTAATTAAAAGTTTAGGGGCAAAATGGTCATTTTGCCTAAGATGTGAGTTGGACTGAATTGAGTTTAAATTGATATTAAATTCACTCGTATAGATTCGGATAGACCAAATTGGAGTTAGAATGAGGAAAAAAAGAAAAATGTCAGAATAGTAGATTTTATGTATACGAACATTTGTCGAGGTAAGTTCGTGTAACTTAATCGAGCATGTAAATATGTTATCTCAAATGTTATGATTGTATGCAATATGATTTCTATTTATGTGAATGATATAAATTTGTGAAATGATTACATGTTCGAAAATATTGGAAATAAGGGTAAAGTCTCGTTTGAATATTGAATTTCAATGGATAAATGTGATTGCCTTATAAAATGAGGTCCTGCATTTGTTGCTGACGGGATTTAGCTCAGACGAGTAATCCTATTGACGTCATTACAGAAAGTATTTAGTCTGGACTCGTAATCCTAATATAAGTCCTCTCAAGCATATGTTATGGATTGGATTTAGCCCGGACGGGTAATCCAAATCAAGCTCTTTAGAGCATATGTCATAAAAAGATTTAGCCTGGACTGGTAATCCTAACTAAGCTCTATTGAGTAAATATATATTATAGACAGGATTTAGCCTGGGCTGGTAATCCTATTGTATACATGTGTGGCTCGAGAGTGTACCTCTGATATAATACCTTATGGGTACCCTTAAACATGAATTGATGAATCTTGATTTGTACACCTCGAGTGTACTACCTGTATATCCATCGGTGTTTCAAATAAATTCAACGGGTAACAATCCAGACATGAGAAGATATGAATAATAAAATGACTTATTACACGTATTTGTCTGAAATACATGAAAATAATGAAAATAATGATACATGATAATTGATATATGGAAATATGAACTGATGATTTTTGTACATGGAATTTATTTGATGAGTATGTTCATCCTTGATTATAGATTTGTACACCTTGAGTGTACTATTCGTGACCTTGATATTTCGAATTATATGATTAATGTTCTGATATGAAATAATCTAAACTCGAGATGAATTATTATGAAAATATACTTGTAATATAAAGATATGATTTATACATGTTATATGGATACGTGATATGGAAAAAATATATATCCGGAAATCTGATTGTGTTGAACCCATATATGTTTCTTGATGTTATTATGGAATGAATGACTAACAAGGGCAATGAGGATATGTGTAGGGCTTGAGATCAAATTGATTAAAACGTGCCTTGCATGTTTATCATGAATTAGAATAAATGGTAAGTTAAGTACCATGTTATACGAACTTACTAAGCATTATATGCTTACTTAGTTTTATTTTCTGTTTTATAGTAAATTAGAAGCTGGTTGGATTGGAAACTTGGCGGGGATCACTCACACTATCCATCGGCCCATTTCGGTACATATGGTAAAAAAATTATGGTTATAATGGCATGTATAGGTTAAATTGGCCAAGGAATGGCATGTAAATATTTGTTAAGGACAAGCTATTGGAATGGCTAGTTATGAGCATGTTTTGGTGTTTATGTGTAAAATACTATATCATGGTATATGTTTGAAAGTAATTGATTAATAGAAATCACAATGAGATATGTATGAAGTAATTAAATTAGCATATTTGATACAATATGCACAAATGTGAACATGGTATCTAGATAAATATGAGTATAAATTGACATGTATAAGACTTAAATTTTGATATGAAAATGTGGTTGGTGAGTGTGATAAATTGTGTATAAGTGTTTGTTTAGGTGCAAGGCTAAAGGGGTGAAAAATAAAGCTAGGAAATGGCTTTATTTTTTCCACACGAGTAGACACACGGGCGTGTGTCTTGACCATGTGTGACACACTACCTGGTACATGGGTGTGTGATTAGGCCGTGTGTCCCCTGCATCTGAAATTTGAGAAAACAAAATGCTTAGAATTGAGCACACGGGCAGAGACACCAGCGTGTGCCTCAGCCATGTGTGTAAGACCCCTCACTTGTATTCAACGCCGGAATAAGATTACGGAGCATTACCGGACTTATATCACATTTTAAACATACATTTAATCATTTCATATACATTCCATTCACAACCAAACATTTTGTCCCTAATACGAGCTTATGAGGCTTTAAACATGCATTAGGGGTGGTTCAGGACTAAATCAATAACTTCGGAAAATTTTAAAACACCTAGAAATTTTTCTCCAAACAGGGGACACATGCCTATGTGGCCTAGCTGTTCTCTCACACGGCCAACAGATACGTCCGTGTCACAGGCCGTGTGGACATTCAAAACGGGATCACATGGTCGTGTCCCAACCCATGTCTAACCCCATGTAACTCTCTGACTTGGGTCACACGGCCAACACACACGCTCGTGTGGCTAGCCCGTGTGCCCTAAAAATGGCCATACACGCTTGTGTATGGGGCCGTGTGCTAGGCCGTGCCAAAACTGTAGGGTATACTGACTTATGCCACACGGTCAAGTCATATGCCCGTGTGTAAGGCCATGTGGAGTATACTAAATTGATTTTAATTTCAACACCAGGGGTACATAACCGTGTATCACACACGGCCGTGTACACTCCCGTGTCTCTGCTCGTGTGGACAAAATAGGCTATTTACCAAGCCTATTTGCCACCCAAACTTGCATAAACCTATATCAACCCGGCACCAAGGCATAGCATAATAGGCATTTTAAAACAACCAATTCAAACATAATTCATGCACATTCAATACTCCCATTCTCTATACACCTTAATCACAAAACATGCTATACCATTCATACCAAGTTTCACATACTCAATCATCATAAATGACCAAACTCAAATATGCATTATTTAGCCTAATTCCATAAGCATACCAATTTTCACAACTTAACCATTTCACACTCATAATACCTATTATCATCAAGCATCACATAACCATCATCTAACACATTTCACAAAACATAAACACATATATATGATTCAAACATACCAAACTAACCCTAAATAAGCCATCACTCATGATTATATATACAAACCAAACATTGAATATTTACAAGCCAATTCCAAATGGCCAAAATTATTACCATCACATAACCAAAATGATCAAAGTCCCTATACATGCCATATACTTAAAACATAAGCTCAAAAAGTACCAAAGTGACAATAGGATTGTGAGACGAAATCTCTGACAATCCCCGAATCCAAGCTAGCTTTGAAGTCACTATAAAACATGGAAAAATAAACAAAGTAAGATATGTAGCTTAGTAAGCTCGTATGAAATAAACTAAATCTTAACATAAATATACAAATCCTCAATTTGAACATATCAACGTGTAATTCATTTAACTAACAAACCTTTCACATTTTTAAACATAATCTTATAGATGAACTTCTCAACTTCTTCGATTTAATCTTATATGGTTCTTGTACATACCTGTACCATATCGTATCAATCTTATACATAATTACATCTTTCATTTACCCGTTGAACCATTCGAAATACTATCGGATACATGGGAAACTCGCACCTGAAGTGCCACATATATAGCCGAAGCTATCTTAATCTCATATCACGTAAACTGCTCACACTAGAGCTATCAACGGGCCTGCTCACACAAGTTGTGGGTGAAAACATAGCTACATGGTGCTGCTCACACAAGCTGTTAAGTATCCGCAACACATGCCGGTATACTCAGCCACCGATAGGACGTAGAGGACCAGTACACGGATCACATAATCACATTAATTTCCTAATGACATGTCACTAGTATCCAAATCTATTCCTAAGGTTCAACTTGGATTTCAAATGTCAAATCATCATCGAATCATTTTCGAAACTATCCATAGTCTCATAATTACAGTTTATGCAATATCAAAGCATTTAAAATACATTTATAATGAAATTTATCACATACGAACTTACCTCGAATGTAAAAATGGCTAAACTGGTCGATTAATCGAGAACTTTATTTTTCCCTCGATCTAGATCTGAGTTTCGCTATTCTTGATCTATATGTAATCAAAATTAACTTATTTAATCATCTCTCTACTCAATTTAGTCCAAAATTCACTTTAAGACATTTTTACACAATTGCCCCTAATGTTTCACATCTTTTACAATTTATTCCTTGTTTCACAAAAACACAAATTCATGCAATTTAACCACAACCCATGCTAGTTGAATTACTATTATACCCCTAGTAGCCCATACTATTTTAACCCCTAAATTTGCACATTTCACAATTTAGCCCCTAATTTGCATTTTCATTAAAAATCACTTAACAAAACTTGTATATCTATCAACAAGAATTCATAATCTATCAAGAAACTTCAAAATACATGATTATTAATCAATGGCAACATTCAAAATCTTTAACAGTTTTGCAAATTAGTCACTGGGCTAGCTAGACCTAGTTGCAATGATCTCAAAAACATAGAAATCATTAAAAACGAATCAAAAACACATACCTAATTGATGGAAATTAGATTTCCAAATTTTTAGCACAAAAATGGCTAGGTTTTCTTCTACAATCGATGGAGAAAAGAAAATAAAGAATGAAATTTTGTTTTGGTTTTATTTAATTATCATTTTAATTATCATTTACCATATTAACCTTAATGATAATTCATTAATAACATCCAAATGATGTCCATCTATGTACACTTATATTTCAAATGGTCTAATTACAACAGAAGGACCTCTAAATTAAGATTCCATAGCTATTAGATACCTTTAACTAATAGAACTCCACTTTTACACTTTACGCGATTTTGTCCTTTTTATCGAATTAAGCATTTAAACGATAAAATTTCTTAACGAAAATTTCACACAATTGTATTTTTATGTCGTAAACATTAAAATAATATTAAAATAAATATTTTGACCTTGGATTTGTGGCTCCAAAACTACTGTTCCGATTTGACTAAAAACAGACTCTTGTAGTGTGTGCGACACAGCCTGGAACACGGGCGTGTGCCTTGGCTGTGTGAACCCTGCACCTAATTTTTGAAAATTAAATTGATCACATGACCTACTCATATGAGCGTGTTACTGGCCATGTGGCACAAGTCAAAGAGTTACACGGGGTTGAACATGGCTTGCAGCACGGGCCTGTTCTGGGGTCAAACGGGCGTGTCCCTTGGACCACACGGGCGTGTGAACCCTGTAACTTGGAAAAATTTTGAAATGTCACAAGAAATTTTTAGAGTTCCCAATTAAGTCCTTATTCGATTCTAAAGCTCATATTGGGCCTCGAGAGTCCATTTATGGGACATTATGAATAATTTCGGTAAATGAATAGAATATGACGTGAACTATTTGTAAATATTTTGAAAACTCTGGTAATGCTTCGTAACCTTGTTCTGGCGACAGATACAGGTTAGGAGTGTTACATTTAGTGGTATTAGGGCTACGGTTTAGTCAGTCCACGGACTAAATGTAGTATATGTGGAGTCTAGAAATACATGCCATTATATAACCTGTGATAGTGTGATATCTCCCGACTTAGATGAAAATTGTTTTACAAATAGACAGAGATGCTTTCCAACTGAGCTAATTTCGATACTGCTGAAAGTGATACTCATGTGCCTAAGTAAAAATGTTACTTATGATGAAACAAAATTCAAAAAGGTACAGATAAATGTTTTATAGTACATGAGAATGATATATCTTATGATATATGAGTATATACATGAAAGTTAAATTGCGAGGCGTTATGATCTCCACCTCCTCACCAATACAATTTTATTAATGGAATTCGCAAGACTTATAATGATTTAGTTCAGAGATGTGGAACTGAAGAGTTCAGTGGCTGAACGATAAATAAAGCAGTTAAAACTAAGAATGGGATAGTAAATAAAAATGGGTTCTGAAGAGAGATATCAAATTTTTCTGAAAACTATTTGGGATATGTGATGTCACTATTAAAGAAAGAAGTTATTTATGAGAAATCGATTAATTTAGATATGGTATCTACAGAATGGGTTAGCTGAAAATTTCTTCCGACTAAGCTTCATGAGTGAACTAAATGATGTGAGATTATTGATGACTATATATGTTAGTGGATTAGTGATGAAATTGCAAAAATATTTGAATAAAACTGTTATAGTCAGGTATATTACAACAATCTCTTTTGGGTATTCTATATGGGTATTTTATATGTGATGTTATTCTCAGAGATATATGTAACTGTTCATGTTCGGATGCTATAATCATTATATAGAAAGGTTGGCTAAACATGGTAATTGACGAAAATTATTGCAAGTCTGATTGATTCATGAGTGATATTGCTTTATTTTTCTTTGGTTTTTCCAAGCCATTATAGGTGATAGAAGACTTGATGATAAGATTCGCATGATACTATTTTCTACTTCTGTTGGTTGAAGTTCTAAATGGCAAATGTGCAAGTTACACTGTCTCTGTTATGACTGTTTATAGTGTGAATGTGCAATATTACTTTTCTGGACTTTCTCTGAGATGTCAATCTTTTTATCATTCAACATGGATTATCTTCTCGGAAATCCTGTATTGCTTTGCAATTTGGATTTCATTATCTCAGTTTTCTTGTTATTTTATAGTCTGATTGAAAAAGATATTCATTGGTCAGTGGTAATTATACTTACTACTGTTATGAATTTTGACTTGATCATGGGAATTTGGTAATATGGATCATAAAATATAGAAACTGTATTATTGCACTGGTTGATATTGGAGCCACCATAGGTTTTCCTCTTCTATCTGAAAAATATTATTGAAGTTGAGGTATTGTTTCGTTTATATTGTTGAAATGTTAGATCTATTATAGTATTATGGTTTTAGCTTATCTAATGATTGTGGCCTCGGAATAATTTAAAGCTTTGATATCCTTTTTTATTTTTGTGAAAGTGTTTTCTATGATAGCTACATCAATGATAAGGATATCACAGAAAGAAGTAAGATTTGAATGGACTGATAAATACTAGTAAAGTTTTGACCAGTTGGAAGCCATGATGACTGAAGCATCAATTATGGTTCAATCTGAATCGAGTAAGGAATTTATTATTACAGTGATACATCATTGAATGGATTAGATTGTATTTTGATGAAGAAAGGAAAAGTAATGGTCTATACTTCCAGCCAAATAAAGCTACAGGAAAAGGATTACCTGATATATGATTTTGAATTGAGAATTATTGTGTTCGCACTGAGAACTTGGTAACAGTATCAATATGGTGAAAATATCATATATGTACTGATCATAAAACTTTAAAACACCCGAGGGTATAGAAAGAATTGAATCTGAAATAGAGTCGATGATTTGAATTATTGAAAGACCCTAATTTGGTAATTGATTATCGTTCAGGAAAAGTAAATATAGTTGCTGATATTATGAGTAGAAGATCTTTGTTTTCTTTATGAGAAATAAATACTCGATTGCTATTGTTTGATGAAAGAATAATTTTAGCTGAGCTTAAAGCTAAGTTGATGTTTCTACAACAGACCGGTGAAGCTCAGAAAAGTGATAATGAGTTATAAATTAAACGGGTACAGAGTGAAATAATTACTAATTCAAGATATCATATTTGAATCTGATGATTGTCTGTTATTCCAAGATAGAGCCTGTGTACTGAAGAAATTAAAGCTTGTACAGAAAATTTTATACGAAACTCACAATAGTAATATATCTGTCATCCAAGAAGTATGATAAATTGAAAAGGATGTATTGGTAACCCAGAATGAAATGTGATGTCTCTGAAATTATGTTTATATGTTTAATATGTCAGTAGATTAAAGTTGAATATCAGGTACTGATACTTTTAGAATTGTTATAGCTAGTGATGTTACTGGAACGAAAATGAGATAAAGTTATTATGAATTTTATATAGGGATTACTCCCGTCTCAAAAAAAGAAAGAAGTTATTTGGGTAATCACCAATTATTTGACAAAGTTCATACATTTTATCTCAGTATGAATGGATTATTCACATGATAGATTGAATGAGATATAAGTTTCTGAAATTGTCAAGCTATATAGAGTGCCAGTCTTTAATAAGTTTGATAGAAATCCACAGTTTACGGTTCACTTCCTAATTTTGGAATAAATTATAAGAAGCTCTAGGTAAGCAGTTACAAATTTTTGATACTGCATTTCGCTTTTGGACTAATGGTCAGTCCAAGTGTGTTATTCTGATTCTTGAAGATATGTTTTGATGCTATATTTTAGAATTTGAAGGCAAACAGAAAAGAAATAATTGATGTTAGTCAAAATTAGATATTATTGGACTAAGTTTGGTAAGAAAAGATACATGGCATTGATATGCTTCGTGAAATAGAAGAAAATGTGGAAAAAATCCGAGGTAAGTTCAAAGCAGCTTCTGATTTGTCGGAGATTTTATGTGAATTTTAAATGAAAAGATATAGAGTTTCAAGTTGGCAACAAAGTGTTTCTGAAAATTTTCCATGGAAGAAAGTTTTCCGGTTTGACTATAAAGGCAAATTAAGTCTTTAATTTATTGAATTACATGAAATTTACTGAAAGTGTTGGAAGTGTTGCTTATCGGACGGTACTAATCAGATACATTATCAGTTATTCCTCCAATGGATATTGAAATTCAGCTTGACATGAGTTATAGTGAAGAATTGATCGGAATTCTGGCATATGAAGTGAGAAAACTGAGAAATAAAAAGTAGCTTCGGTAAAAAGTTTTGTAACACCCCTTACCTGTATCCGACGTCGGGATAGAGCTCGAGGCATTACCGGACTTAAACATAAACAAACATACAAAACCGAGTCATAAATTTCGTTCAAATTAAATACATTTATACATATGCATGTTGTCCCTTATATGGGACTACGAGGCCCAAAACATACATCAAGAGTGGTTTGAGACTAAACCGAGAACTTTAGAAAACTTCAGAAAACATAGAAGAATTTTTGTGAAACAGAGTCACATGCCCGTGTGGTCACAGACGCCAGTGTGGCTTGGGACATGCCCGTGTCCTCAGCCTATGTAACTCTCTATTTATGACGTCATCAACACAATTAGGGTCACACGGCCAAGTCACACATCCGTGTGCTTAGGCCGTGTGGTGAATTAAATTCCAAAAATTAAGGACAGACTTCACATGGCCTGGGCACACGCCCACGTCCTGCGGTCGTGTCCTTCACACGGCTGAGACCCACAGCTATGTCACTGCCCGTGTGTTTACTCTTGAGTATTCTATTCTGCATTTAATAGGGTTCAGGGGACACACGGCCATATCACACGCCCATGGGGCAGACCGTGTGTCACACATGGTTTAGACACACACCCGTGTGTCTACCCATGTGGACAACTTTGAGGCTATTTTCCAAGCCTTGCCACCCATAATAACACATGCACACTCACTCATCTCGATGACATCTTACATGGTATAAATGAGCACCTACACATTCATAAACATGACTCATGAATGTCAACTTCTTATCAATTTATACTAGCTTAAAGCGTTATACTCCATTTAGGCCAAGCTTACCAAATTCACATACAATATAAAACATCAAATTTACTTCCATTTTACACATTCATGCCTTAGTTGTTATTATGCCATTTACTCACAACTCCATCACCAAACATCTATGGTCACATCCACAATTAATCCATGCTAAGTGAATTTAACCACATCAAGAGTGATCTTAGCACATGCATGCATATATGAATAGGATTACATCCCCATAATTAATATGAGCCATATACAAAATGAATCATCAAACCATTGTAAGCCAACACACTTGGCTACACCAATATGACATATAACAAAAAGACCAAGTCCTTATACATGCCATAGTCAAAATACTTAAATTCACTATACCCAAAAGATTAATTTGATAGTGTGAATCAAGCTCCAATGTCCTTCGATCCCCGAGCTAGCTTGTCAACACTATAAGGAAATGGAAAGGAAAAGGAGTAAGCATAAAGCTTAGTAAATTCACATGTAAATAAATAGTAACATAATCATATATATATGAAAACTATTGACATAACATAGTTTACATATTTGTCATCATGAGTTCATAGGCATAACTTAAATTTATAGACATAACTTACACATTTCCAATCTTACCAAAGTTCATCACATACCGAGCTTATTTATATGAGTTTTTCATACATACCTGTACTAACTCGTAACACATTGTCATATTTCCTCATCATTGACTTACTTGTCGTATAACTCACAGGTTTACCAGTTGAACACTCAGAATACAATCGGATACACAGAAGACTTGCACATAGTGCTTCAAACATAGCTACATGCTACCTCATATCACAATCACATATTGCTTGCTCTTGAGCTAATCACGTGCCTGCTCACACAAGCTGAAAGTCAAGACGTAACTACTCGGGCTGCTCAAACAAGCTGACAGGTACCGCAACACATGCCAGGCTACCCAGCCACCGGTAGAACGTACAAGACTAACACCCAGATTCACATAATCACATAATCACATATACACATAATTTCATGAGCTCATAATCCCACAGTTCCTAGTGGCATGTCACATTGTATCCTAAATTATTTCTCAGGTTCAAATGGGATTTTTCTCGATATCACATATTCGTCGAACTCGTTCATAATGTCATGCTCATAGACTATAACATCGTTCATACACTATAACATCGTTCATACACTTGTCATAATAATTAATCATAGAGACTCATACATTAATAAAATATTAAAACATGATATGTCATTGCATTATTTGCACATGAACTTACCACTGTACAAAATATGGACAATTAATTCAATTTAGTCCAAAATCTTGTTCTTTCCCCGGTCTAGGTCCGGAGTCCATTTTTCTTGATCTATAGCAAATTCAGCTCATTTAATCATCACATATTCAAATCAGTCCAAAAACTATATTTTGGCAAAATTATAATTTTGCCCCTAAACTTTTACATATTTGCAAATTAGTCCCTATGCTCGTAAAATGAAATGTGTTCATTTTCTTTGTTACTCAAGCCTAACTGAACCTATGGCATACTCATAGCAGCCCATATTTCTCATTAAATCATACATCTTACCACTCATTTTAGACCTTTTACAAAAAGGTCCTTTTTAGGTGTTTTCATGAAAAATCACTTAGTAAAAGATGTTTATCATACATCAAACTTTCATATTCCCCCATTAAACATCAAAATACATGCATGTCACATATGGGTCACTTTTTAAACATGAGCCCTAACTTAAAATAAGGCTAGAAATAGGTACATCATGCTTCAAGGATCTCAAAAACATAAAGAACATTAAAAACGGGGCTAGGGAGTACTTGCAATCGAGCTTGAAAGTTGAAGGAAAATCCCTAGCTATGGCTCTTCAAATTTTCGACACACACATTAAGAAGATGAGCACAATTTTGACTTATTTTTCCCTTTTTATTCTTTTATTAACCAAATGACAAAAATGCCCTTAAGGTATTTCTTTCAAAATTTTCCTATTCATGCCCATTTTTGTCCATAATTATAGAAATTGGGAAAATTACTATTTAAGGGACTCTAATTAATAATCCATCACAATTTCATGCCTAAAGCTTCTTAAACTCACATTTTGCAACTTTTGCAATTTAGTCCTAAATATCAAATTGGACACTTTATCAATAGAATTTCTTCATGAAACCTTCACACAAGCATGCAATCATATCATAAACTTCATGAGAATTATAAAATAATTATTTCTACTTCAGATTTGTGGTCTCAAAACTATTGTTCTGACTAGGCCTTAATTCGGGATGTTACAATTCACCCCCTTAAGGATTTTCGTCCTTGAAAATCTTACCGGTGAAAAAGTTTGGGTATTGGTTTCTTATGTTTTCCTCAGTCTCCCATGTAGCCTCTTCAACCCCATGTCTTTGCCATAATACTTTCACAAGGGCAATACTTTTGTTCTTGAATTGTTTGACCTCCTTAGCCAAAATCTTCACCGGTTCTTCACCAAAAGTCATATCCGGTCGAATCTCAACCTCTGTAGGTGAAATCACATGTGAAGGGTCTGATCGGTATCGGCGCAACATAGACACATGGAACAGATCATGAATTCTTTCTAACTCAGACAGTAAAGCCAATCGATATGCTACTGACCCTATTCTTTCAGTAATCTCGTATGGTCCAATAAAACGTGGACTCAACTTGCCCTTCCGACCAAATCTAAGAATCTTCTTCCACGAAGATACTTTCAGGAATACCTTATCACTGACCTGAAACTCAATCTCTTTCTATTTCAAATTCGCATAGGATTTCTGTCTATCCGAAGCAACTTTCAGACATTCACGAATTATCTTCACCTTCACTTCGTTTTCTTTGACTAAATCAACTCTGTGAATCTGATTTTCTCTAAGTTCGGTCCAATGCTAAGGAGTTCGGCACTTACTCCGATATAATGCCTCATAAGGCACCATTTTCAAACTCAACTGAAAACTGTTGTTGTAGGCAAATTCTACCAACGGTAAGTACTTTCCCTAACTACCTTGGAGCTCAAGAACACAGCACTGTAACATATCTTGAAGAATCTCAATTACTCTCTCAGATTGTCCGTCAGTTTGCAAATGAAAAGTGGTACTAAAATTCAATTTCGTACCCAACACTTCTTGTAACTTTTTCTAAAACCTTGAAGTAAACCTCAGATCTCTATTCGATATAATCAATAAAGGTACTCCGTGCAACCGTACTACTTCAGAAATATACAACTCAGCTAACTTATCAAGTGAGTAGTCGATACTTATCGGTATAAAGTGAGCCGATTTAGTCAATCGATCTACAACAACCCATACATCATCTTTCTTTCTCGGTGTCAAAGGCAAACCCATCATAAAATCAATGTAATACGGTCCCATTTCTATTCGGGAACCATCACAGGCTGAAGTAAGCCTGAAGGCACTTGGTGTTTAACTTTCACTTGTTGACAAATTAGGCATCTCGAAATAAACTCGGAAATATCTCTTTTCATACTCGACCACCAATATAGTTCCTTCAAGTCATTGCACATTTTCGTACTACCCGGATGCATAGACAAATAACCACCATGGGCCTCAAGCAAAATCTTCTGAATCAACTCGGTATTCTTAAGAACACAAATCCTATCTTGGAACATCAAGCAACCATCAGAACTAATCCGAAAATTTGATTCAATTTCTGACTCGCACTGAGTTCTCTTGTCTTTCAACTCATTGTCACATTTCTGAGCTTCATAAATCTCTTAAAGAAATATCGGTCTAGCTTTCAACTCAGCTAGAATCGAACCATCATTTGATAAGTCTAGCTGAGTGTTCATAGCCCTCAAAGTAAATAATGACTTCCTACTCGAAGCATCGGCAACCACGTTCGCCTTTCCTAGGTGGTAGTCAATCACTAGCTAGTAATCTTTTATCAACTCTAGCCACCTTCGTTGTTGTAGGTTCAAATCCTTTTAAGTCATTAAGTAATTTATACTTTTACGGTCAGTGAATACTTGACATTTCTCGCCATAATAGTGGTGTCTCCAAATCTTCAACACAAATACAATGGCAGTTAGCTCCAAATCATGTGTCAAATAATTTTTCTCATGTGGCTTCAGCTGCCTTGAGGCATAAGCTATCACTTACCTTCTTGCATAAGTACACAACCCAATCCATTCAAAGACGCATCACTATAAACCATAAATTCTTTTCCTAGTTCAGGTTGCACTAAAATTGGTGCCCCGGTCAACAATGCCTTTAGTTTCTCAAAACTTGCTGATATTTTTCCGTCCATTCGAACTTGACATCTTTCTGTAACAACCTCGTCATTGGGGTAGCAATCATAGAGAATCCTTTCACAAACTGTCTGTAATAACCGACCAAACCTAGAAAAATTTTGATCTTAGTTACATTCCTCGGTGGCTTCTATTCAGCAATTGCCGAAATCTTACTCGGGTCAACTCTAATACCATCACCCGAAACAATATGGCCCAAAAAATCGACTTCTCGAATCCAAAATTCACTTTTACTGAACTTAGCATACAACTACTTGTCTCTCAAAGTTTGCAAAACTATTCTCAAGTGCTCGGCATGCTCGGTCTCATCACAAGAATAAATCAGGATATCATCAATAAAAACAACCACAAATTTATCCGAGTATGGTCGAAAAATACGGTTCATTAAATCCATAAATACAGCAGGCGCATTCGTTAAACGAAAAGGCATAACCAAAAATTCATAGTGACCATGCCTTATCCGAAATCCAGTTTTCGGCACATCGGACTCCTTACCTCTCAACTGGTAGTAACCAGACCTCAAGTCTATCTTTGAAAACACTGTGGCTCCCTTCAATTAATCAAACAAATCATCGATTCTTGAAAAGGGATACTTGCTCATTATGGTTACCTTATTGAGCTATCGATAGTCTATTCATAATTTCATTGAACCATCCTTTTTCTTCACAAATAGTACCGGTGCTCCCCTCGGAGAATAACTAGGTCTCGCAAAACCTTTATCCATTAACTCTTGTAACTGAATTTTCAAATCCTTCAACCTCATCAGAGCCATCCTATACGGAGTGATCGAAATAGGTGCAGTATTAGGAACTAACTCAATACCAAACTCAATTTCCCTAATAGGAGGCAATCCTGGCAACTCTTCCGGAAACACATCCGGATACTCACATACTACTGGCATTGATTCAATTTTCAACTCAGACTCTTTTGTATTCAACACAAAGGCAAGATAGGCTTCATAACCCTTTCTTATACATTTTTGAGCAGTCATAGAAGAAATCACTACAGGCAAGCTATCTGATTCATCTGGTTCAACCCGAATAATATCACCACTTTCACATTTCAATTCAATGATTTTCCTTCCACAGTTTACTACTACATCATGCACGGTCAACCAATCCATGGTTGCCTAATTATTAAAGAGCAATTCTTACATACTTTGTCAACTATCATATGCTTGCCTAAAGGGTTTGACACTTTTATCGCAAATTCTGTAGACGCAACGGGCATATTCATGTTAAACACCAATTTCACACAAACATACGAATAGGTAGATCCCGGATCAATTAAAGTAACAACAGAAGTATTATAGAGAGAAAAAGTACCCGTAATCATATCAGGGGATGAAGCCTCTTCGCAAGCGCGAATGGCGTAAGTCTTCACAGGTGTTATACCCTCAGGTCTCCCAGCTGGATCTCTAGGTGCATTCTTACTACTCGCTCTATTTTTCGGATTCTTTTGTTGTCTCCCTCTAGAAGTAGCATTGCCTGATCTTGCACTCTGAAATTTTTCCGTTTCAACCGTCTCAGGACAATTCTTGATAAAATGATCATGTAAACCACACTTGAAACATGTCCGGCTATTCATCCAGCATTCACAGAGGTGACGTCTGCCACAATTCTGGCACTCAGGTCTATTAGGTCGAGTATTACCCACACTCGTTATCGAAGTAGTTTGAGCCTTATGACCCAAATATTGTTTCCCATGATTTCTATTCAAAAACCCAGCTGAAACACTCGATCAAGTATTAAACTCTATTGGTTTCTTAGTTAAGGACTGAAATAATTTACCCATCTCTCTCTTCTTCGAATCTCGAGACTCTAACTCAGTTTTTCTCTTCTCTTTAGCCAATTCCTTGGCCTTACAAGCTCTTTCAGTTCAAGGACACCCACCAACAATTGAATGTCTTCGTTTAACCCATCTTCAAATCTTTTGCACATGATGGCTTTAGTCGATACACATTCTTGAGCGTATTTACTCAGTCTCACAAACTCACGCTCATATTTTGTTACCATTAATAAATCTTTGGCTAATGTACTTCTTACGAAATTCTTCTTGGAAAAATTCTCAATTAATTCTCTCTTGGTACCACTGACACAAGGGTGTTCCACCACTGATAAGCCAAGTCTCTTAAGAGGGACACAACACATTTCATGCATTCCTTATGTGTGCATGACAACTTATCAAACACCCTAATGGTATTCTCGAGCCAGAGCTCTGCCCCTCTCAGGGTCATCATCTTTACTAGCTCGGAACTCTTCGGCTCCTTGTTTTCGAATCTTATCAACTAGAGCTATATTCAATCTCACGAAGTCCATTTAGGGTGCTACAGGGATAGGTTGAGAAATAGGTGGGGGTGGAGGGGGTTGAGCATTCGGGTTCGTTTGAACGAACTCCGTATACCAGGCATTCATCATATGGAGAAAGGCTTCCCTAGCCTCATCTCCTCCTCCCTGACTCATAGTCACGGGTCTACTCTCAACTGGCGCTACCCCTTGAGCGGGAGCTGGTGCATTACTCTCTACATCATCAGCTTCAGCTCGATTGGGATCCATTACTATATGAAATCACAATTTAAAAAGGTAAGGAGTCGTCACACTATCATAAGTTACTTATGGCATGTAGAGCTAGACTCGCACATATGTTACATTAGTCTGAGAATTGACTAAATCGTAGCTCTAATACCACTAAATATAACACCCCTTACCCGTATCTGACGTCAGGATAGGGTTCGAGGCATTATCAGACTTAAACATAAACAAACATACAAAACCAAGTCATAAATTTCATTCAAATTAAATACATTCATACATATGCACGTTGTCCCTTATATGGGCTTACGAGGCCCAAAACATACATCAAGAGTAGTTCGAGACTAAACCGAGAACTTTAGAAAACTTTAGGAAACTTCAAAGAATTTTCGTGAAATAGGGTCACACACCCGTGTGGTCACACACGCCCGTATGGCTTGGGACACGCCTGTGTCCTCAGCCAGTGTAACTCTCTGTTTATGACATCATCAACACAATTAGGGTCACACGACCAAGTCACACACCCATGTGCTTAGGCCGTGTGGCGAATTAAATTCCAAAAATTAAGTACAGACTTTACACAACCTGGGTACACTCCCATGTCCTGCGGCCGTGTCCTTCACACGGCTGAGACACATTACCGTGTCTCTGCCCGTGTGTTTACAACTGAGTATTCTATTCTACATTTAATAGGGTGCAGGGGACACATGGCTGGATCACACGCGTAAGAGGCAGACTGTGTGTCATACACGATCTAGATACACGCCCGTATGTCTACTCGTGTGGACATATTTGAGGCTATTTTCCAAGCCTTGTCACCCTCAATAACACATGCACACTCACTCATCTCGATGACATCTTACATGGCATAAATGAGAACTTACACATTCATAAACATGACTCATGCATGTCAACTTCTTATCAATTTATACTAGCTTAAGGTTGCATACTCCATTTAGGCCAAGCTTACAAAATTCACATGCAATATAAAACATCAAATTTATTTCCATTTTACACATTCATGCCTTAGTTGTTATTATGCCATTCACTCACAACTCCATCACCAAACATCTATGGTCGCATCCATAATTAATCCATGCTAAATGAATTTAACTACATCAAGAGTGATCTTAGCACATGCATGCATATATGAATAGAATTACATCCCCATAATTAATATGAGCCATATACAAAATGAATCATCAAACCATTGTAAGTCAACACACTTGGCTAAACCAATATGACATATAACAAAAAGACCAAGTCCCTATACATGTCATACTCAAAATACTTAAATTAACTATACCCAAAAGATTAATTTGATAGTGTGAATCGAGCTCCAACGTCCTTCGATTCCCGAGCTAGCTTGACAACACTATAAGGAAATGAAAAGGAAAGAGAGTAAGCATAAAGCTTAGTAAGTTCACATGCAAATAAATAGCAACATAATCATATATATATATATGAATACTATTGACATAACATAGTTTACATATATGTCATCATGAGTTCATAGGCATAACTTAAATTTATAGACATAACTTACACATTTCAAATCTTACCAAAAGTTCATCACATACTGAGCTCATTTATATGAGTTTTTCGTACATACATGTACCAACTCGTAACACATTGTCATATTTCCTTATCATTGACTTACATGTCGAATAACTCACCGGTTTACCCCTTGAACACTCAGAATACTATAGGATACACGGAAGACTTACACGTAGTGCTTCAAACGTAGCTACATGCTACCTAATATTACAATCACACATTGCTCACTCTCGAGCTAATCACGGGCCTGCTCACACAAGCTGACAGTCAGGACGTAACTACTCGGGCTGCTCACACAAGATGACAGGTACCCGTAACACATGTCGGGCTACCCAACAATTGGTAAAACGTACAAGATTAGCACTCGGATTCACAAAATCACATATACACATAATTTCATGAGCTCATAATCACACAGTTCCTAGTGACATGTCACATTGTATCCTAAATTATTCCTAAGGTTCAAACGGGATTTTTCTCGATATCACATATTCGTCGAACTCGTTCACAATGTCATTCTCATAGACTATAACATCGTTCATACACTTGTCATAATAATTAATCATTGACTCATTCATTAATAAAATATTAAAACATGATATATCATTGCATTATTTACACATGAACTTACCTTGGTACAAAATATGGACAATTAACTCAATTTAGTCCAAAATCTTGTTCTTTCCCCGGTCTTGGTCCGGACTCTGCTTTTCTTGATCTATAATAGAAAATTCAACTTATTTAATCATCACATTATTCAAATTAGTCCAAAAACTATATTTTGGAAAAATTATAATTTTGCCCCTACACTTTTACATTTTTACAAATTAGTCCCTATGCTCGTAAAATGAAATGTGTTCATTTTCTTTGTTACTCAAGCCTAGTCGAACCTATGACATACTTATAGCAGCCCACATTTCTCATTAAATCATACATCTTACCACTCATTTTGGACCTTTTATAAAAAGGTCCTTTTTAGGTGTTTTCATGAAAAATCACTTAGTAAAAGATGTTTATCATACATCAAACTTTGATATTCCTCCATTAAACATCAAAATACATGCATGTCACATATGTGTCACTTTTTAAACATGAGCCTTAACTCAAAATAAGGCTAGAAATAGGTAGATCATGCTTCAAGGATCTTAAAAACATAAAGAACATTAAAAACAAGGCTAGGGAGTACTTACAATCGAGCTTGAAAGTTGAAGGAAAAATCTTAGCTATGGCTCTTCAAATTTTTGGCACACACATGAAGAAGATGAACACAAATTTGACTTATTTTTCCCATTTTATTCTTTGATTAACCAAATGACTAAAAAATCATTAAGGCCTTTCTTTCAAATTTTTCCTATTCATGCCCAATTTTGTCCATAATTATAGAAATTGGGAAAATTACTATTTAAGGGCCTTTAATTAATAATCCATGGCAATTTTATGTCTAAAGCTTCTAGAACTCACATTTTGCAACTTTTGCAATTTAGTCCTAAATATCAAATTGGACATTTTATCAATAGAATTTCTTCATGAAACCTTCACACAAGCATGCAATCATATCATAGACCTCATAAGAATCATAAAATAATTATTTCTACTTCAAATTTGTGGTCTCGAAACCACTGTTCCGACTGGGCCCTAATTCGGGATGTTACAAGTTTTCTAATAATGAAATGATATAAAGATAGCTACTTGGGAAAACTGTACAAAAACATGAGAAAGTAATATACAAATCTCTTTACTGTTATAAATTTTTGAGAACTAAAATTTTTAAGGGGGAGAGTTGTAACAGCCTAAGTTTAGAGAAATCGAAACAGTGGTTTTGAGACCACAAATCCAATTCTGAAAGGAAAATTTATTTTAATTTTAATTTATGGTGTATAATATGATAATGATGTTGTATGAAAATTTCGTAAAGAAATTTTATCGATTATGTGCTTAATTGTGAAAAAGACCAAATTGCATAGAATGCAAAAATTGAATTCTAGTAGCTATAAGGATAAAATAGCTATGGAATTCAAAAATTGTTGTCCTTATATGGTAATTAGACCATTAATGAAAAGTTAATAGATATTTTTGGATGATTCATCCATGTTAGTAGATATTTTTGGATGATTCATCCATGGAAAATTAGAAAAAGGCTAATAAATAAATTGGAAAGTGATAAAATAAAAAGATGATAAATAATTAAATAGAAATAAAAATCATTTTATATCATCTTCTTCCCCAAATATTCCATGAAAACCCTAGGAAAGAGAAAGAAAGCTTACTTGTCCGAATTAGGTAAGTATTCAAGCCCTGTTTTTAGTAATTTTTATATTTTTGAAATCGGGATAGCTTAATGTATCTATTTGGCGGATCAATTTGAAAAGTTATCAAAGTATAGATATTATTTCATGGATGAATATGCTGAAATTTTGAAATTTATGGTAGAATATGAAAGGTTGTTGATAGATAAACAACTTTTACAAAGTGATTTTTGATGAAAACATGATTTAGGGACTAAAATGTAAAGTTGTGAAAATTGAAAAAAAAATTAAATTTTATAGAATACATGTGCTATATATTTTATATTAATTTTTTTGTTAGGCTTGGAATAAGGAGTAAATTGCATAAATTTCATTTTTCGAGCCTAGGGACGAAATCGTCATTAATTAAAAGTTTAGGGGAAAAATGGTCATTTTGCCAAAGATGTGAGTTGGACTGAATTGAGTTTAAATTGTATTAAATTGATGTTAAATTCACTCGTATAGATTCAGATAGACCAAATTTGGAGTTAGAACGAGGAGAAGAGAAAAATGTCGGAATAGTAGATTTTGCGTATACGAACATTTGTCGAGGTAAGTTCGTGTAACCTAATCGAGCATGTAAATATGTTAACTTGAATGTTATGATTGTATACAATATGATCTATATTTATGTGAATGTTATAAATGTGTGAAATGTTTACATGTTCGGAAATATTGGAAAAAAGGGTAAAGTCTCATTTGAATATTGAATTTCGATGGATAAATGTGATTGCCTTATAAAATGAGGACTTGCATTTGTTTCTGATGGGATTTAGCTCAGACGAGTAATCCTATTGACCTCATTACAGAAATAATTTAGCCTGGACTGGTAATCCTGATATAAGTCCTCTCGAGTATATGTATGGATTGGATTTAGCTCGGACGGGTAATCCAAATCAAGCTCTTTAGAGCATATGTCATAAAAAGGATTTAGCTTGGACTGGTAATCCTAACTAACCTCTATTGAGTAAATATATATTGGAGAGAGGATTTAGCCTAGATTGGTAATCCTGACTAAGCTCTATTGAGTAAATATATATTGGAGACAGGATTCAGCCTGGAC
Organism: Gossypium longicalyx; assembly: GCA_025698465.1. Classification (NCBI taxonomy): domain Eukaryota; kingdom Viridiplantae; phylum Streptophyta; class Magnoliopsida; order Malvales; family Malvaceae; genus Gossypium; species Gossypium longicalyx. The sequence goes on along the minus strand of CM046998.1, from coordinate 39,661,941 downwards.
TGGTAATCATGTTTATACTTGTGTGGCTCGAGATTGTACTCTCTGATATAGTACCTTATGGGTACCCTTGAACATGAATTGACGGATCCTGATTTGTACACCTCGAGAGTCCTACCTACATATCCATCGATATTCTGAATAAATTCAATGGGTAACGATCCAGACATGAGAAGATATGAATAATAAAATGAGTTATTACACGTATCTGTCTGAAATACATGAAAATGATGATACATGATAATTGATATATGGAAATATGAAATAATGATATTTGTACATGGAATTTATTTGATGATTATGTTCATCCTTGATTATAGATTTGTACACCTTGAGTGTACTATTCGTGACCTTGATATTTTGAATTATATGAGTAAAGTTCTAATATGAAATAATCTAAATTCGAGATGAATTATTATGAAAATGTACTTGCAATATAAAGATATGAGTTATACATGTTATTTGGATACATGATATGGAAAATATATATATCTAGAAATTTTATTGTGATGAGCCCATATATGTTTCTTGATGTTATTATGGAATGTATGACTAACAAGGGAAATGAGGATATGCGTAGGGCTTGAGATCACATTGATTGAACATGCCTTGCATGTTTATCATGAAATAGAATAAATGGTAAGTTAAGTACCATGTTATATGAGCTTACAAGCATTATATGCTTACTTAGTTTTATTTTTCCATTTTATAGTAAATCAGAAGCTCATTGGATTGGAAACCTGGCGGGGATCACTTATACTATTCATTGGCCCATTTCGGTACATATGGTAAAAAAATTGTGGTTATAATGGCATATATAGGTTAAATTGGCCAAGGAATGACATGTAAATATTTGTTTAGGACTAGCTATTGGAATGGCTAGTTATGAACATGTTTTGGTGTTTATGTATAAAAGACTATATCATGGTATATGTTTGAAAATGATTGATTAATAGAAATCACAATGAGGTATGTATGAAAGAACTAAATTAGCATATTTGATACAATATGCACAAATGTGAACATGGTATCTAGATAAATATGAGTATAAATTGACATGTATAAGACTTAAATTTTGATATGAAAATGTGGTTGGTGAGTGTGATAAATTGTGTATAAGTGTTGGTGTAGGTGCAAGGCTAAAGGGGTGAAAAATAAAGCTAGGAAATGGCTTTATTTTGTCCATACGGGTAGACACACGGGCGTGTGTCTTGACCATGTGTGACACACGGCCTGGTACATGGGTGTATGATTAGGCCATGTGTCCCCTGCATCTTAAATTTGAGAAAACCAAATGCTCAGAATTGAGCACACTGGCAGAGACACGAGTGTGTGTCTCAGTCGTGTGTGCAACACAGCCCGGAACATGCGCGTGTGTCTTGGCTGTGTGAACCCTGCACCTAATTGTTGAAAATTAAATTGATCACACGGCCTACTCACAAGGGCGTGTGGTTGGCCGTATGGCACAAGTCAGAGAGTTACATGGGGTCGAACACGACCTGTAGCAAGAGCATGTTCTAGGGTCACACGGGCGTGTCCCTTGGACCACACGGGCGTGTGAACCCTGTAACTTGGAAAAATTTTGAAATGTCATGAAAAATTTTTAGGGTTCCTGATTAAGTCCCGATTCGATTCTAAAGCTCATATTGGGCCTCAAAGGTCCATTTAAGGGACTGTAACACCTTAAACCCGGCCCAAAAGTTAGACCTGAATCTAGCGTGTCACATTGAAGTGTTTTTCGAAAGCCATGTTTTCATTAAAAACGCTTCTTATTTAAAATGTAGTATATTGAAAACTTCTTAATTTTATTTCCAAAATTCCTTTTTACTTTGCGGAAGCTAATTCTAAAAGTAACCGATTTACGAAAACATGATGTTTAAAAGTTAAGTTGCAAAAACGTAGTGTTTTGAAAACAGTTGTTGTTTTGGAAAACCGCGATCTACTTCTAACCATTATAAAACATAGAAAATAAAATCCCAAAGTAAAATAAATACTAGAATTCAGAGAGGCCTTATTACAACCCAATTAATAAGAAATACGCAATCGTAAATAAACAAATCTGAAAACATAAGCAGTGTGTGGCCATCTCCGAGTCCCTCGCAGCACCGAACCACCTAATGCTGGGGATTATTTGTACAGTTAAAAATGGGGTGAGTTTTTAAAAACTTAGTTTGTAATCCCCTTACTACAAGATGAATAATGAAGATATAATCAAAATAAAATAGAAATAGTCCGGGCTGAGCCTTTTAATGAAAACAAAGATAATTTAGTTCGTGAGTATAGGTGGCCAAAGCTCAATACAAATCACTTGGGTCCCAGCCCATAATAGAACTAATTGGGCCTAGACCATATTAGTAAATAGTGTCAGGTGGGCCTTAGCCCATTACAGAATCAGTAACGGAATCAGGTGTACAGTATGTATAATGTATGAATGATGCATACGATCCCATCCAACCCTGCACTTGCCTCCGTCCAACCCTGCACTTACTGTGGGGATAAAATCAACCCACCCATCCAACACACCAAGCTTAGCACCAGTTGCGGCACTAAGTCAACAGAACAGCTCAAAGCCATAGACAAAAGGGCACAGAGCCATAAAGACGACACAAAGCCTTCAATTCGACACAAAGCCTTTAGCAAAGGGCATGAGCTTTCAGTAATAAGAACAGCACTAAGCCTTCGATAATACGTGTGGCACAAAGCCATCAGTAAGAAGGATAGCACTAAGCCATCGATAACGAGTTTATAATCGGGATAAAGCCATCAATCACGATAATATAATTGGCACAAAGCCTTCGATGGATGGGCTGCACTAAGCCATCGATAGTATATACAACACAAAGCCATCGGTAAAATGATCGGCACTCAGCAATTGTTCGGTCCACAGTCGTCTCTTGTGACCCGTGCAACCTTAACAGATCAATACGAATGTTCGGCTTAAAGCCTTCGATGGATCCATAGTCGCCTCAGCGACCCGTGCGACCCTAACAGAATAGATCTTCCTCCGTACAAAATCCCAACCCCATGCATTATGTCATGTATGCAGGATGTCATGCCCATAATACCATCACAGTCAAGTCAGTCAAATCATAGCCATACAATCACCATCAAATCAGTCAAACTCATAGTCCAAGTCAGTCATTTACCCACAAGGGCAAAATAGTCATTTATCCCTACAGGGGTATTTCGGTAATTTTACAAACTGGGGGTATTTCAGTAATTTTACAAATCAAGGGTATTTCGGTAATTTTACAAATTATGGGTATTTCGGTAACTTTACAAACTGGGGGTATTTCAATAATTTTACAAATCGAGGGTATTTCGGTAATTTTACAAATCGGGAGTATTTTAGTAATTTTACAAATTGGGGGTATTTCGATAATTTTACAATTCAGGGGTATTTCAGTAATTTTACAAATCGAGAGTATTTCGATAACTTTACAAACTGGGGGTATTTTAGTAATTTTACAAACTGGGGGTATTTCGGTAATTTTATAATTCGGGGTCTTAATGACCCAACAAAAAGTCCACCGTTGCCTCGAGCGACTTAAATAACCTAAACAGGCATAACAGTGCAAATAGGCCTAAGGCCCATTACTCATCCCAAGTGGGCCCACACTCTCGTGTGGCCCATTTAGCCCAAATTTAGTTATCACTATGTGACCTACATAGCCCAGTCCAATATTTATCACTTACCATGGATTTAATCTGTGAGGGGCCCACGAGCCCATTGGGCCCACACGGCCTATTTCGGCCCAACAAAGCCCTTAACGGCCTATGCCATGCACACGACATAACATGCCCAACTACTTCCCACCTAACAATTAGATTTACACAAGCGGGCCCACGTGCCCATTGGGCCCATTCGGCCTATCGAGGCCCAGAACAGCCCCAGTACACGAGAACGCTCGTGGCGGCCTCTACAGTCTATCGCCTATGGTTTGTGGGTTGGATTTACCCCACGAGCGATCGCACGCTCGTGAGGCCTCAAATGCCGAATTTTTGGCTTTTCGGTTTTTGCCTATTTCCAACAAAGAAGGGCGTGAATACACACTTGTTTATGAGAACGCACCGAAGTCCACGATTATCAACCTTGGCACATCCTACATTGAGTCTTCCTCACCAACTCATCTGGTTCGCTCTATTTAAAGCCAGCTTCTCGCCAATTCTCATGTTAGCTTCCCAATGTGGGATTACTTTCATCCATTAGGAAAATTTCTCATTCTTATGACCACTTCAACCACAGAGTTCCAGACCAACTCCATCCCCTATATAGCTCAAATAGAAAAATAAATACTCCACTGTGCATCCCAAAACTTGAAACTCAGACCTCACAGTTACACAACACGCCACCTTGCCATTCCACCACAGGCTCTTCCTGTGTTAAAAACATCCATAATTAACTTTAAGACATATGTGCCAGCGTCTAGATTCACTTAAGAGAAAAACCAAAATGAATTGTAAGAGCCAAGACTTGAACCTAGGCTCCCTTGCAACCTTAATGACGCCACAACCACTAGACCACATGCTTCCTTGTGTCATTTATTTAACACAATAATTTAAAAGGCCATCATCCAAGCATCTAGGGTTTTATTCACTTAATACCAAAATTTTTGCTAAAGCCCAGGGTTGAACCCAAGATTTCTCCAACACTTGTTAGGGCCATTAACCACCAAAGTAGACATTTAATTGTGTCATTTCCTTGCACAATTAAATACTTATATGCAACCTCCTTACGGACCCATACTCAAGGCCAAAAACTTCTAGGCCCAAATTCGGGGTGTTACAGGGACATTATGAATAATTTCGATAAATGAATAGAATATGACGTGAATTATTTGTAAATGTTCTGAAAACGCTGGTAATGCTTCGTAACCCTATTCCAGCAACGGATACAAGTTAGGGGTGTTACAACGGTTATATAGAAATGTACACTATGTGTAAGCATTCCCGAGTATCCAATGTAATTCTGGATGGTTCAACAGGTAAGTAAAGGTAATTGACAAGGCATGTGTTCAAATGGATAATTGTTCATAAACTTACGAAAGGTAAATTTGGATGAATGCAAATGAATTGAAGGGAACTAAATGATTATGTGATGAATGTTATGTTCATGAAGATCCATTTTGTGAAATGGTTGATTTTGTATATTCATTATACATGAGCCTACTAATTTGTGAGTTTGGTGATTCTTATAGAATTGTATTAAGCTTATGAGTAAGGTAAAGATGTTATGCACATTTTATAAATTGAGCTTAAGAATGGAAAGTTATGTTTGAGTTTATACGAGTTTACTAAGCACTAGTTGCTTACGTAGTTATTTTTCTTTGTTTCGTAGATTATCAGAAGCTCAATCAGTTGGAAGCGTGTTGAAGTTCTATCACATTATCTAGCAAAAATTTTGGTAGTTTTTGAGTTATTTTTGCCAAGGTTATAAATGACATGTATACGACTTTATATTATGGTAGTTCTTGAATATGTCTTTGGAGTGTATTTATTTTGTATGATAGACTTATAATGTTTTGGCAAGTTTAGGCCTTTTGGTCACTTTTAAGTACTTGAAATATATGGTCCTTTTGGTATGTTTATTATGAAAAGTTAATGGTTATAATTAATGTCATTAGGGAGCTAAATTGACTATGTTTTGTGCTTGATATGTGGCATTATAGCCTTGTTTGGGTATAAATGTGGTGCCTTTGAATGGCATATTGGTTAGATCAAAAAATTTGTTTGATTTGGTATATATAGATATTTTTGAAAGATGTTTAGGTCTATTGAACGTATGCACAAATGTAGCGGATGATTAGGTATGTTTCGGTCTTGAAATGTCTTGCTTATAGGGTCAAATTATAGAGCACACGGCCTGGGACACGAGCTGTCACACGGTAGTGTGACACCCACGGCCTAGCTACACAGTCGTGTGTCACTTATTAATTTAGGTGAGAGTATCACATGGCCTAAGACACGACCATGTGTATCAAATCAATGAGTTACATAGTCTAGCACACGGCTTGCAACACGGCCGTGTGTCACAAGCCAGAGAATTACATGGTCTGGCACACGGCCTGTGACACGACCGTTTGACCTAACTCAATGAGTTAAATGGTTTAAGAAATGGGTTGGGACACGGTCGTGTGTCCCACTGTTCGAGCACTACACGGTCTAGGCTATGTCACACGGCCTAGCCACACGGCCGTGTGACCCTTGTTTTCAAAATTTTCAACTTTTTCCCAAAGTTTCTGAATTGTTTCAAAATAGTTCCAGATTAACCCTAAAGTATTTTTAGGGCCTCGAAGGCCCGATTTAAAGCCCAAATGTATATGTTTGATAGGTTCGTAATGAGTTTTAAGTAAATAATATTAAATGACTTTGTTGTTTTGATTTACATGGTAATGCTTCGTAACCCTAATCCAACGACAGAAACGGGTTAGGGGTGTTATATACTATCCCAACGAACTCTCTATGCTACCATAGTCGAGTTATGGTCTTACACAATATACCCTTTGTTTAATGTCCTGGTGGACTTCCCCGTGTTTATTGTCCCAACGAACTTTCTATACTTCCATAGTTGAGCTATTGTCTTACATGTTAGACCTCTCTTGAGGTGTCACCCCATAGAGCCTGCTGACTGCCGTTGTGGTGTTGATCCGTAAAGCCTAATAATCATCATCCCGATGTCATCCTAAAGGACCTATTTCACATTTTACCTTGATGCTTGAACACAGAAGTGTCCCCCTACAAGGCCCGGAGCTTCGCATATCACGGTTTGCACTCAGTAATACCATATGACGATATCTTAATAGAATTCCATTTTCCCTATTCCTTTAGCTGGAGCTTCGCATATCCTAGTTTGCATTTAGCACTATCGTATGGTGATATCTAACAAAATTTTCCATTACCAAGTCCTAATTTCATCTACCCCATCAACGCTTTCGTCCACACTACGCATACATTACTCAAGCATAACATACAACTCATCATTAATCAAACATCACGCCAAATTATCTATCATCAACTAACTATCATAAAACAACCAGCAGACAACTGGTAAAAGCTCACACACAACCTATTTTTTCTTCAAGCACATACACACCATAACTTAGGCAATTATGATACATCATCAATGAGATACATACAAGTTACACAACATCATCTATAATCCAGAAGGCAAGGTGCAAAAACTCACATGGATTTCTTTATCCTTATTAGCTTAGCTTATCCAAGCACTAGAGCCTTCTTTGTCCTGATAGCTAAGCATGACAACCATTTGCTAGTTAAACTAAAGGTGTTCAACCCTTTTAAAACCTAGAATCCATAATTATGTAGGAGCTTTTAGGATTTACTACTTCACTCCATTCTTCAATTGACAAGTGCAGAGAGATAAAGAAGCTAAACAGTTTCCAAACTTCTCTACTGTCAAACTTAAATTCTCACATTTCCTAAGACATGTAGAGTTTCTTTCAGCTACATCCTCTTCTTCTTCAGTATTTCTAAAGAAGACGATGCCCTTGAGAGAGGAAAAAAATGATGAACAGAATTGAGAAGAATTCTATTTCTATCCACACCTATATATATACTCCATTGACACGGTCTCAAAGGCAACTTCCTCCACTCAATCCTAATCATTTTGTCTCTCATTATGGAACCAGTCGGTTGCAATCTAACTAGACAAAAATTAAGATCCAACCAAATCAAAATTTGGCCACTAAGATTTCTAAATTCTCCTATTGAGTCCGACTATTTGCTAATTCTTGCAATTTAATCCCAACTATCCTTAAAATTTGGGTTAATAAGGATAATCGGGTGTTACACATCTATTTCAATTCGTTTTAATTTTAGTTTTCTTTGTTTTTCATTTGTTCATTTTCTATTTGATTTTGATTCCATAGTTATGTATATTATTTACAGTAGTTGATGAGCTTAGAAAGGTTGTTATTTTGAAAAACCTTAAGAGTGATTTGAAGAGATTAGGCATAAACCAATGAGTCTGACACGACCCGGAAAGACGAATTTTGAAATTTCTCGTATGTGTCGCGACATAGGTTCCTTTATGTCGTGATATATAACTTCGAAACTAAAAGAATTTAAAATTTTCAAGATGTGCCGTGACATACAGGGACTGTGTCGCAACATGATATTGGGTTCTGCAAGTTTTTTTTTTTTTGCTCATTCTCTGCGCAGCACGATGTCTCCTTTAATCACCTAACTTTTTGTTAGCCCTAATCACTTTCCTTAAGAATACGTTTGCAACTCCAAAACTCCCTATAGTTGCCACAACTCCTTTCCTCCATCTTTCATCAAGTTTTCACAATTTGAACTTCAATTCTCCTACCAATTTTCTCTTTTCTCTGCTACTTCTCCAATTTTTTTCTAGTCTTTTGTTTTTTCTTTCTCTTTTGCAAGTATAAGGCATCAAATTTGGATTGAAGAATGACCCAGCACGTGTAAAATCACCAACGAACTAAGTTTAGACATTCTAGTTTAATCATTTGTTATAAAACTTGTATGGGTAATTGGCTACTTAGTTATTTTGATTAAAATCATTCAATGGCACTAAGAAAAGCACGACACACCAATGAGGCATCGATGGAAATTGATGTCGACCGCTTCCACAATGAAGCAGTGGTGCAATACTATTTAGAGATGCACGATAGAACCTTTATCCAATGACAAGGGTTTGATCCTTCGTTAACTGAGTATGAATTCCTTCTACCAAACATTAATTGTTCCATCTTAAAACCCTGCAAAAATCTACCAACATCATACTTCACATACCTAATTCTAAGTAATGGACAAAGGAAAAATAGAGCATATTATTTAATATTAAGGGTAAATTGTACAAGTAATCACCCAACTATTAGCGTATTTGTATTTTGATCATTGAACTATAAAAATTTTCATTTTCATCACTAACGTTATCATTTGTTTCTCTTTTGGTCACCTTTCTCCATTAAATCATAAACGAAAATGATAAGACTAACTTTTCTTTTAATTGGTATAATTACATATTTAGTCCTTAGCACTTACACATTCTATCGATTTAATCTTAATTCTAAATAATTCAACAAATTAAACCCACTATATTTACAGAGATCCTAACCAAGCATTCCTATTAATAGTTTAAAATCCTAAAAATATATATTGAAATGAATATGCAAAAATTATATGTACTCCATGGATATATTTTAATTCCTAAAACAGATTAAATAGCTAAACAAGAAAGTAAAATATATCAAAGGAGTACATATAAATTAATTCTTAAAGTTGCTTGTTATAGTTGTGCGACCCAAATTCTAAGAGATTACTTGCAAGTCAAGTTAAACAAATATTTTTTTCTAGAAGATTTAGTGTAACACCCCTAACCGTATCCGTCACAAAATTAGGGAAACCTATGTTCAACTTTTCATATTTACAACGAAGAAAATAATAATAATTCAAGTAATAATAACATAATGAAACATTGTTACAATCTGGTCTGAAACATACTTAATAAAATAAAAATTTATATGCTTAAAAAAAACCAAGTCCAAATTATCTTGCTAGTGGCCACCCAGAGTCCCTCCAAATATCGAACCTTCTACTGAGCTTCACCTAAAAATAAAATAAAAGAGGGGGTGAGTTTTCACAAACTCAGTGTGTGCAACCCTCAACACACAAAAAAAAAGCATTCCAAAACCATCATACAACAAACATGCAATGCAATCCCATCCAAATTATCCATCCGCTACACATCAGCTTCGTCCTCCGTCACACTATGTGGAGATATAAATATCGACTCATGCAACCGACACACCAAGGGTAGCCCGGTTGTAGAACTACCTTCATTACATATTGGGCTTTAAAAGCCGTCGTTGGCTCCACGATTGTCAAGCAACCATACGATCCTCATATACTTCCTCCGTTCCATAATTCCCAACCCATATGCAACCTAAGCAGAATATCATATGTATGCATGTCACTTAAATTCAACACCTAGGGGTATTTTGGTCATTTTCACCCTTAAGGGCATTTCGATAATTTTCTCTTAATTACGGTTTTCACTTACCTTGGCCCGTTAACAAGTCCTGTGAGCTAAGATGAATGAATACTATGCATCAGGTAGGATTCCAAAAAGGAGGAGGTGGGTCATTAAGACCGCTTAAGTACCAAGCTCTCCCTAGATCCAATCCTAGACATGCATATACCCGTTGCCACACCTTAACCCTTTGACTTGTCCACGGTCGCAATATATTAATTAAGTCTTATGTCGATATCAGTATCCCAAAAACCCCTTACAAAGCCTAACAATTTCACATACCTGCATCTGGCCCATTAAGCCCAATCATATTCGTATGGCCCATTACGCCCAAATCATCTATATATGGCCCATTAGGCCTAAATCACATTTATATGGCCTGTTAGGCCCAGTCACATTCATATTCATGCTCACATACAAATTGTCTATCACATAGCATCAATTATCAATTTGTGCCTATTATGGGCCCAACAGCCCATCGGGCCCATTAAGCCTATTCTGGCCCAGTTGGCCAGATCACAGCCCAAGTCCATGGAATCGTCCATGGGGCCTCAAACAACCTATCGTTTCCTCCTTACGAGTGTTCGTGCACTCGCAAGACTACTGTAGCCAAACTTTTGATTTTTCGACATTTCGGTTTTTCAGCTTTTGCCGATCTACTTGTGTGTGCAGTGTATGTACACACCTGGTAAGCAAGCGTGATGCGATCTCCTTAGCCCAAACTTACAATCGATATCACTCAAATATTAATCACACGTACTTATCGATTACTTTACCAAAAGTCGAAATCTCACCTTAACCTTACTTGAATGCCAAGCCTTTACTAGTTTTTACTTTGATCACTAAACACGCGTATTTCTCAAATCTGAAGAGAAAACCGGCAGGAATCCAAAATCGAGATCTGACATTAATTTCCTACCAAAGTTTATTAGAAATAAGTGAGGGACAATAATTGATATTGAGTAAAGAAAACCGATTGTAGAACACTTACACTATATTCGGTCAAAGAGTATTCGACCCTTGGGAGATTCGACTTTTCGGCTTTCAAACTTAGTAAGGTGAATAAGGTTTATTTGGTATAGATTAAAGAAAAAGAGTAGAAGAAGAAATCGGCTAAGTGAGACAGAGAAGAATTGAAATCGGCAGAAAGAAAAGAGAGAAAGACAAAAGGGTTTTCGGCTTTTTGGATCTTGAAAAGAAAAGGTTTTCGGTAGCAAGGTGAAGAAGAATTTTGGCAGTAGCCTGGCAACCTTGTATTCGGCCCCTATTTATAGCCCTTATAGCCGAATTTTCCATGCCCAATTCCCAATTCGGCTCCATCACTTCTCCCTTCTCATCTCCTCATTTTTCTCCCTAATAACCCATTGATCTTTTCCTTAATTTTCTCTTCTGAACACTCCCCTTAGAGTCCATCTTCACACCACTTCCAACCTTTAGAAGGCCAAAATTAAAATTCTAAAAATACTAAGCTAGGAGTTGAGCCTTGGACCTTCTTGCTAGCTACTAACGCCACCTCCCTACTCCCTAAGTGGCGTCACTTAGCCACTCCTCCATGAGGCTTTTTTATGTCATTTTTCCCCTATTTTATTTAAAAGCCCAACTACTTGCCAACCCTGATTCTTTTAATAATTAAACTATAATTTCTTCTACCCATTGATTCAAACTCAAACCTTGACCAAGACCTACCATCACGTAATTAACATTTAACGCGAATTGCTAAGCACAAGAGAAAATTTCGAGATTTTGAGATTTTTGAGTTTCGAGATTTTTGGGTTTTGGGATTTTTGAGTTTCGGGATTTTTGGGTTTTGGGATTTTTAGGGCATTACAACCAACCCATAAGTACTTATAACTTCTCAAGTCATCTATCAATTCTATGCCAATACAATTCTTATGATCATACTAATTCAATGAAATTCACATACATAATATCATCGACCACATAGGTAAGATACAAACCTGAAGCTTCCCATACTTATTCATTTTTATTCTCACTTTCCGTTCTGATATTTTAAGACTTTCTATAAATTATTTGTGCTTAAAACATCCGCACACTTAGTGCTTTAAACATTAGCCGAAGCTAGAACGATTCCACACACTTAGTCCCATCTCAATTAACTGAAGTTATATCGGGATCGCACACTTAGTGCCTCATATAACTGAAGCTAATTCAAATCGCACACTTAGTGCCAAATACCATTGATTTATCATCATATTCATCCGAATTAAATACATATACAATCAATTTATAATAAAAGCATCGAACACACTTATAACATCATATTTTACATACGAACTTACCTCGTTTTTGGAATTGTCGACTCAGATCGTCTACTCTATAATCTTCGACTTCCCTCGGTCTAAATTCAAATTCCTATTTTCTTGATCTATATGTATTCAAAATTAATCCTTTTATTCACCAATTCATTCAAAATAATCCATAGACACATATTTAGGGCATTTTGCAAGCTAACCCTCACATTTTCACACTTTGACACTTTAGTCCCTAATTCACAAAATCACAAAATACATATAATTTGCTTATACACAAGCTTAACCGAATTTTCGTAGCTCTCATACAAGCCCATGCATTTTATTTATTTCACATTTTAGTCCCCTAAAATAACATTTTTACATTTAGCCCAAAATATTCAATTTCATCAAAAATCCAAATATGAAACGTGTAAACCCAACATTAAGCTTTCATAATTCATCAGCTAACATCACAACGCTCATAATTTCATCAATGGCACATTTCAAAATCATTACCAAAATTAGAAATTGATACATGGGTTGGATAGTATACGAAGCAACGAATACAAAAATGTATAAATTATCAAAAATCGAACAAAACTCGTACCTTAATTAAGCCTTATGTGTGCTGAAACTTAAATCTCTCCAAACATAGGTTTTATTTTCTATTTTCGGTGGATGAACATACATAATGGCCTTCTTTTTCGTGTTTTGTTATAATAATACTACTTTAATATGCATTTTACCAAATTACCCTTGCATTAAAACATTAATATGCCATCAACTAATGTCCACTAATGTCATTTAATCATAACTTTGGTCAAATGACCTCATAAGGACCTCACAATCATAAAGCCAAGTCAAATAGGCACTTTTAACATCTATCTTATAGCTTTTACATTTTACGCGATTAGGTCCTTTTTATCTAATTGAGCACACAAACAAATAAATTTTCATACAAAACTTTCACACCTGTGAATTCACACATCATAAGCATGAAAAATAATATTTAAATATTTTTCTAACTCGAATATATGGTCCCAAAACCACTATTCCGACTAGGGTCTAAACTAGACTGTTACATTTAGTATTTATTAGTATAATATATTTAGCATTTATTAGCATAATTTATTTGACATTGATTAGAATTAGGTTTTTTTCAACCTATAAATAGATGTAGTCAAAACTCCTCTTGTATTATTCGAATTCGACATTAGTGAATTTTCTTCTCTTCTGCCCGTGTTTTTTTCTTGAAAGGGTTTTCACGTAAAATATGTGTTCTATTTTTCTTTCTTTTTCTTTGCGATCTTTCTCCATTGCCATTATTGACATTCAATTTTTAACAAATTGACATCAGAGCTTTTTTAGGTTGCTTGTTTTCGATCAGGATAATGGCGATAATGAAGTATTATATTTCACTAGTGGATCGCAACACTAGATTCTCGTTGTGGCTGATAAAGATGCAGGTAGTGCTTGCGTAGATGGATTTGAAGGGTGCTCTGCTAGGGTTAGATAAGATGCCTTTGACATTGACGAAGGAAGAGAAGAAAAGTAAAGATCGAAAGGCTTTAATGTAATTACATTTGCATCTGTCAAATGAAATTCTACAATACATAATGAAGGAGAAGACTGTCATTGCATTATGGGCAAAGCTGCAATAGCTATGCATGTCAAAAACCCTAACTAGAAAGTTGCATATGAAGCAATGCCTTTATGCTCATCATTTGGAGGAAAGTGAGTTTGTGCACAAATACTTAACTGTGTTTAAAAAAATTCTCTTAGACCTAGATACCATTGAGGTTTAATACGATAAAAAGATTTCGGGTTAATTCTACTTTATTCATTGCCCCCGTTTTATTCAACCTTTAGGGATACAATTTTTTACAACTGCAAATCTCTCACAATTGATGAAGTCTATGCTTCCTTAACATCATATGATAAGATGAAGCATTTTGTGTCTAGATCTGACTCTCAGGGAGAGGATCTCATTGTTCAAGGTAGACAAAAATGAAATATTGATAATAATTATGGGTGAACATAGGAACAAAATCCTCGTTATAAATTTAAGGGTAGATCGAGATATTTAAACAGAGGTAAAACCTGTAACTTTTGCAAGAAGAAAGGGCACATTAATTTTGAGTGCTATAAGTTACAGAATAAGAAAAAAATGGAGGTGACAAATCAAAAAGGAAAACAATCAGAACAATCCGATAAAGCTAATGTTGTAGAAGACTATAGTGATGGTGAACTTCTAGTTGCTTTTGTCAACAATCCTGAAGTGAGTAGGGAGTGGATCCCTAATTCTGGTTGCACCTTCAATATAAGTCCCAATGGAGATTGGTTTACAACATATGAAACAGTATCTGAAGGTGTTTTTATGGAAAATAATGCTTCATGTAAAATTGCAAGTATTGTCACGATCAAAATTAATATGTTCGATGGAGTCATCAGAACACTTAGTGGCGTATGACATGTACCAGAATTGAAGAGGAATTTGATTTCGTTGAGTACTCTTGATTTAAAAGGGCACAAGTACACTGCTGAAAGTAGGGTTATGAATATTAGTAAGGGTTTCCTCGTTGTGATGAAAAGGTAGAGAAAGATTGCCAAGTTATAGGTTTTGCAAGGTTCAACTATTACTGGTGATGCAACCGTTGATTCCTATTCCTTGTGAGATAATGATGTTACTAGACTTTGGCATATGCGCCTAGGGCATATGAGTGAGAACAACATGGTAGAATTGAGCAAAAGAGGACTTATTGATGGATAAGGAATTAGCAAACTGAAGTTCTATGAGCATTACATTTTTTAGAAGCAAAAGAGAGTTTGATTCACCAAAGGAATAACACGAAGGGAATTTTGGATTATATTCATTTTGATTTTTGGGGACTATCTAGAGTGCCTTCAAGGGGTGACGCTAATTATATGCTGACGATCATTGATGATTTTTCCAGAAAGGTTTCGGCATTCTTCCTAAAATAGAAAAGTGATGTGTTTTCCATGTTTAAGGCTTGGAAAACTATGATTGATAAGTAGACAAGAATATAGATAAAAAACTCCACACAGTAAAGGGACTCTCTGGTTAATAGGAGTTTAAGAAGAAAGAAGCTATTTGGTTAAAGGGACTATCTGGCGAACTCAGTAAAGACCTTCAGATCAGTACAATGTTTTGTAATAGTCAGATTGCTATCTTCCTTACGAAAGATCAAATGTTTCATGAGAAAATAAAGCACAATGACGTTTGGAATCATTTTGTGCGTGATATTATTACTCATAGTGATATTGCTGTAAGCAAAGTTAGTAGTCATGATAATCCTGCTGATATGATGACTAAGTCACTTCTTATAACCAAGTTCGAGTATTACTTGGACTTGGTTGGTGTTCATTGTTGAAGAAAAACTTTAAGGGGTTTTATGATAAAGGTGGAGAACTTGTTCGTTGAGAGATCATGGTGAAGAACTTGGAGAATTCGTCTCAAGGTGGAGATTGTTAGAGTTGTGTGACTCAAATTCTAAGAGATTGCTTGCAAGTCAAGTTAAACAAAATATATTTTCTTTCTAGAAGATTTAGCATTCATTAGTATAATATATTTAACATGTATTAGCATAATATATTTGACATTAATTAGAATTAGGTTTGTTCAACCTATAAATAGATGTAGTCAAAACTCCTCTTGTATCATTTAAATTCGACATTAGTGACTTTTCTTCTCCCTTTACACGTGGTTTTTTCCCGAAAAGGTTTCCACATAAAATTTGTGTGTTCTATTTTTCTTTCTTTTTCTTTGTGATCTTTCTACATTGTCATTATTGACGTTAAGTGTTTAACATTGCTCTTCTTGAATGGAATCGAGTAGTCATTAAATTTTCACTCACGACCACAGCATACTTAACTTACACACCATTCAATTATGGTGCCAAGCATGTTGATCCAGTTGCAGCCCTCGACTCTGGCCTTGTCTATGATACCACTATCTTTATTTTCTTTATGCCATGAACTACACACCTAGTCAAATTAAATGTAACACCCCTTACCCGTATCCGAGCCAGGATAGAGTTCGAGGCGTTACCGGACTTAAACATAAACATTCATACAAATCGGGCCATAAAATTTCATCCAATTTAAAACCATTCATGCAGATGCATATCGTCCCTTATACAGGCCCACAAGGCCCAAAACATACGTTGGGAGTGGTTTGGGACTAAACCGAAAACTTTTGGAACTTTACTACACTTAGAAAATTTTCTTACTTTGGAGAGTCACACACCCGTGTGGGTAGGCCATGTGGTCATACACACGCCCATGTGGGCAGGCCATGTGGTCATACACACGCCCGTGTGGCTTGGGACACGCTCGTGTCCTCAGCTCGTGTAACTTTCTGTTTATGACGTCATTCACAATTTGGGGTCACACGGCCAAGTCACACGCCCGTGTCCCGGGGCCATGTCCTTCACACGGTTGAGATGCACGACCATGTCTCTACCCGTGTGGCCAAGAAAATGGATATTTACCAAGCCATTTGCCACCTTCATTTGCACACTCACATACACACTTTCAATGGCACTTAACATGACACAATTAAGCTACCAACACAACCATAATCAATGCTTAAACATATCAAAACAATTATTTACTGTTCATAACAAAACTGGCCACTTGAGTTATAGTCACTAAATTATTTATATCTTGATCTACAGAACTCTAAATTAAGGTCCGCTTGATTTTTCCAAAACTAAACTCAAATATCTTCCTACCATAAAATTTTAGAATTTATGGTTTATCCAATAAGTATAGTTAATTCTTTAAATTTTTCTCTATTCTGCTGTTTGACAGTTTTGACCTTTCTTCACTAAAAATTAATTATCTCTTAGTACGGGATTTGGATGATGTTCCCGTTTGTTTCTCTTGAAAATAGGCTCACTAATAATTTAAACGTGTAAATTTAAACCACCAAGTATTTTTATACAATTTTTAATGATTTTCCAAATTCAGAATAGGGGAACCTGAAATCATTCTGGCATTGTCTCATAAAAATTCAAATATCTCATAAAATGAAATTCTTTTGCTTACATGGTTTCTTATATGTAAAACTAGACTCAATAGGATTAAATTTCATATTTTATTCAACCTTAATTTGATTTCCACAAGTTTTGGTGATTTTTCAAAGTTATACTACTGCTGCTGTCCAAAACTATTTTAATGTTAACTTTTCTTTTTCATGATTCCCTTGTACTAACTTTCATTAACATACCATTATAAATGACATCACACAATGACATTGGCATAGGCATATGAGTAATTAATATACTTGCAACCCATTAGCCAATATAAGCCAATTTATATGGCTACATACCAAATCAAATCCTTATTCATTACAAGCCAATACATTTGGCCATATCATAATGACACATACACAAAATGACTAAGTCCCTATACATGCCATAGACTTAACATACATTCACTTATACCCCAAATGCTAGCTTGATAGTGTGATAGAATCCCTGAAAATCTCTAACCTGAGCTAGCTAAATTAACCTATAAGAGATGGGAAAGGAAAGGGAGTAAACTTCAAAGCTTAGTAAGTTCATATGCAAATAATAAACAACTATTAACATTCATTTATTTTACCCATTCGTAAGAATGTTATTAATACAATTTGCATTAAATCTCATGATTTCCACTTACTCATTCATAATTCTTACTCTTTATCTTACAAACACTAGTTGCATGTCTTGGCATTAGATTAACAACTATGATCTCCTCATTATAGCAAACCACATTCAACTCTCTTAACAACATGCACATCATTTACGAGTAATCATAATTTCCACATATAGCTAATCTTTCACGCATCTATTGAATCATAGCTTAAGTATATACATCGTACTACTTCACAATTCGATTAAGCTTATATGTCTATCACATGATTATTATCAATTCTATTCATGCATCCATTCATCATAAATGTAGATCATTGTCACAAGGTTACCATTGTTTCACAAGCATAACTTGTTCGTGTACAAACCTATACCTCACGTAATATAGTCACATACTTTCTCGTATGCATTCTTACCATATTTTCATAGTATACTGAATCCTTTACTCATGAGTTATAAATACATAGTTGTACTAACTCGTAGAGCATTCTCATACTTCCTCATCATTAACTTGTCAAATAACTCACTGCTTTACCCGTTAAACACTTAGAATACTATTGGATACATCGAACTCTCACACTTAAGTGCCTCATATGTAGCCATCACTACCTCATATCACATATCACATGTTGCTCGCTTTCGAGCTACTCACAGGCCTGCTCACTCGAGCTGTCGGTCAGGATGTAGCTACACGAGCTGCTCACACAAGCTGTCAAGTATCCGCAACACATGCCGGACTACTCAGCCACCGGTAAAACATACAAGACAAGTGTAACATCCCGAAATATGGCTTAGTTGGAATAATGGTTTTGAGACCATAAATCTGACGTTAAAATATTTAGATTATGATTATTATGAGATTTAAAATATGATAATATACATGTGGTAAAGTTTCATGAGGAAATTTTAAGAATAAAGTATCCAATTAGAAAATAAGGACTAAATTGAATAAGATACAAAATTTGGGTTTTAGGTGTAATTTGTATGAAATTGTTTTGGGATATGAATTAGAAGGTCTTAAAGAGCAATTTGCCCAAATTCTAAATTTTTGGACAAATATGAACATCTATGGAAATTTTTGTTAGTTTAGTGAGTAAGGGCATTTTGGTCATTTGGTTATTAAATGAATTAAAAAGGGAAAAAGAGCCAAAAATCAGCTCATCTTCTTCCCCTTGCTGCCAAAAATTTCAAGAGACCATAGTTAGGGTTTTCAACATTTTCAAGCTCAATAGTAAGTGCTCCTAAGCCCCGTTTTTAATGTTCTTCGTATTTTTGAAATCCTGGTAACTTGCTCTCTCCATTTCTACTCATATTTCATGTTAGTTTTTACGTTTGGAAAATTACCCATGCACGAGTTAGGTGTATTTTGATGGATTATGGAGGAGTATGATAGTTTAAAATATGGAGAACAACTATTGTTAAGTGATTTTGCATGGAAACCCTAAAAAGGACTTATTTGTAAAGATTATAAAAATGAGTAGAAAGTGTGAAATGAAGGAAAATATGGTCTACTATAAGTACAAGAAGTATTCGGCTAGGCTTGGGTAGCCAAGAAATCACTTGCATTTCATCATACGAGCCTAGGGACTAATTTATGAATAAGTGAAAGTTTAAGGGTAAAATGGTAATTTAATCAAAGCATGAATTTGGGGTCGATTTGAGTAATTTATGAGGTTAATAAGTTAAAATTTCTATTATAGATCAAGAAAAACGAGAGCCGAATTTTGATAAAGGCAAGAATAAAGTGAACGAGGCTTAGGCACTATTTCGAATATTTTGTATCGAGGTAAGTACTTGTACAAATAAATACCTTAATTGATATTTTAAATGTTTAAATAATATTTAGATAAATAATATGTTATTTGGTTACTTTGTTGTTATAATATGTTTTGATGAATTATGCTTATGTTACAAGTGTTGCCATGTTAGCAATTGTATATGATAATGTCGTAAGTTATGAGGCCAACATTCCGAGAATGTTCGACAAAGAAACGAAAGTTCGAAAATCCCTTTTGAACTTAGGAATAAGTAGGGATACAAGTGACATGTCACTAGGATAGCCATGTATGTATGAGCTTATTTGATGACATGATACATGCTAGGTCCGGGAGCTTGTGTAGGCCCATTGAGAGGCATGTAATTATGTGATACACGCTAGGTGCGGGAGCTTATGTAGCCCTATTGAGAGGCGTGGGTATATGATGCATGCTAAGTCCAGGTGCTCTTATGTAGCCCTGTTGAGAGGCCTACTATGTTATGGTTATGGCACTTCGGTGCGTTCGTATCTGAGTATCCTTTCCATTATTCCAAACGTTCAACGGGTAATGTATGCGAGGTTCAAACCTAAGTTAATTAAAGTATATATTTGTGCAAGGAAGCAAAGGTATGTGCTTAAACTTAATTACCCTTATGACTATGATAATTAATGGCAATGCATGTCTTTGTGTATTATGCTACAAGATCTAGATCATATGATTTGATGAAAGGTGTGAAGTGGCAATAAAGATGTAGATAATGTTCTAAGGCCTAATTCAGGTTTACTTTATTTGTATGTGTACTTACTAAGCTTTATAACTTACCCTTCCCTTTTTCCATTCCTTTTAGATTCGTCAAGCTAGCTCAAAGGATCGGGAACGTCAGAGCTCGGGTCACACTATCAACTAAACTTTGGGTATAATACATTTGATTATTTTGAGTCATGGCATGTATAGGTGATTATTATTTTGTATATATGTCATGTGGCTAGCCCAAGGTAATAGTTCCCCATTTGGTATGATTATTTTGTATATGGCCAAGTGATTTGGTCCATATAAGTAATTGAAATGCTTTCATATAGTTATTCCATCGAATGCATGCCAAATTGTGCAAGTGCTTATGGTTTGTGTTGGATAGTAGGATGATATGCATGTTGGAGTGCAAAAGAAGTCTTGGGTGCCCAAGGGCTTAGAAAATAGTCTCTAAATGGTCTACATGGATAGACACGCAAGTAGGTGTCTAGACCGTGTGTGACACACAGGCATGTTGTTCTGCCGTGTGTCCCCTGCATCCCAAATCTTTCATGCTGCATGCTTTGTAGTAACCACACGGGTTGGAGACACGGCTATGTGTCTCAACCGTGTGGAGTACACGGCCTACACACGGGCGTGTGCTTTGGCCGTGTGCTCCTAAATGATTGATGACGTCATAAACAGAATGTTCAAGTTTTTAGACACGGGCGACAACACGACCGTGTCTAGGCCGTGTGAAGGACACGGGCCAAGGACATAGGCGTGTGTTTAGGCCGTGTAAAAACCACTGCACTTTGAACTAGAAAAATAAAAATTCAGAATTCCACACGGGCTAGGGACACAAGCATGTCCCAAGCACACGGGCGTGTAAGGCCAAATGCAAAAGTTTTCTTAAGTCTTTCATATATTTTCGGTTCAATCCCGGACCACTTCAAATGTATTCTTAGGGCCTCGTAAGCCCATATAATGGATAAAATGATGGATTTGGCTTGAAATGAAATTTTATGGCCCGTATTTTAGTTGGATGTTTGTATATTTGTCTGGTAACACCTCGTACCTTATCCCGGTCTTTGGTACGGGTAAAGGGTGTTACAACTAGTACCCGGAACCCCATAACATGTGTCACATTTATCATGAACTCAGACCACAACTCATGAGCTCAGATCACATAGTTTCTAGTGACATGTCACTTGTATCCTAAACTATTCCTAAGGTTCAAACGGGATTTTCATACTTATCGCATCACCGTCGGACTCGCTCATAGTATCGACCTCAATGTGCATAGTATCAATCTGTTCTTATGGTAGGATCTAGGCATACTCATAACAACAATAAAGCATTTAAATTTACAAAATAACAAAGCATTGAACATAATACATATTGCATTGTTCACATATGAACTTACCTCGATACCAAAAATGGTGAAAAAGACTTAACCGTCAAATACGCGTTTTTCCCCTGTTCTAGATCTAAACCTCGTTTTCCTTGATCTAAAATATCACATTTAGCTTATTTATTAGTCACATTATTCATTGTGACTCAAAAATCATATTATGGCAAAATTATGTTTTTGCCCCTAAACTTTGTCATATTTATATTTTTACCCTAGGCTCGTAAAATGGAATTTATTCAATTTCTTTATACTTTAAGCCTGGCCAAACCATTTTCATAACTATAATAGCCCACAATTTCCACTAAATCACACTTTTATGACAAATTTTATAACTTTTACAAATTAGTCCTTTTTAGCATTTTTACCGAAAACTACTTAGTAAAAGTCATTTCCCCAACCATAAACATGCATAATCTACCATTAAACATCAAAACACACAAATTTCTAACATGGGTAAAACCCTAGACCTTCATCAAAACTCAAATAAATAGTAGAAATAGGGAGATCATGTTACGAGGATTTCAAAAACGTGAAAATCATTAAAAAAAGGGGCAAAAACTGACTTACAATGGAAGCTTGGAAAACCCTAGCCATGGTTTCTTCATGAAAAATTTGGCCAGGGAAGAATATGGACAAGAAATTTTGGCTTTTATTTTGTTTTTTTAATTCATTTTAATTACTAAATGACCAAAATGCCCTTAACTTAAAAATATTCTATCTCACCTATTTCATGTCCATTTTGTCCAACAAATTAACCAATGGTCTAATTACCATTTAAGGACCTCCAATTTAAAATTTCATAACAATTGGACAACTCTAGCATATAGAACTCAAGTTTTGCACTTTTTACAATTTAGTCCTTTTGACTACATTGAGTGCCCGAACGTCAAAATTTTCAAACGAAATTTTCACAAAAAAATTCTATAGAATTGTAGACCATAAAAATATAATAAAAATTAATTTTTACCATGTCAAATTTGTGGTCCCGAAACCACTGTTCTGACTAAGCTCAAAATCGGGTTGTTACAGGCACTACGCACATAAATTTCACTTGTTAAAACAGCAGAAAGTACACCAAGGAAGATTTTAACTATCCATCATTCTCTGTTCCTTTCGAAGCTGGATTGGGCAAAGAGGGCAGTACCTTGAAATTTAGAAGGACCCTTACAAATGTCGGTGCACTAGCAACATACAAGATTTCATTGTATTCACAGACATGAGCAATGAAAATGTAAGTTGAGTTAGCAACATTAAGTTTCAGTGCACGATACGAGAAGAAGAGCTATACAGTGACATTCAGAGCTAGTTCTATGCCATTTGGTTCAACTGGCTTTGCCAATCTTGAATGGTCTGATGGTAAGCACATTATTGGTAGTTTAATAGCTTTCAGCTAGACATAACAGGGTTGCCTAGTGATCTCTCTTGCAGTATAATGAACCCATCTTATACTAATATTATAGCAACTGTACAGGTAAGGCTAACTGAATTTATAAATGCTAGTGGTTTAAAAACAATGTAAAGACAAGGTGGGGAAATAATTGTACAGTGACCTTCCTGTATGAGGAACTGGCATATGAAATTATACTAGATTCATAATTATAAGTTGCTTCTACAAATCTTGCATTCTTCTAACATTCCACATAGCAACTCGACCATTAATTCATAATAAGAAGAAAAGGATTACAAACAATGTAAGCAAAGTAAGGGTATAATTAATGGAATGGCCCCTGAATTTTGAAAATTTTATAATTATGTCCTTGTAACGAAGCATGACAAATGCTTGGCATTTATAATTATATATTAAAATGAAATGTGAAAATTTTATATATACTCCATTGATATATTTTAATTACTTAATTCCTAAAACAGATTAGGTAGCTAAACAAGAAAGTAAAATAAATCAATGGAGTATATATAAAATTTTCACATTTCATTTCACAATATATTCTTACGATTTTCAACTATAAATAGGAATGTTTGGGTATTGCCTTAGTATTGAGGGTTAAATTTGTTGAATTATTTAGAATTAGGATTAAAAATGATAGAATGTGTGAAATTTGTTGAATTATTTAGAATTAGGATTAAAAATGATAGAATGTGTGAGTGTTGACGATTTAACAAAGGGTGATCAAAACAGAAACAAATGATAATATTAGTGACAAAAATGAAATTTTTTATAGTTCAATAACTAAAACAGAAATACAATAATAGTTGGATGACTAATGGTAAAATTTATCCTAAAATTTAAAAAGAAAATTATATAAAATAAAAAAACTCGAGGAGATATATATTAAATTACGATGGTGATGTCAGTTTCGAACTGTAGTTTAATTAGTTCATGTATTAAAAATGTAAAACCTAACATATAAGTATCTTAAAGCACCAAAATGAACCTAACATATTATTTCATGAAAATTTCAGAAAAAGGGAAAGAACTAATTAACAAACAAAAAGCTCATCTTCTTTGAACGTACATATTCACGTACAGGGAAAAGCAAAACAAAAAGATCAAAGCGATATATAAGCTTTGCGGTATGCGATCTAATCTAATGCTACTATGAAATCAGAGCAACTCACCTTCGGTGGTACGGGAGAAGATAAGTGGCGAAAGCGTCCATTGGCGATTAATTCGGGCATCTTAAGTTTTAACAACTTCTAGCTTCAAATAAACTGCAAAATCAAAATAAAAAATATCAAATATTATAGAAAGAGAAAGGCCTAGAGAGACTAACCCTAGAATTTTGGCCAAAACTCTTGCAGGAGGAGGAAGGCAAGAGAAAATAGAGGAAAAGAAAGTCAGCGAGTGTGAGCTGTAAATTAAATAAAGTATAAACTCAACTTTTAGTGACTCAGCAAATTTTCATTTTAATTAATTAAAAAATTATAATTTGATTACTAATATGTTAAAAAAATAAAAATCACCCAACCATAGTAGTGACATTTTTTTAAATAATAATTTTACTCTTCACCTTTTATACTCTTTTTTTTTTTGTCAATTTACCCTTAATTTTATATAAAATTATAAAATAAATAAATTAGTTAAAACAGAAGAGACGTTTTTGGGGATCGTCCTTTTTCTTTCTCTCTAACAATATGTTATTTTGTAGTTAAAACTATTTTCATCAATTTATTTATTATTAAAATATTTTAAATAATGATAATTAATATATTTTAAATCAAATAATTTAATCTATCTCAAAAATAATGTATAACTAAATTAAATAAGTTTAAAATATATTTTTAAAAGTTTCACTATTATAAATTAATGCACTCACACGTATAATACTAGAAATTCTATTACGTATCTAGAAACCACAGATTTAGAATATAAATGTGTGTTAAGATATAATAAAAATAAAACGTATGGTTCGAAATTAATTAATTATATTAACACATTAAATATGTATGATATTAATTTTAAAAAACAAATTAAATTATGAGGAAAACTAAATTTAAACATATAAATACATAAAATAAACAAGACTAGATGCACTACAATTATTTATCATGGTTTTGTCATCAATTGTGAGTTAGTGTTGAGTTGACTTATGACACCAGCTCAATTAACATTATTATTAATACTGGAAATCCTATCACACACATATACGTGTGGAATTCACGGATTTAAAACATATATATGTGTTTAAAAATAACATATAGTAAATAATAAAACTATAGTTTGAAACTAACTAATCACAATAATACATGAAATTAACAACATAAGTACATCATATTAACCATACCAAATGCACTACAATTATTTATCATGTCATTGTCATCAACCGTGAGTTAGTGCCGAGTTAACTTGTGAGACCAACTCAATTAACAATATTATTAATATTAGAAATCTTATTACAGGCGTATGCATATGAAAATCATAAAGTTAGTACACAAATATGTGTTTAAAAATAACATATAATAAATAATAAAACGTATGATTTGAAACTAATTAATAATAACACATTAAATATGTACATTATTAAAAAAAATAGATTAAATTGTTTATTATGGTTTCATCATCAAGTTTGAGTCGGTGTTAAGTTAACTTACGACACTAAGTCAATCATATATATTACTAATACTAGAAATCCTATCAAACGCATGTGTGTGTGAAAACCACGAAATTAGAACATATGTTAAAAAAAATGAAGCTTTAGTTGAGTGATAAATTTAAGGTTTTACTAATCAAATTGGTGCGGGTTCAAATTCCACCATATGCACATTTTTATTATTTTTGTTAAAATGAAAAGATTAAAATACCCCAAATTGTATAACTTATTTTAATTACAAAATGACATTTCTATAATTTTTCTAGCTGAATTGATAATTGAGTTGAAGGTGACACCAACTTGATAAAACACTTAATAAATAGTATAGATATACAACTTATGGAGATAATAAATTGTATATATTAAAATAAAAATGTATAAAAATGATTAAAATGAAATTATAGTTGGGTGGTAAATTTAGAATTTTATTAGTCCAATTTGTGTGAATTCAAATCTCATCATAAGTATATTTGTTTTTTTTTTTTTGTTAAAATAAAAAAATAAAATACCCTCAAATAGTATAACCTATTTTAAATATAGAAAAATATTTTCATAATTATCTCCATTATATTCCTTAAATGAATCTCTCTATATATTAGCTTTCCTTCTACTATTCAATAGTTAAATTCAAATAAGATATTATTTACTTCCTATCTCTAATAAAGAATTTTTTTTTCTTTTTTTATATTTTCATTACTTAACCATGTTTTCAACATTTATTGTAAATTTATGCCACTTACCTTAATTATAAATGTTGAACTAAACAATATAAACATCCAAGTTCAAAAAATATATATATATATATATATATATATATATATACACAGCAAATTATTCACCAAATTTCAAAACCTCAAATCCAATTTCTGTTTATTACCAGTACCATGGAACTCCGTATTATAAGAAATCCAATAAGGGGATGTCTATTGTTTCATATCTTGTCATAAGTTTTATTTTTATTTTTTTAAAAATAAAGACTTAATTGTTAATGTCCTTTTATTTTCATATGTATCACTGGCAAAATATCTGTTTAAAAATACACCCCACTTCATTTTTTTAAATATAATTATTTCATGACTGATATTGAAATTGCCCTCCCCACCATCCTCAACCAAAACATGTTGAATTGGATATATTCGTATAGGACACCCACAAACTTTATTTTTAAAAAGTTTTAATTTAGACGATTGGTTATGTCTTTTAGATAATTTTATTTTGATTGATTATTGTATTTTAATTATTTATTTGCTATTGTTTTGATGGAAAAAAAAATTAAAAGGGCTTCCATCGTGAAATGAATGTGGCAGCCAAAAAAAACCAAAGGATATAATTTTGTTTTAGGCCCCTCAATTTTTTAATTGTTTTCTAATTTAATACCTAATTTTAGGTTTCAATTTAATTGCTTTAATCCCTCAAGCATGTTTTAATTTGTGCAATTATATCCTTACATTTGTTCAATTGAGCCCCTAGGTGCATTTTATGGTTTTATACAATTTGGGAAGTGGTAAAATTGTTACATATTACATATTATTAATGCAAAATTGTTAAAAAAAAAGACCCGTACAATTTTATTTCAATATTATCGAAATTGAACAAGAATGTTACATATTACATTTTACTAGTGTAATATATATTTTTTCATGGTTTGACTAATATTAATTTTTTCCTTTGCAAATTTTGCACTCTTTTTTGTTTTTATAAATCTGTAGGTTTGCATCTAATTCTTCTTTTAACTTTTCTAACTAATATATTAGGTAAATATATATTTTATTATTGGTTTATCTCAAATAATTATTAATTCATTATTTTTAGATTTAATAAATAATATCCATAATGTTAATGGACTACTTCTCAAAATGTAATATTATCTTTTTATAATACGTAACAACTTAAACTTGAAAAATTATATTTACTTTATATCTAATCTCTTTTAGGTCTAATTGGTACTGGATATTGAAAATTGTAAATCAACTTTTACAATTTCAACCTATATCATACCACTTGTCTTTTCGTAGCCAAAATTTGTTTTTTTGAACCAAAGAAGGTACCAAATGGTGTAAATTTTCTTTAACCAAATGAGATTTAACTACTAAACAAACAAATAATAGAGAAATGGAATAAAAATAAAGGAAACCACTGATAAGGAAAATGGGCTTAAATTTTGAAACCAAGAGAGGCAATAGAGAGCAACTTCGAGAGGTCGGGTTTTAAAAGAGGGGTAAGGGAAATGAAGATACAAGTTGGAAGAGAACTCAAAGGGACCCCCAAAAGAAAATGCCCATTTTGGTGACTTTTTGATGCTGAAAGAATGGCCTTCAAACATGATAGACTTCGGATGGGCCACTTGTATTCTACCATTTAAGCATGATAGCCAGTACCACCGTCAAACTGGCCCAAGAAAAAACCGACGATGATAACTTTGGGCGCCGGCAACAAAATATCGGATTGGAGAAAATAAAATCAAGAAGAAAGATTTTATTAATTAAAAAAATAAATTTTTTATTTAATTAAAAGAGGTTTAAGAGTGTAAAAGTTCTCAATTTTTTTAAAAAAAAACAATTAAGGCTTTTTTTTTACTCAATTAAGTACTTAAACTTTTAAAATGCATAAAAAAATATCCTCAAACTTTTTCAAAAAAATTAAGCTTTTTTTTTTTTTTTGCACTCAATTAGGTATTTGAATTGTTAAAATGCATCAAAAAAGTCCTTTAACAGTTAACTTTACAGTTTATCATTAAAGTTAACTGCCCTTAAATTTTTTTTAGTTAAAGCTACCATGTGTCACAACTACGGCGTAACATGTGACAAAAAATTATAAATCAATAAAAGTTATAAAAATTATTAAATTTTAATAGAAAATATAAAATATTAAAAATTAGAAAAAATAAGAAAAAAATTATAAAATTATAAAGTTGTAATAAAATTATAAAAAATATAAAGAAATATAAAATTCATAAAAAAAATTTATAAAAATTATCGTACCAAAAGAAACATTTTATAATTTTCTATGAATTTTATTGATTTTTATTTTTATCATTTTTTGTCACATGTCACATTGTATTACGACACGTGATGACTTTAACTAAAAAAATTAGGGGTCATTAACTTTAATGGTCAACGTTGAAAGTTAATGGTTAAAGGTAATTTTTTATGCATTTTATAATTTTTATGAATTTATGAAAATTTACAATTTTTTTATATTTTTTTATGATTTTTATGATTTTTATATTTTAAAAAGTTAATGGTAAATTTTACCACTAAGTTGTAACACCCTTTACCTAACCAACATGCCAAGTCTAGGTATCTGATGCTGCATTAACTAGATTTACCTAACAAATTTTTTTTCTAATTCTAATTTAGTTGCATACTTTAATGACTTAAATTTGAAAATATAACTAAAATTTCAACTCTTATTAACTGGCAATGAATCTCTAAGACCTTGAGTCTAACGGACGTTTACAAACTTGAACAGTGGTTCGATAACATATATAGGCAACTTAAACCCTGAGGCAAGGCCTCTAGGGGTGCCCCTCTATACATATGCACAGTAGCTACTCTTCGCTTAGCTCCCAGCAAAGTCTGCGTAACGACCCGATACTCAGGGGTGATGGAAAGTGGGATTCAGGACTCCACTTCCGTAAAACAAACTTGTAGATATTTTTATGAAATATATGCGAAGTTATTCTAGTAGCGAATTAAATTTTGGATAGGTAATTTTCGTGAAATTAGAAGTTGTTAAGGTGTAAGGATCAAATTGCATAGGTATTAAAAGTTGAATTATAAATTAAAATTAATTGAGGGACCAAAGTAATAAATATAGATTTAAATATGTATAGTGGACGACATTTAATATGTATGTTGTGTATATATATATGTTAATGTTAAATATGACTCCTATTTTCAGTCAAATTTGAAAAATAATCTTTCAGTTAAACTCTGTTTACTTGTTTCAATCAAACACTGATTAGTTTAGATTATTTTATTATTATTTGATCTATAAATTTAGCCTATAAATAGGCTCTTTTACAACCTTAGAAAAAACATACCCATTAGAGATTAGAACTCATAACACATTTAGAGAATTTTGTGTTTACGTTTTGTGGGTTCTTTGTTTTCGGGTTTTCAGGTTTTCGGGGTTTAGTTTTTATCTCCATCTTTTGTACTATTTGTTCTTTTGCCATTATAGTAAAATTATCTTTGCCCGTGGTTTTTTATCCTCTTTGGAGGGGTTTTTTCACGTTAAATTTGTGTGTTCAATTTTTCAATTTATTCTGCAATTTTTCTTACTTGTTGTTTAATCGGGTCGATCCTAACAAGTGGTATCAGAGCTAGTTCAATTTTTATAAATCAGCTTATTTAGAGATGGCAACAATAAAGTTTGAAATTGAGAAGTTTGATGGTGAGACAAATTTCAATCTGTGGCAAGTTCGGATGATGACAATTCTAGTTCAATCCGATTTGAAAAAGGTTGTTACGGGGAAAAAGCCTGAGAATCTAAATAAAACAGAATGGGAAGAGCTTGATGAAAAGGTTTTGTCTGCAATCCAGCTATGCCTCGCGAATACGGTATTGCAGGAGGTATCGATGGAGAAGACCTCATCTGCCTTATGGAAAAGGTTAGAAACTCTTTATGCGACTAAGTCTCTCAAGCAACTGCTTCTTTGTTGAAACAACGCCTATTTACGTTTCGCATGAACGAAGGTGAGGTTCTTAGAGATCACATCTGTCAATTCATTACTCTTTTAAATGATTTAAAGAATGTTGAGGTTCATATTGACGATGAAGATCAGGCTATGCTATTATTGTGCTCTTTACCCCCTTCATACAAGTCTTTCAGGGAGACCCTGATTTATGGTAGAGACAAACTCTCGTTCGAAGATGTGAAGGGTCATTTGTTGAGTAGAGATAAACTCGACATTGAGTTTCATTTGGCTAGCAAGGCAGATAGACAACCTTCTATTTTGGTAGCATTAAAGAAACGAGACAAAAGGTGTCGCTATTGTAAAGAGTTAGGTCACGTCAAAGCAGATTGTTATAAACTGCGAAATAAAAGAACTGCTGAGAGTAACGAGGAAGATGTAGCTAGTGCTAATTTGGCCAATGAAAACGGTGATGATTTCTTGTTAGTGTCAACGAGCGATAACTCTAAGCTCACGTCCGAGTGGATCCTAGATTCGGGATGTTCTTTCCACATGTGTCCCAATAGAGAATGGTTCTCTACATACAGTTTGATTGAAGGTGGAGTTGTGCACATGGGAAACGATTCATCTAGTAAGGTAATTGGTATTGGTACTGTTAAAATTAGGATACATGATATGACGATTATGACACTCTCAGATGTCAAGTATGTACCTGATTTACGAAAGAATCTCATCTCATTGAGTATTTTAGACTTGAAAGGATGCAAAATCAACATCAATTCGAGCGTCATTAAAGTATCTCGTGGAGCTCTCATTTTGTTAAAAGGTAAGAGAACCGACAATCTTTATATTCTAGAAGGTTCTATAGTGACTGGTGAAATCGGACGTCCCTCGTCCGTTACGGAGTCGAAGTCAACTCGTTTAGAGCGGAGGCAACTTGGTCATAGGAGGGAAAAAGGTATGACCGTTTCGTTGAAGAGAGGTTCTCTTTGGATGCAGGTTTTGAAAAGTTAGGGCACTGTGTTCGTGAAAATCAGACCCGAGTTAGTTTTGATTTGGCAGTGTACAAGTCGAAGGCTAGAAGTCTTCCAGTTTCTAAGCACAAATTCGACTCAGCTAATTCCCTACATAGTTCAAGATAGGCTCGTGGCGGGCTTTGGCAAAGATGGCATTGTGGAAATATGAGTCAAGGTGGAGATTTGTTAAATATAACTCCTATTTTCAGTCAAATTTGAAAAATAATCTTTCAGTTAAACTCTGTTTACTTGTTTCAATCAAACACTGATTAGTTTAGATTATTTTATTATTATTTGATCTATAAATTTAGCCTATAAATAGGCTCTTTTACAACCTTAGAAAAAACATACCCATTAGAGATTAGAACTCATAACACATTTAGAGAATTTTGTGTTTACGTTTTGTGGGTTCTTTGTTTTCGGGTTTTCAGGTTTTCGGGGTTTAGTTTTTATCTCCACCTTTTGTACTATTTATTCTTTTGCCATTATAGTAAAATCATCTTTGCCCGTGGTTTTTTATCCTCTTTGGAGGGGTTTTTCCACGTTAAATTTGTGTGTTCAATTTCTCAATTTATTCCGCTATTTTTCTTACTTTTTGTTTAATCGGGTCGATCCTAACAGTTAACTTAATACATATATATATGTGTTATAATAAATAAATAATATGTAATGTGTATATATATTATATAATAATAATGAATAAAATAAAAACAAATTAAAAGAAAGAAAGTGGGAATTGATGAAATAAATGCGTGCAAATTAAAAAGAAAGAAAGAATAGGAGAGAGGCCAAGACACCAAGGGTTTCAAAGTTTTATATTTCAATTGGTTAGTTAATTTAGTTCCCTTTTCTTGTAAAGTTGCATTTTTAGAATCCCGGTACTTAGAACTACCTGACCCATGTTGATATTTTTAGTATTGTTCAAGATTTTAGAAGTTGTCATTGTTGAACAATTTAAGTATTAGGAATTAAATAGATAGATTTTTAAGTTAGAAGTGAAAAATGACTAAATTATAGAATAAATTGTTAATTTTGAGCAATAGGGATTAAATTGTGAAAAATTTAAAATTAAGGGGTAGAATTGAAAATAGGGGGCTAAAATTTAGCTTAGAGTGAAATTAGTATAAAATTTGAGGTTAAATATGGATATTAAAATTTGTCTCGGTTTAGGGACTAAATTGAGGATTAAGCAAGATATAATAGAAAAAAAAATGAAATTCTTGTGATTTGAGTCGTATGTTATTAATTAATTGTAATTATTTTACACCGTAGCAAATATCGTTTCGAAATCCTTGAGTAAAAAGGGGAAAGACAAGTTGAATAGCTTGGAATTTACTGTTTGTATTTTATAATCCAAATTAAATAGTAGATTGTTGCATATTTAATTGTTTGCATATGGTAAGCATTTGAGGTAAGTACTTTGGTACTTTGGGATTAAATTGAGTTCATAGTTTATTTGAAATGGATTGATTTTGTATATTACGAAATATGTTGATTATACGGATATTGAATTGAATATATGTTTTGAGAATTGTGATTGTTAATGAATTGAATCAAATGCCTATGTGATATATGTATATGGAAATGTGACATTGGTTATATTGAAATGTGAAATGAAACCCTATTAACTATTCGGGCTAAGTTAGATATAGATGGCATGCCATAGGATAGGAAGATTTCAGGGATTACTTTGACCTCGAGTCGATAAGGCACTAGGTGCCAAATTTTCTTCAGTTTATCTAATGAAACATTGGATGTTAATTTATTATAGCGTTGGGCGCACTTATTTGCTTTGGTTTATCCAATAAGGCACTAGGTGCCAAACTGGTGTGTTGGTTGGATCCGTGTATTCGTTCAAGTCCAAGTTGTGATAATAGGGAAGATTAAATGAGAAAAATCAATTTCATTGATTTTGAATGGCCAATGATGAAATATGAAATGTAAAATGTGAATTATATTGTGAACATAAATGAAATATATGAATAATGTACTCATGGATTGAAAATGGGGTTGGATTGTGTCATTATATAAGTGAATTGTTAAATGATCTATGAAAAGCTATTTATATAGTAAATGATCTGAATTGAAATATACATTAAAAACCAACTAATATGAATACTTGTAGAAGTTGAGCATAACATGAAATAATGTGGTAATATGCATGAAATAGAAATGATGATATCATGTAATTGCGTAATTAGATAGTAGTTTGATTGTATAATTTAATTTCAGCATTTCATGTACTATATTCTGTCTTTAAATGTTCGGATTATAGAAATACCATTGAGTTATACTCAGCATGCGGTTTTATTTTCCGTACGAAGGTTAGGTACTTTTCAACTTACCATTGACTCAACATCTAACAACGATCCCGAGCTCAAGTGTGGTGATGTTTATTTTTGTAATAGCATGTACCTAGGAAGTCTTTGGTTGATAGTTGGTTAGTTAATGTGATGTTATTTTGGGTTTCAAGTATAATGATGGTCATTTGTATATATATGTTTGTGGTTGAAGCTATATATTTGATATGTTAATTTGACATAAGGTTTCGGTATGTGTTTGCAACTTAAAACTTGATATCTTAAGTAGCTATATGTTAGTTCAATATTAGCAAATTTGGGTATGAATGAAGTATTGAATGGTTGATGTATTGTTGATATGTTTGAAGATATAAATTGTGGTACCAATAAGGGTACATTGGTTAGGAACTTAAGTTGGTTGTTTTGGTTTGAATTGAGCACATTTAATTGTATTTTGAATAGGTTAAATGACTGGTGAAATGATTAATTAGTGCCCAAGTAATCAAAATTTGGTAAAATTGATTTTTAAAGTACATTTAGGTGCACACGACCTGAGCCACGATTTGTCACACGACCGTGTGACACACACGAGCAACCACACGGGTGTGTGCCCTAAGCGTGTTGAAAACTAGTATAGGTGTAATTTTCAAACGGGATGACACACGACCTATGACACGGCTGTGTGACCCAAGTTAGGAAGTTATATGGGTAGAGACATGGCCATGTGTCTCAAGTCAATAAGTCACATGGGTAAAGACACGGGCTGGGATATTGTAGTGTAACATCCAGAAATAGGGCCTAGCTAGAATAGTGGTTTCGGGACCACTAATATGATGTTTAAATATTTATTTTATGATCATTATGAGGTTTAGAATATGAGAATATGCATGTGTTAAAGTTTCATGAAAAAATTCTATGGGTAAGGTGCCTAATTGGAAAATAAGGACCAAATTGAATAAATTGTAAAACTTGGATTCTGGAAGCAATTTGTATGAAATTGCTTTAGATTATAAATTAGAGGTTCTTAGAGAGTAATTTACCCAATTTCTAAGTTTTTGGATAAAAATAGGCATGTATGGGTAAAAAATTAAAGAAAGGGCTTAAGGGCATTTTGGTCATTTGGCAATTTAATGAAATAAAAAGGGAAAAATCAAGCCAAAATCAGCTCATTTTCTTCCCCATGTTGTCGAAACTCCAAGGGTCTCCATAGCTAGGGTTTTCCAACATTTCAAGCTCAATAGTAAGTGCTCCCAAGCCCCGTTTTTAATGTTCTTCGTATTTTTAAAATCCCGGTAGCTTACTCTCTCTATTTCTACCCATATTTCATGCTAGGGTTCATATTTAGAAATTTAACCATGCATGATTTACTTGTATTTTGATGGTTTATGGAGGAATATAAAAGTTGGATGTGTGTTAAACATCTTTTCCTAAGTGATTTTCATGAAAAACCCTTAAAAAGACCTTTTTGCAAAAGGTGTAAAATGTGTGGTAGAAATGAGAAATAATGGAAAAATGTGGGCTGCCATAAGAGGGAAGAACATTCGACTAGACTTGGGTAATGTAGAAATTCCATGCATATCATTATACGAGCCTAAGGACTAAATTGTAAAAATGTGAAAGGTTAGGGGCAAAACGGTCATTTTGACCGGGAGTGAAATTTAGACTTGAAAAGTATAATTTGAGGTGTTAATAATTTATTTTATTATTATAGACCCCGAGGAACAAATTCTAGAGGTCGATCGAGGAAAATGAAAGGTTTCGGAATAACCAAAACACAATACCGAGACGAATACTAGGTAAGTTCGGATAACTTAAAAACTCATAATATGCCTAATTGCATGATTTATGAATATATGGTAATTGCATTTGATGATGGCATGAAAATACTTGAAATGTATCTTTAATAATGACATGTTAATAAATGTCTCGGTTGAGGTTAAAAAGGAAGTTCGGTGGATAAACCATGATTTTCATGACTTGAGATCCTGCATGTGTTGCAGAAGGATTTAGCCCAGACGGGTAATCCGTTGATCTCAAATATAGAAAGGATCTAGCCCGGATGGGTGTTCCTTGAGTGATCGAGCCTCCCAAAGAATATGTGTGCATTGTGGATTTATCCCGGACAAGTAATCCGATTAGGGTCTGAATTTAGCCTGGACTGGTAATTCAGATCTGAACTCATTAAGGGTGTTTGTCGCTATAAGGGATTTAGCCTTGACTGGTAATTCCGACATCACCTTATGAGTTTACGACACAGGGGATTTAGCCTGGACTGGTAATCCTGCCGTAAAATGTGAGATTCACGGGAGTGCATACCTGAAATGATCATTCTTATGAATTGACGGTAAATGGATAATCCATCGAGATTTCCTAGAAACTCAACAGGATTAATATGATGTATATAAATGAAATGATGAACGATGAGCTCATTTAAGATTAATTACATGGTGCATTGTTATGTGACTAACTTGTTGATTTAGTGCATGTGATAGGGAAACCATTTCATCTTTGTTGGCTTTTATTGCTTAATATGGTTGTATGTTAACTACTCAGTAAGTTTACTTTCTAGTTATTCGGGCTTACTAAGCATGTAAATGCTTACCCCTCTCTTTTTCCTGTCTTACAGAGCTCAAGGACTCGGAAAGATTGGAAGCCAGTTGGAGAGTCAACACACTATCAACTAGTCCAGCTTTGGTATAAAGACACTTTTATTTTGTTCAAAGGCATGTATAGGGTTTTGGTTCATTTTGTGATATGTGTCATTTGAATTGCCCATATGAAGGCTTGTAAAACTTTACATATCTTCTTATATTTGACCATGGGAATTGGCTTATTTTGAAATGGGCTATGACCTACAAATTATGCATGCTTATGTTTGCATGGGAGGGCTTGACCATAAATGGGTAATGAGTTACAAAAATGATCCAATCTTAAAAGTGTTAATGAGATATGGAAATCCTTAAATCAAAGGAAATAGCCTAGCATGTGCTAAGCAGATGATATGAGGTTTACATGCAATGAGATTTATTAAAGTTATATGTAAGTGTATAATCTGGCTTTATTATGTATTAAGGTAACTTATAAGTGTGATTGGTTGATAGAGGGTGACCAAAGGCTTGGAAAATAGCCTTACAAGGTCCACACAGGTAGACACACGGGCATGTGTCTAGGCCATGTGTGACACACGGATCGCCCCTATCGGCGTGTGGTATGGCCGTGCGTCCCCTGCACCTAAAATTTTAAGTCAGTTTCGAGCAAGGGCTAGACACACGGGCGTGTGTCCTAGCCGTGTGCCCCTAAATACACGCTAACGTCACAAACAGAATGCTTGAGTTTTGGACATGGGTGACTACACAGACGTGTCTAGGCCATGTGAAGGAGACGGGCCAAGGAGACTGACGTGTGCTCGGCCGTGAGAAAACCCCTGTAGGTTCGAAATGAAGAAATAATTTTCATAAATTCAACAAAGGTGAGGGACACGGGCGTGTCCCAAAACACACGGGCATGTGTACTGCCTCCACACGGGCGTGTGAGGCTTTACCTAGAAAATTTTTATGAACTGTCGTAAGTTCTCGGTTTAGTCCCAGATTATTCTCAATGTATGTTTAGGGCCTCGTAGGCTCATAATAGGGACATTATGGTGCAATTTGATCTATTTTATATTGGAATGAAATTTTATAACCCGTATTTTCTGAAAATGTTCGTGTACATGTCTGGTAACGTCTTGTATCCAGTCTCGGTTTCGGGTACAGGTAAGGTGTGTTACAGGTAGTGTGTCCCAACTTTGAAAGTCACATTGCCTGACCACACGGCTGTGTATCCCCTATTTTTAGGCATTTTGAGATTTCACCCTAAACTTTTAGAATTTTTTGAAATTAGCCCCTATTAGTTCTTAAATCATTTTTAGGGACTTGCAAACTTGTATTTAAGACTGTATGGGTAATTTTTACTGTGATTTGAATGAAATATCCTGCATGCTAATTATGATTGATTAATGGATTGATTTGTTAGTAATGCCCGTGACCCTAATTTGTCGATGGAGAAGGGTTAGGGGTGTTACAATCTGGCTTGGTCCTTCCCAATATTTTTAATCTTTGACTAACCTGCGTTTCAGCAGAAAACTTATAAGTTTGGGTAAATTCATTGAGACCTGCATATGGAATTTAAGGAAAACTGTGAGGCACTCAACTCAAATTTTAACACTCTGATAATCGTATTCATTATTTTTGGCGACCGACACTTGACAACTGCCCAAGTGATTTCTACATCTGTGGTCTCTCTTAGAAATTCAATGTCTTTACTACCT
Source organism: Gossypium longicalyx (assembly GCA_025698465.1). Taxonomy (NCBI): domain Eukaryota; kingdom Viridiplantae; phylum Streptophyta; class Magnoliopsida; order Malvales; family Malvaceae; genus Gossypium; species Gossypium longicalyx. The sequence goes on along the minus strand of CM046998.1, from coordinate 39,623,810 downwards.
CGAAGTTGTAACACCCCTTACCCATGTTCGACGCCGGAACAGGGTACGAGGCATTACCGGGCTTAATCACTAATCATCATATAAAAACCGATTCATAATTTCACTCTAATTTAAAACTTTTTCAAACACATTCAAGCTGTCTCTTAAAAAGAGCTTACAAGGCCCATATCATGCTTTAATTCAACCACACACATAGGCAAGCATACACATTCATAAATTGCATCATTTAATTAATAACATAATCAAGACTATCTACATTAAATGACTTTATACAATAGAGACCTTCAAATAACATAGGTCAGTATTTTAGGCCAATTCCTAGCAACTTAGTAACAATTAAACGAGTCTCCATACATGCCAAAGACTTAAAAATACTTTAAAACCTTTATATATCGATCAATAGTTTGATAGTGTGATTTAACCTCCGGCGACCTCCAACTCGAGCTAACATCTGAGACACTATAGGAAAAAGGAAAGGAAGGGAGTAAGCATTATAGCTTAGTAAGCAAGTATGTAAATATTAATAAACAATACATTATCATACTTTAAATGAAGTCACAATATGTTCCCGGAATATTACCATCACAAACACACACATACTTTCACTATTACAATCATAAACAGGTTCAAAATAAGCTATCTAGCAGAGTACCAGCAGCTAAATTATTTATTTCTGGAGCTACAAAACTCCAAATTACAAACCGTTAATTTTTCATGAAACTAGATTCACGTATATTTTTACCATAAAATTTTCCGAATTTTTAGTCTAGCCAATTAGTACAGTTTATTCATTGAAGTTACCCTTGTTTCACTGCTCAACTGTTCTGACCACTCTTCACTACAAATCAATTTTATCCTTGTACAGAATTCAAAGAATGTTCTCGTTTATTTCATTTGAAACTAGACTCATTAAGGATTTCAAACATATAAATTATATCCCATAATTATTTTTTTACAATTTTTAATGATTTTTCCAAGTCAGAACAGTGGATCACGTAGTCATTCTGAACCAGTCTCTCAAAAACTTAAATATCTCATAATATAGAATTTCTTTGCTTGCTCTATTTCTGTTATATGAAAATAGACTCATTAAGCTTTAATTTGATATCTCATTCAGTCTCTGATTCAATTTCTACTATATTTGGTAAATTTTTAGATTCATATCACTGCAACTATCCATAACAGTTTTATTGTCAATTTTGATCTTTCACACTTCAATTGTATTCATCACTTACCCATAACAATCTTTCCAATTTCCAATCACATGTCGAGCGTATTGCTCATAAGTTACACACGTATATACTTGCACTTATCATCACAAAGTCATACACAATTTCATTTAATCAATTTCCCAGTTGAACGCTTCGGAATAATAACAGATACGCGATGGTATCGCACACAACCGTCCTTTAAAATCGAAGCACTCTTGTACATATAGTGGCCTTCACTTAGCACCACTCATGTGACCTAGCTCGATTGTACACATAATTTTGGCTCTCTTGTACACATGGTGAACACTTAGTACCACCCATGTGACCTAGCCAGTTTATCTCGTAGCTCTCTTGTCTACATGGTGTCCTTCACCTGGAACCACGCATGCGACCTAGCTACATATATCACGTAGCTCTCTTGTCCACATGGTGTCCTTCACCTGGAACCACGCATGCGACCTAGCTACATATATCCCATAGCTCTCTTGTCTACATGGTGTACACATAGTATCACCCATGCGACCTAGCTACATCATAATGTCTCGTAACTCTCTTGTACACATGATGTGCACTCAGCACCATACATGTGACCTAACTACATACCATCTATATCATCCAATCTTTCCGAAGGTTCAACCGGGATTTCTCTCTCTTTCTAATACTTGATTCCATACTTCCAATAGTCAATTATGATTCAAAAATCAGCTACAATACATAAAATATGCTGAAATATAAAAAACATAATAAAGATAATGTATTATTTACATACAAACTTACATACTTTCTCATTTCCATGTTGAATTAATATTGAATATTTAAATCATCAAAATTATACTTACTTTCAACACCTCAGCAATCATAGTAAATATATCAATTTTACATTGAAACATGCATAAATTAATGCTTATTATACATATGAACTTACCTCGATACCAAAACGGCCATTTTACTAACTTTCCCGATTTTCGATTTTTCTCCCATTCTAGGTTCAAATCTCATTTTTCGGGATCTAAAACATCATATTTTAATTATTTAATTAATGTACTATTCAAAACAGTCCTTAACTCAAGCTTTGGCAAAATTACAATTTTTCCCATAAACTTTTGCATATTTACACTTTTGCCCCTGGGCTCGGGAATTGAACTTTATCCCTTATTCTTATGTTTTATGACATGCTGATCATTTTTGCCTTCTATGGCAACATCAAATTCTCACTCTAACACATAGTTATGAACAATAACAACTTTTACCGATTAAGCCGTTTTACTCATTTTTGCGTAAAACCGCTTAGTAAAAGTTGTTTAACATAATTTCAGCCTTCATATTCTACCATAAAACATCAAAATAAACACATTTCACCTATGGGTATTTTTCCAAATATGAACCCTAGCTTAAATTATTGCTAGAATAAGCTTAATCAAGTTACCGGGATTCCAAAAATGTAAAGAACTTGAAAAACGGGGCTAGAACGGACTTACTATTGAGCTTGAAAAGATTGAAAACCCTAGCCATGGCTTCCCCCATGCTAATTTCGGCCTCCATGAAAAGATGAGTCAATTTTGACTTTATTTTCCCTTTTTATTTCTTTTAATTACCAAATGACTAAAATGCCCTTAAGGCCTTTCTTTAAAATTTTGTCCTATTCATGCCCATTTTTGTCCAAACGAAATATAATGGTATAATTACCGTTTAAGGACCTCCTCTTTAAACCCCCATTTCAATCAAGTACTTATGAATTAGAACACATATTTTGCAACTTTTGTAATTTAGTCCTAAAAGTCCAATTAAGCACTTTATTAGTAAAATTACTTAACGATATTTTTACACAATATTTTAATCAATAAATAAACCTTAAAACTTAATCAGAATAAATTTTTCGACTTCAAATTCGTGGTTCTAAAACCAACGTTCCGTTTAGGCCCTAAATCGGTCATTCAAACTTCTCGCAAATAAGCCCTAATAGGCAAATTAAACATGCAATCTATAAAATTTCTTATCAATACTCTAACACATGCATCTAATCACTCGGTAAATCATAAAAATTAATCGAAATAAACTTTTCTATTTCAGATTTGTGGTTTCGCAACCACTATTCCATTTAGGCCCTATTTCGAGATGTTACAGAATTACTAGGGCTCACTAGTAATGTCGAGACCCTTACTCTTGTCAAAATATCCCCAAAGAGGGCTTCTTAACAATTACAGTTCCTGCCTTGGGAGCTCAACATAATCTTTGCCCCTCCCTTGGCTAGGTTTGACATTTGTTTTCCCTATCTTTAGGCAGACTTTGCTAGCCATCCGTCCTTGGTATTCACTTATTAAACCCTTCAACTAACCTTTTCCTATAATATGTACACGACTGCGTACTAGTGTGTACTTATCCATGCATGTTTACTTTGACTGGGATCTGCAACTTCTCTAGCAGACTAGTATATGTGTATACTATGGATACCCCTTTATCTAAGGAGCCTCTTTTCTTCCCACCCTATTTGAGTTGAGACATAACCTTGACGTCACTCCTTATTCCGATGGTCTATATTCCTTGGTCACACCAACTCATTTCTTTATATGACTAATCACTCCAGTCACTCGCAAACTTCACTTTCACCCTTGACATTCTTCATGAACCGTGGGCTTTCCAATTACAATTCTCGTGCTTTTACACCTTGGCAGACTCCCTAGGTTGCAGTCTCAACTAGTACCCTATGTTTACTCTTCCGGTGGACTACTTGTTTTTAGTGTCTCGGTGGACTACCCCGTGTTTACTTTCTCAACGGACTACCAAAGGATGCCATAGTGTCTTTCAACCATGGCCTTAATCCCGTTTAGTCATATGGTGTGCTTTCGTATGATTTCATATCGTCTTTTAGCTATGGTCTTATTCATTTCTATCATGATGCCATAACATCTTTCAGTTATTGTCTTACTTATCTTTACCATGATGCCATAGCATCTTTCAACTACGGTTTTACTCATTTTTAATGTATAACCTTGGATCAGATCCATGGCCTAGCCATGATCTTTCTTATTTACTCTCCCCATTTGTGTTCCATCAATTCCTTAACTTCACTATTCCTAACATTTGATGCTCGAACATCACAGTGTCCCCTTCGCAAGGCTTGGAGCTTCTCACATCACGGGTGTATTCATCAATATTGTATTATGGTATCTAACAAAATCAACCTATTTTTCTTATTCCTAACTTCGTCTAACTCATGGGTAATTTATCTTTTAAATCATGTACACAATAATCAAGCATACCACATATAACATCTTTATGTAATTTATTGCGCCAGATAACCATTCAACAATCATAAACTATTACAATCAGTAGTTAGCATGGCAATTTCACACAACAACGTTTAGCAACCAAAAAACATGGTGCAAATACTCAACTTGTTTTCTTGTCTCCTTAGCCTAGCTTCTCTGAATGCTAGAGCCTTCTTCACTCTAGTAGCTAAGCATAGCAACCATGTATCGGTTAAACTAAAGGTGTTCGACCCTTAAGGCCCAATTCTCACAACTATCCAAAAACTTCGAGTTTTCTTACTCTATTTCTTTTCGTTAATCTACAAGTTTAGAGAGATAAGAAAACTTCTCAGTTCCCAATCTTTCTACTTGTAGACTCAAATTCACACGATGACTGCCACATATAGAACTTCCTTCAACTACATCCTCTTCTTCCTCAAGGCGATTGAAGAAGACGATGCTTAGAGAAAAAGGTTTGGGAAGCAGAATTGAAAGAAATTTCGTTCCCACACACACCTATGTATAATCTTTTGGCACGGTCTACACAGACCTTTTGCCACCACTCAATCCTAATTATTATGTCTCCCACTTTGGAACCAGCTAGTTATATCTTAACCGAACTAGGGTTGAAATACAACTATTCAATGTCGACTACTAAATTTTTTTATTTACCTGATAGAGCCTGACAGTTTGCTAAACCTCTCAATTTAGTCATAATTCCCTTAGTTTTGGTTTAAATATTGATGTCAGGGTGCTAAAACTCCCCCACCCTTAAAGAAAATTCCGTCCTCAAAATTTCCTTTTGTGCCTAGCTTTAGAAGAGGACTTCGATTGCACATATTTCATACCATCAAGATGTTCATTATTACATATCCAGGTTACCTTGGTGCTAACTATTATCCAAGCATAGTTCTTTGAATCAATTCAACCAAAGTAGTGGGTCTGCTCATCCACCATTCGCAGAGGGTATTAAGTCCAGAGATGACTCTAATGTTTTTTTTATGGGCTTTTAGCTTGTTCCTGGTACCAGATGTTTCCGCACGAACACACTGTAATTGGCAGACACGTGATGGTCCTCCTTCTCTGGTGGACTTTCCCATTATTTGATCTATGAGGGGTTTATTAAAAACTCTTCTCCTAGTTGACAGTTGTCAAGATCGCGTTTGGGGACCTGAATGGTTGGTTACCCTCGGAATTCAAACTTCCCTAGGATGCTCTACTTAGCCCAAGGCATTAGGATAAGGGATTAGCTTTTCCTCTCAACCCTTCTGTCGTTTGAGTTATTTTTTGGGCCTTAAGTTTCCTTTCTTCATTTTCCTTGTTTCTTTCTTTTCTACCTTCATAATGGTTACCCGCTTATTGTAGTGATAAAAAATAAACACGGATGAATACGGAAGTGGATTGTAAAGTTTGTCAAAGTCACAGATTTGACTTAGGGTTCTAAACGTTCAGAAAGAAACTTGGATTTTTGACACAACTTGAAATCCAATCAAATACAAGTTAAATAAAAAAATAAAATAAATAACTAATATTATTAAAATAGAATAATAAATCTACGATTAGAACAATAAGTGTAACAACCCAATTTCAATGAAATTAGAACAGTGGTTTTAGGACCATAAATCTGAGCCGAAAAAGAAAATTTATTTTATTTTTATTTTATGGTTCGTAATAAGATAGAAATGTCATGTGAAAATTTTGATAAGAAAATTTTACCGATTATGTGTTTAATTACGAGAAGGACCAAATCGCATAAAATGAAAAAGTTGAATTCCAATAGCTAGAAGGATCAAATAGCTATGAAATTCAAAACTTAAGGTCCTTATATGGTAATTAGACCATTAATAAAAATTTAGTAGATATTTTTGGATGATTCATCCATGGAAAATTAGAAAAAGGCTAAGGACTAAATTGGAAATCAAAATTATTAAAGATGATAAATTAATTAAATAGAAATAAAAATCATTTTTATCATCTTATTCCCCAAAATATTCCATGGAAACCCTAAGAGAGAGAGAGAAGAAACTTTCTTGGCCAAATTGGGTAAGTTTTCTTGTCCTGTTTTTAGTAATTTTAATATTTTTGAAACCAGGATAGCTTAATCTATCTATTTGGGGGATCAATTTGAAGAGTTATCAAAGTATGTGTAACACCCCTAGCCTGTAGCCGTTGCTGGAATAGGGTTATGAGGCATTACTGATCATACTATTACTTATACAAATATTCATTATAAATTTCAACTCGAGATTCAGATCACATATATGCTTATAATTCAATCCAATATCAAATCTTAAAAATTTCGACATGTACAATGAAGCATAAATAATACATAATCCAATCATATATTTGTATATAAGTGTAACGTTTTATCTATATATAGGACATAGTTACATTAATAATTTCATTATTGAGTATTAGACTTGTTTATTAAAAGTCATGCGAGTGCACAAATTTTACATCAATTAAAACAATGCCATTACCAACTTTATTACTCATTTATCTGGCATTTATAAATTAGCTTATATAAACTTCGAATATTATGCATATATACACAAATTAAGATCAAACATTTGGGTACATACAAAGAACCCATTCCATTCTTTAGCTACTCGGCTATCACAATTCATTTGCACATTTTCGTAACCTTACAATGATCAATGAATCAATATAATCATGCACATACGCAAACCAACCATAATATAAACATATATATATAAGAAAAGACATATGAGAGCTCATCCACATGCCATGATCGAATACCCAAACACATATATTCATTGTTATTATCTGAATATCTTAAAATTTTAATCACCTATTATCATTCTTGATTTAGCTCACACAGCAACATCATAATAACCCAATATATGCATGCAAACATATTAATTAATCTAATAAGCAATCTTATGCATTCTCATACGATATACTAAGGCCGAACTTGCATGTGAACTACATATATATTATGTGTATCCTACCTAAAATAAAGACCACATTTAGCATAAAATACATATCATTTTATCAACCACATTTGTCCATGAAGCATATACGATATTTATCAACAATCAAACTTAATGAATATTTAATCTAACAAATAAAACCGAATAGGGACATACCATCAACCATTTTTCAGCACACGCAATACTTAACACAAATATCACGCATAGATGACTCATAACTATAAACCAAAGTGGACGATAATCAAACTTAACATAGTTGAATTTTTAAAGATAATAGCTTAGCCATTTTTGCATGACTTTATACACAACCAAATATTTAGCATTTCCAAAAACACTTTAGCCTATACATACCATAATTTGAATTTAACTTATAAAGGTACCCAAAATAGTAGATAGTGTGATGAGCTTCGTAGACGATCCCCGAGCTTGTCACTTGATTTCCAAAATCTATAAAACAGAAACAAATATACACACAATAAGCTATTATAGCTTAGTAAGCCATAAGCAAATAAACAATCTAATAATATAACTAACTCATATTAAATTTAACCGAATTATGCTAGTGTGAGTATGCTTAGTCTCAACCTACTGATTTCATTCATGATATTTCATTTTTATACAAAATTCCCACCTTGGCCGAATGCCTATATAACCAACATAAGTAATTCATATTTCATTTACAAAGCCAAGATATTATTAAACAATCAAATACACATATACTCATAAATACCACTCAAGCATCATAATATATCATCATGTGCACATTACCTAAATGGTCGAATAAACATGGTTACATTAATAAACATATCACATATCATTTCAAAGACAATAACAGTACATATATATCCTTATCAAATTTGATTACTATGACATAATTACACATTCCATATTTACTTCATAAGTCATTTGTATCAAACATTAATTACTTACTTACCTTACTTTAAATAAGTAACAAATTAATCTATACCTGGCATATTGCTTGTTTTACACATTCAAACATAACTTATCATTGCCCAATGGACCATTCAAAATCGGATAGGACACTCGGATAATCACATAAATCGTACAAGGCCAACGTCCCAAACGTGGTCTTACATGTAGCCACATATCGATGCCACTGTCTCAGACAAGGTCTTACTCGTAAACACATATCGGAATCACATATCGATGCCATGGTCTTACTCACACACATATATCGGAATCCTATGTCATGACATATGTATCCTAACTATTCCTAAGGTTCATACAGGTCTTTTGGACGTCATAACTCGGTCGAAACAAATACATGAACATAGTTACCTTACTTATAAACATTCGGCATTTACACATAATAATTGATATATTTTATTTCAGCATATAAAATTTGCATTTAATTAAATTTTAGTACGTCTATTTGCTTAGAAACTTACCTCGGACGCTATAAAACGAGACGGGGCTGCTAGTCGACAACTTTCGTTTTTCCCCAATCTAAATTTGATTTCTTTGGTTTTTGATCTAAACATATTCAAATTAAGCTCATGCAAACATATTTTCATTCAATTTAGTCCAAAAACACATAAATGAGAAAATTACCATTTTACCCCTGACATTTACAATTTTTACAATTTAGTCCCCATTGCACAAAACACAAAATAAACAAAATTTCAAAGTACCCATGTTAGGCCAAATGGTACCCATACCTATACAAGCCCATATATTTCATTAATTTCACATTTTAGTCCCTCAAATTATTATTTTTGCAATTTAGTCCTAATTACTCAAAATCATCAAAAACTCCAATACAAAATATGTTAATTTAAAACATATCTTTCATATTTCATAATCAAACAACAAAAATCACAAGCTATCAAAAATGGCTCAACTCAAAATATTCATCAAAATAAAAAATTAAAGCCTGGGTCTTGAAGATTACTAAGCAATGATCTCAAAAACGTAGAAATTATCAAAAACTGAGCTAAACTCATACCTTAATTGAGCTTCAAATTGATCGAACCCTTGCTTTTGTTCTTTCTTTTTCTTTTTTTAAGTTTTGGCAATGGAGAATAATCAAATAAGAAATTGAATTTGATACCTTATTATTAACTTATTATATGTTTATTAGATAAATTACTTAAAATAACCTTAATGAAAGAATAATAGAATTTTATAACCTATGTCTATTACCGTCCAAACATCTAGCTAATGGCATAATTACAACATAAATACCCCAACTTAAAAAAAATTAATATATCGGCCATTATATAAGTTACCACCTAATTTTCATTTTACGTGATTAAGTCCTTTTATCAAGTCAGACACTCAAACGACCAAATTAAATCACGAAAATTTCACATATATAAATTCACATAAAATAAAAATAGAAAATAATTTTTAAATATTTTTTTGACTTGGATATGTGGTCCCAAAACCACCGTTCTGATTAGGGTCTAAATCGGGCTATCACAACTCTCCCCCTTAGGGATTTTCGTCCCCGAAAATTTTACAGGTGAATAGGTTCGGATAACGTTCTCTCATTGTATCCTCTGCTTCCCACGTTGCTTCCTCAATTCCGTGTTTATGCCACAGTAATTTAACTAACGGAATCTTCTTATTTTTCAACTCTTTAATCTCGTGAGCCAGAATACGAATTGGTTCTTCCTCATACGTCATATCGGTCTTAATCTCAATCTCAGATGGACTAATCACATGCAAAGGGTCGAATCAATATTTATGAAGCATCGAGACAAGGAATACATTGTAGATCTTTTCTAACTCAAGTGGCTACAACAATCTGTAAGCAACTGGCCCGATACGTTCTATAACCTCATATAGCCCAATGAATCTCGGACTCAATTTGCCTTTACGACTAAATCTGAGTATTTTCTTCCATGGTGAGACTTTCAAGAAAACTTTATCTCCAATCTGAAACTCTATATCCTTGCATTTCAAGTCCGCATAATATTTTTGATGATCTGATGTTGCTTTTAAACTTTCACGGATCACTTTCACCTTCTGTTCAGTTTTTCTGATCAAATCGGCCCTGTGTATCTTATTTTCACTAAGCTCAGTCCAGTACAATGTTGTATGACATTTACGACCATACAAAGCCTCATAAGTTTCCATTTTGATACTCGATTGAAAGATGTTATTATACGCAAATTCAATCAAAGGTAGGTATCGTTCCCACGTACCTTCAAACTCGAGAATGCAACATCTCAACATATCCTCAAAGGATCTGAATGATTCGCTCAGACTGGCCATCTGTTTGTGGATGGAAAGTAGCACTAAAATGTAATTTCGTATCTAGTGCATCTTGCAGTTTCTTCCAAAACCGTAATGTAAACCTCGGATCTCTATCCGAAACAATAGATATAGGCGCACCATGCAATCTCACAATCTGAGAAATGTATAATTCTACCAGCTTATCAAGCGAGTAGCCTGTGCGTATCGGGACAAAATGAGCTGACTTAGTTAATCTATCTACAATAACCCAGATTGCATCTTTCTTGCTTGGTGTCAACGGTAAACTAGATACAAAATCCATAGTAACTTTGTCCAATTTCCACTCAGGTATAATAATCGGCTGAAGCAATCCAGAAGGTACCTGATGCTCGGCTTTTACTTGTTGACAGACTAAACATCTTGCAACAAAGTCAGAAATATCTCGTTTCATACCATGCCACCAATAAAGCTATTTCAAATTATTATACATCTTTGTACTACCTGGATGAATAAATAACCTATTGCTATGAGCTTTATTCAAAATCATCTGAATCAATTTTGAATTCCTCAGAACGCATATTCGGTCTCTGAATCTCAAACAGTCATCAGTACCAACTCTGAATTTTGAATCCGCATCTGTCTCACACTAAGCTCGTTTTACGATAAACTCATTATCAACCTTTTAGGCATCACAAATTTGTTGAATAAATAACGGTCTTGCTTTCAATTCAGCTACTATCAAACCATCATCAAACATGGCCATATGCACATTCATTGCACACAAAGCAGACAATAATTTTCGGCTTAAAGCATCAACAACAATGTTAGCCTTTCCCGGGTGATAATCACTTACAAGCTCATAGTCTTTTAGCAATTCTAACCATCGGCGTTGTCTCAAATTCAAATCTTTTTGAGTCATCAAGTATTTCAGGTTTTTGTGATAAGAATAAACATGAAATTTCTCACCGAACAAATAGTGGTGCCATATCTTTAATGCAAATACAATAGCTGCCAATTTTAAGTTGTGTGTCGGATAGTTTCTTTCATGTGGCTTCAACTGTCTCAAGGCATAAGCTATTACTCTGCCTTCCTGCATCAAAACACAGCCCAAACCATTTAAAGATGTATCACTATAAATAACAAATTCTTTACCCGATTCTGGCTGAACTAGCACTAGAGCTTTGGTCAAAAGGGCTTTCAACTGATCAAAACTTTTCTAGCACTTCTCTGACCACTCGAATTTAACATCTTTTTGCAATAGCTTCATCATCGGAGCTGCAATCATAGAGAAACCTTTCACGAACTGTCTATAATAACCAGCAAGTCCTAAGAAACTTCAAACTTCAGAAATATTCCTCGGAGGTTTCCAATCAAGTATAGCTGAAATTTTGCTTGGATCAACCCGAATACCCGATGTTGATACCACGTCACCTAGAAAACTGACTTCACTTAACCAGAACTCGCATTTACTGAATTTCACATACAACTACTTATCTCGCAAAGTTTGCAACACAAGTCTGAAATGTTTAGCATGTTCAACTTCATCACGAGAGTAGATCAAAATATCATCTATAAACACAACCATAAACCGATCCGGATACGGTCTGAAGATCTGATTCATCAAATCCATGAAAACAGTAGGTGCGTTAGTGAGTCTGAATGACATAACCAGAAACTCATAGTGTCCATGCCTCGTTCTGAAAGTAGTCTTTGGCACATTGGAGTCTTTAACTCGCAACTGATAGTAGCCCGATCTCAAATCTATCTTTGAAAACACTGTAGCCCCTTTCAGTTGGTCAAACAGATCGTCAATCTGTGGCAACGAATACTTATTCTTTATAGTCACCTTATTAAGCTGTCTATAATCGATGCACATTCTCATATTTCCGTCTTTCTTTTTCATAAACAACACAGGTGTACCCCAAGGAGAGAAACTTGGTCGTGCGAAACCTCTATCTATCAAATCTTGCAACTGAGCTTTCAATTATTTTAATTCTGTAAGTGCCATTTTATACCGAGCTATAGATATCGGAGTCATCCCAGGCATTAACTCAATACCAAACTCTACTTCCTGAATAGGTGGCAAACCCAGTAATTCTTCAGGAAACACATTTGGATACTCGCACATAATAGGTACTGATTCAATGTTTCTTTCAGCCACTTTACTGTCAAACACGTAGGCAAAATAAGCTTCACACCCTTTTCTCACATATTTCTGAGCTAGCATCGAAGAAATTACTGTAGGTAAACCATATAAATCACTAGATTCAATCCGAATAACCTCATTATTCTGACTCCGAAGATCAATGGTCTTTCTCTTACAGTTCACGACAGCATCATGTAAAGTCAACCAGTCCATACCTAGAATTATGTCGAACTCATCAAATGGCAGCAACATCACATCAGCTGGAAAACACAGATCTCGAACCATCAAGGGACAATTCTTACACACTTTATCAACCATAACACACCGACCCAAGGGGTTTGACACTCTAATTACAAACTTAGTAGACTCAACAGGTAGAGTCTTGCTGAATACTAATGTCTCACACACATAAGAATGAGTAGAACTAGGATCAATCAATGCAATTACATTAGTATCATAAAGAGTGAATGTACCAGTAATAACATCTGGGGATGAAGCCTCATCTCGCGCGCGAATGGCATAGGCTATGGCAGGTGCACGAGCCTTAAATCTGACTGTTGTATCTTTATTTCTTCTCTGACTACCACTCGCATTACCCGTATTTCTTTGTGGTTTACCTCGAGCCACAGTATTACCCAATCTCGTGTTTTGCACTAGATTCTCTTCAGCTAACCCTGGGCAATCTCGAATGTAGTGATCTATCGATCCACATTTAAAACAGGCCCAATCATGTAATCTGCAACTGCCGAGATGCCATTTACCATAATGTTTACACTTGGGTTGATTTGATCTGACATTACCCACACTAGCTACTGAGGTAGCTCTCGAACTCACTGGTGGTCTGTTTTGGTCTCATCGAGAATAACCCGAGGTGGCTTTTGAACCACTGAAACCATCTCGAAACTTCTATGGTGCCGACTGGATTGACCTACTGAATGATCTCTTATGTGAGTCTCTAGCTTCAAAATCAACTTTCTTTTTCTCTTTCCCGAGTTCTTCAGCTTTACAGGCTCGCTCAACAAGTACCACAAACTCTTTTATCTCAAGTATGCCAACTAACAATTTAATGTGTTCGTTCAGTCCATCTTCAAATCTTTTACACATTATGGCTTTAGTAGAAACAAACTCTCGAGCATACTGGCTGAGTCTCACGAATTTTCGCTCATACTCTGTTACGGTCATCCGACCCTGTTTCAGCTTTAGAAATTCTTTATGCTTCTAATCAATAAATCTCTAGCTAATATACTTCTTACGGAACTCAGTCTGGAAAAATTCCCAGGTCACTCGCTCTCTCGGAACCACTAATACTAGGGTATTCCACTAGTGATATGCTGTGTCTCGAAACAAGGATATGGCACATTTCAAACATTCATCTGGTGTATAGGATAGCTCATCAAACACACGGATAGTACTATCAAGCCAAAACTCAGCTCGCTTAGCATCATCATTTTCCGTAGCTTTAAACTCTTCAGCCCCATGTTTTTTAATTTTATCAACAGGTGGCTTATACAATTTCAACGGGTTACTTACTTGAGGTACAACAGGCATTGAAGATGGATCAATCGGGGGTGGAGGTTGTTGTGCAGCCAGGTTAGTTCAAATATATTGTGTAAACCAATCATTCATCATTTGATAAAAGGCTTGTCTAGCCTCTCCTTCTTGGTTACTAGAAATCGGTCGAGAATCAACCGGCGCTGTCCCTTGCACGGGAGCAGGTGCCATACTCTCGGCATCATCAGTTACAGCTCTGTCGGGATCCATTTACTATATAAAAACACATTTTAAATGTCAGAAGTCATCACACTATCAGAGTATATAATTATGGCATGTATAGCTAGACTCACACGCGCTACGTTAGTCCTAGAACCGATTAAACCTGGCTCTAATACCAATAAAATGTAACACCCTTAGCCCATATCCGTCACTAGATTAGGGTTATGAGGCATTATCGATCATACTATTATTTATACAAATATTCATTATAAATTTCAACTCGAGATTCATATCACATATATGCTTATAATTCAATCCAATATCAAATCTTAAAAATTTCGACATGTACAATGCAAAATAAATAATACATAACCCAATCATATATTTGTATATAAGTGTAACATTTTATCTATATACAAGACATAATAACATTAATAATTTCATTATTGAGTATTAGACTTGTTTATTAAAAGTCCTGCGAGTGCACAAATTTTACATAAATTAAAACAATGCCATTACCAACTTTATTATTCATTTATGCGGCATTTATACATTAGCTTATATAAACTTCGTATATTATGCATATTTACACAAATTAAGAACAAACATTTGGCTACATACAAAGAACCCATTCCATTTTTTAGCTACTCGGCTATCACAATTCATTTGCACATTTTTGTCACCTTACAATGATCAATGAATCAATATAATCATGCATATACGCAAAACAACCATAATATAAACATATATATATATATATATATATAACAAAAAACATATGAGAGCTCATCCACATGCCATGACCGAATACCCAAACACATATATTCATTGTTATTATTAGAATATCTTAAACTTTTAACCACCTATTATCATTCTTGATTTAGCTCACACAGCAACATCATAATAACCCAATATATGCATGCAAACATATTAATTAATCTAATAAGCAATCTTATGCGTTCTCATACGATATACCAAGGCCGAACCAGTAAGTGAAGTACATATTATATTATGTGTATCTTACCTAAAATAAAGACCACATTTAGCATAAAATACATATCATTTTATCAACCAAATTTGTCCATGAAACATATACGATATTTATCAACAATTGAACTTAATGAATATTTAATCTAACAAATAAAACCGAATAGGGACATAGCATCAACCATTTTTCAGCACATGCAATACTTAACACAAATATCACGCACAGATGACTCATAACTATAAACCAAAGTGATAATCAAACTTGACATAGCTGAATTTTTAAAGATAATAGCTTAGCCATTTTCGCATGGCTTTATATACGACCAAATATTCAACATTTCCAAAAACACTTTAGCCTATACCTGCCATAATTTGAATTTAACTTATAAAGGTACCTAAAAAAGTAGATAGTGTGATGAGCTTCGCAGACGATCCTTGAGCTTGTAACTTGATTTCCAAAATATATAAAACAGAAACAAATATACACACAATAAGCTATTATAGCTTAGTAAGCCATAAACAAATAAACAATATAATATTATATCTAACTCATATTAAATTTAACTAAATTATGCTAGTGTGAGTATGCTTAGTCTCAACCTACCGATTTCATTCATGATATTTCATTTTTATACAAAATTCCCACCTTGGCTGAATGCCTATATAACCAACATAAGTAATCCATATTTCATTTACAAAGCCAAGATATTATTTAACAATCAAATACACATATACTCATAAATGCCACTCAAGCATCATAATATATCATCATGTACACATTACCTAAATGGTCGAATACACTTGGTTACATTATAAACATATCACATATCATTTCGAAGACAATCACAGTACATATATATCCTTATCAAATTAAATTCCTATGATATAATTACACATTCCATATTTACTTCATAAGCCATTTGTATCAAACATTAATTACTTACTTATCTTACTTTAAATAGGTAACAAATTAATCTATACCTGGCATATAGCTCGTTTTACACATTCAAACATAACTTATCGTTGCCCGATGAACCATTCAAAATTGGATAGGACACTAGGATAATTACATAAATCGTACAATGCTAACGTCCCAGACGTGGTCTTACATGTAGCCACATATCGATGCCACTATCCTAGATAGGGTCTTACTCTTAAACACATATCGGAATCACATATAGATGCCATGGTCTTAATCACACACATATATCGGAATCCTATGTCATGACATATGTATCCTAACTATTCCTAAGGTTCATACGGGGCTTTTGGACGTCATAACTCGGTCGAAATAAATACATGAACATAGTTACCTTACTTATAGACATTCAACATTTACACATAATAATTGATATATTCTATTTCAGCATATAAAATTTTCATTTAATTAAAGTTTAGTACATCTATTTGCTTATAAACTTACCTCGGACGTTGTAAAACGAGACGGTGCTACTAGTCGACAACTTTCGTTTTTCCTCGATCCAAATCCGATTTCTTTGGTTCTTAATCTAAACATATTCAAATTAAGCTCATTCAAACATATTTTCAATCAATTTAGTCCAAAAACACATAAATGGGAAAATTACCATTTTACCCCTAACATTTATAATTTTTACAATTTAGTCCCTATTACACAAAACACAAAATACAAAAAATTTCAAAGTACCCATGTTAGGCCGAATGGTACCCATACCTATACAAGGCCATATATTTCATTAATTTCACATTTTAGTCCCTCCAATTATTATTTTTGCAATTTAGTCCTAATTACTCGAAATCATCAAAAACTCCAATACAAAATAAGTTAATCTAAAACATATCTTTCGTATTTCATCATCAAACAACAAAAATCACAAGCTATCAACAATGGATCAACTCAAAATATTCATCAAAATAAAAAATTAAAGCTTGGGTCTTGAAGATTACTAAGCAATGATCTCAAAAACGTAGATTTTATCAAAAACCGAGCTAAATTCATACCTTAATTGAGCTTCAAATTGACCGAACCCTAGCTTTTGTTCTTTCTTTTTATTTTTCTAAGTTTTGGCAATTCAGAATAATGAAATAAGAAAATGAATTTGATACCTTATTATTAACTTATTATATGTTTATTAGATAAATTACTTAAATAACCTTAATGAAATAATAATGGAATTTTATAACCTATGTTTATTACCGTCCAAACATCTAGCTAATGGCATAATTACAACATAAATACCCCAACTTAAAAAAAATTAATAATTTGTCCATTATATAAGTTACCACCTAATTTTCATTTTACGCAATTAAGTCCTTTTATCAAGTCAGACACTCAAACAACCAAATTAAATCACGAAAATTTAACATATATAAATTCACACAAAATAAACATAGAAAATAATTTTTAAATATTTTTCTAACTTGGATTCGTGGTCTCGAAACCACTATTCCGATTAGGGTCTAAATCGGGTTGTTACAGTATGGAAATTAGGTCATGGATGTATATTCTGAAAATTTGAAATTTATGGTAGAAAATGAAAGGTTGTTGATAGTAATCAACTTTTACAAAGTGATTTTTGATGAAAACATGATTTAGGGACTAAAATGTAAATTTGTGAAAATTGAAGAAAAATTTTGAATTTTATAGAATATGTGTGCTGTAAATTTTAAGTGAAATTTCAGTTAGGCTTGGAATAGGGCGTAAATTGCATAAATTTCATTTTCCGAGCCTAGGGACGAAATGAGAATTTATGGAAAAGTTAGTGGAAAAATGGTAATTTTTCCTAGGATGTAAATTGAGTTCACTTGAATATGAAATGTGATAAATTGATGTAATATTCACTCGTATAGATCTGGATAGACTAAAATCGGAGCTAGAACGAGGAAAAGAGAAAAATGTCGGATTAGTAGATTTTATGTACACGAACATTTGTCGAGGTAAGTTCGTGTAAATAATTTTTTTATGTTTATATGTTTGAATTAAATGATGCATTGTGAATTGTATAAATATCATATATATATGACATTGAAATTGTATCTAACAAAGCCCGATCAACGATAATGCCCCAAAAATGATAAATGATAAATGATAAAAATGTTACTTAATGTTTGAAATGAATGTGAAATGTGTTTATTTGAATTGTATGAATGTTATTGATGTATAAAATAATCACATGCCCGATAATACTTGAAAAATGTTTAAATCCCGATTGAATAAATGGAAAATCGATGGATATGTGATTTCCCAAAATGAATGAGGTCCTACATTTGTTACTGACGGGATTTAGCTCGAACGAGTAATCCTATTGACCTCATTACAGAAAGGATTTATCCCGAACGGGTAATCCAGATCACATTCCTTAAAGCATATGTCATAAAAAGGATTTAGCCTGGACTAGTAATCTTATTGTATACAGGTGTGACTTGAGAGTGTACTCTCTAAAATAGTACCTTATGGGTACCATTGGATATGAATTGACAGATCCTGACTTGTACACCTTGAGTGTACTACTTGTGTATCCATCAATATTTCAAATAGATTCAACGGGTGATAATCCAGACATGAGAAGATATGAATAATAAAATGAGTTATTACACGTATCCGTTTGAAATACAAGAAAATGATGATACATGACAAGTGATATATGAAAGTATGAGATGATTATATTTGTATATGGAAATTATTTGATGAGAATGTTCATCCTTGATTATAGACTCGTACACCTTGAGTGTACTACTACTCGCGTGACTTTGATATTTCGAATGATATGAGTAAAGTTCTGACATGAAATAATCTGAACTCGAGATGAACTATTATAAAATTATACTTGTAATATAAATAGATGATTTATACATGTTAAATGAATACATGTTGTGGAAAGCACATGTGCATAGAAACTTGATTGTTGTTGAGCCCATATATGTTTTGAAGTTATTATGGAATATATGACTAATAAGGGCTATGAGGATGTGTGTAGGGCTTGAGGTCAAATTTATTGAATATGCCTTACATAGTTACCTCAAAATAGAATGAATGGTAAGTTAAGTACCATGTTATATGAACTTACTAAGCATTTTATGCTTAGTTTTATTTCCCTATTTTAGAGTAAATCAGAAGCTCATTGGATAGGAAGCTTAGCGGAGATCACTGATTATTGTAATCTAGCCGTTGGAATGGCTTGTGATGATTATGTTTTGGTACATGTATATATATATTTAAGTTTATTTTATGGAGATAACATAAGTGTTTATTGATTGATTGAGAAAGGTTAAAATGTGTATGCTTATAAAAGGTAAGATTAAAAGCATGAGTGCATGTAACAATATGTCATATCAGATGTTATAAATTGCTTGGATTCAATGCTTGGATTGGTTGGTGTTCGGATGTAAGTTTGGTGCAGGAATTTGGTATGATTTTGGGTGAGAAATGGAACTAGGAATGACTTTATTTTGTCCACACGGGCATGTGTCTAGACCGTGTGTGACACACAGCCTGGTACATGGGCGTGTGTTAGGCTGTGTGTCCCCTGCATCTTAAATTCGAGGAAACAAAATGCTCAGAATTGAGCACACGGGCAGAGACACGAGTGTGTGTCTTAGCTGTGTGCACAAGTCAGAGAGTTACATGGGGTCGAACATGGCCTATGGCTTGGGCATGTCCCAGGGTCGCACGGGCGTGTCCCTTGGACCACACGGGCATATGAGCCCTACACCTTAAATTGAATTGTATGATTCTGTTGATATGTATGAGATGATACACATAATGAAATAATCATAAGTTGTGAAAAATGGAAAAATTGTCATGTTCCGGTTGAATGTTGAATTTTGATGGGTTAAGAATAATAGTGCATACGTTGCAGATAGAATTTAGCCCGGACGGGTAATTCTAATGTAAGACCTCTTGAGCTTAGGTTATAAATTGGATTTAGCCCGGACGGGTAATCCATATTAAGCTCTCTAGAGCATATGCTATGGATAGGATTTAGCCTAGACTGGTAATCTTAATGTAAAATGTACAGCTCAAGAGTGTGCCTTTCTCTTATGTACCCTAATGGGTGCTTTTGCACTTGTGTATTACTGAAACATCAGTCGAGATTTCAATAGTTCAACGAAAATGACTCTTAAAGTGTGGAAAGGTGTATATGGAAGCTTGTAATGTGATGAGCTCATCTATGTTTACTTGATATTCATATGAGATTATGTGACTAACTTGTTGAATAAGTGTATGTGTTTAAGTAACTTACTCAAAATCAATGGAATGTAAATTTATGTATGCTTGAATTAGTAAATATGACCGGTAAGTTTATTTTTCGTTATTCGAATTTACTAAGCATAAAATGCTTACTCCGTTTAATTTTCCCTAATTTATAGTGCTCAAAGCTCGCGAAGGTTGGAAGTCAGTCAGAGCAATCATCATATTATCCACTATCTCATTTCGGTATAAATAGAAATCTTATTTTGGTATAATGGCATGTATAAGCTTATTTGGCCAATGATGGCTTGTAATTGTTGTTTTGTAATCTAGCCCTTGGAGTGGCTAGTGATGGTCTAAGTTTGGCTATTTTTGAAATAATATTTTGGTAATCATATAAGTGCTTATTATGTGTTAGTTTGTTGGAATTATGTTAACATATGAGTTTATGTTAAGAGTAAGTTTATATCCTCTGTTGCATGAGATAATACCACATGAATGATGGCAAATTGTATGTGAATATGGTGTTGGATTGGTGGATATATACTTGTGAGTTTTGGTGCAGGAAAATGGTAAGTTTTAGGTGACAAATGAGGCTAGGAAATGGCTTTATTTTTTCTACACGAGTAGATACATGGGCGTGCGTCTTGGCCGTGTGTGACACACGGCTTGTCCCATGGGCATGTGGTTCGACCTTGTGTCCCTTGTGTCTTAATAATGAAAAAAATGCTTAGAATTGGGCACACAGGCAGAGACACGGGCATGTGTCTCAGCCGTGTGGTTGACACGGCCTTGAACACAGACGTGTTACACGGTTGTGTGAAAACTACACCTAAATTTCAAAAATAAAATTCGCCACACGGCCTAGCACACGGGCGTGTGACTTGGCCGTCTGACTTCAATTTCTTCATGCCTTAAAAGTTAGAGAGTTATATAGGTTAGAGACACGGGCGTGTGTAGTACACGGCCCGACCACACGGGCGTGTGCCTAGTCCACACGGGCGTGTGAGCCTTGTACCTTGGAAAATTTTTGAACTGTGACAAAAAATTTTATGAGTTTCCGTTTAAGTCCGACTTGATTCTAATGCTCGTATTAGGCATCGAGGGTCCAATTAAGGGGCGTTTTGAATGATCTCAGTAGATGAATAGTAATTTACAGGTGTGACACCCCTAACCTATATCCGTCATCGGAGCAAGGTTTTGGAGTATTACTAGGACATTCAGAACATTTTTCAATTAATTTACGTAAATTAATATTCATTTATCGAGATCATACATATCGTCCCTTGTATGGACCCTCGAGACCCAAAACAAGTGTTGGAATCAAATCGAGACTAAATCGGAAACTTAGAGAATTTTTCGCAAAATTCCAAAATTTTTCCTAGTTGCAGGGCTCACGCACCCATGTGGTCTAGGGACACGCCCGTGTGGTTAGGCTATGTACTACAAACCCGTGTCCCTAACCTGTGTAACTTTTTGAATTTTAAAGCATGAAGAAATTTAAGTCACACGGCCAAGTCACACGCCCGTGTGCTAGGCCGTGTGGCGAATTTTTATTTTCGAAATTTAGGTGCAGTTTTCACAAGGCCGTGTAACACGCCTGTGTCCAAGGTCATGTTAACCACATAGCTGTGACACATGCCCGTGTGCCCAATTCTAAGCATTCTATTTCTCATTTTTAAGATGCAGGGGACACACGGTCAGACCACATGCCCATGGGACAAGCCGTGTGTCACACACGGCCAAGACACATGCTCGTGTGTCTACTCGCATAGACAAAATAGGGCCATTTCCTAGCCGCATTTGTCACCCAAAACTTACCATTTTCCTGCACTAAAACTCACATGCATATATCCACCAATCCAACATCATATTCACAAGAAATTTAACATCAATCATATAGTATTATCTCATGCATCAATAGATATAAACTTACTCATGTCATAAACTTATATGCTAATACAATTTCTTCAAACCAACTTATAGTAAGCAGTTATGTGATTATCAAAACATCACTTTAAAATAGCCAAACTTAAACCATCATTAGCCACTCTAATGGCTAGGTTACAAGACAACCGTTACTGTAACACTCCTAATCCATATCCGACGCCAGAATAGGGTTACGAGGCATTACCAATCAATACACATCATTCTCATGCATTTAAACAATCATAATCAAAGTTCATATAAATCATTCACTATGTCCCTTACATAGGTCTATGAGACCTTAAAACATGCTTAAAAGTGATCCGGGACTAAACTGATAACATTTACAAACTTTAGGAAACTTAGAAAATTTTCTTTAATAACAGGGCCACACACCTGTGTGAATAGGCCATGTGCCTTACATGACCACTAGACACGCCCGTGTCATAGGCCATGTGAAAACAGAGCATACATACTGACTTGCACCACACGACTGGAGACACGCTCGTGTGCCTTGACCGTGGGAAAACTAGAGGGGTTACTGACTTCGGTCACACGGCCAACCACACGCTCATGTGTCTAGCTGGTGCTCAAGACTTAATTAAATTCGTAAGGCTACCCTAGGGGACACATGGCCATGTAACATAGACGTGTGTAACACACGGCTGAGACACACGCCCGTGTCTCTGCCCGTGTGAACAAAAATAGACTATTTGGAAAGCCAATTTTGGCACCCTTATCTCATGCATATCAATCAACCTAAATGGTACCATTTCAAGACATTTATAAGCAACCAAACCAACCAATTCATACACATATTATGCCATCTTTGCACAACATTTCAACTACTCAATTCCATAACCAAATTATACCAAAATTATTAAACTTGTATGACTTCTAAATGTATTTCATCATCACCTATTTTATGCCACAAAAATTACCATTCCTCAAACATTGATAACCACCAATTCAACATGCATTTAGCTATATCCACAATTAAAACAAACATACCAAAACAACCCAATATATATAAGGCATTATAAGAACCACATATATCAATTATCAAGCATGTAACTTAAGCCAACTTAAATGGCTAAAAACATACTAACATTTACATCATTAACAAGCCAAATCACATGGCTAACATCATAGCTTAAAATATATCAAAATGACACTAGCCTATACATGCCATATACCATATATACAAGCTTCAAAAGTACCAATAAATGTTCGATAGTGTGACGATGCTCTTGACGATCCCCGAGTTCCAGCTAGCTTTGACTATCTATAAAACATAGACAAGTAACACATAGTAAGCTTCCTAGCTTAGTAAGTTCGTAGTTAAGCAATTCAATTCATCAAATAAATACAAATCTATAATATACACATTACCAAAAACAACATCTCATTTACACAAACTTTCCTATCATGTCTCAAAACATGATTCATTAATATCTCATTTAACTTACTCATTGTAATGCTCACATATGTTCTGTACGTACCTGTACCACTTCATACTAACCTCTTTCTCAAACAAGTCATTCTTTTACCCATTGGATCATTTAGAATAAAAATCAGATACTTAATGATCACAATCGATAAGCACCTATACCATGGCCTGTAGCCAAATCAAGGTAACTTATCCTGGAGTACCTATACCATGGCCCGTAGCCAAATCAAGGTAACTTCTCACAAAATACCTATACCATGGCCTGTAGCCAAATCAAAGTATTTACTGACACCCAAAGTGCCGATATCATGGCCCAAAGCCAATACATTAACTTAATGACATTTCATTACCATCATATCTGTACTTAAGGTTTAACCGAGAAATTTTGCTTGTCGATTTCGTTGTTGAACACTTCCGTATAGTAGTATTCGCAATTAAATCACTATCCACAATCTCATAAATACATTTTATGCAATATTAAATCATATAACATTCATTTATAATGAAATTAACATCTACGAACTTACCTCAGTTGTAGAAACAACGAAACTAGCCGATTAATCGAGTACTTTGTTCTTGTATTGATCTAAGTTCGAGTTCCTTTTTTCTTGATCTATATGTATTAAAAATTAACTCATTTAATCACCTATTCTTTCAATTTCATCTAAAAATATACATTTGGGCATTTTTGTACTTTAGCCCTAACATTTCACATTTTGACATTTTAGTCCTTATTACACAAAACACCAAATACACAAAATTCATCAAAACCATGCCTTAGCCAAATCTTCCTAAGGTCCCTAGCAGCCCATGTATTTCATTTATTTCACATTTTAACCTCTCAATTTCTCATTTTCACAAATTAGTCCATAATTAGCACATTCATCAAAAAATCCAAACACAAAACATGTTAATCCAACACATATCTTTCATTTTTCATCAACTATCATCACAAAGCTCACAAAAACATCAATGGCACAATTCAAAATCATCATCAAATTCTGAAATTGAGATATGGGCTTGATAGATTTCTAAGCAACAATCTCAAAAGCATAAAAATCATTAAAAATCGAGCAAATTACATACCTCAATTAGCCAATGTGAGTGTCGAATGCTTCTAAACACATAAAACCTATTTTCTTTCTTGTATTTTTGGCAAACAAGATGAATAATGCACTAACCTCATGTTTTGTTATAATTAAATAAACATTAATAAGCCATTTACTAATTTAACCTTACTATTTTCATTTAAAAACCACTAAGTAATGTCCAACCTTGTCCATGCATAATTCCAACGGTCCATTTACATCTTAAAGACCTCACATTTAATAAAACACATCAATTCGGTACTTAATCAAATAGAAGACCACTTTTGCATTTTCTGTGATTTAGCCCTTTTATCAAAATTAAACACACAAACGACCTAATTTTCATACGAAACTTTCACATATTAATTCACATACTGTAAACACAAAAAATAATAATAAAATATTTTTTTAACTTGGATTCGTGATCCCGAAACCACTGTTCCGACTAGGATCTAAACCGGGCTATTACAGTTACAAGCCATCATTGGCCAACTAAGCTTATACATGCCATTATACCAAAATGAGATAGTGATAGTGTGATGACTGCTTCGACTGACTTCCAACCTTCGCGAGCTTTGAGCACTATAAAATAGGGAAAAATAAACAGAGTAAGTATTTTATGCTTAGTAAGTCCGTATAATGAGAAATAAACTAACTGATCTTATTTATTATCACAAGCACACTTAAATACATATTCCATCAATTTTGGGTAAGTTATCTAAACACATACACTTATTCAAACAAGTTAGTCACATAATCTCATATGAATATCAAGTAAACATAGATGAGCTCATCACATTACAAGCTTCCATTAATTTCACCTTTCCCCTCTTCAAGAGTCTTTTCCATCAAACTATTGAAATCTCGATGGATGTTCAAGTAATATACACATGTGCAAAAGTACCCATTGGGTACATAATGAAAATGCACACCCTTGAGTCTTACATTTTACCGTAGGATTACCAGTTCAGGCTAAATCCTATCCGTAACATATGCTCTAAAGAGCTTAATTTAGATTACCTATCCGGGATAAATCCAATTTATAACATAACTCAATGGGGCTTATATTAGAATTACCCATCCGGGCTAAATTCTATTTGCATTATATGCACTATTATTTTTCAACCCATCAAAATTCAACATTCGACCGAAACACAATAATTTGTCCATATTACACAACTTAAAACTATTTCATTATGTATATATATATCATCTCACACATAACAACACAATCACACAAATCAATTCAAGTATGTTAACATACATTTTGAAGTTACACGAACTTACCTTGAAAATGGTTTGTTTTTTAATTTCAACTAATCCGAAACCTTTTGTTTTCCTCGATCTAGTTTCGTGGTTGGTCTTTCCGGATCTATATGGATAAATTTAACTATTACTCTATCACATTTCATATACATTTGCATTCTATTGCATCTTAGGCAAAATTACCATTTTGCCCTTATCCTTTCCAAAAATTCTAATTTCGTCCATAGGCTCAAAAAATGAAATTCATGAAATTTAACCCTCTTTCCAAGCCTATCCAAGATTTATAAACAACATTTACAGCACACATTTTTCATAAATTTTAGAATTTTCCATGGTTTTTTACCATTTTTCATTTTAGTCCCTAAATCATGTTTTCATAAAAAATTGCTTGGTAAAAGTTGTTTATCTATGAATAACTTTTCATTTTCTACCATAAATTTCTAATTTTCTACATATTCATCCATGACCCAAATCCCATACCTTGATAACTTTTCAAATTAATCACCTAAATAGAGGATTAGACTATCCTAGTTTAAAAAATATAAAAATTGTTAAAAACGGAACTTGATTTCATACCTTTTCAAGCTTGGTAAGTTGTCTTCCTCTCTCCTAGAGTTTCCATAGAAATTTTGGGGAAGATGATATGAAATTAGATGAATATTTAGTTTTATTTAATTTTTATCTTTTAATTTTAGTGATTTCCAATTTAGTCCCTTGCCTTTTCTAATTTTTCCATGGATAAGTCATTAAAATATCTACTAACTACCCTTCAACAGTCTAATTATCATATAAAGACCTTAAGTTTTGAATTCCATAGCTATTTGATACCTATAGCTACTAGAATCCAACTGTTGCATTTTATGCAATTTAGTCCTTTACCTAATTAACGACACAATCGATAAAATTTTCGTATCATAATTTTCATGTGACCTTCTTATCATGATGCAAACCATAAAATAAAATAATTTTTATTTTTAACTCAGATTTGTGGTCTCGAAACCATTATTTTGACCTCACCGAAATTGGGTCGTTACAATAGAAATTATCTGAAAATGTTTTGAATGTTCCGGTAATACTCTGAAACCCTATTTTGACGACGAATACAGGTTAAAGGTGTTACATTTAGTGGTATCTGAGCTATAATTTGGACGTAAAGGAAAACTGAGTCCACGGTTCATCGGGCCATATGAGATTATTAAAAAAATCAGGCCTATTGCATATCGGTTAGCGTTACCTCCGGAGCTTGATAAAATTCATATTGTGTTTCATGTGTCCATGCTACGATGATATCGATCAGATTCTTCACACATTATTAATCCAATAGAAGTTGAGATTCAACCTGATATGACTTACAATGAAGAACCGATTAAAATACTGGCATATAAAATGAAAGAGCTAAGAAATAAAAAGATGGCTTTGGTAAAAGTCCTCTGGAAACGAAATGGATTAGAGGAAGCTACTTGGGAGCCTAAGGATACCATGAGGAAGCAATACCCTAACCTCTTTTCTGGTATGAATTTTTGAGGATGAAAATTTCTGGTACACATGCCCATGGTTGTTAAAGGAGACGAAGACCTCGGGTTAGTACGTTTAGAACTTCGTTCCTTTCCCAAATACTCCCTTGATGTAGCAAAACAATCATGATAATTCTTGGTTTTCTTTGAAGCAAATGATTGCGTCTTGATCATAAATCTCTTGCTCGTAACCCGAGCTTTCCTGCATTTTAAAAATGAGAAATAGAATGCTCAGAATTGGGCACACGGGCAGAGACATGGGCGTGTGTCTCAGCCATGTGGTTGACACGGCCTTGAACATAGGTGTGTTACACTACCGTGTGAAAACTGCACCTAAATTTTGAAAATAAAATTCACTACACGACTTAGCACACCGGCATGTGACTTGGCCGTGTGACTTCAATTTTTTCATGCCTTAAAAGTCAGAGAGATACATGTGTTAGGGACATAGGCATGTGTAGTACACGGCCTGACCACACGGGCGTGTCCCTAGTCCATACTGGCGCGTGAGCCCTACACCTTGGAAAATTTTTGAAATGTCACGAAAAATTTTGAGTTTTTGTTTAAGTCTCGACTTGATTCTAATGCTTGTATTGGGCCTCGAAGGTCCAATAAAGGGACATTTTAAATGATCTTGGTAGATGAATAGTAATTTTTAGGAATTATCTGAAAATGTTCTGAATGTTTCGGTAATACTTCGAAACACTGTTCCGACGACGGATACGGGTTAAGGGTGTTACAATATCAGCCATCAATGGGCAGTCTCTAATCTAATAATCCAATGATCCACAAGAATAATAGGCTCCCGGTTATTTCCAACATTTACCCTGGTGATATTTCCCATATTGTTCACATACAGGATCCCTTATCATCCTAGAGCCACCTGTGCTTGCTGTTGAGATGGCTTGTCGTGCATATCCCTCTTCGAAAACTCGAGGGCTAAAAATCTTTCCTTGTTGGAAAGAAGCTTTTATATTTTGGTTTCTTGAAATTTGTCGAGGGTGGAGGACTAGAGAACCCTCGCTTCATTCTTTCCCTATTTTTCCCTCTATTTGTTTCTTGAATAATCGTTTCCATCTTTTGAACATTAGTTGTCATGGAACTTCTAAAGTTGCCACCAGAGCACAAATTTCATCCCTTAAACCCCATACGAATTATTGCACAAAATTTTTCGATTCTGAACATGTCCCTCACATAATGACTTAGTTTGATGAATTCTCGTTCATATTCCATTACTGACATTTGTCCCTGCTTGAGATATAGAAACTCTTTCTTTATTTGTTTGACAACTATTGGGTTTGGTACCCTAAGTGTAGTATTTTCGTCAATATACACTTGTAATTTTTTGATCAAATTGGTTAATAAAACTATTCTTGAGTTACATTAATACTTTGTAATTGTCCTCACATGGTTTTTGCACACAAAGCAAAATGGAAGCAAATATTGTTCATTGGTTATCTAATGTTTAACTAATACTAAGTGGTATTACGTGGTTGGATCATACTACGGAAAGACAACTTGTATTAGTAGATGAGCCTAAACATCTCCTTAATCTAATAGGAAATGAGCAAACTGATTGAAAGACTAATATGTCATCTATCAAGTCCAACTGGGGATATGTTTTATTTTGGGCATCAGAGCAGATGACTCCTAGAAGATAGAAACATAGAAGTGACTAACTAGATTGTCAGTACATCAGACAAGACCCAAGTAGAATAGATCCTAAATTATTTTATGGATTTATTCACTTGTGACGTTCATAGTGTGACATACCTAAATTCTGAGTGGATGGCAAACTATGTATGCATGACTTGTACACTTTAATGTAAGTAAAAGCCTGAGTTTAAATAGATAAAGAACCGAAAGTTGGTGCATTTGGTGTATGACTTCTGTAGTATGTAGTGTCATTCACAACAATGGAATTCATATCCCAAAACATGAGTAAATGATATCCTTTCATTGGTATTACATGGTAGATGAAAAGTAAACATAGCTACGAGTCATCCGTTTTTGTGATGGATGGCTTGATCACTAATTGATAGTGATTGACTTTTCATGAAGGAAGATATAATAGTTACCATGAGATAAATAGGATCATATTGGGAGAACGAATATTATCCCAAAGAGATCAAAGATATCCTATGAGGGTAACACACTTATGAAAAGGTTATTGGACGAGCATTAAGTAGTTGCTTTCGTAATGGTATGTCGTTGAGGAGAGCTAAGTCACAATACTGTAGTGGAATGAATTCGTGACTAAATGAGTTTATAATTAATAGGTGAAAAGAAAAATTAATTATAAACCATTTGAGCCTCAACTACATATGTCTAATCAGTCCCTCCGCTAGCTTGTTGAAACAAAAAATGAATTGTGTGTTTAAATAAAAATGAATGGAATGGATAGAAAAAGAAAAATGAGAAACATTCAGGATGATTATGATTTTCTTTGAAATGGAGAAATGAAGTTATTTTAAAATGAATGTAGGTTTCCAAAAATAGAAATTTGTAATTTATATAGGATTACTTAAAAAATGATAGAAGAATGAGTTTATGTTTTGGATTGTTTTGAAGTCCGAAAATGAAAATAAATCATTTGGGCATAGTGAACATGTTGAGTTGTGACATATTGAACGAATTTTCTCAAAAATTTACTGGAGATAAAATCTTCAAAGTTTTTTTAGGGGTAAAATAGTCAAAATTTTATTGGATTAAAATTGTGATGAGAAAATTATTTAATATGTAAATATTAGAATTTATTTTGGGAAATAGAACAACTGAATTGAGTTGGATCACATTACAGAGTATTGGGTCAAAAAGGCTGAGGAAGTACTCGTAATTGGACCCAATGTGAAAGAGGCCTAAAACCTCTCATATAACATGAAGGGGTGGCAACCTTAGTATAAATACATGGGTGAGTCAGTCACCTCTCTCTTACTCTAAGTAGAATATTATTTTTCTATTTAAAATAAACCTCTACAACTCTACTTATACATTATCTTCCTATAAATAAATTGCACCGATAGAGCTATTAACATAACTTTTGAGAGATTGTTATTCTACCGAAAAATAGAGAGAATTTATTCTCAACTTTTAAGTATATATTTTTTCTAGAACAACAATTTTACTGGTTTTTTTTCAAAGAAGAGAGAATTTCCATTATCACCCCTAAAAGAGTTCGAGCCTACACTTGAAGCAGTTCATGGTACGAGACCAGATTTGCTTATTAGAAAACACAGGTGCGTATTCAGTTAAGGTTTATTGCTACAAATATCACAAATCAAGTTAGTTTTCAAAATTTTAATTTTTTGCTGTACAAGAAAATCATTTTCAAATCGGGTTTTTCCAACAATTAGTATCAAAGTCAGGTTGTGCTATGTAACCGACACCGGATCTCTCTTTTCATCTTGTTTGATTAATAGCTGATAAGACACGACATTCTTGTAATAACATGTTTAGGGGAATGCATGTGAATGAATGCAATAAGATGAACCTACACATCTATTATTTCAGCCAACGTCTCATCATCCCTTTCAAGATCAAGCAAGTGTTCTAGTTTGTTGTTCAAACTTTTTGAAACCTCAGCTCGCTTTACTTTGATACCCATTTCCCATACCTTCTACCCAGATGTAAGAGCTTTTAACTTATCCAAAACTATACCTGAGTTAGATTCCCATAAACGTATTACTTCCTCCTCACAAGATTCCTCCAAAATCCACCATAATTCAATCTTGAAATTCCTCCGATTCCTACTTTGGTCACTCTGAACAGTTTGGATTAGAAGGGGACAATGATCAGAGAAAGAATAAAGTAAATGTCTAATTGAAAAATCAAAAAATATGTTCACCTAATCAGCATTGACCACCTCCTATCCAACCATTCATGAATATTCGCTTAAGGTAGGTTCCCTCTTGCCCAAGTGAATTGAGATCTTGAATTACCCGCATCTACTAATTGTCAATCTTCTAGCATCCTTCAAAAACTCTCCATTCATCTTTCTTCTCACGGTACACCACCAATCTTCTCGAAAGAATAAACTATTTCATTAAAGTCACTGCATACCAGCCATGGCAATTTTTGATTCCTTCCTAATCAAGAAAGTAACTCCTAACCCTCCTCCCTGTATCGAGCCTCCGGAGCACCATAAAAGCCAATTAATCTCTATCTCCTATCGAAATCATCCATCAATATTTTCACATCAATGTGATTCTTCGACTAACTTCGTAAATAAACCAAATCATTTCCATTCCAAGCTAAATTGAGACCACCTCTCGTATCATCAGCTTGAACGTCAATCCCATTATTAATGCCACATTTCTTTTGAACCTTCTCCATACGAACACCATTCAGCTTCGTCTCCATTAAGAAGATAATTTGGAGATTAAATATCTTCAGTGAATGCCGAAGTGTTCGAATAGCTTGTGTACTCCCCAATCCGTAGAAATTCCAACATATTATTTTCATGGCTCTTAGTTGGCCTGCCTTCTGGTAGTCATTGATAATTGATGAGAACAAGCATTAAATTGCTTACCCATAACCCTTAACAAATCTTCAAACCCCAAAACGCTAGAGTCCAAAAACACAGCTCTGGACCTTTTCTTACCATCCACATTCTCAATCGGACTATCCTCCAAATCATGTTCCATATTAGCTCAGCCCAATCCACTAGAAGATCCAACAAAATCCAACACCCGCCGATTAGGATACCCCTCAAAATTAAATCCCAATATTGGGTTGATATTCATCCATGAATCACTCCTCAATTCATCCCTTGAATTTCTCCCCAAACCTTGCTGTGTCAGATTTATTTCTCAAAATTCCTCATCTTCTTGACCACGAAAATAGACACTATTTGCTATGATAGCTCTCATTGACTGCGCCTTTAGGTTCAAATTCCATCCAAGCTTTATGACATCTCCCCCTTGTTTAATCTGACAAGACAAAATTTATCCTTATGCCCCAAACAACCACATAAAAAACAAAATAATGTCAATCTTTTATATCGAGAATTGACATAAATGGTTTTCGAAGTCGATATCATGATTTTCTTTCATCCCTCCAAAGGTCTTTTGACATCCAATTCAACTTTAATCCTTAGATAGCTTTTGACCCCTCGACCTAGTGGTTTCATGTCATATTCCAGGAAGCACCCGATGAAATTCTTTAGTTGTTTTGCCACATTTTTCAAAAGAAACTAGGAGCCAGATCGTAAACTTGAACCCAGAAAGATGAGAACACCAAAGGGACTTGCATTGAATTTTCATTATCTTTTAACTGATGAATAATCAATAAATGATTATTAAAAGTTCAAGGAGCCCCTTCAACCACCCGTTTAATATCCATCTCATGGAAAAACTTGAACAGAAATCTTCTCTCACCCAACTCCGAGATTTGTACACCCTTAAAGGATGCCATAGATTTGTCAGTGTTCTTCGTAGCTGGGAAATGAACTACACTAGCCATTAAGAAACATCTAACCAAACAGTACTCATATACCAAATTTTGCACCTCCGGATCAATTGGCAAACGCAACCCCTCATCTTCTTCATCTTCAAGATTCAATCCCGCCATTTCCTTCTTCATTATTAAGACTTCCCAGCGCCAAAATCAAATTTTCATAATGACAACAAACCCACAAACTTACGAGCCCCAACCCAGAAAAAAAAAAACGAATAACTCTGAAAACAAGACACGCAGATTAAAGAAAACAAAAGGAAAAAAGCGTGCTATGAAAGCAGACTGAAACGGGCTACCAAGAGCTGACTTTTATCTTTTGTTTTATTACTTTTTAAATTATATTGATTTTGATATAATGTAATTGATGGTGGTGATTAATTTTCCATTGCAGTTAAAATTTATAATGATTGGAATGGAATAGTCACATAAAATTTCAATTATATATTTCTTTATTATCTAATGCTTGATGGTTAGTTTTGTTGAAGAAAATATGCTTAGTTTGAGTTTTGGAAATTTTAAAAAATTTTGAAAAGCAAAAGAAATAACGTTTTTATCATAAAATATCGTGAATGTTTCTTATTTACAAACTCCAACATTATCAGTTTAATGTAGAATATAGTTGATTAATTTACGAAAGGTGTGGAAACAATTAAACCTATGAATTGGTTTGATAGGTTGGCAATATTATAATTCAAATCATTATCTAATCACTGTGTGAGAAGTCTCGGCCATTTAACCTGTTTAAAACTAATTATTACCATATATATACACGTTAATATGCTACTTTATATATATAATAAATTTTTTTATTTTTTGTGATGCATGAATTGATATTATATTTATAAATTTAAATATATTTAATAATTTTGAATTTTTTAAAATGAAATTTTAAAAATTTCTTTTCTTTTTTCAAATTTTCACTTCAATAAAGTTTTAAATAATTTTTTATTTAATTAAAGTATAATAAAAATATATTTAATTTGTATACATATTTAATTAACAAATTGTAATGTGTTTTAACATATTTTACCTATTTTAAAACATTTATGTAAATTTTTTATAAAATTTGAAAAATTAAACAATTTATTTTAAAACATGCATGTAAAACCGTTTTAAAATTTTTATTTTTTTAAAGATATTATTTTTAAAACAATTTAGCAAATTTCATTAAAACATAATATTATAAATTAAGAATGGAAATTACTTGTTTAATATTGTTTATATTGAAAACTTTATTATTATTAATGGCAAGAAAATTGTGTTTAAAACTTAATTTAAAAATGATACCCATTTTAAATATAATTAAAAAAAAGAAGTATTTTGAAACTCAAAGCTTTCATTTTTTTTGCTTTCATACCTTCTTTTATAATATATATTATATATGATCATATTTTTTTGAAAAGATTTTATAATTATATTTGATTCATAGTTAAGAAATATTAAATCGATAATGATATATTGTATTAGTTGCAATTTTAGCCCTTTATACTTCGTGATTATCATATGATGTTTAATACTTGTGTTGAAGCCTCAAACAACCACAAACTATTGGTCATATTTTTAGTTATGTGTATAAAATTATATCTGATTGACATATTATAAAACGCATAGTTATAAGTTAATAATTATAGGATAATAAATTTTTATCTTGTAATAATATTTTTTTTTGAAAAGATCCTGTAACTATATTAAAATTACAGGTTAAGAAATATAAAATCGTATTATAAAATAAAAAGAAATATAAAATGAACAAGATAGAAGAATAGAAAAATGAAAGGATGATTCAACTTCCACTTAGATACCAAAAACCTTATACATACCATCTATTTATAGGGCCTCAATCACCATAGGTTTCAAACATATAATAAAGATAATTAAAGTACTCTATAAATTTTTAGGGGTTACAAAAGTTACAAGAAAATGAATTCTTGGGGGTTATGGGAGTTAGATGGACATCCATTTTACAACACGCCCCTTTGGATGTCCATCAATGAAAGCGTGTTTCATTAAAACCTTATTAGGAAATACTCTGTGGGATAAAACTTAATAAAGGAAAAAGAATACATAATCTATTATTACAAGTTGCCTTGTTAAAAACCTTTACCAGGAAAACACAATCGGACAAAACTTTGTTTCAAAGAAAAGAGTACAACGTGTTTTTGACTCATCTAATAGCAACATCTAATTACATCTTTCAGTTGATGTATTCCAGTCTTGTGTAGTCTGGATATGTTGGGTCAATAAACTTAACCAACCACACTCTCGACTTGTCTCATGCATTGTAATTATTTCTGCACGATTTGAAGATGCAACAGTTAATGTCTATTTTGTTGAACGTCATGATATGATAGTACTTCCACATGTAAATAAATATCCCGTTTGTGATCAACCTTTATGTGGATCCGATAAATATCTAGCATTAGAATAGCTGACTAGTAGAGATTTTGAATCATTTGAATAAAATAACCCTATATCAATGGTCCCACTAAGATATCTATATATATGGTTAATTAAATTCCAATGTCTACGTGTTGGAGAAGAACTAAATCTTGTTAACAAGTTTATAGCGAACGCTATATCAAGTCTTGTGTTGTTTGCAAGATGCATCAATGCCCCTATGGAACTTAAATATGGTACTTTAGGACCAAAAACTTATTCATCATTCTCGCAAGGACAAAATTGATCTTTATTCACATCTAACATTCATATAACCATCGAAGTACTTAATGGATGTACTTTATCCATGTAAAATTTCTTGAAGATCTTTTCCATATAAGTTGACTGATGGACATGAATTCCATCTTTTAAATTCTCGATCTGCAGACTAAGATAAAACTGTGTTCCTAAGATCTTTAATCTCAAATATTTTCTTTAAACAATTTATTTCATTTTAAAGCTTTTCGGGGAGTCCCGATAATATTTAGATCATCAATATAAAAAAAATTATCACAAATCAAATCCAAACTTTTTTATAAAGACACATGGACAAATTGGATCATTTCTATAACCTTCTTTTAACAAATATTCATTAAGACGATTGTACCACATACATCCAGATTGCTTTAATCCATATAAGCTTTTCTTTAACCTGATCGAGCAATTTTCCCACAAAACTCTATATCCTTCTATGATTTTAAATCTTTCAAGGATTTTCTATAAATTTCACTATCAAATGTACCATACAAATAGGCTGTAACAATATCCATTAGTCGCATGCCAAGTTTTTCACGTACTACCAGACTAATAAGATATCTAAACGTGATTACATCCACCACTAGAGAATATGTCTCTTTGTAATCAATGTTGAGCCTTTGCAAAAATCCTTGTGCTACAAGTCGTGTTTTATATTTTACGATTTCATTTTTCTCATTTCATTTTCACAAAAATACCCATTTATATTCTACAGGCTTTACATCATTATGTGTTTGGACTACAAGTCCAAAAACATCACATTTAAAAAGTGAATTCAATTCTTCTTGAATTACATTCTACCAATTTGGTCAATCTTTTCTATTTCTAAATTCCTCAATAGATTTATGTTCATGACCTTTATTTTTTTGCTATTTTAGTATCAACATTATAAACAAAATTGTTGTTGATAACTATATATTTCCAGTCCACATCTTTTTCCTGAAGCAACATAACTTATCGAGCTCTCTTCGTTATCACCATTTTCAGGTTCCTGAACCTCTTCTAGGGTTTTCTAATTAGTTATATATCTGGCCTCTTCTTGGTCACTTGCCTCCACAATATGATCATATTGAATATTTAATCATATTGAATATTTTCTCTTTTCCTTTTACGAGGATTTTTATCTTGTAGCACAAGAATTTTTATCTTTTACACTAATAATTTGCTCTATTAAGATGCATTTTCAGCTAGTATGTGAGATTTTGTAATTCTCTTTAGGTCAATAAATGAATCTAGCAGTTGATTGGTGATATTCTGCAAATATATTATCCTTTGAACTTTTTGTTCATATTGACTTGTACAAGGATATAATTGAGATAATGATAACCTATTCCATGTAATTTCTTTTACCAATTGTATTTTCTCTCCCCTAATATTGAGAATGTTGTTTCTTCAAAGTGACAACTAAGAAATTGTGTAGTAAATATATCTTCAGTTAATGGTTCAACATACTTAATTATAGAAGAAAATTCATAACCAACATATATTCTCATCCTCCTTTGAAGACCTATC
Organism: Gossypium longicalyx; assembly: GCA_025698465.1. Taxonomy (NCBI): domain Eukaryota; kingdom Viridiplantae; phylum Streptophyta; class Magnoliopsida; order Malvales; family Malvaceae; genus Gossypium; species Gossypium longicalyx. The sequence continues at coordinate 39,586,279 of CM046998.1, read as the reverse complement.
TTTGTGTATTGTGGTGGAGTAATTAGAACATATACCGCTCATTCAAAAATTCTAAGATGATAAATATTTGGCTCCTTACCAAAATCTAATTGTAATAGGGAGTATTTATTATAACTAGTTGGAGGTGTTTGATAAATGACTCAATTAAGCCGTCTTGTGTGTGACCATAAGCTAGAGGATGTTCAACTTTTATCCCAATTGACATACGATAATAATTGAAAGTTTAGGACATAAAATCACCAACATTAGAAAAATGAATTATTTTCATTGGATAATCTAAAATTCCTCATTTAAATAAGCAATCTCACAAATGACAAGTTGCGAGTTGATAAAATATATGTAACAGCCTGTAACAACCCTAACCCACATCCGTCGTCGGAATAGGGTTACAAGACATTACCGGACAAAACACAGTTCCACATAGTCATTTATCATTTTTTTTATACACAAGGTTATATCAACTTCTATACAACATAACTTCTAAATCCAATAGCAATCATCCACTAAATCATATTAGTTAAATTTGCACATATGGTACACATAACCAGATAAAATTTATCATGCTTTATTATTTATAATACATATACAAACTATGCTTCAAATTTCAACCATATTAATATCATCTATATAGCCACATATTCGAATTAATTAATGTGCAACAAAGCCATGTTACATGTACTTAATTCATATAAATGTTCAAAACACATAACTCTAATATTAATGGCACTTGTATACTTAAAACATATTCCATCATATATCATTTTCATAACTTCAGCACAAGCACATAACAAAACCATTCGAACCATATTACATTAATTATTATGCAATCACATATGCGACTTTAATAACATCATTTCATGGCCGAACATACTATTGAAGCATATATATATAGTGCGCATTTTACCCTAAAAAAAACAAAAGTCACATTTAATATTTGAACACAAATAACATTCCAATGTACACCTAATTCACGTATATATTAATAGACTTAAACTTCATCTTTCATTCTATTAACTAATCATTGATTCGATCACACCATTATCAAGATCATATGCTTATCAATATGAACCAAATATCATAATCGAATTTATAATCACATATTAATATTAACATCAACTTGACACTTTTAACTATCTATTAAAACTAACCAAAACATACCTAAATCATAATCATCATTTACCATTTGGATTTGTACCAAAACAATCAACCAAAATAATTATATAACATATTCATTACTTACCATTTAGCAACCGAACATATAAAGCCAATATAGAATCAAATACATATCCATCATTTTACCTCATTACTAAGCTAAATTATACCATCATCTACCACCCAAATTATACCACATCTCATATTTCCAAAATGAGTTAACTTTTAAGCCGATTATACATCATACTTACCTTTTCTCATTACCGAATCATATAACCAAACATCACAAACATATATACCAAGAAACATACTTACCGAAATATACTTACCCCATGTCAATTTACTAAATCATCAACTAACTTAATAATCAAGACAAACCATATAGCCAAAAACCACACATATATACACCATGAAATATACTTTAATATCAAGCCTATGCCATAACCGAATGCATATAAGTATTAATATCAAGATTAAGCCATTTTCGCATGGCTAAATATATACACATTCAAAATAAATTAACACCAAAGCTAGCCTATACATGCCATAAGTTCATAGTTTTAAACTTTTGTAATACCAAAATAATGATCGATAGTGTGACAGACTTCCTTGACGATCCCCAAGCTCGTAACCAACTTCCAAAATCTATAAAACAATGAACGAACACATACAGTAAGCTTAAATAGCTTAGTAAGTCATAAGCTAATAAAACATTTCAATAATGTACATAATTCAAACAAACAAAACCAAACCAAACAAAATTTAACCTTGTATACACAAATTATGCTTACCAACTCAATCATTAACTTACAAACATAAATCACATAATGTCAATGGCCGAATGTACATATGTTCATAACATAAATAATTCTCACTTATATTGCATATTTTATATATAAATCATAAGCACACACTTACCTTGATTTTTCAATCATTTTAACTTAGCACATACCTAACCTTTTTAGCTTGATTTCACATTTGATCTTTACTTAATATTGCCCGTGGAACCATTCGAAATTAATAAGGATACTCGGGTAGTCGAAAAGCCCGTACAACACCAATGTCCCAGACGTGGTCTTACATGTAATCACATATCGATGCCACTGTCCCAGACAGGGTCTTACAACGTCCCAGACGTGGTCTTACACGAATCACATATCGGAATCCTATGTCATGACATATGTATCCTAACTATTCCTAAGGTTCGTACGGGACTTTTGGATGTCGTAACTCGATCAATTCAGGCTCGTAAATACCTCTCCCATACTGATACAAATTCGGCTTAAACATACATATACAGGTGATAATTCAATTCGGCACAAATAAGATATATGTACAATCAAATTTAATGATATTTATTTACTTATGTACTTACCTCGTACGAAGGCGAACAGACTGGGTCAACTATTTAACAACTTTAGATTTCCCCTGATCCAAATCTGATTTTCTCTTTTCTTGATCTAAATTAATATAAATTAAACTTATTTAATCAAATATTCAATCAAATTCATTCAAAAACACATAAATGGGAAAATTACACATTTGCCCCTAACATTTCACATTTTCACAACTTAGTCCCTATTTCACAAAACACAAAATATTCAAAATTTGACTACACTCATGTTAGGTCGAATTTACCCCTAGTTCATACAAGCCCATATGTTTCATTTATTTCATATTTTGACCCCTCAATTTACAAAAAAAATTACAATTTAATCCTAAATAGACATTTTTATCAAAAATTACTTAATTAAACTTGACAATCTAACAACATATATTTATTTTTCATCATCAAACACAAAAATCATCAAGCTATCAACAATGACAATTCATGAATACATCATCAAATTCAAAAATTCAAGCATGGGCTAGCTAGTACTCAAAGCAACGATCTCAAAAACGTAAAAATTATCAAAAACCGAGCAACAAATGTACCTCAATCAAGAAAAATGAGTGCCGAACCTAGCTTTTGTTTTTCTTTATTTTTCTTTTGAAGATTCGTCTTTTCAAAAGATGAATGCATGGCCATTTTGTATTTTGTTTTATTATATTACATTATAATATATCAATTACTATTTTAACCTTATAAGTTTAATTAGTAAAACATATAATTCAAGCCCAAAACCGGCCATGTTATTAATTAATGGCCAATTTTCCACTTAAGGACCCCATAATTAATTCCTCAAAGCAAATAGGCACTTTAACATATAGAAAGCTACATTTACATTTTATGCGATTGGGCCCTTTTTTTTTAAAATCGAGCACACAAACGATAAAATTTTCACACAAAATTTTCACACATATAATATATCATGCTGTAAAAATAGAAAATAATATTAAAATATTTTTCTGACTCAGATTTGTGGTCCCAAAATCACTATTCCGATTAGGGTCTAAACCAGGCTGTTACACAGCCCGTTTTTAGTGGTGTCAGAAACAATGATTTCAAAACTATGATTCTGACGAGTGAGTTAGTATTTTATTAATTATTTAATATTTATGAGTATTTATTAGAGTCATATTTAAATTTGGTTAATAAAATTTAATGTTTAGCTAGTTAACTAAGTAAAAAGGACTAAATTGTAAAAGATGGAAAAGTTGTTTCTATTAATTAAAAGGGTCAAGTGATTATAGAATCTTAAATTAATGGACTTATATGGTAATTATACCATACATATTGATAGTGGACAACTATGAGCATGTTTTTGTTAATTATGAAGTTAATAACATAAGGCTAAAATGGTAAATAGATAAGGGTAAAATGGTAAATAGATAATAAAATGTAAATTAAGTAAAATCAAGTTGTCATCTTCCTCATTTTTTTCCTTGTTGAACCAGAAAACCATTTAAAGGAGATGGAAGCTTTTGGATTTGGTTAAATTAACATGCATGGTATGATATTTTGCCCTGTTTTTAGTAATTTTTATATTTTTGAGTTTGAATTTGCTTAATCTAGCTAACTTGGGGTCAATTTGTAAAAATTTTAAATGTTATAGATTATGAAATTGGTGAGTTTGATATATTTTTGAAGTTTTATGGTAGATTGTTAAGATTGGTTTTTAAATTGACTTATTTTGTTAATTGATTTTTGTTAATTTTCAAGTATATGGACTTTATTTATGGAAATGGTAAAATTCAAGAAAAATATGGTGAAATAATGAAAAATATGGGCTGTATTGGACCCTAGGAAAAATCAGCTAGCATGGTATTTTAGTGATTGTGGTTAAATTGTGAGTTTCGGGTTTAGGGACTAAATTGTATAAAACTTAAAATATTGGGGTAATTTTGTTAAAATAATGTGTAAGGGCTTAATTGTGTAAAATTGTTTACTTAAGTGCCGAAGTGGTATTATTTTAATAAAATTATTATTTAGACCAAGAAATGCCACAATCAGATGTTAATCGCGGAAAAGCCAAAGTAACGGAGTAGTTGTTGCTCTCGTGTTGGAGTCGGTTCTACCTAGGTAAGTTCATATTTCAATTAAAATAATTCATTTGATTTCATGATGTAAATTAATACCTTTAAATACATATCTATGAAATGGTGATTGGATTTTCTTAATTTGACAAAACGGAAATACCATGATTGAAAGATACTATGATATCATTTCAAGATTGCGTATGGCCTTGGTTGAAAGATACCATGGCATCACCGAAATAATGAAAATGTTGAAAAGGATATCAATTGAGAGATTGAGAGATTATTATGTCAATTTTTTATGGTTTGTTATGTGAATAAGAATTTTCGAATGCATAAGTGAGATTTGGGGTCATGTATGTTTTATTTAAAGTAAATTTATTAATTAAGTTATGTGTATCGATTGAAATGGAAGTTTGAGTAGTTCTAAGTATATATACTTAAGGTGAAAGTTGATTGAAACTTTGGTTTCTTGACAGTAAACATAAATGGTATGATTGATTGGCAATTTAGCTGTGATTAGTTTGCTTATGATGGGTGTAAATACAAATGAGTTTGATTCTTGTTAAGTGTTTGATTTGGTTTATTTTGGCTTATAAATTGTGGTGTCAATGAGGGCATATTGGTTAGACTTGGGATGAATGATTTTTGACATGTTTTTGGAGTTCTTGAAATGTGTTTAAATTGTGTGAAAGTATCTAGAAATGGTTTGGCTTGAAATTAACTCTTTAAGTTAAATTTTTTACCATTTTGAATTCAGGTATCGGTATTTTGGCATCTAGTATCGATACCCGACCTTATGAAAAAGTTTTAAGAGAAACAAAATGCCAAAACAATATCAATTTTTAATTATGTATCAATACTTGTTCATAAAATATTGATACCATAAATTAATTATCGATACTCTTGATTTTGTTTTGAATCGTTTTTCATAATGGTATTGTTTTGGTATCAATACCAACTATAAATTTTCACTAATTACTTAAACTTTGAAATTTTATTTTATTAAGTATTTAAAATTCGTATTTAGGTTCTTTAAACTTGATTTAAGGTTTATAAGTGTATGTTTGTCATGTTTAAAGAATGGTTTGATTATTATAATTAAAGTAATATTTCAGAAGTTTTAAGTTATAAATTGCTTCATTATTTGCTGTGATACTTTGTAACCCTAATTCGATGACAGAGACGGGTTAGGGGTATTACAAAATATGTGATTATTTTGTAGACACATCTAACAAAATAATATATTATCAAAATCATTCATATGGTGGATGAATGAACCCACATTCATTTCAGAAATGCAAGACATTAAATCTCAACTTTAGTTAGTGAGTTTCTAATAATTAATTTTCATTGAGAACAAGTGACACATGAGAATTCTTTTAAATTAAAGAATCTTTTGGTTCTTTAATAATGTCGATATGAATTCTCAATTAGTTTTCGCGTCATATATGATCTAGGATAGTATAATCAATTATGCTAACACTAGTGAATGTTTTGTCACTATATCATGTGTCAATCATATAAATGTAATGTATTGCTCCGACGAAGATTTATAATACAAATACATTAGTATCTTATGTCATTTTTGTACATGATTTTAATGTAAAACACATAAAGATTTCCTTCAATATATATATATATTCTCGATCTAAACATAATAATATTATGTTATACAATATTTTGCATTACAAGGCAGTGCAACATTAGCTCTTCAAGAGATTTTACAATCTAATGTAATAGGAATTCGTATTTTATTTTAAATAATATGTAATTTTTCAATTCTTTTCAACATTTATGATAAAATTTTTGGATCTTTAAAAACTTTATTTATTCATATAAAAGAAAATAAATATTTGTATAAAGAATAAGTATAAATAAAATATATGTTAAACATAGCAAAGAATAAATTCATGTCACTACTTAATCACTTTAACAAACATGTGGTTAAATAATTTTTTTGTATACCATAACACAATAAAGTACAAAATATTATAAAGTCACAATAAGAAATTAAAGTTGCAGTTATAAAGGTTTAAAATTAAAAATTTCTAACTTCAACCTCTTATAGCATAATTTTAATTCAAAATTTATTATCATGCATTATAGAGTCTCTCTTTTTTTTAAGACTTTGCAAAAGTTAATGTTTTAGACATGCTACAGGCATGTACATGATGCATTCATAATTATCATAATGTTTAGTAGCATCATCCTCTTTTTTTTACTTTCTACAACTAGTAGAATTATAATGTCAATATAAATTGTGACAATTGATAATTTCATTGTCATTCCTTTTATTTTGTATCAGCTATGACATTTACTTTTGAAAATGTCAAAACCAATGAGAGGTCCATAATGTCATTAAATCAACAAAAGAAATATAATTTTTATAAAATTATGTGCAATATTCGTTTCAGAGAAAATGTCAAAATTTCCAATATCCAAATTGATTTCAATTATCAAAAGTGATCAAATGTGATAAATCAAATGTGTCTATACATTGTTCCCTTTCTTTTTCTTTTTTCTTTTTTTATCAAACATTGGAAAAATACTCAACTAATATGCATGTGTCAAATGATCTTTGAGTATCACATAAATATTTTTGTTCTCTTTGAATGGTTATTTCGAAAAATTTAGTGATTCTCATATTTAAATTTATCATTCCACTTTACAGGAGAGAAAAGAATTATTATAATCACTATAGTTATAGTGATTATTATAACCATACTAGCCCATCAAAGACGATGCTCATAACCACAATTATAACTTTTTCCTTTTTAAGATTGATTATGTAATGCTACATTCACTTCAAGGAATGAAACATATCTAATGATAATAAATTTTTTCATTATCATAATTTTCTTTCAAAACTAATCCATAATTTTAAAGAATTTTTTACATGCTTTCTTAGTGATGTTGTAGCCAAAAATTCATTATTAATATCATTATACAATTCTCAAGCATGTATAGATTTGAACCCAAAACTAATCATTACATATAATATACGTTTACAATAGGTAAGAAGATATAAGAACAATTATATGTTTTAATGAAAATTAAAATTAAATCAATCAATTCTAAAAAAACATATACCTCTACGTAGAAAGCCCAACAATTAAACTCGAGAAGGGATTGATAAATTCATAGACATGCAAATAAAGAATTATATAAGTTTAACTTCTTTATAGAAATTGAATGAAATTTTGAAAAAAAAAATTGATTAGACTTAAGTAATTGTGAATGAGAAGTAAAGACTATGAGTATTCTTTGTAGTAAAGGAAAAATGATAATCCCCAAACAAATCTCAAGTAGGTACTCACGATTTTTGATCCAAACAATTCAATTTCAATGCTTGGAGCCCAACAAAATTTTGACGCAAACTAAGAACCTATTACTTTTGAAAAAAATCGTGTTGATAACATATTATAAAACAAAGAGTAATATAGAATGAACAAGAGAGAAAAATAGAAAAATGAAAGGATGATTCAACTTTCACTTAAATACCAAAAAGCTTATACATGCCCTCATTTATAGGGCTTCAATCACCATAGGTTACAAACATATAATAAAGATAATTAAAGTAGCCTATAAATTTTTAGGGATTACAAAAGTTACCAGAAAATGAATTTTTGAGAGTTATGAGAGTTATATGGACATCTATTTTACAAAAAAATTGATAATAATTAAGCGATAATGATATATTGTATCAGTTGTAATTTTGAACTATAATGCCCCAAAAATTTCAGTTTTAGATTTGTTGAATTCTGTCATAAATTAGTATTTGCTTTAATAGTTAAGCGTCTTGCTTATGTGTTGGAAGTCTTAGGTTCAAATCTCGGCGTGAACAAAAATGGTATTATTTTTGTAATTTTCTGTCAAGTGTGCATTGGGTGGAGTTGGATTGAAAATCAAATTCTTGGAAGTTTGGTTGTGGTAGTATATCGTATTATATGGGATTTTTTGGACACTGGTGTTAGTGGGTTGGTTAGTTTGTTTTCAATGTGTATTTTACTTAGGATTTATGTTAGTTTTTATTTTATTTTATTTCTTTTAATCTTTCCCAAATTCTTCTCATTTCCCTATTGTGTTTTCACATGCTATTGTTTTTATTTTTTTTCTTTCTATTCCTTCATTTCTTTTACTTTCTTTCTTTTTGTTTCATTCTTTCATGCCTCCAGTGCTATTTTGTCTTGATTTATTTGTTTTTTTTTTGTGTTAATCTCTTCCCTACGAATTGGTGTGGACTGCAACCTTACTCTTCTCCTAGAATTCATAAGTAAGTGTTTTCCATAGTTTTGTATAATGGTTACGTTTAATGGTTTAATTATTCTCTAGGAGCATGGTTTAACCTCGTGAAATCTGTGTTGTTAGGTGGTAATCAAGGAATTTGGAGATCCCCTTTTGTGAGTTAGTTGTTTTAGTGGCTGTTGTGGATGTTGAGTAAGTTTTAAATGCCTAAAGGTTCAATTTTCGTGTTAGAATTTCTAATGTTGAGTTGTAGTTGAGTGGTTTATTTTGGTAAAATTTAAGGAATTGGAACTAATTTGGGGACGCTTGATTGTTGGTTTTAGGTGTTGGATATCTTGTGGCTGTTTTCATGTCGAAATCGTATGAGGTGTGTAACGAGACACTCAAAAAATAGCGAACAATGAAAGCCAAAAAACAACACAGTCGATGCCACATGGCTGTGTGCCAAGCCGTGTCTGACACATGACCGTGTAATGGACCGTGTGAGACACATGGTTTGAGCTATTTGGGCCATGTGGATCACACTAGCATGTAGGCCAGACGTGTAGGCCATAGGCAATATTTGGGGTCGGTCGTGGGCCTTCCTTAGGGTTAGTAGGTTGTAATTAAACTAGAATATATGTAACACCCCAAACTCAGCCTAGACTTAATGACCGAATCTGGTGATGTCACGTGATAGTGCTTTTGGAATCGTACTTGACAAGTAAAAATCGTTCTAGTTAATTAATCTTTATTATGATTAAAAATGTATCTTTTTTTCACAAAAGTTTTGGAAAATATACTATTTAAGGGAAACCCGTAATTAATTTTGAAAACCTTAGTTTATAAGAAAAACCTTTTGTTTTTAGTGAAAGCAAAATTTTGATCATGCTTGTAAAAAATAAAACGTCAACAGTATAAAACCGAATTAAAACCAAAATGTCCAAAGTCCCGGAAATTACAAAGTAAAACCCAAATTAAAAGAGGAAATAGATAACTCAGAAAAACTGCATTAACATAGTACGAAATCGTGGTGGTCACCGTTGAGTCCTCCGCTGCACTGATTCGCCTATTCCTGGGGATTACCTACACAAATTAAACAGAAAAAGGTGAGTTTTTGCAAACTCAATGTGTAATCCCCACAGAAATCACACATCAGGTGTCATAAATAAGCAATTTGGGGCCGGAGCCCTTTACAGAATCAGTTAGGGCCTTAGCCCATTAGATACAGAATCAGATACCACTTAGGGGCTTAGCCAATGTCAGATATAGTATGCAAACAGAATATCAGAATCCTACCCACCAGCCTCTACACACCATATCTGTCCAGCCCTACACACCATGTAGGGATATAATCAACCCACCCATCCCTACACACCATGCTATACCGAATTGCGACACATGAACAGAATAATGTAGCTAAGCTATCAGATAACAGGCTTAAAGCCTTTCAGACACTTCCTCCGAATTATCATCAACCCCACCCCCATGCAATGCATCATACAAATATGTCATGTTATAATGCAATTTAACAGATCATACAATGGGTCAGATACACATGCTAAGAGTACATGCTTAATACATACATCACATAATTAGATCACAGAATTAGGGGTCTAAGTAATTCTTACCGACCCTACGGTAGGTCACAGTCGACTTGGATGACCTGTGCAACCTTACAAATTATTTCAGAAAAATGGGCTCACATGCCCATGTGGCCTACTGATGTGGGCCCACATGCCCATGTGGCCCACATGGCCTAAATTGGCCTTGGCCGTGTGGATCACACAGCCTGGCCTAAAATCCCCCACACTCGTGTGATTCACCCATGTAGGCCCACACGGCAGAATAGGTCGGGCCCGTGTGTCGCACACGGCCTCATCGGCCATCACACAGCTTGTCCTGCGTCCATGTCTTGTGCGCATGGCTTGGCTCGTCGATCACACACTTGTGTGCCACACGGGCGACCACACGTCCGTGTGGCGTCAACAAATTTGTTTTTCAGCTTTCTCCATTTCTCGTTTTTTGTGTTTTTGGGTACACACCTTGTATCGTTTGATGCTAAAATCACCCTCAAGCTTCTCGTAACCTAGCAACACAGTATCTAAAGCTGACTTAAAGATTACACCAACGAATTTGACAATACGGAATTATCAAAAGCTTGACTTACCACCAATACAAATCCTTTATTAACACTTCTCTATCTAATAGGTGAAATTCTTTGCTCAAAAACCTTCGTCTAAACCAACCATTACCAAAAGGAGGGATTAGACTCCTAACCATTCGATAAACAAGTATGAGAGAAGGAAAAAGACCCACTTACCAATACCGCACCAGTGCAATTCACGATGTAAAGAAGAACAATGTCTTAAGAAACGAAAGAAGAAAATAAAAACAAAAGGGAGAATTTTAGGAAAATTTCGGTAGGGAGATGGAGAAGCACAACGTCAAAACCAAGAAGAGAAATTTCAGGAAAAGAATGATAAAATAAAAACCTATCAGATACTCTCTAGCTTCCCACTACTACACAATCTCATCTACTCAGCATTTTGATTCTACTCAAACACCTACACGGCACCAATAGCAAAAATAATTCCCTCGCTTACGCGGTGATTCGAACACAAGACCTCAAACACGCCAACACTCCACTTAACCACCAGACCAGTAGGCCTATTCTGATATATTCTTACTAATAATTAAACTTAAGCCTATTGGGCAAGGTTAAGGCTTTGTTTAGAAAAAATCCAAAAATTTGCCCAAGTAAGGCTTGAACTTGGGACCTCATACACACACCCAGAACACTTAACCACTAAAGCAGATACACACTTGTGTCAATAAATTACAGAAATATACTTAAAAACTTGGGGTGTTAAAACTCTACCCCCTAAAAGAAAATTTTGGCCTTGAAATTTTACCTGATCAGAAAAAGTGAGGATAATATCGACGCATCGAATCCTCCGGCTCCCAAGTGGCCTCCTTAGTGCTATGATTCCACCACAACACCTTTACTAAGGGGATAGACTTTCTTCGTAGCATCTTAATGTCGCGATCTAAAATTTGAACTGGCTCCTCCTAAAATGTTTGATCTGGCCTAACCTCAATCTCCTCCACAAGACCAATGTGCGTGGGATCAGAGCGGTAGTGTCTCAACATCGAGACGTGGAACACATCATGAATGCGATTTAACTCTGGAGGTAGCTCCAACTGATATGTGACTGGTTCCACTCGTCTCAAAATTCGATACAGCCCAATAAACCAAGGGATTAGCTTGCAATTGCAACCAAACCTCAATACCTTCTTCTATGGCGAGACCTTGAGAAAAACGAAGTCCCCTACAGAAAACGCCACCTCTCGACGTTTCCGATTCGCATATGACTTCTGCATATCAGAAGTCACTTTCAAACAATCTCGAATCAAACAGATCTTGTCTTCAGTCTTAGAAACCAACTCCGGACCCAGAATACGTAGTTCAACCAACTCAGTCCAGCATAAGGGAGTGCGACACTTACGACTATACAGTGCCTCGTAAGGTGCCATCTATATACTAGACTGGTAGTTGTTATTGTAAGCGAACTCTGCTAATGGTAAGTACTCCTCCCATCTGCCTCGGAAATCAATAATATAACCCTTCAACATGTCCTCCAGTATCTGAATCACCCTCTCCAACTGACCATTTTTCTGAGGATGGAAAGCAGTACTGAAGTCTAACCTCGAACCTAGACCTCATGTAGTTTCTTCCAGAATCGAGACGTGAAACGAGGATCCCTATCAGAGGTGATCGAGACAGGTACCCCATATGGCCTCACTATTTCAGAAATGTAGAGTTTAGCCAACTTTTGCAGAGAAAAGTCTATCTTGATTAGAATGAAGTGAGCAGACTTGGTCAATCGATCAATGATGACCCAGAGAGAATCTTTCTTAGTGAGTGTTAGAGGTAACCCACTAACGAAGTCCATCGTTACTCGCTCCCATTTCCACGTCGGTATCTCAACCGGCTGTAGCAAACCCGAAGGCAACTGATGTTTAGCCTTAACTTGCTAACAAGTCAAATAGCAATTAACAAAGTCAGTAACCTCACGCTTCAACCCTAGCCACCAGTACAATTCATGGAGATCTTGGTACATCTTGTTTCCACTAGGATGCATAGTATAGGGGATATTATGTGTTTCCCTTAGAATCAACTGTCTTAAATCCTCATCATTTGGTAAACAAATCTGACCGTGAAAACAAAATACCCCATCACCATTTATCCCAAAATCAATAGTATCACCACACTCAACCTAAAGGAAAAGCAACTCAAGATACTTATCTCTTATCTGTTTATCCCTGATCTAATTAATCCATGTCGATTTTACCTGAAGTTCTGCCAACAGACTCCCACTGTTGAATAAACTGAGTCGAGTGAACATCGCTCTCAGATTGGTCATAGCCCTACGGCTTAACGCATCGGCCACCACATTGGCCTTACCAGGATGGTACTCGATGGTGCAGTCATAGTCTTTAAGCAGCTCAACCCATCTATGCTGCCTAAGATTTAACTCCTTCTAGGTGAGGAGATACTTGAGGCTCTTGTGATTAGTGTAGATGGTACACTTCTCACCGTATAGATAGCACCTCTAGATTTTTAGAGCAAAGACTACCACCGCCTCGTTCGTCGGATAATTAACCTCATGAGTCTTGAGCTAATGAGACGCATAAGCAACCACCTTTCTATCTTGCATCAGAACACAACTCAGACCCACATGTGATGCATCACTGTATACCACAAAGTTTTTACCAGGCTTAGGTTGTATCAGAACAGGAGCTTGAGTCAGAATAGTCTTAAGCTTATCAAAACTCTCCTACTGTGCATCAGTCCAAACGAAAGGAACTCCCTTATGCAACAACTTACTCATTGGAGCCGTGATCAAAGAGAACCCTTCTACGAAACGTCTATAATATCCTGCCAGCCCAAGAAAGCTACAAATTTCAGACATATTCTTTGGCTGTTTCCAATCCAGCACAGCCTCAATCTTACAAGGATCAACACGAATCCCCTCAACCGACACCACATGTCCTAAAAAGGTCACTTCTCGGAGCCAGAATTCACACTTACTGAACTTCGCATACAACTATTTCTCATGAAGAGTCTATAGAACTACTTTGAGATGCTTATCGTGCTCGTATTCATACATAGAATATACAAAGATATCGTCAATAAATACCACCTCAAATTGGTCCAGATAAGGCTGGAACACAGGATTCATCAAGTCCATAAATGCCGCTGGTGCATTAGTCAAACCAAAGGGCATAACTAGGAACTCGTAATGTCCATATCGAGTTTTAAATGTCGTCTTATGCACGTCAGCCTCCTTTACTTTCAACTGATGGTAACTCGATTCCAGATCGATCTTAGAAAACACAGAAGCCCCTCTAATTGTTCGAATAAATCGTCTATTCTCAGAAGTGGGTACTTATTCTTGATTGTTAACTTGTTCAATTGACAGTAGTCAATACACATCCTCATTGTCCCATCTTTCTTTTTCAAAAATAGAACAGGTGCTCCCCACGGAGGCACACTGGAACGAATGAACCCACGATCTAATAGCTCCTGAGTCTGAGCCTTAAGTTCCATCAGCTCTTTCGGTGCTGTGTTAGGAATCGACTCAATCCCAAACTCCACCTCTCGGCACGAAGGCAACCCTGGTAGTTCCTCAGGAAAAACGTCTGGAAAGTCCCTCACGATTCTGATGTCCTTAACCGAAGAGTCCCTAGAATCAGAAACACTGATGTAGGCCAAGAATGCCTCACACTTTTTCCTCACTAACTTTTTCGCCATCCGTGCAGAAATCACATTGGTCAAATAATCTCGTCGTTCCCCAATCACGACTACCTCGTTGCCTTCCTTGGTCTTCAAGACAACCCTTTTCATCAAACAATATAGACTCACCCGGTGTTTAACCAGCCAGTCCATTCCCAAAATTGGATCAACTCCCCAAGCAGAAGCTCCATTAGATCAGCTAGAAATACTATCCCTTGGACCTCTAACGGAACATCTCTATACAACTTACTAACCTGGACTGATTGTCCCAAAGGACTTAACACAGTTACCTCACTATCAGTACTCTCGACTGGAATCCCCAAGGTTTCAGACACAGTACTAGCTACATATGAATGTGTAAAGCCTCTGTCTATCAGTGCAAGATAAGGTACATTACAAATAAAAACATACTTGTAATGACGACCAGAGCATCTCTATCCTTCTGACGATGAGTAGCATAGACCAAAGCAGGCTACCCCGCCTCAATCGGTCCAAAGACTGTCCGGTGCTCTCTCTCTCCTCACCCATGCGATTACCACCCCGGCCCGATTCTCGCCCCTAGGTGGTCACTCTTTGAACTACCACGGTGCATGCAGGCTCTAGTAACCAGAGCTTGCATTTGATCAATTCTCAATGGACAATCTCTAACACGATGCTTAGTGGACCCACATCTCAAACATGCCCCAATATTCCTCCAATACTCGCCCGGATGGTGTCTACCACAATGCCCACAAAGCGGCACCCCAATAGGTGCAATAGAAGGCCCAAATCTCACTGGCCTATCAGTCTTGGCCTTTTTCTTAGGCCTCATCCTAGAATTTGAGGGCTCGAATCCCTCTTAGTCTTTCCTCTGTCTCGATTTTAGCGCTCGGTGCGCTTTACTTCTTCGACGATCTTCACCTTCTCAATAAGAGCAGAAAAATCACACTCCCTCTACGGAGCTATCAGATTTCGCAAACTGTCCCTGAGACCATTCTCAAATCGGACACAACGCTCATACTCTGTTGCCACCATGCCTCGGGTATAACGGCTCAATCTAAGGAACTTGGCCTTATACTGAACGATCTGCCTGAGTGAGATTAAGGAACTCCTGCTTCCTAGTGTCGATATAACTGGCCCCCACATATTTACCCTGGAAGGCCGTCTTAAAGAGATCCCAGGTCAGTCATTCGGGCTGAGTGCCCTCCTTAACGGTCAGCCACCATTGATATACCTCATCCCGAAGCAGCGAAACAACCCCCTTAAGCTTTTGCTCAGCGGTAAAGTCCAAGTTGTCCATAATTCTTTCCGTAGCCTCCATCCAATATTCGGCCACGTTAGGGGCGACTCTAGCGACACCCTTAAATACCTCAGCCCCATTAGACCAGAGCCATTCCATAATCGACCCTCGGCCTCTAGATCCAGCATTGGGCCCAGCGACCTCCTCTAAAATCTTGAGCATAGCCTGGGACAATGTCTCGTCCCCAGCCATGCAATCATGAGACCCAGTCTTAGCAGCAGGCGACACTGGCGTCTCACTCGTGTCTAAATTCAGTATATTATCCATGGAAGAGGACTCAGCTCGATCCCCTCTATGGCCTCTACCTTGGCCTCTAGTACCATGCCCGCAGATACCTCGTGCACTCATTGTCTAATCGAATTTACCTATATTACAAATGTTATAGATCAATTACAGTTTCAGTATTTATTAACAGATGTTTTATGCAAAACAGTATCATAAGTTTAGAGTTTGTTTTCGTAAGTCGCAGTCTCACTACATTTTTCAGTACGGATTACTACCTATAGTAGTTTCAGAATATACTATCTATAGTATTGCGAAATAAATAGTATAAATTTCAGAGAACTTACAGGATTGACGTCGGAGACTCTGTGAACCAAACACATAACCGGAATATTTGAAAACATTTGGAAATGATTCTTAAAAAAAAATAATTTTGGAACCCAAAATTCATAGCCGAGTTTTGAACCTGGCTCTAATACCACTAAAAGTAACATCCCAAACTCGACCTAGACGTAATTGTCACACCCTTTACTGGTATCTAATGCCGGAACAGGGTACGAGGCATTACCAGACTTAAGCAGAACCAAACGTACAAAACCGGGCCATAAAATTTCATCCAAACTAAAACCCAATCAATTGAAGTCAATTTGTCCCTATTATGGACCTACAAGGCCCAAAACATACATCATTAGTGGTCCGGGACTAAACCGAGAACTTACGAAAATTCTAAGAAAAATTTCTAAGTTAAAGCCTCACACACCCGTGTGGAGGTAATACACACATCTGTGTGCTTGGGGCATGCCCATGTCCCACATCCGTGTGGAATTATTTGATTTATTTTCTAATTTGAATCTACAGGGGTTTTCACATGGCCGAGAACACGCCCGTGTCCTTATCCTATGTCCCTCACAAAGCCTAGGACACGCCCGTGTGGTAGCCCGTGTGATTTTTAGCGAGCATTCTACTTATCCATGTCTATCCGTGTGGACCATTTGGAGGCTATTCCCTAAGCTATTGGTCACCCTTAAATAATCATACACTTCCATATGTTCAATGGCATATTCCATGATATACTTGGACACTTAAACGTGCAACATTATATCAACACTAAGACCCCTTTTTACACTAATCCGTTAGTATTCGCACAACCTATTCTTGTAGTCAATCCACACCAATTTCGTGGTTTACCATATTCCTTATTATCAATCCATTTATGAGTACTAAATCATGCAACCACATACAAGCAAATAAGTAGTCATCCATCAAATTAACACATACACGTCTTAGTATACATGCAAAGGTAAACTTAAGGATACATCCCAATCATTAATATAGACAAAATCACATGGCCATATACAAAATAATCAATTCCCAAATGAGCCATTACATTTGGCTACTTCAACATGACACATATACACAAAATAGACAAATTTCTTTTACATGCCATGACCAAAATAACTAAACCCTTTATTCCCAAAACCTTCAAAGATAGTGTGATCCGAGCTTCGACGTCTCTCGATCCTTCGAGCTAGCTTGACAAATCTAAAGAGAAGGGAAAATAGAGGGGTAAGCTATAAAGCTTAGTAAGTACACATACAAATAATCTACGTTTTGCAACTTATTCTATTTGGTCCCTAATTTCTCATTGGACACCTTATACTAAGAATTTCTTCATGAAACTTTAACACATGTACATATTCACATTCTAAACCTCATAACAATTGTAAAATCAATATTTTAACGTCAAATTTGTGGTCCCAAAACTACTATTCTGACTAGCCCTATTTTGGGATGTTAGATTTCTTCCCCCTAAAGGACTTTCGTCCTCGAAAGTCTTACCAGTAAACATGTTCGAATATTGACTTCTCATAGTCTCCTCTGGTTCCCAAGTGGCTTCTTTAACCCCATGTCTATGACATAATACCTTCACAAGGGCAATACTTTTGTTCCTCAATTGCTTAACTTCCCTAGCTAAAATCTTAACTGGTTCCTCACTATAAGTCATGTCCAATTGAATTTCAACCTCTACCGGAGTAATCACATGCAAGGGGTCCAATCTATATCGACATAACATGGATACATGGAACACGTCATGGATCTTTTCCAACTCTGATGGCAGAGCTAAGCGATAGGCAACCGGTCTTATTCTCTCGATAATCTCATAAGGCCCAATAAAACGAGGACTTAATTTGCCTTTTCTACCGAATCTTAAAACCTTTTTCCAGGGTGATACCTTCAAGAATACCTTATCACCCACTTGGTACTCAATTTCTTTTCTTTTCAAATCCGTATTCAATTTATGTCTATTCGACACTACTTTCAAACAATCTTGAAATACCTTAACTTTATCCTCGGTCTCTTTGATCAAATCTGCTCCGAAAATTTTACTTTCCTTAAGATCTGTCTAATACAAAGGAGTTCGACACTTTCGGCTGTATAATGCCTCACAAGGTGCCATCTTTAAACTAGACTGATAACTATTGTTGTAAGCAAATTCAACAAAAGGTAGATAATTTTCCTAACCACCTTGAAACTCAAGAACACAACATCTAAGCATATCTTCAAGTGTCTAAATTATTCTCTCAGATTGTCCATCAGTTTATAGGTGAAAAGCAGTACTAAAACTCAGTTTCATTCCCAAAGCGGCTTGCAACTTTTTCCAAAATTACGACGTAAATCTCGAATCTCTATCTGAAATAATCGACAATGGCACACCATTAAGTCTAACAATCTCTGAAATTTACAAATCGGCTAACTTATCTAGAGGATAATCTTCGCGTATCGGTATGAAATGGACCGATTTAGTCAATCTATCAACTATCACCCAAATAACATCTTTCTTTCTTGGAGTCACTAGCAACCCGGTCACGAAATCCATAGTGATCCGATCCCATTTCCACTCAGGGACCACAATAGGCTGGAGTAAACCGGAGGGCACTTGATGTTCAGCCTTTACTTGTTGACAAATCAAACATCTTGTTATGGATTTTGAGATATCTCTTTTCATGCCTTTTCGCCAATAAACTTTCTTCAAGTCATTGTACATCTTCGTACTTCCCGGATAAATTGACGTACGACTGTCATGTTCCTCGTGCAAAATAGTCTGGATCAACTCGGCATTCTTCAGAACACAGATTCTTCCCCGAAATCTCAAGCATCCATCGGAGTCATTCTGAAAGTCGGATTCACTGGTTGCTTCACACTGAACTTTCTTAGCTTGTAATTCCTTATCAGATTTCTGAGCTTCACAAATTTAACAGAGAAGAGTCGGCCTAGCTCTCAATTCAACTAAAATAGAACCATCATCATACAAGGTCATCTGTGTATTCATTGCCCTCAAAGCGAATAGAGACTTCTTGCTCAAAGCGTCAGTGACCACGTTCGCTTTTCCCAGATGATAATTAATTATAAGCTCATAGTCTTTCAATATTTCTAACCATCTCCGTTGTCTTAAATTCAAATTTTTTTGAGTCATCAAATACTTGAGGCTCTTATGATCAGTATAGACATGGCATTTTTCCCCGAATAAATAATGATGCCAAATCTTCAAGGTAAACACTATGGCAGCCAATTCCAAATCATGAGTTGGATAGTTCTTCTCATGAGGCTTCAGCTGTCTCGAAGCATAGGCTACAACTTTTCCTTCTTGCATAAGTACACATCCTAGTCCATTCAAGGACGCATCACTGTAGACTACAAATTTTTTCCCTGGTTCCAGTTGTACTAGCATTGACGCCTCGGTCAATAGCGTTTTCAACTTCTCAAAGTTTTGTTGGCACTTTTCTGTCCACTCAAACTTGACATTCTTTTGTAACAGTCTCGTCATAGAAGTGGCTATCCTAAAAAATCCTTTTACATACCTTCGGTAATAACTGGCCAAGCCTAAAAAGCTCCTAGCTTCGGTTACATTCCTTGGAGGCTTCCATTCAACAATGGTAGAAATTTTATTGGGATCAACCCGAATACCATCACTGGAAACAATGTGGCCTAAGAATCCAACTTCCTGAAGCCAAAACTCGCTTTTACTGAACTTAGCATGTAATTGCTTATCCCTCAAGGTCCGCAAAACGATCTTCAAATGTTCAACATGTTCTGTCTCATCTTTAGAATAAATAAAAATGTCATCTATGAACACTACGACAAACTTATCCAAGTATGGACAAAAAATTCTATTCATCAAATCCATAAACCCAGCTAGAGCATTCGTTAATCCAAAAGGCATGACAAGTAATTCGTAGTGGCCATACCTTGTTCTAAAAGTAGTCTTAGGTACATTTGTCTCCTTAACTCGCAACTGGTAATAACCAGACCTCAAGTCAATCTTGGAAAACCATGTTGCTCCTTTTAGTTGATCGAACAAATCATCAATTCTTGGCAATGGATATTTGTTCTTAATTGTTACTAATCAATACATAATTTCATTGAATCATCCTTCTTTATGAATAACACAGGAGTACCCCAAGGTGAAAAACTGGGTCTCACAAAGCCTTTGTCAACCAATTCTTGCAGCTATGACTTTAATTCCCTTAACTCCGTTGGAGCCATCCTATACAGAGCGATAGAGATAGGTGCAGTCCTTGGCATTACCTCAATATCAAAATCAATTTCCATAACTGGGGGTAAACCTGGCAATTCTTCTGAGAACACATCTGTAAACTCACATACAATAGGTACTGATTCGACTTTCAACTGAGATTCCTTTGTATTCAACACATAAGCCAGATATGCTTCACACCCTTTTCTCATACATTTCTGAGCGGTTATCAAAGAAATTACAATCGGCAAGCCACTAAGTTCATCTGATTCGACTCGAAGGACTTCACCATTCTCATGTCACAATTCTAATTTTTTTTGTTTACAATCTACTATAGCACCATGAAGTGTTAACTAGTCCATACCCAAAATAACATCGAATTCATCAAACGACAACAACATCAAGTTGACTGAAAAATAAAGACCTCTAATCATCAAAGGGCATTTCTTGCAAACTTTATCGACTAAGACATGCTTGCCTAATGGGTTTGACACTCTAATCATAAATTTTGTAGACTCCACAGATAATTTCAAACTATGCCAATTTCATGCATGCATACGAATGTGTAGAGCCTGGATCTATCAAAGCAATAACAATAGTGCCATAAAGAGAAAATGTACCAGTGATTACGTTAAGGGATGGTGCTTCTTCACGTGCTCGTATGGCATAGGCTCTAGCCGGAGCCCTAGCCTCAGATCATATTGTCGTCTCTCATATCGTATTTTTGCTGCCAGCTCCAGTATCAGCACTTCTCGAGGGTCCCGCCTTAGAAGTCGAACCACCCTGTCTTGTATTTTGAAATCTCTCGCCCATCTTAGGACAATCCTTAATAAAGTGGCCTTGAAAACCACATCTATAATATGTTCCATCATTCCTCCTACATGAGTCCGGATGATGTCTTCTGCAATACTCACACTCGGGTCAACGAGGTTTAGCGTCTCCTACGCTAGCTATAGATGTAGCCTAAGTCCAGAAACCTGAACTTTGCTTCTTACGATTTCCATGCTAGCGTCCTGTTGATGCATAGGAATTAGAATACACATCCTTATATTTCTTAGACTTAGTTGGGGCAGATCTGCTCATCATTCTCTTTTGCGTATCTCTAGCTTCCAACTCGGCTTTCTTCTTCTCCTTTGTCAATTCTTCAGCCTTACATGCCTGTTCAATGAGCACAACAAATTCCTTTAGTTCAAGGATGCCCACTAACACCCTGATATCCTCATTAAGTCTGTCCTCAAACCTTCTGCACATCTTAGCCTCAGTGGGTACACATTCTCGGGCATACTTACTAAGCCAGACAAACTCCTTAAGTTGAAGAAACTCCTTACGTTTTTGATTGATAAACCTCTCGCTAATATACTTCTTCCGAAATTCCTCCTGAAAAAAGTCCCAAGTAACTACCTCCTTAGGTACGACCGAAATCAAAGTCTTCCACCAATGGTAGGCATCATCCTTCAACAATGAAATAGTGCACTTCAAACACTCTTCAGGTGTACAAGACAGTTCATCGAATACCTGAATAGAATTCTCGAGCCAAAACTCCACTCTCTTAGCATCATCCTCAGTGTTAACTCTAAACTCCCCTACTTATTGTTTTCAAATCTTATCCACAGGAGTTTTAGAAAATCTCATAAAATCTATACCTCGGGGTATCACGGTACAGGCTGAGGGTTCAGAGCGGATGAAGGAGGTTACATCTGAGCGGCTGGGTTCACACGAACGAACTCAGTATACCAATCATTCATCATTTGGAAGAAGGCCTATTTAGCCTCCCCTCTTTGGCTCACGGTTACGGGTCTACTTTCTTTAGGCACCGTCCCTTGGACGGGGGTTGGTGCATTACTTTCTACGTCCTCTGCTATAGCTCAGTCGGGATCTATTACTATATGAGAAACACATTTTAATATCATCAAGAGTCGTCACACTATCGCAATATACGCATGGCATGTATAGCTAGACACAGACACATGCTACATAGTCCAAAAACTGACTAAACTGTAACTCTGATACCAATAAATGTAACACCCCTTACCCATATGCGATGCCGGAATAGGCTACGAGGCATTACCAGACTTAAGCAGAACCAAACGTACAAAACCGGGCCATATAATTTCATCCAAACTAAAACCCAATCAATTGAAGTCAATTTGTCCCTATTATGGACCTACGAGGACCAAAACATATATCATTAGCGGTCCGGGACTAAACCGAGAACTTACAAACATTTTAAGAAAAATTTCTAAGTTAAAGCCTCACACGCCCGTGTGGAGGCAATGCACACGCCTGTGTGCTTAGGGACACGCCCATGTCCCACACCCGTGTGGAATTATTTGGTTTATTTTCTAATTTGAACCTACAGGGGTTTTCACATGGTCAAGCACACGCCCGGGTCCTTATCTCGTGTCCCTCACACGGCCTGGGACACGCCCATGTGGTAGCCCGTGTGATTTTTAGCGAGCATTCTGTTTATGACGTCATCATACAAATTTGAGGTACACAACCAGACACACACCCGTGGCCGGAGGCCATGTCCCCCACACGGTTGAGACACACGGTCGTGTCTCTGGCCGTGCATTTACTATCATGCATGTTAACCTAAAATTCAGGGTGCAGGGGACACACGGCCGAAAGACATGCCCATGAGGCTGGCCGTGTGTCACATACGGCCTAGACACATGCTCATGTGTCTATCCTTGTGGACCATTTGGAGGTTATTCGCTAAGCCATTGGTCACCCTTAAATAATGATACACTTCCATATGTTCAATGGCATATTCCAAGATATACTTGGACACTTAAACATGCAACATTATACCATCACTAAGACCCCTTTTTATACTAGTCCGTTAGTATTCGCACAACCTATTATTTTTTAGTCAATCCACACCAATTTCATGGTTTACCATATTCCTTATTATCAATCCATTTATGAGTACTAAATCATGCAACCACATACAAGCAAATAAGTAGTCATCCATCAAACTAACACATACACGTTTTAGTATGCATGCAAAGGTAAACTTAGGGATATATCCCAATCATTAATATGGACCAAATCACATGGCCATATACAAAATAATCAAAGCCCAAATGAGCCATTACATTTGGCTACTTCAACATGACACATATACACAAAATAGGCAAATTTCTTATACATGTCATGACCAAAATAATTAAACCCTTTATACCTAAAACCTTTAAAGATAGTGTGATTTGAGATCCGACGTCTCCCGATCCTTCGAGCTAGCTTGACGTATCTAAAGAGAAGGGAAAAGAGAGGGGTAAGCTATAAAGCTTAGTAAGTACACATACAAATAATCTATATTTTGCAATTATTGGTAGTCTAAGCATAATTACTTATCCATTATGATACTTTTCATCTTGTCATATATATATACTTACCTTCCATATTCATATGCGCATAATTATCCAAATACAAATCCTTTTATAGTACCATCATTTACTAAGTCCTCATAGGGTTTTAGTACATACCTGTGCCATCTTGCACACATATGGCTTACTTACATTTTACTTTTGGAATTCATATTACGTTACCTATTTAACATTTGGAATATGATTCAGACACACAGAAGTAATGCACCGAAGTGCTTGAACATAGCCTTGGCTACCTGACAGAATATGTATCGAAGTGTGTCATATCACAGAATCACATGCTACCCTCAACGGGGCTACTCAAAGAGCTAAAAGAGCATCCAAACACAACTCAGGATACCCAGCACCTGGACCCTAGCATGTATCACATATTAATTGAGCTCATAACACATAACTATCCTAGTGAGATGTCACTTGTATCCTCAACTATTCCTAAGGTTCAAACGGGATTTTAGACTTTCGGACCTTTACCGAATGTACTCGCATAATTGGTTTCTTTCACATGGCCAACGTCTCACAATCATATAGCAAAACATCAAGATGCGTTATATCATCAATATAGCTAAGTAAACATATTACACATAGAATTATTAATAAATCATTTAATAGTAATAATTAATGTATTTATTTATATATGTACTTACCTCGGTACAAAATATTAGAAATCGAGCCTAAACCTCGTGAACCTTATTCTTTCCCTGATCAAGGCCCGTATCTCAATTCTCTTGATCTATAATACCAAATTTAGCTCATTTAATACATACATTACTCAAAACGACCCAAGATTCATACTTGGGTAAGATTACTATTTTACCCCTATACTTTCATATATTTACAATTTAATTCCTAAACTCGGACAATACAATGTATGGGATTTCTTAGTTACCCAAGGCTAGCCTGACATTTTTCATGTTCATAACAGCCCACATTTTCCTTCATTTTACATTTTCCTATGCTTTTTCTACTACTTTTACAAAATAGTCCTTAACGCCCTTTTCATGAAAATCTACTTAGTAAAAGTTGTTTACCATCCTTTAAACTCTCATACCCTTCCAAAAATCATCAAAACATAAGCTTCTCATGCATGAGTAAATTTATAAACATGAACCCTGGCATGAAATATTGGTAGAAATAGAGAGAGCAAGTTATTGGGATTTCAAAAATACGAAGAACATTAAAAATGGGGCTTGGGAGGTCTTACTATAGAGCATGGAAAGCTTGAAAACCCTAGCTCTGGAGAACCCTAATTTTTAGCAGCAACATGGAGAGAATGAGCTGATTTTTGACTTATTTCCCCTTTTTATTTCATTAATATACCAATTGACCAAAATGCCCCTAATGCTATTCCTTCAAATTTTTCCATACCATCCTATTTTGTCCAAAAACTTATAAATTGGGAAAATTGCTCTTTAAGAACTCTTAATTAATAATCCAAAGCAATTTCATACAAATTGCTTCTAAAACAAAAATTTTGCAACTTATTCAATTTGGTCCCTAATTTCCCATCGGACACCTTATACTTAGAATTTCTTCATAAAACTTTAACACATGCACATATTCACATTCTAAACCTCATAAAAATCATAAAATCGATATTTTAACTTTAGATTCATGGTCTTGAAACCACTATCCTGGCTAGGCCCTATTTTGGGATGTTACAGTAATGGTCGTATTTGGCAATGTCACATGATAGTGCTTTTGGAATCGTACTTGACAAGTAAAAATCATTCCAGTTAATCAATCTTTATTATGATTAAAAACGTATCTCTTTTTCGCGGAAGCTTTGGAAAACATACTATTTAAGGGAAACCCGTAATTAATTCTGAAAACCTTAGTTTATAAGAAAAACCGTTTGTTTTTAATGAAAGTAAAGTTTTGATCATGCTTGTCAAAAATAAAATGTCAATAGTATAAAACTGAATTAAAACCAGAAAGTCCAAAGTCCCAGAAATTACAAAGTAAAACCCAAATTAAAAGAGGAAACAAATAACTCAAAAAAACTGCATTAACATAGTACAAAATCGTGGTAGTCACCGCTAAGTACTTCGCTGCACCGATCTGCCTATTGTTGAGGATTACCTACACATATACAGTATGCAGACAGAATATCAGAATCCTACCCACCAGCCTCTACACACCATCTCTGTCCAGTATCAACCCACCCATCCCTACACACCGTGTTGTACCGAATTGTGGCACATGAATAGAATAATGCAGCTGAGCTGCCAGATAATAGGCTTAAAGCCTTTCAGACACTTCCTCTGAATTATCATCAACCCCATCCCGAAGCAATGCATCATACAAATATGGCATGTTATAATGCAATTTTACAGATCATACAATCAGTCAGATACACATGCTAAGAGTACATGCTTAATACATACATCACATAATCAGATCATAGAATCAGGGGTCTAAGTAATGCTTACCGACCCTACGATAGGTCACAGTCGACTTGGGCAACCCATGCAACCTTACAAATTATTTCAGAAAAAGGGGCTCATACACCCATGTGGCTTGCTCGTGTGGGCCGATAAACCTGTGTGGCCCACAAGGCCTAAATTGGCCTTGGCCGTGTGGATCACATGGCCTGACTCAGAATCCCACACGTCTGTATGGGCCTACACACCCGTGTAGCCCATACGGCCTAATAGGTCGAATTCGTGTGTCGTACACGACCTCACCAGCCATCACACGGCCATGTCCTATGCCTTTGTCTTGCGCGTTTGGCCTGGCTCGCCGATCACACGCCCGTGTGCTGTCACACGGCCTACCACATGGGCGACCACACGCCCATGTGGCATCGACAGATTCATTTTTCAGCTTTCACTGTTTCTCATTTTCTGTGTTTTCGAGTACACACCTAGTATTGTTTGATGCTAAAATCACCCTTAAGCTTCTCGTAACCTAGCAACACAGTATCCAAATCCGACATAAAGATTACACCAACGAATTCGAAAATTCAGAATTATCAAAAGCTTGACTTATCGTCAATACAAATCCTTTGTTAACACTTCTCTATCCAAGAGGTGGAATTCTCTGCTCAAAAACCTTCGTCTGAACCAATCATTACCAAAAAGAGGGATTAGATTCCCAACCATTCAATAAACAAGTATGAGTGAAGGAAAAAGACCCGCTTACCAATACCGCACCAGTGCAATTCATGATGCAAAGGAGAACAATGTCTTAAGAAACGAAAGAAGAAAATAAAAAGGATAAGGGAGAATTCTACGAAAATTTCGGTAGGGAGATGGAGAAGCACAACGTCAAAACCAAGAAGAGAAATTTTAGGAAAAGAACAATAAAATAACAACCTATCAGATATTCTCCAACTTCCTACTACTACACAATCTCAACTACTCAGCATTTTGATTCCACTCAAACACCTACACGACACCAATAGTAAAAATAATTCCTTCGCTTACACGATGATTCGAACACAGGACCTTAAACACGCCAATACTCCACTTAACCACCAGACCAGCAGGCCCATTCTGATATATTCTTACTAACAATTAAATTTAAGCCTACTGGGCAAGGTTAAGGCTTTATTTAGAAAAATTCCAAAAATTTTCCCAAGTAAGGCTTGAACTTGGGACCTCTCACACACACCCAGAACACTTAACCACTGAAGCAGATACACACTTGTGTCAATGAATTATAGAAATATACTTAAAAACTTGAGTCGTTACAATACGTGAATTCTAGCCATCGGTTAGCATGAAATTTGATATAAATATGCCTGTTTGAAAAGTTATATGATAAGTATAATTGGTAACATGCTATGTATAAACTGAAAAATGTTATGTATGTTCTGTAGCTGTTATTCTGAGCATGTGCATCATAAATATATCTAATATATGTTAGTACTGAATTTGCATCTAGGATGGGATTTGATATATGGAGGAACTATGGGCAGTATAATAACCTACCGTATTTGGTGGCTTAGCCACATTTATATGATTTAGTTATGATGATAAATAGCCTAATACACTGGCAGCTCTGCTGCAAATATCCTGAAAAGTGTCATATTGACACTAAGTGGTGTGTTAGGATGGACGAGTATTTAATACCTTATATGGTATGTAGGGATAGTCAGAGATGGCTTGTAACGAATGGGGGTAGGATTTTAAATTTTGCATATGATCCTGATTCTGTATATGATATACGTACTGTATCTACTCTGTTATGTTATAAAACTGAAGTTAAACCAGTAGCTCTGTTTGGTTTAAAGTTACACTCTGAGTTGTGAAAACTCACTATTTGTTTGTATGCCACTTTTAGGTAACCCACAAACTTAGGCGGCTCGGTGCAACGGGAGTTTGCTTATAACCAAATTTTTGTATATTTTATTTAATTGAATTTGGATTAAGAGTTTTGTAAATTTTGGACTGTTTTGGGTTTTGGACTTTATTTTCGTATTTTGCTTGATCAGTTTAAAACATTTTATCGAAAATGTTCAATTTTCTTCAAAACAACTGATTTTGAGATAACAAATTGTGTTTTACCAAAATTTGACATTCTAAGAGTTTCTGCTGCAAAGGTATACGATTTTAGAAAATGTAAACAAGCAAAGTTTTTAATAAAACTACTAAGTAAAATATGGATTCAAATAAACCGATTTTTTTATGTAAATAGAGTTTACGATGTTTTACAAAACATACAAATTTTGGATTTTCAATCGATTTACGATAATATCTCCAAATCTGGCCGTAATGTCTAGGCCAAGTTTGGGGTGTTACATTTAATGGTATCGAGTCAGGTTGCAAAACTCAGGTTGTGAAATTTTGGGTTCAAAATTTTTGTGAAAACTGTTTTCCAAATAAAAACCATTTCTTCTTTAATTTTAAAAAATAAGTCTGTAGAATACCGAGTCTTTAACAGCGATCCTGTAAGTATTTCTATTTAGATAAACTGCTTAGATAGAAATGAAACTATAATATTAGAACATAATAATGCTCTAATTCTATAGTACATTTGAAAAATACAATGATAAGAAAATTTGAGTGGATACATAAAATTTTGTAATGTAGATAATATAATGAGTGCATGTGGAAGTCATAGATGCGGTACCCGTAGGCGCGTTAGGTGCCAAAGAAGGGCTCAGGCTAAGCTATCCTTGATAGGCAGCATGCCCAACTTGAACACAAGTGAGACATCAGATACACCTATTATTGATACTGAGTCTCAGACTTAAACGGATGGGGACGACACATTGTCCCAAGCCATGTTGAGGGTTTTGGAGAGGGTCATTGAACCCCTTTCTGGATCTGGGAGCCGAGGGTCGGTAACTAAACGACTCTGATTCAACGGTGTTGAGTTGTTTAGGGGCGTCATTGGAGTTGCCCCGACTTCCACAGAGAGGATCATGAACAACATTGACTACACCCCTGAGTAGAAATTTAGGGGTGCACTATCTTTGCTTCATGTCGAGGCATAGCAATGGTGGTTGACGGTTAATGAGGGTATTAATTTGATTAGATTACATGGGATTATTTTAGGAACACCTTCCAGAGTAAATATGTGGGGGCAAGTTATGTGGATGCTTGTAGACGTGAGTTTTTGAGCCTTACTCAGGGAGATAAGACCGTTGGCGAGTATGAGGCTGAATTTTTTAAATTAAGTAGATACGCTCGTGGGCTGGGGTAAAATGATAATGATAAATTTATGCACATTGAGGAAGGGTTGAGGTATGACCTCGAGGTTTTGGTGGCTCCGCAAAAGGAGCGTGTTTTTTTCTGTCTTGGTAGATAAGGCGAGAATTACTAAAGAGGTTAAGTGCACTAAGCGTGAAAATAGGGACCGTGAAAGGGGTAAGAATAATAGGGATTTGGATCTCTCTAGTTTTGTTCAGAGGCCTAAGAAACGGGCTAGATTTGATGGGTCTCCAAGGGTTGAGGCTCCTATTGCTCTTACTGGGGTTCAAGCATGTGGAGATTGTGGTAGATGCCATCTGGGCGAATGTTGGAAGAGGTTGGGACCTTGCTTACGATGTGGGTCGATGGAACATCACATCAAGGATTGTGCACATAGTTTTGATCAAGTGTACGCTCCAACTCTAGATTTAGTTTAGCCTTAGCTGGCAGTCTAGTAGCCACCTGGGGGTCGTGGTCTGGCCCGAGGTGGTAACAGATTGGGTAGGGGTCAGAGAGCATCAGGCAGAGGTGTTAATCAGACTAGGGCTAGGTAGCCTACACTAGTATATGAAGCTAGACGCTGTGAGGACAAAGACGTCACAAATGTTATCGTCGGTACATTTTTCATTAATACTAATTCATATTTTTGCATTGATAGACATAATATCAACACAATCCTATATAGCTAGTTCTACTTCTATGAACTTGGGTATTACTATTGAGAGTACTTCTGGTAAGGTTACTGTGATCAGTCCACTTGGTCATTCTGTTCGGGTTGATAGGATTTATAGGAGGGTACCGCTAGAGATACAAGGGGTTGTATTTCTGGCTAATCTAATGGAATTGTCATTCGGGGAATTCAATTTAATTTCGAGAATGGATTGGCTCGTGTAGCATCGAGTCAGCTTGGGTTATGCTACAAAAAGGGTGGTTCTAATATCTGAAAAGGTGTGAAAGTGGTTATGATCAGTGAACGTTGAGATTACCTCTCTAATCTGATCTCTACTCTTATGGCTGAAAAGGTAGTTCGAAAAGGATGTAACGCATTTCTAGCCTATATGTGTAATATGACTTTTTTCGGTTCTTTTGTTGAGGATATTCGTATAGTTAAGGAATTTTCGGATGTGTTTCATAAGGAGTTTTGCAGGTTTGCCTCCAAGTAGAGAGGTTGATTTTGGTATTGAGGTTCTACTAGGTAGAACTACGATGTCTATTACTCCCTACCGCATAGTACAAAAAGAGCTTATGGAATTGAAGGCTTAACTTCAAGAACTTCTCGATCGAGGGTTTATTTGGCCTAGTGGGTCCCCGTGGGGAGAACCTGTTCTGTTTGGAAAGAAAAAGGATGGTACAATGAAGATGTGTGTGGACTACCGTCAGCTGAATAAATTGATGGTAAAGAATAAGTACCCACTTCCGAGGATTGACAACTTGTTCAATCAATTTCATAGGGCTTCTGTGTTCTCCAAGATAGATCTCTGTTCTGAGTACCATCAGCCTAAGGTTAAGGAGGTCGATGTTCATAAGATTGCTTTTAAGACTCGTTATGGGCACTACGAGTTCCTAATCATGCCTTTTGGGTTGACGAAGGCTCTGACTGCATTCATAGATCATGTGAACCAGGTTTTCTAGCCCTATTTGGACCAGTTCATTGTGGTCTTTATCAATGATATTATGGTACACTCTAAGACTGAGGATGATCATGATGAGCATCTTAGAGTAGTTTTGCAGATACTTCGTAAGACGAAGCTCTACACTAAATTGAGCAAGTTTGAACTCTGGTTAAAGGAGGTAAATTTTCCAGGTCATGTGGTTTCTTTCAAGGGAATTCGAGTTGATCCTAAGAAAATTGTAACACCCCTTGCTTGTGTTCGACGCCGGAATAGGGTACGAGGTATTACTAGACTTAATCGTTCACAAACATGCAAAAACTGAGCTATAAAATTTTATTCGTATCAAAAATTTTCATACACATGTATAATCTCCCATACACGGGCCTACGAAGCCCTAAAAATGCATTGAAAGTAGTTAGGGACTAAACTGAGAACGTTAGAAAGTTTTTTCATGACACAAAGTCACACGCCCGTGTGGACATAGAGACACGCTCGTGTGCTATAGACACACCCGTGTCCTTAGGCTGTGTAACTCTCTAACTATGACATCAGCAAATAATTTGTACCACACGGCCAAGCCACACGCCCGTGTGCTAAAGCTGTGTCCCCCACACGGTTGAGACACATGGTCGTGTCTCAGCCCGTGTGGCCAACACTTCGGCTATTTTCCAAGCCTTTAAGTTACCCTTAATCCTTCACATCTTTATTTCCATATTACACATTTAATTCATGGAGATGACCATTTAGATTGGTCATAAAACATTCATCATGCACATATTTCATAACACCAACCATATATGGCCAACAAGCACAATCACATCACAAGCATTAGAACATATCATAGATAGATAGGTTCACAAACCATAATCAATATGAGCCACCTTTCATGGCCATATAAAAATAAATCAATATAGGCCAATACATTTGGCTAGTCATGTTAACACATATCATTAAAAAAAACCAAGTCCCTATACAGGCCACTCACTTGAAGGCGCTTAACATATATATATTAATATTCCAAAGGTGATGGTTTGATAGTGTGGTGCTGCCTCCGACGATCTCCAACCCTGAGCTAACCTGTCAACACTAAAGAAAAGGAAAGGAAGGAAGAAAGCTTTATAGCTTAGTAAGACCGTATTAAAATAATAAGCAATTTATCAACTTGCTTCTCAAGGTAATACAACCATATTTGCACTTTTACTTATGTTCAGGTTTAGTTGTTTTCTCGAGTCACAGTTATTAAATTATTATATCTTGAGCTACGAAAATCCAAATTAAGTTCTGCTAATTTTCCTTGAAACTAGACTCACATATCTCCTTACCATAAAATTTTTAGAATTTTTGGTTTAGCCAATAAGTACAGTTTATACTTTTCACCCCTGTTTTGCTGTCTAACAGTTCTGACCACTCTTCACTAAAAATTAATTATCTCCTCGTACGAGATTCAGATGATGTTTCCATTTATTTATTTTGAAAATAGACTCATTAAAGATTCTAAGCATATAAATCATAACCCATAATTAATTTTGTAAAATTTTTAATGATTTTCCCAAATCGAAACAGGGGAATTCGAAATCATTCTGACTCTATCTCATGACAATTCAAATATCTCATAATATGGACTTCTTTTACTTACACCGTTTCTTTTATATGAAACTAGACTCAATAAGATTTAATTTTATATTTTATTCAGCCCCTAATTCGATTTACACAAATTTTTATGGATTTTCAAAGTCGGACTGCTACTGTCCAAAACTGTTTCAATGCTAATTTTACCCTTTCATAATTATCTTTAAATAGGCTTTTATACCAATCAATTTATCTTTTCATATTCATTAGGCCACAAGGTGAAGGGATAAACATATCATGTCCCAATTTAATTTGACTTAAAAGCCTCAAACACAATCATCCATCAAATTTACCACCTAATTATACACTATAGGTATCGACCTAATATTTACAAGGTCGTCACAAAGTCATTCTTATAGGTATGACTTACTCATTTACATTCTTACCAAAAGTTCAATATACATCGAGCTCATCAGTCACAAATTTTTTGTACATACCTGTACCCTTTCAACATGATCATAAACATAGCTTACTCATTTTCATTCCTTACTAATCACACAACATAAATTGAGCACGCATTTCATGAATTTCATGTAAGTACCTGTATCACTCACATCATGGTCATAACCTCTCTTATTCCGACATAAACCGTAAATTTCCCGTTGAACCATTTGGAATACTACAGGATATTCAATAAGCCTCCTGCATAGGGTAAGGTGCTAACGCAATGTCCCGAACATGGTCTTACACTAGCTCCCACATCAAAGTCGATGCCATGTCCCAGACATGGTCTTACACTGACTCTCGTATATTGAGGCTGATGCCATGTCCTAGACATGGTCTTACACTGGCTCTCATCTATCAGTGCTGATTCCATGTCCCAGGCATGGTCTTACACTGACACATATCAAGCCGATGCCATGTCCCAGACATGGTCTTACACTAGCTCTCATATCTCGAGGCCGATGCCATGTCCCAGACATGGTCTTACACTAGCTCTCATATCTCGAGGCCGATGCCATATCCCAGACATGGTCTTACACTAGCTCTCATATATCGAGGCCGATGCCATGTCCCAGACATGGTCTTACACTAGCTCTCATATCTCCCTAGCATCATGGCATGAATATTCGATCTATTCCTACGGTTCAACAGGGAGTTTCCCGTATTAATCTCATCATACATTACTCATAGCCACATTCAAACATTTTATGCAAAATCAATCATTAAATGCATAATAATGATAAAGTTGTAATATTTACACACATCTTATTCACTTTAATGGAATATCATATTCCATCAAATTTCCAATGTATCCAATCATCACATAAATGTTATTAACATTTGGCATCACTCTCTCATACTCAATATCATCAACATGTAATTCAATACAATTATAGCAAGATAGATTTCAAGTATATTAACAATAACATGGATAATATGCTTATTTAGTTACATGGACTTACCTCGAATGCAAAAATGGCTAATTGTTCCCTTTTTGTCCTAAACCATGTACTTTCTCGATTTAAGCCCGAATCTCTATTTTCTTGATCTAAAATAATAAAATTTACTCATTTACTCATCACATTAAATTAAGTATTCGAAAATTCATACTTTGGAAAAATGACCATTTTGCCCTTAGACTTCCAGAAAAATTATGATTTTGCCCCTAGGCTCGTAAAACGATTTTTATCAAATTTCCTTATTAACCAAGCCTAGACCAACCTTTATTACTCTTGTAGCAACTCAAAATTCCAATTATTTCACACAGTTCCCATCCATTTAACAAACTTTACAAAATGGTCCATATTAGGTGTTTTCATGAAAATCCTTTAACAAAAGTTGTTTATTTAACAACCAAGATTCATTTTATTCCATAAAAATTCAGCAAAACACATGAATACTCTCATGGAAAAACCCTATACTTACAACCATTTTGTAAAATAGTCCCCTTATTAGCTAGATTATGCTACAAGGGTTCCAAAAGTATAAAAATTATCAAGAAAGGCCATCAAAATCACTTACTTGTAACGGATATAAATTGCTGATATTTTTGAGCTTTCAAAACTCCCTCTTTGCTGGTATTTTTGGTGGGGAAGAAGGAATATGAAAGATGATACCCTTTTTTTCTTTATTTTATTATATTACTAGTCAAATTAGTCACCAACATTTCACCTAACTTTGACCCTACAATATTTATGTCTCCTTGATCAGCCACTAACATATTTATGGTTTATTTACTCAACAAAGACCCCTAATTTAATTTTCTATAGCTATTTGACACCTTTAGCTAGTAGAACAAAACTTTCACACTTTATGTGATTTAGTCCTTTTTCAAAATTAAGTAAGCAATCGCTAAAATTATTTTACCAAAATTTTCAGGCACTCATATAATCATGCTATAACACATAAAATAATATTAAAAACAATTTCTTCAACCTCACAATAGTGGTTCCAAAACCATTGTTTTGACTAGGCCTAAAATCGGGCTGTTACAAAAATCGAGGCTGTGCTTGAGCGAAAATAGCTTAGGAATATGTTTGAGGTCCACAACCTCCTTGGGTTAGTGGGTTATTATCGAAGGCTTGTAGAGGGGTTTCCATTTATCGCAACTCCTCTAACTAAGTTGTTGAGAAAGAATGCACCATTTATTTGGACTGATGAGCAGTAATCGAGCTTTGAGAAGCTCAAATCTATTTTGACTCAGGCTCCTGTTCTGATACAACCTGAATTTAGCAAGGAGTTCATGGTTTATCATGATGCATCACATGTTGGATTTGGTTGTGTTCTGATGCAAGATGGTAAGGTAGTGGCTTATGCATCTCGACAGCTTAAGTCACATGAGGGCAAATATCCCACGCACGATCTTAAGTTAGCTATTTTTTTCTTCGCCTTACAGAACTTGAGGCATTATCTATATGGTGAGAGGTGTATCATTTACACCGATCACAAAAGTTTCAAGTATCCCCTTACTTAGAAAGAGTTAAACCTTAGGCAACGTAGATGGATTGACTTGCTTAAGGATTACGATTGCATTATTGAGTATCATTCCAGTAAGGCCAATGCTGTGGTCGATGCTCTTAGTTATAGAGCAATGACTAATTTGAGGGTAATGTTTGCTCACTTAAGTCTTCTTGATGATGGAAGTCTGTTAGCCGAGTTGCAAGTTAAGCTGACTTGGATTGATCAGATTCCGTTAGATTGAGAATGGTAGTACTTCTGACTTTGGGCAAAATCGTGATGGGGTTTTATGTTTCTGAAACTAGGTTTGTGTGCCTAATGATTCTAATTTGAGGCAATCTATTCTATGGGAAACCATAGTATCGCTTATGCTATGCATCCAGGCAGGAATAATATGTATTGGGATCTTCAAGAGTCGTACCGGTGGTCTAGTTTGAAATGAAAGGTAACAGATTTGATCTCCCGATGTCTGATGTTCCAACAAGTTAAGGCTGAGTACCAACTGCCTTTGAGTTTGCTTCAACACGTTAAGATTCCCCTTTGGAAATGAGAACGAGTGACTAAGGACTTCATTAGTGGGTTGCCCTTAACACCCCTACTAAGAAGGATCTTGTTTGGGTCATCATGGATCGTTTGACCAAGTCTGCCCATTTTATTCCTGTCATGACAAACTACTTTCTTCAGAAATTGGCTAAGTTATATATTTTTAATATCATTAAACTTCATGGAGTTTTAGTCTCAATTATTTCTGATAGGGATCCTCGTTTCACTTTTCAATTTTAGAGGAAGCTTCATGAGGCTCTAGGTTCTAGATTAGACTTCAGTACTGCGTTCCATCCTCAGATAATTTAACAATCTGAAAGGGTGATTCAGATGCTAGATGACATGTTACGAAGTTGTGTGGCTGACTTTTGAGGTTGTTGAGAGAAGTTTCTGCCATTAGCTGAGTTTGCATATAATAACAGTTTCTACTCCAGTTTTCAGATGGCACTTTATGAGGCTTTGTATGGTTGTAAGTGTCATACACCTTTGTGTTGGACTGAGTTGGTTGAGCGACGGGTTTTGGGTCCTGAGTTGGTGTCTAAGATTGAGAACACGTTTAGACTGATTCGGGATCATCTTAAGATAGCCTTTGATAGAAAAAGTCATATTTGGATCTGAAGATGAGAGATATCGAGTATTCAATGGGTGATTATGTTTTTCTTAAGGTATCTCTATGGAAGAAGGTCCTCCGGTTTGGGCGTAAGGGCAAGTTAAACCCTAGGTCTATTGGGTTGTATCGAGTTCTAAAACATATGGGGCCAATTGCCTATCAATTAGAGTTACCTCTAGAGTTGGACCATATCCATGATGTGTTTCATGTCTCTATATTGAGGCGGTATTGGTTTGACCCATCTCATATCATATCTGTTGAGGAGATTGAGGTAAGACCAGATTTGACCTTTGAAGAAGAGTCGATTCAAATTCTGGATCTAGACGTTAGGTCTTGAGGAGGAAGGCCATTCTATTGGTTAAGGTTCTGTGGAAAAATCATGGCATTGAGGATGCCACTTGGGAACCTGAGGACTCGATTTGACAGCAG
This sequence comes from Gossypium longicalyx, assembly GCA_025698465.1. Lineage (NCBI taxonomy): Eukaryota > Viridiplantae > Streptophyta > Magnoliopsida > Malvales > Malvaceae > Gossypium > Gossypium longicalyx. Next base: position 39,548,895 of record CM046998.1, on the reverse strand, counting down.
TATCCGCATCTGTTTGAATCATGTAAATTCGAGGCTGAAATTTCTTTTGGGGGGGAGTTGTAAGGCCCAAAAAATTTAAGTTTCAAATTTGTTGAATTCTATCATAAATTAGCATCTGTTTTAGTGGTTAGGTGTCTTATTTATGTGTTGGAGGTCTTAGGTTCAAATCTCGGCGTGAACAAAAGGGTATTATTTTTGTAATTTTTTGTTAAGCACGCATGGGGTGGAGTTGGATTGAAAATCAAATTCTTGGAAGTCGGGTTATGGTAGTATATCGTATTATATGGGATTTTATGGACAGTGGTGTTAGTGGGTTGGTTAGTTTGTTTTCAAAGTGTATTTTGGTTAGGATTTATGTTAGTTTTTATTTTATTTTATTTCTTTTAATCTTTCCCAAATTCCCCATATTTTCCTATTATGTTTTCACATGTTATTATTATTTTTCTTTCTTTCTGTTCCTTCCTTTCTTTTGTTTTCTTTCTTTTTCTTTCCTCCATTCATGCCTCCAGTGCTATTTTTTCTTGATTTTTTTCGTTGTTTTGTGTTAATCTCTTCCCTGCGAATTGCTGTAGGCTTCAACGTTACTCTTTTGTGGAATTTTGTTTCTCCAGGAATTCTTAGGTAAGTTTTTTCCATATTTTTGTATAAGGGTTACATTTAATGGTTTAATTATTTTCTTGGAGCATGGTTTAACCTCGTGAAATCTGTGTTGTTAGGTGGTAATCAAGGAATTCAGAACTCCCCTTCTGTGAGTTAGTTGTTTTAGTGGCAGTTATGGATGTTGGGTAATTTTCGAATGCCTAAGGGTTCAATTTTTGTGTTAGAATTTCTTATGTTGAGTTGTAGTCTAGTGGTTTATTTTGGTAAAAATAAAGGAATTGGAACTGATTTGGGGACACTTGATTGTTGGTTTTAGGTGTTGGATATCTCATGGTTGTTATAGTGTCCAAATCATATTAGGTGTGTAATGAGACACTCAAAAAACAGCGAACGGAGAATGCCAAAAAACTACATAGTCGATGCAACACGACTGTAACACTCCTTACTCGTATTCGATGTCGGAACAGGGTACAAGGCATTACCAGATGTAAACACAAGCAAACATAATTCTGATTTGTACATTTGGCACCAAATTAAAACTTTTTAACATTCAGTCACATCGTCTAAAAAACGAGCCTACGAGGCCCAAAACATGTTTTGGAAGCGGTTCGAGACTAAACCAAGAACTTTAGAAAATTTTACGACACTTAGAGAATTTTTACTAAAAGAGGGGTCACACGCCAATGTAGGTAGGCTGTGTGGTCACATACGCCCGTATTCCTAACCCGTATAACTCTCTATTTATCACCCAAGAACAAATTGAAGTCACACAGCTAAGACACATGCCCATGTCCTGAGGCCATGTCCTTCACATGGCTGAGACACACGGCCGTGTCTCATGCCCGTGTGCTCGATACTGAATATTCTGTTTTGCAACAATTTAGGTGCAGGGGACACACGGCCGGATCACACACCCATAGGCTGACCGTGTGGACAAAAACAAGGCTTATTTACTAAGCCATTTGCCACCCTTATTCACACATACACTTACCCCAATTCAAAGGTACAAAATAATACATACTTAGGCAACCAAAACATCCACATTCATGGTTAAAACATATCAACTTTATATCTTTATCTAACATATTCACTACATTTATTAAGCCTAAATCAAACATACAAATCTCACATTCATTAGGCTTCATTCAATTACTATCTAGTTACCAAATTATACTCAAATTCTTCATCTCATCAATAGGTCACAATTCCAAACATTACACAATCATGCCATAAATCACATTTCCCAATATTTCACATTCACCAAGCATATCATGATCATATCACCATAGATATTGACACATATATGAATATACTTAGGCTTACAACCATGTTACCAATATAAGCCAACTTACATGGCCAAATAACAAAACAAGCCTTTACATTGACTAAAATCATATGACGCATATAACAAATTGACCAAGTCCCTATACATGCCATAACTCAAAATACTTGAATTTATCAATACCCAAATTGATAGCTTGATAGTGTGATAGAATCTCTGGCGATCTCCAACTCGAGCTAGTTACATAGCACTATAAAACATGGGAAAGGAAGGAGGTAAGCTATATAGCTTAGTAAGTTCGTATGAACATAATAAGCAACTCTTATTAATCTTTTTCAAGTCCAACAATTTAAACACAAGATAGTACAAATTGCTATGAATCTCACAGTTATAATTTTACTCAGTCACAATGTTCGCTCTATCAATTTGCGAGCATAATTTAACATGTCTTAACATTAGCCTAACAACCATAATCTCTCTATTACAACAAATTACCACAATCAACCAATCATTTCAAACCTCATAATAAACATACACATTAATTATGAGTATTCACATTTCAAACATATATTTTAACATCTTTCCATTGTTTAAAACTCATATCTTCCCATAATCATTTTAATAGGCGATTATGCCAATCTTTTCTTTTTCTCATATCTGATAAATCATAATTTGTGTGAATAAAACATGCTATATCATAACTCAATTTTTGTCCCAAAAGCCAATTACACAATCGTCAACTGAATTTACCATGTATTTTGTATCTCATAAATATAGACAAATAATCACAAGGATTTCACAAAATCATTATCGTGGAAATCATGAACTCACAATTTCATGAAGTCAATGCTTATGAACTTTACATACATACTTGTACCAATTTGTAATACTTACGTGCTCTTTCTCTTCCTTGACATACCCATTAAATTACTCGTTGAACCACATGGAATACTAAAAAATACTCGAAAATCTCGTACTCGCAGTACCGTATCAATGCCAATTCCCAGATATGGTCTTACATGTAATCTCCTATCGATGCCAATAGCCCAGCTATGGTCTTACACGAAGTCTCGTATCGATTCCATATCCCAGATATGGTCTTACACGTAATCTTAGTAACCCTAATGTCATGAAATGTGTATCTTATCTATTCTTAAGGTTCAACCGGGACTTTCTCTTATCGAATCTCTGTTGATCATTTCCATAGTATCGTACTCAATAGCTGTAACAACCCTAACCCATACTCGTCGCTGGACTAGGGTTAAATGCGTTACTGGACATATCGAAACATTTAGCATTCATTTCACAAACATCATAGCATCAAAGGTCAAACATCAATACAAAGTCCCTTACATAGGTCATCGAGACCTTAAACATGCTTTAGAAAATGGTTGGGACCAAACCGAACACATACAAAATTTTTCGAAACTTAAACAAATTTTCTAAGTTACAGAGGTCACATGCCCGTGTGAATAGACCGTGTGCGTCACACAGCATTAGACACGCCCGTTTGTCTAGACCGTGTCAAATCAGGGCATACATACTGACTTAATCACACGGCCATAAGACATGCCTGTGTGCCTTGGCTGTGGTCAAAACTGACTTGGGTCACACGGCTAGCCACACACCCATGTGCCTTGGCTATGCTCAAGACTGACTTAAAATCGTAGGGTACCCCAGGGGACACATGGCCGTGCAACATGACCGTGTGTCGCACGTAGACAAAAATAGGCCATTTGAAAAGCCAATTTTCCACCCAATTTGGGTCAATCCTACAAGCATCAAACCAAGCACATTTGCACTATAATTTCAGCCAATTTCAATACCAAAACATACATCATTCATGCCATATTATTATCGACCAAATTCAAGCTTATAAACTATACTCAATCATATCAAATCATAAGCCAAAGTCATATTAAATCATATGTTTTATAACTCCAATTCACCTCATTCATTCACATGCCAAAACCTTACCAAATTGACCATTTCACTAGACCATTGAAGCACATCAAAACATACCATTTATGAACACAAGCATATACCAAATTCATTCATAAACTCATCCATAACCAAGCCATATCACATGGCTAGATATACACATCACAAAACATAACCAAAATCCACTAACCTATACATGCCATACTTCCATATATACATTTTCAAAAGGTACAAAAATAGAATTCGATAGTGTGGTGATGATCCTCGATGATCCTTAAGCTCTCGGTAGCTACGATATCTATAAAACAGTTGAGAAACACACAAAGTAAGCTTTCAAAAGCTTAGTAAGCCATATACAAATAAACTTAACACATAACCTCAATTTAAACCAATTCATTCACACAATTTAAGGCAAAAATACATTCTCATAGCCATATATCTCTATTAGTTCATTTGATCATGATTCACATATATATTTCATATCTCATTCTCATAGCAACTTATACTTATATCATATATTCACCAAGGTACATGTACTTAGCTTTCATTCTCAATCGGATACAAATTCACATAGTCAACCATTTTCTCGAAATGCCCGTTGAACCGTTCAGAATCAATAAGGATACTCAGATAACTCAGAAAGCTCGTACAATTCCAACGTCTCAGATGTGATCTTACATGTAAATCATAAGTCGATGCCAACGTCCCAAACGTGGTCTTACACAAAAACACATATCGAATCCTATGTCATGACATATGTATCCTAACTATTCTTAAGGTTCGTACGAGGCTTTTCAGACGTCAAAACTTTGTCGATACTTTCTTAGATATCACATATTCAATTCAATATGTCATTCAATATTGTTCAATAGCATTTAAACATAAATAAACCATTACTAACACATTTATTTGTATATAGACTTACCTCGTCTGGATTTGGATAGACAGAATCAGCTACTCGACAACTTTTGACTTTCTCCGATCTAATTCTGTTTTCTTTAGTTCTTGATCTATATAAATTCAAATTTAACTCTTTTATTCACCAAACCATTCAATTCAATCCAAAAACACATAATTAGGCCATTTTACAAATTAGCCCTCACATTTTCACATTTTGACACTTTAGTCCTTAATTCACAAAATACATAAAATTTCTTTGCACACATGCTTAGCCAAATATTCATAATGTCCATATAAGCCCCCACATTTCATTTATTTCACATTTTAGTCACTAAAAATATCATTTTTATAATTTAGTCCAAATTACTCAAATTCATCAAAAATTCAAAGACAAAATAACTAACCCAACACATATCTTTCATTTTCTATCATCTAACTTCATAAAGCTCACAATTTCATCAACGGCATAACCCAAAATCATCAACAAAATCAGAAATTAAGACATGGTCTTAGTAGAACACAAAGCAACGATCACAAAAACATAGAAATTATCAAAAACCAAAACAAAAACATACCTAATTCAAAGCTTAATAGTGCTGAATATGAAAGCTCTTCCAACCCTAATTTTCTTTGTGATTTTAGGCCAAAAAGGATGAATAATAAGCTAAGTTTGATGTTGGTTTTATTAAATTATCACTTATTTGATAATTTACTAATATGCCTTTAATGAATCATTAATAACCAACAAATAATTCATGGTAAAAAATGTCTGTTAACCTTCTAATGGCATAATAACCTTATAAGGACTTTCATAGAAACAAATCATAGCAATTAAGTACATTAATAAATAGCAAGTCACTTTTAGATTTTATGTGATTAAGTCCTTTTATCAAATCGGGCACCCAAACGATAAAATTTTCAAACTAAACTTTCACACACGTCAATTCACATATAATAAACATGAAAAATAATATTAAAATATTTTTCTGACTCAAATTTGTGGTCTCGAAACCACTATTCTGACTAGGGTCTAAACTGGACTATTACAATAGCATTCACATTTCATTTCAATAATATAGCATTTACCACAATTATATCAATTAAGCATTTATACATATATAATTTAATGCTTATTAAACATACGAACTTACCTCAGCATAAAAATAGCGAAAATGGCCTAACCGTCAAATACTTATTTTTCTCCGTTCTAGTTTTGAACCTCGTTTTTCTTGATCTATAATATCACATTTAACTTATTTAATCACTATACTACTCAAATCAGCCGAAAATCACATTATGGAAAAATTACATTTTTGCCCCTAAAGTTTCACATTTTTACATTTTAGTCTCTAGGCTCGTAAAATGAAATGTACTCAATTTCATCAATACCCATGCCTATCCAAACCTTATACATTCTTATAGCAGCTCACATTTTTTCTTTTATTTGCATTTTAACACCCATTTTACAACTTTTTACAAATAAGTCCTTTTTAGGCATTTTCATCGAAAATCACTTAGCAAAAGTCATTTATCAAACAACTAACATGCATTTTCTATCACTAACATCAAAATACAAAAATATCCATCATGGTTAAAATTTTAGACCTTGATTATGTCTTAAATTAGTGGTAGAAATAGATAGATCATGTTGTATGGATTTCAAAAACATAAAAATCATTAAAAATAGGGCTAGAACGGACTTACAATCGAGCAGGGAAGATTGAAAAACCCTAGCCATGGTTTCTTCTTGTGAATTTCGGCCATGGGAGGAAGATGGGCAAAAATTGTCTTTTAATTTGGCTTTTTAATTCATTTAATTACCAAATTACTAAAATGCTCTTAATGAAAAACTTTAGAAACATACCTAACCATGTCCATTTTTTCCACCAACTTAACCAATAGTCTAATTACCATTTAAGGACCTCCAATTTAAAATTTCATAGCAATTAGACACCTCTAGCATGTAGAACTCAACTTTTGTACTTTTTACAATTTAGTCCTTTTAACCAAATTGAGTGTCCAAATGTCAAAATTTTTAAACAAAATTTTCACGAAATCATTCCATAAAATTTTAGACCATAAAAATGTAATAAAAATAAATTTTTTCGCATCAGATTTGTGGTCTCAAAACCATTGTTCTGACTAGACCCAAAACCGGTGGCTGTTACAATGACCGTGTGTTAGGCTGTGTGGTAGGCTGTGCGTGACACACAACTGTGTGATGGACCGTGTGAGACACATTGGTCTGAGCTATTTGGGCCGTGTGGACCACATAGGCATATAGGCTAGACGGGTATGTGTGAGACCGTATGGGCCACTGGGTTGGACTTTTAGGTCTTATGGGTCCAAATTCTAAATTTTTCCCTAAGGTTGTAGGCAATGTTTAGGTCAGTTTTGGGCCTTTTGTAGGTTTGATAGGTTGTAATTAAGCTATAATACGTGAATTCTAGCCATCTGTTAGTGTGAAATTTGATATAAATATGTCTATATGAAAAGTTATATGATAAGTAAAATTTGTAACATGCTATGTATAAATTGAAAAATGTTATGTATGTTCTGTAGCTGTTATTTTGAGCATGTACATCGTAAATATATCAAATATTTGTTAGTACTACATTTCCATCTAGGATGGGATTCGATATATGGAGGAAGCGTGGGTAGTATAATAACCTACCGTATTTGGCGGCTCAGCCACATTTATATGATTCTATTAATGATAATAAATCGCCTAATACAGTGGTTTCAGGGCCACAATTCTGACTAGTGAGTTAGTATTTTATTAGTTATTTAATATTTATGAGTATTTATTAGAGTCGTATTTAAATTTGGTTAAGAAATTTTAATGTTTAGCTAGTTAACTATGTAAAAAGGACTAAATCGTAAAAGATGTAAAAGTTTATTTCTATTAGTTAAAAGGGTGAAATGATTATAGAACCTTAAATTAATGGACTTAGACAGAAATTATACTATAATATTGATAGTGGACAATTATGGGCATGTTTTTGTTAATTATTAAGTTAACAACATAAGGGTAAAATGGTAAATAAATAATAAAATGTAAATTAAGTAGAATCAAGTTGTCGTCTTCCTTATTTCTGCCTTTTTTAACCAAAAAACCATTGAAAGGAGAGAGAAGCTTTTAGCTTTGATTAAATTCACATGCACGGTATGGTATCACTATAGGAAAACAGACTTTTAGCGGTGTTTTTTTTAGCCTTAAGCGCCGCTAGAACTATTTGCGGCGTTTTCACAAGCGCCGCAAAAAAATGCCGCTATAAAAACGCCGCAAAAATTTGTTGCGGTTATTTGAAAAACGCCACAAAATATCATGACTTTTAGCGGCGTTTGTGGGAAAAGTGCCGCTAAAAGTCACGGCTTTTAGTGGCGTTTTTGGGTGAAGCGCCGCTAAAAGTCATGGCTTTTAGCTGCGTTTTTGGGTGAAGCACCGCTAAAAGTCATGGCTTTTAGAGGCGCTTTTGTTACAAACGCCGCTAATTTTGGTAGATTTACAATGTACATTTTTCACCAATATCCAACTCTTCCTGCATTAAATCCAACCAAAAATATCAAATGTAGCAAAAAAAATACAACAAAAAACGTTAAATCTAAATGATACTTCAAATTCAATGAAAGATATATTATGTAAATTAATAAATGAAGTATAACTCAAAATATTCTTACAATAATGTTAAATGTGACAATGTTAAAAATATTCTTACAACGAGAAAACAAATGACTAAGATGGCGGCTTTTTGCGATCACTGGTAATCTGCATCATATCTTTGTCAGTTTGTAGTGGAGCTTATCGTACTTTTTTGCTCTCTCTCTCATCGCCATCGCATCGCTGCTCTCTCTCTCTCGCTGCTACCGCTACCTCTCTCGTTGCTGCCCCTACCTCCCTCGCTGCTACATCCGCTCTAAGTTGTTGCTAGAGTTCTTCATATTTTCTTTTAACCTCGGTAATTTGCTCAACTGTGCTCGTTTGCATCTGAGCTATCTGGTCTCTTAACCTCTGAACTTCTGCTTGAGCTTGCTCTAGGAAGGCATGTATTGCTGGGAGCCGGATCCAAAATATTGGGTCGGGGTAACACCAGATCCTTGAAATCGAACCCGACCATACCTTTCAGGACCCAAAACTTTAGTCATAATTTTGTTATCAATGTTCTCAAGATTAACAGAACTATCAGTCGAAGCAATCGCTTCATACTCCGCCTTTTTCTCCTTTAGTTTCTCCTAATAAATCAATCAAAGAGTTAGAAACGAAATATATAATAAAAAGGAATGTAACATAACTTAACATTATTTAAAACTACTAACGACGAATTAAATCATTATAATTAAACATTATAAATATTTATAATAAATTAAATTTTATTAAGTAAATATACCATAATTTCTCTAGCTTCGGATATCATAGGAGATCCATCTTTCTTCGTATGTGTAATTTCAAAAAGCTGAAGGCGTCCAACTTTTTGACCAGACTACAATACAGTAGTAAAAATATTATTTAATAGTAGAAAGTCATTAATATTTGATAGAATTAATAAATTCATAATACTCTGGCCTCAGCTATAGAAGTAAAACTTCTCGACCTTATCGTGTGCGTGGATTTTTGTTTTTGCCTGCTGCTTGTTCCAACTCGCTCACGGTCCTACAATAATGTAATTATTATTACGTATATAGTAAACACTATATACCAAAAAATTTATAAGAATTTGGAAGTACGTAATACCTCTCCTTTCTTTGAATTCCAAAATCCAACCGCATCTTCCCATTGGTACGTTAGCATTCCCGGTGGGACATTTCACAATTTTTCTTCGAGGCTTATGTCTTTCTTAAAATATTGTTTTTTCAAAGTGCTTTTATGGTCTCTCCATTTTTTACCCAATGCCTTCTTGATATAGTTATCCGAGACCTCTAAAGCAAATCTCACCTAAAAAAACACAAGTTTAGAATGTAAATATAAATGAAACTTAAACCAAAGTATTATAAATAACAATTAGATGTTTTGTTACCTTAATATTATCGAGAGCTTGATTTTTGTTGCTATCAGGCATGTGATGCCATGATTCGTAGTTGATGGGAAACATATTGGCATTTCATGATATAATGCCCAAATAGCCTGCTAAAAGTTGAGCCTCAAATCCAACAGGCTGACCATGACTGTTTTTACTTACTTTGACACACTCGACAGGAGTTAAGTCATATAAATCTTTAAGTAGCATACGTCTTTGACCTCTGTGCGTCCCCCCACTTTCATCTGAAAAACGACATGTTATTATTTATATTAAAAATGAAAAAAAAGTCAATAATAAAAGTCAACACACATGTAAAATAAACTTAACATTACTTTGAAATTCTCCAGGCTCGTCAAGTGTCTCCGGCACATTTAAAGATCCAATAACTGTCTACTATTCACTATTTGCTTCTTCCGAATTTAGAGTATTCTGGACAATACTTACATCTCGTAATCTTCTTCTACGCATTTTTCTTGCAATACACATAAAATAGTTGAAACTTTAGTAACAAATTGCAACAATAATAGTACATATAAAATAGTTAAATTATGTAACATGAGCAAGATTAAAATTATAATATTACATATAATTAAAAAATCGTAAAATCTTACTACATCATAATTCGTAAATATCTTCATCCACATCCTGACGAAGCCATTGAAATTGTGTACTAGTACTAGGGATATTTTCATTTAAGTTTTGTTCTGGAAAAGGCAAAGTTTCTGATCTTTTGATGATGTCATCTCTACTTCCATTACCCATGTCAAACAAGTCTCTAGGGGTGTTTCGGAGTACAACGTGCCAACCCTCATCAGTTGGATCTTTCGAGTAAAAAAACTTGTTTCACTTGAGAAGAAAATACATACAGCTCGTCTATCAATTGTTCTCCAGTGTGAATCAATCGAGAGAAATTCACCATTGTAAAACCAATTGGTCATTTTTAATTCTGCAAACAGTATTAACATCAGCCCAATTACATCGAAATAAGACAACTTTCCATTTTCCATAGTAATCTAACTCAATAATATCAGTAAGAAGTCCGTAACACTCTACATTTCCCTTAACGGGATTACTGTCTCTAGCACTAGAATAGCTTGTAATTGAAGAATTAACAACTATTCCATAATTTTAAGTTCTCCTCAATCTCTCGCAATATTTTGTATGAAATCTGAATCCATTGATGATGAAGGCACTATATCTTTTTACTACTCTATTCGGGCCTTGGGAATGCCATTTAACTTCTTCATTAACGTCCTTCCCACTCCAAACCTATTGAATCGAAAGTAAATTGAGTAATTATAAATGTTATGAGAAAAAATTATTATTTGTCAATAAAAGGTTGAGTTGCATACTGTTTGGCTTAACCATTCATGGAAAGATTCTGTTAATAACTTATTAATCTCTCGTTGTTGTAATCTTCGAGACCGTGAACGAGATCTCAAGATTTGTTTGTACTCACTATGTTAAAAAGAGGTTTAATTGGTTAGAAAATAAACAAATAAAAATGATGAATATTTATCATATTCTAGAACTTACTTGCGTAATGGTTCAATTGAATCGTTGTGAAAAAGAAAATATCTATGTGCTTGTACCCAAGATCTTTCATCTAATTCTGTAATTTCAACTTTACCGATTGGTTCTCCATAACTTTGAAATAAATAAGTTTCAGCAAAGTTGGGATCATTGAGCCCATCATTTCTACTTGGTCTATTCAATCTTGTTTCAACATCTTCTAAATATCTAGAACAGAAGGTCATACACTCCTCTGCCAAGTAGCCTTCAATAATTGATCCTTCTGGATAGCGCTTATTTCGACAATAAGACTTCAATTTGCTTAGGAACCTAAACACGATATACAACATTATCAAAAGTTGTAACTAAATGTATAGACGTGAATGAATGAATACTTTACAAATAAATTAGCACCTTTCTATAGGATACATCCATCGATAGAAAACCAGTCCTCCAATTATTGCTTCACGAGGGAGATGGATTACCAAGTGCACCATAATAGTGAAGAAGGAAGGTGGAAAGATCTTCTCCAAATTGCATAAAGTCAGAGCGGTTCGATCATGTACTTTCTCAAGTTCTTCAACATCTAAAACTTTGCCACAAATAACTTTCATTATATTGGAAAGTTCAATTATACAGGACGTAACCTTTTTTGACATACAGCACTGTAAAGCAAGTGGCAGTAAATCTTGCATCAAGATGTGATAATCATGTGATTTTAAAGAATATAGTCTTCGATCTTGAAGACTCACACATCGAGATATATTTGATGCATACGCATCTGGGACCTTTATATCCTTTAAAACTGTGTAGAACACTTCTTTCTCTTCCTTTGACATTGCAAAAATTGGAGGCGGCAACCGATATTTCCCATTCAGAAGTACTTAAGGATGAAGATCACGCTGAATTCCCATGTCAACTAAATCAAGTCGACTCTGAAGATTGTCTTTTGATTTTCCATCGACATTCAAAATTGTCCCGATGATGTTCTCGCAAACATTCTTCTCAATATGCATGACATCAAGATTGTGTCATAAAATGTGATGCTCCCAATAAGGCAACTCAAAAAAATACTTATTTTTTTCCACAAGTCCACCTCATTAGGATCATCCTCTTCATCAGATTCATCATCAGATTCATCCCTGGATCTTCTCATTGTTTGTATGTTGGATGGTTGATTCATCTTCCCATAACTGAAATACATATCTTTTAACATGAATAATATTTCAGATCCAATGGTCTGCTCAGGAGCTTCTCTAAACTCTTTAGTACCGTCAAATAAAGTCCTCTAAAATCTAAATCTATGATTTCCATCCAACCACCGACGATGCCCCATATAATAGAACTTCTTCCAATTATATAACAATTTCGAACATGTTTGCGCAGCACAACAAGGACAACCATAACATCCTTTGGTACTCCAACCAGATAAATTGGCATAAGCCAGGAAATAATTAATTGTCCATAACAAAGCTGCACGTAAATTGAAGTTCTCCTTTCTCAATACATCATATGTCTCAACCCCCGACCATAATTGTTTTAACTCTTCAATAAGTGGCTGCAAATAAATGTCGATATCATTTTCGAGACCTTTTTCTCTAGGGATAATCATAGATAATATAAAAGAAGATTGCTTCATGCAAATCCATGGAGGCAAATTGTAAGGAACAAGCACTACAAGCCAAGTACTGTAGGAAGTACTTATGATTTTAAAAGGATTGAAGCCGTCAGCTGCTAGCCCAAGCCTCACATTCCAAGGATCGCTTGCAAAGTTTGGAAATTTACTATCAAATGATTTCCAAGCTAAAGAATCAACAGGATGCCTTAATAATCCATCATCGGTCCGTTCATCATTATGCCACCTCATAGAATCAGCTGTCTTTGACGACATGAAAAACCTTTGAAGTTTTGGTATTAGGGGAAAATATCGCAAAACCTTGACTGGCTTCTTTCTTAACTGTGCCCCAACTTCATCCGTATTCACATCTTCGGTATTCCTATTCATCCAACGAGACTTACTGCAAACATGTGGTTTTTCTTATCACCCCTGTACAACATGCAGTCATTTGGACAACTATGAATTTTATCGTACCCATGGCCCAAATCTTTTATTAGTCTCTTCATATCTTGACAAGACTGGGGGATTTTTGCAAACGGAAACATCTCTCTCAAAAACTCTAGCAGCATTGTAAAAGAGTTTCCAGTCCACCCTCCCAGACATTTTAAGTGAAATAGATGAATGCAGAAGGACAATTTCGAATATTTTGATCCCTCGTAAAGTTTTTTGCTCATCTCATTAAGTAAATTGTAGAACTTCACCGCTTCTTCATTTGGCTCCTCATCAGGTGCACTTGTTCCCGTTTCGCAAAAAAATATTTCCACCAATATTACAATCATCAGATGCAATAAAGTCAGGTGAAAACGATTGCTCACCATGACTGTGCATATTAAATGCATCTCGCAATATACCTTTCATGTCATCTTGTCTAACATACTGATGGTAAGCAGTATCAGGATAAGTCAAGATTAATTGTTGAAGAGGTTCTACTAGATGTACACTTTCCATGGAAAATCCATTTTTTGTACCCCCGAATAAAGCCATCATCAATTAGATGTTCGTAGACAACTTTACAAAAATGCCAATTGATGTTGTCACACTTCTTACACTGGCAAAGAATCATATTCTCTTGGCTTGCATTTTGAAATGTAAAATTTAGAAAAGTTTGTACTCCATTTCGATAGTCATTGCTTACCCTTGACAAATTCATCCAACTCCTGTCCATTTCGTCGTTCTTGAAGTCTAAAGTTGACAATAAATTACTGTTACTAAAATAGATAATACATATCAAGTATCAAGTATCAAGTATCTAATGGGTGTAAACTAATTCAGGTAAGTTGCGGGATTTTCAAGTGTATATTTATGTATTACGTAAGTTAAGTAAGTTTTGTAAGTTATGTAAGGTATATAAGTTATGTACATTATGATATGAAATATATTTATGTATTACGTAAGTTATGTAAGTTACTATATGATATATATTTATGTATTATTTAAGTTATGTAAGTTATGTAAGTTATTATATGATATATATTTATGTATTATGTAAGTTTTGTAAGTTATGTAAGTTATTATATGATATATATTTATGTATTATGTAAGTTATGTAATTTATGATATCATATATATTTATGTATTATGTAAGTTTTGTAAGTTATGTAAGTTATGATATCATGTATTTAATTATTTTAATTAAATAATATTTAAATAAATTAATCCAAATTATATAGTTTAAAAAATTGTGTATAAAAACGTCAAAAACCGTATAAGATGAAATGTCAACTTTGTTCCTTTGGAAAAAATAATAAAAATAAAATTTGATGAGGTGGAAAATCACATGGAAAAAAATTATTTTAATTAAATAATATTTATAAGAATTATTTTAATTAAATAATATTTAAATAAATTAATCCAAATTATATAATTTAAAATAAGATTGAACCTTGTTTTAATATAGACATGTCTTTTGCTTTTATTTGGCAAATCACATGTGCAGTTAAAATATAAAGGTACAATACTCTACACTTAATTTAATTTATATTTTACAAGTCATCTTTTCTTAAGTACATGTTAAAGCATTGTGTAAACATCCGTATTTAGCTTAAAAATTATGATTTATTTTGAATAAAAAGTTTAACTTGATCAACTTAAGTTTATTTAATTTTTACAACAATAATAAATAAATATAATATAATATAAATGGTTAAAAATAAAAAGTGCTAATGAGCCATAAAACCAAAAATACAAATAAAAAGCCTAAAGGCCTTGAATTAATAAGTAGGCCTAGCAATTAAATGAGCCCAAACCAAATGATTTTATAGCCTTCTAATTTTGATAAATAAAATATGATTTCTACACTTGTTAGGATCATCATTCATTTCTTAAATATAGCATATGTACTTAAAATTACTTATGTATAGAAATCTCAATCGAATGAAACAAAATTGGGTTGGATTATTAAGAAATTTCAAAATTTTTATAAAATTGGGTTGGATAGCAATAAGTCATATTTACGATTTCTATAAAATTTGAACTTAAATCTACAAATCTATAACAAGTTTATTATTCGCATTAAATCTAAATATTATTAACTGTATACAAAATTAAATTAAATTAAGTTATTCATTAAATATTCGTATTTATTAAATATTTAGATTTAATAAGTATTTTTTTAAATAAAAATATAAGTTTTGTACTTGATTACTTGTAAATTTGAGTATTATTATATCTATGTATTGTAGAGGAAAACAATGTTAAACAGTTTATCGATAGATTTAGCAAATTAAATATACATACCTCTTAGAAATTATACTTAGCTTATACTTAGCTCATGGAATACATGGCAGATTTCAATGGAGAGACATCAAATAAAGATTTAGCAAATTAAATATACATACCTCTTACAAATCGTAAATTGGATGGTAAAGTCAATTCCAGCAAATTAAATTACACTTGCAAATAATGAACAACCATGAAATTAAAAAATAATCTAAGGATAAACAAGAATAGTAATTTGATTTTTACATTAAAAAAATGTACAGTAATAAACTTGAAACTTTATAGACTAAAATGGAAATTCAAATACCCTTTGAAATTAGACTAACATGGGTTTACAACATCCACCGTTTACAACATGGGTTTATTGCTTCTATAAACTCAAATTAGACATTGTTGAGGAAATATAACACATTCTGATAAAGTAGCAGGCTAATGGATACAAAAAGTTAATCCAATAAGCACTTCAGTAAAACTAAGGCAACAAAACAATAGAAAATTTTCATGAACTACTTACAATAGAATAAAGGGGATATGAATTCATACCTTTATAAGACTTGTTTACACAAGGTCTCCACTGCCCCCCCCCCTTTATATGAATTTTTCCATATAGTCGAAATCTACAACAAATTCAATAAATAAGGCAGATATAATCATAAATCAGCATCTGATGTAAAATAGCTGAAGGTTAATAAAATTGCTCTAAACTTATTCATTTGCTCTTCCTCAAGTGTTTTTTTTACTAATTTTTTATTCTTATTTCTTTTTCTAGAATGTTTGTTGAATCTTGCAAACGCTTAAGGTTAACGAAAAGTTCAGAGACAGTGGGATTAGGTCTAAAGATGACTCCAAAATATTCAAGCGCAAATTAAAGAAAGAAGCCTTTTTAATTCAAGCATCCAAGAAAGAAATCATAAAGAATTGTACAGAGGCTTTTTTGCTTTGCTTGAACTTTTTTTACTTGATAGGCAGGGTTTTTGACTAAGATATAGATTGCCAAATTGCAAGAAACATAAATTAAATAAGCTGTAATTGTAGTGCATTGATGTTGTTGGCTTTTTTCTCCATATTACTTAAAGTTAATCATCTCTTCTTCCTTTTTTAGTTATCTCATTTGTTTTCATTTTTCTTAATAAAAGGATTAATTTCAAACTTAATCATAAAAAAAACCAGCCCAAAACAGAAAACCATATAAAAAGCCGAACCGCAAGCTCAAAATCCAAAAATTCACCAAATAGATTTAAAGGAGCAAATCAGATACCAGTGACTCACCGTGTTAGCAGAGGAATTACCAGATTAATTACACAGATCGGGAGAAATTTTTGGAGAAATCAAAGAGAACGACTGCTCAATTTACTGCTTTCTCTTCTTTCTTTCTTTTTTGTCTCACCTATCTCTCTCTCTTTGTGTTGTTGTTTCTGGTGAAGAGAAAAGGGTTAGGATTTAAGTTGGGTAAATGAGAGAAAAGAAATTGGGTAAATGGGGGAATGAAATCGGGTTTAAGTTGGGGAAGATGCATTTAGGGAAAATCAGAGAAGAAATTGGGAAATTGGGGGAATGGAATCGAGGTGTACTGATTTGGGGGAAAACAAGGGAAATTCGGGCCTAAAAAATGACACTGTCTAAGTTAATACCTTCTTGAACCTTGCGGCGTTTATCACAAGCGCCACCAACAAAGCTAAAACGGCAACGTTTTGTAAACTGACAGTAGATATTGGCGGCATTTGAAAAAAATGCCACTAAAACCAAATAAAAACGACAGTGTTTTGCTCTGTCGTAAAACATTTTTCTAGCGTTTTATGAGAAAACGCCACTAAAGGATATCTTTTTGCGGCGTTTTAATAAAAACGCCACTAACAGTCAGACAAAAACGACAGCATTTTTCACACGCTTAAAACATATTTGCGACATTTTCTTAAAAACGCCACTATTAGTCAGAAAAACGATAGCGTTTTGTACACTTTTAAAACATATTTGTAGCATTTTTTTTTAAAACGCCACTAAAGGCTGTCCTTTTGTGGCGTTTTAGTCAAAACGCCACTAAAAACGAAGCTTAAAATGGCAACATTTTTCAATCTTTTAATACATATTCGCGGTATTTGGACCAAGAACATATTGTTTAACTTTTTGCTAACCATAATTTAAGTGAGATAATTATGAATTTCGAAAAAATAATTTTCATAAACCTAAACGTAAACTTGAAATATACGTTGGATTGATATTTTGATATATTAATAGTCTTCCATTTGCCAAATGCATCATTTTGCAATTTCACTTTTTTTCCTCTTTTATTGTTTATGTTTTATTTTTTGCTTTTATATTAATATCTATATACACATTAATATCCATATGAAATTTATTTTTAAGATTTTAGGGTTTATGGTTTAAGAGTTTAGGTTTTAGGGTTTATAGTTTAGGGTTTAGGATTTAAGGTCCATAGCTTAGGGGTTTAGGGCTTAGGGGTTAGGAGTTAGGGTTAATGGATTAGGGTCTAGTCTTTAGAGTTTTAAGGGTTTATGGTTTGAGATTTAGGGTTTAAAGGTTTAGTGATTTAAGGGTTTAGTGGATTAGGGTTTAGAGAAAGCCATAACATTGATTTTAACAGCTTGGTAACTTTAGTTATCAAATTGTAACTTTTCATAATTAAGTAACTAAAATGAAATTAACTTTCGCATAGCTAAGTGAATGGTGTAGTTAATTTATATTGTTTATAAAGTCGGTTTCAGATATGATCAAAATAAAATCAAATTCAAAATAAAAATAAGACCTTATTTAATTTGTTATAATTTGGTCCTATACAAAATAGATAGTTACCTATCCATATCAATATGTTACTTTTTTTATTTATTTTTCAATAAATAATTTGTTATAATTTTAATATATTAAAGTTAATATTATCTCTTTTATAGCTATGTAAGAGATTATTTAATATATAAATTAAAAAACACTAATTAATCTAAACTCTAAACCCTTAACTATAATATCTAAAACCCTAAATCATAAAACATAAACCATCAACCCTAAACCCCAACCTTTAAACCCATAATCCATAAACCTTAAAATAGTTTAGATCTATAGTGGCGTTTTTCAAAAAGCGCCGTTAATACTCAATCTATTGTGGCATTTTCCGAAAAGCGCCGCTAATACCACTGAAGCTCAAAGTAAACCGACATTGTTCTGCTTAATCTTTTAGCGGCGTTTAGCGGCGCTCTCTTAAAAATGCCGCTAATGCTTGATCTATTGTGGCATTTTTTAAAAAGCACCACTAATGTCACTAAAGCTAAAAGTAAACGACATTGTTCGGCTTAATCTTTTAGCGGCGTTTACAAGTAGACCTATAGTGGCGCTTTCTTAAAAACGCCGCTAATGCTCGATCTATTGCGGCGTTCTTGTGAAGGCGCCACTAATGCCACTGAAGCTCAAAATAAATGACATCGTACGTGTTAATCTTTTAGCAGCGTTTTTTTTAAAAACACTGCTAATGCTCGATCTATAGCAGCATTTTTGTAAAAACGCCGCTAATACTCGCTCTATTTGATTTTTAGTGGCGTTTTCTCTTCAAATGCCGCTAAAAACGCCGCTAAAAACCTATTTTGCTGTAGTATTTTTTCCCCTTTTTAGTAATTTTTATGTTTTTGAGTTCGTATTAGCTTAATTTAGTTAACCTGGGGGTCAATTTGTAAAACTGTTAACTGTTATAGATTATTTCATTGATGATTTTGATGTGTTTTTGAAGTTTTATGGGAGATTGTTAAGCTTGGTTGTTAAATAGACTTATTTTGTTAAGTGATTTTTGATGATTTTAAGGTTGAGGGACTTATTTATGGAAATGGTAAAATTCAAGGAAAATATGGTGAAATAATTAAAAATATTGGTTGTATAGTACCCTAGGAAAAATTGCCTAGCATGGTATTTCAGTGATTGTGGTTAAATTGTGAGTTTCGAGTTTAGGGACTAAATTATATAAAAATTAAAATGTGGGGGTAATTTTGTAAAAATGATGTCTAAGGGCTTAATTTTGTAAAATTGTTTATTTAAGTGTTGAAATGGTTTTATTTGAATGAAATTATTATTTAGATCAAGAAATGCCACAATTGGACGTTAATCGTGGAAAAGCTTAAGCAGCGGAGTAGTCGTTGGTTTCATGTTGGAGTCGATTCTACCTAGGTAAGTTCATATTTCAATTAAAATAATTCATTTGATTTCATGATGTAAATGGATGCCTTTAAATACATATCTATGAAATGGTGATTTGATTTTATTAATTTGAGAAAAGGGAAAGAGGATGATTGAAAGATATCATGACATTATACTCGAAAAGGAAAAGACCATGGTTGAATGATATTATGGCATCATTTTAGGATTGTGTAAGACCTTAGTTGAAAGATACCATGGGATCGCCGAAACAATGAAAAGGTTGAAAATGATTTCAATTGAGAGATTGAGAGATTATTATGTCAATGTTTTAAGGTTTGTTATGTGAATAAGAATTTTTGAATGTATAAGTGAGATTCGGGATCATTTATGTTTTATTTAAAGTAAATTTATTAATTAAGTTATGTATACATGTATTTGAACTTAGTAAACATATCGTGCTTACGTGTCGTGTTTTTCTTGTAGATATCATGAAGTTTAGTAGATTGGAAGTTCAAGTCGGAACGTACACACTATCCTTCCCTTTTTGGTAGATGTTTTGAGTTGTTTTGGAAATTGGCTATGAATGGAATGTATTATGACTTTGGGTTCGCATTTTACAAGTTTTTTGGGTTTGGTACTTAAATTTGATAGTATTTTGTGGTCATGTATATATGTTTGGTACCTTGATCTAGTAAATTAGTTGTAAATACTTTAGGACTTTTGCTTAATGTTGTGATAATGTATATACTTTAGTTGTTTATATGTGTATGGATTGAAATGGAAGTTTGAGTAGTACTAAGTATATATACTTAAGGTGAAAGTTGATTGAAATTATGGTTTCTTGAAAGTAGACATAAATGGTATGTTTGATTGGCAATTTGGCTATGTAATTAGTTTGCTTATGATGAGTCTAAATACAAATGAGTTTGATGCTTGTTAGGTGATTGATTTGGCTTATTTTGGTTTATAAATTGTGGTGTCAATGAGGGGATATTGGTTAAACTTAGGATGAATGATTTTTGACATGTTTTTGGTGTTTCTGAAATGTGTTTATATTGTGTGAAAGTATCTAGAAATAGTTTGGCTTATATGAACTTTTTAAGTTGAAATTTTTACCATTTTGAATTGAAGTATCAGTATTTTGACATCTGGTATCGATATTTGACCTTATGAAAAAGTTTTGAGAGAAATAGGATGCCAAAATGGTATTGGATTTTAATTAGTATCGATACTTGTTCATAAAATATCGATACCATAAATTAATTACCGATACTCTTGATTTTGTTTTGAAAACAATATAGTAATTTGGTATAGATTTTCATAATGGTATCGTTTTGGTATCAATACCAACTACAGATTTTCACTAATTACTTAAACTTTGAAATTTTATTTTATTAAATATTTGAAATTCATATTTAGGTTCTTTAAACTCGATTTAAGGTTTATAAGTGTATGTTTGCCATGTTTAAAGAATAATATGATTAGTATAATTAATGTAATATTTTACAAGTTTTAAGTTATAAATTGCTTTGTTATTTGTTGTGATACTTTATAACCCTAATTCGACGACAGAGACAGATTAGGGGTGTTACAGTTTTAATTCTTGACAAGAATTGACATGTCGACCAAAAATAGGCTACCATGTGGCACTATGTAAAAAATATTATTTTAAAGTGAAGAAAGTAAAATTATTTCCAAGAAAACAAATTAAACATTCCTTAACCTTCTTGTTTCCACCTCTGTCGTTACCCATTAGCCTCCTTTCCGCTTTGAAAATTTTTGTTAGAGTTGTGTGACTTAAATTCTTGTTAAAATAAAATAGAGTTAAGGCCGAGGGCCCCGCTATATGGCTTATGTTGCACAAGTAGAATCCATATAGAACTATACTTCTTCTATTTGATTTTGATTAGAATAAGATTTTTCAACTTTTAAATAGATGTACTCGAACCTTCTCTTATATCATTTGATTTTCAACATTAGTTAATTTTTTTCTTTTCTGCCCGTGGTTTTTTCCCAAAAGGGTTTCCACATAAAATCTACTGTTTTATTTTTTTTCTTTCTTAATACTTTATCATCATTTTATATTGTCATTATCGATGTTCAATTTTAACAATTTTTCCAGAGTGTTGCTATTTGTTCACTCTTTTGATCACTTAGATTAGATTTTTCAAAAAACTTTTCAAAAAACAAAAAAATGTCTCAAAACTTTCAAACTTTTCTAACACCGATCTAAAAATCCAGAGTGTAACTTTTCATGATGAATCTCTCTGTTTGAAAGCGGGTTTTATTTTAGCTTTTGATTTTCTCTTTTCTTTTATCTTTCCATTTGCACTTTGAAATTGGGAAGCTTTAAAAATGGTCATCAAATTGAAATTGGGTTCTATCTCGGCAAAAAGGGAACCCTTCTTCATCTATTCCCCGCCCAAATTCTTAGAGAGAAAGCCGTTTTGTGAAAGGTCGATGGTATTGTTGTCACAATCTAAAGATGAGTCCTCCCTTTTCAACTTCTCTTTTCTTATTGGTTCTTCGTTTTCATGGGGTTTTTTGTTTTTGTTTGTATTTGAATGAATGACTTCTTGTTCTACGAGTGGTGAGGGCTGTGATTCTCTACACAAATCCAACGTGAGTGATCAAATAACCCATTGACCCGGCTAAGTTTATTCAGTTAAAAAAGTTCATTGATTTGTTACTGGAGAATTACATGCATGTTGTTATTTGAAATAATAATAGCTGTAATTTTTATATTGCTCCTCCTCCTTTTTCGACTCAAAAAGCTCTTTGGCTCAAGCACTTCGGAAGAGCAACAACCATTGGTAGATCAAACAACCACCACAAATAAAAGTGCATTCGGATCCATCCGAATCTTAAGATAGCATTAGCTGCCTTTCTCTTAATTTTGACCAAATGACTATATGTTTCCTTCAAAGTTGAAAGCAAAATGCAGATGATTTAATTTAGGAAGTGATTTTCTTGTGATATTATTGTTTATATGTATGCAGTATGGTGTTCCTAGGTTTTTAATTGAATAGATACTTAGCTATTATGAGTTTCTATAAATGTGTTGCAGTTTTGTTTAAAATCAATAAGTTTTTATTTAGGGAATGGTTTTTGATTGAAAAGAGAGTAAAAAAAGAAAAGAAATTGATAAGTTTTTATTTTTTAGAAAAGAAAATTATTAGGTAATTTAAATTTAAGAAAATAAAGGAAAAAGGAAATAAAAAATTTTGAGATAATGTTATAAAATGTGTTTAACAGAGGAAGTTGATAAATGGGAGAAAAAAAAAGAATTTTTTATTTATTACAATATATAATGATTTTGACTTTCAATACAAAAATAAGAAAAAATTTTAGCAAGTCATTATTTGATTGCTTAGCTTTTTCTTTGTGGTCAAAATTCTCATGTGGCACTTTATTACTAGTATACGTCCCTTTTTAAAAAAAAAAAAAAAAAACACCGTTAAGCTAGATACTAAAGTGATAGACAAAAAAAATAGAAATATAAGAAAAATAAATTAAAAATACAAGTACCACATTAATAAATTTTTTGAAGTATAAATATAAATTTTACAATAATCCCTCAAATTTACTACCATATATCGACTTATATTAAAATGTCAATAATCAATTTAATTTTTGTGACAATATAACAAATAAAATAATACTAATGTTTTTAATATAAATTTTGAAAACATTTTTTCCTATTGAAGTTCATATAATATTCATTTTAATATCTTTATTTTGTGATATTGAAAGTATACATGAATAAATATTAAACAAATCAAATTAATTACTTAAAACTATTTTAAAATATGTTCAAGCAATCAAATTCCTAACTAGCAAATTCATTTTTAAATCTAATTAATAGTAAATTATTATTTTTAAAATTAATTTTATGTATTTGTATTTAATTCAATATAAATTTTACTTCTCAAAATTTTAATATCATCTTCATTTACTTTTTATCATTCATATTATTTCAAAAACAAAAACATTCATATTAAATACTATATAATATTGAGACATGTTAAGGACTTTTTGAGTCATTTTGAGGCGATATAAGGAGATCTACAAATCCAACAAAACAAATAAGTTAAGATAAGTAAGTTAATACAAGTGTGAGAACATATTTTATGTTTCTCATCCATTATAATAGGATAAGTATGTGAGCATGTTTCATGCTATATAAGCTCCATTTTTAAACAAGAACCAACTAAGTTTTGAAGCATGATTTTTCAACAAACAAATGCGAAACAGTTTTTACAAACCTATGGTTTTTGACAAGCAGAATTGCAAACTGGGTTTTGCACTTTAATCGCAAACCCAACATGCGATATGATTTTTCAAACCAAGTCTTCTTTTTATTTTAAATTCAGCTATTTTAAGCATACGTTGACGATTCCTGATTGTTCACTGAGTTCGCAATGAACTCACCTACTACTCTTTTACTTCGCAGGTAAGTAGGTCACGAATGATAATGGAAAAGTAGATGACTTGGTGAGGCCCATTCCTGAATAGATATCGATAAACCTGGGAAATAGGCGATAGGGTTTTATTTATGTGTGTTTCGTTTTATTATAAGCTACATCTATTATTGAAACAGTTTCCTTAAGTTTACTTCGTTTTTGTTTTGATTTATTATCAATTTTTGCAAACTATGTCCTAAGATATTTTGTAATACATCATACCCGACCTAGACGTTATGGCCAGATCTAGAGATGTTATTGCAATTTCTTTAGAAAGCCTAAAATTTATTTATTTTGAAAGTACATCGTAAGATCTTATTACACAAAAATCAAATTTATTTGGAAGCATACATTACTTAACTGATTTATTGAAAACGTTGTTAGTTTACACTTTCTAAAATATATAGGTTTGCAGCGAAAATTTTAAAAACGTATAATTTTTTGAAAACATATTTGTTGTTTGAAAATCATTTGTTTCACAAGAAAACAACGTCGATATAAGAAAAATGGTTAACCAATTTCATGTGGGAAAACAAAAATAAAATCCAAAACAAAAATAACCCCAAATGTCCAAATAGTCCAAAATTTACAAAATATATTAAAACCCAAATTAAAATAACTCAAATGAACCAGAGTATTACAACCGAGCTCCCATTGTACCGACTTGCCTAAGTATGAGGATTACTTGAAAGTGACGGTCAAATAGAAAGTGAGTTTTCGAAACTCAATGTGTAACATATCGTACTAAAAATCAATCAAACAGATATAAATATTAGAATTAGAGCTTATCAGAACATAACAAATTCAAATATATAATCCTACCTCCCATCCGCTACACACCATCTCCGACCATCCCAACACACCAAGTAGGGTACTATATACCCATCCAACCCTACACACTGCTTAGTGTCGGTATGACACTTCTTATAATATTTGTAGCTGAGCTGTCAGTTTATTAGGCAATTTATCGCAATTTATAGAAATATATGTGGCTGAGTCACCAAATATAGTAGATTATTAAATTGGCCACACTTCCTCTAAATAACGAATCCTAACCTAGATGCAAATGCAAAACTAACAGATATCAGATATGTTAACGATGTACATGCTTGTTATGACGGATACAGAACATATATAGCATTTTTCAAATTATACATAGTATATTTTAGATTTTACCTATCTTATATCATTTCAAACATATGTGTTTACATCAAATTTTATGCTAACAGATGGTCAGATATCGTGTTTTATAGCTTAATTAATAGCATACCGACCCTACAAGAAGCCTATGATCGATCCAAACAATGTTTATGACCCTAGGGAAAAACACGGTCTAACACACGCCCATGTGGCTTACAGGGCCCAATTGGCCTAGATCGTGTTTCTCACACAGTCTAGCACACAACTTGTCACATGGCATGACTGTGTGGCGTCGACAATGAAGTTTTTTAGCTTTCGCCATTCACTATTTTTTGGTTTTCAAATTACACACCTTGTTCGATATCGATACAAAAACACCCACGTGACTTCCGAAACCTAAATACAATACTTAACACAGTCAATTCCAGTAACAAGACAAGAAATTAATCTAGAATCGAACACAACAAACTCATACTACACTACCAAAAATGCATTCGTTCGCCTACCGTTAAATGAACAATAATTACACAAACTTAGGCCACTGGAGGAACACCCAATTGCTCTTGATCTTCCCCTAAAACTCATCGGATTAATTAGCTAACATACAACATAGATTTAACAACACAACTTTACAACCCAAAACCCCTAAACCAAACAGACACCCTCAACAAGATATTAGAGAAAGAACAAAGAACCTTTACCTACCAAGTTTGAAACCAACCAAGCTGAAAGAAGAAATAAAATAGGATCAAATAAGTAGTAATCCAAAACTGAATGAATAGATGACCAAGATTAAAAAAAGTGAGCAAAAAGGGAGGATTAGATTTTGCAACTCTTTTACTAGCAAAGACGTAAAACAATGAATGGGGGAAAGAAATTAGGAAAAAGGTGGGAAACGTGGGATTAGGGAAAATTATGGAAAATAAAATAAAATAAAATCAAGTAAAACTAACTTAAAATAAAAATAATAAAAATAATATGTAACACCCTAAGCCCGTATCCGTCGCCGGATTAGGGTTATGAGGCATTACCGATCATATTACAATTCATACAATTACGCATTATATATTACAATTTGATATTTTAATCACATCGATGTGTATAATTAATTCATATATCGAAACTGTAAAAATTATATCATTCACAACATAACATAAATAAAATATAATTCAAAATATATCAAAACTACTTATACATATACAGAACATATAACACATCAATATCTTCATTATTGATAGTAGACCTATTCTTATATAAGCCGTGCGCCTGCATAAGTTATACATCAATGGAAATAAATTTCATTACTAACCTTTTCATTCCTACATGCGGCACCAATATGTTAGTCTATATGAAATTCATATTTCATACATTAATATAATTTAATGCATCCATTCGGATATATATATGTATAAATAAAGGCATCTAAGCATATTCGAATAGATTTTTATAGCAAGTCATATTTACGGTTAAATAAATAACTAACATATAAGAGATGCAACATGTTACACCAAGCTCATGTACATTACATCATTTTAACTTACACCATTTTTGGACACAAATAACAACTTCTGCACAAACTCATAATAAAACCAATTGAAAACTTATTACATAATTTAACAAGCAATCACACATGCAACTTAATACATTATAACATGACCGAACATGCTATTAAAGCTTATATACATAGTGCGCACTTGCCCTAGGTTTCAACGCCACACTTAACAATTGAATTCATACCAAATAATTGACTAAAACAATCATGGAACATTTTCCTTACTTAATACCTTGCATAGCCGAATCACATTATTTAAAACTACATACACATCCAAAATTTTCGTCACCAAATTATCAAAACTAAACTCATTAAACATTATAGCTAAGAACATATTAGATCAAGACTAAGCATAATAAGCAAAATTCACATACATACTTTATCTTAGTATGAAACACATCCAAACTAACCATATTCAAATTATCCAAATATACCTAATATATATATATTATGGCCAAAACATTCATACCACATCCAAGGTCTTTAATCAAATTCAATGCTCAAAACACATACCATAATTACCTACCATTCATGGCAAATAGCATGATAATCGAAAATGAGCTCAAACCATAATCTAATCAAAACCAAAATCAAGCATAACTCTTAAGCCATTTTCGCATGGCTAGATTACACACAACCAAAATCCAATATTTCAAAACAAAATCCAGCCTATACATGCCATAATTTGAGTTCAACTAGTTAAATACCGAAGCAGTAGATAGTGTGATGAACTTTACTGATGATCCCCGAGCTCGTAACTTGATCCAAAATCTATAAAATAGAGTAAACATGAACACACAGAGTAAGCTAACTTAGCTTATTAAGTCATAAGCAAATAACAACCCAATAATATAGTCAACTCATTTAATTTAAGATAAACCAATTTACATTATCAATTCCACATTTAATCTTAAACTTATAAATTTCATAAACAATATATTTTTATACACAACTATCACCTTGGCCGGATACTCATATGGTTAAATTTTATAAATTATCATTCAACTTTCAAGCCAATTGTAATATCCCGAATTAGGGTCTAATTGGAATAGTGGTTTCGTGACCACAAATCCGAGATAGAAATAATTATTTTATAATTATTTTGAGGTTTATGATATGATTTCATGATTGTGTGAAAATTTTGTGAAGAAATTCTATGCATAAAGTGCTTAAGTTGAAATTAGGGACTAAATCGAATAAGTTGCAAAACTTGCATTCTAGAAGTTTTTAGTATGAAATTACTTTGAAATATTAATGAGGAGGTCTTAAATAGAAATTTGACCAATTTCTTAAATTTTGGACAAAAATGGGCATGTACATGAAAATTTTCAAAGAAAGGTATTAAGGGTATTTTGGTCATTTGGTAATTAAAATATTAAAAAAAGGAAAAAGATGGCAAAATATGTCCATCTTCTTCATTAGGACGAAAATTAAAGGGTTCTCCATAGCTAGGGTTTGTTTCAAGCGTCCAAGCTCCATAGTAAGTGATTCGAAGCCCCGTTTTTAATGTTCTTTACATTTTTGAAATCCTGATAGCTCGATTTAGCTTATGCTAGCAATAATTCAACCTAAGGTTCATATTTGGAAAAATACCCATATGTGAAATTTGTGTATTTTGGTGTTTTATGATAGAATATGAGGTTTTAAATTATGCTAGACAACTTGTGCTACTCGGTTTTAAGTGAAAACGAGAAAAAGGGCTTAATCGGTAAAAATACCTAATAGTTATAAGTACATGTTAGAATGAGAATTTGATGTTTCCATAGAAGGGAAAAATGATCAGCATGTCATAAAACATAATAAAATGGGATGAAGTTTAATTCCCGAGCCTAGGGGCAAAAGTGTAATTTTACAAAAGTTTAGGGGCAAAATGGTAATTTTTCCAAAGTTTGTACTAAGGGCTGTTTTGATGAATGTATGTATTAAATAAGATTAATTTGGCATTATAGATAAAGCAAAACGAGATTCAAGTCGTGATCGAGGGAAAAACAAAGTTTACGAGGAATTGGCTTGATTGCTAATATTTTGTATCGAGGTAAGTTCATGTATAAATGTAGTAACATAATTGTCATTTTAAGTAATTTAATGTTATTTATGTGATATGATGATTAATATCATGAAATATTATGCTTTATGGTTATTATTGAATAATATGTAAATTATGAATTGCTACCGAGTATCAGTTTCGATGTTTCGTGGAAGACGGCAAAGATGTGTAATCGAGGAAAAAGCCCGCTTGAACCTTGGGAATAGATTAGAATACAAGTGACATGTCACTAGGATGGTTGGGCATCCAAACTCGTTGAGTTGAGTCCGAGTTCGTGAGATGTAACTAGGCATCCGAGCTCGTTGAGTTGAGTCCGAGTTCACTTATGGATGCGAATGCCCGAACTCATTGAGTTGAGTCCGAGTTCGCTTATGGGCGGGTTACATGGTAGCTTGGCTACATATGTGGCACTTATGTACAAACTTTCCGTGTATTCAAATTATATTCTGATGTGTTCAACGGGTGGATCTTAAGAGAATAAGGAGAATGCCTAAAACGAAGGTGACATGTTGGTAAGTGTGCTAAATGAGAAAATTTGACAGGTATGTGCCTAAACCCTCGGGTTGAAAACTTGGTAAGATGAAATTGTAGAAAGATATTAAATGTAAATGATGTTTTATGTGGGATTGTGTGATTATGTTACTTGCTATTTGCATGTGAACTTACTAAGCATTTATGCTTACTCCTTCCTTTACCTTCATTGTAGTTTTGACAAACTGGCTTGAGAATCAGGATAGGTCGAAGACTCGTTCACACTATCTGAAGGCCTAAATTGGTAAAATGGCTTGTGTATCTTGAATGTGACATGTATGGCAAAATACTCACTTTGTGTAATTGATCTTATGATATGGCTATGGTTTGGCAAGAAAAGGGTTTGTAAATGATTAGCCATTGGAATGGCCAATCTAAGTCATATTTGATGTTATGTATGTTTAAAATGATATTTAGTCCATGAAAATCCTTAGTAAAGTGAAATTTGCCATAAAACAGAATCTGACAGCAGTAGTGATGTTAATTTGAAAAATCACTAAAAATAGTAGAAATGTAATTAAATGATGAGTAAGTTATTAAATTTAAGCTTAATGAGTCTATTTTCATATGGATTGAACAAAACACGTATATAAATTATAATTTATAAGACATTTGAATTTTTGTGAAATAGGGCCAGAGTGATTTCTGGATCCCCTATTCTGACTTTGGAAATTCACCATAAATTTATAAAAATAATTAGAAGTCATACTTTATATTTACAGATTTCTTATTGAGTCTAGTTTTAAGAGAAATTAATGTCATAGTTATTGAAATTCTGTATAGAGAGATATCTGATTCGTAATACACAGAGGTCAGAGCAGTCGAAGCCTGAAACGAGGGAGATTTTAAATAATAAACTGTACTAATTGGCCCAGCCAAAAATTCTATAAAAAAAATTAGTAAATAGATATATGAGTCTAGTTTCAGGGAAAATTTACAGAATTGGATTTTGAGTTTTCGAACTCGAGATATGAATTTTTAAGCGACTGTGACACAGATTGCTAGCATGACTGAAAATTTTCAAATTAAATTGCTTGAGCTGTTTAAGCAATGAATTAAGTCTGTTAACACCTCGTGTTCGACTCCGGAAACGGTCTCGGGTACGGGGCGTTACACCAATATGTTTTTAGACAAACAAATATACACACACTCGTAAACACAAGCTCAAGTATCATAATATGACATCTTGTACACATATTGCTTAAATGGCCGAATATACATGGTCATATATATATACATATCAATAAATCAATTCCATAATTTTCATACCATTTTTTCAAAAGCCGAATACACTTACGAAATTCATATATGTATCCTCCTTTTGCATCACACATAATTGTAACAACTATCAAGTACATACTTACCTTATTACTAGTAGCTAACAAGCTAACTCATACCTGGCCATTTAGCTCGTTTTACACATCTGTTCACGATTTATCCTTGCCCGATGAACCATTCAGAATTGGATAGAACACTCGGATAATCACAAACATAGTACAATGCCAACGTCCCAGACGTGGTCTTACATGTACCACAAATCGATGTCACTATCCCAGACAGGGTCTTACTTGCACACATATATCAGAATCACATATCGATGCCATGGTCTTACACATCACATATCAAAATCCTATGTCATGACATATGTATCCTAACTATTCCTAAGGTTCATACGGGGCTTTCAAACGTCGTAACTCTATCGAAATGAAGTCGTAAACATAGTTGCCAAGCTTAACAACACTCGACTATTGCATATGTAAATTCATATATTTCATTTCAGCATGTATACTTTGCATTTAATTAAAATTAAGTACATCTATTTGCTTATAAACTTACCTCGGACGATATAAAACGGAACAGGACAGTTAGTCGACAACTTTCGTTTTCCCCCGATCCAAATCCGATTTCTTTGGTTCTTGATCTAAACATATTCAAATTAAGCTCATTCAAACATAATTTCATTCAATTTAGTCCAAAAACACATAAATGGGCAAATTACTATTTTACCCCTGACATTTATACTTTTTACAATTTAGTCCCTATTGCACAAAACACAAAATATGCAAAATTTCACTATACCCATGTTAGGCCGAGTCTTGTCCATATTCATACAAGTCCATATATTTCATTTATTTCACATTTTAGTCCCTAAAATTATTATTTTTGCAATTTAGTCCTAATTACTCAAAATCATGAAAAATTCCAATACGAAACATGTTAACCAAAAACATATCTTTCATATTTCATCATCAAACTCTCATCAATCAAAATAAAAAATTCAATCATGGGTCTTGAAGATAACTTAGCAACGATCTCAAAACGTAAAAGTTATCAAAAACCGAGTTAAACTCATACCTTAATCAAGCTTGAATGAAGCCGAACCCTAAATTCTTTTTTTTCTTTCTTATTTGTTATTTCGGCAAGACATGAAAATATGAAACCATATTACATTTTTCTATGTTCTATTATTACATTAACTTAACATTTGATTTACTTATTTAACCTTTGTAATAAAATTATAAAACCATTAATAACAAGGGCACTACCGTCCATATCACATGTTTATGGTTTATTTAC
Organism: Gossypium longicalyx; assembly: GCA_025698465.1. NCBI lineage: Eukaryota > Viridiplantae > Streptophyta > Magnoliopsida > Malvales > Malvaceae > Gossypium > Gossypium longicalyx. Next base: position 39,516,862 of record CM046998.1, on the reverse strand, counting down.
AACTTAAATGCTTCAATTTAAGAAGCCATTAGCAATTCGGCACCTTATGCATTTAACCACCAAATTTTCATTTTACGCGATTAAGTCCTTTTATTTAATCGGACACCCAAATGATAAAATTAAATCACGAAAATTTCACAGATATAAATTCACATATAATAAACACAGAAAATAATTTTTAAATATTTTTCTAACTCGGATTCATGGTCCCGAAACCACCATTTCGACTAGGGTATAAATTGGGTTGTTACATAATACATATTTTTTTAAAGACAAAAACCATTTTCAAGCTAACTCAATATTCTGATAACTTATCAGATTTCTCCCACAGAAAGAGTTTGATTAGACCACAACCACTACATGATCAGCTCAAACAAAAACATCAAAAATATTGTCAACTCGCTCGTACAAAAATTTAGACACAAGACTCAAGTGTAAACTAACACCTTACCACTGAACCAGCAGGCTTATTCTGACACAGATTTAACGAAAATAAAATTTAAGTCACAAAGACCAAGACAGAACTTGGGACCAAAAATAACAAAATTTCTAAATGCGAGACTTGAACTCATGACCTAAATACATACCTAAAGCACTTAACCACTAAAGCAGATACCAAACTATGATGAATTTTATCAAATCAAAAGTTTAGATTTTTAGGGCATTACAACGCCCCCTAAAAGAAATTTTGGCCTCAGAATTTACCTGATTTAAACAAATGCGTATATTGCAATCGAATTGAATCTTCAGGTTCCCAAGTGGGTTCCTTAGTGCCATGATTCTGCCACAAGACCTTAACCAAAGGAATGGTCTTCCTCCTCAAGACCTTAATATCTTGATCCAGAATTTGAATTGACTCCTCATCGAATGTCAAATTAGGTCTCACCTCAATTTCCTCAATAGAAATAATATGGGATGAGTCAAACCGATACCGCCCCAACATAGAGACGTGGAACACATCATGAAAATGATCCAACTCTAGAGGTAGCTCTAACTTATAGGGAATTGGTCCCACATGTTTTAGAATATGGTATGGCCCAATGAACCTAGGGTTCAACTTACCTTTACGTCTAAACTGAAGGACATTTTTCCATGGAGATACCTTAGGAAAAACATAATCACCCCAAAAATACTCGATATCTCTCCTCTTCAGATTCAAGTAAGACATTTGTTTATCAAAATTCGTCTTAAGATAATCACGAATTAGTTTAACTTTATCCTCAGTCTCAAAAACCAACTCAGGACAAAGAACTCGTCACTCACCCAACTCAGTCTAACACAACAGGGCACGACACTTACGACCACACAAAGCCTTGTAAGGTGTCATCTGAATACTAGATTGGAAGTTGATGCGAACTCGGTTTGTAACACCCCTTACCCGTATTCGATGTCGGAACAGGGTATCAGGAATTATCGGACTTAAACACAAACAAACATTCAAAACTGAGACACGAATTTCCACTCAAATCTAAAACTTTTCATAAACAATCATTTCGTCCCTAAAACAAGCCTACAAGGCTCAAAACATACATTGAAAGTGGTTCGGGACTAAATCAAAAACTTTAGGAAATTTTACAATGCTTAGGAAAATTTTAACCAAAACAGGGGCCACACGCCCGTGTGGCTTGGGACACGCCCGTGTGGTCATACACGCCCGTGTCCCTAACCTATGTAACTCTCTGTTTATGACATCATCAACAAATTAAAGTCACACGCCTGTGTGGTTAGGCCGTGTGGTCGAATAAACTTTCATAATTTTTCATAAAATAGGTGCAAACTTTACACGGCCAAGGCACACGTCTGTATTCAAGGTCGTGCTGTCTACACGACTGAGACACACGCCCGTGTGCTCGATACTAAGCATTCTATTTTGCAACAATTAAGGTGCAAGGGACACGCGGCCAGAACACACTCCCATAGGGCAAGCCGTGTGTCACATACGGCCTAGACACACGCTCGTGTGTCTACCTATGTGGACAAAAATAAGGCTATTTACCAAGCCTTTTTTCCACCTTTCCATGCACAACCTACACAACCACATGTAATACCATTCCAAGTATAAACATACAACCAATTCAGCCATAACCAAGGGATCCACACATCATTTACATACTTATTAACTCATACCATGCAATTTCCACATCCATGAAAGACATCTTCATATGCATATAAACTTAAACCAATGTTAGCCAATTTCAATGGCCATTTACAAAATGTATCATCAACCATACTTGACACTTAAGAATTTGGACATACATTAACATCATACATGCACCACTTGAACCTCCTTAGCCATTCCAATGGCTAACAAAATATTACTTACAAGCCTTCATCTATGCCAACTAGCTTATACATGCCATTATACCAAAATGAATCATTTAGCTATACCAAAAGGAGATTTGTGGATAGTGTGATCTTGCTCCGACCGAATCCTCCAACCTTCACGAGCTTTATGAGCACTATAAAACAAGGGAAAGTAAAACGGGGTAAGCATTTTCATGCTTAGTAAGTTCGCGTAATAGGAAGAAAACTTACCGGTCATAACTATTCAAATAATCATACATACTCATTCATTCCATCAATAAATTTGACAAGTTACCTAAATACATTCACTCATTAAACAAGTTAGTCATACACATCATGAAGTATTCAAACCGACATAGATGAGCTCACCATAATATAAACTTTTATATTATTTCAAAATTTTCATTTTTCAAGATTTCTTTTTGTTGAACTATTGTAAATCTCGATAGAGTCTCAGGTCGTATACTCGAGGTATACTTGTCAATCGTCTGTCAATTTACATCTAAAGTGCTCCTTGAGAACATATTCATAGGGCACGCTCTCAAACCACATTTATATAACGGGATTACCAGTCCAGGCTAAATCCTATATTTAGCATTCGCTGTAATATCCTGATTTTGGGCCTAGTCAGAATAGTGGTTTTGTGACCACAAAATCTGAGATAGAAATAATTATTTTATAATTATTTTGATGTTTATGATATGATTGCATGACTGTGTGAAATTTTCGTGAAGAAATTTTATGCATAAAGTGCTTAAATTGAAATTAGGGACTAAATCGAATAATTTGCAAAACTTGCATTCTAGAAGTTTCTAGTATGAAATTGTTTTGAAATATTAATTAGGAGGTCTTAAATATAAATTTTACCAATTTATAAGTTTGTGGACAAAAATTAGACATGGATGGAATTTTTTGAAAGTTTAGTAGTAAGGGCATTTTGGTCATTTAGGGGTAAAATGAATTAAAATACAAAATTAAAAGCCAATTTTGCTCATCTTCAACCCCATGGCTGAATATAGCAAGGAGAAACCATGGCTAGGGTTTTTAAATCTTCCAAGCTCGATTGTAAGTCCATTCTAGCCCCGTTTTTCAAGTTCTTTACGTTTTTGGAGTCCTGGTAGCTCGATTTAGCTTATGATAGCAATAATTTAACCTAGGGTTTATATTTGGAAAAATACCCATAGGTGAAATTTTTGTATTTTGATGTTTTATGATAGAATATGAGGTTTTAAATTATGTTAGACAACTTGTGCTACTCGGTTTTAAGTGAAAACGAGCAAAAGGGCTTAATCGGTAAAAATACCTAATAGTCATAAGTACATGTTAGAGTGAGAATTTGATGTTTCCATAGAAGGGAAAAATGATCAGCATGTCATAAAACACAATAAAATAGGCTGAAGTTTAATTTACGAGCTTTGGGGCAAAAGTGTAAATATGCAAAAGTTTAGGGGCAAAATTGTAATTTTTCCAAAATATGATTTTGGGTCAATTTGAATAATGTGAGTCCTAATTAGACTATATTTTAAATGATACAACAAAGAAAACTGAAATTCGGGCTAAAATGGGGAAAATACCAAGTTGTGGATGAAATGGTAAAAGTAGTCATTTTCGCATACGAGGTAAGTTCATATGTAAATGTTGGTAACATAGTTATTATTTTAAATGTTTTTATGTTATTTAAATGATATGATAATTATTATGAAATATTATACTCGTGATAATTGTTTGATAATATGTCAAATTATGTGATATACTTGGAAAATGTGAAATACTACCGAGTATCGGTATCGGTATTCCGTAGAAGATGGTTGAGACACATGATTGGGAAAAAGGTCCCGTTGAATCTTAGGAATGGATTAGGATACAAGTGACATGTCACTAGGATATTTGGGCATCCGAACTCGTTGAGTTGAGTCCGAGTTCACTTATGGATGCGAATGTCCGAACTCGTTGAGTTGAGTCCGAGTTCGTGAGATGTAACTAGGCATCCGAGCTCGTTGAGTTGAGTCCGAGTTCACTTATGGATGCGAACGCCCGAGCTCATTGGGTTGAGTCCGAGTTCGCTTATGGGCGGGTTACATAGTAGCTTGGCTACATATGTGGCACTTATGTGCAAACTTTCCATGTATCCAAATTATATTCCGATGTGTTCAACGGGTAAAGTTCTACTCAAATGGAGGAATACTCAAGACGAAAGGGACGTATTGGTAAGTGTTGTGAAATGAATACTTTGAACAGGTATGTACTTAACCCTCGGGTTGAAAAATTGATATAACAACAATATGGTAAGATGATAAATGAAAGTATGATATGAATATCTTGGTGATGATTATGCAAATGATGTTTTATGTTTGTTTATATGGTTATGTTACTTGCTATTTGCATGTGAACTTACTAAGCATTTATGCTTACTCCCTCATTTTCATTCCTTGTAGGGTTGACAAGCCAGCTCAGAAATCGGGAACGGTCGGAGGCACGCTCACACTATCCGTATACCATCTCGGCATAATGGCTTTTATATTTTGAGTATGGCATGTATAGCATTATAATCATTTTGTATATATGGTCTTATGATATGGTTATTGAGTAGTATAAAAATGCTTGCTAATGATTAGCCATTGGAATGGCTAATTATGATCATATTTGGTGTTATGTATGTCAAATTGCTAGTTAATCCATGGAAACTATGAAATAGGTAAAATTTACCATAAAATAGATTCAGACAGCAGTAGTGACGTGAAATTGAAAAATCATTAAAAATAATAAAAATGGAATTAAATAATTAATAAGTTATGGAATCGAAGCTTGATGAGTCTATTTTCATATGGAAGAAACGAAACAGGTAAATGAGTTATATTTTATGAGATATTTAAGTTTTGGTGGAACAGGGTCAGAGCGATCTCTGAATCCCCTATTCTGAATTTAAAAATTCACCATAAATTGTACAAAAACAATTAGGATTTTTACTTTACATATATGAAATCCTTATTGAGTCTAGTTTTATGAGGAACAAATGACATAGTCATTGAAATTCTGTACAGAGAGATAACTGATTCGTAATACACAGAGGTCAGAGCAGTCAAACCCTGAAACAGGGGAGACTTTAACTAATAAACTGTACTAATTGGCCCAGCCAAAAATTCTAGAAAAAAATTAGTAAATAGATATATTAGTCTAGTTTCAGGAAAAAATTATGGAATTGGATTTCGAGTTTCAAAACTCGAGATATGAATTTTTAAGAGACTGTGACGCAGTTAGCCAGCTTGTCTAGAATTTCTAAAATTAAATTGTTTGAGCTGTTTAAGCAATGAATTAAGTCTGTTAACACCTCGTGTTCGACTCCAGCAACGGTCTCGGGTACGGGGCGTTACATTCGCTCTCAAGAGCCTATTCAAGATTACCAGTCTAGGCTAAATCCCTTCAATAACGTTAGCTCTAATGAGTCTTCTATGGATTACCCGTTCAAGCTAAATCCATTTCATAACATTTGCTCAAGAGAGTATAGCTCAGGATTACCCGTTCAAGCTAAATCCATTTCATAACATTTGCTCAAGAGAGTATAGCTCAGGATTACCCGTTCAGGCTAAATCCTTTCTATATTATTTTTGTTCAATTCAAGGAAATTATTATAATCCAATGAAATACAATGCTCAACTGGGAAAATGACATTTTATTCATGTCTTCCATCTTATGATTATTTCGTAGTGTGTATCATTATATATATATTATCTCAATCACAAAATTCAATTAAAACATAATAACATACCAAATTAAATTACACGAACTTACCTTGAGAATGGGTCATATTCAAACTCAACTATTCCGAGACCTTTCGTTTTCTTTGATCTAGTTTCGTAATTGGTTGTTTCGGGTCTATATGAGCAAATTCGACTATTAATTCATCATTTTACATATACATTTACATGAATTTGCATTCTAGACAAAATTATCATTTTGTCCCTAGGCTCGTAAAATGAAATGTGTTCAATTTCTTGGTAACCCAAGCCTAGCTGAACCATATACATGCGCATATCAGCCTACATTTTCCATTAAATCAGATTTTTACTACCCATTTTATAACTTTTTACAAATAGGTCCTTTTATGCATTTCCATAAAAAATCACCTAGTAAAAGTTATTTATTATACCTTAAACATACCATATCTTCCATCAAACATCAAAATACATGCATGTCACACATGGGTAAATTTTTAAACATGAACCCTACTTCAAAATAGTGGTAGAAATGGAAAGATCGGATGAATATGACTTCAAAAAATGTAAAGAGCATTAAAAATGGGGTAGGGTGCACTTACAATCAAGCTTGAAAGTTGAAGAAAACCCTAGCTATGGTGCCTTGAGAATTTCAGCCAAGGAGAGAAGATGGAGACCAAATTTTGACTTGATTTTCCCTTTTTATTCTTTTATTTACCAAATGATAGAAATGCCCTTGAAGCTTTTCTTTAAAATTTTTCTTAAACATGCCCATTTTTGTCCACTAACTTAAAAAATGGTCTAATTATCATATAAGGACCTCTAATTTAAAATCTCATAGCAATTGGACACCTTTAACATCTAGAATTAAAGTTTTGCAATTTTTATAATTTAGTCCCTAAAACTAAATTGAGTGCCCAAACGTCAAAATATTCGAACGAGATTTTCAAAGAATAGTTCCATAAAACTATAAACTATAAAAATATAATAAAAATAAATTTTACTGCGTCAGATTTGTGGTCCCGAAACCACTATTCTGACTAGACTTAGAATCGGGATGTTATAGGGTCAGTGGTAAGAACTCTTCCCAACTATCTCAGAAATCGATGACACAACTCCATAACATATTCTCTAGTATCTGAATCACCCTCTCAGACTATCCATATGTTTGAGGATGAAACGCAGTACTGAAGTCCAATCTAGTAACCAGAGCCTCATGAATCTTCTTCCAAAACTAAGAAGTGAAGGGAAGATCTCTATAAAAAAATAATCGAGACTAGAACTCCATGAAATCTACTAATCTTGGAAACATGCAGTTTAGCCAAATTCTAAAGGAAGTAATCTATCCTAACAGGAAGAAAATAGGTAGACTTGGTCAAATTATCCACAATGACTCAAACAAAATCCTTCTTAGTGGGTGTAAGGGCAATCACTAACGAAATCCATAGTCATCCGTTCCCACTTCCAAAGAGGAATCCTAACAGGCTAAAGCAAACCTAAAGGTAGTTGGTGCTCAGCCTTAACTTGCTGGCACATCAGACAACGAGAGACGAAATCTGTTACATCTCATTTTAAACTGGGCCACCAGTATAACTCACAAAGATCCTGATACATCTTATTCCTGCTGGGAAGCATAGCATAACTGCTACTATATGGTTCTCACAGAAGAGATTGCCTCAACTAAGAATCATTAGGCACACAAACCCAACCTCAGAAGCACAAAACCCTATCATTGTTCAGCCCAAAATCAGAAGTACTACCTTTCTTAACTTGACTGAATCGCATAACCAAAAAATCATACCCCAATTGTTTAACCCAAACTTGATCAATCCAAATCAGCTTAACTTGCAACTTGGCTAAAAGGCTCCCATCATCAAACAGACTTAGGCGAGCAAACATTACCCTCAAATCAATTATCAGTCTACGACTAAGAGCATCGGCCACCACATTGGTCTTAACGGGATGATACTCAATAGTGTAGTCATAGTCCTTAAGACACTCAATCCATCTATGTTGCCTAAGGCTCAACTCCATTTGAGTTAAGAGATATTTGAGGCTCTTGTGATAATGTAAATGATACACCTTTCACCATACAGATAGTGCCTTCAGATTTTCAAGGCAAAGACAATCATAACCAACTCAAGATTGTGCGTGGGATAGTTGCCTTCATGTCACTTAAGTTGTCGGGATGCATAAGCCACTACCTTATCTTGCATTAGAAAAAACCCAATCCAACGTGAGATGCATCGCTGTAAACCACAAATTCATTACTAAACTCAGGCTGTATCAGAACAAGAACTTGAGTGAAAACAAATTTAAGCTTCTCAAAGCTCGATTGCTGCTCATCAATCTAGACAAATGGTGCGTTCTTAAGCAACAACTTATTTAGAGGAGCTGAAATAAGCGAAGACACCTCAACAAATCTTTGGTAATAACCCGCTAAACTGAGAAAGTTGTGGATTTCAGACATATTCCTAGGTTGTTTCCACTCAAGTACAGCCTCAATTTTCTTAGGCTCAACCTAGATCCCCTCAGCAAACACCACGTGACCTAGAGAAGTCACCTTCCTTAACCAAAACTCACATTTTATCAACTTAGTGTAGAGCTATTTCTCACGGAGTATCTAAAGAACTATTATAATATGCTCATCATAATCATCATCGGTCTTAGAGTATACTAAAATTTCGTCGATGAAGACCACGATGAATTGATCCAAATACGGTTGAAAAACCCAATTTATAAGGTCCATAAATGCAGCTGAAGCTTTGTTAAACGAAGGGCATGACTAGGAACTCGTAATGCCTATAATGAGTCCTAAATGCAGTTTTATGAACATTAGCCTCCTTAACCTTAAGCTAGTGGTACCTAGAACATAGATCTATCTTAGAGAACACAGAGGCACCATGAAATTGACTGAAAATATTATCAATCATCGAAAATGGGTTCTTATTCTTTACTGTCAATTTATTCAGTTGACGGTAATCCACAAACATCCTCAGTGTACCATGTTTTTTTCTTTACGAATAGAACTAGTGCTCCCTACGGAGACACACCAGGCTGATGAACCCTCGATCGAAAAGTTCCTGAAGTTAAGCCTTTAATTCCATAAGCTCCTTTGGTGCCATCCGGTAGAGAGACATATACACCGGAGTTGTATCGATAAAATCTTGATATCGAACTCGGCCTCTCCATCCAAGGCAAGATTCAGAAACTCCTTAACCATTTAAATACCTCCAATAGATGAATCCACAGAACCCGAATTATGCACAATGGAAAAAAATGCTTCACACCTTTTCCGAACTAACTTTTCAGCCATAAGAGCGGAGATCATATTGGATAAGTAATCTCGACACTCATTGATCATAACAACTTCCACACCATACTCAGATCTCACAACCACCCTTTTTTGTAACACAATGCAAGCTAACTTGATGCTCCACGAGCCAGTCCATTCCCAGAATTAGATGAAATTCTCCGAATGGCAATTCCATCAGATTAGCTGGAAACACAACCCCTTGTATCTCCAATGATACTCTCTTATAAACCTATAAACCTGAACTGACTAATTCAGTAGACTGATCACAGTAACCCCACCAGAAGTACTATCAACAGAAATACCCAAGTTCACAAAAGCAGAACTAGCTATATAGGAATGCGTTGGTCCTATGTCTATTAATGCAAAGTATGGTGCAGTATTAATGGAAAATGTATCGATGATAACATTTGCGGTGTCTCTATCCTTGCGGCGCCTACCCATATATGCGATTGTAGGTTGGCTAGCTTTAATCTAATAAACACCTCTACCTGGTGCTTTCTGACTTCGACCAATACTACTACCACCCCGAGCTGGACCACAGCCCCTAAGCGGCTATTGGACTGCCCACTTAGGCTGAACTAAACCTGGAGCTAGAGCTTGCACCCGATCAGAATGCTGTGGACAATCCCTAATGTGGTGTTTCATTGACACACATCGTAAGCAAGCTCTCAACCTCCTCCAACATTCACCTAGATTGCTTCTACCACAATCTCCACATACTTGAACCCTAGTAGGAGCAATAGGAGCCCCAAACCTCGAAGGCCTATCAAATTTGGCTCGTTTCTTAGGCTTATGAATAGAACTAAAAGGCTTTGAATCCCGCTTAGTCTTACTTCTCTTTTGATCCCTCTTTTCGCGCTCAGTGCATTTAACCTCCTCAATAATCTTTGCCTTGTCCACCGAGAAAGTAAAAAACTTGCTCTTTTTGTGGAGCTATTAGTACCTTGAGGTCATACCTCAACCCTTTATCGAATTGGATATACTAACTGTAATTAGTAGACACCAACCCACGAGTATATCTACTTAATCACAAAAATTCAGCCTCATAATCAGCCACTGTCCTATATCCTTCAGTAAGGCCCATAAACTCACGTCTACAAGCCTCCACATACCTCACCCCCACATACCTTCTCTAGAAGGTGTTCTTGAAAGTCTCTCAAGAAATGTGATTAGGTTAAGTCCCTCCTTATTCGTTAACCACAATTGGTATACTTCATTGCGAAGCAAAGGTACTGCACCTTTCAATTTCTATTTGGGAGTGTAGTCAATATCATTCATGATCCTTTTCGTGGCCTCTAACCAATATTCAGCCATAGTCGAGGCGACTCCCATGTCGCCCTTAAACAACTCAACACGGTTGGACCAGAGTCATTCAGTTACTGACCTACGGCTCTCAAATCTAAAATAGGGCCCAATGAACCTCTTCAAAACCCTCAACCTGGCTTGAGGCAATGCGTCATCCCCAACCATCTGAGTCTGAAACCCAATATCAACAGTAGGTGTGCCCAACGTTTCACTTGTATCTAGATTGGGCATATTATCCATTGAGGATGGCTCAGCACGAGCCCCTATTTAGTGTCCGCCACGCCTATAGGTACCTCTTCCACAAGTTCTACATGTACTCCTCATATATTATCTAAATTACAAATTTTTATATATCAGTTCAAATTTTCTTATTATATGTTTTATGTCCAAAAAGTCTTATCTGAGTACTTTTTAGAATTGCTGTAGTTTTGGACTAGAGCACAAGTGTTTCTAATATTACAATTTTGTTTCTATCTAAGTAGTTTAACTAAGCAGAAATACTTACAGGACCGGCGCTGGAGACTCAGTATTCTATAAACTTTATTTTTCCGATTAAAACAGAAATGGGTTTTGTTCGAAGATGAACTTTCACAAAATTTTGAACCCAAAATTTCATAGTCCAAGTTTTGCAACCTAACTCTGACACCACCAAATGTAACACCCCATACCTGACCTAGACGTTGTAGCCAGATCTGGAGATGTTACTGTAATTCTTTTGAAAGCCCAAAATTCGTTTATCTTGAAAATATATCGTAAGCTCTTATTACATAAAAATCAAATTTATTTGGAAGCATACATTACTTAATTGATTTATTGAAAACGTTTTTAGTTTACAGTTTCCAAAATATATAGGTTTGCAACAAAAATTTTAAAAATGTTCAATTTTTTGAAAACACAGTTTTTGTTTGAAAATATTTTGTTTCGCAAGAAAGCAACGTCGATATAAGAAAAACAGTTAACCAATTTCATGCTAAAAATTGAAATAAATTTGAAAACCAAAATAATCCCAAATGTCCAAACAGTCTAAAATTTACAAAACATGTAAAACCCAAATTAAAATAAGTCAAATAAACTAGAGTATTATAACTGAGCTCCTGTCGCATTGACCCACCTAAGTCTGAGGATTACCTGAAATTGACAGTCAAATAGAGAGTGAGTTTTTGAAACTCAATGTGTAACATATCGTACTAAAAATCAACCAGACATATATTAATATCAGAATTAAAGCTTATCAGAACATAACAGATGCAAATATATAATCCTACCCCCATCCACTACACACCATCTCCCGCCATCTCAACACACCAAATAGGGTACTATATACCCATCTAACCCTACACACTGCTTAGTGTTGGTATGACACTTTTCATAGTATTTGCGACTATGCTACAAGTTTATTAGGCAATTTATTACAGTTTACAGAAATATATGTGGCTGAGTCACCAATATAGCAAGTTATTAAATTGCCCACACTTTTTTCATATAAGAAATCCCAACCCAGATGCAAATTAAAACTAATAGATATCAGATATGTTAACAATGTACATGCTTGTGATGATGGCTACAAAACATATATAACACTTTTCAGATTATACATAGCATATTTTAGATTTTACCTATCTTACATGATTTCAAACATGTGTATTTACATCAAAATTTACACTAATAGATTGTTAGAATTCTTGTTTTATAGCTTCATTAATAGCTTAATTAATAACATGTAGATCCTACGATAGGCCTACGATTGATCCAAATGATATTTACTGCCCTAGGGAAATGTTTAGAATTTTGGGCCCAAATGGCCATGTGGCCCACATGGTTTGACAAACGGTCTCACACACGCCAATGTGACCCACATGACCCAATTAGCATGGACCGTGTATCTCACACGGTCCAACACATGGTGTGGCATCGACAATGCAATTTTTTGGCTTTCGTCGTTCATTGTTTTTCATGTTTCTCATTACACACCTAGTACGATTTCAATACAAAAACACTCACGGGACTTCCGAAACCTAAATTCAATATTTAACATGGTGAGTTTCAATAAATTGTTGTGTGTAAATGTATAATGCAACTGTGCAAGTGTACATGTAGATTCAAGTAATATAATGATGAGTGAGTATCGTCTCCAAAAGGACCAGAAATTGATTAAAATTGATAAGTATTACTGTAGATTTGACTAATGAATCTGAGCAAAAGAAACAAAATGTAAAATGGTGAAAGGAATTAATGAATGACCTAAGAATATCAATTATAACTGATAAATAACAAAACAATCTAAATGTCGTGGCAATTCACAAATAACAAGTAGATACTATTTTTGTTGTTGAATGATAAATGTTGGAATTACTTCGGGAAATATTTTGACTGAACTACTGCCCAGAGAATTACTACTGTAGCCTACTTCTTTCGAGAGTTAGAATTTAGTTATTATTTAGAGTCTGTCTATGTCTACAAGACTCACGAATGATAACCACACTAACGTTCTCCACTTGTACAGATCGCACCTTCTATGTCTAGAGTGTTGCTAATATTCTTTCGAGTACTTGCCTGCATCATTCGATTAATAATATGATGTATTTAATCCTTCCAAATTCAAATCCATATAAGAACATAACACACAGTCAACTATTTCTAGAGCTTGCATGCATGCATTCCAAATAAACAAGAATCAAATGAAACAATGACTTTAATCAAAATCATATCGTGGGAATTACAGATAATTCAATATTCACCCAAATAATTCCAACCTAAGGAAAATTAGCTCATAGATTGGGCAATGAAATCCAAAATTAAATCATTCATCAACATTCTTCAGGTTTACGAATCATAGAAGTTAAAACCGAGAAAAATAGAACAAAGAAAGAATTGTAAGAAGTTCTCGTTACACTCCAGCTTCTTCTCAAGATTTTATGCAAAATCTAGGGTAGATTTTTGTTTTTCTTCTTCGCCTCTATGATCTCCTCTTTTCTTTTGGCTACTACTCTCTTATTCTCTTCTAAATTACTCCACAAGATTCAGTTGTAGAGAGAGTAACCCCTCTTATTCTTTTGTTTTCTTCTCACAATCTCTGTGTTTCTTCTCTTCTCTTTCCTCCTTTTATAAGGTAGACCCATCCCTCTCAGTACACATATTTTCTCCTCTTTTTCAGTGTGATCTATCTAGTACATGCATATCTGGCAGAGAGTGACGTGGATTGGGTGCTGCGTCCTATTCTTGGAATTACTATGGCATTTCTGTTGACAATCTATCCCACTATTTGCCATGGCAATGTTTCACTTTCATCATTCTCTTTTCTTTCTCCTCTTTCCTTCTTATTACCTCTTTCATCCTACTTGCAACTACTACCAAAGACTACTAAACCTTTTTTCCAGCAATTAAATGTAACATAAATTTACAATTAAAACACAATCCAAGCTTTAGTATGTAATGTTCTAGTAATAAGTCTAAAATGCAAGCATATTTTCTTAATTACAAGCAAATACTTCAATTTAGAGCCCTAAAATATACTCTTTTCAAGAGTTATCACAATTATTGCTTGTCCACAATGAGTATTCATGAATGCAGGCATGCATGAGTTTGCCATAACACTACACTTACCTCATATATTCCTAAACTATCAGAAGTATATTTTATATCACCATTCTCAGCAGTCTTCTATCTGAGAAATTTAGTTCAAATTTTATAGGTTTATTAAGCATACGAAGTGTAGAAAATGTTACCTAAAAATAAAATTTCCTAAATATTTATGCAATTCTGGCTATAGCAAGTACCCCTTAATGTACTTAGTTTATCTTTCCACTAAAACTCAATGTCTCTGCTCACAATTAATCTATTATTGTATACTTTAATTATGTATTTTTCTAGAGAATTCATCTTGTCACATGATTTCTTTACTTGAAAATCTCAATGGAGCATACATTAGATTGCCAAGTATTACATTACACCATAATTTGAATGGAAGGCACTCATGAAGCTAAGGCTTTTGGCTAAAAAGATAGATGGTGCAAACAACTACCTCCTTAGTTGTTCAGCCTAGTACTATAATGTAATGCCCCTAAACTATTTTTTTCTTTTTTTTACTCACTCTTATTTTATCTTTCTTTTTGATGAATAATACAATGGAGAAAATAGAGTATTAGTGACCTACTCAACATGTAACACTTCTAACCTGTATCCATCACCGGAATAGGGTTACGGAGCATTACCAAAATGAATAATTCCCATATGATTGCCCAGCTGAAACTTGGGAATGAGGATTCATATTTCTTGACTTTCCGGGTTGCTGTGAGAATGAACTGCTCATCGGTCTTTTCTTCCAATTTCTAGTCTCAGCCTCTACCTTTTTCTTCTCTTTAAGTAGTTCTTCAGCCTTGCAAGCGCGATCCACCAGTACTACCATTTCTCTTAATTCAAGAATTCCAACAAATACCTTGATGTCTTCGTTGAGCCCGTCTTCAAATCGTCGGCACATCTTGGCCTCTGTAGGGACATATTCTCTGGCATACTTACTTAATCGAACAAACTCTCTTTCATATTCTGTAACTGTCATATTGCCTTGCTTCAGCTCAAGAAATTCTTTACGCTTCTGATCAATAAATCTTTCACTAATATATTTCTTCCAAACTCTTCTTGAAAGAATTCCCAGTGTTACTCTCTCTTTTCGGGTACCACCAAAATCAAAGTCTTCCACCAATTATAGGCTGAATCCTCAACAAAGATATAGCACATTTCAAACATTCTTCAGGTGTACAAGATAATTCATCAAATACCCGGATAGAATTTTCAAGCCAGAACTCTGCTTTCTCGGCATCATCATCAATATTTGCCCTAAATTCTTCGGCCCCTTGTTTACGAATTCTATCAACTAGAGTTCTGTGAAATTTTATCATATCCACACCCTGAGGCGTCGGAGGTACAGGTTGAGTAATTGGGGGAGGTGGGGGAGGTCATACATTTGGGTTCGTACGAACGAACTCAGTGTACCATGTACTCATCATTTGGAGAAAGGCTTCCCGATCCCTTTCTCCTCCTCCCTGACCAACAGTAGGAGGTGGATTTTCAGTCAGCGTTGCTCCTTCAACTGGAGCTGGCGCATTACTTTCTACTTCATCTGCCACAGCTGGATCGGGATCCATTTACTACAAAAAAAATCATTTAAAAAGGTCAGAAGTCGTCACACTATCACAATTTATACATATGACATGTATAGCAAAATCCGTACATACAACACGTAGTCCGAGAATTGACTAAACCTGCTCTGATACCACTAAATGTAACGCCCCCACGCTCGAGACCGTCGCCGGAGTCGAGTATGAGGGGTTACTAAACTTAATTTAACATTTTAAGAACTTTGGATCATTTCTTTCTACATTCACAGCTTTCCAACTACTTGCGTCACGGTTACAAGAAAAATCATATCTCGAGTTACGAAACTCGAAATCAATATCCGTAAATTTTCCCTGAATCTAGACTCATATACCTATTTACTAATTGTTTTTCTAGAATTTTTGGTTGGGCCAATTAATACAGTTTATTAGTTAAAGTTACCTCTGTTTTAGGACTTGACTAGACTGACCTCTGTTTACTACGAACCATATTTCTCTCTGTACAAAATTCATATGACTATGAAGTTTGTTTCTCTTGAACCTAGACTCAATAAGGATTCTAATAATATAACATAAACCACCTAATTATAACTATACAATTTATGGTGAATTTCTAAAGTTGGAACAGGGGATCCAGAAATTTCTCTGACCTTGTTTCACTAAAATTCAAATATCTTCTAACATATAATTCTTTTACCTGTTTAGTTTGTTTTATGTGAAACTAGACATATTAAGCTTCAATTTCATATTTAACCCATCACCAAATTCGATTTATACAATTTTTAGTAAATTTTCAAACTCACATCAGTGTTGCTGCAATGTTCTATTTATGGCAAATTTCATCCTTTTTATGAGTTTTCATGAACTAGGTACCCTAATAAGTTTCCATGACATCAAACATAATCTAAACTAACCATTTCCATGACTTATCATTATCAAGAATTTTCTCAACCAATCCATCATCGTATCATAAGATCATTTACACAAAATAGGTATATTGCTATACATGCCATACTTAAATTTTACAAGCCATTTACCAAAAAGTCCTCCAGATCGTGTGATCGAGCCTTTGACCTATCCCGATTCCTGAGCTGGCTTGTCCAAAACTACAATGAATAAGAAGGAGGCAGTAAGCATAAATGCTTAGTAAGTTCATATGCAAATAATAAGTAACATAACAAACAATCATACCAATCAACATTAGCATGGTATCACCAAAACATATATCACATTTCTAATCATTTTTCATCATTTTATTACCTTATCGTTGTTGTAGCAATACTCAACCCGAGGGTTAAGTACATACCTGTCCAAAGTATCCATTTCACAACACTTACCAATACGTCTCTTTTCATCTCGAGTATTCCACCATTTGCACATAAGTGCCACGAATGTAATCAAGCAATCATGTAACCCGCCCCTAAGTGAACTCGGACTCAAATCAACGAGCTTGGGCATCCGCATCCATAAGTGAACTCGAACTCAACTCAACGAGCTCGGATGCATGGTTACATCTCACGAACTCGGACTCAACTCAACGAGTTCGGACATTCGCATCCATAAGTGAACTCGGACTCAACTCAACGAGTTCGGATGCTCAACCATCCTAGTGACATGTCACTTGTATCCTAATCTATTCCTAAGGTTCAAACGGGATTTTCCTCGAACACATATCCTTGCCGTCTTCCGTAGAATACCGAAACCAAAACTCAGTAACAATTTGTATTTAACAAGTAGCTCACATAATTTACATTTTATTCGAAAATAACCACAAAGCGTATATTTCATGATAAAAATCAGCATATCACATAATTGACATCAATAACTTAAAAATAACAATTATGCTACATTATTTACACATGAACTTACCTTGGTACCAAAATACAAAGATTTTGCAATTTAGTCCACAATCTTTTCTTTTCCTCGATTGGGGTCGATTCCACGTCTTTCTTGATCTAAAATAACACATTTAGCTTATTTAATACTCACATTATCAAATTAATCCTTAATTCAAATTTTGGCAAAATTACAATTTTACCCCTAAACTTTTGCATATTTACACTTTTGCCCCTAGGCTCGGGATTAAACTTTATTCCTTATTCTTATGTTTTATAACATGCTGATCACTTTTCTCTTCTATGGGAACATCAAATTCTCACTCTAACATGTACTTGTGACTATTAGGTATTTTTGCCGATTAAGTCCTTTTACTCGTTTTCACTCAAAACCGAGTAGCACAAGTTGTCTAACATAATTTAAAACCTCATATTCTATCATAAAACATCAAAGTACACAAATTTCACCTATGGGTATTTTTCCAAATATGAACCCTAGGTTTAATTATTGCTAGCATAAGCTAAATCGAGCTACCGGGATCTCAAAAATGTAAAAATCATTAAAAACGGGGCTTGGAATCACTTACTATGAAGCTTGAAAGTTGAAGAAACCCTAGCTATGGAGAGAGTAAAATTCGGCAGCAACCATATGAAGGAGATGACCATTTTGTGTTATTTTTCCCATTTTATTTCATTTAATATTCAAATGACCAAAATGCCCCTCCTTACTAAAGTTTCAAAAATTCCTTCCATGTCCTAATTTTGTCCATGAACTTAAAATTGGTCAAATTGCTATTTAAGACCTCCTAATTAATATTTCAAAGCAATTTCATACTAAAAACTTCTAGAATGCAAGTTTTGCAACTTATTCGATTTAGTCCCTAACTTTAAATTAAACTCGTTATGCTAAAAATTTCTTCACGAAATCTTCACACAATTATGCAATCATATCATAAACCTCAAAATAATTATAAAATAATTATTTCTATCTCGGATTTGTGGTCACGAAACCACTATTCCGATTAGGCCCTAATTCGGGATATTACAACTCTCCCCCCTTTAAGGATTTTTGTCCTCGAAAATCTTACCGGTAAACAGATGTGAGTATTGATTTCTCATATTTTCTTCGGATTCCCATGTAGCTTCTTCTACTCCATGCTTTTGCCACAACACCTTCACACGTGCAATATTTTTATTCCTTAGTTGTTTGACCTCTCGAGCTAAAATCTTAATCGGTTCTTCTTCATATGTCATATCTGGTTGTAGTTCAATTTTTGTCGGTGAAACCACATGTGAAGGATCCGAACGATACCGACGTAACATAGATACGTGGAACACATCATGAATCTTCTCTAATTCAGGTGGTAAAGCGAGCCGATATGCTACTGGTCCAACTTTTTCAATTATTTCATACGGCCCGATAAAACGCGGACTTAATTTGCCCTTCCGTCCAAATCTAAGAATTTTCTTCCACGGAGACACTTTTAAAAACACTTTCTCTCCAACGTGAAATTCAATGTCTTTTCGTTTTAAATCTGCATAAGATTTCTATCTATCTGAAGCAGCTTTCAAACAATCTCGAATTACCTTCACTTTTTCTTCGGTTTCTTTTTTAGACCAACTCCATAAATCTGATTTTCCTTGAGTTCAGTCCAATACAAAGGCGTTTGACACTTATGATCATACAATGATTCATAAGGTGCCATTTTCAAGCTCGTCTGATAACTATTATTGTAAGCAAATTCTACCAACGGTAAATATCTTTCCCAACTTCCTTGAAATTCCAATACACAACATCCGAGCATATCTTCAAGAATCAATTATTCTCTCGATTGTCCATCGGTTTGTGGATGAAAAGCGAGATCGAAATTTAACTTCACACCTAACGTGTCTTGCAACTTTTGCCAAAACCGCGAGGTAAACCTCGGATCTCTATCCGAAATAATCGACAATGGTATTCCGTGTAATCTAACAATTTCTCTAATATATAGTTCAGCCAACTTGTTAAGAGAATAATCCATACGTACCGGGATAAAATGAGCCAACTTAGTTAATCTGTCAACTATTACCCAGATGGTATCTTTCTTTCCTGGAGTCAATGGCAACCCTAAAACAAAATCCATAGTAATCCGATCCCATTTCCATTCAGGAACCATAATAGGTTGAAGTAATCCCGAAGGCACTTGGTGTTCAGCTTTCACCTTTTGACAAATTAAGCATTTGGACACAAACTCTGATATATCCCTTTTCATTCCATTCCACCAATACATTTTCTTCAAGTCATTATACATTTTCGTACTACCCGGATGAATCACCACTATGTGCTTCCTGTAGGATCTTTTGAATCAATTCCTCATTCTTCGGTACACAAATTCGATCTTTAAACATTAAGCACCCATTAGAACCGATTTTGAAATCTGACTCTGTATCAACTTTACACTGCTTTCTCTTGGCTTGCAAATCTTGATCATCTTTCTGAGCTTCAGAAATCTCTTGTAAAAACATCGGTTTTATTCTTAACTCTGCTAGAATCGAACCATCATCTGACATTTTCAATTGAGTGTTCATAACTCTCAAAGCAAACAACAACTTTCTACTTAAAGCATCGGCAACCACATTTGCTTTTCCCGGATGATAATCAATAACAAGCTCATAATCTTTCAATAACTCCAACCATCTTCGCTGTCTCAAATTCAAGTCTTTTTGTGACCTCAAGTACTTAAGACTTTTATGGTCGGTATATACCCGACACTTTTCACCATACAAATAATGTCGCCAAATCTTCAAAGCAAACACCACCGCAGCCAATTCCAAATCGCGAGTAGGATAATTCCTCTCATGAGGTTTTAACTGCCTCAAAGCATAAGCCACCACTTTTCCTTCTTGCATGAGTGCACACCCCAAACCATTTAGAGAAGCATCACTATACACCACAAATTCTTTACCTGATTCGGGCTGTACTAACACTGGTGCCTCTGTTAATAACTTTTCAATTCTTCAAAACTCTGTTGACATTCTTCCGTCCATTCAAATTTAACATTCTTTCGGAGTAGTCTAGTTATAGGAGCAGCAATTATAGAAAATCCATTTACAAACCGCCGATAATACCCAGCTAGCCCCAAGAAACTTCTAACTTCAATTACATTTTTCGGTGGTTTCCAATCAACAATAGCTGAAATTTTACTAGGATCAACCCGTATACCATCACCTGAAACAATATGACCCAAAAATCCAACTTCCCGAGCCAAAATTCACTTTTACTAAACTTAGCATACAAATGCTTATCTCTCAAAGTTTGCAAAACTATCCTCAAATGCTCAAAGATGCTCTATCTCATCTTTTGAATAAATTAAAATATCATCTATAAACACCACAACAAATTTGTCCAAGTATGGTCGAAATATACGATTCATTAAATCCATAAACACAAAGAGAGCATTTGTCAACCCGAATGGCATAACTAAAAATTCATAATGACCATACCTTGTTCTAAAAGCGCTTTTTAGGCACATCCGACTCTTTTACCCGCATGATTGGTAATACCAAGATCTCAAGTCAATCTTTGAAAACCATGTCGCTCCTTTTAGCTGATCAAACAAATCATCAATTCTTGGCAACAGATACTTCTTTTTTTGATTGTCACCTTGTTTAATCTGCCGATAATCAACACACAACCTCATAGAACCATCCTTCTTTTTCACAAATAACACGGAGCACCACCCCAAGGTGAAAAACTTCGGTCTCACAAAACCTTTATCACCAACTCTTGCAACGGGACTTTAACTCTTTCAACTCTGCTGGTGCCATTCTATATGGAGCAATCGAAATCGGAGTTGTTCCTGTATCAAATCAATACCAAATTCTACTTCCACGATCGAGGCAAACCCAACAATTCTTCCGGAAATACGTGCGCAAATTCACACACAACCTAAGACTTGATTCAACTTTCTTTTCAACTTCTTTTGTATTAATTACATACGCCAAATAAGCTTCATAACCCTTTCTCAAATATCTTTGAGCCGACATTGAGGAAATCACACTAGGCAATGCCTTTGATTTATCTGATTCAACCCGCAGAGTTTCACCATTTTCACACTTTAATTCTATAACCTTTTCTTTGCAATTTATTATAGCATCATGCAATGTCAACCAATCCATACCCAAAATAACATCAAACTCATCAAACGGCAACAACATCAAGTCGGCCGGAAAGTAATGACCCCGAATCATTAAAGGACATTTCTTACATACTTTATCAACAATCACACATTTGCCTAACGGATTCGACACTCTAATCATAAATTCGTGTTCTCAACAGTATATTCATACTAGACACCGCCATGCACACATATGAATGAGTAGAACCAGGATCAATCAAAGGAATAACATTAACATTATAGAGAGAAAATGTACCGTAATCACATCGGTGAGGAAGCATCTTCGCGCGCTTTAATAGCATAAGTTCTAGCCTGAGCCCTTCCTTCGAGTCTAATCACTGCATCTCTCGACTACATTCTTCTCGCTTTTACTCCCACTTTTGTTGGATATCTTCCTCTTGAATCGCACCACTTGTTTTTGTATTATGAAATTTTTCTTTTCAGCTCTCTCTGCGCGATCTCTAATAAAATGATCCGAAAGAACCACATCGAAAACATTCATTTGCTCTGCACGGACCAAAATGATTTCTACCACACCGCCGCACTCGGTTTAACAAATCTCGAATTCCCTACACCGTTTGCCAAAAATAGTCCGGGACTTAGGACCCACATTTTGCTTCTTAGAATTCCCATATGATTGCCCAGCTGAAACTTGGGAACGAGGATTCATATTTCTTGACTTTCCGGGTTGCTGTGAGAATGAACTGCTCATCGGTCTTTTCTTCCAATTTCTAGTCTCAGCCTCTACCTTTTTCTTCTCTTTAAGTAGTTCTTCAGCCTTGCAAGCACGATCCACCAGTACTACCATTTCTCTTAATTCAAGAATTCCAACAAATACCTTGATGTCTTCGTTGAGCCCGTCTTCAAATCGTCGGCACATCTTGGCCTCTGTAGGGACATATTCTCTGGCATACTTACTTAATCGAACAAACTCTCTTTCATATTCTCAGAATCACATATTACCTTGCTTCACTCAAGAAATTCTTTACGCTTCGATCAATAAATCTTTCACTAATATATTTCTTCCAAACTCTTCTTGAAAGAATTCCCAGTGTTACTCTCTCTTTCGGTACCACCAAATCAAAGTCTTCCACCAATTATAGGCTGAATCCCTCAACAAAGATATAGCACATTTCAAACATTCTTCAGGTGTACAAGATAATTCATCAAATACCCGGATAGAATTTTCAAGCCAGAACTCTGCTTTCTCGGCATCATCATCAATATTTGCCCTAAATTCTTCGGCCCCTTGTTTACGAATTCTATCAACTAGAGTTCTGTAAAATTTTATCATATCCACACCCTGATGCGTCGGGGGTACAAGTTGAGGAATTGGGGGAGGTGGGGGAGGTCATACATTTGGGTTCGTACGAACGAACTCAGTGTACCATGTACTCATCATTTGGAGAAAGGCTTCCCGATCCCTTTCTCCTCCTCCCTGACCAACAGTAGGAGGTGGATTTTCAGTCGGCGTTGCTCCTTCAGCCGGAGCTAGCGCATTACTTTCTACTTCATCTGCCACAGCTGGATCGGGATCCATTTACTACAAAAAAAATCATTTAAAAAGGTCAGAAGTCGTCACACTATCACAATTTATACATATGACATGTATAGCAAAATCCGTACATACAACACGTAGTTCGAGAATCGACTAAACCTACTCTGATACCACTAAATGTAACGCCCCCACGCTCGAGACCGTCGCCGGAGTCGAGTATGAGGGGTTACTAAACTTAATTTAACATTTTAAGAACTTTGGATCATTTCTTTCTACATTCACAGCTTTCCAGCTACTTGCGTCACAGTTACAAGAAAAATCATATCTCGAGTTACGAAACTCGAAATCAATATCCGTAAATTTTCCCTGAATCTAGACTCATATACCTATTTACTAATTGTTTTTCTAGAATTTTTGGTTGGGCCAATTAGTACAGTTTATTAGTTAAAGTTACCCCTGTTTCAGGACTTGACTAGACTGACCTCTGTTTACTACGAACCATATTTCTCTCTGTAAAAAAATCATATGACTATGAAGTTTGTTTCTCCTGAAACTAGACTCAATAAGGATTCTAATAATAAAACATAAATCACCTAATTATATCTGTACAATTTATGGTGAATTTCTAAAGTTGGAACAGGGGATCCAGAAATTTTCTGACCTTGTTTCACTAAAATTCAAATATCTTCTAACATATAATTCTTTTACCTATTTAGTTTGTTTTATGTGAAACTAGACATATTAAGATTCAATTTAATATTTAATCCATCACCAAATTTGATTTCTACAATTTTTAGTAAATTTTCAAACTCACATCAGTGTTGCTGCAATGTTCTGTTTATGGCAAATTTCATCCTTTTTATGAGTTTTCATGAACTAGGTACCCTAATAACTTTCCATGACATCAAACATAATCTAAACTAACCATTTCCATGACTTATCATTATCAAGAATTTTCTCAACCAATCCATCATCGTATCATAAGATCATTTACACAAAATAGGTATATTGCTATACATGCCATACTTAAATTTTACAAGCCATTTACCAAAAAGTCCTCCAGATAGTGTGATCGAGCCTTTGACCTATCCCGATTCCTGAGCTGGGTTGTCCAAAACTACAATGAATAAGAAGGAGGGAGTAAGCATAAATGCTTAGTAAGTTCATATGCAAATAATAAGTAACATAACAAACAATCATACCAATCAACATTAGCATGGTATCACCAAAACATATATCACATTTCTAATCATTTTTCATCATTTTATTACCTTATCGTTGTTGTAGCAATACTCAACCCGAGGGTTTAGTACATACCTGTCCAAAGTATCCATTTCACAACACTTACCAATACGTCTCTTTTCATCTCGAGTATTCCACCATTTGCGTAGAACTTTACCCGTTGAACACATCGGAATATAATTCGGATACATGGGAAGTTTGCACATAAGTGCCACAAATGTAATCAAGCAATCATGTAACCCGCCCCTAAGTGAACTCGGACTCAACTTAACGAGCTCGGGCGTTCGCATCCCTAAGGAAACTCGGACTCAACTCAACGAGTTCGGACATTCGCATCCATAAGTGAACTCGGACTCAACTCAACGAGTTCGGATGCTCAACCATCCTAGTGACATGTCACTTGTATCCTAATCTATTCCTAAGGTTCAAATAGGATTTTCCTCGAACACATATCCTTGCCGTCTTCCGTAGAATACCGAAACCAAAACTCAGTAATAATTTGTATTTAACAAGTAGCTCACATAATTGACATTTTATTCGAAAATAACCACAAAGCATATATTTCATGATAAAAATCAGCATATCACATAATTGACATCAATAACTTAAAAATAACAATTATGCTACATTATTTACACATGAACTTACCTTGGTACCAAAATACAAAGATTTTGCAATTTAGTCCACAATATTTTCTTTTTCTCGATTGGGGTCGATTCCATGTCTTTCTTGATCTAAAATAACACATTTAGCTTATTTAATACTCACATTATCAAATTAATCCTTAATTCAAATTTTGACAAAATTACAATTTTACCCCTAAACTTTTGCATATTTACACTTTTGCCCCTAGGCTCGGGATTAAACTTTATTCCTTATTCTTATGTTTTACAACATGATGATCACTTTTCTCTTCTATGGAAACATCAAATTCTCACTCTAACATGTACTTGTGACTATTAGGTATTTTTGCCGATTAAGTCCTTTTACTCGTTTTCACTCAAAACCGAGTAGCACAAGTTGTCTAACATAATTTAAAACCTCATATTCTATCATAAAACATCAAAATACACAAATTTCACCAATGGGTATTTTTTCAAATATGAACCCTAGGTTAAATTATTGCTAGCATAAGCTAAATCGAGCTACTGGGATCTCAAAAACGTAAAAATCATTAAAAACGGGGCTTGGAGTCACTTACTATGAAGCTTGAAAGTTGAAGAAACCCTAGCTATGGAGAGAGTAAAATTCGGCGGCAACCATATGAAGGAGATGACCATTTTGTGTTATTTTTCCCATTTTATTTCATTTAATATCCAAATGACCAAAGTGCCCCTCCTTACTAAACTTTCAAAAATTCCTTCCATGTCCTAATTTTGTCCATGAACTTAAAATTGGTCAAATTGCTATTTAAGACCTCCTAATTAATATTTCAAAGCAATTTCATACTAAAAACTTCTAGAATGCAAGTTTTGCAACTTATTCGATTTAGTCCCTAACTTTAAATTAAACTCGTTATGCTAAAAATTTCTTCACGAAATCTTCACACAATTATGCAATCATATCATAAACCTCAAAATAATTATAAAATAATTATTTCTATCTCAGATTTATGGTCACGAAACCACTATTCCGATTAGGCCGTAATTCGGGATATTACACAGGTAGCATGAAAATGTACAATAACTTAAAGAAAATGTATTGGTGGAACTATATGAAAAGAGATATCTCTAAATTTGTATCAAGATGCTTGATTTGTCAATAAGTAAAATCCGAATACCAGGTACCTTCAGGTTTACTCCAGCCTATTTTAGTTCTTGAATGGAAATGGGACCGAATCACTATGGACTTTGTGACAGGCTTACCATTGACATCGAGAAAGAGAGATACTGTATGGGTTTTGGTTGACAGATTTACTAAATTGGTTCATTTTATACCGTTACATGTTGATTATTCACTTGATAAGTTAGCTAAATTATATTTTTCTGAAATTGTGAGACTTCATAGAGTGCCTTTATCGATTATTTCGTATAGAGATTCAAGATTCACTTTGTGGTTTTGGAAGAAGTTACAAGAAGCATTGGGTACGAAGCTGAACTTTAGTACTACTTTTCGTCCACAGATTGATGGACAATCTAAGAGAGTGATTTAGACACTTGAGGATATGCTCAGATGTTGTGTTCTTGAATTCTAAGGTAGTTGGGAAAAATACTTACTGTGTTCTTGAATTCCAAGGTAGTTGGGAAAAATACTTACCTTTGGTTGAAATTGCTTATAACAATAGTTATCAGTCGAGCTTGAAAATGGCACCTTATGAAGCATTGTATGGACGTAAATGTCGTACAACGTTGTATTGGACTGAGCTTAAGGAGAATAAGATTCATGGAGTAGATTTGATTAAGGAGACCGAGGAAAAGTGAAAGTAATTTTTGATTGTTTAAAAGTAGCATCAGATAGACAAAAGTCATATGCAGATTTAAAAAGGAAAGAAATCGAGTATCAGGTCGGTGACAAAGTATTCTTAGAAGTATCTCTATGGAAAAAGGTTTTGAGATTCAGAAGAAAAGGCAAGTGAAGTCCTCGATTTATAGGACCTTATAAGGTTATTGAAAGAATAGGGCCTATTGCTTATCGGTTGGCTTTATTGCTTGAATTGGAAAAGATTCACGATCTGTTTCATGTATCTATGTTGTGTCGATATAGATCTGACCCTTCTCATGTGATTGTGCCGATAGAGGTTGAAATTAGATCGGATATGACTTATGGTGAGAAACCGATTAAGATCTTGGCCTAGGAAGCTAAACAATTGAGAAACAAAAGTGTTGCTCTTGTGAAAGTTTTGTGGCAAAGACATGGGGTTGAAGAGGCTACATGGTAACCCGAGGAGGTTATGAAGAGACAATACCCAAACCTTTTTACCGGTAAGAGTTTTGGGGACAAAAATTCCTAAAGGGGGGAGAGTTGTGACATCCCAAATTAGGGGCTAGTCGAAATAGTGGTTTCAAGACCACAAACCCAAGATAGAAATAATTATTTTATGATTCCTATAAGGTTTAAGTTATGAATGCATGCTTGTGTGAAAGTTTCATGAAGAAATTCTATGCATAAAATGTTTAATTGCATTTTAGGGACCAAATTGAATAAAAGAAAAAACTTGCATTCTAGAAGCTTTAAGCATGAAATTGCTTTAGATTATGAATTAGAGGGTCCTAATTAGCAATTTCACCAATTTCTATAATTTTGGACAAAAATGGGCATGGATAGGAAAAATTGGAAAGAAAATCCCTAAAGGCATTTTGGTCATTTGGTAATAAAAAGAATAAAAAGGGAAAAATCAAGTGAAAATGTTGTCCATCTTCCTCCTTAGCTGCCAAAAACACCAAGACTCCATAGCTAGGGTTTTGTTCAACATTTCCAAGCTTAATAGTAAGTGTTTCCCTTGCCCGTTTTTAATGTTCTTTGTATTTTTGAAGTCCTGGTAACAAGATCTACCCATTTCTAGCTATATTTTAAGCTAGGGTTTATGTTTGAAAAATTACCCATGTGTAATATGCATGTGTTTTGTTTATTAATGGAGGAATATGAATGTTTAAGACATGGTAAACATCTTTTGCTAGGTGATTTTTAGTGAAAATGGCTAAAAAGGGACTAGTTTGTAAAGTTTATAAAATAGGTAGAGATATGTATGATGTAATGGGAAATATGGGCTGCTATGAGCATGTTATGAGTTCAGCTAGGCTTGGATAACAAGGAAAATGTATGCATTTTATTTTTATGAGCCTAAGGACTAAATCGTAAATAAGTGAAAAGTTAGGGAAAAAAGGGGTAAATGTACCAAATCATAAGTTATGGGTTGATTTGAAGAATGTGATTAATAAATGAGTTAAATTTGGCATTATAGATCAAGAAAGATGTGAATCAGGTTTCGATCGAAGGAAGAATAAAGTATATGATGATTAGACTCGATTATTATCATTTTGTACCGAGGTAAGTACATATGTAAATAATGTGACAATATGGTATGTTTTAACGCATTGATATTGCATGGTTACCATTATGTCATTATTGTATATGTTATGTTTATTGATGACATTGCAAGCATGAGAAAAATTATGGATGTTATTTCGACACCACGAGTAATTATGACGAAGAAGTTACGTGCATGAGTAAAAGAATCCCGTTTGAACCTTAGGAATAGTTTAGGATACAAGTGACATGTCACTAGGAGATTAAGAAGTCCAAACTTGTTGAGCGGTCCAAGTTTGTAACGTATATGATATCTGAGCTTATTGAGCAGTCCCAGTTCGTGAAACATGTGGTTAATCTGAACTTGTTGAGCGGTCCAAGTTCGCAAGATATGTAGCATTTGAGCTCGTTGAGTGGTCTGAGTTCATTATAGATGCGAGCATCTGAGCTCGTTGAGTGGTCCGAGTTCAAAATGGATGTAACACATTTTATTGGGTTTTACCTATGTTTATATGGCACTTAGGTGCAAGTTTCCGTGTATGAGTTCAACGGGTAATTCAATGGGAAATCAAATGAGAAGTTTGACAATTGATATAATGAACGATGTGATGAAAGCCCCGAGGTGGGCCAGGTAAAGCTATTTATGATGCTACGAGTATGTACATGTAGGTACATTATTCTCATATGTAATGCCTTGCTAAATGATGGCATGTGACAAGAAAGTGAATTCGTATATGTATATGTGGTTACCAAATAAATAAGCCAAAAAGGTTTGAATGATGAGAAATTGTGAATATGTTCCTATGGTTTTGCATGGTGGTGCATGTTACTATTGCATATTATTTGGATGTTGACTTACTAAGCTTAAATGCTTACTCCCCTCTCATTTTCTTCCTTGTAGTTTCGCCAAGCTAGCTCGGGGATCGGACGTTGTCGGAGCATTCGATCACACTATCAAAAGATCATTTCGTATAGTAAATGTATTATTTTGAGTATGGCATGTATAGGAGACTTGGTTATTTTGTGATATGTGACATGCTAGTTGGCCAAATTGTGAAAGCCTATAATGATGATGATTCATTTTGTAATGGCCAAGTGATATGGCTTATATTTGATCTTTGGGTTGTAATCTAATTGCCCATGCATGCATGTAATAATGCCTTGATGATATGATA
Source organism: Gossypium longicalyx (assembly GCA_025698465.1). Classification (NCBI taxonomy): domain Eukaryota; kingdom Viridiplantae; phylum Streptophyta; class Magnoliopsida; order Malvales; family Malvaceae; genus Gossypium; species Gossypium longicalyx. Next base: position 39,487,240 of record CM046998.1, on the reverse strand, counting down.
TGTTATTGCTTGATGGATGTTAGTTAGGTGCTTAAAGATAAGGGATGACTTGATGTTTTAAAATGACTATAGTCATGGATGCATAACATTGAAGTTTTGGGTAATAAGTATAACAATGCATGAAATTGGTGTGAAATGATTCTAAGTAGTATAAATAAACGTACAGGCCATAAGATGACATTACGTTGGTATGGAAGTGCCATGGAATTTAATATTAGAGTGATTAAATATGTCATGATGCATGTTATGACTTATGTCTAAGTGTATGAATGAATGAGGGTGACTAATGGCTTGGAAAATAGCCTTAAAATAGTCCACACGGGTAGACACACGGGCATGTGTCTAAACCGTGTGTGACACACAGTTTGCCCCATGGGCATGTTGAATAGCCGTGTGTCACCTACACCTAAATTTTCTAAGTCAGTATGCATGGTAGTAAACAAACGGACAGAGACACAGCCGTGTGTCTCAACTGTTTAGAGGACACGGCCTAGTACACGGGTTTGTGCCCTGGCCGTGTGCCTCAAAATGAATGATGACGTCATAAACAGAATATCCAGGTTTTTGGACACGAGCGATAACACGGACGTGTTGAGGCCGTGTGAGGGACACGGACCAGGGACATGGGCGTGTGCTCAGCCGTGTGAAAAATCTTGTAGGTTCGAATTGAAAAATAATTCCACACAGGTATTGGACACGGGCGTGTCCTAAGCACACGGGTGTGTCCTAAGCACATAGGCATGTCCTAAGCACACGGGCGTGTCCTAAGCACACGGGGGTGTGCAATACCTCCACACGAGCGTGTAAGGTTTAACATGGGAAATTTTATAAAATTTTTCTTAAGTTCTCGATTTAGTCCCAAACCACCCGAATGTATGTCTTAGGCCTCGAAGGCCTGTATAAGGGACGATATGCATTTGTTTGAAAAGTTTTAATTTGGATGATATTTTATGGCCTGGTTTTGCATGTTTGTGCACGTTTAAGTATGGTAATACCTCGTACCCTGTCCCAGTGTCGGATACGGGTAAGGGGTGTTATATCACTAGCCATTCCAATTGCTAGATTACAATAACCATTTATAATTACATGCCAACATGGCTAATTAACCTATACATGCCATTATAACCACAATTGTTTTACCATATGTACCGAAATGAGCTGATGGATAATGTGAGTGATCTTCGCCAAGCTTCCAATCCAACGAGCTTCCGATTTACTATAAAACAGGGAAATAAAACTAAGTAAGCATCTAATTCTTAGTAAGTTCGTATAACATGGTACTTAACTTACCATTTATTGTATTGCAAGATAAACATGTAAGGCACATTCAATCAATTTGATTTCAAGCCCTACACATATCCTCATTGCCCTTGTTAGTCATATATTCCATAATAACATCAAGAAACATATATAGGCTCAACACAATCAGATCTTCGAATATATATACTTCCCGTATCATGTGTAACACCTCTTACCCATATCCAATACTAGGACAGGTTCCGAGGTGTTACCGGACTCAAACATAAACCTTCATACAAAATTGGGCCATAAAATTTCGCCCAAAAGCATATTGTCCCTTATAAGGGCCCACAAGGCCCAAAACATACATTGAGTGTGGTTCGGGACTAAACCGAGAACTTACAGAACTTTTGCGATACTTAGAAAATTTTTTAGTTTTGGAGGGTTACACACCCGTGTGGCTTAGGACACGTCTGTGTCCTCAGCCCGTGTAACTTTCTGTTTATGACGCCATCAACACAATTAGGGTCACACGGCCAAGTCACACGCCCGTGTGCTTAAGTCGTGTGGTGAATTAAATTCAAAAAAAGTCAGGTACAGACTTCACATGGCCAGGGCACACACCCATATCCTAAGGTCGTGTCCTTCACATGGCTGAGACACACGGTCGTTTTTCTGTCTGTGTGTTTACTACTGGGTATTCTGTTTTACCTAATTAGGGTGCAGGGGACACACGACCGGATCACATGCCCATGGGGCAGACCGTGTGTCACACACAGTCTAGACCCACACTAGTGTGTCTACCCGTGGATAACTTGAGGCTATTTTCCAAGCCTTTTGTCACTCTCAATAACACATGCACACTTACACATCTCAATGACATCCTACATGGCATAAATGGGCACTTACACATTCATAAACATGACTCAAGCATATCAACTTGTTATCAATTTACACTAGCTTAAGACTTCATATTTTATTTAGACCAAGCTTACCAAATCATATGCAATATGTAACATCAAATTACTTCCATTTTATACATTCATGCTTTAGTTGTTATTATGCCATTTACTCTCAATTCCATCATCAAACATCCATGATCATATTCACATTTTATCCATGCCAAATGAATTTAACCACATCATGAGTGACCATAGCACATACATGCACATACGAATAGGATTACATCCCCAATTAATATGAGGCATATCTAGTGGCCATATACAAAATGAATCATCAAATCACTATAAGCCAACACATTTGGCTAGACCAATATGACATATAACAAAAAGACCAAGTCCCTAAACATGCCATACTCAAAATACTTGAATTCACTATACCCAAAAGATTAGTTTGATAGTGTGAATCGAGCTCCGACGTCCTTCGATCCCTGAGCTAGCTTGGCGATACTATAAGAAAATGAAAAAGAAAGGGGAGTAAGCATATTAACCGTGCATTATTATTCATATAACATAATAATATTATCACAATATCATCAAGTATCATAGGTACATTTTAAGTCATGTCATTTACATAATGTACAATAAAACTCATGATCATAATTCATTCATTCACTTCTTACATGGGATCATAGATCGAAGCTGATAGCCCAACTATGGTCTTACATGATGTCTCATATCGATGCCAATGCCATGTCCCAGACATGGTCTTACATGGGATCACATCTTGATGCCAATGCCATGTCCCAGATATGGTCTTACATGGGATCACACAAAACCCTAATGTCATGACATTTGTATCCTAATTATTCCTAAGGTTCAACCGGGATTTTGAGATATCAAACCTCATCGAATTGTCATCGAGTCATCATTAATTAAATCCACAAAGACAATTATACAATTCATGCAATATTAAAGCATTAAAAACATAATAATGTAATGTTGCATTATTTACACACGAACTTACCTCGGTACCAAAATATGACTAACTATTTGATTTAGTCCACAACCTTGTTCTTTACTCGATTTAGGTCCGGACTCCGTTTTGCTTGATTTATAATAGAAAATTTCTTCTAATTAATTATCACATTGTTCAAATCAGTCCATAATCATACCTTGGCAAAATTACAATTTTTTCCCTAAACTTTTACATAATTACAAATTAGCACCTAGGCTCGTAAAATGAAATGTGTTCATTTTCTTTGTTACCCAAGCCTAACCAAACTTATAACATGCTCATAGTAGCCCACATTACTCATTAAACCATACATCTTACTACTCATTTTACAAACTTTACAAATAAGTCCTTTTTGGCCATTTTCACTAGAAATCACTTAGTAAAAGATGTTTATCACACATCAAACATTCATATTCTTCCATTAAACATCAAAACACATGCATGTCTGTAACACCCCTTACCCGTGTCCAACGCCGGTGTAACACCCTATACCCGTAACCCACACTGGAGTGGAGTACTAGGCATTACCTATCTTAATCTTATGCATACAACCAATCTCAAGACAGCGAGACTCGGTCCAATTTAAAAATTTTTCAATTTCTACTTTAAACTTCTTTTTATGGGCTTACGAGCCCCAATTCAATCGTCGAAATTTAATCGGGACCGTTTCAGGCCCTTAAACACTCCTTAAGAAATTTGCCTTCAAAATAGGACACATGCCCGTGTGAAAGGGTAACATGCCCGTGTGACCATATCGACATGGTCGTGCTGATAGCCCATGTGGCTCACACGACCTAAGCACTCCGGGACATGCCCGTGTCCCTCACCTGTGTAGAATTAATTTCTAATACACACCTACATGGTTTTCACACGGCCAGACACACACCCGTGTGCAAAAACCTGGGTATTCTATTTCTGACGTCAGCATCCCCAAAATGTCACACGGCCATGGCACTCGCCTGTGTACTAGGCCGTGTTCTCCACAAGGCTGAGACACATGGTCGTGTCTCTGCCTGTGTGTTTATTACCAGGCATACTAACTTGAAATTTTTATGTTCAGGGGACACACGGCCGGACCACACACCCGTAGGGCTGACCGTGTGTCACACACGACCTAGACACATGCCCGTGTGTCTACCCGTGTGGATATTATGACGCTATTTACCAAGCCTCATTTCCACCTTTACATACCTATTTTCATATCAATACCAAACAAGCATAATTTTCAAAGTGTGGGATCTATCCCAAGCCAACACTTTTGACCAATTCTCAAAGACACAAAATAATAAGGTCTAGCCCTATACATGCCATATTCAAAAATATAAACCCAACTATACCGAATGTTTCGGTTGATAGTGTGATCGATATCTCTAACCTTCAGTGATCCTTGAGCTAATTAGGCGGCACTGTAAGGAAATGGAAAGAAAAAGGGAGTAAGCATAAAAGCTTAGTAAGTTGCATATAAATAAATATACAACAACAATTTCATCACTAATCATCGTGCTCATAACATAAAGTTAGGCATACGCGTAACTTACTCATTACCATCCACACAAGTCACATACTCTATATTGAGCTCATTTCTCATACGTATCCATTAGGTACCTGTACCACTTGTAACATGATTATAAATTTCCTTATCAACTCACAACTATAATTTCTACCCTTGAACCGTTCAGAATAATACTGAATAATACTGAATATATCATATGCCCCAACATGGGGTAGGGTGCCGATGCCATGTCCCAAACAAGGTCTTACACTGGCTATCATCATCAAAGTTGATGCCATGTCCTAGACATGGTCTTACACTAACTCTTGCATATCCGTGTCGATGCCATATCCCAGACATGGTCTTACACTGACACATCTCATAGCCAATGCATGTCCCTGACATGTCTTACACTAAGTTACGTCTCGAGGCTGATGCATGTCCTAGACATGTCTTACACTAGCTCTCGTCTTAATGTCGATGCCATGTCCTAGACATGGTCTTAAACTGGCTCTCATAATGTGGCCGATGCATGTCCCAGACGTGTCTTACACTAGCTCACACGAGTGACCCAATGACACGGCATGAATATCCGGTTTATTTCATAGGGTTCCATGGGATTTCTACTATCACAATTATCATTATACATTCTCAATTCACAAGAAACCAATTCATGCTATATCAATTCAATTACAATTCAAACACTTATAGTAGCAATGTAGTTGTATTATTTGCATACAACTTACCTCGGATTACAAAACGTATTTGAGTAGTCGGTTTAGTCGATTTACTTGGCCTTCCCCTGGCTAGGTTTCTTGATCTATAAGCAAAATACACTCATTTAGTCATTAAACACAATTAAGCAATTTAAAATTCACATCTTAGGTAAAATGACCACATTGCCCCTAGATCTTGGCAAAATGACCATTTTACCCCTATGCTCGAAAATCATTTTTTTTCAAATTTCTTCATATCTCAAGCCTAACCGAACTCTTTTTACTATTATAGCAACCCAAAATTTTCACTATTTCACACACTTATCACCTATTTTGCAAATTATGCAAAATAGTCGCTTTAGGTGTTTTCATGCAACCACCCTTCACGAAAATTGTTTATAACACAACCAAGACTCATATTATTCCATAAAAACTCAACAACTACCACAAATCCATTCATGGAAAAACCCTAAACTCTTAATCATTTTGCAAAATAGACCCCTCATTTGAAATCTCATGCTTCAAGGGTCTCAAAAATACAAAAATCATCAACAAAGGACATGGAAATCACTTACTTATGAGTCAACTAAGTGGCTGAAAATTTTAAGCTTCCAAACCCCTTTCAATGGCTGATTTTCGGTGGTATATAAGAGAAGAAAAGAAAAGATTACAACTTTTCTTTATTTTAGTCAATTTGCTAATGTCATCAAAACCTAACACTTTGACTAATTGATTTCCTTGTCTCATGGCGGGCTATGCTTTCTTTTAAGTGTCTATTTGCCCTTTAAAGACCCCCAATTTTGGTTCTCTAGCTATTTGACACCTTTAGTTATAATTTAGAACTTTTACATTTTATACGATTTAGTCCTTTTTCGCAATTGGGCTCACAAATGTCAAAATGAACTTACCAAATTTTTCATGCACTAATATATTAATGCTAGAACATCAAAATAATAATAAAATAATCTTTTTAACTTCAATTTTGTGGTCCCAAGATCACAGTTCTGACTAGGCCCTAAATTGGGCTGTTACATTTCTCCCCCATTAGGGATTTTCATCCTCGAAAATCTTACTGGCAAATAAGTTCGGGTACTGCTCTCTCATAGGCTCCTCGGGTTCCCATGTGTCCTCCTCAACTCCATGTCTATGCCACAAAACTTTCACAAGTGCTATACTCTTATTTCTCAATTGTTTGACTTCCCGAGCTAAAATCTTGACCGGCTCTTCGCCATAAGTCATGTCCAGAAGAATCTCAACCTCTGTCGGCTCAAACACATGCGAAGGGTCTGATCTATATCGATGTAGCATGGACACATGAAACATGTCATGAATCTTTTCCAATTCTGGTGACAAATCCAATCGGTAGGCAACTAGCCCCACTCTCTCGGTAACTACATAATGTCCTATACAGCGAGGGTTCAACTTGCCTTTTCTACCAAATCTGAGAACTTTTCTCCATGGAGATACTTTCAAAAATACCTTATCACCGACTTGAAACTCAATTTCCTTTCGTTTCAAATCCGCATATGATTTCTGTCTATCTGAGGTGTCCTTCAAGCAGTCACAGAACACTTTAACTTTTTCTTCACTCTCTTTAACTTTCTCTCTCAACTCAGTCCAGTATAAGGGCGTTCAACATTTTCGCCCATACAAAGCCTCATAAGGCGCCATTTTTAGACTTGTCTGATAACTGTTGTTGTAGGCGAATTCGACCAAGGGTAAGTATCTTTTCCAACTACCTTGAAACTCAAGGATGCAACACCGTAACATATCCTCTAATATCTGAATTACTCTCTCTGACTGACCATCTGTTTTCGGATGGAAAGCTGTGCTAAAACTCAACTTTGTTCCCAATGCCTCTTGTAACTTTTTCCAAAATCTTAAGGTAAATCTTGGGTCTTTATCTGAAATAATCGATATGGGCACTCGTGTAGTCTCACAATCTCAGAAACGTACAAGTCAGCTAATCTCTCAAGGGAGTATTCGATATGCACAAGTATTCAGTGTGCCGACTTTGTTAGCCTATCTACAACAACCCAAACATCATCATTTTTCTTCGGGGTTACCAGCAAACCCGTCACAAAATCCATAGTGATCCGATCCCACTTCCACTCGGAGACCATGATAGGCTGAATTAGACCCAAAGGTACTTGGTGTTCAGCCTTTACTTATTGACACACTAAGCACTTAGACACAAACTCTAAAATGTCCTTTTTCATACCTGACCACCAGTACACTTTCTTAAGGTCGTTATACATTTTCACACTACCCGGGTGGACGGACAAACAACCACTATGTGCCTCTCTAAGAATTTTCTAAATAATCTCATTGTCTTTGGGTACACAAACTCTGTCTTTGAGCATTATACATCCATAGGTACCAATACAAAAATCTAATTCAATTTTTGACTCACACAGAGTTCTCTTGGCTTGCAATTTCCCATCGCCTTTCTGAGCTTCTCAGATCTCTTGAAGAAACGTTGATCTAGCTTTCATCTCTGTTAGAACTAAACCATCATCAGACAAAGCCATATTGACATTCATTGCTCTCAGCGTGAATAATGATTTTCTACTCAATGCATCAGTGACGACGTTCACTTTTCCCGGATGGTAATCTATTACCAACTCGTAATCCTTTAATAGCTCTAACCATCGGTGTTGCTGCAAATTCAACTCCCTTTGAGTCATCAAGTACTTTAAGCTCTTACGGTCAGTGAATACACGACATTTCTCTCCATACAAATGGTGCCTCCAAATCTTCAAGGCGAACACTACAGCCGATAGCTCCAAGTCATGGGTCAGGTAATTTCTCTAGTGTGGCTTTAGTTGTCTTGAGGCATAGGCTATAGCCTTGCCTTCTTGCATGAGCACACACCCCAAACCATTCAAGGAGGCGTCGCTATATATCACAAATTCCTTGCCCGACTCCGATTGCATTAACACTGGTGCTTCGGTCAATAATGCCTTCAATTTCTCAAAACTTTGTTGGCACTTTTCTGTCCATTCGAACTTGACATCTTTTTGCAGCAGTCTTGTCATCGGCGTAGCAATCATAGAGAATCCGTTTACAAACTGTCTACAGTATTCGGCCAAACCTAAAAAGACTCAAACTTCAGTTACATTCCTCGGCGGTTTCCACTCTATAATAGCTGAGATCTTGCTTGGGTCAACTTGGATCCCGTCTCCTGACGCAATGTGTCCTAGGAATCCGAACTCCTTAAGCCAAAATTCACTCTTATTGAACTTGGCGTATAATTGTTTGTCTCTCAAGGTATGCAACACAACTCTCAGATGTTTTGTGTGCTCGTTTTCATCACGCGAATAAACCAATATGTCATCGATAAAGATGTCGAAAAACTTATCCAGATACCATCGAAAAAATTTGTTCATCAAATCCATAAACATCGTCGGGGCATTAGTCAAACCAAAGGGCATGACGAGGAACTCATAATCCCTGTATCTTGTCTGAAATGCAGTCTTCGACACATCTTGTTCTTTTACTCTTAATTGATAGTATTTGGATCTCAGGTCAATCTTGAAAAATATAGTGGCTCCCTTTAACTGATCAAATAGGTCGTTGATCCTTGGCAAAGGATACTTGTTCTTCACTATTATTTTATTGAGCTGTTTATAGTCGATGCATAACCTCATCGACCCATCTTTCTTCTTCACAAAGAGTACCGGAGCACCCCACGGTGAAAAAATCGATCTTGCGAAGCCCTTATCTGTTAGTTCTTGCAATTGTGCTTTCAACTCTTTCAACTCTGTTGGAGCCATCCTATATGGAGCAATCGAGATGGGCGTCATACCAGGGACCAACTCAATTCCGAACTCGATTACCCTCACTAGAGGTAATCCGGGTAATTCTTCCAGAAATACATTTGTAAACTCATAAACTACCAGCACTGATTCAATATTCAACTCAGACACTTGAGTATTCAGCACAAAAGCTAAATAAGCCTCATATCTCTTTCTCAAATTTTTTACAGTAGTCAAAGACGATACTATTACGGGCAATTTATCCAACTCATCTGGTCCAACCCGAAGAACATTTTCGTCTTCGCATTTCAACTCAATGACTTTTCTCCCACAGTCCACTATAACACTATAAGAAGTCAACCAGTCCATCCCAAGGATTACATCAAATTCATTAAATGGCAATAACATCAAGTTAGCCGGAAAACAATGACCTTTAACTGTCAAAGTACAATTTCTACACACTTGGTCCACTAGTACATATCTGCCTAAAGGGTTAGACACTTTGATCACAAACTCAGTGGACTCTACTAGCATGCTTTTACGAGGTATCAATTCCATACAAATGTAAGAGTGGGTAGATCCCGGGTCAATTAAAGCAACAACAGTTATATTGTGGATATAAAAAGTACCTGTAATTACATTGAGAGACTCTGCCTCTTCCCGGGCACGTATGGCATAAGTCCTTGCAGGTGCTCTGCCCTCAGACCTTACGGTGGTATCTCTTATTACACGCCTACTACTGGGCCCACTTTCGAGGTTCTTTTGTGGTCTACCCCTCAACGATGCACTACTTGCCTTCACTTCTTGCTTCCTTTCTCTCTCTTTCATCTCAAACAATCACGAATAAAGTGGTCTAGTGACCCACACTTGAAGCAACCCCTTTCATTTCCTCAGTACTCACCGAAGTGACGACTTTCACATTGTGAACACTCCGGCTTATTTGGTCGAGCACTGTCGACACTCGCGATCGAAGTGGTCTGGGCCCTAGATATCGAGTTCTGCTAGTTCTTGTTTCTATTCGAATATCCCGTCGAAGCATTCGATCAAGTAGTAAATTCCCTTGATCTCTTGGATGAGGACTGATGTGATTTCCCCATTTGTCACTTCTTCGAATCCTACGACTCAAAAGCCGCTTTCCTTCTTTCTTTAATTAGCTCTTCAGCCTTACAAGCTCTTTTAACAAGGGCTACAAATTCCCATAGCTCTAAAATTCTAACAAACACTCGGATGTCTTCATTGAGGCCATCCTCAAACCTCTTACACATGGTAGCTTCAGTGGATACGCATTCTTGTGCATACTTGCTGAGTTTCAAAAACTCGCATTCATACTCCATCACAATCTTATTACCTTGCTTCAACTCTAAAAATTCCTTCCTTTTCTGGTCCATGAACCTCTGGCTAATGTACTTCTTTTAGAAGTCTTGTTAGAAGAATTCCCAAGTTACTCTTTCTCTCGGTACCATGGACACGAGAGTATTCCACCACTGATACGCTGAATCCCATAGGAGTGACGTTGTACACTTCACACAATCCTCAGGTGTGCATGATAATTCATCGAATACTCTAATGGTATTCTCCAGCCAAAACTCTGCTCTTTTCGGGTCATCATCTAAGTTAGCCCGAAATTCCTCGGCCCCTTGTTTCCGGATCTTGTCTACCGGAGGCTTCTCTCTTCTAAACATGTCCGCACCTTGTAAAGCTACCGGGGCATACTGACGAATTGGAGGAGATGGGGGAGGTGGAGTGTTCGGATTCGCACGAACAAACTCCGTGTACCAAGCATCCATCATTCGAAGATAGGCTTCTCTAGCCCCTCTGCCTTGGCCCATAGTCATGAGCTCACTCTCAACTGGCGCAGTCCCTTCGACGGGAGCCGGTGCATTACTTTCCACGTCATCCATTGTGGCTCTATCAGGATCAATTTACTATATAAAAACAAATTTTATAAACGTTAGGATTCGTTACATTATCAATATACAACTATGGCATGTATAGCTAGACTCGCACTCTCGCTAGGTTAGTCCTAGAACCGACTAAACCATAGCTCTATTACCACTAAATGTAACACCTTATACCCGTAACCCACACCAGAGCGGAGTACCAGGCATTACCTATTTTGATCTTATACATACAACCAATCTCAAGACACCGAGACTCGGTCTAATTTAAAACTTTTTCAATTTCTACTATAAACTTCTTATTATGGGCTTACGAGCCCCAATTCAACCGTCGAAATTTAATTCAGACCATTCCAGGTCCTTAAACCATCATTAAGAAATTTGCCTTTAAAACAGGGTACATGCCCGTGTGGAAGGGTAACACGCACGTGTGACCATATCCACATGGTCATGTTGATAGCCCGTGTGGCTCACACGGCCTAACCACTCTAGGAAAGCTCGTGTCCCTCACCCGTGTAGAATTAATTTCTAATTCACACCTACAGGGGTTTTCACACGGCCAGGCACACATCCATGTCAATGGCCCATGTCCCTCACACGGCCACAACATGTCTGTGTCTTATCCCATATGCAAAAACCTGGGTGTTCTATTTCTGTTGTCAGCATCCCCAAAATGTCACACGGCCATGGCACTCGTCTGTGTACTAGGTCGTGCCCTCCACACGGCTGAAACACATGGCCGTGTCTCTGCCGTGTGTTTATTACCAAGCATACTGACTTGAAGTTTTTACGTACAGGGGACACACAGCCAGACCACACGCCCATGGGGCTGACCGTCTGTCACATACGGCCTAGACACATGCCCGTGTATCTACCCGTGTGGACATTATGACGCTATTTACCAAGCCTCATTGCCACCCTTACATACCTATTTTCATATCAATACCAAACAAGCATAATTTCCAAAATCAAACCAGCCACAATAGACATTCACTCAAGACTTAATACAAAGTGTGGGATCTATCCCAAGCCAACACTTTTGACCAATTCTCAAAGACACAAAATAATAAGGTCTAGCCCTATACATGACATATTCAAAAATATAAACCCAGCTATACCGAATGTTTCGGTTGATAGTGTGATCGATATCTCTGACCTTCAATGATCCTTGAGCTAATTAGGCGGCACTGTAAGGAAATGGAAAGAAAAAGGGAGTAAGCATAAAAGCTTAGTAAGTTGCATATAAATAAATATACAACAACAATTTCATCACTAATCATCGTGCTCATGACACAAAGTTAGGCATACGCGTAACTTACTCATTACCATCCACACAAGTCACATACTCTATATTGAGCTCATTTCTCATACGTATCCATTAGGTACCTGTACCACTCGTAACAATATTATAAATTTCCTTATCAACTCACAACTATAGTTTCTACCTTTGAACCATTCGGAATAATACCGAATATACCATATGCCTCAACATGGGGTAAGGAGTCGATGTCATGTCCCAGACATGGTTTTACACTGGCTATCATCATCAAAGTTGATGTCATGTCCCAAAAATGGTCTTACACTATCTCTTGTATATCTGTGTCGATGTCATATCCCAGACATGGTCTTACATTGACACATCTCGTAGCCGATCCATGTCCCTGACATGTCTTACACTGACTTATGTGTCGAGGCTGATGTATGTCCCAGGCATGTCTTACACTAGCTCTCATCTCAATGCCGATGCCATGTCCCAGACATGTCTTACACTAGCTCACACAAGTGACCCAATGACACAGCATGAATATCCAGTTTATTTCCTAGGGTTCCACAGGATTTCTACTATCACAATTATCATTATACATTCTCCATTCACAATCAACCAATTCATGCTATATCAATTCAATTACAATTCAAACACTTATAGTAGCAATGTAGTTGTATTATTTACATACAGCTTACCTCGGATTACAAAACGTATACGACTAGCCGGTTTAGTCGATTTGCTTGGCCTTCCCCCGAGATAGGTTCGGATTTAGCAATTCTTGATCTATATTAGCAAAATGCACTCATTTAGTTACTAAACACAATTAAGCAATTTAAAATTCACATCTTAGGTAAAATGACCACATTGCCCCTAGATCTTGGCAAAATAACCATTTTGCCCCTATGCTCGAAAATCAATTTTTAATCGAATTTCTTCATATCTCAAGCCTAACCAAACTCTTTTTACTCTTATAGCAATCCCAAATTTTCACTATTTCACACACTTATCACCTATTTTGCAAATTATGCAAAACAGTCACTTTAGGTGTTTTCATGCTAACACCCTTCACAAAAATTGTTTATAACATAACTAGGACTCATATTCTACCATAAAAACTCAACAACTATCACAAATCCATTCATGGAAAAACCCTAAACTCTTAATCATTTTACAAAATAGAACCCTAACTTGAAAGCTCATGCTTCATGGGTCTCAAAAATACAAAAATCATCAACAAAGGACATGGAAATCACTTACTTATGAGTCAACAAAGTGGCTGAAAATTTTGAGCTTCCAAACCCCTTTCAATGGCTGATTTTTGGTGTTGTATAGGAGAAGAAAAGAAAAGATGACAACTTTTCTTTATTTTAATCAATTTGCTAATGTCATCAAAACCTAACACCTTGACTAATTGGTTTCCTTGTCTCATTGCCGGCTATGCTTTCTTTTAAAGGTCTATTTACCCTTTAATGACCCCCAATTTTGGTTCTCTATCTATTTGATACCTTTAGCTATAATCTAGAACTTTTACATTTTATGCGATTTAGTCTTTTTTCTCAATTGGGCTCACAAATGTCAAAATTAACTTTCCAATTTTTCATGCACTAATATATTAATGCTAGAACGTCAAAATAATAATAAAATAATCTTTTTAACTTTAGATTTGTGGTCTTGAGATCACTGTTCTGGCTAGGCCTTAAATCGGGTTATTACAGCCGGGACAGGATACGAGGCATTATCGGACTTAAACATGCACATACATGTAAAATCGGGCCATAAAATTTCAATCATATCAGAACCATTGATCACATGCAAAATGTCCCATACACGAGCCTTCAAGGCTCTAAACATGCATTAAAAGCAGTTTGGGACTAAACCAAGAACTCACGAACATTTTTACAACACTTTGAAAATTTTCATGTTTGGAGAGTCGTCTCGCACGCCCATGTCCTTAGCCCGTGTAACTTCTGTTTATGACGTCAGCAAACATTTAGGGTCACACGGCCAAGTCACATGCCCATGTGCTAAGGCCGTGTCCTCCACATAGCTAAGACACAATGGCTGTGTCTCTACCCGTGTGATCACCACTTAGGCTATTTTCTAAGCCTTTTTGTCACTCTTTACATGCACACACACAAAAATGGATCCAAAAGCATTCAAGATCCTCAATTGTGATGCAAACATTTCATTTACCTATAAACATACAAGTGTTACATATTCTCACACTAAACCAAGTCTAGACACACCATATCTTATTCATTTGGCTTTGCCAAATACCTTACCACTTATACTTTTATACCATAATTATCTTCATGTCTATTTAATTCTAACTTGTCATCAAGCATACACCTTCTAGCCAAGTCATATCTTTATAGTGTATCCACATTTCACATACATAAAACAATATGCTTGACTAAGACATTCTACACCAATTCCATATTCAGTTTAACACTATTACTATTTCTCACTTTATACCATTGTGCCATGGTTACCCAAATAACCATCAAATGTCCATGTTCAAAGCATTATCATTTTATTTCCATATTACACATTTAATTCATGGTCATGACCACTTCGATTGGTCATAAAACATGCATTCAACACACATGACATATTACCAACCATGCATGGCGAACAACCATATCCACATCACAATTATTAGACATAACATGAATAGCTAGATTTACAAGCCATAATCAATAGCTCAATATAGGCCAATACATTTGGCCAAATTATAATAACACATGTTATAAAACTAGGTCCCTATACATGCCACTGATCGTGATTTTGTGACAGTTTTTAAATATTTATAATTAACCGTTCTTGAAACTAACTATTATCACGATGTAGGCAAGTGTACCTATCGAGTAGTAGTATAGTTTTAGCAAGACCAGATTGTCAAACCCAAAGGAACTAAAAGTACTAGTAATGACTGTCTTTTTATTATCTAGCCTAAGAATAAAGGGGTTTGTTTTAACTAATTAATTAACTAAACTAAGAATTCACAGAAAATAGAATTGGGGGATTACTTTTGGAAAATGATTGAATTAAGACAATACCTAAGGAAGAATCCATCTAGAATTTACTTGTTATTCTGACTCCGAATCGGACGATTTATTCATTTAACTTGTTCCGTAGAGATCCCTAAGTTATGTTATTATCCCTATTCAAGACTAATAACATCTAATCCCTAGATTGAATAACTGAGACTTTTCTCTAATTATCACCCTAGGGTTGCATTAACTCGATCTATGGATCCCTTTATTAGGTTTCACCCTAACCTGATAAAATCTTGTCACCCTATCTCTAGGCACGCAATTAACTCCACTTAATTATGAAAATTATACTCTTAGACAGGGTCTATTCCTCCTCTGAATAAGAGTGTAACTTGAATCAATATCATGGAATATCAAAACAATAATTAAGAACACATAATTAAGAACAAGTTAAATATTTATCATACAATTCAGAAAATAATAACAAGATTCGTCTTAGGTTTCATCCCCCTTAGGTATTTAGGAGATTTACTTCATAACTAAAACGAAAAACATCTCAGAAGAATAATGAATACAAAACATAAAGAAAACCCAAAACTCCTGAAGGGAAATTGAGGGGAGATCTCCAGTCTTGAGGATGAATTTAGCTTCTAAAATGGATCAATCGGTTTTCTTTGAGTAATTCCTTCCTTCCTCCCTGTGCCTCCCCCTTTTCTCCTATTGTAGGGTGTATTTATAGGTTTTGGAATGCCGAAGAGCCCTCAAAATTAGCCTTTTTCGAATTGGACTCAACTTGGGTTTGACAGGGACACGCCCGTGTGTGATTACTTCAGGCCATGTTCGAGCCTGTTAGAATGGCACGGCCGTGTGGTCTGCCCGTGTAAGGAAGTCTAGGCCATGTTGATTTCGTACGTTGGCCAATTTTCTCCATTTTTGTCCCGTTTCTCGTTCCTTTCGCTCTCCTAAGCTCACCTAAGTATAAAACATGAAATTAAGGCATTAGGAGCATCGAATTCACCAATTCTAAGGAAAAATCATCCATAAAATGTGCAAAGCATGGGGTAAAATTTTGTATGAATGACAGTTTATCAAATACCCCCGCACTTAAGCATTTTCTTGTCCTCAAGCAAAATCCTCATCTCATAATCAAAACAAATTCTTCTCAACTTACAATTTCTATCGATAATACCTCAAAATAATCCATAGGTAATCAAACATTGAAAATTTGACTAAAAGAACATCAAAGCTTCAAACATTCCAAGTTGAGCATTTTATCATGAAAACATAAGTGTCTCCCCTCATCTAAGTAATTACCTTCGATTCAAAATATCACAGAGTTTCACATCCTCACTAAAGATTCACTCAAATCACTCGAGGTGTTTAAGGACAATAAATGAAGCACTCAATAGTCAATAATGAAAAGTCATTACCATAGGCTTGTATGAAAATCAAATCTCCACCACTATAAATTGAGATGAAACATCAATAAAAAGGTCTTTAGA
This sequence comes from Gossypium longicalyx, assembly GCA_025698465.1. Taxonomy (NCBI): domain Eukaryota; kingdom Viridiplantae; phylum Streptophyta; class Magnoliopsida; order Malvales; family Malvaceae; genus Gossypium; species Gossypium longicalyx. Next base: position 39,470,455 of record CM046998.1, on the reverse strand, counting down.
GGGTTGTAACATGGCTTTGGTTAAAGGGTGTGGTCACAAGCGGGAAGAAAGGGTTAGAATCGAGAGTGAATTGAAAAATTGCCTAACTAGAAAAATGACTAGTCATCAGTCGCGTACAATAGAGCTTTTTTCTCGGAATAAGGAATTTAACTACTTTAGCTCAAAAGATCACTACTACCTATATGTATACATGTTTTTTTAAGAACAAGTCAAATAACTAACTATTTAGAATAGGACATAGCTAAGCAATTTATTCAATTCAGATCTCAACAAAAATAGGGATCAATTTAATTGAGGGGATTTCAACAATAATGGGTTAAGGGTTAATGTTAAGGGTAATACAAGAAATGGCTTGTTAGCTCAACGGGGTTTACTAAGGGTTAATCGTTGAGGTAGGCTTTTCATGGCATGAGTGGGTTAACCCTAAGTGCCTCTATCATCTTGACATATCAAATCAAATAGTGTGCTCTTGACATGCATAATCAAGCAAGTTCTAGAATAATAGTTTCATATTGACACACTCATAATGAAAGTGAGCATAAAGGAATTAATAGATGCTCTTGAAGGCTCAAGATCTCACAAAAATATGGCTTTTTGATGTTTAAACTTGTGAATTTCAAATCAATAGAATACCTAGACTTGGGGAAACAACCTAAAATTTTAAATTCTTAAAAAAATCAACTTATCATGCTTGCTTCCCTAATGTCTTAAAGTTTAAATACTCAGTGCATGAATGCCTATGTTTTAATTTAAGATATATCAGTAAAAATCATAAATCAATCAAAATTTATTCTAAACATGATATGAGAGCTTTTCAAGAGAACAAGGCAATCATTCAGGGATTTTTTTGATAGTGAAATGAATACCCCCCACACTTAGATGTACATTGTCCTCAATGTACAAATATAGATAGGAAAAAGATAAATTTTGTAATCATAAGATAGGGAGAGAAGTGAAACTTCCTGAATGATGAATGAATTCTTCAAACTGGAGTTTTGGAGAGTAATCAGCGTGAGAGTGGAGGAGGATACTCTGGTGGGGAGTAGAGGTTCGCTAGACCCTAAGTCCTACACCAAAAGAATATTATATCTAGTGATAGCTACGGTCGTGGTCGAGTAGGACATGGCAGTCGTGGAGAACCTTTCCCGGTGGAGTTTTTAGTTCCTATGCAATGATGAGCTTAGGAGCTTTATATAACTATGACAGAATTAGGAACTTTTTAGGAGATATAAATAAGAATAAATACTCTTAATGGAATAACCGAAATTGATAATTATAAAATAAAATTCTAAAATCTAATAAAAATAAAAAGTAGTTTTAATAAAAATTAAAATCATAAAATCATAAATTATTTTTAAACATATTCATCGTTGGATGGTTCGCGAGGTGGGACTGACGATGGGATGTGGAGGTGGTGACAAATATGCAGTAGAGTAGCATCAATGTTGTCAAATCGTTGAAAACACTACTGCTCGAATCGAGTGAGGAGCTCAGAGATGTCAGCATATGAAGCCGCCGCATGAACTGGACGAGAGGGTACTAGTGGCTGAGACGGTGGGTCCTCGTGCTATGGAGGGACATCATAAATAATGTCCTCGGGGGCCTCCTCCTCGGTAGATTGGGCGAGACAATATTGAGAAAGGTAAGTTCTTTGGCGCTTTTCGATCATCTTCATGCTTAGCATGCTCGAGATGCCTTGTGGAGACATCTGGCCAATGAGGGTCAAGGATGATTCTTGGGCTGCGAAGTTGAGGAGCCCGAAGTGTCACGCCAGTCGCGTCACATAGGGCCAAATGGAGATGACCCCTTTCCGATGTCACTCTGTCTAGTGGCGAATGGCAAGGGCGATAAAGTAGGCGAGGTCGAAGACGTGCCCGTGCAACATACACCATAAGTAGTAGGCGTTGTTGGTGGTGGCGATGTCGGTGCTCTCTCTCCGTCCTGTCAAGGTGTGAGATAGGATCGAATGTAAATACCTCAAGGATGGAGGGAGAGTTGATGCCTTGGAGCGACTGGGGTCGTAAGTGGCTGAATGTGATACGAGTGCGGCCCAGCCCGTGAGGGACAATGGTGGATGTGACAATTGAGAGAATATAAGTCATTTTTCTCCTTGAACTCCTCTGTATATAAGCCCAATGCAGTACCGAATTCTGGGACGCTTAGCTGGCAGACTAATTCGCCTAGGCAAAATTGGACCGTGCCAGGATCATCGTAATTTGTCATTACGGTCTGAAGATGAAACATTGAGCATAGTTTCATCGTAAGCTCGAGATACGTCGGCTCGATGATCCCAAAGAAAAGCTCCCAAGGGTCGGTGGTTAAGAGGGCCCGAATCGCATCAACCAACTGAACTTGTTTTACTGCAGCCCAGTCGATGCAACGGCCCGCAGTTAAAGGTCGGGCCTAGAGTATTTGGTAAAGTTCTTCTTGGGGCCCAATGGGGAATTGCAGAAAAGGGTGCCGAATTTCTGTGGTAGGACCCGAGGAAGATGATGCCCCCTTCCTTCTCTTCAAAGCGGGGACAGCGGTTTTTTTCCTCGTGAAGACGACATTGTACGTACAATAAAAACCATTTATTCATCTTGAGGAATGGTCAAACGAAAATAAAGACAAAAATTAAAATAAAATAAAAATCATAATTTCAGCCACAACTACTAAGACAAACAACTTAACCAAAGCAATCAATTTTATGGCATAAGAATGGCAGAGAATTTCATGGAATGCAATCATACTTAACGGATGAAACATGTCAACACAAAATGCATGAGTATGTCTGTTATTCTAACCATGAATAATTGCTTTAAACTAGTCAAATGGGGCAGGGAAATCATGTAATGAGTAAGAATTTCACATGAAAAAGATGATAACTACTCTAGATAATGAATTTTGAGTGATAGAAAGATAAAAAAAATATAAAATGTAGATTGCTATGATAACTAGCATGAAAAATGAGTGCAATTAAAGGGAAAAGAGTAAACAAACACTGGAAAGGGGAGAATAAGCATCAAAAACGGGGTTGGAAGCGGCGCAAGGGCGTGGCGGGGCGGGCGTGTGGACTTGTATGGGCTAGGGTTAGGGATTTTGGGTGAAGAAGACAATGAATAGTGCAACCTATTTATAGATTTTAGGGCACACGACCAGAGAACACGCCCGTGTTCCCCAATTTCAACCCGTGTGTTTCGCATTTTTGAATTTGGGTACATCTGGCATTTAGTTCACGCCCGTATTCCTTGTGCGTGTGGGTGCACATGGCCGTGTCACACGACCGTGTCTAGCTTCATTCGCTTCTCTCACGCCTGTGTATGTAGGACCACGCCCATTTTAATTTAACAGGTTCGACCACGGGTGCTAGACACGGGCATGTCGCACGCCTGTGCTATTTTCTCAGGTTCAACCACGATTTTGCAACATGGGCGTGGCGAACGCCCGTGTTATTTTGGTAGGTTCGCCCACTGCAATGTCGCATGGCCGTGGCATTTTATCGTGGCATTTTATCGTAGCCCATGTTTGGGAAAAATCTCTGCCCTATTTCCACACGGTCCTCAGCACGCCCGTGTGCCTGGCCGTGTCTGTGTGGAAAACTTGTATTCAAGATCTCTGTTAGTAAGTTTGGTGTTAAATACTAAAATTTAAAGAAATTAATATTGTTAGTGCTCGAGTTGCCTCTCGAGAAGCGTTTATTTATAGTCTAAGCTTGACTTACCTCTCCATTGAATGGTCATGGTGGTTCGAGGAGTTTATACTCCTCATTCTTGCTACCCATCTTATCAAAATAAAGTTTTAGACGGGTGTTGTTTACCTTAAAAGTGTCGAACTTGGGATGACTTACCTCGACTGTACCGAATGGGAAAATGCTAAGTACCATAAGAGGGACTTCTTCATTCAGTTTGGTAGTGACAATGTGAGGATCTATGGCTTCTAATAAAATTTTATCTCCAACCTTATGTTGATTTAGAAAAGTATTGAGCTCGTTCTGGCGTAGTTTTGGTTTAATGAGTGTTCTTGGTTTATGCGTCTGCCATTCATCTAGTTCCTCGATTTGTAGCCTTCGATCGTCATGAATAGGTCCTCTACTATTGCTTGGGAATGGCTCATGTACTTCCCTCAGACTCATTTCCTTCAAAGTAGGTTGCACCATATTGTCAGTTTTAGTAGAATGGTTTAGACGATCACCTTCAATTTCTGATGTGTTGCCAGAATTGCGAGCTTAAAGGGTGATTTTTTTGTCTCCCACACGAAGTGTGAGCTCACCTGTGCCAACATCAATAATCATTTTAGTAGTTGCTAAAAAGGGCCTTCCTAAAATCAAAGGAGTGTTGCTATCCTCCTCTATGTCTAGAACAATGAAGTCAACGGGAAATATAAATTTATCGATTTTAACTAGCATATCTTCAATAATACCCCTAGGAAATCTTATAGTTTTATCTACTAATTGTATGCTCATCCTAGTCTGTTTGGGTTTCCCAAGACCTAATTGTTTGAACATTTTGTAGGGTATGACGTTAATACTAGCCCCTAAATCAGCTAATACATTATTAACATCTAAACTACCAATTAAGCTAGGAATTGTAAAACTCCTTAGATCTTTTAATTTGTTAGGTAGCTTATTCTGTAGAATAGCTGAGCAAACTGTGTTTAGCTCCACATGCGACTCCTCGTCCAACTTCCGCTTATTTGCTAAAAGCTCCTTTAAAAATTTCATTGTGTTTGGCATCTGTGATAGAGCTTCAGTAAAAGGTAAGTTAATGTGTAATTTTTTTAAGAGTTTAAGGAATTTACCAAATTGTTCATCTGAGCGGTCTTTCCTTGTCGCGTTGGGTATGGCACACGAGGTTTATATTTGACATTCACTGATTTGTTTTTATCATGACCTACCTCACCTTGACCTCTACTTACCACAGTTTCTTGCCTTGGTTCTGGCTTAGGCTCAACAAATTCTTTTTCATCTTGAACATTAATTGCATTGAGCTGTTCCCTTGGGTTGGGTTCAGTATTACTTGGCAAGCTATCTTGTGGTCGTTCAGAGATTAGTTTGGACAGCTGGCCTATTTGAGTTTCGGGCCCTTGGATTGACACTTGTTGATTTTTAAGTGCTGTCTTGGTGTTCTGGAAACGAGTTTCGGACACCGAGATAAATTTAGATAGCATCTCTTCAAGGTTCGGTTTCTTTTCCTATTGATAGGGTGGTTGTTGAAAACCCGGAAGATTCTGTGGCCTTTGATTCCCTTGACCACCCTAGGAGAAATTTGGGTGGTTCCTCCAACCTGCATTATAAGTATTACTATAAGGACTATTTTGAGATCAAGGATTATTACCCATGTAATTTAATTGTTCATTCTCCATGCTGTGGCCATAGGATTGATATTCTGAATTGCTTGATCCACCTCTACTGACTTCACAGTGCATTACTGGATGAGCCTGCGTAGAACCAAGTAAACCATCAATCTTTTTATTTAGAAGTTCTACCTGATTTGACAGCATAGTAACCGAATCGACGTTATAAACGCTTTCTTTTTTTAGCCGGCTTAGTCCTCATGACTTGCCACGAGATAGTTATTCGATGACATCTCTTCAATAAATTTGTAAGCCTCTTCAGTGTTTTGTTATTGATGGTTCCCATTTGCTGCATCAATCATCTGTCTTGTCGAGGGGTTCACATCATTGTAGAATGTTTGAACTTGCAACCATAGAGGTAATCCATGGTGAGGACACCTTCGCAGTAGGTCTTTGTATCTCTCCCATGCATCGTAAAGAGTTTCTAAGTCCATCTGCACAAACGAAGAGATATCATTACATAATTTGGTTGTTTTAGCCTGCGAAAAATATTTTAGTAAAAAATTTTCGGTCATTTGTTCCCAAGTAGTAATTGACCCTCTTGGTAACGATTTCAACCACTGTTTAGCTTTGTTCCTCAATGAAAAAGGGAATAACCGAAGACGAATGGCATCATCAGAAATGCCATTAATTTAAAATGTATCGCAGAATTCCAGGAAATTTGCCAAGTGAGTGTTTGGATCCTCATCCTGCAAACCATCAAACTAAACAAATTGCTGTATCATTTAAATAGTGTTAAGTTTTAGTTCAAAATTATTCACAGCAATAGCAGGTCTAATTATACTTAACTCAATTCCTGCTAAAGTAGGTTTAGCATAATCATACATAGTACGAGGAGCAGGATTCTGATTTACTAGTTCAGCGGGTATCGCAGGAGGTAGTTGATTATCTTGATTTTCAGCCATCTCCTCAGTCGTAGTTGAGATATCGTTCTCTTGCTCTTCCTCTGTGTATCTTAGGCATCGCCTTATTTCTTTTCGGTTTCTGCAAACTGTGCAATCGATTTCTTCGTTAAAAAGTAGTGGTCTTGACGGGTTTCTTCTAGTCATAAACTATAAAAGCCTGCCAAGAGAAAGAAAAAGTAAATTAATAATAATAAAATTAACTTGTAAGGAAAATAAATGGCTAAAGTAATAAAAATTGAGTGTTCCTAATATCTTAGCTCCCCGACAACAGCGCCAAAAACTTGATCATGATTTTGTGACAGGTTTTAAATATTTATAATTAATCGTTCTTGAAACTAACTATTATCATGATGTAGGCAAGTGTACCTATCGAACAGTAGTATAGTTTTAGCAAGACTAGATTGTGGAACCCAAAGGAGCTAAAATTACTAGTAATGACTGTCTTTTTATTATCTAGCCAAAGAATAAGGGGGTTTGTTTTAACTTACTAATTAACTAAACTAAGAATTCACAGAAAATAGAATTGGGGGATTACTTTTGGAAAACAATTGAATTAAGACAATACCTAAGGAAGAATCCACCTAGACTTTACTTGTTATTCTGACTCCGAATCGAACGATTTATTCATTTAACTTGTTCCGTAGAGATCCCTAAGTTATGTTATTATCCCTATTCAAGACTAATAACGTCTAATCCCTAGATTGAATAACTGAGACTTTTTCTAATTATCACCCTAGGGTTGCATTAACTCGATCTATGGATCCCTTTATTAGGTTTCACCCTAATTCGGAAAAATCTTGTCACCCTATCTCTAGGCGCGCAATCAACTCCGCTTAATTATGACAATTGTACTCTTAGAAAAGGTCTATTCCTCATCTGAATAAGAGCATAACTTGAATCAATATTCTGAAATATCAAAACAAGAATTAAGAACACATAATTAAGAACAAGTCAAATATTTATCATACAATTCAGAAAATAATAACAAGATTTGTCTTAGGTGTAACACCCCTCGCCCGTATCCGACGCCAGGATAGGGTTCGACGCGTTACCGGTAATTCATCTTTAGAAACTTACACAATTGGGTTATTGAATTTCGTTCATAATTTAAAACTTTTCAAACGTGTACACTTTGTCTCTTATATAGGCCTTCGAGGCCTAAAAACACTCCTAGGGGCAGTACGGAACAAAACCAAAATTGTCCGATAGACTTGGGGCATCTTAGGAAATTTTCCCTTAGTTGCAGTGTAACATTCTCGTGTCCTTTTTCCAGTCTGCAACACGGTCGAGGCACACACCCGTGGGCTTAGCTCGTGTGCTACACTGACTTCAACCTCACCATTCTGTTAAATAAACACGGCCAAGGCACACGCCCGTGTGCTTAGCCCGTGCTCTATGCTAACTTAAAATTTCAGGTGCAGGGGACACATGGTCATAGCACACACCCATGGGAGTAGCCCATGTGTCACACACGGCCTAGACACACGCCCTTGTGTCTGTCCATGTGGACCTTATTAGGCTATTTTCCAAGCCTTAAGTCACCCTCTACTAGCCAATTACACTTACAGATTACTATAGTGCATATTTGGGCCAAATTATCCATTTGTAAGTATGAAACTGTAACGCCCCGATTTTTGGGCCTAGGAGTAATGGGCCTTGAGTCTAGGTTCGGGTAGAAGACGGCCCGAACAATTTGGATGTTTTAATTATTATTATTATTATTATTTAGTATGTAATTAAATAAATTACGAAGGGTTATGGTGTGGGAAAAAGGCCCAAGAGTAAATTTAATTTTGGAGAAAGAGGGTTCTAGCGATATGGGCTTTTAAAATTGAGGTGGTAAATTATGACACAAATAAGGCCTTGGTAAAGTGGCAAGGTGGCACCACTAAGTTCCTAAAAAAAATGGCGCCTGGGAAGGAATTAAAGGTTCTGGGTTCAAGTTGCAAGGTAGGCATACTGTTACTTTATAATTTTAGGCATGTGCCGGGCATGTGATCACTTAAGTGAATTTCGGCAAGGGCCTTAGGGAGGTTGGGCCGATTGTTTTAGTTTATATTAGGGTTAGGTTCTTTTCTTTTTTTTGTCTTGGAGAATTAGGGTTAGCCACCTGAAAGCTTTCACTGTCATTCATCCTTTCTGAGTTCTCACAAAAGCCGAAAACGCAAATTCCTTCTCCTTGGTGCTGAGTTCTTCTTCCTCTCTTTTTCCTCCATTTTCTTTCTTCCTTTTTGATTTTTCTTCTATCTGAAACGTTCTGACCACCTTACTCACCTCCTCTATCGATCCCATCCTCCACAAAACCTTCATAGCCGATCGCCATAAAAGCCGAAATCCCAAAAACTCACTTCTTGTACCGATTTCTCCAAGCCAATATCCTTTAGTTATTTTTGTTCCTTTTGATTAAATTTCATCTTCTCTAAAATCTTAGTATCTGTTGGCAACATTACTTAAAAGTTATAGCCTCAAATCGTCATCTTCTTCATCACTTAAAAAGTCGAAGTACCATAGATTTAGGGACTTATAGCCGAAACTTTAGATCTCCTGGATTCGAGTTCTACTATCGTTTAGAGGATAGATCTGCATCAGATCTGCATAGAAATCAAAGAGGAATAAGTGGTAAGTTCTCATCACCTCTGATCTAGTCTTATTTTACAATTTAGAAAAAGCCAAAGTCCCTAAAATCTAGGGAGGCATAGGGTCTTTAACTGACGATTTCTTTAACTGTCGATTTGGGCATAGGGCTTTAAGGGTCTTTAACTGACGATTTCTTTTGGTGATTAGTGTCTTCTAGAGGTTGGATCGAAGGCTTGGATCTTTGGAACAACTAGACTTAGATCTAGTCATCGGTTTTCGGCAAAAAAGTAAGATTCTAAATGCTTTAGGGGCATGGTTCGATTATGGTAGGTGAATATTGGGATTGGTTATTGTGGTTTGCAATCTAAGAATTGTGGTAATCAATTGTAGGACATCGTAAGGGATCTCAGTGGCAGTCGTCGCGAAACAGGTGTGTAAACGATACCCACTCATAGACTAGATCGGCAAAAGCCGAAAAGTAGGCATTTGTGAACTTACGAGCGTGCGACTGCTCGTGAGGTGGTTTGGTTGTTAATTTTTGGTAATCACAAGCAGTATGATTGCAGAGTGCGCAATTTCGTGCACTTCGGTATATTTAGGCTTAATGGGCCGAAATAGGGTTAATGGGCCAACGGGCCCAATTCGTTAAAAACGCTCTGTAAGTGTTGCTGATAGTACATTAATAACTATAATGAGCATGAAACCCTAAAAGGACTAATATAATTACTGAAATATCTCTGTAAGGTAGAATTACCGTAATATCCCTAAAGGGATAAGTTTATGATTACGCCCCTCGAGGGTAAATAACTGTTCTTACGCTATAATCTGACTGTCTTTCTGAATCATGCCTTGTTAATTATATATATATATTCTACATACATGTCATACTGCATGGGGTTGGGTTTTGTTATGAAGGAAGAACTCGTTTTGGTGGCTGTGCCACATATTCTGATATAAGCAGCTTTGCTGCGGATTATAGTTAGTGCCGCAAATCGGTGCTAACAACTTTGTAGTGTAGGGATGACGTGGGTGATTTAATCCCCACAGGAAGTGTAGGGATGGACGAAGGCAAGTGCAGGGTTGGATGGGGTTATCATGCATTAATCCTATGAGACTGTTTTGTTATGGGTCAATTGTATTGTAATGGACCCAACTGTGTTAATATGGGCAAGGCCCAATATATCTCAACTTGTAATAAGGGGCTATGGCCCAGATTAATATTGATATGGGCTAAGGCCCAGTTAGCTCTGATTTCTGAATAGGGCTTAGGCCCAGTAAAGCTTGAACTGATTTGGGCCCTAGTTGGGATACTTTACACACTGAGTTTTCCAAACTCACCCCCTTTCTCTTCCATCCTTGCAAGTGAGCCCTAGTTGGTGGACTTGGAGCTGGGCGGGATTCAGAGTGGCCACGAAGATTAAATTCTTGGTTTTTAAATAAGTTTCAATTAGCTCCCTTTTAAATTTCGCATTTACTTTTGATTATTTCTATTTTGGTTAAAGTTGTAATAAGGACGCTCTGTTATTTTTATTTTGGGTTTTTAAATTACTTAAATCGTTTTCAACTTGAGATTCACATCACTTAAATTGATTCCTTAAAATTGGTTAGCTCTAGGGTGCATTTTATAAAAGTTACTTATTTTCAAAATATCACGATAACCGAGCAAAGCTTCCGCAACGTAAATGTTTTCAAGGGAAATAAATATTTTAAATAGACTTAAACTTAATTTGTTGTTCGTGGACAAGTAATAAGCTTAAAGTGTGGCAATGGATGTGTGCATGTCTAGGATTGGATCATGGAAGAGCTAGGTACTTAAACAGTCTAATTGACTCACCTTCTCTTTTCTTGAATCCTACCTGGTGCGTAGTATCCATTCGCTTTAAGCCATAACAAAGAAGGTTTGATTTTTCGATACTTAACTATTTTTAAAATAACATGTTTCTGCCACTACAAAGGTTTACAAGTTTAAACGGTAAAAGTTTCTAAACATCAAGAAGGGTTTTCAATGAAAACATGGTTTTCGAAAAACACTTCAATGTGACACACCAGACTTGGCCATAATGTCTGGGTCGGGTTTGGGGTGTTATAGAAACTTTGATTAACCTCATTGCATGTGAACCTCGTATCATTGGTTTCAAGCATGCTAAGTTAATTCTTATCTTGCATTTAATGATTTATATGTCTACTTGATATATTAAGATTGGCTCGTTATTATAACTCATTGCCAATTATAACTAAGCCATCGCATATGAATATAAACATGCATAGATTTGTAGGGCATAGCCTACTTCAAAATGAGCCAACTCCCATGACTATATACAAAGAAAGATAAACATATTTTTACATGCCTTCACTAAGCAAATCAAATGACATATATAACAAAATACTCAAAAATCTTATACATGCCATTGGACAAAATAGAAGTGTCTTTATACCAAAGCTTATCTAATTGATAGTGTATTGACTCTCCAATTGTCTTCCAATCCTTATGAGTCCTCAAGCTCTGAAAAGTAAGGAAAAAGAGGGGTAAGAACTTACATTCTTAGTAAGCCCGTATAACTGGAAGGTAAACTTACCGATTATTTAGCATGCATCCATATTAGGCAATGAAACCAACAAGCATGAAATGGTTTCCCTAACACATATACTCAATCATCAAGTTAGTTACATAACAATGTACCATGTAATTCATCTTAGATGAGCTCATCATTTAACATATCATCTATACATATTCGTTGTGATAGTCCCATTGAGTTTCTAAGAAATCTCGATGGATTATCCATTTACCATCAATTCGTACAAATAATCATTTCAGTATGCACTCCCGCGAACCTCACATCTTACGGCGGGATTACTAGTTCAGGCTAAATCCCCCATATTATAAACTCATAAGGTAATGTCGGGATTACCAGTCCAGGCTAAATCCCTCATAACGACAAACACCCTTAATGAGCTCGGATCTGAATTACCAGTCCAGGCTAAATTCAGACCCTAATCAGATTACCCGTCCGAGCTAAATCCATAATGCACACATATTCTTCAGGAGGCTCGATCACTCAAGGAACACCAGTCCAGGCTAGATCCTTTTTATACTTGAGATCTTCAGATTACCAGTCCAGGCTAAATCCTTTTCTGCAGCACATGCAGGATCTCAAGTCTCATGTAAATCATGGTTTATCCATTGAATTCCCTTTCCAACCTCAACCGAGACATTATCCAACAATTCATTATTAAAGATGCAATTCATGCATTTTGATGCCATCAACAATGAAATTATCATACATTCACAAAACATACAAATATGCATGTTATAGGTTTAATTCGAGTTATCCGAACTTACCTGGTATTCTTTTCGGAGCTGTGTTTCGATTATTCCAAAACCTTGCGTTTACCTTGATCGACCTCCGTAATTTATTCCTCGGAGTCTATAACAACAAAATTATATCATTAATTCACTACATTACACCTTTCAAGTTTAATTTCTACCCCCAGTCTAAATGACCGTTTTACCCCTAACCTTAGACATTTTTACGATTTGGTCCCTAGGCTCGTATAATGAAACACATGCAATTTCTATCTTACCCAAGCCTACCCGAACACTTTTCTCTCTTATGGCAGCCCATATTTTCCATTATTTTCTCATTTCTACCACATATTCAACAACTTTTACAAAAAGGTCCCTTTAGGGGTTTTTTATGAAAATCACCTAAGAAAAGATGTTTAACACACCTTCAACTTTCATACCCCTCCATAATCCACCAAAATACAAGCAACTCATGCATGGGTAAATTTTTAAACATGAACCCTAGCATGAAATATGGGTAGAAATGGAAAGATCAAGCTACCGAGATTTCAAAAATACAAAAAACATTAAAAACGGGGCTTGGGAGCACTTACTATTGAGCTTGAAAAGCTTGAAAACCCTACCTATGGAGACTTGGGAATTTCGGCTAGACAAGGAAGAAGAATGGCTGATTTTTCCTTCTTTTTCCCATTTATTTCATTAAAAAGCCAAATGACCAAAATGCCCTTAAGTCCTTTCTTAAAAATTTCATCCATGCAGGCCCATTTTTGTCCAAAAACTTAGAAATTGGGAATATTTCTCTTTAAGACCTTCTAATTTATAATCTAAAGCAATTTCATGCAAATTGCTTTTAAAATCCAAGTTCTGCAATTTATTCAATTTAGTTCTTAATTTCCAATTGGACACATTACTCAAGAAATTTCTTCATGAAACTTTAACACATGTATAATCTCATATTCTAGGTCTCATAATAATCATAAAATAAATATTTTGATGTCAGATTTTCGGTCCCGAAACCACTGTTTCGACTAGACCCTATTTCGGGATGTTACATTAGGTTTCATCCCCCTTAGGTATTTAGGGGATTTAATTCATAACTAAAAAGGAAAACATCTCAGAAGAATAATGAATACGAAACATAAAGAAAACCCAAACCTCCTGAAGGGAAATTGAGGGGAGATCTTTAGTCTTGAGGATGAATCCGGCTTCTGAAATGAATCAATCGGCTTTCTTCAAGTAATTCCTTCCTTCCTCCCTGTGCCTCCCTCTTTTCTCCTCTTCTAGGGTGTATTTATAGGCTTTGGAATGCCTAAGAGCCCTAAAAATTAGCCTTTTTCAAATTGGACTCAACTTGGGTTTGGCAGGGACACACCCGTGTGCGATTACTTCAGGTCGTGTTCGAGCCTGTTAAAATGGCACGGCTGTGTGGTCTACCCGTGTGAGGAAGTCCAGGCCGTGTTGATTTCGTACGTTGGCCCATTTTCTCCGTTTTTGGCCCGTTTCTTGTTCCTTTCACTCTCCTAAGCTCACCTAAGTATAAAACATGAAATTAAGGCATTAGGAGCACCGAATTCACCAATTCTAAGAAAAAATCATCTATAAAATGTGCAAAGCATGGGATAAAAATATGTATAAATGATGGTTTATCAGCCACTCACTTGATATTTCTAACTTATGTATAAATACTCCCAAGGTATTGGCTTGATAGTGTGATGCTACCTCCAACGATCTCCAACCCCGAGCCAACCTGAGAACACTAAGGAAATAGAAAGGAGGGAGTAAGCTTTACGCTTAGTAAGCTCGTATGAAAATAATAAGTAGTGTATTAACATGCTATTTTTCAATTTCTCTCTATTTATACAAAGTCTAATTAAGTTTTTTTCTCGAGTCACAGTCACTAAATTATTTATATCTAGAGCTGCGGAACTCCAAATTTAGATCTGCTAATTTTCCTAGAAATTAGACTCACATATCTTCTTACCATAAACTTTTCAGAATTTTTGGTTTATCCAATAAGTACAGTTTATTCTTTAAAGTCACCCCTATTTCGTTGTCTGACAATTCCAACCCCTCTTCACTAAAAATTAATTATCTATTTGTATAAGATTCAGATAATGTTCTTGTTTATATTTTCGAAAATAGACTCATTATGTATTTTAAGCATATAAATTATAACCCATAATTATATGTGTACAATTTTTAATGATTTTTCCAAGTCAAAACAGGGGATTCCAAAATCATTTTGATCCTGTCTCACAAAAATTCAAATATCACAGAATACAAAATTCTTTTGCTTTCACCTTTTCTTTTATTGAAAATAGACTTAATAAGCTTTTACTTCATATCTTATTCAACTTCTAATTCAATTTCCACCATTTTTTGTGATTTTTTTAGAGTCACACAACTGCTACTGTCCAAAACTGTTTTATTACAAATTTCACTCTTACATAATCTCACTTACTCCATTTCATCTTACCGAAAGTTCGCTTAACTATCGAGCACATTGCTCATAAATTTTCACACACATATACTTGCACTTATTCATCACATAGTCATATTCAATTACACTAGTCATTACATGATTACATGTATTTTCACTTAGTCAATTTCTCGTTGAACTCATCGGAATAATAAAAGATACTCAGTCTCCTGCACCGAAGCTATTTGGTGCACATAGTAGCCTGAGTTAGTACTACATCTGTGACCAAAATCGTCTCTTACACATAGTGGCTTGCACTTAGTACCACACATTTGATCGTTGCTATTGGGTACCTAACCATCTGGTACACGTAGTAGCCTGCACTTAGTACTACACACGTGACCTAAAACCATCTTAAACACATAGTAGCCTGTACATAGTGATCATTCAACTTCAATTCATAATTTACATCAAGTGATCATTCAATATACAACCACATCTCATATAATAACAAAATATTATAACATAAGTAAAAACAATATATTATTTACATACAAACTTACTCGTTTCAATGGAATCTCTTGTTCCATCAATTTTGCCATCCCCAATAAACACAATGTGTAATTGACATATTAAGCTTTCGATTTCTTTTTGGGGTACATCTCTTTCTCACTCGTAATATCATTAACATAAACTTCAATACAATCATAGCAAATATATATTTCATGTATAACAATAATAACATGAATAACATGCTTATTAAATCATACGAACTTACCTTAAATGCAATTACGACCAACTATTCTAATTTAGTCCATAATCTCGAACTTTCTTAATTTAGGCCCGAATCTCGGTTTTATTGATCTAACATTTCAAAATAGCTCATTTATTATTCACATTATTAAAATTGACCCAAAAATCATATTTTTACAAATTTTTATTTACCCCTAAACTTTATCATATTTACACTTTTGCCCCTAGGCTCGTAAAATGATTTTTATTCAACTTTTTTTGCACTTTAAGCCTAGCCGAAAAATTTTCATAACTATAGCAGCCCACAATTTCCACTAAATCACACTTTTATGACAAATTTTATAACTTTTACAATTTAGTCCTTTTTAGCGTTTTCATCGAAAACTTCTTACTAAAAGTCATTTCTCCAACCATAAACATGCACAATCTACCATTAAACATCAAAATGAAAAAAAATTGTAACATGGGTCAAGCCCTAGACCTTCATCATAACTCAAATAAATGGTAGAAATAGGTAAATCTTGTTACGAGGATTTCAAAAACGTAAAAATCATTAAAAATGGTGCTAGAACGGACTTAGAATCGAGCTTGGAAGCTTGAAAAACCCTAACTATGTCTTCTCCATGCAAGTTTCAGCCATGGAGTTGAAGATGGACAAAATTTGGCTTTTAATTTTGTTTTTAATTCATTTTAATTACTAAATGACCAAAATGCCCCTAATTTAAAAATATTCTATTTCACCCATTTCATGACCATTTTTGTGCAAAAAATTAACCAATGGTCTAATTACCATTTAAGGACCTCTAATTTAAAATTTCATAACAATTGGACACGTCTAGCATGTAGAACTCAACTTTTGCACTTTTTACAATTTAGTCCTTTTGACAAAATTGAGTGCCCAAATGCCAAAATTTCCGGACGAAATTTTCACAAAAAAATTCCATAGAATTTTAGACCATAAAAATATAATAAAAATGAATTTTCTTATGTCAGATTCGGGGTCTCGAAACCACTGTTTCGATTAGGTCCTAATTCGGGATGTTACAATGTCATACATGGGTCAAATTTCAAACATGAGCCCTACTTCAAAATATGGCTAGAAATAGGTAAATCGGGTTACGAGGGTTTCAAAAATGTAAAGATCATTAAAAACGGGGCTAGGATGCACTTACTATTGAGCTTGAAAGTTAAACAAAACCCTAGCTATGGCTCCTTGAGATTTTCGGCACACATGAAGAAGATGGACACCAATTTTTTACTTATTTTCCCTTTTTATTCTTTTATTAACCAAATGAAAAAAATGCCCTTAGCGCCTTTCTTTCAAAATTTTCCTATTCATACACATTTTTGTCCATAAAATTAGAAATTGGGCAAATTGCTATTTAAGGACCTCTAATTAATAGTCCATGGTAATTTCATGCTTCAATATTTTGCAAATTTTGCAATTTAGTCCTAAATGTCAAATTGGACACTTTATCAATAAAATTTCTTCATGAAATTTTCACACAAGCATGCAATCATATCATAGACCTCATAAGAATCATAAAATAATTATTTCTGCTTCAGATTTGTGGTCCCAAAACCACTGTTCCGACTAGTCCCTAATTTGGGATGTTATATCACGTATCCATATAACAAGTATAAATCATATATTTATATTACAAGTATATTTTTATAACAATTCATCTCGAGTTCAGATTATTCCATGTCAAAACTTTACTCCTCTAAGTCAAATTATCAATGTCACACGAGTAGTACACTAAGGTGTACAAATCTATAATCAAGGATGAACATACTCATCAAATAAATTTCATATACAAATATCATCATCTCATATTTCTATGTATCCATTATCATATATCATCATTTCATGTATTTCAGGCAGATACGTGTAATAACTCATTTCTTATTCATATCTTCTCATGTCTGGATTGTTACCCATTGAATTTATTTGGAATATCGATGGATACACAGGTAGTATACTTGAGGTGTACAATTCAGAATCTGTCAATTCATGTCCAATGGTACCCATAATGTACTATTTCAGAGAGTACACTCTCGAGCCACACATATATACAACAGGATTACCAGTCCAGGCTAAATCTTGTCTCCAATATATATACTCAATAGAGCTTAGTCAGGATTACTAGTCCAAGCTAAATCCTTTTTATGACATATGCTCTAAAGTGCTTGATCTGGATTACCAGTCCGGGCTAAATCCATTCCATAACATATGCTCGAAAGGACTTATATCAATAAGGGAAATCACATTTATCCATCGATTTTCATTTATTCAAACAGGATTTAACATTTTTCAAGCATTATCATGCATGTGATAACATTTATATAATTCAAATAAACACATTCCATGTTCATTTCAAGCATAAAAGTAACATTTCTATCATTTATCATTTATCGTGCATTATCATTGATCGGGATTTGTCAGATATGTCTTCAATGTCATATATATGATATTTATACAATTCACAAACACAACATTAAATTCAAGCATATAAATATACACAACTTAGTTACACGAGCTTAACTAGACAAATGTTCGTATACGTAAAATCTACTAATCTGACATTTTCCTCGTTCTATCTCTGAATCTGGTCTATCCGGATCTATACGAGTAAATTTAACATCAATTTAATGCAATTCATACTCAATTTAGTCCAATTTACCCTTTAGGCAAACTTTTAATTAATGATGATTTTGTCCTTAGGCTCGAAAAATGAAATTCATGCAATTTACTCCCTATTCCAAGCTTAACCAAAATTTCACTATAAAATTTACAGCACATGTATTCTATAAAATTCAGAATTTTTCTTCAAATTTCACAACTTTGCATCAAAAATCACTTTGTAAAAGTTTTTTTATCTATCAATAACCTTTCATATTCTACCATAAATTTCAAATTTTCAAAATATTCATCCATGACATAATTTCTATACTTTGATAACTTGTCAAATTGATCCCCCAAATAGATAGATTAAGCTATCCCGGTTTCAAAAATATAAAAATTACTAAAAATGAGACTTGAATACTCACCTAATTTGGCCAAGAAAGCTTGCTTTCTCTTTCCTAGGGTTTCCATGGAATATTTGGGGAATAAGATGATATAAAATTATTTTTATTTCTATTTATTTATTTATAATCTTTTAATTTTATCACTTTCCAATTTAGTCCCTAGCCTTTTTCTAACTTTCCATAGATGAATCATCCAAAAATATCTACTAACTTTTCATTAATGGTCTAATTACTATATAAGGACCTCCAATTTAAATTTCTATAGCTATTTAATACCTTTAGCTATTAGAATACAACTTTTGTACTTTAAGCGATTTAGTCCTTTATCAAATTAAACATGTAATCGATAAAATTTCTTTACGAAATTTTCACACAATATTATTATCATACTGTAGACCATAAAATAATATTACAATAAATTTTCTTTTTGGGATCAGATTTGTGGTCCCTAAACCACTGTTTCGATTTCTCTAAAAATGGGCTATTACATAACAATTTCAAACATTGGAGTCCTTAATAGCATCTTTTTAATTTTCTTTGTAATTTACCCATAGCTTTGTCGTCCTACTTATTATTATACATTGCTAATTTACTGATCTTAGGCTCAAGAATTTCTAAGCATATTAAAAGAAACCTACTATAAACTAATTGCAACTATAATTAGGGCATTTTACTTTTAGGGATCAAATTTCAAACAACTATCCTAAGCTAAACATACCTAATAAATTATTACAATATTATAAATTTATTGAAGAGTTATTGTCCTCATCAAACATCATAGACAACAATATACTTAGAAAGTTTGACAACAATTTAGCAATTGTATGTCATGGAAAAATGAATGACAAGACAAAAAATATTAATATATATAATGCAACCTATATGCACAACACACACCCCTAAACCTAAGGGATGAATTGTCCTCAATGCAATAAAAAAATAAATTTTAAAAAATGTTAGAAAACCAAACACATATATACAAATATGGAAATGCAATGACAGACAAAAGTGAATGCATGAATTAGAAATACAAGCTTGGATAGAATATTTGTTACTCTTAATTTGGTTTGATAGACTTCTTGGTTGCATGTTTGTAACACGTTTGCCTCTCTATTTCACCACTATCAACTGGGACTGCTTTTCCAGTAGTTGTCTTGTAATGCTTCCTTTTAAGTTGATTAATAGGCACCTCTTTCTCACCATCAGAATCTGATTTCGTGAGTTCATCAATTAGTTGATGAACTGCACATTCTTGTGCGATCATAGGTGCTTTAAGTCTCTATGTGGTGGTTATGGTGTCTACAGGTGCAATAGCTTGTGTTACATCATCATCTTCCTTCTCAGATTCAACATGGACAGATTCAGTTTTCTCTGCTTCTCTTTCTTGTTTGATGGCCTGCTTCTCCGTAGTGGGTTCTTCACCTTTGCCATTATCCTTCTCAAGCTCTAACAACAACTCTTTAGGAAAAAATAGGGCATGCGGGCATTGGACGAGTAAAGTTCTTTTGAAGGGACTTCTTAATAGCTTTGTCCTTGCGTCTAACATATCCCCAAAATATGACCATTTCTTTTTTAGCCTTGCTGATATCAATGGCCATCATCTATTGTTGTTTTTCCAGTTTGTAAAATTATTACTGCAAGACCTATAGAGTCTTGACCACATTCTGTTAAAATGCAGTCGTAGATGTTGATGGAGCAACATCATTGAACCTAGGTGGAGAAGATGTCGGGGAAGGATTCGAATGTCGTGGCAGTTCCTTACCAGAAAATTTTAGAGTAATGTGCTTAGTGATATCACCTATGTTAGGGGTTCGGTCTTCGTTGACATGAAGAGGAACTTTGACCTTCTGACAAAGTGTAGTTATAAGCGACAAAAAGTTCAACGTACAAGTGTTTTTCAAAGCACATCGGTGGACCTCTCAAAAGATAATGATCCCAACATTTATCCTTCTTCTCACCATATTCAAATGGAGTAGCAACAGACGGTCCTTTGAGATTATGGAATTGTAGGTGGATGGAATGAGATGATTTTTGAGGAAATGATACCAAACCCTACAATGGGGCTTCAAGGTTACCCTGTCAATGGTTTAACAATCATTCCTAGAGATCGTCCATTTTGTGCCCACAACACAAACATCAGTGAGCACGTGATTTAACTTTTCTGCCGTCATTGTCTTGACAAAATCAGTGTGTTCATCCAGACCATCAAACAACCTGTATTATGCATTTATCGAGTCGACATCAAATAGTACTGAGGCACCCCACACATATATAAAGGCATTTTCAGGGGAACTAAGGTGAGCATAGAACTCTTTTACCACTTGAGGGAAAACATTGTCAGGATGGAGACAAAAAATATACGATCCATGTTACCCCACAACTGAAGAAATGGCTTTAGTATAGCCTACAAAATGGGAATCTTGAAAAGGAATCATTTTTCCATGCACAAAGGGTGCTTAAAGATGTTTTGATGGTATGTGGTCTATACTATCTTATTGAAGAATGTACGCGGTTGGACAGCAGTAGAAGTAAATGGTGCTTGACGAGCCATTGCACAGGAGATGGTAACTGTAAGATTGAAAAAATTGAAACCTTTAAAAGGTTGGAATTAAAACAAATAGCAAAAATAACAGAGAAATAAATTAAAGGTAACGGTGAAGAGGAAATTGAATCAGCTAGGGTAAAAACTTTAGGAAAAAGAATCTATGATATGGGTGATAATATTGGGCCTTAATCATGGTCTGACATAAGTAACAGTAAATATTTAACTGGGAAAAATTAAAATACTAAGTAAATTTTTTAAAATAAAAAGTGGCTAATAGAATGAGTGGGTTGAGGCCTGCAAACTTTGGTTGCAATGTACCTGCAACAAAAAGAAAATAAAAGTTTATTAAATTTATTAAATTTATTAAATCAAATAAAACAAAGAGATGAAAATAAAATAAAATAATTGAAAAAAAATTGAGGAGAGAAATATTAATCAGTTGGAAAAAATGATAGAAATTTTATCACAAAGTGTAGGAGCTCCAAAGTAATGCTTTAATCGTTGGCCATTGAATTTGAAAGTAGACCCAGTTTTTTCATCTTTGATGTCAACTAATCTATGAAGATATACTTGAACAACTTTGAATGGACCTGACCACTGAAACTTTAATTTTCTAAGAAACAATTTAAGCTTGGATTGAAAAGTAAGACTTGTTGTCCAGGAACAAATTGGCATGGAAAAATTTTGCTGTCATGCCATCGTTTGGTCTTTTCTTTGTACAGTTTGGTATTTTCATATGCTTGAGTTTGAAATTCATCCATCTGATTCAGCTCCAGTAAGCGATTATTTCCATAAAATTTCCAATCCATATTCAGTTTCTTGATTGCCCAGAATTCTTGTTGTTCCAATTCAACAAGTACGTGGCATGATTTACCATAGACAAGTTGGAAAGGTGACATACCCAATGGTGTCTTGAAAGCTTATCCAGTCTTGTTGACCAATCTTTTCAGTTGGGATTGAATACCTTCTCCAGAATTTTTTTAATCTCCCTATTAAAGATTTTGGCTTGTCCATTCGTTTGAGGATGATATGTCATGGTAATTTTATGTCGCACCCCATATCTGTTATGAGCATTGGCAACTAACTTGAAATCGAAGTGTGAACCCTCATCATTTCTTAGCGCACGAGGGATACAAAACCGCGTAAAAATATATTTATGAAGAAATTTTAGTACCAATTTGGCATTATTTATGGATAAAAAAGTAGTTTCAACCCACTTGGAGACGTAATCAACAGCGACCAGTATATAGATATTGCCCCAAGAGGGTGGAAATGGCCCCATAAAATAAATTCCCCAAACATCGAATAGCTCCACTTCTAAAATATTTTGCAAGGGCATTTCATATCTCCTAGATAGATTTCTAGTTCTTTGACAATGATTATAGGCCTTAAAAAAATTCATGAGTGTCTTTAAACATTGTCGGCCAATAAAAACAAAACTAGAGAACTTTTGCAGTAGTTTTCATACCCCCAAAGTGACCTCCATACGGTGTTGAATGATAGTGGTGTATAACACTCTGAATTTAATCATCTAGAATACATCTTTGAATGATTTGGTCTACAAAATGCTTGAATAAGAATGGCTTATGCCAGTAGTACTACTTAACATTATGGAGGAATTTCCTTCTTCCTTGACTAGAGAGCTCGGATGGCAACAATCCACTGACCAGAAAATTAACAATATAAGCATACCATGTTAATGCTATGGAAACCATCAACTGCTCATTAGGGAATTCATCTTCAATCATTTGAATATTACCATCTTCATTCCCTGCTTCTCGGCATGATAAATGATTAGCCACTTGATTTTCTGTACCCTTCCTATTTCTAATCTCCAGATTAAATTCCTGCAGTAGCAATATCCATCGAATTAATCGAGTTTTAGCATCTTTCTTGTTCACCAAGTACTTAATAGTAGAGTGGTCCATATACACCATAACTTTAGTGCCCAGGATAAAAGCTCTGAATTTGTTGAAGGCAAATACAACAGCTAACAACTCCTTACCAGTGGTGGTGTAATTTAGCTATGGATCTGTCAGTATATGGTTGGCATAATATATAGCATGAAATACCTTAATTTTTCTTTGTCTCAGGAATGCTCCTACGACAAAGTCACTTGCATCACACATCAGTTCAAACGGTAGGGTCCAATCTGGTGCAATGACTATTAGTGTTGTGATCAATCACTTCTTAAGTTCCTCAAATGCTTGCAAGCATGGCCCACCAAAATTAAAAGCTTTGTTCTATTCCAATAATATGCAAAAAGGTTTGGATATTTTGGAAAAATCTTTTATAAATTGATGGTAGAATCCTGCATGATCGAGGAAGCTTCAAATACCTGTTGCTAAAGTAGGTGGTGGGAATTTCTCAATAACTTCAATCTTAGCTTTGTCAATGGCAATTCCTTGCCGTGAAATTGTATGTCCTAGAACAATGCCCTCACAGACCATGAAGTGACATTTTTCCTAATTCAGCACAGGATGGGTTTCTTAACATCGACAAAGAACTAACTCTAGATTTTGCAAATAGTCTTCAAATGTATTGCCAAACATCGATAAATCATCCATAAAGATTTCTAAGAATTTCTCCACCATGTCTGAAAATATTGCCATTATACAATGTTGAAAAATTGCATAGGCATTACATAGTCCAAATGGCATTCTTTGAGATGCAAAAGTTCCATACATATATGTGAATGTGGTATTTTCTTGATTAGCAGGAGCTATGACAATTTTATTGTACCTTGAGTATTTATCCAGAAAGCAATAAAATACTTTCCCTACTTGTCTATCCAACATTTGATCGATAAATCGTAAAGAGAAATGACCTTTCCTTGTTACTTTGTTGATTTTTTGATAACCTATACAAACCCTCCATCATGTGACAGTACGAGTAGGAATAAGTTCATTGTTATAGTTGCTTACCACAATGAAACCTCCTTTTTTCGGTACACACTGAATAGGGCTCACCCAAGAACTATCAGAAATTGGGTGTATGATTCCAACATCTAGCCATTTGATAATCTCCTTTTTCACCACTTTCTTCATTATGGGATTTGGTCTCCTTTGCTACTCAATAGATTTGCCATG
This sequence comes from Gossypium longicalyx, assembly GCA_025698465.1. NCBI lineage: Eukaryota > Viridiplantae > Streptophyta > Magnoliopsida > Malvales > Malvaceae > Gossypium > Gossypium longicalyx. The sequence continues at coordinate 39,446,499 of CM046998.1, read as the reverse complement.
GCAATCCTCCAATATTATCTTATGCATGCAAATTGTTAGATTGATTCCTGTGATATCTGCAATTGACCATCCCAAGGCTTTCTTAGATTTCCTTAAAACTTCCAACAATTGAGGTTTCAATTCCTGTGATATCTGTAGTTAACTCAGTAGAGATGACTACTGGCAATGTGTTCTTATCTCTCGGGTACGCGTACTTCAAGTGTACTGGTAAAGGCTTCAATTCTAGTATAGAGGGATCTTCTATGGATGGTCAATGAGGTTTAAACAAATAAAAAGATAGATTTAATTATTCGAAACTTCTCCTTGATCCATTTCAGATTTGCTAAACTTCTATCTGTTTATCAACATCTGTAATTATGTTTGCGTTAATTAACTCACATACATCTGCATCAATTTCTGAATTGTTAGAACAAAACTTTACAATTTTTTCTTGAACTGTTGTATCAATAATCTCAATAGCATGGCATTCTTCATCAGTATTTGCACACTTCATAGCATCAAAGACATTACAAGTTAATTGTTGATCATTAACTCTCTTAGTTAATCCACCTTTTTAGACATCAATTAATGTTTTATCTCTTGCTAAGAAAGGTCTCCCAAGCATGATTGGTACCTCTTTATCAACCTCACATTCCAGAATAATAAAATCTACTAGAAAATAAATTTATCAACTGTTACCAACACATCCTCGATTTTACCTTCTGGATGTGCATAGGATCTATCAGCTAATAACAGTGTGACAGTTGTAGGCATTATCCTTTCCTATTCCTAGCTTCCTTAAAATAGACATAGGCATTAGATTTATGCTTGTAGCTAAATCACATAATGCTTTGCCTACCCAGTTATTCCCAATGGAGCAAGGTATAGTAAAACTCGGTGGATCCTTTAGTTTTGGTGGTAATTTTTTTCTTAGCATTGTTGTGCACCCTTCAGTGAACAATTTCAAATTCTCCTATCATTCACTTCTTTAATAAAATATATTTCATGAACTTCACGTAGTTAGGCATTTCCTCCAATGCTTCCACCAATGGTATATTAATATGTAATTATTTTAGGACCTCTAGAAATTTCTTGAATTGAACATCTTGCTTAGATTTTGGAAGCTCTGAAGGAAAGATGGTGCAGGTCTCTCATCCACTTGTCGATATTGTTTTGTCTTGGCATTTTTATCAGTAAAACAAGTTTCTTCTACTTCAGCATTTTTTTCGTTGCTCCCCTACTAATTCAGAATTTTGCAAAAGTTGAAATTTGTTCTTCAGTAATGGTGTCATTCACAACTCCTAGTAGCTGAGTACCACTTCGCAGTGTAATGATTTTCCACTATTCCTTCCCTTGAGCTCGAGAACTCTCATTGTCACTCAGCAATGCTCATGCAACGAAAATTTGCCCTACTTGGTTTTCCAAAGCTCTTAAAGATGCAACTTGGCTCTGAATGATAGCATCATTCTTGGCCATGTACTCTTTCAATAAAGCTTTTATAGATGAACTTGAAGCTAAATTTTGCTAGGCATTTTGCTGTAGCAAAGATTGATTGTACCTAGGTGGTACACTCGCAGCATTCTATCGAATGACATTACTGGAACTAAAATTAGGATGTTGTGTCTACCTCAGATTGTATGTGTTGGAGTATGATTTGTTGTTGATGCGATTAAAATTTCCCATGTAATAAACTGGGGCTGGGTTTGATAGGCATTCCTCAAAAGCATGATCTTTTCCACAGTAAAAACATGCTAACTCTGCTGATTTCATTTCCTGCACTGCAAATGGCTTTTTTAGTGTTTTAATCATATTTGTTAAAGATGATACCTGAGGTGATAGATATATAATTGCATCAAGCTCCATTCTTCTTACAACTCATCTGCCAACTCAAACTCTAGTAGTGGGGTATTGATAATCATTATTTGCTATCCTTTCCAGAATTTCATAAGCCTCATTGTATAATTTATTAAGTAAAGTCCCATTGGCAAAGGCATCAACAACCATTCTTGTATGATCATTCAATCCATTGTAAAACATTTCCATTTGTGTCCAATATTGAAAACTATGCATAGGGTATTTTCTCAGTAGCTCATTGAACTGCTCCTATGCTTCATATAATGTTTCATCTTCTAATTGCCTAAACGATATAATGCCGTTCCTCAACTTGGTATTAATGTTGGGAGGATTATATCTTAGCAGAAACCTCTGACATAGCTCGTTCCACGACGCCACCGTATTTGACGACAATGCATTTAACTATGCTCTGGTAGGATCTTGTAATGAGTAAGGGAATAACTTCAGTCGCAGGGTATCTTCAGGAATGCCTTGCTTGTAACACCCCTTACCCGAGTTCAATGCTGATACGAGGTGTTACCGTACATAAACACATGCTTACGAACATTCCCGTGCCATAAATTTTCGTCTAAATTAAAACTTTTTGAAAACCGAACATAAAGTCCCTAATATGAGCCCACGAGGCCCAAAACACGCTTCAAAAAAAATTCGGGACTTATTTGAGTATTTTAGAAAACTTTGAAATATTTCAAGGTAAACAAGGCACATGCCTCTATGGAAAAGTGACATGCCTGTGTGTCGTCTTAACATGATCGTGCTGAAGGCCCGAGTAGCTCACACGGCCTGGGCATATTTGGACATGCCCATGTCCCTAACCTGTGTGGATTTATTTTTCAATTTGAACCTGCAGGGGTTTTCACACAACCTGGCACACGCCCGTGTCCATGGTCGTGTCCCTCACATGGTCATGACACGCCTGTGTCTTAGCTCGTGTACAAAAACCTTGACATTCTGTTTCTGACGTCATCAACCAATTAAGGGCACACGGCCAAAGCACACACTCGTGTGTTAGGTCGTGTTCTTCACATGGCTGAGACACACAGCCGTGTCTCTGCCCGTGTGTTTATTACCATGCATACTAACTTGTAAAATTGAGGTGTAGGGGACACACGGCCGGACTACACACCCATGGGGAAAGCCGTGTGTCACAAACGGTTTAGACACACGCCCATGGAGAAAGTCGTGTGTCACACACGATTTAGGCACACGCCCAGGTGGACAAAAACAAGGCTATTTTCCCCCAACTAACGAAGAGATCTTGGCGGAATTGCCACATATGAAATTAAGCAAAATTTTGCAAAGAAATAGCCCACTTGCCTCTCGAGAAGAGATGGGAAACATGCTCAATATCATTTGATTGAATAGTTGACACAGCTCCTTGTTGTTTGAAGAAACCCTCCACTTCAATTGGTATTTTTTCACGAAAAGCAAACATAAGATAACAAATCCAGTCTTTCACTAAGATTTCGAATAGCTATCCTGAGTTCAATTTTACAAAGCCTTTTTGCCACCCTTACTTGCACCAACCCACACAACATCAACCAAAACCAAGTCAAGCATAACACATATAAGCAAAACAACCACAACCATGAGAATTTTGCATCAAATGCCTTTAAATATAATCAATATTAGCTAACATTAATGGCCTATACAAAATGAATATCACATCCATCATATGAGCCAACACTTATGGCTAAACTAAAAAGATACTAAACAAAATATTCAAGTCCCTATACATGCCAAAATCCAAAATATTAAACTAGTTATACCAAAGCTTCAGGTGATAGCGCGATCGATGCCTCTTACGTCCCTTGATCCCCGAACTAGCTTGGCAGCACTACAAAAAAATAGAAAGGAGAGGGAGTAAGCATAAAGCTTAGTAAGTTGCATGTAAATAAATAACAACGCCAACCACGCATATTTAAAACACATAGCATATAATAAATAAACACAACATTCTTGAGTGCACAAAGGTAGATATCAACACTTACTTATACATCACAAGTATAAGCCAAATATTTCAAAATCATTTTTCATAGGTAGAACTTACTCATGCTATTCTTACCATTAAGATGTCATAACTGGACTCATATCTCATAAGTTTTGAACAAGAACTTGTACCATTCACAACATGATTATATCATTCCATACCATTTTCATAAGCTTTAAAATAACCTGTGAAACCATTTGGAATGCTAAAGGATATCTGACAAGCTTTACACAAGAGGGTGAATTGCTGATGCCACGTTCCAAACATGGTCTTACACAGCTCACATGTCAAGGCTGATGCCATGTCCCAGTTAGGGTTTTCATAAAAAACTATAGCATCTCATAATTTCAATTATTTCACACATTTTCCACATAATTTATAACTTATGCAAAATGGTCCCTCGTTAGGGTTTTCATAAAAAACTACTTCACAAAAGTTGTTTATTTAACAACCAAGATTCATTTTGTTCCATAAAAATTTAGCAAAAAACATGAATAATCTCATGGAAAACCCCTAGACTTTCAACCATTTTGCAAAATAGTCCCCTTATTAGCTAGATTATGCTACAAAGGTCCTAAAAGTACAAAAATATCAAGAAAGACCATCAAAATCACTTACTTGTAAAGGTAAAGAGTTGCTGAAATTTCAAGCTTCCAAAACCCTTATTTTGCTGGTATTTTTTAGTGAAGAGGAAGAAGATGAGAGTTGATATCTTTTTCTCCTTATTTTATTTTATTTCTAGTCAAATTAGTCACCAACATTTTACCTAACTTTGACCCTACAATATTTTTGTCTCCTTGATCAACCACTAACATATTTATGGTCTATTTACTCAATAAAGACCCCTAATTTAATGTTCTATAGCTATTTGATACCTTTAGCTAGAAGAACAAAACTTTCACACTTTATGCGATTTAGTCCCTTTTTTCAAAATTAAGCATGCAATCGCTAAAATTATGTCACCAAAATTTTCATGCACTCATATAAATGTACTATAACACATAAAATAATATAAAAAATAATTTCTCTGACCTCGGGTTAGTGGTTCTAAAACCACTATTCTGATTAGGCCTAAAATCGGGCTGTTACATTGCTTCCTATATGAATCACAAACTTCCAAAAAAATCATAAGTGCAACCTTGGATCCTCAGTAGGCAACCCACTAAATTGCCCCACTATTTGTAAAATTTGAAACATCACCAGCTTTAACTCAAAATGTTGAGCCTGAATATGTGGCCTGACAATTCTTGGATTTAAATCATCTAAGATTGGCACTACATGTTCTATAATGGGTCTATCTCTGTCATCTACAATTCGAGGAATATCAGTATCCCTTCTTTCCTGATGTAGTGGCTCTTCTCTAACTCGATCATTTCTAATTCTTTTCGTTTCTCACAACTCTCTTCTCCTTTACCTTAAGGTTCTCTCAATCTCTGAATCAAAACAGTATTATGTATTCTCTAAAATATTTCTAGGAATGTACTAGCATAAATCTAAAAAAGAAAAATCAAAACAACTAATTAAACTAAACTAACATAAATTAAACAGATAATAACAAACCCAATTTCCACCAATAGTCTTAGTCCCTGGCAACGACGCCAAAAACTTGTTACGTGTAAATGTGTAATGCAATTGTGCAAGTGTACATGTCGATTCAAACAATATAATGATGAGTGAGTATCGTCTCTATAGGGATAGGAAATTGGTTAAAATTGGTAAGTATTACTATAGATTTGACTAATGAATTTGAGCAAAAGAAACAAAGTGTAAAATGGTGAAAGGAATTAATGAATGACCTAAGAATATCAATTATAACTGATAAGTGATAGAATAATCTAAATATCATGGAAATTCACAAAGAACAAGTAGAGACTACTTCTGTTGTTGAATGATAAAGGTTGGAATTACTCAGGGAAATATTTTCATAACATAATAATTCCATGACAAAATTTTGACTAAACTATTGCCCAGAGAATTACTACTTTAGTCTACTTCTTTCAAGAGTTAGAATTTAGTTATTATTTAGAGTCTGTCTATGTCTACAAGACTCAAGAATGATAACCACACTAATGTTCTTCACTTGTATAGATTGCACTTTCTATGTCTAGACTGTTACGAATATTCTTTCGAGTACTCGCTTGCATCAATCGATTAAAAATCTTATGTATTTAATCCTTTCAGATTTAAATCTATCTAAGAACATAACATGCAGTCAACTATTTCTAGAGCTTGCATCCAAACATTCTAAATAAACAAGAATCGAATGAAATAGTGACTTTAATCAAAATCATATCATGGGCATTATAGATAATTCAATATTCACCCAAATAATTATAACTCAAGGAAAATTAGCTCATAGATGGGGCAATAAAATCCAAAATTAAATCATTCATCAACATTCTTCTGGTTTACGAATCATACAAGTTAAAACCAAGAAAAAATAGAAGAAAGGCAGAATTGCAGGAAGTTCTCGCTACTCTCTAGATTCTTCTCAAGATTTTACTCAAACTCCAAGATAGATTTCTCTTCCCCTTCTTCGATTCTGTGATCCCTTCTTTTCTTTTGGCTACTACCCTCTTATTCTCTTCTGAATTACTCCACATGATTTAGTTGTAGGGAGAGTAACCACTCTCTTTCTTTTTTTTTTCTTCTCACAATCTGTGTGTTTCTTCTCTTCTCTCTCCTCCTTTTATAAGGTAAACTCGTCCTTCTCAACACACATATTTTGCTCCCCCTTTTTAAGGTGATTTATCTTGTACACGTACAGCTGGCTAAGAGAGACATGGACTGAGTGTTGCGTCATATTCCTAGAATTGCCATGGCATTTCTGTTGGCAATCTATCCCACTATTTGCCATGGCAATGTTTACCTACCAAACGAACACCCTCAATAAGAAATTAGAGAAAGAACAAAGAACCCTTACCTACCAAGATTGAAGCCAACCAATTCGAAATAAAAAATAAAATATAATCAAATAAGCAGTAATCCAAAACCGAATGAATAGAGGACCAAGATTAAATAAATGAAGCAAAAAAAAAGGATTAGATTTTGCTACTCTTTTACTAGCAGGGACATAAAACAATGAATGGGGGAAAGAAATTAGGAAAAAGGTGGGAAATGTAGGATTATGGGAAATAAAATAATATAAAGTAAAATTAACTTAAAATAAAAAAGAATAAAAATAGTACATATATTTTTTTAAACAAAAACCAATTTCAAACTAATTCAATATTTTGACAACTTATCAGGTTTCCTCCACAGATAGAGTTTGATTAGACTACAACCACTACATGATCAACTTAAATAGAAATAGTAAAAATATGGTCAACTTGCTCACACAGGGATTCAAACATAAGACCTGAGGGTAAACTAACACCTTACCATTGAACTAACAGACTCATTCTAACAGATTTACCGAAAATAAAATTTAAGTCACAAATACCAAGACAGAACTAGGGACCAAAAATTACAAAATTTCTAAAAGCAACACTTGAACCCATGACCTCAATCATACACCTAAAACACTTAACCACTGCAACAGATACTTAACTATGAAAAATTTTATCAAATCAAAGGTTTAGATTTTTAAGGCATTACATGTTTTCTTGTTAATCTATCTCTTCCTGATATAAATAAAGTCTGATGTTTCCATTATTTTTCCTTCCATTCGTGCCATGTTGTATTATTTAATTTGATTAAAACATGTTTTATTTTCATATGCGAGTCAGATTTACTATATAATACTGTTCATGTGACCCCAGTATGATTGCGACCCTTACATGCATGCGAACCTTAGTTGTGATAATCTTACTATTTAGCAAACCCTATAAAAGTGTGGGAACCCTTGCATGAATAAAATCTTTTTTTTTCCGAAGCTCATTTGCATGTGAACCCATGATGTATGTATAAGTGCGAGCCAAAGCTTGATGTGTGCAAACCTAGGAAAATTTACAAACCTCAGATTTTATGCGAACCCATGTTTTGTTGCAAACTCATGCTTTATGCTACTTTATGTTGCATTGTAAACTCATATGTTATTTTCGAACCTATGTTGTTGTGTGAACCCTACCTCTATTTGTTTGATAAGCTCGTATGTTTTACATTCTATGCATGATATTATTTCATTGTTGTGTTATAACTTAGCACTTTATATGTCGCATATACATGGTGTGTTGGAGGTTAGGTAGGGAGTTAACGGAGAGTCACTTTGGTGGCTAATGTAGCTCACCAAATTCGAGTCAAACCTACTTGATTGGGTTTGGGCTGTTACAGTTCATTGCCATGTTTAAACAACTGCCTGGACATGCCTTCAAGACAACTAAGTGCAGTATAATGTTGGCCTTTTTTTTTACTTTGATCTTCATAGTGTGTTACACTAGCACCAAATGATCATTAAGCCATGTTATATTATACCTTGAATGTTGCTGATTAGAATTAGGAAGAGTAAAATGAAGAAGGATCGTTAATCTCATATTAAGCATTACCCTTTTCTTTTTCAGATAATTTGTAGCTATTGGGGAGCTTATTTATGAAGGAAATTTTAAGATAAATATTGAAGATAATTCAAGTGACATTTCAACTTTTAAATGAGAGTTTAAAGTTTCTCAAAACTCTATTAAAAGATTCTCGTATTAGCCTATAAATAGTCAACTGATGGACTTCATCATTATTCATTTGGGGTGTATTTAAAGACTCATTGTTTAAGGATTTTTATGAAGAGATGTTATATGTAATGTGAGGTATTTAGGGAAGAGTGATTTATAACAACTTAGGTTCAAATTTGGAGCTACAATTATCCATTAGGAAAGGGTAGATTAGGCTAGTTGTACTAGATGAATTGTTGAATAAAATCATTCTCTGTGCAAGGCTCCGCAGATGTAAGATTGGTGAATTCGAACAATGTTAATGAAAATTGTGTGTTGATTCTCTCTTTATTTATATCTTTGACTCGCATTTTGGATTTGTGTTTATTTCTCTCCTTTTATTTGTTTAGTACCTTTTTTTTTTTGTCCAAACCTCTATTAAAACATTTGTCTAAACATCAATATGAACATCAAACTAGATAGAGAGCAAATCGAGGGTCTTACATTTAACATTAAAAATATAGTTATATAATATTTCTTTAACAATTGAACCATACGTAGAGTAATAGCTTAATTAAAAAAAAAAAAACTCCCATCAATCTTGAATTGGCATTAGGTTGATTTATGACATCAACTCACTTGATGACATTATCAATAAGACAAGAGAAAGATGAAATCTTTGAATGTGAGGTAGTTTGAGGAAGGTTATGATCATCAAAAACTTATAATGCTTGAGATAAAACAACTTTGCATCATTTGCTTGAAAAAGAGAATTGCTATAATACCGAGAGGGGGGGGGGATCGATAGGGTTGGCCAAGTATTGCCAAACAAGGGGCTCAACCCTGTCGCGCGAAGGGATCAACCCCTCTAAGTGAGGGATCAATTAGGATTGATAAACTCTAGATTACTGACTTGTAGGGACTGATCTTATCTCAGAGGAATCGATCATATGCTTCTAAAATATTACAAAATATTTTGAAATGTTTTAAAATAATTTTGAATTAAAGAAGCATTTTATGTAACTACAACTTTGAGTATTTAAAAGACTTTAAAAATCTTTTATAAGATTTTTCATTTGAAGTTTAGAAATTGATTAAGGAATTAATTGGAAAAATAATCTGGAATATTTGTTATATCCTAAAACAATGTATCCGTATTTGGAAAATTTAAAAATCTCTTGCAAACTCTTCCACCTTCGATCTTTTCGAGGAACCTATTATTATTATTATTATTATTATTATTATTATTATTATTATTATTATTATTATATGTATTTACCATTGAAGATACATGAACACCTTTGAAATCACCAAAACTCGATGAACCCAGAACAAAAAATGGTTGGGGTAAGATAAGCTTCGAAAACAGACGTTTGATGGCCTAATTTTTTTTTATCATGGTGATAGTGATAAATTAGAGGGAGGGACCACTGCATGGACTACGATAGGAGAATGCCAAAGAGATTAGGTATTAAACCAATATAATTCCCAATCAACAATATCACTTTGTTGCTTTCTTTTTGCCCTTTGTTTAACTCTACTTAATATCTATCTCCTATTATGTAATGAACAAATTGTTTAGTCCTTTCTTGTGCTTCTATTAGTAATTCCGCCATTCCCAAGCCCAATCATGTCTGCTATGATTAGATCTATTTCAAGGTTCAGCTATTTGTTTCAGCTTAAAAGTACATTTAATATAACAAAATGTTTAGAAAAAAAACACATTAACCTCTTAACTTTGGATAAAACAAATATTTCCTTTTAAAATATGTATGAATCGAGTTTAGTTCGGTTTGATTTATTTTTTAGATTTTATAATATATATATTTTTCATATGTTATATAATTTTGTTCTATGAAAATTAAATATATAACGCTTTGGTGTAAATATCAAAAAAATATTTTATAATAAAAATGTTAAATTAATAAGTCATTTATGTTTAAAAACTAATAATATATATAATTTATGACTATTAAAAATATAATATTTAAAAAATTAATAAAATATATTAATTTATTAAATATTAAATAAAAATAATATAGTCTAATCCGAAATGGATTTAGGTTTTTTATTTATAAATATATAGTCAACCCTAAATAAAACTTGAAACTAATATTTTAATCAAACCGGTCTTGTGCAATTATGTATAATATAGATATATGTCCACTTTGATCCATGAACACTTCTAATAAATAATTTTTTTCATTAATTTATTGGTTTAAATATGCTAAAGATCCTTGTACTCATTTAAAATTAGTCCCTATACTTTAATTTTGAGACATTGAGTCTCTATATTTTTTTATTTAAAAATCTTAGTCCCTCCATCTAATTTTGTCGTTACAGTTTATGGTGTTCAAGGTAAAATAACTTTTTTAGCCCTCAACATTTAGAGTTTTTTTTTGTCAAATTGGTCATTACCCTTTAAAAGTACATAAAAATTTAAAAAAAATAATTTTTTTAATTTTAAATAAAAAATAAAATATATATAGTTTTTAAAATAAAAAAATATGAAGAATAAAAACTCATTAAAATTCAAAAATTAAAAATTAAAAATGATTTTAAAATATAAAAAATTCCAAAATTCAATATTATTTCAACTAGATCGAATCAACCAGGTAGACTGAAAACTCGCTAAGATATCAGTCTAGTGAGAGGTAAAAAACCAATTGACCCTTGAACCAATACTAACTAGTTGAACTAAGCTGAAAAATCGACTGAACTAGTAGCAGAACCAATTCTGAATTAGTCTAACCAATTGATTTCCAAAACGGTTGTTCTAACTGGTTCAAAGCAAATAAATTATTAAAAAAATATATAAATTTTGCTTCAACTACCAATTCAGTTGGTCCTTTAGCCTAGTTCAACCAATTCGTATCGATTTGTAGGTCAATCAATTTTTTACCTCTCACTGGACCAATACCCTAGTTCGTTTTTAATCCAACCAGTCTAGTTTAGTTTAAATAAAATTGAATCTTGGGATTTTTATATTTAAAAAATATATTTTTATATTTTTGAATTTTAAAGTTTTTTCATATATTTTAAAGTTTTTTAAATTATAATGTTATTTCTTTAAATTAAGAAAAATAAATTTTATTTTTTAAACAATTGCATACTTTTAAAATATGAGCCAAATTGACAAAAAATCTATAAATGGTGAGGGCTAAAAAAGTTTTAAAAACTTAAAAATCGGTTGACCCGAAAACTTGTATGAACTAATTAAATTGGGCTAAAAAATCAGTTGAACTAACAATTGAATTGATTTTTATAATTTTTTAATATTTTATTTTAATAATCTTTTTGCTTTGAACCGGTCGAGTCATTCTAGAAACCAATTGGTAAGACCAGTTCAAAATTGGTTCAACTGAATTTTTATCTCGATTCAAATAGTCTGTACCAGTTTGTAGGTCAATCAATTTTTTACCTCTCACAAGATCAATACCCCAATCGATTCTCAATCCAACTGACTAGTTCGGTCCGATTTAGATAACATTGGAATTTGAAGTTTTTGTTTATATTTTTAAAATCATTTTCATTATTTTATTTTAAAGAGTTTTTATTTTTTTCATGATCTTTTACTTTTCTTAATTATAATTTTTTATTTTTTTAAAAAAGTATATTTTAAAATATATATAATTTTAAATTTTTATTTTTTTAAATAAAAATATAATTTTTAAAAGTTTAAAAATTTTATATATTTTTAAAGAGTAAGGATCAAATTGACCAAAAAAAAACTATAAACGTTGGTGACTAAAAAATTATTTTACATTATCATTATTAACTTTAATAGAAATACTAAATGGAGAAATAAAAAAAATTTAGAAAAACAACAAAAATTTAATATCACAAAATTGAAATATAAAATTTAACTTTAAATTTCGAAAAACTTCACATATTTAAACCTAATTTATTTACTAAGTTGTTACTTCAAAATTTGGACCTCTCTTTTTGTCTCCATTTATTTTTCCTTTGGGGTTTAAGTAACTAAGAAATCCAAGTAAATGGGTTGGCTTGAACAAAGAAAGTAATGAGAAGACAGTGGCACCATGTGAAAAATTGCTTTCTTCTGAATGGCTTTTACCATGTCTACCAAATAGTAATGATAATGACTTTTTACCTTTTGTACTTGCCACCTCCAAATTATTGAGACGTATTCACACGGAAAATCGTAAGGAAACCTGATCATTACTTACATTCATTCCGAGGCAAGCATTATATAATATTTGCCTTGTTTCTGTTTTATCCAAAGTTTTGATGTGTTCAATAATATTTAAACACAAGTCCATTTGATAGTTTGGTGAGCAAGGCAGGGATCAGGGGAGTTGGAAGACAAAAATATAGCTAAATATGAGCTGGGGATTATCCCGTTTATTAAAATCTAATAACAATATGTTGTCATTATTCTATATTCAATGGGATACTTTGAAAACAATAGGAAGGTGAGGGAGCGGAGGCACCACCTACCCTCATATCCATTTCAATGTTTTTAGGTGTTGAACCATTTAACCTTCTATTAAATCTGAATTATATATGATACTGGACATCCTAATTGCACCGTTGTACCTATACAAGACAAACCAAAATACATTCCATAACATTCATTTTACCATACTCAAAATCAATCAAACCATTATACATCAATTAGGCACTTAAATATAGCATTTTAACCTATGAAATCACCAACCATTTTACTTACATAGCTATTCCATTCAATTATTTTAACTAAATCATTTCTGTCATACCCAATTCCCCTAAGGACCTGAATTTAAAGAAGAGTCAGTGAGTTGATTGTATAAAATAGAAATTTGCAGGCTCTATTGAGATATTTAGAAACTTAAGTGGCTGGTTGGGAATGTTTGGATTTCAATAATGGTTTAGTTAGATTAGAACTGGCTGGTTCCGTAGTGGGACAAAATGATTAAGGTTGAGTAGTTGTATTGGTTTGTGAAGACTATGCCAATGGAGTATATATAGGTGTGTATGGAAACAGAATTATTCTCAGTTCTATTTTTACCAATTTTCCTCTCTCTATAACATCGTCTTCTTCAGTTGCTCTGAAAAAGAAGAGGATGTAGTTGAAGGACGTAACATCCCAAATTAGGGCCTAGTCAGAACAGTGGTTTCGGGACCACAAATTTGACGTCAGAAAATTTATTTTTATTATATTTTTAAGGTCTACGGTTTAATGGAATGATTTCGTGAAAATTTCGTTCGAAAATTTCGACGGTTGGGCACTCAATTTGGTCAAAAGGACTAAATTGTAAAAAGTGCAAAAGTTGAGTTCTACATGTTAGAGGTGTTTAATTGTTACAAAATTTTAAATAGGAGGTCCTTAAATGGTAATTAGACCATTTTATAACTTGTTGGACAAAAATGGCCTTGCATGTATAAAATTTCAAAGAAAGGCAAAAAGGGCATTTTGGTCATTTTGGTCATTTAGGGGTAAAATGCATTAAAAGACAAATTTTAAAGCCCAAATGTGTCCCTTTCTTCTTGCTTCAGCCGAATTTACAAAGAGCAGCCATGGTTAGGGTTTGGACAAGCTTCCAAGCTCAATAGTAAATGATTCCGAGCCCCGTTTTTTTAATGTTCTTTACATTTTTGAAATCCCAGTAACACGTTCAAGCTATTTCTACCATTATTTTGAGCTAGGGTTTGTGTTTAAAAATTTACCCATGAATGGCATGCTTGTATTTTGATGTCTAATGGTAGAAAATGAGTGTTGGGTGTTTAATAAATGACTTTTACTAAGCGATTTTCGATGAAAACGTCCGAAAGGACCGTTTTGTAAAAGTTGTGAAATTGGCCATAAATGGGTGATTTAGTGGAAATTGGGGGCTGTCATAGTTATGAAAAATGATCAGCATGTCATAAAACATAATAAAATAGGATGAAGTTTAATTTTCGAGAATTGGGGAAAAAGTGCAAATATGCAAAAGTTTAGGGGTCAAAATGTAAATTTGTAAAAATATTATTTTTGGACCCCTATGCATAATGTGACTAGTTAGTAGGCTAAATGTGATATTATAGATCAAGTAAAACAAGATTCAGGCTTAGAATGAGGTTGAACAAGGTTAAGCACAAACTAGAAATAAATAGTCGTACTCGAAACCGAGGTAAGTTCATATGTCAATGATAATGCAATGATATTATTATTGTTCATACTTGAACTTAAAATGATGTGTTGACATTGTGTGAAGGATATTTATTTAGTTGATATGAAGATTATATATTGTAACAAATGCCAAATTATAATTATACACAATACCATGTTTATTTTATGGACTAATGTCTAAATAAATATGGAAATGTGTTGAATTGGATGTACATTGCATGAGCAGTTATGCATAATGATATACTTGATGGAAAGACAAAATCTCGGTTGAATAAAAAGGGAAATTCGATGGATAAACCATGATTTACATGAGACTTGAGATCCTACATGTGTTGCAGAAAAGGATTTAGCCTGGACTGGTAATCCGAAGATCTCAAGTATAAAAAGGATCTAGCCTGGATTGGTGTTCCTTGAGTGATCGAGCCTCTCGAAGAATACATGTGCATTATGGATTTAGCCTGGACAGCTAATCCGATTAGGGTCTGAATTTAGCTTGGACTGGTAATTCAGATCCGAGCTCATTGAGAGTGCTTGTCGTTACAAGGGATTTAGCCTGGACTGGTAATCCCGACATCACTCCATGAGTTTATTTTACAGGGGATTTACCTGGACTGGTAATCCCGCCGTAAGATGTGAGGTTCGTAGGAGTGCACACATGAAATGATCACTTGTATGAATTGACGGAGAATGGGATATCCATCGAGATTCTAAGAAATTCAACGAGATTAATATGAAAAATGAAATAAAAGATTCTTGCCATGATACATCATGTATGTTATATGATATTGTTATGATGCATATGAGTTGTCATGTTTGGACGAGTGCAGTGCTAAATGATAGCACAGGCAAGTACTCGAAACCCATGAGCACGTGTTTGACATGTGAAATGAAATAGACTTGAATGATAGTACAAATGATTGAATGATATTTATGAGAATAATTTCTATGACAAATTTGTGATGGTTATTATCTTGTTGCACTAAAGCAGATTTGGTATAGTAGCATTGGTTTGAATTTGAAAATCCACCAAAAATAGTGTAAATTGAGTTAAAGACTGAACTAAATATTAAATTAAATTTCAATGAGTCTAGTTTCACGTAAAGGAAACGGTGTAAGCAAAAGAATTTTGTAGTATGAGATATATGAATTCTTGTGAGACAGAGTCGATGTGATTCTAGACTCCCTTGTCTCAAATTTGGAAAATCACTAAAAATTTTTAAAAAAATAATTAAGAGTTAAAATTCATATTAATGAAATCTTTAATGAGTCTACTTTCATGATAAAGAGACGGGAACATTATCTGAGTCTCGTACTATGAGATAATAAATTTTAGTGAAGAAAGGTCGAAGCTGTCAAACAGAAAAATAGGTGAGATTTTGAATAATAAAATGTACTTATTGGCTGGACCAAAAATTCTGTAAACTTTATGGTAAAAAGTTATATGAGTCTAGTTTCAGGGAAAATTAACGGATCTTAATTTGGAGTTCCGTAGCTCGTGTTATAAATAATTTATCGACTCTGACTAGAGTAGACAGCTTGACCACAACATGAATAAAAGTGTAACTATAGTTGTTTTACTTAAGGAAACATGTTATATTAATGCTTATTATTTTCATATGAACTTACTAAGCGTAAAGCTTACTCCCTCCTTTCCATTTCTTTTATTTTTGATAGGTCAGCTCGGGTTGGAGATCGTCAGAGACAGCATCACACTATCGAGCCTTTACCCTTGGAGTATTGACATGTATATGTTATACGTTTTCAAGTCAGTGGCATGTATAGGAACTCAGTTTTTCTATGATCAATGTTGTTGTGATTAGCCAAATGTATTGGCTTATAATGATTTGTTGGATGTAGCCATGAGATGTGGCTTATAATGAATTTGGCTTGGAAGCCTATTTATCCATGATATGTGTAAATGTCTTGTGATGTGGGTATGTGATTATACTTGTTCATTATGTTTAAGAAGTATATGACATATGTACATGGTGAATGCCTTAAGACCATTCGAGGTGGTCATGGCCATGGAATAAATCTGTAATATGGTATTAAGTTATTAGTGCCCTGAACATGGATGTTTAATTTATAAGTTAGTAAGCATAGTATAATGGTATAAGTGATTAATAAGATGACAAGGTCACATGAATGTGTAATAATGTGGCTAGACTATTTTATCATGAGTAGGAGGAACAAATGCATAATAACATACTATTGAGGAATGCCATAAAAACCATGTATGTGTGTGCTTGTAAAGATGACAAAAAAATTAGGAAATTAGCCTAAGTTTTAACTACACGGGCAGGCCACGCCGTGTGACTTTAAAAGAATGTTAAGGATTAAGTCAGAGAGTTACACGGGCTGAGGACATGGGCGTGTCCAAAGCCACATGGGCGTGTGACTCTCCAAAGCTAAAAAATTGTTAAGTCGTCCAAAGTTTACCAAATGTTTTCGATTTTGTCCCGAACTGCCCTAATGTATGTTATAGGCCTCGAAGGCCTGTATAAGGGACGATATGCATGAGTTCGAAAAGTTTTAATTTTGGGCGAAATTTGGTGACCCGATTTTGTATGTTCATGAGTGTTTAAGTCCGGTAATACCTCGAGCCCTGTCCCGACGTTGAATACGGGTGAGGGGTGTTATAAAGGAAGCTCTGCATGTTGTAGTCGTCGTGTGAATTAAAGTCTAGTAGTAGAGAAATTGAGGAACTAGTAATCTTCCTTACCTTTCTGTACTCATGGGTTGAAGAAAGAACTAGAGTAAGAACTTTTAAAAGCTTCTGTATAATTATGGATTATGAGTTTTTAAGGTTTGAACACCTTTAATTTAACCGATAGATGGTTGTCGTGCTTAGCTTTCAGGACGAAGGAGCCTCTGGCATTTGGACAAGCTAAGCTGTTAAGGACAAATGAAGCAAGGTGAGTCTTTGCACCTGACTTTTGTGTGGTTGTTGATGTTGTGATGTTTCCTTAAATGACATTTGTGGTTGCATTGGCTTGTGCATGAATATAGAGGTCAAGTAGGTTGTGTATGTGTATGTTGCAAGCATATTTGTTGAATGCAATATGGTTGCAAATAGACAATCAGATACATGATGAATCGTAGGTGATAGCACGGAAGTAATTTATGATTATATTATATGCGAAGCATGAAAGTAATTTATTTTGGCGAAATTGGAGGAATGGGAGGATGGATGGGGAAATAGAATTTTTGTTAAATTCTGCAATTTGGTTTGCTTGGTGCAAACTGTAATGTGTGAAGCTCTAGGCCTTGGGAATGGGACTACAGTGTTCGAGCATCAAGGTTAGATGTGAGATAGAATGATATCAATTGTGTAATACCCTATGCCCGGTTCAATTGCCTGACCTGAGTTATAAGATGATACAACTGTAAAACACTAACACTGCTCACCAATCAATCAAATATAGAAAAATTATCATTTCATAATAAATTACAATCATTTCCATGTTATTCAATCATATATTGACCTAAATCGAGCTTATGGAACAATTTATACAAACCAGGAACAATTCTGGATTAAATAAAAACTTTTATAAAAATATAGGTAAATAGTGCAAACAGGGGTCACAAGGCCGTTTCGCCAGGTCGTGTGACAAAGAAAAGTTTGTGTGGTGTAGGGACATGATTGTGTGGCAAACCATGTAGCAAATCTTAGACTATGTGAAACGAGGCACATGGTTGTGTCTCCAGACCATCTAACTAACTGATGCCGTGTGGACCTAAAATTCCAAAACTTAAACAGAGCACACAATCGTGTTACAAACCGTATACACATCCATGTGGGGCACAAGGCCGTGTGGCAGACCATGTCATAGGCCGTGTGTATCCAAAACACCTTCAAAATCAAACAATGTCATCCATCTTTCTTAGAAATCAAGCTATACCATTTACATCTATTTATACCAATTCAAAAACTCACTAAAACATGTCAAAACATTAAATTTAAGCCTAACCAATATGCCCTTAATGACACCACATTACAATCATGAAACAACAACCATCTAAATTATTCAACTCATTCATTCTAGCATAAAAGAATTAACAATATTCCTACCAAAAACTTGTTATCACATAAACACCTATAGTACCATTCAAACTTGACTTATAACAACACATTACCAAATATGCATTAGGCATTACTACATCATATTTGTATATAAGTTAATTCACAACCCAAGTACCAAAACATGATCAATACTTGCAAAGTAAAGATCCTATATACATGTCACAAGTAACCACACTTTCAAACTTCAAAATCCACTGAGTTAAAAGATGATAGGTGTGAGCTCTTACTGATTCGACCGACACGTTCAGAGTATCCAAAAATCTACAAAACATAATAACAAAAGTAAGTATTTAAAATACTTAGTAAGCTCATACATTTCAATTCAATAACCTAACTTACTCATTGATTAGCTAAAAGAAAATTGCTATTCAAAATATTTTCCCTATCATGACATAGTTCAACAATTTTGGGTCAATAAATAACGAGCATTCATGTATTCAATGTTCATATTTCATCCACATTAACATTACAAAATTTAATCTGTATAACCTTTGATTTACTGATAGAACTTCGTAAAAATAACTCAATACATGAGTGCAGGTAATATTTAATACTCATTCGAGTTAATCGTATACATAAATATATATGTCAAGTTACCCATCCGGGCTAAACCATTGACAACACAGAAAATAGTGTAGCTTGGGCTATAAATACATATAAGATTACCAGTCCAGGCTAAATCTATGTCAAATGTATATCAGAGTCTGCAACAAATGCTAAAGCTCGGCCTAGTCGGGAATCAATCTGAAACTCGTATATGAGACTTTTACTTGTTCCATCAGAATTGTCTCAAAATTAAATTCATTACCACATAGTTTGATTCCAATTTGAGTAGTTTACATATTTAAGTAATTAACAACATTTAATAACAAATTGTAATCATAGTAGTATAGACTTACCTGACAAAATGGTAACTTTGTAGATACCAGTGACTATTCGACCATTTTTTCCTTTTTCACCTAAGTCAACAATTTTATCAATTTGAAATATGAAGCTTGGGCGAACTAGGTTTTTTTCTCCTCTTACATTCGGCCTTGAGAGTAAAATATGAAAGAATGTTTGGTTCTTTTAGTTTTTTTAACTTATATACTATAATTAACTTATTATTTAATTAGAATTAGTTTAATAAATCACTAATTATTAACATTAACCTTAATTAACTCAATTGGTGGATGATTGTTTGCTATCACTAACATTTGACCATTTATCTATGGTCTAATTACTCATTTAGTCCTCTAATTAATTAAAATTCCATAGCGATTAACTTTTATTACTTTTACAATTTAATCCTTGTACCTTAATTAATCATCCGATCATTAAAATTTTCAAACCAAAATTCAATTCACCTTATAATACAAACCTGTAAATATTTAATATAAATATTTACGGGCTCAGCTTACGAAAACAAAGTCCCAACACCTCATTTTCCAAAACCACATGACTTTAGAATCAAACCACTTGAAATTAACTAATTATCCAATTAAATAAAAATGATCAAATAAAAAAATCACTATATCATAATTCTTGACTCGTAAATATTAAATAATACTATTTACAGGCTCATTTGTTGGAATTGTGGTCCCAAAAACACTGAAAAACAGGCTGTTACAACTCTCCCTAGGAAATTTCAGCTTCGAAATTTTTACTTGCGAAATAGATTTGGGTATTGTAATCTCATAAAATTTTTTGGTTTCCCCATAGCTTATTTAGTACAAAACCGGTGTCATAGAACTCCCACTAATAGTTCTTCTGAATATACAAGTTTGCCTATATTTCTATCTCATCGAAATTAATCACATATGAGGAATTTGATCTATACCGTCATAGCATCGAAACATGGAAAATATTATGATTCTTTTCGAGCTCTGAAGGTAATGCTAGCCTATAAACCACAAGATTAATTCTCTCGATAATTTTATACAATCAAACGATACTTAGACTAAGCTTTCCTTTTCTGTTGAACCGAAATACCTTCTTTCACGGAAAGACTTTCAGAAATAATCTGTTATTAGTCTGAAACTCAATATCTTTTCTTTTTAGATTAGTATGCAATTTCTGGCGATCAAATACAGCTTCAAAACAATATTTATAATTGAACATTTTCTTCTGTTTTACATAACAAATAAATTCCTACCAGATTCTTATCATTCAATTTTGATCAGTACAGAGGAATTCTATAATTGCATCAGCATAAAATCTTGTAGTACCATTTTAATACTCTACTG
Organism: Gossypium longicalyx; assembly: GCA_025698465.1. Taxonomy (NCBI): domain Eukaryota; kingdom Viridiplantae; phylum Streptophyta; class Magnoliopsida; order Malvales; family Malvaceae; genus Gossypium; species Gossypium longicalyx. The sequence goes on along the minus strand of CM046998.1, from coordinate 39,425,672 downwards.
ATAACAATAATCAGATGCAAACTATGTTAGTGGTAGAATTTCCTTATATAATATCGCAATTTTCTTCTAGAACTTGAATAACCCATTCAAATTATTTATTAGTCTAAAAATGAAATACTATATAGAAATTCAATCTAGTACCTAAGGTCTCATGTAAATTTTCCTGACCTAGAAGTAAATCTCAGACCACGGTTAAAAATAATGGATGACGGCACGCTATGTAATTTAACAATATTAGATGAGTATAACTCAATTAGCTTCTCGAGTGAAAAATTTGTTCGAACTAGAATAAAGTGAACCGACTACGTCAATCTGCCAGCAATTACTGATAGTCTCATATAAAGTCTATCGTAATGCGTTCTCATTCTTACTTTGAAATTATATTAAGTTGTAATAAACCTGAAAAAACCTAATACTCTACTTACATTTACTGAAATATTAAACTTCTTGGTACAACTCAGATATTTCTAGTTACATTCCCTTCTATCAGTGTCTTTGATTTCATATCATTATACATTTTGTTACCACATGGAAAAATCGAATAAATACAGTGATGATTTTTTTGTGGAATATCTCTTTTAACCTCAGGATCATTAGGTACTCATACCCAATTTTAGAAATACAGACTTTCATCATTATCAATATTGAAATCGATGGTCTGACCATTTTGAAGCTGCTTTCTTTTTAGTTAACAAAAATTGGATCATTTCTTTGAATCTCTTGAATTCTTTGATGAAATAATAGTTTAACTCTCAACTCGAAAAAAATAGAATCATCCTGATTCAAACTCAACTAAGTATTCATCATCCTTAATACGTATAAAGCTTTCCGGCTCAAGGCACTGACTAGAACAGTAACTTTACCCGAGTCATAATCAACCAATAGATCATAATCTTTCAATTAGTCTAGACATGTGTGCTATCTCAGATTCAATTTTGGAACTTCTGCTAATATAGGTTTCAACTATTCCAAACTCTACTGGTATTTATTCGATCAAACAAAACTACCATTTTTTCATAACAACTTCATCAATGATAGAGCTATCAATGAAAGGCTTATACAAATCATCTGTAGTAAACAATAAATCCCAGAGAACTATGCACTTATGTAATATTTCTTGGAGATTTCCTAGTTCACAATTATTAGGAGTTCATTTGAAATAACTCAGATATCTTCAGTTGTTGTTAAAAGGTTTAGAAAACTTACCTCTAGAAATTTGAATTCAGATTTACTAATCTTCATAAATAATTATTTCTCTTGTAATATCTTAACATTGTTTTCTGATGCTGATCATGTTCAATTTTATTATCGCATAACTTGTATATCATCAATTACATACCAACAACTTCGATTAGATACAACTAAAAACTTCTGTCTATTAAATATATAAAGCGATTGAGCAATTGATAATTCAAGCGGTGTTATCAAAATATCACATTGTTGAAATCAAGTCTGGAAAGAAATCTTCTATACATCTGACTCATAACTCGGAGCTAACAACAACCAGATCGAAAGTCAATACTAAAAAAAACAATAGTTCTCTTAACTAAATAAATAAGTCAACTATATAAAATAACAAATATTGGTTCTTCATGTTGTCTCTGACCTGCTATTTATAATCATTATACTATTCTCATAATCTTGTCTTTTTTTCATAAACATAGTATCGTTTTCCCAAATTACACACTCAGTTGAACACTTCTTTTTAACAAATAACTACTCAAAAATGCCTATAATTCTTATAATTCTCATAATACTATTCTATACAGAACAATAAAGATCAAAATGATTTTGAGTATCATACCAGTTACAAACTCATATTCTCATATGGGTGACAATATACATAATTCTTTTAGAAATATATCAATAAATTCTTTAATCATATAAGCGTATTAAATCCTCGATTCTAACATTTTGATATCTAGGATACAAATAAAATACAATTCCCAATCTCTTTTCCTAATCATTTCATGGATTGTTAACGCTATCATGCTATCATTCACACATTCAATTCTGTCAATCTCAACATTTATCGATTTCTCTCTTTGACACTTAAGTACAATCTATTTTGATCTATAGTCAATCACAACATCATATAAAATCAATCAATTCATACTAAATATCACATCAAACTCATCAAATGTCAATGACATCAGCTCGACAAGAATTTCACAACCACAAATTCTCAGTGAAATATGTTTCTAGCACAAACATACTGATCTGACATATTTGTTATTCTAATATCACAATCAATCAACTCTACTATCATAATCTCTTCAATTATTAAATCAATTCAAAATTAAGAATGCATTACTCTAGAATTAATCATAATATGTATAAAAATAGTAGATGAAGAAAATATACCAATAATATCATCAAGAACAGTGGCCTCTTTTCTGACTTAATTGATATAATTTCGAGAAGCTGCACAAGTTTTTGGTCTTATTGATATATTTGTCTCATGCTCAACTAATTAATTAATCAAAAATTGTTGATCATTTACCATATTAATATTTTGAGGATAGGGGAGTGTCAGAGAAGACACGATTGGGGGTAAAAGTTGTCAAGCCGCAAAATTAACTTGCAAAAATTCTAAGACTACTGATTCACTATGCTGAACAAAACATTTTCACATCATTTTCTAACATTTACAGAACTAGAAAACGGTGAATCGCTTCTCATTCAAAAGCTAAAACATTACTATCATTTCATCAGGTACTACACAATTAGACTCAGTCGATAATGTGAACTTATAAGAAAAACATAGTCAGATCAGATTAGAAGCATCACACAAAATTACAAGTTATTGTGGCATGTATTTCTAGACTCAATACATGTTACGTTCAGTCCTAAAATCAACTAAATTATAGCTCTGATACCAATAAATATAACATCCTATACCCAGTCCTATCGCTCGACTTGAATTGTAAGATGATACAACTATAAAACACTAATACTATTCACCAATCAATCAAATATAGACAAAAATGTCATTTCATAATAAATTACAATATTTTCCATGTTATTCAATCATAACTGAACCTAAATCGAGCTTATGGAACATTTTAAACAAACCAGGAACAATTCTGAATTAAATCGAAACTTTTATAAATATATAGGTAAATAGTAAAAATAGGGGTAACACGATCGTATGGCCAGGCCATGTGACAAGGCAGAGACCGTGTGGTGTAAAGACATAGTTGTGTGGCCAAACTATGTAGTAGAGCTTAGATTGTATGAAAGGAGACACAAGACCGTGTAACAGCCCAATTTTAGCTAAATCAGAACAGTGGTTTTAAAACCACAAATCTGAGGTTGTAAAATTATTTTAATATTATTTTGATGTTTACAGCAAGTAATTTATATGTGTGAAAATTCCGTGAGCTAATTTTATCGTTTAATAGCTCAATTTGAGAAAAATGACTTAATCGCGTAAAATGCACAAGTTACATTCTATATGTTAAAAGTGTCAAAATTGTTATGGCTGATTAAATGGGAGGTCCTTATATTGTAACTAGACCATGATTAGGGAGAATTGACATAAATGGCCTTATATTTGATGATTAAATAGTTTAATAACCAAGGGTAAAATGGTAAATTAGTTAATAAGTTAATATTAATTAAAAACAACACAAAATGGTGCCATTATTCATCCTTCTTCAACCGAAAATCAAAAGAAAATAAAGCTTGGAGAATATTTTAGGGTTTGGCCATTTGTGTTCTTGGTTGAGGTATGTTTTGAGCTTAGTTTTTTATGACTTTTATGTTTTTGTGATCGTTGCTTTGAGTACTAGCTAGCCCGTACCCTAATTTCTAAAATTGTTGATGAATTTATGAGTTGCCATTGATGAATGCTTGAGCTTTTGGATGTTTGATGGTGAATTATGAAAGCTTGGTGCTTGATATACATGTTTTGTAAAGTGATTTTGAGTAAAAATGCATATTAGAGATTAAATTAAGAAAAGTGTAAATTGAGGGGTTAAATTGTGAAATAAATGAATGTTTTGGGCTGCTAGGGGTCTCTAGGAAATTTGACTAGCCTTGGGTGTAATTAAATTTTGTGTAATTTGTGTTTTTGTGAAATAGGGACTAAATTGAATAAATGTAAAACTTTAGGGGCTAAAGTGTAAAATGCCTAAATATGTGTTTGTGGATGAAATTGAATGAATTGTGATTAAATGGTTATCGAGTAATCGATCCGATTCGTCAACTCTGAGTACGAGGTAAGTTCGTACGTGATAAAATTTGTTACAATTATGTTTTTAATGCTTTGATAATGCATAAATTGTATATTTGCGATTACGACTATGTATGACGACAAGCCTACTATGTTTGGCACTTAGTGTGCGTTTCAAGATAGCCTCGGCTATAAGTAGCACTTAGTGTGCGAAATGGAATAGCTTCGGCTATATGTGGCACTAAGTGTGCGATACTGAGATAGCTTTGGTTTAATGTGATGGCAGTAAGTGTGCGAGGTGGTTATAGCTTCGGGTAATCATTGATGCACTAAGTGTGTGAATTCTTAAAGCATTGGAAGACTTTCGAACGAATTAATGTATTGAACAAAGAGGTGAGAATGAAATAATTATGGGAAAGTTCAGGTATGTACGATACCTATGTGATAGTTGATACTATGTGTATGAAGCTTGATGAATTTATATATGCATGATAAATGGTTATGGATTGGAATTGAATGTTGATATGAGAACTACTAAGTGTTTATTAATTTATAATTTGTATATTATGAACTGTTGAGTATATTTAGTACGAACTTACTAAGCTATGAAGCTTACTTTGTGTGTTATTTGTCTACGTTTTATAGATCATCGAAGCTAGCTTGGATTCATGGATCATCAGGAAACATCATCACACTATCGAATCAACTTGTTGGTACTTTTGAATCTTGTATATACATGGTATATGACATGTATAGGCTAGTGTTGTTTTGAGTATGTTTTGAGTTGTGAATTTAGTAATGAGATGTGGCTTGCAAATGTTGTTGTTTATGAAGTTGAATTTGGCTTGATTGTTATGTTGTCAAGTGATAAGTATGTAATGTATATAATGCCTTCTATGTTGGCTTATTTTGGTATGTTGGCATTAGTTGTTGATATAGTTTAATGATGTGTTTTGTGATATGAAATATATGTTAATGTGATGAATTTTGGTATAATAATTTGATAGGTTTTAAATGTGGAATTAAGTAGTTGAATTGGTTGATGATAGATGGCATGATATGAGTATGAATTTGCATGATTTTGATTGCTTAAAGATGTATTGAAATGGTGCTATTTTGGTTGCTTTGTGTGCTTGAGAGTAGGGTGGCAAATTGGCTTTACAAATAGTCTATGGTTATCCACGCAGGTAGAGACACAAGTGTGTGTCTCAGCTGTGTGCAACACACAGTCATGTTACACAGCCGTGTGTCCCATTGGGTAGCCCTACAAATTTAAGTCAGTCTCGAGCACGACTTAGACACATGGGCATGTCTGGTGACCTTGTGAGACACACAGCCTTGGCATATGGGCGTGTATGGCCATTTCGAAGGGTACACAGGCTAGACACACGGGCGTGTGGTTGGCCGTGTGACCCAAGTCAGTAACCCCTCCAGTTTTCCCACGGCCAAGGCACACGATCGTGTCTCCGGCCGTGTAATGCAGTTCAGTATGTATGATCTATTTTCACACGAATTAGGACAAGGTCGTGTTCGGTAGCCGTGTGAGGCACACAGCCTGCTTACGCGGGCATGTGACCTATGATTTCATGAAATTATTCTAAGTGTTCAAAATTTTTTATATGTGATCAGTTTAGTCCCGAACCGCTCTTAAGCATGTTTTAAGGTTTGGTAAAACCTTATAAGGGACAATATGATTGAGATGAATGAATTTTGATTATGATTGCTTAAATGTATTTGAGTGATGTGTATTATCCGATAATGCCTCGTACCCTATTCTGATGATGGATACAGGTTAGGGGTGTTACAAACCGTGTCTCCAGACCATGTAAGTAATTAATGTTGTGTAGACCTAAAGTTCCAAAATTTAAACAGGGCACACAATCGTGTTATAAATCGTATGGGGCACACGGCCGTGTGGCAGACCATGCACAGGCTTTATGTACCCAAATCACCTTCAAACTCAAACAATGTCATCCATCTTTTCTTAGAAATCAAGCTATACCATTTATATCTATTTATACCAATTCAAAAACTCACTAAAACATGTCAAAACATTAAATCTAAGCCTAACGAATATGCCCTCAATGGCACCACATTACAATCACGAAACAACAACCATCTAAATCATTCAAATCATTTATTCTAGCATAAAAAATAATAACAATATTCCTACCCAAAACTTGTTATCATATAAACACTTATAGTACCATTTAGACTTGACTTATAATAACACATTACCAAATATGCATTAGGCATTACATACATCATATTTGTATATAAGTTCATTCACAACACAAGTACCAAAACATGATCAATACTTGCAAAGTAAAGATCTTATATACATGCCACAAGTAACAACACTTTCAAACTTCAAAATCTACTGAGTCAAAAGATGATAGATGTGAGCTCCTGCTGATTTGACCTACACATTTAGGGTATCCAAAATTCTATAGAACATAATAAAAAAATTAAGCATTTAAAATATTTAGTAAGCTCATACATTTCAATTCAATAACCTACCTTACTCATTTATTAGCTAAATGCAAGTTGCTATTCAAAATATTGTCCCTATCATGACATAGTTCAACAATTTTGGGTCAATAAGTAACAAGCATTCAGGTATTCAATGTTTGTATTTCATCCACATTGACAGTACAAAATTTAATCTGTATAGCCTTTGATTTATCGATGGAACTTCATAAAAAGAACTCAATACACGGTGTGGGTAACATTTAATGTTCGTCCAAGCTAATCGTATACAAAAATATATGTTTCAGGTTCCCCATCTGACCTAAACTATTGACAACAGAAAATAGTCTGGCCAAGGCTAGAAATACAAGTAAGGTTACCAATCCAGGCTAAACCTTTAAAACAACAACAGATTACTAGTCTAGGCTAAATCTGTGTCACATGTACATCTAAGTCTGTAACAAATGCTGGAGCTCGGTCCAGTCGGGAATCAATCTGGAACCTCGTATATGAGACTTTTACTCAGTCCATTGAATTGTCTTAGAATTATATTCATAACCACATATTTGATTCAACTTTAAGTAGTTGATATAGTAAATAATTAACAACATTTAATAATAAATTGTAACCATAGAAATAGTATGAACTTACTTAACAAAATGGTAACCCTTTAAATACCAGGGACTATTCGGTAGTTTTTTCTTTTTCGCCTAAGTCAACAGTTTGATCAATTTGAAGGACGAAGCTTGGACAAACTAGGGGGTTTTTCTCCTTTTACATTCAGCCTTTAGAGTAAAAGATGAAAGAATGTTTGTTTTGTTTCATTTCATTTTTTAACTTATATACTATAATTAACTTATTATTTAATTAAAATTAGTTTAATAAATCACTACTTATTAACATTAACCTTAATTAACTCAATTGGTGGTTGATAGTTGGCTATCACCACCGTTTGACCATTTATCAATGGTCTAATTACTCATTTGGTCCTCCAATTAATTAAAATTCCATAACGATTAATTTTTATCACTTTTACAATTTAATCCTTGTACCTTAATTAATCATTCAATCACTAAAATTTTTGGACCAAAATTCAATTCACTTATGATACGACTCCACTTGATTTACGGAAACAACGTCTCAACACCTCATTTTCCAAAGCCACTTGACTTTGGAATTGAACCACTTGAACCTAACTAATTATCCAATTAAATAAAAATTATCAAATAATAAAAATAATTCACTATATCATAATCCTTGAGTTGTAAATATTAAATCCTTGAGTTGTAAATATTAAATAATAACATTTACGAACTCACTTATTGAAATTTTGGTCCCGAAAGCACTATTTCCAACACTATTGAAAAATTGGCTTTTACAAATTGGCTCGTTGGAATGAAACTGTGATGGCGATTTATAGGTTCCATAGAGGAACACTGTGACGGCGATAAACTCTTACAAGGTGACACCTAAAAAGAGGTTTACTCTTACAAGGTGACACCTAAAAAGAGGTTTAATGAGTAAGACCATAGCTCAGCTATGACAACCAATATAGTCCGTCAGGGCAATAAATGCGAGGTTATCAACCGGGATAGTAAACACTGAAAGTCTGCCAGGACATTAAACATGGGGATTACAGGTGTAAGACCATAGCTCGACTATGGCAACTAGTATAGTTCGTTAGGATGTTAAACATGGGTTCTGACTGGGCAATTCTATAGCTCAGCCATTGAGCCAGGTGATGATCAGAAAAAAATTTTGGGTTATGGGGATGACAGGATAAGGTAAGAGAGATTGAAGCATGACCCATTCAGAGAGTAACATGAATGAATGAGTGTGACACATCTAAGAATACAGGTAAAGGGGATAGCCCAAGGGCCTGCAAAAATTTTGAAGATAAGAAAGGTGAGTAAAAACGTTTGAGATTACAAGTAAAAAGATTGTTAAAGGCGGGAAAGTCCGTCGAGGTTAATTTGAAGATAATGAACACTTAACGGTCTGAATGGTAGAGTTTACCAAAAGCCTATAGAGGGAAAGAATGTTTGATCAGGACTATATAACTCTGGATAGACCAAATAGGGCTAACAAGAGAAGAGTTCGCCAAGGACTACCTTGGGTGGACAATCCAACTAGAGTAGCAGAGGGTAAAGATCAATAGGAATTACCTATTAAGCCAAAATTTTCAAAAGATCTGGAAAAGATGATTTAGTAGTGTAGGGTGAAATCGTAAAATACAAATCCATCAAGATGATAGGGCATCCATTCAGTCGTCATTTAACATGTCCCAGAATGAAAGTTGACTCTATTGTATGACGGATTAGAGTAAGGATCCGATATCTAGGGGACACAAGTGGAAGATAGCCAGTGTTAGGTAATGAACATTTTATCCAAGTGTGTGAATAATTGGGAGAGTTAAGCTTGTTAAGGAGTAAAGGAAACTGGGATGAGGCGGAATTAGGCCCATATCATAGAGAACCATTATCGTAAATATAGAGAATAAGTCTGCTAGTGATAAGCTACGGGAAAAGGGGAAGGCATCGACTACGGTGGAGAAATCTTCGAAATGTCTAGGATGAACAAGTAGTTGAAATCTCTGTTTAAGATTTTTTTTTTCAATACTCTTAAATTTTGCTTAAATGTCATCTTGTAGAAATCTCACTAAGTTCATTTGAACTTACGAAATTATTTCTTATTGCAAGAAAAAAGTTTTCCTCGAGGATCGAGTGGAGGGACCAAGCCAGACAATACAGTTTGTGGGAGGGGTGTGGACGTCATCCATGTATATAGAAGGGCTCCCTTAGAGGCCACGCCTTGGGGATCGAGTCAAATGTTTCGATCTTTATTTTAAGATTTAGTGTTGTAAATCTTACTAAGAATGTAAGGCCAAAATTTTAAAAGAAACATATTTTTTCTCTATAATTTGGTGTGTAACATAATAGCTTGTGTAAATTAATTATAGTAGAATCAATGACGTCGTTAAGTTAATTGGGTCCTTGTATCACTGTAACATCTCGAATTAGGGCCTACTCAGAATAGTGGTTTTGAGACCACAAATTTGAAGTAGAAATAATTGTTTTATGATTCTCATGAGGTCTATGATATGATTGCATACTTGTGTGTAGGTTTCATGAAGAAATTCTATTGATAAAGTGTCCAATTTGATATTTAGGACTAAATTGCAAAAGTTGCAAAATGTGAGTTCTAGAAGCTTTAAGCATGAAATTGCCATGGATTATTAATTAGAAGCCCTTAAATAATAATTTTCCAAATTTTTATAATTGCGGACAAAAATGGGCACAAATAGGAAAATTTTGAAAGAAATGCCTTAAGGGCATTTTTGTCATTTGGTTAATAAAAGAATAAAAAGGGAAAAATAAGTCAAAATTGTGTTCATCTTCTTCATGTGTGTGCCAAAAATTTGAAGAGCCATAGCTAGGGTTTTTCCTTCAACTTTCAAGCTCGATTGTAAGTACTCCCTAGCCACATTTTTAATGTTCATTATGTTTTTGAGATCCTTGAAGCATGATCTACCTATTTCTAGCCTTATTTTGAGTTAGGGCTCATGTTTAAAAAGTTACCCATATGTGACATGCATGTAATTTGATGTTTAATGGAGGAATATGAAAATTTGATGTATGATAAACATCTTTTACTAAGTGGTTTTTCATGAAAACACCTAAAAAGGACCTTTTTGTAAAAGGTCTAAAATGAGTGGTAAGATGTATGATTTAATGAGAAATGTGGGCTGCTATGAGTATGTCATAGGTTCGGCTAGGCTTGAGTAACAAAGAAAATGAACACATTTCATTTTACGAGCCTAGGGACTAATTTGCAAATATGTAAAACTTTAGGGGTAAAACTATAATTTTGCAAAAATATAATTTTTGTAACATCTCGAATTAGGGCCAAGTCAAAAAAGTGGTTTTGAGACCATAAATCTAAAGTAAAAATAATTATTTTATGATTCTCATGAGATCTATGATATGATTGCATGCTTGTGTGAAGGTTTCATGAAGAAATTCTTTTAATAAAGTGTCCAATTTGATATTTAGGACTAAATTGCAAAAGCTGCAAAATGTGAGTTCTAGAAGCTTTTAGCACGAAATTGCCATGGATTATTAATTAGACGCCCTTAAATAGTAATTTGCCCAATTTCTATAATTGTGGACAAAAATAGGCATGAATAGGAAAAATTTGAAAGAAAGGCATTAAGGGCATTTTTGTCATTTGGTTAATAAAAGAATAAAAAGGAAAAAATAAGTAAAATTGTGTTCATCTTCTTCATGTGTTTGCTAAAAATTTGAAGAGCCATAGCTAGGGTTTTTCCTTCAACTTTCAAGCTCGATTGTAAGTACTCCCTAGCCCCGTTTTTAATGTTCTTTATGTTTTCGAGATCCTTAAAGCATGATTTACCTATTTCTATCCTTATTTTATGTTTAAAAAGTGACTCATATGTGACATGCATGTATTTTGATGTTTAATGGAGGAATATGAAAGTTTGATGTATGATAAACATCTTTTACTAAGTGGTTTTTCATGAAATCACCTAAAAAGGACCTTTTTGTAAAAGGTCTAAAATGAGTGGTAAGATGTATGATTTAATGAGAAATGTGGGTTGCTATGAGTATGTCATAGGTTCAGCTAGGCCGAGTAACAAAGAAAATGAACACATTTCATTTTACGAGCCTAGAGACTAATTTGTAAATATGTAAAAGTTTAGGGCAAAATTATAATTTTGCCAAAATATGATTTTTTGACTGATTTGAATAATATGATGATTAAATAAGCTGAATTTGCTATTATAGATCAAGAAAAAAAGAGTCTAGACTTAGACTGGGAAAGAACAAGATTTTGGACTAAATCAAATTAATTGTCAATATTTTGTACCGAGGTAAGTTCATGTGTAAATAATGTAACGATATATCATGTTTTAAGTTTTTATTAATGTATGAGTCTCTATGATTAATTATTATGACAAGTGTATGAACGATGTTATAGTCTATGAGCATGACATTGTGAACGAGTTCGACGAATATGTGATATCGAGAAAAATCTTGTCTAAACCTTAGGGATAATTTAAGATACAATGTGACATGTCACTAGGAATTGTGTGATTATGAGCTCATGAAATTATGTATATATGTGATTATGTGAATCTGGGTGCTAGTCTTGTACGTTCTACCTATGGCTGGGTAGCTCGGCATGTGTTGCGGGTACCTGTCAGCTTGTGTAAGTAGCTCGAGTAGTTACGTCTTGATTATCAGCTTATGTGAGCAAGCCTATGATTAGCTTGAGAGTGAGCAATGTGTGATTGTGGTATGAGGTAGCATGTAGCTACGTTTGAAGCACTATGTGCAAGTCTTCCGTATATCCGATAGTATTCCGAGTGTTCAACGGGTAAACCTGTGGGTTATTTGACAAGTAAGCCAATGATGAGGATACGAGTTGGTACAGGTATGTATGAAAAACTCATATAAATAAGCTCGATATGTGATCAACTTTTGGTAAGATTAGAAATGTGTAAGTTATGCCTATAAATTTAAGTTATGCCTATGAACTCATTATGACACATATGTAAACTATGCTATGTCAATGTTATATATGTATATATATGATTATGTTGTTATTTATTTGCATGTGAACTTACTAAGCTTTATGCTTACTCCCTTTCCTTTCCATTTCCTTATAGTGTTGCCAAGCTAGCTTGGGGATCGAAGGACATTGGAGTTGGATTCACACTATCAAATTAATCTTTTGGGTATAGTGAATTTAAGTATTTTGAGTATGGCATGTATAGGGACTTGGTCTTTTTGTTATATGTCATATTGGTTTAGCCAAGTGTGTTGGCTCATATAAATTATGGGGATGTAATCCTATTCATATATGCATGCATGCGCTAAGATCACTCTTGATGTGGTTAAATTCATTTAGCATGGATTAATTGTAGATGTGACCATAGATGTTTGGTGATGGAGTTGTGAGTAAATGGCATAATAATAACTAAGGCATGAATGTGAAAATGGAAGTAAATTTGATGTTTTATATTGCATGTGAATTTGGTAAGCTTGGCCTAAATGGAGCATGAAGCCTTAAGCTAGTATAAGTTGATAAGTTGACATGCATGAGTCATGTTTATGAATATGTAAGTGCTCATTTATGCCATGTAAGATGTCATCGAGATGAGAGAGTGTGCATGTGTTATTGAGGGTGACAAAGGCTTGGAAAATAGCCTTAAAGTTGTCCACACTGGTAGGCACATGGGCATGTGTCTGACCGTGTGTGACACACGGTCTACCCCGTGGGCATGTGATCCAGCCGTGTGTCCCTTGCACCTTATTAAATGCAGAACAAAATACTCAGTAGTAAACTGACAGACAGAGACACGGCCGCGTGTCTTAGCCGTGTGAAGGACACTGCCGCAGGACATGGGCATGTGCCCAGGCCGTGTGAAGTCTGCACTTAAGTTTTAGAATTTTATTCGCCACATGACATAAGCACATGGGCGGATGACTTGGCCGTGTGACCCTAATTGTGTTGATGACATCACAAACAGAGAGTTACACGGGCGTGTCCGAAAGCACACGGGTGTGTGTAACCACATGGCCTACCCACACGAGCGTGTGACCCTGTTTCACGAAAATTCTTCTAAGCTTCCTAAAGTTTTCTAAAGTTCTCAGTTTAGTTCCAAACCACTCTTGATTTATGTTTTAGGCTTCGTAGGCCCATATAAGGGACAACAAGCATATGTATGAATGTATTTAATTTAAACGAAATTTTATTACTCAGTTTTGTATGTTTGTTTATGTTTAAGTCTGGTAATGCCTCGAACCCTGTCCCAACGTCGAATACAGGTAAAAGGTGTTATATTTAGTGGTATCAGAGCTACGGTTTAGTCGATTCTCTGACTAACGTAGCATATGTGCGAGTCTAGCTATACATGCCATAAGTAACTTATGATAGTGTGACGACTCTTGACCTTTTTAAATTGTGATTTCATATAGTAATGGATCCCAATGGAGCTGAAGCTGATGATGTAGAAAGTAATGCATCGGTTCTTGCTCAAGGGGCAGCGCCAGTTGAGAGTAGACCCGTGACTATGAGTCAGGGAGGAGGAGATGAGGCTAGAGAAGCCTTTTTCCATATGATGAATGCTTGGTATACGGAGTTCATTTGAATGAACCTGAACGCTCAACCCCCTCCACCCTCACCTATTCCTCAACTTATCCTCGTAGAACCCCAAGGCATGAACTTCGTGAGATTGAATAGACCTCTAGTTGATAAGATTTGAAAATAAAGAGCAGAAGAGTTTCGAGCCAGTAAAGATGATGACCCCGAGAGGGCAGGGTTCTGGATTGAGAATACCATTAGGGTGTTTGATGAGTTAGCATGCACACTTGAGGAATGCATGAAATATGTTGTGTCCCACTTGAGAGACTCAGCTTACCAGTGGTGGAGCACCCTTATGTCGGTGGTACCAAGAGAGAGAATTAATTGGGAATTTTTTCAAGAAGAATTCCGTAAGAAGTACATTAATCAAAGGTTTATTGATCAGAAGAGAAAGGAATTCCTCGAGTTAAACAGGGCCGAATGACAGTAACAAAATATGAGCGTGAGTTTTTGAGACTGAGCAAATACGCTCAAGAATGTGTATCGACTGAGGCCATCATGTGAAAAAGATTTGAAGATGGGTTAAAAGAAGACATCCTATTGTTGGTGGGTGTCCTTGAACTGAGAGAATTTGTTGTGCTCGAAGAGAGAGCTTGTAAGGCCGTGGAATTGGCTAAAGAGAAGAGAAAAGCTGAGTTAGAGTCTCGAGATTCAAAGAAGAGACAGATGGGTAAATCATTTCAGTCCTCAACTAAGAAACTGAGAGAGTTTAATACTCGATCAGTGTTTCAGTTGGGTTTTCGAATAGAAATCATGGGAAACAGTAATCGGGTCATAAGGCTCAAACTACTTCGATAGTGAGTATGGGTAACGCTTGACCTAATAGACCTGAGTGCCAACATTGTGGCAGACGTCACCCCGATGAATGCTGGATGAATAGCCAGGCGTGTTTCAAGTGTGGTTCACATGGTGATTTTATCAAGGATTGTCTTGAGATGGTTGAAAAGGAAAAATTTTAGAGTGCAAGATTGGGCAATGCTACTTCTAGAGGGAGACCACACAAAAGAATCCGGGAAATGGTGCGAGTAGTAAGAGTGCACCTAGAGATCCAACTGGGAGACTCGAGGGTAGAGCACATGCGAGGACTTACACCATTCGTGCTCGTGAAGAGGCTTCATCCCCCGATGTGATTACGAGTACTATTTCTCTCTATGATTGTGTGAAATTGGTGTGTAACATGAATATGTCTGTTGAGTCTATAGAATTTGTGATAAAAGTGTCAAACCCTTTAGGCAAGCATGTGATTGTTGACAAAATATGTAAGAATTGCCCTTTAATGATTAGAGGTCATTGTTTTCCAGCTAATCTCATGCTTTTGCCGTTTGATGAATTTGATGTAATACTTGGTATGGATTGGTTGACCGTGCATGATGTGGTAGTAAACTGTGGAAGGAAAATCATTGAATTGAAATGTGAAAGTGGTGATATTATTCGGGTTGAACCAGATGAATCAGATAGCTTGCCTGTAGTGATTTCTTCTATGACTGCTCAGAAATGTATAAGAAAGGGTTATGAAGCCTATCTTACCTTTGTGTTGAATACAAAAGAGTTGAGTTGAAAGTTTAATCAGTGTCGGTAGTATGTGAGTATTCGAATGTGTTTCCGAAAGAGTTGCCAGAATTGCCTCCTATTAGGGAAGTTGAGTTTGGTATTGATTTAGTTCTTGGTACTGCACCTATTTCGATCACTACATATAGGATGGCTCCAACGGAGTTAAAGGAGTTGAAAGTTCAGTTAGAAGAGTTAATAGATAAGGGTTTTGTGAGACCTAGTTATTCTCCGTGGGGAGCACTGGTATTATTTGTAAAGAAGAAGGATAGTTCAATGGGATTGTGTATAGACTACCGACAGTCCCTTGCCAAGAATCGATGAATTGTTTGATCAATTGAAGGGAGCCATAGTGTTTTCAAAGATAGACTTGAGGTCTGGTTACTACTAGTTGAGATTTAAGGAGCCTGATGTGCCGAAATCTGCATTTCGGACGAGGTATGGTCACTATGAATTTTTGGTTATGCCTTTTGGTTTAACGAATGCGCCTACTGTATTTATGGATTTAATAAACCGTATTTTCTGACCATACTTGGATAAATTTGTGGTTGTTTTTATTGATGATATCCTAATTTATTCTCGTGATGAGATCGAGCATGCCGAGCACTTGAGAACGATTTTGCAAACTTTGAGAGACAAGCAGTTGTATGTTAAGTTCAGTAAAAGTGAATTTTGGCTTTAAGAAGTCGGGTTTTTGGGCCATATTGTTTCGAGTGATGGTATTAGAGTTGACCCGAGTAAGATTTCGGCTATTGTTGAATGGAAACCACCGAGGAATGTAAATGAGGTTAGAAGTATTCTAGGTTTGGTCGATTATTATAGACGGTTTGTGAAAGGATTCTCCATGATTGCTACCCCGAAGACGAGGTTGTTACAGAAAGATGTCAAGTTCGAATTGACTAAAAAATGTCGGCAGAGTTTTGAGAAACTAAATGCATTGTTGACCAAGGCATCGGTTTTAGTGCAACCTAAATCGAGAAAAGAATTTGTGGTTTATAGTTATGTGTCTTTGAATGGATTGGGTTTTGTACTTATGCAAGAAGGTAAGGTGATAGCTTATGCCTCGAGGTTGCTGAAGCCACATGAGAAAAATTATCCGACGCATGATTTGGAGCTAGCTGCCATTGTGTTTGCATTGAAGATTTAGAGACAGCACTTGTATAGCGAGAAATGTCGAGTATTCACTGACCATAAAAGTCTAAAGTACTTAATGACTCAAAAGGATTTGAACCTACGACAACGAAGGTGGCTAGAGTTGATAAAATATTATGAGTTAGTGATTGACTTGCACCTAGAAAAGGCGAACGTGGTCGCCGATGCTTTGAGTAGGAAATCATTATTTGCTTTGAGGGTTATGAACACTCAGTTTGCCTTATCAAATGATTGTTTGATTCTAGCTGAGTTGAGAGCTAGACCAATGTTTCTCTAAGAGATTATGAAACTTAGAAAGGTGACAGCGAGTTGCAAGACAAGAGAACTCAGTGTGAGTCGGGAATTGAATCAGATTTTTAGATTATTTCCGATGGTTGCTTGATGTTCCGAGATAGGATTTATGTTCCTAAGAATACCGAGTTGATTCAGAAGATTTTGCTTGAGGCCCATGGTGGTCATTTGTCTATGCAGCCGGGTAGTACAAAAATGTACAATACCTTGAAGGAACTGTATTGGTGGTCGAGTATGGAAAGAGATATTTCTAAGTTCGTTTCGAGATGCCTGATTTGTCAAAAAGTGAAAGCAGAACACCAAGTGCCTTCAGACTTACTTCAACCTGTGCTAGTTCCTGAGTGGAAATGGAACCGTATTACTATGGATTTCGTGACGGGTTTGCCTTTAGCACCAAGAAAGAAAGATGTTGTATGGGTTGTTGTAGATCGATTGACTAAGTCGACTCACTTTATACCGATAAGTATCGACTACTCACTTGATAAGATAGCTAGGGTGTATATTTCTGAAGTAGTGAGGTTACACGGAGTACCTTTGTCGATTATATCAGATAGAGATCCAAGGTTCACTTAACGGTTTTGGAAAAAGTTACAAGAAGCGTTAGGTACGAAATTGAATTTTAGTACCGCTTTCCATTCGCAAACTAACAGACAATCTGAAAGAGTAATTCAGATTCTTGAAGATATGTTACGGTGTTGTGTTCTTGAGTTCCAAGGTAGTTGGGAAAAGTACTTACCTTTGGTAGAATTTGCCTACAACAACAGTTTTCAGTCGAGTTTGAAAATAGCACCTTATGAGGCATTGTATGGGCGCAAGTGCCAAATGCCTTTATATTGGACCGAACTCAAAGAAAATCAGATTCACGAAGTTTATTTAGTCAAAGAAACCGATGAGAAGGTGAAGATAATTCGTGATTGTCTAAAAGCTACTTCGAATAGATAGAAATCCTATGCGGATTGTAAACGAAAAGAGATTGAGTTTTAGGTCGGCGATAAGGTATTCCTGAAAGTATCTCCATGGAAGAAAGTTCTAAGATTTGGTCGGAAGGGCAAGTTGATTCCGCGTTTTATTGGACCATACGAGATTACTAAAAGAATAGGGTCGGTAGCATGTCGGTTGGCTTTGTCGTCTGAGTTAGAAAAAATTCATGATGTGTTCCATGTGTCTATGTTGCGCCGATACAGATCAGACCCTTCACATGTCATTTCACCAGCAGAGGTTGAGATTCGATCGGATATGACTTATGGCGAAGAACCGGTTAAGATTTTGGCTAGAGATGTCAAACAATTGGGGAGCAAAAGTATTGCCCTTTTAAAGTATTATGGCAAAGACATGGGGTTGAAGAGGCTACATGAGAGACCGAGGAAAACATGAGAAACCAAAACCCAAAACTTTTCACCGGTATGATTTTCAAGGACGAAAATCCCTAAGGGGATAATTGTAACATCAAGAATTAGGGCCTAGTCAGACAAGTGGTTTTGAGACCACAAATTTGAAGTAGAAATAATTATTTTATGATTCTTATGAGGTCTATAATATGATTGCATGCTTTTGTAAATGTTTCATGAAGAAATTCTATTGGTAAAGTGTCCAATTTGATATTTAGGACTAAATTGCAAAAGTCGAAAAATGTGAGTTCTAGGAGCTTTAGGCATGAAATTGCCATGGATTATTAATTAGAGGCCCTTAAATAGTAATTTGTCCAATTTCTATAATTGTGGACAAAAATTGTAACACCCCAAACCCGGCCCAGACATTATGGTCAAATCTGACGTGTCACATGGGCTTACGACTTAGTAAGCATTCGTTGGTTTAAGTGATTATAGTGGTCTTTTTAAAAACAGCGGTTGAATGAAAAGCCGATTTATCAATCTTTAGGCTATCCATTTGTTGTGCTTGTTGAGTTTTGAAAGCGTTCATTAATTTTGAAAACCCGCGCAGCCTAACACTAGCAGTTTCGATATAGTACAAATATAATCAGTAAATAGAAACCATAGCGGAAGAAGAAATTTAAATAGTGGCCTTATTACAACTTAAAACCCAAAATTAAATCAGAATATAAAAATAATAAACATAAACTAACTTAGAAAAACCAACTTTGCAGATGTTGTGGCCACTCTGAATCCCTCACAACTCCAAGCCCACTATGGTTGGGGATTTCCTGCAGAGATAAAAATAAAGGGTGAGTTTGGTAAACTCAGTGCGTAACATAATCCAACCATAGCCCAAAACAGATCAAGCCTCAGAGTCAGACTTATCTGGGCCTTGGCCCAGTATAGAAATCAGAATGAAACCCATAGGCCTATAGTAGATCCAGAACAAATATATCATGAATGCAGAAATCCCAACCCAGATCCATCCGTAACACCCCCGCACCAGCCTTACACCATGTGGGGAGACTACTCGACCCATCCAACCGCTACACACCACAAAAATTACAGCGAGGCTGCCAGATATTGTGATGAAGTCACCAGATACAGATATTATGGCTAGGCCACCAGAATTGATATATATATGTGGCGGTTACTCACTGGATTGCAAATGAGGTCGCGGATATTGTGACGAAGTCACCAGAACAGATATATGTGGCGAGGCCACTAGATTGCAGCGAGGCTGCCAGAACGCCTCCTCCATCAATATAACCCATAACCCATGCAACAGATATAAATGTCATGGCATAAATTAAGCAAAATTCGAATATCATGCATCCCAAATAAATTAACCCTAAGGGTATATTGGTTATTTGTACCTAGGGGTATAATGGTAGTTTTCCCTACTTAGGGGTATTTTAGTCATTTCAACAATTGTCAGAGTTTTTATGCATATCAAAGTTACTATTAATCCACTTGTCGTTACAGAAGTCTATTTTAACTCAGTTACAGTTTTGCCCTTCTAGGCCCAAAACCCCTAATGGGCCTTACGATGTCTAACAGTGATTTAAGCCCATTACTCCAAGTTTTACGGTTAGATTATAGATTTCAACAGTTTTGATTACTATAGTTTGCCAAAACATCCTTAATGATTATTTTTACCCAAATGGGCTCGGAAGCCCATTGGGCCCCTATTCGGCCCACTGAAGCCCAACTTACCAAAACACACGGAATTGCACACTTTGCAATTCCATTATTAACAACCCAAATCCAACCATCAGAGAGTAATCGGTTACTCACAGATCCTCACAGTGTCGACCTTTCGGTCACTTTTGGTTACTCTTCGGTCATTACGGTCTTAACCGTTCTAACCTATAGTAAGGGTATGATACACACCTGTTAACTGTCGAAGTGTTGACAAAACTCCTCGCACGAAAAGCCTACAAAATAGTTACCACCACATCAGGTTACGAGTCGATATTAATCTTGTGAAAAGAACCCTTACCATATTCGGCCAACACCTACCTAGGCCCTAAGCATCCAAAGTCCTTACCTTTCTGCCAAATATAGACTAGTCTCGATGCCCAACTTGTGCTAGCCTTTATGATCCTTACTTGTACAACCCCTTGATCACACTAACACACAAAACAAGAGAAAGAGGCCAATAGGCCCTTAGTCCAAATCGATAGCCACCCCTAAGGGGTTCGACTAAAACCCTTAACATAAGTACTAACGAAAGTTGCTTGAGTACTTACCAACGTGATATTCTGCCCATGAAGAGTCCTAAATAGCGGTACAATCCCAATCTACAACAAATCCTTCCACAAACCCCAAAGCAAGACAGGTTTGATCTCAGATTCGGCCCTGAACACCACTAGGTATGAAGGTTTCGGTTTTGAAGAAAAGATTGAAGTGTTTGGCCACAAAAACGTATTCAGCTAACTGGGTTTCTAAGATATTGAAAAAGAAAAGGAGAAATAGAAAAGGTGTGAGCAAGGTAGGTTCGGCTAAGAAGAAATCGACAAGGTGTAATCAACGTTTCGGCCAACAAGAGGAATCGGTTCAAAAGGTTTTGGTCAAGAGAAGAATCGACAATGATGAGCTTGCTTTTGGCTTTTATGACTATCTAAATGAGTAGAAAATGAAGAGGGAGAGATATGGATGGCAGTAGAAGAAGATGGAAGCAAAGAAAAGAAGAGAAGAAATTAGAGAAGAAGAAGAAAAGTAGGCAATCAGTTTGACAGAGGAAAACGGTACAGGGAGGTGCTTTCGGAGACCTATATTCGGCTTCTAGCAAAAGAACGAGTAAAGAGAATAAACCCTAAGGCACCCTACCCTATTTCGGCTCACCAAAAGAAAAACAAAACGAAATCCCGAGGGAAAAATCAAAGAGAATTCGGCACAACTACCCCCATTGGCCGGCCAACTCTTGCTCCTCAAGAGTCCACCATTCGTCCAACTCTATCCTCCTTGATCAGCTCCTCATTTTTCTCCCCTTATCCCTCCTTAACTAACTACTTTGACTCTTTCAAACTCTACCTGATAGAATTCATTTGAAGTTCACCACTTACCTTCCTGCTCATAAAAATAAAACACCTTAATTACTTATCTGTGACTTGAACCCTGGACCTCCAAACCCTCCTAGGCGCCACTTTTATAACTCCTTAGTGGCGTCACATTGCCACTCCACCACAAGGCTTCCTTGTGACACATTTCACACACAACTTTTTACGACACCTTCTATCCAAAGCCCCTTATCTCCTAAATCCAAAATCTAAAATTTTACCCGGGTTTGACCAACCCTTGGGCCTTCCATAGGCCCATTACCACACCCCTAACATGAATTACATACCCAAATACCAAAATTCAAAAATTTTATCAACCTAACAGCAACCCAAGAAAGACCCAAAAATTTAGGGCGTTACAACTCTACCCTCAAAGAAATTTCGTCCTCGAAATTTACCTGATCCGAACAGATGCAGGTATTGCTGACGTATCGCCTCCTCTGGCTCCCAAGTAGCTTCCTCTCTACCATGATTACGCCAAAGTACCTTTATTAATGGGACCGACTTCCTTCTTTGAACCTTCACCTCTCGATCCAAAATCTGTATAGGTTCTTCCTCGAAAGTCAAGTCAGGCTGTACCTCAACCTCTGCAACTGGTAGGATGTGAGTAGGGTCAGAACGATATCGCCTTAACATGGATACATGGAAAACATCATGAATCCTATCTAGCTCTGGAGGCAACTCCAACTGATAAGCCACTGGTCCTACTCGCTTAAGAACCTGATAAGGCCCAATGAACCGCGGACTCAACTTGCCTTTCTTCCCAAATTTTAGTATCTTCTTCCACGGTGAAACCTTCAAAAAGACCATGTCACCCACTGAGTACTCAATCTCCTTAGGCTTTAAATTCGCGTAAGACTTCTGCCGATCAAATGCTTCTTTTAACCGATCCCTAATCACTTTGATCTTCTCTTCAGTCTCTGCTACCAATTCAGGTCCAAGAGCTTGTCGCTCGCCCAATTCAGTCCAACAACTAGGTGTACGACACTTACGTCCATATAGAGCTTCATAAGGTGCCATACGAATACTAGTTTGATAGCTCTTATTGTACATAAATTCTACCAACAGTAGATAATCCTCCCAACTACCTCGAAAGTCGATAACGCATCCCCTCAACATGTCTTCCAGAATCTGAATAACCCTTTCCGACTGACCATCAGTCTGAGGATGAAAGGCTGTACTAAAGTTTAACCGCGTACCCAACGCCTCATGCAAATTTTGCCAAAACCGAGATGTGAATCTAGGATCTCAATCCGAAATAATCGACACTGGCACTCCATGAAGTCACACTATTTCTGCCACATACAATTTGGCTAACTTTGGAAGTGAATAATCAGTACGGACAAGTATGAAATGAGTAGATTTGGTCAACCTATCCACAATTACCCAAATCGAGTCCTTCTTCGACAGTGTCAAGGGTAACCCACTCACAAAATCCATGGTTACCCTCTCCCACTTCCAAAGTGGTACTTTCATTGGCTGCAATAGTCCGGAAGGTAATTGATATTCAGCTTTCACTTGCTGACAAGTTAGACATTTTCCCACAAATTCCATTACCTCTCGCTTCAATCTAGGCCACCAATACAATTCCTTTAAGTTGTGATACATTTTATTCCCTCCAGGATGCATAGCACACAGACCTCCATGAGCTTCTTTCAGAATTGCTTGCCTCAAGTCAGAGTCCTTCGGAATACAAAATCTACCTTGGTAACACAGAATTCCCTCACTATTCAGTCCGAACTCAAAAGTATCCCCATTCTTAACCTGCCAGAATCGAGAAACCAGAGACTCATCCCTCGACTATTTTTCCTTAATCTCATCCACCCAGGTCGGCCTAACTTGCAGTTCTGCTAACAAACTACCGTCGTCATATAGACTCAAACGAGCAAATATGGCTCTCAGATCAGATATAGTTCTACGACTTAGGGCATCACCACCACATTAGCTTTGCTTGGGTGATACTCAATCGTGCAGTCATAATCCTTAAGCAACTCTATCCATCTCCGCTGTCTAAGGTTCAACTCCTTCTAAGTCAGCAAGTACTTAAGACTCTTTTGATCTGTGTATATAATACACCTTTCTCTGTACAGGTAATGTCTCCAAATCTTAAGTGCAAAGATTACCGCTGCCAACTCCAGATCATGAGTAGGATAGTTTCCTTCGTGAGGCTTAAGTTGTCGTGATGCATAAGCAACCACCTTACCTTCTTGCATCAACACACAACCCAATCCCACATGTGATACGTCACTATACACAGTAAAATCCTTCCCAGACTCCGGCTGAATTAACACAGGTGCTTCAGTCAGAACTTTCTTTAACTTCTCAAAAGCTTCCTGCTGCTTCTCTGTCCAAACAAACGGTACCCCTTTCCTTATGAGTTTTTTCAAAGGCGCTGTCATCACAGAAAAACCTTCCACAAACCTCCTGTAGTATCCTGCCAACCCTAGGAAACTCTGAATTTCCGATACTGACCTAGGTGGCTTCCATTCCAAAATTGCTTCAATCTTTCGAGGGTCCCCATTAATCCCCTCAGCAGAGACAACATATCCTAAGAAGGTTACCTCCTTCAACCAGAATTCACATTTGCTAAATTTTGCATAGAGTTCATCCTCCCTTAACACTTGTAGCACAATGCGGAGATGCTCATCATGTTTTGCTTCAGTTTCAAAATATGCAAGAATATCATCAATAAAGACGACTACAAACCAATCCAAAAATGGTTGGAATACACGATTCATTAGATCCATAAATGCTGTAGGAGCGTTCGTCAGTCCAAACGGCATAACCAAGAACCCATAATGACCATACCGAGTTCTGAATGTCGTCTTGTGAATATCCACCTCCTTAACCCTCAACTGATGATACCCTGATCGAAGGTCAATCTTGGAAAATACTGAAGCTCCTCTAAGTTGGTCGAATAAATCATCGATTCTCGAAAGTGGGTACTTGTTCTTAATCGTCAGTTTGTTCAACTACCGATAATCAATGCACAACCGCATTGACCCATCTTTCTTCTTTACGAATAACACTGGCGCTCCCCATGGAGATACACTTGGTCTAATGAAGCCTCTATCCAATAACTCTTGAATTTGGACTTTCAGCTCCACCAACTCCTTTGGTGCCATCCTATAAGGTGCAATGGAAATCGATGCCATTCCAGGCAACAAGTCGATTCCAAACTCAACCTCTTGGTTCGGAGGCAGTCCCGGAAGCTCCTCTAGAAAAACATCTTTAAACTCCTTAACGGTTCTAACCTTATCCACCGTCAGTCCCTTAGCTTCTGACTGACTTACAAATGCCAAATAGGCCTCACAAGCTTTACGAATCCATTTTTCAAGTCTTAATGCTGACACCACATTGGATAAATAATCCCTTCGCTCACCTATCACCATAACCTCTTCTCCCTCTGTGGTCCTTAACACCATTCGTTTAGCAGCACAATCCAGAGTCGCCCTATGCTTAACAAGCCAGTCCATTCCCAGAATGAGGTCGAATTCTCCAAACGGTAACTCCATCAAGTCTCCAGAGAAAATATTACCTTGGGTTTCTAAAGATACATCCCTATACAGTTTGTCTACCTTAACCAAGTGCCATAAAGGACTTAGTACAGT
Source organism: Gossypium longicalyx (assembly GCA_025698465.1). Taxonomy (NCBI): domain Eukaryota; kingdom Viridiplantae; phylum Streptophyta; class Magnoliopsida; order Malvales; family Malvaceae; genus Gossypium; species Gossypium longicalyx. The sequence goes on along the minus strand of CM046998.1, from coordinate 39,400,822 downwards.
TACCCCACTCACTATCTCCTCAGAGTGCACACCCAACAACCCAGATATGGCACATGCAACATAGGAATGAGTAGATCCAATATCCACCAAAGCCGTATACGGCAAGCTACCAACCAAAAACGTACCAGTTATGACGTCAGGTGTATCGCCCTCCTCTCGACGACGAGCTGCATACACCAACACCGGCTGTCAAGCCTCAGCATTTCTGGCACCCCTGCCAGGTGCCCCTCTACCTTGACCATTACCATTTTCGCCCCTTCCTTGTCCTTGTCCTCTCAGTGGTTGTGGTCCACCTCCCACTGGTTGAATAACCCTCTGTTCAGCAACTTGAACCTGATCTGTTTTTTGAGGACAGTCTTTGACTCTATGCTCTATAGATCCGCACTGGAAACAAGCACCAGAACGTTTTCGACACTCACCCATATGTATCTTCCCACATTTCCTACAACCCTGCGGTCTAATAGCATTCATCGATACTGCTCGAACTAGCTCCATTACCCTTGCTCTCTTAACATTCCTATTCATACCACCTGAAAGTCCTGAATCTCTCCTAAAACGGTTCCGATCCTTCTCACGACTTTGTCTTTCTGTAAGCTTCACTCCCTCAGCTATCCTAGCTTTCTCCACTAAAGCAACGAAGTTACGCTCCCTCTGCGGAGCAATCAACACCCTAATTTCATCTCTGAGACCATCCTCGAAGCATACGCTACGCTCATACTCTATAGCGACAATCCCAGAAGCATACCAGCTCAGTCTTAGAAACTCAGACTCATACTCAGCCACTGACTTGCTCCCTTGAACCAGGTTCAGAAATTCTTTCCAGCGAGCGTCCACGTAACTAGCCCCAACATACTTTCCTTTGAAGGGTGTCTTAAACAGCTCCCAAGTCACACTGTCAGCAGGAGTTCCATCTCTCACCGTGAGCCACCATTGATAAGCCTCATCCTCGAGTAGTAACGGTATGGCTCCTTCACCTTCTCGCTCCCGCAGAGCGATCCGGATCATCCATAATCCGCTCGTGGCTTCTAACCAATACTCACCACATTCGAGCTACACCGATACACCCCTAAAGATCTCCACAAGCGTTAGCGAGTCGTCGTAAATAAATCCTCGAATTTCATTACCCGAACTTGCCCCAGCAACCCTTTCTAGAACACGAAGCATTGCCTGAGACAGGGCGTCATCCCCAACACCACGATCATGAGACTCCACTTCCATTGCCGGTGGTACCGGTTCTTCTACCGTCGGCATATGCCCCGAAGATGAAGTTCCTGCTCGAGCACTACCTGGGCCACACCCACGACCTCTTCCACGAGCTGCTCTCGTACACATATCGTATTATCTAATTAAGAATTTTATGAATCAGTTTAGTGTTTCAATGTTTATTTCAGATGTCTTATGAATAACAATAATTTAGAGTTTGAGTTTGTTTTCTTGCGCGGTAGCCTAACTACAATCTTAGTCTACTTATCAAAGTTCTTATAGTTCCAGTGTTACCCTAACTAAAGTATCATGATAAGGTTTTGTACAAGCATATAACAAATATTTCAGAAACAATAAAAAAGGCTCAGAAAACTTACAGACTTGGGCCGGAGATTCGGTGTGCCACCTTCTAAAAAAACATTTTTAGAAAACTAATTTTAATCTTTAAAATCATCTATTTGTAAAGCGAAAATACTGGAAACATTCTCGAAAACAATTTATAATCAAGATCCTAAAAACGATTTTCGAAAACCTTTATTCAATGTTTCTTTAAAAACTCCTGTTTTTAGACCCGTTCCACAGTCGAGTTATTGCTGAACCTGGCTCTGATACCACTAAATGTAACACCCCAAACCCAGCCCAAACATTATGGCCAGATCTGACATGTCACATGGACTTACGACTTAGTAAGCATTCGTTGGTTTAAGTGATTAGAGTGGTCTTTGTAAAAACAACGGTTGAATGAAAAGCCGATTTATCAATCTTTAGGCTATCCATTTGTTGTGCTTGTTGAGTTTTGAAGGCGTTCATTAATTTTGAAAACCCGCGTAACCTAACACTAGCAATTTCGATATAGTACAAATATAATCAGTAAATAGAAACCATAGCGGAAGAAGAAATTTAAATAGCGGCCTTATTACAACTTAAAACCCAAAATTAAAACAGAATATAAAAATAATAAAAATAAACTAACTTAGAAAAACCAACTTTGCAGATGCTGTGGCCACTCCGAATCCCTCACAGCTCCAAGCCCACTATGGTTGGGGATTTCTTGCAGAGATGAAAATAAAGGGTGAGTTTGGTAAACTCAATGTGTAACATAATCCAACCATAGCCCAAAACAGATCAAGCCTCAGAGTCAGACTTATCTAAGCCTTGGCCTAGTACAGAAATTAGAATGAAACCCATAAGCCCATAGAAGATACAGAACAAATATATCATGAATGTAGAAATCCCAACCCAGACCCATCCGTAACACCCCCGTACCAGCCTTACACCATGTGGGGAGACTACTCGACCCACCCAACCGCTACACACCATAGAAACTGCAGCGAGGCTGCCAGATATTATGACGAAGTCGCCAGATATAGATATTATGGCTAGGTCACTAGAATTGATATATATATGTGGTGAAGCCACCAGATTGCAGCGAGGCTGCCAGATATTGTGACGAAGTCACCAGAACAGATATATGTGGCGAGGCCACCAGATTGCAGCGAGGCTGCCAGAACGCTTCCTCCATCAATATAACCCATAACCCATACAACAGATATAAATGTCATGGCATACATTAAGAAGAATCCAAATATCATGCATCCCAGATAAAATTAACCCTAAGGGTATATTGGTTATTTGTACCTAGGGGTATAATGGTAGTTTTCCCTACTTAGGGGTATTTTAGTCATTTCAACAATTGTCAGAGTTTTTATGCATATCAAAGTTACTATTAATCCACTTGTCGTTACAGAAGTCCATTTTAACTCAGTTATCAGTTTTGCCCTTCTAGGCCCAAAACCCCTAATGGGCCTTACGATGTCTAACAGTGATTTAAGCCCATTACTCCAAGTTTTACGGTTAGATTACAGATTTCAATAGTTTTGATTACTATAGTTTACCAAAACGTCCTTAATGATTATTTTTACCCAAATAGGCTCGAAAGCCCATTGGGCCCCTATTTGGCCCATTGAAGCCCAACTTACCAAAACACACGGAATTGCACACTTTGCAATTCCATTATTAACAACCCAAATCCAACCATCAGAGAGTAATCGGTTAGTCACAGATCCTCACAGTGCCGACCTTTCGGTCACTTTCGGTTACTCTTCGGTCATTACGGTCTTAACCATTCTAACCTATCGTAAGGGTATGATGCACACCTGTTAACTGTCGAAGTGTTGACAAAACTCCTCGCACAAAAAGCCTATAAATGGTTACCACCATATCAGGTTACGAGTCGATATTAATCTTGTGAAAAGAACCCTTACCATATTCGGCCAACACCTACCTAGGCCCTAAGCATCCAAAGTCCTTACCTTTCTGCCAAATATAGACTAGTCTCGATGCCCAACTTGTACTAGCCTTTAAGATCCTTAGTTGCACAACCCCTTGATCACACTAACACGCAAAACAAGAGAAAGAGGCCAATAGGCCCTTAGTCCAAATCGATAGCCACCCCTAAGGGGTTCGACTAAAACCCTTAACATAAGTACTAACGAAAGTTGCTTGAGTACTTACCCATGTGATATTCTGCCTACGAAGAGTCCTAGATAGCTGTACAATCCCGATCTACAACAACTCCTTCCACAAACCCCAAAGCAAGACAAGTTTGATCTCAGATTTGGCCCTGAACACCACTAGGTATGAAGGTTTCGGTTTTGAAGAAAAGAATGAAGTGTTTGGCCACAAAAACGTATTCGGCTAACTGGGTTTCTAAGAGATTGGCAAAGAAAAAGAGAAATAGAAAAGGTGTGAGCAAAGTAGGTTCGGCTAAGAAGAAATCGACAAGGTGTAATCAAGGTTTCGGCCAACTAGAGGAATCGGTTCAAAAGGTTTTGGTTAAGAGAAGAGTCGGTAATGATGAGCGTGCTTTCGGCTTTTAAGACTATCTAAATGAGAAGAAAATGAAAAGGGAGAGATATGGATGGCAGTAGAAGAATATGGAAAGCAAAGAAAATAAGAGAAGAAATTAGAGAAAAACAAGAAAAGTAGGCAATCAGTTTGACAGAGGAAAATGGCACAGGGAGGTGCTTTGAGAGACCTATATTCGGCTTCTAGCAAAAGAACGAGTAAAGAGAACGAACCCCAAGGCACCCTACCCTATTTCGGCTCACCAAAAGAAAAACAAAACAAAATCCCGAGGGAAAAATCAAAGAGAATTCGGCACAACTACCCCCTTGGTCGGCCAACTCTTGCTCCTCAAGAGTCCACCATTCGACCAACTCTATCCTCCTTGATTAGCTCCTCCTTTTCTCCCCTTATCCCTCCTCAACTTACTCCTTTGACTCATTCAAACTCTACGTGATAGAATTCATTTGAAGTTCACCACTTACCTTTTTGCTCATAAAAATAAAACACCTTAATTACTTATCTGTGACTTGAACTCTGGACCTCCAAACCCTCCTAGGCGCCACTTTTATAACTCCTTAGTGGCGTCACATTACCACTCCACCACAAGGCTTCCTTGTGACACATTTCACACACAACTTCTTACGACACCTTCTATCTAAAGCTCCCTATCTCCTAAGTCCAAAATCCAAAATTTTACCTGGGTTTGACCAACCCTTGGGCTTTCCATAGGCCCATTACCACACCCCTAACATGAATTACACACCCAAATACCAGAATTCAAAAATTTTATCAACCTAACAGCAACCCAAGAAAGACCCAAAAATTTAGGGCGTTACAAAAATGGGCATGAATAAGAAAATTTTGAAAGAAAGGCCTTAAAGGCAGTTTTGTCATTTGGTTAATAAAAAATAAAAACGGAAAAATAAGTCAAAATTGTGTTTATCTTCTTCATGTGTGTGCTAAATATTTGAAAAGCCATAGCTAGGGTTTTTCCTTCAACTTTCAAGCTCGATTGTAAGTACTCCCTAGCCCCGTTTTTAATGTTGTTTATGTTTTTGAGATCCTTGAAGCAAGATCTACCTATTTCTAGCCTTATTTTGAGTTAGGGCTCATGGATAAAAAGTGACCCATATGTGACATGCATGTATTTTGATGTTTAATGGAAGAATATGAAAGTTTGATGTATGATAAACATCTTTTACCAAGTGGTTTTTCATGAAAACACCTAAAAAGGAGATGTATGATTTAATGAGAAATGTGGGCTGCTATGAGTATGTCATAGGTTCGGCTAGGCTTAAGTAACAAAGAAAATGAACACATTTGATTTTACGAGCCTAGGGACTAATTTGCAAATATGTAAAAGTTTAGGGGTAAAACTATAATTTTTCTAAAATATAGTTTTTGGACTGATTTGAATAATGTGATGATTAAATGAGCTGAATTTGCTATTATAGGTCAAGAAAAACGGAGTCCAGACTTAGACCGGGGAAAGAACAAGATTTTGGACTAAATCAAATTAATTGTCAATATTTTGTACCGAGGTTAGTTCATGTGTAAATAATGCAACGATATATCATGTTTTAATATTTTATTAATGTATAAGTCTCTATGATTAATTGTTATGACAAGTGTATGAACGATGTTATAGTCTATGAGCATGACATTGTGAACAAGTTCAACGAATATGTGAAATCGAGAAAAATCCCGTCTGAACCTTAGGAATAATTTAGGATACAATCTAACATGTCACTAGGAACTGTGTGATTACGAGCTCATGAAATTATGTGCATATGTAATTATGTGAATTGGGGTGCTAGTCTTGTACATTCTACCGGTGGCTAGGTAGCCCAGCATGTGTTGCGGATACTTGCCAGCTTGTGTGAGCAGCCCGAGTAGTTATGTCCTGACTGTCAGCTTGTGTGAGCAGGCCGTGATTTGCTCGAGAGCAAGCAATGTGTGATTGTGATATGAGGTAGCATGTAGCTACGTTTGAAGCACTATGTGCAAGTCTTCCGTGTATCCAATAGTATTCCGATTGTTCAACAGGTAAACCTGTGAGTTATTCGACAAGTAAGTCAATGATGAAGAAATATAAAAATGTGTTACGAGTTGGTGTAGGTATGTACAAAATACTCATATAAATGAGCTCGGTATGTGATAAAATTTTGGTAAGATTGGAAATGTGTAAGTTATGTCTATAAATTTAAGTTATGCCTATGAACTCATGATGACACATATGTAAACTATGTTATGTCAATGGTATTCATATATATATGATTATGTTGCTATTTATTTGCATGTGAGTTTACCAAACTTTATGCTTACCCCCTTTCCTTTCCATTTCCTTATACTGTTGCCAAGATAGCTCAAGGATCGAAAGACGTTGGAGCTGGATTCACACTATCAAATTAATCTTTTGGGTATAGTGAATTTAAGTATTTTGAGTATGGCATGTATAAGGACTTGGTCTTTTTGTTATATGTCATATTGATTTAGCAAAGTGTGTTGGCTTATAATGGTTTGATGATTCATTTTGTATAGGGCTCATATTAATTATGGGGATGTAATCCTATTCATATATGCATCCATGTGCTAAGATCACTCTTGATGTGGTTAAATTCATTTAGCATGGATTAATTGTAGATGTGACCATAGATGTTTAGTGATGGAGTTGTGAGTAAATGGCATAATAAAAACTAAGGCAATAATGTGTAAAACAGAAGTAAATTTGATGTTTTATATTGCATGTGAATTTGGTAAGCTTGGCCTAAATGAGGTATGAAGCCTTAAGCTAGTATAAATTGATAGGAAGTTGACATGCATGAGTCATGTTTATGAATGAGTAAGTGCTCATTTATGCCAAGCAAGATGTCATCAAGATGAGTGAGTGTGCAAGTGTTATTAAGGGTGACAAAGGCTTGGAAAATAGCCTCAAAGTTGTCTACACAGGTAGGCACACAGGCTTGTTTCTAGATCGTGTGTGACACACGGTCTGCCCCATGGGGGTGTGATCCGACCGTGTGTCTTCTACACCCTATTAAGTGCAGAACAGAATACTCAGTAATAAACACTCAGGCAGAGACATGGCCATGTGTCTCAGCCGTGTGAAGGACACGGCCGCAGGATACGGGCGTGTGCCTAGGCCGTGTGAAGTCTACACTTAAATTTTGGAATTTAATTTTCCACACGTCTTAAGCACACGGGCGTGTGACTTGGCCGTGTGGCCGTAATTTTGTTGATGACATCATAAACAGAGAGTTACACGGGCTGAGGACACGGGCGTGTGACTCTATTTCACAAAAATTCTTCTAAGTTTTCTAAAGTTTTCTAAAGTTCTCGGTTTAGTCCCGAACCACTCTTGATGTATGTTTTGGGCCTCGTAGGCCCATATAAGGGACAACATGCATATGTATGAATGTATTTAATTTGAATGAAAATTTATGACTTAGTTTTGTATGTTTGTTTACGTTTAAGTTCGGTACTCGAACGCTGTCCTGGCGTCGGATACGGGTAAGGGGTGTTACAACCACCCAGTAGCCAGACCTGGCGAGTGGGTCAGGTCTAGGGTGTTACAATTTCACTTCCAAATTGTTACTCAAATGCTTCAACTAAAGCTTAATATGGTACCAATCATACACAAATATATAATATGAATTTGAACTTTCTCAATCACAACTATTAACCAAGTTTCAACCAACTATCATTTCCAAATAAACTTATATAAATATATCACCTATGTACATGCCACATAACTGAGCTTATAACAAGCAAAAGTCTACTAAATCGATAGCAAGATAATGAAAGCTTCAAAGTGATCCAATCAACGTGTTTCGCAAACCGATAATCTACAAGAAATTAAAATAACTTGTAACCATTTTGAATGCTTAGTAAGGTCATAGGTATTAAAACAATTAACTTACCTCGTTTAACAATTAAACATGTTAAAATAATAACTTGACACAACTTAGCTAACATAGCAATTCACAACAACAAGGTGAGTTCATCATATAACCGAGTCATATAGTAATACAACAATTAACATCTTATTTCAATTTAATACCATTCACATAAAATCAACAATTCAATACCATTTGCATAATCTCAACAACATATAAACATTTGAAAACTGAAGTCATCTCATTCTACTTTCATTTCTATTTTTCATTAACTAGTTAGCCCGATGAACTATAATTAGCCGATTCGAATACACGGGTAACTACACCACACCAAATTGCTTGTCATAGCAGTAACTACATCACACTAAGGCACTGAAATGCAAAGCCCGTAGGCAACATATAATCGTATAACAATATGTCCCACCACCACAGCAAGGTCTTAGTAGAGACATATAACTCGGTAATCTACAACAAATGGTAGATTCCAATATAATTTAGTAATAACTCTGTACCATCACATTTATCTCATCCTAGCACACAATTAACCCTATTGGCATGCCAATCATATCCTATCATTTATTTACATTCACTCGTGCACATTTAGCACATATAACCTGTAACACCCATTAACTCGTATCTGTCGCTAGAATAAGGTTACGGAGCATTACCATAATTTTCAGAACACTTTTAGATAATTCATGTAAATTACTATTCATTAACCGAGATGATTGATATCATCCCTTAAATGGACCCTCGAGTCCCAATACGAGCGTTAGAATCAAGTCGGGACTTAATCAGAAACTTCAAAAAAATTTTGTTACATTTCACAATTTTCCAAGGTGCAGGGCTCACACGCCCATGTGGTCCAAGGGACACGCCTGTGGTGTAGGCCGTGTTCGACCCCGTGTAACTCTCTGACTTGTACACACGGCCATGCCAAATGCCCGTGTACTAGGCCGTGTGGTTAATTAAATTCCTTTGAAATTAGGTGCAGGTTTCACACGGCCAAGACACACGCCCGTGTTCTAGGCCGTGTAGCACACATGGCTGACACATACGCTCGTGTCTCTGATCGTGTGCTCAATTCTGAGCATTCTGTTTCTTAAATTTAAGATGCAATGGACACACGGCCTAACCATATACCCATGTACTAGGTTGTGTGTCACACACAGTTTAGACACACTCCTATGTGGAAAAAATAAAGCCATTTCTAGTTTCATTTCTCACCCAAAATCACACCAATGACCTGCACTTAAAATCACATCCAAATACCAACAATTTCAAGCATTCAAATTAGGCAAACTCTATCATTCAACATGGCATATCATTACATGCATACATGTTTATAATCTTACCTTGGTATATTCCATATGATAGGCATAATTTGAATAACCTTTTAACATGTATATAACTACCACAGTATGACATTACAAGTATATCAAAAACAACCATTTCTAGCCATTCCAATGGCTAGATTACAAACCACATACTTAAGCCATCTATGGCCAAGTTAGTCTATACATGCCATTATACCAAAATGATTTTACTATATATACCCAAAATAAGCTAGTAGATAGTGTGATGATGCTCCAATGATCTCCAAACTTTGTGAGCTTTCGAGCGCTATAAACAGGGGAAAATAAAAAATAGTAAGCATTACATGCTTAGTAAGTTCGTATAATGGAAACTAAACTCGCCAATCTCGTTTATTAAATGTAAGCATACAATATCATGTTTTCCATCCATTTGACAAAATTGCCTAAACACATGCATTCAATCAAACATGTTAGTCACAAAATTTACAATACATCAAGTAAACGTAGATGAACTCATCATGCAATATTCTTTCAAGACATTATCATTTCATCTAGTAATTCTATTATCATGCCAAGATTTTTGTTCATTGAATCATTGATATTCCGATGGATATTCAAGTAGTACACTCAAGGTGTACAATTAAATAACCCGTCAATTCTTATTCAAGAGTACCCATTAGGACACTTAATCAAAAGATATAGTACCCATTAGGGCACTTAATCAAAAGGCATACTCTCGAGCCACATATTGTATTACAGGATTACCAGTCCAGGCTAAATCCTTTATGTAACGTATGCTTAGAAGAGCATAACTAGGATTACCAATCCAGGCTAAACCCTAATTGCAACATATGCTCGAGAGGGATTATATCAGGATTACCCATCTGGGCTAAATCCTTTCTATAATGAGATTAATAGGATTACTCATCCGAGCTAAATCCCGTCAGCAACAAATGTAGGACCTCGTTCAGCTTAGAAAAGCATATATACTCATCGAATTTCAATATTTAAGCGGAGCTTAACCCTTTTTCACCGTTTCAAACATGTACTCAATTCTTCATCATAGAAATCAAACAATTCACATCAATATAAGTCACATTCCATACAAACACAACATTCAATTTAACATATTTACATGCTCGATTAAGTTACACGAACTTACCTCGACACTTGTTCGCGTATATAATCTACTAATCTGAAACATTTTCTTTTCCTCGGGTCTAACCTCGAATTTGCATTGTCCGGATCTATATAAATGAATTTAACCATCAATTTAACACATTCATATTCATTTGGACTCAATTTTTGTCTTAGGAAAAATTACCATTTTGCCCTTAACTTTTCCACAAACTCCAATTTCATCCCTAGGCTCGGAAAATGAAATTTGTGCAATTTACTCCCTATTCCAAGCCTATCCAAAAACCCATCACAAAATTTACAGCACATGTATTCATAAAAATTCAAAATTTTTCATGAAATTTCACAACACATTTTAGTCTCTAAATCATGTTTTCCTCAAAAATCACTTTGTAAAAGTTGTTTATCTATCAACAACCTTTCATTTTCTACCATAAATTTCAAATTTTTAGCATATTCATCCAAGACCCAATTTTTATACTCTGATAACTTTTCAAACTGATCCCCCAAATAGATAGATTAAGCTATCCTAGTTTCAAAAATATCAAAATTACTAAAAACGGGACAAGGAAACTTACGCAATTAAGCCATGAAAGTTTCTTCTCTCTCTCATAGGGTTTCTATGTATTTTAGGTTGAAGATGACATAAAAATAACATGATATCTTTTATCATCTTTTTAATTAATTAAATATTTTTCAATTTCAATTTAGTCCTTGCCCTTTTTCTATATTTCCATGGATGAGTCACCAAAATATCTAAATAATTTTCTTTAATGGTCTAATTACCATATAAGGACCTCTAGTTTTGAATTCGATAGCTATTTAATCCTTAATGCTACTAGAATTCAACTTTTACATTTTACTCGATTTAGTCCTTTCCCTAATTAAAGACATAATCGATAAAATTTTCTTATCGGGATTTTCACATGACATTTCCAACTTATTACGGACCATGTAATAAAATAAAAATAAATTTTATTTTCGGGTCGAATTTGTGGTCTCGAAACCACAGTTCCGATTTCACTAAAAAATGGGATGTTACAACTCTCCTCCTTAAGGATTTTTGTCCTCAAAAATCGTACCAGTAAAAAGATTCAGGTATTGCTTTCTTATAGTATCATCCGGTTCCCAGGTAGCCTCTTCTATATCGTGTCGTTGCCAAAGAACTTTTACTAATGCTACCTTTTTATTTCTTAACCCTTTTGTTTCTTGAGCTAAGATTTTGATCGGTTCTTCACTATAGGTCCTATCAGGCTGAATCTTTACCTCTGTCGGAGAGATAACATGTGAAGGATCGGATCGATATCGTCGTAGCATAGACACATGAAAAACATTATGAATCCGATCAAGTTCTCGTGGTAAAGCTAATCGATATGCAACCGGTCCGATTCTTTCTGTAATCTCATATGGTCCAATGAACCGTGGACTTAGTTTTCCTTTACGTCTAAATCGAATAACGTTCTTTCAAGGCGATACTTTCAAGAATACCTTGTCACCGACTTTAAATTCTATTTCTTTTCGTTTCAGATCAGCATAAGACTTTTGACGATCAAAGGCTGCTTTCAAACTGTCCCGAATTACTTTCACTTTGCGACTATAAAAAGCTTCATACGGTATCATTTTAATGCTGGACTGATAACTGTTATTATAAATAAATTCAACTAAAGACAAATACTTTTCCTAATTACCTTCAAACTCAAGTATACAACACTGAAGCATATCTTGCAAAATCTATATTACACGTTCAGATTGACCATCTGTCTGTGGATGAAATGCTGTGCTAAAGTGTAACTGAGTACCCAAAGCTTATTGCAATTTGCTCTAGAATCGAGACGTAAACTGAGGGTCTCTATTTGAAATAATGGAGACAGGCACTCCATGCAATATGACAATCTCAAAGACATATAATTCAGCCAATCTGTCCAATGAATTATCCATACATACTGGAATAAAGTGTGCAAACTTTGTCAATCGATCAACAATCATCCAAATGGCATCTTTCTTCTTTGGAGATAGGGGTAACCCCGATACAAAATCCATGGTAATTCTTTCCCATTTCCATTCTGGTATCGTAACTAGCTATAATAATCCCGAAGACAACTTATTTTCAGCTTTTACTTACTGAGAAATCAAACATTTAGATACAAACTCAGAAATATCCCTTCCCGGCCACCAGTACATCTTTCCAGATCATTATACATTTTATTACTACCAGGATGAATAGACATGTTATCATTATGGGTTTCTTTCAAAATCTTCTGTACTAGTTCTAAACTTTTCGGTACACATACTCTGTCTCTGAATAACAAACAACCATTGGTCCCAATCTGAAATTTTGAGTCAAGAGTCGATTCACTTTATATCCGTTTTTCTTACAACTTACTATCATTTTTCTGAGCTTCAGAGATCTGTTGCAAAAACATTGGTCTAGCATTTAACTGAGCTATGATTGAACCATTATCAAATAATGACAATCTGGTATTCATAGCTCGTAAGGAAAATAGGGATTTTCTACTCAGAGCATCAGCAACCACATTGGCTTTTCCCTGATGAAAATTAATAACCAGATCATAATCTTTCAATAACTCAAGGCCCCTGCATTGTCTCAAATTCAAATCTTTCTGAGTCATCAAGTACTTCAAACTTTTATGATCTGTGAATATGTGACATTTTTCACCAAACAAGTAATGCCACCAAATTTTCAATGCAAACACTATGGCTGCCAATTCAAAATCATGTGTCGAGTAGTTCCTTTCATGTGGTTTTAGCTGTCTTGAAGCATAGGCTACTACTTTACCTTATTACATCAAAACACAGCCTAAACCATTCAATGACACATCATTGTAAACTATAAATTCCTTACTCAATTCTGGCTAAACTAACACTGGAGCTTCTATTAATAAAGCTTTTAATCTGTCAAAACTCTGCTAGCATTTATCATTCCACTGAAATTTCACGTCTTTTTGCAATAGACGGGTCATCGGAGAAGTTGTCATTGAAAAACTTTTTACAAACCTCCGATAATAACCAGCTAGTCCCAGAAAACTTTAGACTTCAAACATATTCTTCGTTGGCTTTCAATTAACAATGGCTGAAATTTTATTTGGGACCACCTTGACACCTTCAGCAGATACTATATGCCCAAGAAAACTAACTTCCAGTAGCCAAAATTCACATTTACTAGATTTGGCATACAACTGTTTCTCTCGCAAAGTTTGTAACACTATTCTTAAATGATTTGCATGTTCATTTTCATTTCGGGAGTAAACCAAAATATCATCTACAAATACCACCACAAACCTGTCTAAATAAGGGTTGAAAATTCTGTTCATCAAATCCATAAACATTGCTGGTGTGCTTGTCAAACTGGATGGCATCACAAGAAACTCATAATGTCCATACCTGGTACTAAAAGTTGTTTTTGGCACATCTGAATCTTTTACCCGTAGTTGATAGTAACCAGAACGAAAATCAATATTTGAAAATACTGTGGCACATTTTAACTGGTCAAACAAGTCATCAATACGAGGCAATGGATACTTGTTCTTTATTGTAACTTTGTTAAGCCGTCTGTAATCAATGCACAGCCTCAAAGATCTGTCTTTCTTCTTTACAAATAGAACCGGCGCACCCAAGGTGAAAAACTAGGTCGAGCAAAACCTCTGTCAATCAATTCTTGCAACTACACTTTCAGCTCTTTCAATTCAGTAGGAGCCATTCTGTAAGGTGCTATGGATATCGATGTTGTACCCGGAGCAAGGTCTCTAGAGAATTCCACTTCTCTATCTGGTGGAAAACCAGGTAATTCTTCTGGGAATACATCAAGAAATTCATATACAACCGACACTGACTGAATCTTTGACTCAGATACTTTAGTATCCAACACATGTGTGAGATAAGCATCATAACCCTTTCTGACATATTTTTGTGCCGATATTGCTAAAATCACATTAGGTAATCCATCCAGTTTATCAGATTCAACATGAAGTAATTCACCACTCTGACATTTTAATACAATATATTTATGTTTACAATTCACTAATGCATCATATTGGGTTAACCAATCCATTCCCAAAATCACATCAAATTCATCAAATGGCAATAACATCAAGTCAACCGAAAAGCAATAACCCTTTAATATCAACGAACAGTTTTTATAGACTTTATCCACCATAACACACTGACCCAATGGGTTTGAAACTTTGAGCACAATTTTAGTGAATTCAACAGGTAAATTTTTAACAGACACTAAGTTTGTGCATATGTATGAATGTGTGGAACCAGGATCAATCAAAGCAGTAATATCAGTATCAAGTAGAAAAAATGTACCAGTAATGACATCTGGTGCAGAAGCATCTTCTCTAGCACGAATAGCATATGTTCTTTTAGGTGTTCGTGCCTCAAATCTAACTGATGTATCCATAGTAGTACCTCGACTACCACTAACATTGCTGGGGTGATGGGGTGGTCTGCCCCTTGAAACATGATTACTCAGCTTTGGAGCTGGTTCTATTTCTTTTTCAACTCTTTCTGGACGATCTCTTAGAAAATGGTCAAATGAACCACATCATTAACAAGCTCTACTTCTCAAACGACATTCCCCAAAATGAAATTTGTTGCAATGCTTACACTTTGGTTTGGGATTACTGACACTACCCACACCGGTTACAGATAGCGATGAAGACCTTGGATTAGAGTGTTGAAAACCTCAGTCTTTTCCAGAATACCCTATAGAGGTAGTAACCCGATCATAATACTTCTTTACTTTTTTAGAAGTAAATGATTGTGACTTACTTATAATCATTTTTCTAGAAACCCGAGCCTATTTTTCAGCTTGTTTCTTTTCTTTACTCAATTCCTCAGCTTTGTGTGCTCGACCGACTAACACCGTAAATTCCCTTATTTCAAGAATTCCGATCAATAACTTGATATCTTCATTTAGACCCTCTTTAAAGCGTTTACATATCTTAGCCTCGGTTAGAACACATTCTCTGGCATATTTGCTCAATTGAACAAATTCTTGTCCATACTCAGATACAGTCATGTCTCCCTGTTTGAGTTCTAAAAATTCTTTCTTTTTTTGATCCATAAATCTCTTACTAACATATTTCTTTATGAATTCGGCCTGGAAAAATTTCCATGTAACATTCTCCCTTGGTACAACTGAAGTTATGGTATTCCACTAATGATAAGTTGTATCTTTCAGTAGAGATACTGCACATTTCAGACATTTAGCAGGTGTACAAGATAATTCATCAAAAGCATGAATGATATTTTCCAACCAAAATTCAGCCCTTTCCTAATTATCATCTACGGTAGCTCTAAATTCTTCTACCCCATGCTTACGAATTTTATCTACAGAAGGCTTGCCTGTTCTAGCGGGTTCAGCATCCTGTGGTACCTCAAGAACTGGTTCAGGAGCAGGTGGGGGAGGTCATTGTATAGCAGGGTTTGTTCTTAAGTACTCAGTAAACCATTCATTCATCAACTGAAAGAACGCCTGTTTTGCCTCTTCACATTGGCCCTCAGATACGGGCCTTTCACTACCAGATGCAAATGCAAATCTTTGAATTGAAGCTGAAGAATTGCTCCCAGCTTCCTTGGATTCAGCTCTACCTTGGTTCGATGACATTGCTATATGAAAAACACATTTAAAATGATTAGGATACATCACACGATCATGAATTATATAATGGCATGTATAGCTAAACTCGTGTATGCTACGCTAAATCCAAGAATCGGCTAAACCGTGGCTCTAATACCACTAAATGTAACACCCTCTAACCTGTATTCGTCGTCAGAACAGGGTTACAAAGCAGTACCGAAACTTTTAGAACATTTTTAGATAGTTCACATAAATTATTATTCATTAATCGAGATTATTGATATCGTCCCTTAAATGGACCCTCGAGGCTCAATACGAGCATTAGAATCAAGTCGAGACTTAATCAAAAACTCTAAGAATTCTCCGTGACATTTCAAAATTTTCCAAGTGCAGGGCTCACACGCCCGTGCGATCCAAGGGACAGACCCGTGTGACCCTAGGACACACCCATGCTGCAGGCCATGTTCGACCCCGTGTAACTCTTCGACTTGTGCACACAGCCATGCCACACGCTCGTGTGCTAGGCCGAGTGGTTAATTAAATTCTTTCAAAATTAGGTGCAGGTTTCACATAGCCAAGACAAACACCTGTGCTCAAGGTCGTGTAGCACACACGGCTGAGATACATGTTCGTGTCTCTGCCTGTGTGCTCAATTCTGAGCATTTGTTTCTTAAATTTAAGGTGCAGGGGATACACGACCTAACAACACACCTTTGTACCAGGCTGTGTGTCACACACAGTCTAGACACACGCTCGTGTGTCTGTCTGTATGGACAAAATAAAGCCATTTCTAGCTTTATTTCTCACCCAAAATCACACCAATGACCTGCACTTAAACTCACATCCAAATACCAACCATTTCAAGAATTCAAATTAAGCAAATTCTATAATTCAAAATGGCATATCATTACATGCATACATGTTTATAAACTTACCTTGGTATATTTCATATGATAGACATAATTTGAACAACCTTTTAACATGTATATAACTACCATTGTAACGCCCCTTACCCATACCCGAGGCCGAGACAAGATACAAGGCATTACCGAATATATACACGTACATTCATGCAAAATCGGGCTATAAGGTTTCATCCAATTTAAAACGAATCAAACACATGTACATTGTCCCATTTATGGACCTACGAAGTCCAAAAACATGCATTGGGATTAGTTCGGGACCAAACCAGAAACTTTAGAAAAGTTTGGAAAATTTTGTTTCTTTAGTACAGAACCACACGCCCGTGTGAGACAGGGGACACGCCCGTGTCCTCAGGCCATGTAACTCTCTGACTATGACGTCAGCACCAATATAAGGTCACACGGCTATATCACACGCCCGTATGTCCAAACTATACTGTGAATTAAGAATAAATGAATTTTTCATAAAATAGTGCAGACTTCACACAGCCAGAGTACACGCCCATACGGGTAGGCCGTGTCCCTCACACGGCCAAAACACACGCCCATGTCTTAGCCCATGTGTTTACTACTAGGCATACTAACTTGTAAAACTAAGGTACAGGGGACACACAGCCAGACAAAACGCCCATGGAGTACACACGGCCTAGACACATGCTTATGTGTCTACACGTGTGGACAATTTAGAGGCAATTTACCAAGCCAATTGCCACCCTCAAGCACTTATTTACTCAATCATGTTTCATATCATACAACGTAACATATTTAAACACTCAAATATTCAATATCATGGCACTATCATGTCTTTTTAGAATCATTTTATTACACATTTAATTAGCCATACCTTTTTAAAAGTATTCCACACCAATTTCATGCAAAAATAAGATTTGTCATTTTAATTCCAAGTTACAAACTCTTTACTATGATCATCTCAAGTCATTAAGTCATCCCTTATTTCAAGCATCTAATTCACATCTCATCATATATTCATCAAACAATTTCATAGCACATCATCAAGGCATTAGCACATGCATGCATGAACAATTAGATTTCACAACCCAATAATCAAATATAAGCCATATCACATGGCTATTACAAAATGAATCATCAACATTATAGGCCTTTACAATTTGGCCAAAATAGCATGACACATATCACAAAATAACCAAGTCCCCTACACATGCCATATTCAAAATATCAAATTCACTATACCCAAATATTCTTTTGATAGTGTGATCGAATACTCCGACGGCTTTTGGTCCCCGAGCTATCTTGGTGGAACTACAAAAGATGGAAAGGAAAGGGGGTAAGCATAAAAGCTTAGTAAGTCCATATGCAAATAATATGCAATAAGAACAAGCAGATATCATACAACATCATAATAACATAAACATAAAGATTGTTCGTCATTCAAACCTTTTTGGACTTACTCAATATATATATTTCCTTATCACGAATCATCATTTACGAAGGTATTACTCATGAGCGTAGCGTCCATACCTATACCAATTCGTAGTATAGCATACAACCATATGCCCTCCTTGGGACTTTCATTATATCACCCATTGCATTACCCGTTGAACAATCAGAATAATATTGGATACGCAGAAAACCTTGCACCTAACTACCACATACACATACGTAGCCAAAGCTACCTCAAAACATGTAACGCTCGTAATAGAGCTAATCATGGGCCTGCTCACACAAGCTGTCGGTCAGGGCTTAACTACATGGGCTACTCACACAAGCTGTTAGGTATCCGACACACTCAAGACTACCTAGCCACCGGTAAGACGCTCAAGACTAGAACCCGAAACCAATTTACATGTATCGTGAACATCATGAACTCAAACCAACTCAATGAGCTCAGATGTCACATATATCATGAACTCAAACCAACTCAATGAGTTCAGAACATATAGTTTTCTAGTGACATGTCACTTGTATCCTAAACTATTCCTAAGGTTCAAACGGGATTCTTCCTCACATGTACATAACATCTTTATCTCACTTGCTCGTGATGTCGTGGATAACGAACGTAATATCATTCATACTTTCATAACCACCATTAGGCATAACATACATAATGAAAATAAAATATTTATCACATAATATCAATACATCAAAATATGCTATATTGTCACATTATTTACACATGTACTTACCTCAGTACAAAACGATGAGAAACGAGCGTAAACTTTATTCTTTCCTCGATCAAGACCCGAATCACGTTCTGCTTGATCTATAATGCCAAATTTAACTTTTTTAATATTCACATTGTTCAAATCAATCCATAATTCATACTTTGGTAAAATTTACCTTTTTACCCCTAACTTTTCACTCATTTACATTTTAGTCCCTAGGCTCGTAAAATGAAATGCATGCATTTTCTTCGTTACCCAAGCCTAGCCAACTTTCTTTATACTCATAACAACCCATAGTTTGCATCAAAATCATATTTTTATCACTTATTTTACACATTTTACAAAATGGTCCTTTTTGGTGATTTTCATGAAAAATCACTTTGTGAAATATGTTTATCATACACCAAACTTTCATATTCCTCCACTAAACATCAAAATACATGCATGTCATACATGGGTAAATTTTTGAACATAAATCCTACTTCAAAATAAGGGTAGAAATAGGTAAATCAAGCTACGAGGACTTCAGAAATGTAAAGAATATTAAAAATGGGCTAGGGAACACTTACTATTGAGCTTGAAAAAGTCAAAAACCCTCGTTATAGACTGCTTAGAATTTTCGGAAGCCACATGAAGAAGATGAGCAAATTTTTCTTTGATTTTTTTCCCTTTTTATTCTTTTAATTCTTTTAATTATCAAATGACTAAAATGCCCTTAAGGCCTTTCTTTCAAATTTTTCCTATGCATGACCATTTTTGTCCAAAATTATAGAAATTGGTCAAATTGCTAATTAGGACCTTCTAATTTATAATCTAAAGCAATTTCATGCTAAAAGATTCTAGAACACAAGTTTTGCATCTTATTAAATTTAGTCCCTAAAGTTCAATTAGACATTTTATGCATAGAATTTCTTCATGAAATTTTCACACAAGCATGTGTACATATCATGGACCTTATAATAATCATAAAATAATTATTTCTATCTCGAATTTGTGGTGTCGAAACCACTGTTCTGACTAGCCCCTAATTCGGGATGTTACAACCATAGTATGACATTACAAGTATATCAAAGACAACCATTTCTAACCATTCCAATGGCTAGATTACAAACCACATACTTAAGACATCTATGGCCAACTTAGCCTATACATGCCATTATACCAAAATGATTCTACTATATATACCCAAAATAAGCTAGTAGATAGTGTGATGATGCTCCAATGATCTCCAACCTTCGCAAGCTTTCGAGCACTATGAACAGGGGAAAATAAAATAAAGTAAGCATTACATGCTTAGTAAGTTCGCATAACAGAAACTAAACTTACAGATCTCGTTTATTAAATCTAAGCATACAATATCATATTTGGCAAAATTACCTAAACACATGCATTCAATGAAACATTTTAGTCACAAAATTTACATATACATCAAGTAAACGTAGATGAGCTCATCATGCAATATTCTTTCAAGACATTGTCATTTCATCTAGTAATTCTCTTATCATGCCAAGAGTTTTTCTTGTTGAATCATTGATATTCCAATGGATATTCAAGTAGTACACTCAAGGTGTGTAATTCAATAACCCGTCAATTCATATTCAAGAGTACCCATTAGGGCGCTTAATCAAAAGACATACTCTCGAGCCACATATCTTATTACAGGATTACCAGTCCAAGCTAAATCCTTTATGTAATGTATGCTCAGAAGAGCTCAATTAGAATTACTAGTCCAGGCTAAACCCTAATTGCAACATATGCTCTATAAGGATTATATCAGGATTACCCATCCAGGCTAAATCCTTTCTATAATGAGGTCAATAGGTTTACTCATTTGAGATAAATCTCGTTAGTAACAAATGTAGGACCTCATTCATCTCGGGAAAGCACATAAACTCATCAAAATTCAATATTCAAATGGTGCTCAACCCTTTTTCACTGTTTTAAACATGTATTCAATTCTTCATCATAGGAATCAAACAATTCACATAAATATAAGTCACATCCCATACAAACACAACATTCAATTTAACGTTTTTACATGCTCGATTAAGTTACACGAACTTACCTCGACACTTCGCGTATATAATCTACTAATCTAAAACCTTTTTCTTTTCCTCGATCTAACCTCAAATTTGTATTTTTCGAATCTATATAAATGAATTTAACCATTAATTTCACACATTTCATATTCCTTTGGACTCAATTTTCGTCCTAGGAAAAATTACCATTTTGCACCTAACTTTTTCATAAATTCTAATTTTGTCCCTAGGCTCGGAAAATGAAATTTGTGCAATTTACTCCCTATTCCAAGCCTATCCAAAAACCCATCACAAAATTTACATCACATGTATTTGTAAAAATTCAGAATTTTTCATCAAATTTTACAACTTCACATTTTAGTCCCTAAATCATGTTTTCATCAAAAATCACTTTGTAAAAGTTGTTTATCTATTAACAACCTTCCATTTTCTACCATAAATTTCAAATTTTCAGCATATTCATCCATAACTCAATTTTTATACTTTGATAACTTTTCAAATTGATCCCCCAAATAGATAGATTAAGTTATCCTGATTTTAAAAATATCAAAATTACAAAAAACGGGACAAGGAAACTTACCCAGTTAAGCCATGACAGTTTCTTCTCTCTCTCCTTGGGTTTCCATGTATTTTAGGTTGAAGATGACATAAAAATAACATGATATCTTTTATAATCTTTTTAATTAATTAAATATTTTTCAATTTCCAATTTAGTCCTTGCCCCTTTTCTATATTTCCATGGATGAGTCACCAAAATATCTACATACTTTTCTTTAATGGTCTAATTACCATATAAGGACCTCTAGTTTTGAATTCCATAGCTATTTAATCCTTATAGCTACTAGAATTCAACTTTCACATTTTATGCAATTTAGTCATTTCCCTAATTAAACACATAATCGATAAAATTTTCTTATCGGGATTTTCACATGACATTTCCAACTTATTACAGACCATGTGATAAAATAAAAATAAATTTTATTTTCGGGTCAGATTTGTGGTCCCAAAATCACTGTTCCGATTTCACTGAAAAATAGGCAGTTACATAACCATTTCTTTACAATTTAGTTCATATCTCATCGTTTTGTACCAAATTCGAAACAATTTAAATTACAACCCCACAAACACAATTTCACAATTCAAGTATATACTACAATTACATATAACCACACCAAATTAACTTGGTAAAAACAGTGATAAGCAAGATGTCGAGAACTAATCCACAATTTTGTCTTTTCCTCAATTATCCTTCGATTGGTTCAAATCCCAATCTATAAGATAATTCATTTCAATTTATCAATTCCAAATACCTTATATCATCGTACTATAAGCATATGACATTTCAATTTCATTTTTTGAATGTTCCCTTAAGTTTTGCATTTTATTTAATTTAGTTCCTAATATTGAAATTGCTATACTTTCAAATTTGAGCTTTGATTTTAAAACCGATCTCAATTTCATCCTTCTACAACCCTCTAATATCTATGATTATAGAAATTTAACTTCAATTTTGAATTCTTTACACTTTACTCACTATGTTCAAAATTAACAACTTTCACTTTACAAATTAGTCATTTTTCACTTCTAAGCTTAAAATCTAACAAATTAGCACCAATTTCAACAAGTATTCAACAATGGTAACTTTTGAAAACTTTAACAATTTTACAAATTGGTACATAGGCTAACTAAATCAAGTTGCTGAGACCTTAAAAACATAAAAATTATAGAAAATGGCCTAATTAACATACCAAAGCAAGGGTTGAATGTTCGAAGGGTTTAAAAATGGCATCCAAGGTTTCTTTTTGTTGGTTTCGGTGGAGAAGGGAAAAAGATAACACTATTTTTCACTATTTTATTTTTTTTACTAAAGATTAACATTAATCAAGTAAAATTATCATAATTAAACATTAATTAATTTAATTTAAACATGATTAACAAGGTGAATGGCTTACAACCAGCCCCCACTACCGAATATCCATTTAAAAATGGTCTGATTACTTAATTGGTCTTTCGATTAACTAAAAATCCAAATCAATTAACTTTTACCTCTTTTACAATTTAGTCGTTGTACCTTAATTACCTATCCAATTAACAAAATTAAAGGACCAAACTTTAATTAAACTTTACACTAACCTAATAAATATTAAAATGGGCTCGATCATAAAAAATGGGGCTCTAAAACCACCATTTCCAACACCACTAAAAATTGGGTTGTCACATTACTTTTCTTTAAAATTTTAATTTTAAATGATGTCACATAAGATTTAACATCTCATTTAATGGTTAAATTAAAAGTTTTAGCAACAGAAAGACCTTACTGATATAACATTGATAGTTTGAGGATGTAATTAGAATGTCTTAAAGTTTGAGTATCAATTTAGAATGAAAGTCATAGCTTAGAGATGTCTGGTGCAATCAACTAAAATGAAAATATAGAGATTAAATCACAAAATTAGACATAGCAAAAGGATTAAACTGAAATTTAACATTTTCTTGTAATGTAAAGAAAAAAAAAAGAATCATACACGTGTCAAATTTTTACTAACAAATTTGGTTAGGAGATGAGATGAATTAGTATGTTGGTATGGAGAGTTAATGTTCATTGTAACGACCAATGGAATGAAAAATGTACGAGTATGAAAATAAGTTAAGATTAAAGAAGAGACACAACCTATCTTTATTTACACAATTTAGCGATTTTACATCTGCAGAGCCTTACTCAAGATATATTCTTATTCAATCACCAAATCAAATCAATCATAACAAACCATCTCTACTAGCTAAAGCTCATAACCCCTTCACAAAGAAAGTTCATGGAGTCTCAATAGAAAACAATCGATTGCTGAAAAACCACCAAAAACAACTCTCTATTATCACTAATGATAAACAAAACAAACTAACACTCAATAAAAAGAAAGACCAAAAGTTGTCACAAAGAATACTTGAGAATTTTAGGATATACCAACTCTACAAAGTCATGTTCCACAAACGCTAATGGCGCTTATTTATAGGATGAAATACCAAAAAGATAATCTCCTCTAAGAAGCATATAAACCCTTGAAAATCCCTTAAAAAATCTGAAACTTATCTCTTAATCAAATCTTCATTCAATAAAGTGATGTGATAAAACAAGTGATGTGATAAAAATAATAATACAATCTTTTATCTAATACTGTAACACCCCAAACTCAGCCTAGACGTTATGGCCGAATCTGTGATGCCACATTGAAGTGTGGTTTGAAAAGCATTGTTCCGCTGGAAACTCCATATTATATAAAAACCCTCGTAGTGATCTTTTACAAAACTTTAGGGTATCTTTTTCGTTGTTAAAAATCAAGTGGGTTTAGCAAAGAGATCAATCGTTATAGATTGTTATTGCATTTTAAAAACAATGTTTGCTTGCGGAAGCTTTTAAAGTATGTTGCAAAGGCGTGGTGTTTTGAAAGTATTTAATCTTATGAAAAACTGCGACCTGCTTCTAGCAGACATGATCCAAAATAAATAAAACCCAAATCAAAAGTAAAACATTAAAAAGTCTTTATTACATAATATAAACCCTAAACTAAATTACTTATAAAATAGAAGTTAAAAAGTGGAAACTAATACGGTTGTGTGGCCACCATCGAGTCCCTCGCAGCATCGTCCTGCCTAAGGATTACCTGCGCAGAGAAGCAGAAGAGTGAGTTTATGCAAACTCAGTGTGTAATCTCTTATTAAACAAGCAATCAGTCATACAATAGGCAAATACATTCTGGGCCTAAGCCCGTTTCAGTAACAGTTAGGGCCATAGCCCAATACAGTATCAGTAGCAGTGTAGGCTTTAGCCCATTACAGTAACAATAACAGAAATGCAATCAGAAGTCCTACCCATCCATCCTCTGCACTCCACTCCATCTGGCCCTACACTTCATGTGGGGATAAAATTGACCCACCCATCCCTACACTCCAAAATGTAGCACCGGTTGCAACACTAAACAGTATATGCAACAGATCTGCCAGTACAGTACACTTCCTCCAAATATATCAAACCCACCCTCATGCAACATGTCATGTCATAATATCATACGTGTATGCAAAAATGTCATGCTCGAATACAATCATACAAACCATAAAGCATATCAGTTGTTTCATCAGTATGGGATCTAAGTATACTTACCGACCCAACAGTAGGTCCACAGTCATCTCGGGCGACCCGTGCAACCTTAACAATCAATCAATGAAAATAGGCCCAAGCCCATAATACCGCCCATGTGGGCCCACACGACCGTGTGGCCCACAAAGCCCAAAAATGGCCATGGTCGTGTAAACCACATAGCCTGGCCCAATAATCTCCACACGTCCATGTGGTTTACCCGTGTGGGGCCCACACGGCCCATTTTGGCCCAACATGGCCCAAAACGGCCTAAGCCCATAAAATCACTCACGGTGGCCTCTACTGTCAAACGCCAACGTTTTATGCATTCAGATCACCACACAAGGGAGCGCACACTCGTATAGCATCTATGGACATGTTTTTCGGCTTTTTCCATTTAACAGTTATTATAGTGTGATTACACACCTGTTAGGATTCTAGGTACGCAACCCCTTTTGAGATGAACTGCACCTAAAACAATTGGCCATTCCACAACTAGTGTTAGACACACTTGAACCTAAACCAAAACAATTGATTCACAGTAGTGTTGTTTACCTTACTGTTCTGAAACGAACGTAGTCTACAACTCCGAAAACAAATCCCGCTCATTACTATTAGTAACTGTCAAACACCAATTGATAAGACCAAATGTTAGAAACTTAGGGAATATGCATACAAACCAACAAATTCCAACCGATTGAGGCAAGACTTCTGCCCTTACCAAAAGACTTACCACTCTGATTCACGTAGAGCAGAACCAACAATTATATGAAAAGAGAAATCAGTAGAAGGGGGAGAATTGATCTGAAACAATAAATAAAGGGATAGCGATTACAAGAAGAAGTAGAAGAAGGAAACGCTGCTCAGAAAAGTAAAAGCCACAATGAGAAGAATAGGGCAGAGGCTTACCAGCCAATATTCGACCAAAGGAGGAACGATTGAACAAAGGGAAGATACAGTATGCGGCCAAGGTACAAAAGGTCAGAATTGAGGGGGTTGAGAGAGGAGAGAAGGTGAATTTATGAGTACTAGAAATGGAGGAGAGTTGACGAGGTATTCGGCCTAAAGGAAAAGAGAAGAAAAGGGTAAGGAACAGGGAGAAGGAAAAGAGATTTAGCAACTATAGAGAAATGGTCTAATGGAAAAGCAAAACTTAAAGAATGCAAAAGAAGAAAAATAATTGAATGGTCACACTCAAAATTCGGCTACCAAAAACCCCAAGCAATAAACAACCCCCCAAAATAAAAAGTGCAAAAAGCCAAAAGAAACACACTCGATAGCAACAAAAATGAAACAAAGAAACCTATCACACCCCCAAGTTTAATTCCTTTGAGTCCTAGAGTCCCCACACGGCACTAACACTCTCCCTTCATCAAATCTCCTTGATTTCCTCCTAAAACCTCTCCACAACATCCTCAAACGGATCACTATCCAAACCCCCATTTTCCCTCCTAAATTTCGTCTACATGATCCCCTACTCCACTCAAACACCCTAACCGTCCAAGCAGTAGAGCCCCACTGCCACACAATCATCCACTTAGCCATTTGCAAAATAAAACACACTTGCATGCAACAAGACTCGAACCCTAGCCTCCTAGCAACAGTAACACGCCACTATCCCCTAAACTAGTAGGCTTTTATGACTTGATTTCCCCGCAATTATTTAAAAACCCAGCATCTCACAGCAAGGGTTTTATTCAATAAAAACTAAAAATTTTGCTAAAGCCAAGATTTGAACCCAGGACTTCCCACACTTCTCAGGACAATTAACCATTAAAGTAAGCAAGCATATATGAAACATAACACAAAAATTTAATCACTAAAGATTTGGGCCGTTACAAATACTTGTTTTGTCAAATATGCCACAATTCTATAAATCGTAAACAACTAGAAATGATTATTCAAAAGCTTGCCATGGCTCAAGAAAAAATTTCTTCTCATTCTAACTGAACATGGAACGAGAAATATCCAAAAATCCAACAATCTTCCCTTAGTACATGATATATATAGTTACATGAAGTGGAAATTATATGTACATGGAAGTTTGATTACAGTTGAATTCATACATGTTTCTTAATATTATATGAATTACATGACTAACATGGTTGTTGAAGATATGTGTTTAGGCTTTTGGCCAACTTGAGCTGGATATGTTTTGTATGCTTACCTTAAATGTGACTAAATGGTAAGTTTATTTCTTTGTTATAGAACTTACTAAGCTTAAATGCTTACTCTGTGTTATTTTTCGTGTTTTATAGTGATTCAGAATGTAACACCCCAAAATCCTAGTGATTCAAAATGTAACACCCCAAAATCCTAAGTATTTATTTTTGTATGTTTGTGACACAAATACATGTCTGCTTCAATGGTTAAGTGTCCTGGAAGAGTCTGAGAAGTCTTGGGTTCAAGCCTTAGCTTAGGCAAAAGTTTTGTTTTCATGTGAATAAACATTGTCTCTAGGTAGTAGGCTTTTAAATAAATGTGGGTATTTTATGTCAGAAAGGGGCCTGCTAGCCTAGGGGATAAGTGGCGTGTAGCAGTTACCTGTGGTTTGAGGTTCGAGTGCTGGTAGGCACATGGAGGTGTTTTATTTTGCTGCTAGTGTCGTGGGAGTGTTGTGGTTTGACTGAAACACCGAAGTGTTTGAGTGGAATTCGAATAAAGTAGTTGAGGGACGAGTGATTGGTTTAAGTGATTTGAGGAGGGATTTGTGGAGGAAAATACGGGATTTTGAAGGAGCGGGAGTATTGGTGCCAAATTTGAACTCCCAGCACTTAGGATTTCCACTTTGGGTTGGTTTCTCTCATCATTTTCAGTTTCTGACATTTTCTTTTGGTTCTCTCCAATTTCTGATTTGGAGGCCAAATTTTGCTATAGACCTTTTGGGTAGCTCATCATTTTCTTTATTGCCTTTCTGAGTGTGCACTTCCCTTGAGTTCACCTGCTGATCGTTGGCTTTCCTCTAGCAGTCATCCTCTCAATTTTCTTTGCTTTTGCCGAATATTAATTCTTCCTCTTTCTCAATCGATTTCCTTTTGACTGATTGCTCTTAGTTCTTTGTCCCTTTCTCAATCAATTCTGCTTGACCGATTGCTTCTTGTTCTTTTCCTCTCCCTTTATCGTAGTTTGTTGTGGCCGAATACCTTCTCTACTTGTAGCTGAACCTTGCTTTTTCTTCTTTGCCGAATCTCTTCCTCTCATTCTTATTTGTTGTGTTCCTCTTAGGTTCTTGAGTGTTTGGCTTGCGTTCCTAGGTGTAGGCCGATTGCTTCCTTCTCCCATCTTTGGTTTTGCAGTTTCGATAAGTTGGTGTGCAGTTGATTCAAGCTTTTTGTTTGAGCATTATTGGTTATCAAATTCGGTTGTAATGCAGTTATTTGCCAAGGAGCATGTAGTCAACCTTTTTTCAGTGGTTTAGGGGGTTGAGCCATATTCGTTCTATTAAGACAAGTGACAATCCATATTTGTTCTATTAAGACAAGTGACAATCTATCTTTTAGATAAGTAATATAAGGGGGCGGGTAATTGTAACCCTATCATGAAGGATCTAATGGTGTGTTATGTTTGACTATAGGTTGGAGTGCTCAAGAGTGGTGTGCGCACTTTTGCAAACAAGGTGTGTAACCATAATCCCAACTTTGGAAATCGAAAAAAGCCGAAAAAAGTGAACGACGACGCTACACGGGCATGCGCTCGTGTGGTAGTCCATGTGACTAAACATTGGCGTATGATCGTCGAGGCCAACCATGTTCGAATTCATGGGTTGGGTCGAATTGGGTTATGTGGGCCCACGGGCATGTAGGCCCCAAACGGGAAAACCACACAGACGTGTAGAGAATATTGGGCCAGGCTATGCATTTCACACAGCCAAGGCCATTTTTGGGCTATGTGGGCCACATGGGCATGTGGGTACAATTTCTCTGTTTAACTACTAAGGTTGCACGGGTGCCTGAGACGACTGTGGACCTACTGTTGGGTCGATAAGTGGAGCTGAACCCCTAATTGATAAAATGACTATTATGCCCTTATGTTATAAAATGACTGTTATGCCCCTATGAGATGTATGATTATATTCGAGCATGCCATTTTAAACATATTGAATACATGTATGATATTATGACACGACATGACATGTTGCATGGGGATGGGTTTTATTATGATCAGAGGAAGTGTACTGTACTGGCAGCTTTGCTGCAAATACTATTTAGTGTCGCAACCGTTACTACTTGGAGTGTAGGGATGGGTGGGTTGATTATATCCCCACATGGAGTGCAGGGTTGGACGGAGATAGAGTGTAGAGGTTGGCTGCGTAGGATCTATTGATTGCATATTTGTACTGTACTGTTACTAAGATGGGCTTCGGCCCAAACTGATACTGGTTTTATAATGGGCTAAGGCCCTAACTGAAACTAAATCGTTACTGCAATGGGCTTAGACCCAAACTGTATCTGCTCACTGTTCAACTGTTTGATATAGGATTACACACTGAGTTTTCATAAAACTCACCCATCTATTTCTCTGTGTAGGTAATCCCCAGTCTTAGGTGGATCGGTGCTGTGAGGGACTCAAAGGTGGCCACACAACCGCACATACTTTCATAGTTGCTTTATATTTATAAGTAATTTTTGTATTTTTAATGAAATAAGGCCTCTTTGGATTTTTAATTTTTAATTTGGGGATTTTTATTTGCTTTGATTTATAACTGCTAGCAGTAGGAAAAGACGCGAGCTTTCAAAAAGATAAATGTTTTCAAAGACACCACAAATACGAAACATGTTTTAAGAGCTTCTGCATGTAATAATGTTTTAAAATAAAATAATAATGACGTTTTGATATGATTAACTTTTTACAAACAACCCATATTTTGAAAATAAATGAACATACTAAAATCAATCTTAACATCACACAAGGAGGTTGAATGGAAAATGGGTTTTCAACAATATCGTATTTTACAAATAAACCACTTCAATGTGACATCGCCAGATTCGACCATAATGTCCAAGCTGGGTTTGGAATGTTACACAGAAGCTTGTTCGGGTTGGAAACTTGTCAAAGCTATATCACATTATCCATTGGCTCTTTTGGTACTTTTAGTTAATTAATTCTGGTTATAATGGCATGTATAGGTTAATTTAGCCAATGTTGGCATATAAATGCTTTGTTGAGATTAGCCATTTATTTGACTTGTGTTTGGTATATTTTGATGTGTATATATATATGAGTTTACCATATTTGATGTGTGTTTGATATGGCAAAATGATGGAAATTAAAGTGTGGTTTAGAATATGCATATAAGATATGTTATATACCTTGATGTAATTTAGTGCTTTATTATGGTAAACTTATAGATATAGTGATGTTAGTTAGAATGGTATATTTGGTATCATTTGGAAATATTGGTATGTCTTGGTAAGTAAGTTAAGTGACATGAAATGATGCAAAATGATTTACCTTGTGAATTGGTATTTTGGGTACCAAATTGTTGAGCTTGATAAGTGACCTACATGATAGGTTTTGGTACAATTATGCATATATGTATTTGGTCATTTAAGTAAGTTTGGATACATGGTTTGTAACATCCCGTTTATAGGTCAAATCGGAACAGTGATTTTGGGACTACAAATCCAAAGTCAAAATATTTATTTTATTATTTTAATAATGTTTACAGCATGATAAATTAATTATGTGAAAGTTTCGTAAAGAAATTTTATTGTTTAAATGCTGAATTCGGTAAAAATGATTAAATCGCGTAACGCTTAAAAGTTGCATTCTATTGTTGAAAGTGCTTAAATTGTTATGATTTAGTCAATCAAGAGTCCTTATTATGTTATTATACCAAGATTAAGGTTAATGGACATTTGTATCCATGATTTAAGTGATTTATAAGTATTATTATAAGGTTAAATTAGTAAAATACATATTAAGTAAATATTTAATGAAACAAAAGCCATATTATCATCGTATTTTCTTCTTCATAACCGAATATCAAAGAAAAAGAAGTCAAGGAAGAGATATTAGGGTTCGACACATTTTTGGCTTGATTGAGGTACGGTTTGAACTCGATTTTTGATAATTTTTATGTTTTTGAGATCGTTGCTTTGTATATTAGCTAACTCATACCTTAATTTTTAAATTTGTTCATGATTTTGAAAGGTGCCATTGTTGAATACTTGAGTTCTTTAATTTTTAATGGAGGATTATGAAGGTTTAATGATAGTTTTACAAGTTTTATGTAGTGATTTTTGATAAAATGTCAAATAGGGATTAAATTGTGAAAATGTAAAATGTGGTAGTTAAAAGTGTGAATTTATGAAAGAAGTGGGCTGTTAGAAGTCCCTATGAAATTAGGCTACCATGGGATTATGGTTAATTGTGCAATTTTGCATTTTTATGTATTAAGGACTAAATTGCAAAGTAGTCAAAAGTCTAGGGGTAAAATTATAAATTAGCTAAAATGAATGTTTTAGGCTAAATTGAATTGAATGAAGGTTTGAATGAGTTAATTTGATATCATATAGATCAAGATAAGAAAATATCGAAACTAGATCGGGGAAAAAGAAAGGTTGGCGAATAGACGATAGTTTTCATCCGAGCAACTTAAGGTAAGTTCGTTTAATTAGAATCGAACTTTTATTTGCTTTTAATTATTGAAATGAATGTGTATAATGGAAATATTTGAAATATAAATGTCTTATTGATATATTAGATTTGTTACCGATCCCCGTTTGAACTAAATGAATTCATTGGATACGAGTGACATGTTACTGGGATTACCGTTTTGGTTGAGCTCCTGCATTTGTTGCGGACTCACCATAGCTCATAAGCTTACTGATATATCAGCTCGTAAGAGCTTACTATTTTCAACTCATTGGAGCTTACCGTTTCAGCTCGTATGAGCTTACTGTTTAGCTAGATAGAGCTTGCTGTTCAGCTCAATAGAGCTTACTGTTACAGCTCAGTAGAGCTTACTATTCATCAGCTCAAGAGGAGCTTACTGATCATGGCTCGAAAGAACATATATGTTAATGAATTGATGGATTATGAATGATGTTCACTCGAGTATCCTTTGATGTTCTAAAAAGTTCTATGGGCCCAAATACTGTTATACAAATAAGTTACAGATTATCAATGTTACTAATGTTATATTATGATATGTAAATTTTGGAATGATGCAAAGTGTTGTATTAATGGATGGTTTCATGTATTTGTCA
Source organism: Gossypium longicalyx (assembly GCA_025698465.1). Classification (NCBI taxonomy): domain Eukaryota; kingdom Viridiplantae; phylum Streptophyta; class Magnoliopsida; order Malvales; family Malvaceae; genus Gossypium; species Gossypium longicalyx. Next base: position 39,368,369 of record CM046998.1, on the reverse strand, counting down.
AATGACTAACATGTGTTGGATACTTGTGATTAGGTGTTGGTTAATTGAATTGTTGGCATTTTAATGCTACTTTGATTGTGTTGAATGGTAAGTTTCATTTTTAATTATACGGGCTTACTAAGTTGTAAAGCTTACGCTGTTTCTTTTTCTATGTTTTATAGAGGTTAGCTAGCTCGCTCGTTTCGGACAAGTCGGAGATGCACATCACACTATCCAAATTTCGATTGGTATTTTTGAACTTGTAAATTTGTAAATTGTAACACCCCTAACTCGTATCCATAGCTGGAATTGGGTTACGAGGCATTACCAATCCATACACTTCATTCTCATACATTTAAGCAATCATAATCAAGTTCATATAAATCATTCACAATGTCCCTTACATAGGTCTACGAGACATTAAAACATACTTAGAAGTGGTTCGAGACTAAACAAATAACATTTACGAACTTTAGGAAACTTAAAAAATTTTCTTTAATTACAGGGTCACACGTCCGTGTGAGGAAGCCATGTGCCTTACACGACCACTAGACACCCCCGTGTCATAGACCATGTGAAAACAGGGCATACATACTGGCTTGCACCACACGGCCAAAGACATGCCCGTGTGCCTTGGCCGTGGGAAAACTGGAGGGGTTCCTGACTTGGGTCACACGGCCAACCACATGCCCGTGTGTCTAGCCCGTGCTCAAGACTGACTTAAATTCGTAGGGCTACCCTAGGGGACACATGGCCGTATAGCATAGCCGTGTGTCGCATACGGCCGAGACACACCCCCATGTCTCTGCCCATGTGGACAAAAATAGTTCATTTCGAAAGCCAATTTGCCACCCTACAATCATACATACAAATCAACTTATTTGGTACCATTTCAAGTCATTTATAAGCAACCAAAACCCATCAAAACATACACATAACATACCATATAATTCTGTAACACCCCAAACCCGGCCTGGACGTTAAGGCCGAATCTAGTGCATCACATTGAAGTGTTTTAGCGAAAACCGTGTTTTCATTGAAAACCCTTCTTAAAATAAAAGAAACCTTAATTAACTTATAAAAACTCTTTTTTATTTTTCAATCACGAAAACCTGTTTAAAACATATGATTTTATGAAAACCTGTCATTTTAAAATTCTGTTGCGGAAGCATAGAAAAACATACTATGATTTAGCAAACCCATTTTCAACATTTCGTAATTACAACACATGAAAATAAAAACCTAAATAATAACAAAATGAAAGCCTTATTACAATCTGGCCAGAAAAGTACTTAATAGAATAGACACTTGTATGCTTTTAAGAAAAAACACATCCATGTTGCCTTGCTAGCTGGCCACCTAGAGTCCCTCCAAACATCGAACCTTCTACTGAGCACACCTAAAAATTAAATAAGAGAGGGGGTGAGTTTTCACAAACTCAGTGTGTACAACCCTCGACGAGCAACAAGCATTCAATAAACACCATACATCACATGCAATGCAATCCCATCCCAAAAATCCATCTACTACACACCAGCTCCGTCCCTCGTCACACCATGTGGAGATATAAATATCGACCCACCCATCTTTCACATCTATGGTAGCCCGATTGCTGAACTACCTGCATTTACACATTGGGCTTAAAAGCCGTCGGTGGATCCACGATTGTCAAGCAACCATGCAATCCTCATATACTTCCTCCATTCCATGATTCCCAACCCCTATAAAACCTAAGTAGAATATCATATGTATGCATGTCACATCCATAAAACTTAAATTCAACACCTAAGGGTATTTTGGTCATTTTTGCCCTTCGAGGCATTTTGGTAATTTTCCCTTTCTTTACGGTTTTCACTTACCTTGGCCCGTTAACAAATCCTGTGGGCTAAGATGAACGAATACTATGCACCAAGTAGGATTCCAGAGAAGAGAAGGTGAGTCATTAAGACCGCTTAAGTACCAAGCTCTCTCTAGATCCAACCCTAGACATGCATATACCCGTTGCCACATCTTAACCCTTTGACTTGTCCACGGTCGCAATTAATTAATTAAGTTTTATCTAGTCATCATATACTAGGCCCAAAACCCCTTACAAAGCCCAGTCAAATCCACATACCTGGATATGACCCACTAGGCCCAATCACATTCATATGGCCCATTAGGCCCAAATCACCTGTGTATGGCCCATTAGGCCCAAATCACATTTATGTGGCCCATTAGGCCCAAATCATATTATACACATGCTCACATATGAATTTCTATCACATAGCATCAATTATCAATTTTTTCCTATTATGGGCCCAACAGCCCGTTAGGCCCATTAAGCCTATTCTGGCCAGGCTGGCCAATTCACAATCCAAGTCCATGGAATCGCCCATAGGCCTCAGACAACCTATCAGTTTCCTCCTCACGAGTGTTCACGCACTCGCAAGACTACCATAGCCCAACTTTTAGCTTTTCGGCTTTTGTCGATTCATTGTGTGTGTGTGCAGTGTATGTACACACCTGGTAAGCAAGCATACTGTGATTCCCTTAGTCACCAACCTACAAACGATATCACCCTTCAATTAACCACATGCTTAATACATATTTTTACTAAAACTGAAACCTCACCTTAACCTTATCTTGCGCGATAAGTATAACAACCCCTTCTTAAATCACTAACCACGATCAACTCCTAGATCTGCATCTATCTTAACTATTAGAAACCAGAATAATAGGTGACTCGTATCCAACACAAGTCCCCTTACCTTAACTCTAACTATTCGGCCAACTAAGATTAAGAGTACTTACCAAAGACCCTGACCTGAAGAGCAATCGGCAGGGATCCAAAACTGAGATTCGATGCCTATTCCTACCCAAAACTGATTAGAAGAAGTGAGGAATAATAATCGATACTTTAGCAAAAACTAATTGGAAGAGCTAACACTTACACTAGATTCGGTCAAAGAGTATTCAGCCAAGAAAGTTTCTGCCCTTTGCGATTTTGTATGGCAAAAGAGAGTTATTCGACTCCAAGGAATAAGAAAGAAATGTTGGCAATGAAGTAGAGGAAGAATAGAAATCAGCACAAGAAAAGAAAGAAAGAAGTAAGGCTTTTCGGGTTTTTGGATCTTGAAGAGAAAAGGGTTTTCGGTAACAAGGTGAAAAAGATTTCGGTATTAGCCTGGCAACCTTGAATTTGGTACCTATTTATAGCCCTTATAGCCGAATTCCTCATGGCTAAATTCCCCATTCGGCTCAATCACTTCCCCCTTCTCGTCTCATTGTTTTTCTCCCTGATAACTCTAGAATCTATTTCATAACTTTTCTCTTCTTAACACTCCCCTTAGAGTCCATCTTCACACCACTTCCAATCTTCTAGAAGGCCAAAATTAAACTTCTATAAATACTAAGCTAGGATTCGAACCTTGGATCTCCTTGCTAGCCACTAATGCCACCTCTCTACACTCTAAGTGGCGTCACTTAGCCACTCATCCATTTGGCTTTTTGATGCCCTTTTTCCCTTATATTTATTTAAAAGCCTAACTGCTTGCCATCAGGGTTCCTTTAATAATTATACTATAATTCCTTCTACCCCTAGATTCGAACTCAACCCTTGATCCAGACCTACCATCGTGTAATTAACACTTAACCTAAATTGCTAAGCACAAAAAGAAAAATTTGAGATTTCAGGATTTTTGGGGCGTTACAAATTCAACCATTTTAACTAATCAATTCCATATTCAAGTTATACCAAATCATTATGCCAAAATCATAACAATTTTCATATATTCCCTATTCAATAATTCATCATAATATCATCTATTTCATATCACAAAACTCATCATATCATCATCTCAAACCAAACCAATTCATAAAGCATTATATACATCACATATAACACTTACCAAACACTTAATTCAAACCAAATTAGATGGTTATACATACCATATTTACAAGCCAAATCTCATGGCTAATATCAAGACCCAAAACATACTAAAATATCACTAGCCTATACATGCCATATACCATATATACAAGCTTCAAAAGTTCCAACAAAATGATCGATAGTGTGATGACGTTTCCTGACGATCCCCAAGTCTTAGCTAGCTTTGATTATCTATAAAACATAGACAAATAATAGACAGTAAGCTTCATAGCTTAATAAGTTCGTAGTTAAGCTGTAACACCCCTTACCCGTACCCGAGATAGGGACCGGATGCAAGGCGTTACCAGACATGTACTCAAACATTTTTGGGAAATAAGGGTTATAAAATTTCATTCCAATATAAAACCAATCTAATTTCACCTTAATGTCCCTATTCTGGGCCCACGAGGCCCTAAACACACATTAAAAATGGCCTGAGACTAAATTGAGGACTTAAGAAAGATATTGGAAAAATACCTAGACCAAACCTCACACGCCCGTGTGGAGGTAATGCACACGCCCGTGTGCTTTAGGACACGCCCGTGTCCCTAACCCGTGTTGAATTAATTGAATTTATTTTCTATTTCAAACCTACAGGGGTTTTCATACGGCTAAGCACACACCCGTGTCCCTGGCCCGTGTCCTTCACACGGCCTAGACACGCTTGTGTAGTCACCCATGTCTAAAAACTTGAGCATTCAGTTTATGACATCAGCATGTATTTAGGGGCACACGGCCAAGACACACGCCCGTGTACTAGGTCGTGCCCTCTACACGGTTGAGACACACGATCGTGTCTCTACCTGTGTTTTACTACAATGCATTCTGACTTCAAAATTTTAGGTGCAGGGGACACACGGCCATACCGTACGCCCATGGGGCGATCCGTGTGTCACAGATGGCCCGGACACACGCCCGTGGGTCTACCCGTGTGGACCTTATTAGGCTATTTTCCAAGCCTTTAGTCACCCTCTATCATCTACTCTCACTTATAAGTTTCCATAATACAAAACAAGTCCTAATTATATACTTAAATGACCTTGATAAACCTTATTGCATGTAAACCTCATTTATCAGTTTTACACATGCTAGGCTATTTCCCTTATATTGAGGATTTCTATACCTTATAACACTTTTAAGATTGGCTCATTATTATAACTCATTGCCAATTATGGCCAAGCCATCCCATGTAATTTGGTCACATTACTTAAACCTAATTGTGATATGCCACATTTAAATATCACAACAACATTTAGACATAAACATGCACAAATTTGTAGGTCATAACCTACATCACAATGAGCCAATTCCCATCGCCACTTACAAATGAATATGTATACCTTTACATGCCTTCATTTTGGCAAATCAAATGACACATATAACAAAATAAACAAAAGCTCTATACATGCCATTGAACAAAATAAAAGCGTCTATATACCAAAGCTAGACTAGTTGATAGTGTGTTGACTCTCCAACCGTCTTCTAATCTTTACAAGTCCTCGAGCTCTGTAAGACATGGAAAAGAGAGGGGTAAGCATTTACATGCTTAGTAAGCCCGAATAACTGGAAAGTAAACTTAACGATTAATTAACATACAACCATATTTGGCAATAAAACCAACAAGAATGGAATGGTTTCCCTATCACATGCAATAAATCAACAAGTTAGTCACATAACAATGCACCATGCAATTAATCTTAGATGAGCTCATCATTCAACATTTCCATTTATACATATCTCATACTATAATGTTAAGTTCTCGAAAATCTCGATGGATTATCCATTTACCGTCAATTCATAAGAGCGATCATTTCTTGTATGCACTCCCGCGAACCTCACATCTTACGGCGGGATTACTAGTCCAAGCTAAATCCCTAGTAATATAAACTCATAAGGTGATGTCGGGATTACCAGTCCAGGCTAAATCCCTTATAGCGACAAACACTCTTAATAAGCTCGGATCTGAATTACCAGTCCAGGCTAAATTCAGACCCTAATCGGATTACCCGTCCGGGCTAAATCCACAATGCACACATATTCTTCGGGAGGCTCGATCACTCAACGAACACCCGTCTAGGCTAGATCCTTTCTATATTTGAGATCAATAGATTACCCGTCCGGGCTAAATCCTTTATGCAACACATGCAGGATCTCAAGTCACATGTAAATCATGGTTTATCCATCAGATTTCCCTTTTTAACCTCAACCGGGACATTTATCAACATGTCATTATTAAGGATGAATTTCATGGATTTTCATGCCATCATCAAATGAAATTATCAGACATTCATAAATCATGCAATTAGGCATATTATGAGTTTACTATAAGTTATCCAAACTTACCTGGTACTCGTTCCAGTTTCGGTTATTTTGAAACCTTTTGTTTTCCTCGATCGATCTTCAGAATTTATTCCTTGGGGTCTATAACAATAAAAATGAATCATTAACACCTCACATTATACTTTTCGAGTCTAAATTTTACCCTCGGTCCAAATGACCGTTTAGCCCTTAACCTTTCACATTTTTATGATTTAGTCTCTAGGCTCGTATAATGAAATGCATGCAATTTCTACCTTACCCAAGCCTAGCCAATGTTCTTTCCTCTTATGGCAACCCGCATTTTTCCATTATTTCTCATCTCTCTACCCATTTTTACAACTTTTACAAAATGGTCCCTAAGCCATTTCCATGAAAAATAACTTGGTAAAAGCTATTTACCATCCTTTAAACTCTAATATTCTTCCATAAACCATTAAAATAAAAGTGACTCATGCATGGGTAAATTTCTAAACATGAACCCTAGCATGAAATATGGATAGAAATAGAGAGAGTAAGTTACCGGGATTTCAAAAATACAAAGAACATTAAAAACGGGGCTTGGGAGCACTTATTATTGAGCTTGAAAATGTTGAAAACCCTAGCTATGGAGAGCTTGAGAATTTCGGCTAGATGAAGGATAAGAATGGCTGATTTTTGGCTTATTTTTCCCATTTTATTTCATTAATTAGCCAAATGACCAAAATGCCCTCAAGCCCTTTCTTTCAAATTTCATCCATACATGCCCATTTTTGTCCAAAAATTTAGAAATTGGGAAATTTGCTCTTTAAGACCTTCTAATTAATAATCTAAAACAATTTCATACAAATTACTTCTAGAATCCAAGTTCTGCAATTTATTCAATTTGGTCCTTATTTTCCAATTGGACACCTTACTCATAGAATCTCTTCATGAAACTTTAACACATGCATATTCTCATATTCTGAACCTCATAATAATCATAAAATAAATATTCCAACATCGGATTTGTGGTCCCAAAACTATTATTCCGACTAGGCCCTGTTTCAGGATGTTACATAAGCAATTCAATTTATAAAATAATATAATTCAACCATTTTCACATTACCAAATCAACATTACATTAACACAAACCTTACTCATGTCTCAAACATGATTAAATACTATTTCATTAAACTTTCTCAATATAATACTTGAATAAGTTTCATACATATCCATATCACTTCGTATTAACCTCTTTCTCAACCACAACACTCATTTATCCGTTGAAAATTTAGGGATAGAAATCGAATTCTCATGAATCACAATCGATAAGTACCTATATCGTGGCTCGTAGCCAAATCAAGGTAACTTATCTCGGAGTACCTATACCATGGCCCGTAGCTAAATCAAGGTATCTCCTCTCAAAATACCTATACCATGGACCGTGGCCAAATCAAGGTATTATTCGCACCCGAAATGCCGATATCATGACTGGAAGCTGACGCATTAACTTAATGACATTACCTTATCATCATAACTGTACTTAAGATCTAACCGGGAAGTTTTGCTTATCGATTTCATCGTCGAACACTTCCGTAAAGTTGTATTCATAATTCAAGCATTATCTACAATATCATAAACACATATGCAATAACAAAGCATATAACATTCATTTATAATGAAACTAACCTCTACGAACTTACCTTAGTCGTAGAACAACAAAACTAGCCGATTAATCGAGTACTTTGTTCTTGCCTCGATCTAAGTCCGAGTTCTTTCTTTTAGGATATATATGCATTCAAAATTAACTTATTTAATCATTCAATTTCATCCAAAAATATACATTTGGGCATTTTTGCACTTTAGCCCCTAAACTTTCACTTCTATTCAATTTAGTCCCTATTTCACAAATACACAAAATTTGACAAAACCCATGCTTAGCAAAATTCTCTATAGGTCTCTAGCAGCCCATATTTTTCATTTATTTAACATTTTAACCCCTCAATTTATATTTTTCTCAATTTAATTCTTATTTGACATTTTTGTCAAAAACCACTTTACAAAATAGTAAAATATATCATTAAACTTTCATATTTCATCATCAAACATCCAAAAACTCAAGCACTCATCAATGGCACTTCACAAAATATTCAAAAAATTCAAAAATTAAGATACGGGCTAGCTAGAACACGAAGCAACAATCACAAAAACATAGAAATCATCAAAAATCGAGCTAAAAATGTACCTCAATCAAGAACAACAAGGGTCGAACACTAAAACAACTTTTTCTTCTTCTTTTCCTCTTGTTATTCGGTTATAGATGATGATAATTAAGCATAAAATGGTTTTTATTTTATTTAATATAACTTCAATCATCAATTACCATTTTATCCTTTAATTAAAACAACCAATATTCATGATATAATGCCCATTAATGTCCATTAACATTATAAATGGGTTCATAACATCATAAGGACCTCATAAATAACAAACCATAGCAAATAAACACTTTTAACTTATAGCATGCCACTTTTGCATCTTACGCGATTAAGTCCTTTTATAAAATCGAGCACACAAACGTTAAAATTTTCATACATATCACATATCATGCTGTAAACACAAAAAAAAATATTAAAATATCTTTCTGACTCAGATTTTTGGTTTTGAAACCACTGTTTCGATTTGGCTAAAACTGAGCTGTTACATAAATATGGCATGTATAGACTAGTTTGAAAGATGATAGTTATGTTACTTGATATCGTGACCTTGGCATATTTTTCTGTATAAGTAAGCCATGTGATTTGGCTTATTTTGATGTTTTGTTTTGGTTGAATTGAAATGTTCAATTATGGTGTGTTTTGGTAAGGAATGATGGAATGAAGTCATGTAAGTGAAGTTTTGATATGTGATTGTTAAATGAATGGATTATGCATGAGTATGGATAAGTGTTTGGGTATGAATTTGTTATGTTTTGATATGGCAAATATTATGTATTGAAATGGTTATTTTCGTTGCCAATTGAGTTGCATAAATGTGGTCAATTATGTTTGTAAATGCTTGTGTTTATAGGGTGGCAAAATGGCTTTGTAAATAGCCTATTTTTGTCCACACGGGTAGGGACACGGGCGTGTGTCTCAGCTGTGTGTGACACATGGTCATGTTCCACTACCGTGTGCTCCCTAGGGTATCCTGTTGAATTAAAGTCAGTATACCCTACAGGTTTGACACAGCCTAGACATACGGCCTGATCTACTAGCCGTGTGTGGTACACGGGTTGGCACATGGGCATGTGGCTGGCCGTGTGACCCAAGTTAGTAACTTCCCTACTGGCACACGGGCGTGTCCTTGGCCGTATGGTGCAAGTCAGTATGTATGCCCTATTTTCACACGGGCTAAGACACAGGCATGTCTACTAGCCGTGTGAGACACACGGCTTGTTTACACGGGCGTGTGGCACTTAAAAATTGAAAATTTTTCTAAGTTTCTGAAATTTTTAATATGTTACGATTTAGTCCCGAATGCATGATTAAAGCTTGATATGCTTGTTTTAAATAGATAGTGAATGTGAATGAATGACATTGACTGAAAATAGATGCTATCGGATATATGATTATTCTGAACTGAGTTACAAGTCCAGTAATACCTCTTAACCTATTCCGGCAACGGTTACGGGTTAGGGGTGTTACATGGTTCACATGTTTTTAAGTTGTCATTTGAGGTGCCTAAGGGCATATTGGTTGTATGTGATGATATTACATGTTTTAAACTCGATCTTGGCTGGTTTTGGATGTCTATTTATGACTTGGTTATACGCAAATTGTCGTGTTTAGGTTGGTACCAAATTGGGTGAGAAATGTGGCTTGAAAAATGACCTATTTTCATCCACACGGGCAGAGACACGGGCGTGTGTCTCAGCCATGTGTGACACACAGCCAAGTGACACAACCGTGTGTCCCCTGTATCTTTTTAAGAGTGCAAGTCAGTATGCTCACATGGCCTAGCACAAGGGTGTGTGGCTTGGCCGTGTGGCACAAGTCAGTGAGTTACACGGGCATGGACATGGGCTGGGACACAATCGTGTGTCCCTATTTTGAATGCTCACACGGCCTAAGACACGGGTGTGTCTCTTGGCCGTGTTAGTTAGACAGCCTGATTACACGACCGTGTGACCCCTGCAACTTTGAAAATTTTCAATATTTTTCAAAAAATTCTTTGAGTATCTGGTTTAGTCCCGACTTATTTCTAACGTGTATTTTGGGCCTCGAGGGCTCGTACAAGGGATAATATGTATGATTTCAGTTGGTTTCTGACATGAATATTATATGCTATGAAATGTTCGAAATTTATGTATGTTTGATTTGTAAACTCTGATAATGCTCCATAACCTTGTTCCAGCGATGGATACGGGTTAGAGGTGTTATAGGTACTTCGTTGTAAAGCTTGTTGAAGGGACTTAGCCAGAAAAAATGACCTCGAGCTTCGCCTGTGTTTGTTTTGTAACATGCATATGTTCTTTTGAGGGTGGCGTGTATTCTATTTTGTAGTTGGATCTATAATAATAATACTTCATTATTTAAATTACTAATTTAAAAGAATGTTGCCTTTGAGGGATTAGTTAAACTTTTACGAATTATGGTTTATGAGGTATTTCTTAAATGTATATGCCAAACTGTCTTAAACAAGATTTATCACCATTATTGCCTTTGGGAATTTCGTAAGAATCTAGCCCACCTGGTATTTATGATAACTCTTAGTTTTATTTTAAGGCTTCCACCAAAATTTATTTACTTAAAACGTTTATATCATATGGTTTATACCCATTTTGGTTGTTTTAACATTTAAAAGTTTTGGGTTAACATTTAAAATTATGTCAAATAAAGTATATGAGTTTAATTATGTATAAGTCTATTTTCTATGTAACGCCTCAGCTCATTATTAGGATTTGAGGTGTTACACTAATCCTGTGACACTTGCATATATTTGATATCCATACAGACTTTTTAAGAATACCAACATCTTCCCTTTAATTGCTCTCTTCTTTCTAATTAACCACATTACGATTGTGGATGTCATTTTACCACTATTTTCTCACTTCTTTTATACTTAAACTTATGCACTTCAGAGTTGATGGGAAATTTTCTTATTTTATATATATACTAGTTTTTTTGTCATGCATTGATTATATGTATCATTTTAATGTAATATATTTAAATTAGTATTATATTAAAGTCAGGAACAAAACACAAAAGATATCTTAATTATAAGTAAAAAAAATGTCTATTTTATATAAATATACGTACGCTTTACACAAAATTGATATACTTATAAGTAAATAAACATTAAATAAGAAGATTAAATTATAAACTAATACTAAATTTGGACAAACAATTATAATTAAGTTAAAATATGTTATAAGTTTTTATACTCTTTGTAACTTTTAAGTTTAGTTCATGTATTTTATTTTAAGAAATTTAGTTTCTCTATATTTCAAATTTCAAAATTTAGGCCCAATTGTTAACATTGTTAAAAAAAATTTAACTTTGTTGGTATGACATTTTAAAGTACGAAAAATACTCACTTGGTAGCAATATAACTAAAAATATTCACCTTATGATGCACCTAAATTAAATAAAAAAATTTCACAATGTTAATAACTTTTTGGTACTTTTCATGTTCGTTGTATAATTTATGTTCGGAGTTTGTTGTTGCCCTTCCCAACAATGTCATCTTCAATGTTCAAACAACGTTCTTCCCTTGAGAGTGCAATGTGCATTACCACTGTACCCAACACTTATTAGTAACAATATTAATAATTAAACTTGAATTTTTAAATATAAAAAATAGAGAAACTAAATCTTTTGAAATAAAAATAAAAGGATTGAATTTCAAATGTACTAAAAGTACAGAAACTTATACGACTTTTTAACCTTTTGATTATTAATAACTTTATATAATACAAAAATTCTTGCGGTATAGGAGGCCCTTCTTAGCTCAATCTTTGCATTTAGACAAAATTATATTGGTGACTAATAGTCAAAGGCTTTGGCAAGCTTTTTGTCTGGATGGAGTGGATGCCACCTATTCAGGTTTGTCACTAAAGGATTGTGTTTCTATTGCCTCAAAATTTCAATTTTTTTGTTATGTTAGACTCGTAGGGACACTAATAAGGTTGCTTGTGTTTTAGCAAGAGGAGATCTATTGAGAGCTAACTATATTGATTCTATTGATTGTCCTTTCGTTATTATTAATATTGTTAATACTGAGAAATCTACTTTGGATGATAATGTGGGGAATTAGAATTTGGGTGTATTAGGTAAATTTGATGGTTTGAGTTTAGGTGCTCCCTTTGTTTTATTATTGTATTAAATTTATTAATAAATATGACTTTTCTCAAAAAAGAAAACTTTTATATAAATAGTATAAAGTAAAGAGTAATAGATAAACATTATTTGCTTTCTTTTTTAGATTAAACATTGCCTATGTTACTTTCAAAGAAATAAAAAATAAAAAATATTTTAAAACATAAAGTTATTAAATTTACTGTGTATTTGATAAATCAATGAAAATTTTTATTTTATTGAAAATGAAAATTTTCAACATTTAATATTTTAAATGTATTTGATAATCATCTTAATTTTTTATTTAATATAAAATTTTCAATAAAAAAGTGTTGAGTAAGATAAGTAGGTAAGTAGATACTTATCACTTAATGCATAAATTATTATGTTGGTTTTACTTTATTAGAAAATTGAAATAAATTATTTTTAAAAAATAATATATTCAAATTAACATATTTATCTTTCATTCAAAACTATCAAAAATAATATAAAATATTATATTAATAAGATTAAAATAAAAACAAATAATATTTTAAAAATTAATTTTTATTTTTACCAAACAACTTAATTATATTCAGTATTTATATTTACTAATTTACCAAAAAAATTAATATAAATTCAACACTTATAAAATTTAGTAGTAAAAAATTAATATTTCATCACTTAATTTTTCTAGTGTGTTCTGGATGGTTAACCGTGTATTAGAATCTGTTATATTGTTCACTGAGCAAATTTTAAATGGTTATATAGTTTTCTAATTGGTAAATTGAATTGATATTGAATCATCTAGTATAATTGTAAAGATTACTTCTTATGAATATCAATATAAAGACTCAGCTATTGAACGTTGCGCCTGACAGGATTATAGTTGATTAACTGTTATTGTGTGATTTATGTGCCTATATGGTAAGTTTATCGTTTTAACCATTGAACTTACTAAGCTCTAGTAAAGCTTTCTCGTGTTATTTCTTTTATTTCTTTGAAGATTATGTTTGTGGAAATCGGGCGATCGGATCACTCGAAGAATCACACTATCCAAATATCTTCTGGTGCTTTTTGAATGTTTACTTTTGGTTTATATGACATGTAATTGGTGTGTTATGTGTATGTTTTGGGATAATGACTTCATGTGTTGTAACTTTTGTTAATATAAGGTTGGATAAGCTTGTTGTAGGTACCCCCATTTGGTTTTGGGTATGTAAATGTACAAAGTTATTTGGGTATTTGGTGTGAATATTATGAAGGCATTTGAAATATGGTAAGTCTGGTACATATTTTAGGCATGGATATGTGAACTTGAATGCAACTAGTTTGGTGTGAAATGTGGATAGTTTTGATAATTGAATTGTGGTGTCAATGAGGGCACATTAGTTAGGCACTTGGGTCGAGTGATTTCGTATGTTTTAAGTCTATTTGAATATGTTTTTGGTGTATGGAAATGAATGATTTTAGGTTAGCTTGGTACCTAAGATTTGGTTAAAAAGATGTTTTGTTTTGAAAGCTTTTTAATGTGCACACGGCCGTGTGTCTTCTTAAATTTTGGTGTAGGTTTAACTCACATGGTCACAGAGAGTTATACGGTCGAGTAACACAGCTATGTGACCTCATTTCAAATACCCACATGGCCTACGATACGACTGTGTGACCCTACATCAAATCATACACGGGCTACGAGACGGCCGTGTGATCCTCTTTCGAGTTGTGCACAGTTTGGCCAAATGGCCATGTCCTTGAGCCACACAGCCTGGGCTTTGTCACACGGTCATGTGAATCCTGATTTCAAAATTTCCAGATTTTTTCTAAAACTTTTAATTTTGTTTCAAATTAGTCGCTGATCATTCTTAAACTATTTTTTAGGGCTCTGGAAGCTCGCTTTAAGGTCTATAAATGTATTATGCTATGAATGTTATTTTCATTTGAATATTTGTTATCTATATTAATGTAACAGCCCGGTTTAGATCCTAGTCAGAATGGTGATTTTGGGACCACGAATCCGAGTCAAAAAAATTTTTAATTTTTTTTTGTGTTTATTATGTGTGAATTTATATCTGTGAAATTTTCGTGATTTAATTTTGTCGTTTGAGTGTTTGATTAAATAAAAGGACTTAATCGCATAAAATGAAAACTTGATAGTTTAATGTGTGAGGATCAAATTGTTGAATGTCTTTATAACAAAAAGCCTTTATGAGGTAATTAAGACATTATTAATATAGGTGGATGGCAAAGGACATATATGTAACACCCCTAACCTGAAATCGTCACCGAAATAGATTAAGAGGCATTACCGAACTCACAACGCAAATCAAAACCACCACACATAAAAAAATTATCTCATTACTAAAAGAAGTCATTCATTCACATTCAATATTCACATATAACTGAGTATAGAATGCTTAAACATCCATTCAGGACCAAATTGATAATATACAAAAGTTTCAAAACTTAGAAAAAAATTTCAATTCTGTTGAGGTCACACACCCGTGTGACTAGGCCGTGTGCCTCACATGAGCACCAGACATGCCCATGTGATTGAACCAGGCCAAAACGGAGTATATATTTCCTGACTTTCACCCACGGTCAACAGACACACCTGTGTGCTATGGCTGTGTGATACTTAGCTACCTACTGACTTGAGCCCACGGCCATATGACACGCCCATGTGTCTTAACCGTGTAATCTTAAGAGGTTACTGCTTTGCATACACGGCCACAAGGCACACCCGTGGTCCCTGACCGTGTGGCACAATGCAGGCTTGGTTTAAGCCAACTTGCCACCCCATTTTTGGGTCATTCCTACAAGCAATATTAAACAACATTTATACTAAAATTTTCAGCCAATTCTATGCTCAAAACATGCTTCATTATAACTAAATCATCATCATTCTGTAACCTATTCAAATTCATATCAAAACACATTAAAATCTCATTACAACAACATACCATAATGCTTATTTCATAGTTCAATTATGACACTTTCTAACTCATGCTTAAACTTACCATTTCCTCAACTTGGCATATTCAAAATGATCACCACATATAAGGTCATATAACCATTACATGCATTCACAATTTGGCATCACAACCATTTACCAAAATTAAGCACAAATATACCATTTGTTAGCCAACTCTCATGGCATAACATATATACATACCAAAGCTTAAATACATAGACATTCTAGCCTATACATGCCATACTGAAAAATCACTACAGGAAAATAGGGCTTTCGCGGCGTTTTTAGCGGCGTTTTATCAAAAAACGCCACAAAAATTGTAAAACACATAGCAATAGCGGCGTTTTACCAAAAACGCCAATAAAAACAGAGCAATAAGCGGCGTTTTAGTAAAAGACGCCGCAAAAAATAGAGAACATTAGCGGCGCTTTTGGAGAAACGCCACGAAGACTGAGCATTAGCGCGCTTTTGGTAAAGAGCCGCTAAAGACAGAGAGATTAGCGGCGCTTTTGGTAAAGCGCCAAAAAAATCATATAACCCCTAAACCCAATAAAATCATAAACACTAATCTATAACCCCTAAAACAATAATTATTAAAATTTATGGTTATACAATATATTAAATATTTTCTTATATAATTGTAAAAGAGATAGTATTGAATTTAAAATATCGAATTAATTATCATTATAGTTTATGGTTTATGGTTTAAGATATATGGTTTAGGGTTTAAGGTTTAGGAGTTAACTAGTATTTGAAGGTTTATGATGAATTATGGGTTTAGGGATTATGATTTAGGGTTTAGGAGTTAGGGTTAGAGTTTAAGGTGTAAGGGTTTGGGGTTAAGGGTTAAGGGTTTAGAGTTTAGTGTTTATGGGATAGGGGTTAAGAGGTTTAGGGTTTAGATTAATTAGTATTTTTTAATTTATATATTAAATGATTTCTTATATAATTGTAAAAGAGATAATCTTAATTTGAATATATTAAACTTATGATTATAGTTTAAATTATTTAAAAGATAATAGATAAACTTTCAGTGTACAAAACAATTGAGAAGTGGACAAATGTACACATTCAAGTGAACATGAAACAATAGAGGAAAACAAAATTGAAGTGCAAAAAAAAAAAATGAATATATAGAAATACGATTGTAAGATTATTACAATGAAACAAGGAATGAATTATGTGCAATATTTTTGTATATTTTAGTATCGTCATTATTTTTGTATAAGATATATTTTTTTATTCTAATAATATCTTAAAAACACAAATCTTGTATAATGTATAATATATTGCACCTATCCTTTACACTTATTAAATTTTAAAAATTTATACAACAATTCTAAAATTTTAGCTTTAGCGATTTAATATTCATAATATTGTAGCTCAAATTATGTATGTGCCCGTATATCAATTGTGAATCCTTCTATACTATTGTACTAATAATATATATTAATGTATTACGTGCTCAGTATATTAATGTTAATGTATTATCAGAATATGTAGCTCAAATTGTCAATCCGTCTATATTATTGTACTAATAATATATATTAATGTAATATTGAAGAGTTAATTGATTAAAAAATAAATAAATGCAAGTACAAAAAGAGCAAGGTAAAAGAGGTACAAAAAAGATTCAAAATTGCTAACAAGAAGATTTGAACCCAAGTACTAAGGTAAAGAGCAAGCAAACTTAACCAACTAAGCTATAGTGGCGTTTATACTAAAAATGCTGCAAAAAATTAATTTATACTAGCGTTTTTTTTAAAAACACCACAAAAAGCCACTCGTTACTCCCTCTTTTTCTCGATCTGGAATAAAAGAAAAAAGAAAACTAAAAAAAAAACAAAGGGTTTTGGAAGCAAATCAGAGCGAAGAACTGTGTGAAGCCAGAGCTATCGAGCATGTTCGAGTCTTAGCACATGAAATCGACGGTCGTCAAGTGAGTCGGCTTATCTCTTTTAACTTTCTTTCCATCGAATTTTTTTTTCCCAATTTTTTGTCAGTGCCTATTTTCGGATTTTGCTTCATGCTTTGGTAGTCGGTTATGCCAAAACTCCTTTCAAAGATAAAAGTCATTCTGTAAGTGATAAAAGGATATATTATGGCACACTTCTTATATGTGACAAAAATTTAATATATAAAAAAACAAAGTTTAAGTTTAATAAAAAGTTTTTATTTTCTCATGTTGGTCTTAATAATGTTAGAATCTAAAAGCTCAAATAAATATTTCTCTTTAAAATATAATATGCCTTATCATAAAATTCATAAATTTCTTAATTGTTGAGAGAATTGTTCGAAAACAATATATAAGACGTATCTAGTAAAATTTATTTTATTAGTGAATTAAATATAGAGATAGTAACTAAAATTACTGTTTTCATTATTATATAATTTTAAAATCACAATGAATTTATGTTAAAATTGTTTATTTAGAGCAGAAATAAATAGCAAAACAAAGTTGTATAATTACACATTTGATTTGATAAATAATAAAACAAAAGTAAACAATGTGATTTTTGAAAATATTTGAATTACTCTGTTATCAAATATTTACATTTTTTAACTTATAATTAGATCCATTTTTATTTTTATATTTGAATTACTCATTATCAAATATTTACATTTTTAAGTTTGCAATTTGATGTTGAGTGTATCAATTTTTTTACTAAATGTTATTCTGCTTTATATGAAAGCGACGTATTTTGGATTTTTAGTGGCGTTTTAGGGTTAACGCCGCAATTGATTTGCCTTTAGCGCGCGCGCTATGGGAAAACGCCACTAAAGTTGATTCAGTTTATATCAAAACAATTATCGTTTTGTTTGTTTTTCATGGCGTTTATGTTAAAACGCCGCAATTGGTTTGCCTTTAGCGCGCTTAGGGAAAACGCCACAAATGTTAATTTCTTTTGTGCTAAATGATTATCGCTTTTGCTCTCTTCTTTTTACCCACACCGAGTTCTTCATTTTCCCCTTCTCCTGGTTCATTTCCCCATTTTCCCTTCTTCAATCCCTAAAATAAAAGCCCATGGATATTAAGGAACGGCCATTACCACTTCCTTTCTTTCCGAAAGGTTTTTTGCTAAGGTAAGAAACCTTGTTTTTAAAAGTTAAGGGGAAAAAGGGTCCGAGAAGGAATTTTCGTTTGACTCAACCGAAATCCGAATCTAAGTCTCTACTCGCCTCTCAACTCTATCCACCGTGAACTAGGTAAACTATTTTAGCTTATTTCTCATCGCTCGTCATTGAATTATTGCAATTGTTAATATTATTGTTGTATTGAGCATACAAGATTGCTTTTGAGTTCCTGGTTTAGCAAATAATACTGATCTGCATTCTTTGGGAAGAAAAATTCTTAAGCCCACTAGGGTTCACATTAGGGTTTTTGTTTTGAGATTCGTATTTGGTACTCGCGAATTGCAATACAATCGACTACTAGTTTTCTTATCCCTTTATCTTATAATTGTATCTCATTATATGATTCTGTTGTAGTTATTTAGTGGAACAAATAAACAAAAATCTAGGGAGGGTTAAAAGTGTGAAAGGTCATTGCAACTTTATTTTCACCCCGCTTCCCTTTTTATTTTATTCCTGTAACTCCAAACCATTCATACTAATTTGTGCTAATCTAACAGTGCCTTGTTTGAAGTTCATTGGTCGGGTTTCTCCTATAAATACCAAAAGCCGAATTAAAAGCCCAGTTTTTTTCTTACATATCACTTTGCTTCCTTAAGTTAAGCTTGCTCTCTCCCTTGTCGATCTCAAAGGTTCGTTTCCTTTTCTTTCCAAGTTTCGATATTTATTTCAGCTTGTAATTCTTGAATTCTAAGCTATGGGTTTTGTTTATTTTTCCAAATATAAATTTTGTTTTGTTTATTTATCTGATTACTCTGTTTGTTTGTTTCTGATAGTCATTTTATATCTTTCTTCCAAGAAGCAATATTGATTAGATCTATGCTATCGGTTTCTTTTTCCATTGACATTTCTTTCATTTTTTCCAAATTGGAATTTGTTAATCACTGCATATTAAAAGAAAATCAAAAATCAAAATATGTATCATGTTAATTGATTGAATTAAAGTTAAAATATTAAATTCGACATTTTGAAAGGAAAATATAAGAACCATTTATGTCATTTTCCATGCATGTAATATGAATATATCTAAACATGTATTGTTTAATTCATGTAATATAATGCGATTGTGTTTGGCTTTCCGTACTTGTATCCTATCGTCAACATGTATTTTTTTGGGTGAATATATTTGGTAGATTTTTATTATAGGGATAGTATCAAATTATTTTTATTATTATTAAATAAATTAATTTAATTTCTATATTATTGAAAAGAATAAAATAAGATTAAATTTTAAAAGAGTTAACATTTATTATTTAAAAATGTCAATTATTGTTTAACATAATTAAATTTTGAAAGATTTTTAAAATTTGTAGATAAAATATTTTATATGGAGTTAAATTGTAAATAAGATAAATAATTTTCATGATATATTTTAAATAGAAAATATTAACTTTTTCTAATTTGGTCTTATTTAATTTTTTTAAATATTATATAGATTAAATGGATATTGTCTTTCACTCGAAAGGGATTAATTTGATGTTTATTAATGATAGAATGTATATTTTAAACGGAATGAATCCATGATTTTTATCTATCTATAAAAATAAAATTTTGGTAAATGTATGAAGTAGTGAATGCTTCATCTTATCTTTTCCTTAGGCTTTGTATGCTTTACTTTGATTTAATGCTACTTTTCTTAATGGGTTTGTCTAACTTTGCAATCGGTTTTTGGCTCATGTGTTGTTCTACACCTTTTTTTATTAATATATTTATGGTCTTTTTTATAAATCCAATATTTTTTCTTTTCATTTTGAAATTTATGTATATATATATATATATGAGTAGGTTAATTCCATAAGTGAATGCGCTGTAAAGAATCATCTAAAGTTATCATGTAAAAAGATAAACAGAGTGATGAAATTTTTTGAAGAAGACTTGCTTCTGAATTTGTGTTCTATTTTCCCAATACATTTAAGATAGATGGCATCTACTATTTTATTAATTAGTCTTC
Source organism: Gossypium longicalyx (assembly GCA_025698465.1). Classification (NCBI taxonomy): domain Eukaryota; kingdom Viridiplantae; phylum Streptophyta; class Magnoliopsida; order Malvales; family Malvaceae; genus Gossypium; species Gossypium longicalyx. The sequence continues at coordinate 39,347,832 of CM046998.1, read as the reverse complement.
TAACGATTGACTCAGACATTCCTTGACTAAGCACCCCGACACCCCATCAAATTATTTGATGATTAATAAAATAATTCCAACAGCATTTTTAAGGGAAGACTATCATTATTATTCAGAGGTTGATCCTTTAACAGTTAAATAGAAATGTTCATGCCTGCTTGAGTACTAAATAATTTGATGAAAATAATATTGCTCACTCCTCAACTCCATTCAAAGGCTTAGCAATTATAATGTCTTGGATAGAGTTCGTTGTCATATCATTTTCTTTCCGTTTCGTAACACTACTCTGTATACATTTCCTCACATGCATTCATGATGGGTAAAGTAGTATGGAGTTGTTTGTAGTTAAAAGTTAGATTGTATTTTAGTTTTTTTTATTTAAAAATTAGATAAACTTATCTTTTTTATATTTTGTATTATTAAAAACTAGCATGACTGATTTAAATAACATGACAATGATACGTGGCATGCCACATATATCTCATAATGACGTATAAGAATTAATTTTTAACAAGAAAAAAAATAAAAAATTTATAACAAAAAGGATTAGTTTACTTTTTTGATATAATGCATAATAGACTAATTTCCCTATTCTTTAATAGAGAAAAAAAAATGTAATCCAACTCTTAATATAAAAACTTTCATCGTACCTTATTTATTTGTTTATTAAAATCCATTAATTTATCATCAATTATGCATTCACATCCTATTCAATTTGTAAAACAAAATATAAAGCTCAATGGATTAATACGAACAATATCTTACAAATGAGTATATATTTAGTATTATAGTTTATTCTAGTTATTAGTGATTGGGGTGTCATTGAGCTAACCCAAGCTCAAGTTGTAATAGATATTCAAGGGTTGAAGTTTGGCTAGTTCAAACTTGGTCGAGTTTCACTTAAATCTCAAGCTCAATTCGACACTAAGATTAAACTACTAACTTTGGTTAATTAGGCTTGTTGATTATGCCCTCCATTCTCATGTTTGATTTCAAGTTGGATTATTTATGCTTTTGAGTTAAAATTAAATTTTCAATACTAACTCGCTATATGGGTCCACTTATTTAAGCTAGGCTAGATAATGGTCGATTGAATTCAAGTTATTATTCTTGTTGTCCATTTTTCTTTTTTCTTTTTTTTTTGCAAATGAAAATGATTTGTGTCCAAAATGTCCTTGGGTTTTGGGCATTTAATATCTCAAGTTTACTCTCATTGTATTTTAAAATAAAATTTTAATTTTTTCTCATGTAAAAGTATATTTATTATGTTTAATTTCCCAATATACCTAACTCAATACTCATTAGTTAACTTTTTTTTTTAAAGAAAAATTGAAACTTAATGAAAATTATCTTCTCTACTATTAATTAATGAAATCCATTTCACCGAAATATTACACTGAATCTTAATTTGATCTATTAATCTGAAAATGGAGTGAACAAGTTCAATTCATATTTAAAATTTTTTTATATATTTTGCAATTTAATCACGACACAATTTTTTTAAATTACATATTTTAGATTAATTAAAATAAATTTTTTAAAGGGAAATAATATTTATCTTAATGTTTATTATATATCATATAATAACTTACATAACTTACAAAACTTACATAATACATAAATATATATCATATCATAACTTACACAACTAACATAATACATAAATATATATCATAAGTATATATCATATCATAACTTACACAACTAACATAATACATAAATATATTTCATAAATATGTATCATATCATAACTTACACAACTTACATAATACTCCAAATATATATCATAAATATATATTTTATCATAACTTACACAACTTACATAATACATAAATATATATCATATCATAACTTACATACCTTACATAAATGTATATCATAACATAACTTACATAACTTACAAAGCTTACTTAACTTACGTAATATATAAATATACACTTGAAAATCCCACTCATTGAATTAGTTTGCACCTATTAGATAATTTATACTTGATATATATTATCTATTTTAGTAAACGCAATTTATTGTTAACTTTAGATTTCAAGAACTACTAAATGGATAGGAGTTGGATGAAATTTTCAAGGGTAAGCAATGCCTATCGAAATGGAGTACAAACTTTTCTAAATTTTGCATTTCAAAATGCAAGCCAAGAGAATATGATTCTTTGCCCGTGTAAAGTGTGTGCAACATTAATTGGCATTTTCGTGAAGTTGTCTACTGAACATCTAATTGTTGACGGCTTTATTCGGGGGTATAAAAATGGATTTTCCATGGAGAGTGTACATCTAGTGGAACTTCTTCAACTATTAATCCGACTTATTCGATAATACTTACCATCGATTGTGTTAGACAAGATGACATGGAAGGTATGTTGCGGGATGCATTTAATATGCACAATCATGGTGAACAATCCTTTCCACCTAACTTTATTGCATCCAACGATTGTAATATTGGTGGAAATGTTTTTTGTGAAACGGGAACAAGTGCACTGATGAGGAGCCAAATGAAGAAGCGGCGAAGTTATACAATTTACTTAACGAAATGAACGAAGAACTTTACGAGGATCAAAATATTCAAATTGTCCTTCAGTATTCGTCTCTTTCACTTAAAATGTTTGGGAGGGTGGACCGAAACTCTTTTACAATGCTGCTAGAGTTTCGAGAGAAATGTTTCCGTTTGCAAAAATCCCCAATCTTGTCAAGATATGAAGAGACTAATAAAAGATTTGGGCCTTGGGTACGATAAAATTCATAGTTGCCCAAATGACGCATGTTGTACTTGGGGTGATCGGAAGAACCAACAGTCTTGTCATGTTTGCGTAAGTCTCGTTGGATGAACGGGAATACGTAAGATGTGAATGGGGATGAAGGTGGGGCACATTTAAGAAAGAAGCCAGATCAAGGTTATGCGATATTTTCCCATAATACCAAGACTTCAAAGGCTTTTCATGTCGTTAAAGATGGCCGATTCTATGAGGTGGCATAATGATCAACGAACCGATGATGGATTATTAAGGCATCCTGCTGATTCTTTAGCTTGGAAATCGTTTGACAAGAAATTTCCAAGCTTTGCAAGTGATCCTCGAAATGTGAGGCTTGGGCTAGCAAATGATGGCTTTAATCCTTTTAAAATCATGAGTACTTCGCATGATTTGGCCTCAGTAGTGCTTGTCCTCACAATTTACCTCCATGGATTTGCATGAAGCAATCTTCATTTATTTTATCAATGATTATCCTCGGAGAAAAGGTCCCTAAATGATATTGACATCTATTTGCAGCCACTTATTGAAGAGTTAAAACAGCTTATGGTCGGGTGTTGAGACATATGATGTATTAAGAAAGGAGAACTTTAATTTACGTGCAGCTTTATTATGGACAATTAATGATTTCCGGCTTATGCTAATTTATCGGGTTGGAGTACTAAAGGGACGTTATGCTCTGTCCTTGTTGTGCTACGCAAACTTGTTCGAAGTGGTTGTATAATGGGAAGAAGTTCTCTTACATGGGCCATCGTCGGTGGTTAGATGGAAATCATAAATTTAGATTTCAGAGGACTTTATTTGACTGATCATCAAGAGTACGTAAGAGCTCCTCTGAGCAGACCTGGTGGATCTGAAATCTTGTTTATGTTAAAAGATATCAACTTTAGTTACGGGAAGATGAATCAACCACCTATCACGCAAACAAGGAGAAGATCGAGGGATGAATCTGATGATGAATCTGACGAAGAGGATGATCCTAATGAGGCGGACTTGTGGAAAAAAATGAGTATTTTTTTTGAGTTGCCTTATTGGGAGCACAACATTTTACGCCACAATCTTGATGTCATGCAAATTGAGAAGAATGTCTGCGAGACTATAATTGGGACAATTTTAAATGTCGATGGAAAATCAAAAGACAATCTTCAGAGTCGACTTGATTTAGTTGACATGAGAATTCGACGTGATCTTCATCCTCAAGTACTTCCGAATGGGAAGTATCGGTTTGCCGCTTTCTATTTTTCAATGTCAAAGAAAGAGAAAGAGGTGTTTTGCATGGTGTTGAAGGATATAAAGGTCCCAGAATGCGTATCGTCAAATATATCTCGATGTGTGAGTCTTAAAGATCGAAGATTATATTCATTAAAATCACATGATTACCACATCTTGATGCAAGATTTACTCCCGGTTGCTTTACTTGGTCCCGCATGTCAAAAAATGTGACGTCTGTATAATTGAACTATCCAATATAATGAAAGCTATTTGTGGCAAAGTTTTGGATGTTGAAGAACTTAAGAAAGTACAGGATCAAGTCGCTTTGACTTTATGCAATTTGGAGAAGATTTTTCCACCTTCCTTCTTCACTATTATGGTGCACTTGGTAATCCATCTCCCTCACGAAGCAATACTTGGTGGACCGGTTTTTTATCGATGGATGTATCCTATAGAAAGGTGCTAATTTATTTCTCAAGTATTTATTCATTCGACTCTATACATTTAGTTACAACTTTTAATAAATATTGTATATCGTGTTTAGGTTCCTAAGCAAATTGAAATCTTATTGTCGCAATAAGCGTTATCCAGAAGGATCAATTGCTGAAGGCTACTTGGCAGAGGAGTGCTTGACCTTCTGTTCTAGATATTTAGAAGATGTTGAAACACGATTGAATAGACCAACTAGAAATGCTGGGCTCAATGATCATAACTTGGCGAAACTTATTTATTCCAAAGTTACGGAGAATCAATCAACAAAGTTGAAATTGCGAAATTAGATGATATATCGTGGATACAAGCACATCGATACGTACTTTTTCACCATGATTTAGTTGAACCGTTACGCAAGTAAGTTCTAAAATTTCATCACATATTCGTCGTTTTGATTTGTTTATCTTCTAACAAAATAAACTTGTTTTTAACATAGTGAGTACAAACAAATTTTGAGATCTCGTGCACGCTCTCGAAGATTACAACATCGAGAGATTAATAAGTTATTCACGTAATCTTTTCATGAATGGTTAAGCCAAACGGTATGTAACTAAAGTTAATAAGTTACATATATTCACAAAATTTAGTTAATCAAATAAGAATGTTTTTACATAATACATTTATAATTATTCAATTTACTTTCGATCCAATAGGTTTGGAGTGGGAAGGACGTCAATGACGACGTTAAATGGCTTTCCCAAGGTCCGAACAGAGTAATAAAAGATATAGTGCCTTCCTTATCAATGGATACAGATTTCATACAAAGTATCGCGAGAGAATGAGGAGAACTCAAAATTGTGGAGTTGTTGTTAATTCTTCAATTACAAGTTATGCTAGTGCTAGGGCGAATCCGGTTGAGGGTAATGTGGAGTATTACGGACTTCTTACCGACATTATTGAGTTGGATTACTATGGCGGATGGAAAGTTGTCTTATTTCGGTGTGATTGGGCTGATGTTAATACCGCTTTGCTCGAGGAATTAAAAAGATCAATTTAGTTTTACAATGGTGAATTTCTCTCGCTTGATTCACACTCGAGAACAATTAATGGACGAGCCATATGTATTTTCCTCTCAAGTGAAACAAGTTTTTTTGAAAGATCCAATCAAGAGGGTTGGTATGTTGTACTCCTAAACACCCCTAGAGACTTGTTTGACATGGGTAATGGAAATAGAGATGACATTGTCGAAAGATCGTAAACATTACCTTTTCCAGAACAAAACTTAGATGAAAATATCCTAGTACTAGTACACAACATCAATGGGTTCGACATGATGTGGATGAAGATATTTACTGAATAATGATGTAGTAAGATTTTATGATTTTTTAATTATATGTAATATTATAATTTTAATCTTGGTCAAGTTATATGATTTAACTATTTTATATGTACTATTATTGTTGTAATTTGTTACTAAAACTTTAACTATTTTATATGTATTGCAGGAAAAATGCGTAGAAGAAGATTACGAGATTTAAGTATTGTCCAGAATACTCCAAATTCAGAAGAAGGAAATAGTGAACAGCAGACAGTTGTTGGATCTTCGAATGTGCCGGAGACACTTGACGAGCTCAAGAATTTCAAAGTAATGTTAAGTTTATTTTACATGTATTGACTTTTATTATTGATTTATTTGTCAATTTTAATATAATAATAGTATATCATTTTTCAAATTGAAAGTGGTGGGACACGCAGAGTTCGAGGACGACGCTTGCTTAGAGATCTATACGACTTAGATCCTGTCGAGCGTGTCAAAGTAAGTAGAAATACTCATGGTCAGCCTGTTGGATCTGAAGCTCGACTTTTAGCAGGCTATTTGGGCATTTTAGCACGAAATGCCAATATGTTGCCCATCAACTATGAATCATGGCATCACATGCCTGATAGCAACAAAAATCACGCTCTCGCTAATATTAAGGTAACAAAATGTTAATGTAATTTATAATACTTTGGTTTAAGTTTTATTTATTTTTACATTCTAAACTTGTGTTTTTTAGGAGAGATTTGCTTTTGAGGTCTCCGATGATTATATCAAGAAGGCATTGGGTAAAAAATGGAGAGACAATAAAAGCACTTTAAAAAAACAATATTTTAAGAAAGACATAAGCCTCGAGGAAAAATTAAGAAATGTCCCACGGAATGCTTTGAGGTACCAATGGGAAGATGCGGTTCGATTCTGAATTCAAAGAAAGGAGAGGTATTGCGTATTTCCAAACTCTTATATATTGTGTTTACTATATACGTAATAATAATTTCATTATGTAGGACCGTGAGCGAGTTGGAACAAGCAAAGAGCAAAAACAAAAATACACGCACACCTGGGGGTCGAGAAGTTTTGCTTCAGAAATGAGGCCGAGGTATTATGAATTTATTAGTTGTTTCAAATATTAATAACTTTCTACTATTAAATAATATTTTACTACTATATTGTAGGAAGTCAAATCTGACAAAAAGTTGGACGCCTTCACTTTTTTGAGATTACGATAGGAAGAAAGATGGATCTCCTATGACATCCAAGTCGAGAAATTATGGTATATTTACTTAATATTTGATTCATTCTAAATATTTATAATCTTTAATTATAATTTTTAATTCAATTCATCGTTAGTAGTTTTAAATAATGTTAAGTTATGTTGCATTCATTTTTATTATATATTTCGTTTCTAACTATTTACTTGCTTTTTAGGAGAAACTAAAGGAGAAGAGAGGCGGAATATGAAGCGATTGCTTCGATCGATAGTTCTGTTAATCTTGAGAACATTGATAACAGAATTATCACCAAGTTTTGGGTCCCGAAAGAGGTGCGGTCGGGTTCGATTTCAAGGATCTCGTGTTGCCCAGACCCAATATTTTGGATCCGGCTCCCAAATATACATGCCTTCCTAAGTCAAGCTCAAGTCGGTTCGAGAGGTTAAGAGACCGAGATAGCTCAAATGCAAGCGAACACGGTTGAGCAAATTTCGAGGTTCAACGAAAATATGAAGAACTCCAAAGAACAATTTAGAGCGGAGGCGGCGAGAGAGGAGGCTACAAAGCGGCGATGAGGAGGCAGGCAGCAGCAGCAGCGAGGAGGCGAGGCACGAGCGAGGAGGCAGAGGCAGCAGATGATGGCAGCAGAGCGAGAGAGCAAAAATGCGATGACCTCCAAACACACTTCAACAGATGATGCGGATGTTTCAAAGAATCGCAAAAGCCGCCATCTTAGACATTAGTTTTCTCATTGTAAGAATGTTTTTAATTTTGTCACGTTTAACATTATTGGAAGAATATTTTAAATTATACTTTATTTATTAATTATATCATATATCTTTCGTTAAATTTGAAGTACCATTTAGAATTAATATTTACGTTTGTATTTTTATGCTAAATTTACTATTTTTGTTGCATTTTATATAATATTTGTTGTATTTGGTTGGATTTTAATGCGGGAGGGTTGGATATTGGTGAAAAAATATATAGCAAATCTGTCAAAATTAGCGGCGTTTTCCATAAAAACGCCGCTAAAAGCCGTGACTTTTAGCGGCGCTTCTCCAACAAACGCCGCTAAAAGCCGTGACTTTTAGCGGCGCTTCTTCATCAAAAACGCCGCTAAAAGCCGTGACTTTTAGCGCGCTTCAACAAACGCCGCTAAAAGCCGTGACTTTTAGCGGCGCCGCTTAACAAACGCCGCTAAAAGCCGTGACTTTTAGCGGCGCTTTCAACAAACGCCGCTAAAAGCCGTGACTTTTAGCGGCGCTTTTCAACAAACGCCGCTAAAAGCCGTGACTTTTAGCGGCGTTTTAGAATAAACGCCACAAAATTTTGTGGCGGTACCTATAGCGGCGTTTTTTGCTGCGTTTTAGAAGCGCCGCAAAAAGTTTTAGTGGCGCTTAAAAGCGCCGCTAAATGCTAAAAAAAACGCCGCTAAAAGTCTATTTTGCTGTAGTGAATATTTACACTTTCAAAAGTATCAAATTAAGGTTCGATAGTGTGGTGACGATCCTTGACGATCCCTGAGCTTGCAATAGCTTCGATATCTATAAAACAATGCAAATACACACAAAGTAAGCTTTTAAAAGCTTAGTAAGCTCGTACTATAATCATTAACAGTATATAAAACATAAAACATCAGCACATAAGAATATATGAATTTCTCAAATCATCCTCAAATCTATTCCAATCCAATCCATGTGTTCATAACAAATCAATGAACTTTATCTATATAAATCGTCTACCATAAAGGTATCGTACATACCTGGATTTTCCCCTATTTATTCACTTTCGTTCTCACCTCTTCTTCAAGTATATCAAAACTTCCCGTAAATTATACACACTTAAACATCCACACACTTAATGCCGCAAAGTTTAGCCGAAATTAAAATGATTGTACACACTTAGTGACGTTATAATTAACCGAAACTAAGTCGGTAATGCACACTTAGTGCCTTGTATAGCCGAAGCTATTCCATCTCGCACACTTAGTGTCATTTGTAGCTGAAGCTATAATAAACTGCACACTTAGTGCCAAGCATAGTCGAATATTATCATACTCAAATTGTAATCAAATATCAATACAATTTATGTATTACCATCATATTAAAATATAACTTTAACATCATTTATCATGTACAAACTTACCTCGTACTCGAAATTGTTGATTTGAATTGTCTACTCGATCACCTTCGACTTCCCTCGATCTAAATTTGAATTCCTCCTTTCTTGATCTATATGTATTCAAAACTAACCCTTTTATTCACCCAATAATTCAATTCAATCCATAAACACATATTTAGGGCATTTTGCAAACTAGCCCTCACATTTTCACATTTTGACACTTTAGTCCCTATTTCACAAAATCATAAAATACACATAATTTGCATAAACACAAGCTTAGCCGAATTCTCCTAGTACTCATACTAGTCCACACATTTCATTTATTTCACATTTTAGTCCCTTAATATAACATTTTTACAATTTAGCCCTAATTGCTCAAATTCATCAAAAATCCAAAGACAAAACATGTAAACCCAACATCAAGCTTTCATATTTCACCATTTAACAACACAAAACTCATGAATTCATCCATGGCACATTTCAAAATCACCATCAAAATTAGAAATTGAGGCATGGGCTTGATAAAACACAAAGCAACGATCTCAAAAACATAAAAATTATCAAAAATCGAGTCAAAACCATACCTCAATCAAGCGAAGTGAGTGCCGAAACCTCAAACCCTATTTTTAGCTTCTTCTTTGCTTCATTCGGCCCTTAATGGATGATAATGATACCATTTTTTTATTTTTTTTTACTTAATATAACATTAATCATTAATTACCAATTTAACCTTTAATAAACCATATAAAAATCACATAATATAAGCCCATATTTGTCCACTAGCATTAATAATGGTCCATTTACCTTTTAAGGACCTCACAAATATAAAGACACATCAATCAAGCATTTTAGCAAATAGAAGGCAACTTTCACATTTTCTACAATTAAGTCTTCTTTTTTCAAAATTAAACACACAAACGATTAAAATTTCATATAAAATTTTCACACATACTAATTCACATATAATAATCATGAAAAATAATATTTAAACATTTTTTTAACTCCGATTTGTGGTCCTAAAACCATTATTCCGACTAGGGTCTAAACTGGACTGTTACAATTCTCCCCCTTAGGGATTTTTGTCCCTGAAAATCTTACCGTTGAACAGATTCAGATACTACTATCTCATAGCATCTTTAGGCTCCCACGTGGCCTCTTCAATACCGTGTCGATGCCACATCACTTTAACTAATGAAATTTTCTTATTTCGTAGCTCTTTAACCTCTTGAGCTAAGAAACATATCGGCTTTTCTTCATAGGTCATATCAGATTGAATTTCAATTTCAGACTGAGGAATCACGTGCAAAGGATCGGATCTGTATCGTCGAAGCATCGATACGTGAAATACATTGTGAATCTTTTCCAACTCTAGTGGTAACAACAATCTATAAGTAATTGGTCTAATATGCTCGATAATTTCATACGGCCCGATAAACCTCGGACCCAATTTGCCTTTTCTACCAAACCGAAGCACTTTTTTCCATGGAGATACTTTCAAAAACACTTTATCACCAATCTCAAACTCAATGTCTTTTCTTTTCAAATTCGTATATGATTTCTGACGATCGGAAGCTGCTTTCAAACTATCTCGAATTACTTTTACTTTCTGTTCCGTTTCGTCTACCAAATCAACCCCGTGAATCTTATTTTCGCTGAGCTCGGTCCAATACGAAGGTGTACGGTATTTACGACCATATAAAGCCTTGTATGGTGCCATTTTAATGCTTGACTGAAAACTGTTATTATACGCGAATTCAATCAAAGGTAGATATTGTTCCCATGTACCTTCAAACTCAAGAATGCAACATCTCAACATATCCTTGAGTATCTGAATAATCCGCTCAGATTGACCGTCTATTTGCGGATGAAAAGCAGTACTAAAGTGCAATTTAGTACCTAATGCATCTTGCAACTTCTTCCAAAACCGTGATGTAAATCTCGGGTCTCTATCTGACACTATTGACAATGGCACACCATGTAATTTCACAATATCAGAAATGTATAACTCAGCTAATTTAGAAAGTGAGTAATCAAATCTAATCGGAATAAAATGGGCTGATTTCGTCAAACGATCAACTACAACCCAAATTGCATCTTTCTTTCTCAGAAACAAGGGCAAACTCGAAACAAAATCCATGGTCACTTGATTCCATTTTCACTCCAGAATCATAATCGGTTATAGCAAACCAGATGGCACCTGATGTTCAGCTTTAACTTGCTGACATATCAAACATTTAGAAACAAAATCAGAGATATCTCTTTTCATTCTGGACCACCAATAATGCTGCTTCAGATCATTATACATTTTCGTACTACACGGATGTACAGATAAACAACTACTGTAAGCTTCACTCATAATCATTTGAATTAACTCTGGATTCCTTAGAATACAAATTCGATCTTGAAATCTCAAGCAATCATCTTTATCAACTCTGAATTCTGAATTAAACCCTACATCACACTGAGCTCGTTTAGCTAAAATCTCATTATCAATCTTCTGAGCTTCAATAATCTGCTGTAACAACAAAGATCTCGCTTTTAATTCAGCTAAAACTGAACCATCATCAAACAGACCCAAATGAGAATTCATTACATGCAAAGTAAACAATGATTTCTGACTCAAAGCATCAGCAACAACATTTTCTTTTCCCGAGTGATAATTAATCACAAGTTTATAGTCTTTTAGAAATTCTAATCATCTTATCTGTCGCAGATTCAAATCTTTTTGCGTCATTAAATACTTCAGACTTTTATGATCAGAAAATACGTGACATTTTTCACCAAACAGATAGTGACGCCAGATTTTCAAGGCAAACACAATAGCAACTAACTTGAGGTCGTGAGTCAGATAGTTCTTTTCATGCGGCTTTAGTTGTCTCGAGGCATAAGCTATAACCTTGCCTTCTTGCATCAGAACACAACCTAATCCGTTCAATGAAGCATTACTGTAAACAACAAATTCTTTACCTGATTCACGTTGCACAAGTACCGGAGCTTCAGTCAAGAAAGCTTTCAACTGATCAAAGTTGTTCTGACACATTTCAGACCACTCAAACTTCACATCTTTCTGAAGCAGTTTTGTTAACGGAGTTGCGATCATCGAAAAACCTTTCACAAATCTTCTATAATAACCCGTAAGTCCCAGAAAACTACAGACTTCAGATACATTCCTCGGAGGTTTCCATTCTAAAATAGTTAAAATTTTACTCAGATCAACTCGAATGCAAGAGACTGATACAATATGACCCAAGAAACCAACTTCTCGCAACCAGAATTCACATTTACTGAATTTCGCATACAACTGTTTATCTCTCAAAAATCTGTAATACTATTCTCAAATGTTTGGCATGTTGAGATTTATCACGTGAATAAATCAATATGTCATCAATGAATACCACAACAAATTGATCTAAATACGGTCTGAAAATTCTATTCATCAAATCCATGAAAATAGCAGGCGCGTTAGTCAATCCGAAAGGCATAACTAAGAATTCATAGTGACCAAACCTTGTTCTGAATGCAGTTTTCGGTATATCTGAGTCTTTCACTCGCAACTGATAATAGCCTGATCTTAAATCTATTTTCGAAAACACAGCAGCTCCTCTCAACTGATCAAACAAATCATCAATTCGAGGCAGGGGATATTTATTCTTGATAGTCACTTTATTCAACTGACAATAGTCAATACACATTCTCATTGTACCATCTTTCTTTTTCACAAATAGAATCGGAGCATCCCAAGGTGAGAAACTCGGTCTAGCAAATCTTAGATCGGTCAACTCTTACAACTAAGACTTTAATTCTTTCAGTTCATTCGAGGCCATTCTATATGGAGCTATTGAAATCGGAGTAGTACCAGGTACCAATTCAATGCCAAACTCTGCCTCTCTAACCGGAGGTAATCCCGAAAGTTCTTCAGGAAACACATCAAGGAAATCACAAACAACAGGCACAGATTCAACCTTTTTTTTCTAATACTCTCGAATCAATCACATATGCAAAATAAGCTTCAGAACCCTTTCTCACAATACTTAAAGCTTTCATTGAAGATATCGCAGCAGATAATTCATTCAAAACACTAGATTCAATTCTAACTATTTCATCATTCTTACATCTCAATTTAATAGTTTTCCATTTGCAATTCACCACAGCATCATGCAAAGTTAACCAATCCATACCCAGAATTATATCAAACTCATCAAAAGGTAATAACATCATATCAGCCGGAAAACAATTATCTCAAAACATTAACAGGCAATTTTTACAGACTTTATCAACCAGAACACATCTGCCTAGGGGGTCCGAAACTCCAATTACAAATTCAATAGACTTTACAGGAAAAGTCTTACTGTTCACTAAGTTCATGCATATATATGAATGTGTTGATCCAGGATCTATCAAAGCAATCATAGAAGTATCATAGAGAGTAAATGTACCCGTAATCACTTCTGGCGATGAAGCATCCTCGCGAGCTCTAATAGCATAGGCTCTAGCAGGTGCACGAGCCTCAGATCTCACAGCTGTATCTTTCATTCCTCTCTGACTACCGCTCACATTTCCCAAATTTCTCGGAGGTCTACCTCGAGAAACATTACCACTCTGCCTTGGATTCTGAACATTATCTTTTTCAGCTAAATCTAGGCAATCTTTTATAAAATGATTTCTTGAACCACAACTATAACAAGCTCGGTTAGTACTTTTTCCCCAGCATTCATCGAAATGTCGTCTTCCACACTGATTACACTCAGGCTTTTCATTCTTTACATTATCAACACTAGCAACAGATGTAGCTGAAGATTTGAAATTCGATTGTGATCTAACACGATCTCTGGTCGAATATCCCATACTAGTCTTTAAATGACTGCTATCATCTCTAAACTTCTTGGATTCAGATTGAAACGATTTACCCGAAGATATCTTTCGTACCTCTCTAGCTTCAAAATCAACCTTTATTTTCTCTTTCCTAAGATCTTCAGGTTTACATGCTCGTTCAACAAGCACTATGAATTTTTTGATTTCTAGGATCCCAACTAGCAAACGAATATCTTCATTCAAGCCGTCTTCAAATCTCTTACACATTATTGCTTCTGTAGATACGCATTCACGAGCATATTGACTCAGACTTACAAATTTCTGCTCGTATTCCATGACAGACATTCGGCCTTGTTTAAGCTCAAGAAACTCTTTACATTTCTGATCAATGAATCTCTGACTGATATATTTCTTCTGGAATTCAGCTTGAAAGAAATCCCAGGTAACTAGTTCACTCGGAACCACGGATGTCAAAGTCTTCCACCAATGATACGCCGTATCTCTCAAAAGAGAAACAACACATTTTATGCATTCCTCAAGACTCAAAGACAACTCATCAAACACTCTTATTGTGTTCTTTCACCAAAACTCAGCTTTTTCAGCATCATTCTTTCTTGTAGCTCGGAACTCTTTAGCACCATGTTTTCTAATCTTATCAACTGGTGGTTTACTCAACTGTTTCGGGTTTACTGGTGGCATAACAGATGTTTGAGGAGAATTAACCGGGGGTGGAGGTTGTTGTACAGCCAGATTGGTTCTAATATATTGGGTGAACCAATCATTCATCATCTGATAGAAGGCTTGTTTAGCCTCACCATCACGGCCACTCGTAGCCGGTCGAGAATCAGCTTGCACCGTCCTTTGCGCGAGAGCAGACGCATTACTTTCAACATCGTCTGCTACAGCTCTATCAGGATCTATTGCTATATAAAGGCATATTTCAATATGTCAGGATTCATCACACTATCGCAGTTCATATTTATGGCATGTAAAGCTAGACTCACATACGCTATGCTAGTCCTCAAACTGACTAAATCATTGCTCTGATACCAACAAAATGTAACGCGCCTAACCTGAAACCTTCGCCAGAATAGGTTAAGAGGCATTATCGAACTCACAACTCAAATCAAAACCACCACACATAAAAAAATTATCTCATTACTAAAAGAAGTCATTCATTCACATTCAATATTCACATATAACTGAGTATACAATGCTTAAACATGCATTCAGGACCAAATAGATAATATACAAAAGTTTCAAAACTTAGAAAAAATTTTCAATTCTGTTGAAGTCACACGCCCGTGTGACCAGGCCGTGTGCCTCACATAAGCACCAGACACGCCCATGTGATCGAACTAGGCCAAAACAGAGTATATATACTGACTTTCACCCACGGTCAATAGAAACACCTATGTGCTATGGCCGTGTGATACTTAGCTAGCTACTGACTTGAGCCCACGGCCATATGACACGCCCATGTGTCTTAACCGTGTGATCTTAAGAGGTTACTGCTTTGCATACACGGCCACAAGGCAAGCCCGTGGTCCCTGACCATGTGGCACAATGCAGGCTTGGTTTAAGCCAACTTGTCACCCCTTTTTGGGTCATTCCTACAAGAAATATTAAACAACATTTATACCAAAACTTTTAGCCAATTCTATGCTCAAAACTTGCTTCATTATAACTAAATCATCATCATTCTGTAACCTATTCAAATTCATGTCAAAACACATTAAAATCTCATTACAACAACATGCCATAATGCTTATTTCATAGTTCAATTATGACACTTTCGAACTCATGCTTAAACTTACCATTTCCTCAACTTGGCATATTCAAAATGATCACCACATATAAGGTCATATAACCATTACATGCATTCACAATTTGGCATCACAACCATTTACCAAAACTAAGCACAAATATACCATTTGTTAGCCAACTCTCATGGTATAACATATATACATACCAAAGCTTAAATACACAGACATTCTAGCCTATACATGCCATACTGAAAAATATTTACACTTTCAAAAGTACCAAATTAAGGTTCGATAGTGTGGTGACGATCGTTGACGATCTCCGAGCTTGCAATAGCTTCGATATCTATAAAATAATGCAAATACACACAAAGTAAGCTTTTAAAAGCTTAGTAAGCTCGTACTATAATCATTAACAGTATATAAAACATAAAACATCAGCACATAAGTATTTATGAATTTCTCAAATCATCCTAAAATCTATTCCAATCCAATCCATGTGTTCATAATAAATCAATGAACTTCATCTATATAAATCGTCGACCACAAAGGTATCGTACATACCTGGATTTTCCCCTATTTATTCACTTTTGTTCTCTCCTCTTGTTCAAGTATATCAAAACTTCCCGTAAATTATACACACTTAAACATCCATACACTTAATGCCGCAAAGGTTAGCCAAAATTAAAATGATTCAACACACTTAGTGCCATTATAATTAACCGAAACTAAGTCGGTAATGCACACTTAGTGCCTTATATAGCCGAAGCTATTCCATCTCGTACACTTAGTGCCATTTGTAGCCGAAGCTATAATAAACCGCACACTTAGTGCCAAGCATAGTCGAATATCATCATACTCAAATCATAATCAAATATCTATACAATTTATGCATTACCATCACATTAAAACATAACTTTAACATCATTTATCACGTACAAACTTACCTCGTACTTGAAATTGTTGATTTGAATTGTCTACTCGATAACCTTCGACTTCCCTCGATCTAAATCCGAATTCCTCCTTTCTTGATCTATATGTATTCAAAACTAACCCTTTTATTTGCCCAATAATTCAATTCAATCCATAAACACATATTTAGGGCATTTTGCAAACTAGCCCTCACATTTTCACATTTTGACACTTTAGTCCCTATTTCACAAAATCACAAAATACACATAATTTGCATATACACAAGCTTAGCCAAATTCTCCTAGTACACATACTAGTCCATACATTTCATTTATTTCATATTTTAGTCCCTCAAAATAATTTTTTTACAATTTAGCCCTAATTGCTCAAATTCATCAAAAATCCAAAGACAAAACATGTAAACCCAACATCAAGCTTTCATATTTCACCATTTAACAACACAAAACTCATGAATTCATCCATGGCACATTTTAAAATCACCATCAAAATCAGAAATTGAGGCATGGGCTTGATAAAACACAAAGCAATGATCTCAAAAACATAAAAATTATCAAAAACTGAGTCAAAACCATACCTCAATCAAGCAAAGTGAATGCCGAAATCTCAAACCCTATTTTTAGCTTCTTCTTTGCTTCATTCGGCCCTTAATGGATAATAATGAGACCATTTTTTTTTTTTTTACTTAATATAGCATTAATCATTAATTACCATTTAACCTTTAATAAACCATATAAAAATCACATAATATAAGCCTATATTTGTCCACTAGCATTAATAATGGTTTATTTACCTTTTAAGGACCTCAAAAATATAGAAGCACATCAATTAAGCATTTTAGCAAATAGAAGGCAACTTTCACATTTTCTATGATTAAGTCTTTTTTTTTCAAAATTAAACACACAAACGATTAAAATTTCATACGAAATTTTCACACATAGTAATTCACATATAATAATCATGAAAAATAATATTTAAACATTTTTTTGACTTAAATTTGTGGTCCCGAAACCACTATTCCGACTAGGGTCTAAACCGGACTGTTACAATATATATGTGATAATATAATATTTTTAACTAAGTTAATATGGTAAATTAATAAAATAAGCTAATCTAATATAAACATAACATAAACAAAGCCATCATATGTGTTATTTTCCTGTTCTTGCCGAAAGAAAAAGAAAAGAAAAGAGTCATTAGGGTTCGGCACTTTCAAGCTTGATTCAAGGTAAGTTCTAGCTCAGTTTTTGATAATTTTTATGTTTTTGAGATCGTTGCTAAGTTATCTTTAAGAATCATGCTTGAATTTTTTATTTTGATGAATATTTTGAGTTATGCCATTATTGAGAGCTTGTGATTTTTGTTGTTTGATGATGAAATATGAAAGATATGTTTTAGATTAACATGTTTTGTATTGGAGTTTTTGATGATTTTGAGTAATTAGGACTAAATTGCAAAAATAATAGTTTGAAGGAGTAAAATGTGAAATAAATGAAATATATGGACTTTTATGAATACGGGTAACATTCGGCCTAACATGGGTGTAGTGAAATTTGGCATATTTTGTGCTTTGTGCAATAGGGACTAAATTGTAAAAAGTGTAAAATATTAGGGGTAAAATGATAATTTTCCCATTTATGTGTTTTTGGACTAAATTGAATGAAAATATGTTTGAATGAGTTTAATTTGAATATGTTTAGATTAAGAACCAAAGAAACGAGATTTTGATCGGGGGAACACGACAGTTATCGACTAGTCATCCCGTTCCGTTTTATATAGTCCGAGGTAAGTTTATAAGCAAATAGACATACTTAATTTTAATTAAATGCAACTTATATATGTTGAAATGAAATAAGTGAATTTATATCTACAATAGTCGAATGCATACAAGCTTGGCTACTATATTTCTGAATTCATTTCGACCGAGTTACGATGTCTGAAAGCCCCGTATAAACCATAGGAATAGTTAGGATACATATGTCATGACATAGGGTTCCGATATGTGTTGTGCAAGTAAGACCATGGCATCGATATGTGACTCTAATATATGTGTGCGAGTAAGACCCTATCTAGGACAGTGGCATCGATATGTGATTACATGCAAGACCACGTCTGGGACGTTGGCATTGTACGATATATGTGTGATTATCCCAGTGTCCTATCCAATTCTGAATGGTTCATCAGGAAAAGATAAGTTGTGATCAAATGTGTAAAACATGCTAAATGGCCAGGTATGGATTAGCTTGTTGTCTATTGGAAATAAGGTAAGTATCTTGATATTTGTTACAAATTATGTGTGTTGTGAATGAAGAATATATGTGAATTTGGTAAATATATTTGGCCTTATGAATATTATTGAAATGAATCTTAACTATGTAACACCCCTTACCCGCACCCAAGATTGGGACCAGGTACGAGGCGTTACCAGACATGTACTTGAACAATTTCGAGAAATATGGGTTACAAAATTTCGTTCCAATTTGAAACTAATCAAACAACGTCTTGATGTCCCTATTATGGGCCTACGAGGCCCTAAACATACATTGAGAATGGTCTGGGACTAAACCGAGGGCCTAAGAAAATCTTATGAAAATTTCTAGGTTAATGTCACACACACCCGTGTGGAGCTATTTCACACGCCTGTGTGTTTTGGGACATGCTCGTGTCCCTAACCCGTGTGGAATTAATTGAATTTATTTTTCAATTCGAACATACATGGGTTTTTACACGGCTAAGCACACGCCCGTGTCCCTAGCCCGTGTCCTTCACACGGCCTAGACACGCCCGTGTGGTCGCCCGTGGCCAAAAACTCAAGCATTTTGTTTATGACATCAGCATGGATTTAGGGGCATATGGCCAAGACACACGCCCGTGTGCTAGGCCGTGCCCTCCATATAGTCGAGACACACGGTCGTGTCTCTATTCGTATGTTTACTACCATGCATTCTAACTTGAAATTCTTAGGTGTAGGGGACACACGGCCATACCACACGCCCATGGGGTGATCTGTGTGTCACACACGGCCTCGACACACGTCCGTGTGTCTACCCGTGTGGACCTTGTTAGGCTATTTCCCAAGCCTTTGGTCACCCTCTAACATCCACTCTAACTTATAGGTTTCCATAATACAAAACAAGGTCGAATTATACATCTCAAATGACCTTGATAAACCTCATTGTATGTAAACCCCATCTCATCGGTTTTACACATGCTAGGTTATTCCCTTTGTGTTAAGGGTTTCTATGCCTTAAAACACTTTTAAGATTAGCTCATTATTATAACTCATTGCCAATTATGGCTTAGTCATTCCATGTAATTTGGTCACATTACATGTGTTTAAATGTGATATACCATGTTTCATCCTCACTAGCACACTTGAACATAAACATGCACAAATTTGTAGGTCATAACCTACATCAAAATGAGTTAATTCCCATGGCCATATACAAGTGAACATGTAACCTTTACAAGCCTTCATAATGGCAAATCAAATGACACATATAACAAAATAAACAAAAGCCCTATACATGCCATTGAACAAAATAAAAATATCTATAGACCACAGTTGAATAAGATGATAGTGTGTTGACTCTCCAACCGTCTTCCAATCTTTACGAGTCCTCGAGCTCTGGAAAAAAAGGGAAAAGAGAGGGGTAAGCATTTACATGCTTAGTAAGCCCGAATAACTGGAAAGTAAACTTACTGATTAATTAGCATGCAATCGTATTAGGTAATAAAACCAACAAGCATGGAATGGTTTCCCTATCACATGCACTCAATCAACAAATTAGTCATATAACAATGCACCATGTAACTTGTCTTAGATGAGCTCATCATTCAACATTTTCATTTATATATCTCATGTTAATCCCGTTGAGTTTCTCAGAAATCTCAATGGATTATCCATTTACCGTCAAGTCATAAGAGTGATCATCTCATGTACGCACTCCTGCGAACCTCACATCTTACGGCGAAATTACCAGTCCAAGCTAAATCCCCTATAATGTAAACTCATAAGGTGATGTCGCTATTACCAGTCCAGGCTAAATCCCTTATAGCGACAAAAACCCTTAATGAGCTCGAATCTGAATTACTAGTCCAGGCTAAATTCAAACCCTAATCAGATTACCCGTCCAGGCTAAATCCATAATGCACACATATTCTTCGGGAGGCTCAATCACTCAAGGAACAGATGTCCGGGCTAGATCCTTTCTATATTTGAGATCAACGGATTACCCGTCTGGGCTAAATCTTTTCTGCAACACATGCAGGATCTCAAGTCACATGTAAATCATGGTTTACCCATCATAGTTCCTTTTTAACCTCAACTGAGACATTTATCATCATGTTATTATTAATAACATATTTCATGGATTTTCATGCCATCATCAAATACAACTATCATACATTCATAAAATGTGCAATTAGGCATTTTATGAATTTACTTTAAGTTATTCGAACTCACCTGGTGCTTGTTTCAGTTTCGCGTTTCGGTTATTCTGAAACCTTTTATTTTCCTCGATCGACCTCCGAAATTTTCTCCTCGGGTTTATAACAATAAAAATGAATCATTAATACCTCACATTATTCCTTTCGAGCCTAAATTTAACCCCGAACAAAATAACCGTTTTTCCCCTAACCTTTCACATTTTTACGATTTAGTCCCTAGGCTCGTATAATGAAATGCATGCAATTTCTACCTTACCTAAGCCTAGCCGAATGTTCTTTCCTCTTATGGCAGCCCACATTTTTCCATTATTTCACATTTCTACCACATATTTTACACCTTTTGCAAAAAGGTCCTTTTAGGGGTTTTTCATGAAAATCACCTAGAAAAAGATGTTTAACACACATCCAACTTTCATATTCCTCCATAAAACATCAAAGAATAAACATGTCACATATGGGTCACTTTGAAAACATGAACCCTAACTCAAAATATGGGTGGAAATGGAGAGAATAAGCTACCGGAATTTCAAAAATACGAAGAACATTAAAAACGGGGCTAGGGAGCACTTACTATTGAGCTTGAAAATCTTGAAAACCCTAGCTATGGAGAACCCCAAATTTTTGGCAGCAACTTGAAGAATATGAGCTGATTTTTGGCTTATTTTCCCATTTTATTTCATTAATTAGCCAAATGACCAAAATGCCCTTAAGCCATTTCTTTAAAATTTTATCCATACATGCCCATTTTTGTCCAAAAACTTAGAAATTGGGAAAATTGCTCTTTAAGACCTTCTAATTAATAATCTAAAGTAATTTCATATGATTTGCTTCTAGAATCCAAGTTTTACAATTCATTCAATTTGGTCCTTATTTTCCAATTGGACACCTTACTTATAGAATTTCTTCATGAAACTTTAACACATGCATATATCCATATTCTAGACCTCATAATAATCATAAAATAAATATTTCACCGTCGTATTTGTGGTCCCAAAACCACTATTCTGACTAGACCCTATTTCGGGATGTTACAAACTATGTGCATATATGTTCACGTGTATTCAGCCACATAACTAGTATATGTATATGTAGTTATATTTTGATACATGATCTTATGTATTTAAGTGTATTTGGACTAGGTTTTATTATGACTCTTTGGCTTTGGAAGTTCAATAATAATATGTCAAATTGACTATGTGAGCATTCAGTCAAGGTAGAAATTGTCTATGAAAATGTGTTATTTATGAAATTTGTAAGTTTAAGACTAAGCATGGTATTGATAATGTAATTCGATTTAGTTAAAATGAGTTGATTATATCATTAGGTTGTTTACTTGCTTATGACTTACTGAGCTATAAAAGCTTACTTTGTGTATATGTGTGTTTCTGTTTTATAGATTTTTGGATTCAAGTTACGAGCTCAGGGATTGTCAGTAAAGTCAATCACACTATCGACTATCTTCGATACCTTTATAAGTGAACTATCAACCTATGACATGTATAGGTTGGATTTTGTTTTGAAATGTTGGAATTTGGTTGTGTGTAATCTAAGCCATATGAAAATGGCTAAACTTTTATGTTTGAATTCAGTTATGTTAAGTATGGTTTATGTTCAACTTGGTTATATATTTACGTGCTATAAATGTACAAAATTTGTGGTAGGTACTATAATCTTTGAAAATGGCT
Organism: Gossypium longicalyx; assembly: GCA_025698465.1. Lineage (NCBI taxonomy): Eukaryota > Viridiplantae > Streptophyta > Magnoliopsida > Malvales > Malvaceae > Gossypium > Gossypium longicalyx. The sequence goes on along the minus strand of CM046998.1, from coordinate 39,325,138 downwards.
TGCTTATTATGTTTAAATTTGGTCTTATATGTTGTTAGTTAAAATATTTAATGAGCTTAATTATTGGTAAGTTGATGATGGAAGCTTTGGATGTGTATATGGATTTAGGTAACAAGATTTGGCTATGAAAGATAAATAGCATAATATATATTTGGTACATTAGTTAGTTCATGATGGAAATATGAAATGTGATATAATTAAAGTGATGGATTATTGTATACTAGCTTGATTGGTTCGGTTGCTAAGTGGTAAGTATTGCATGTATTACATGATTATTTTGGTCGATTGTTTTGGTATGTATTCAATGCTAAGTGTGATCCTTATTTTTAGGGTAAATTGCGCATTATGTATATATATGCATTATTAGCATGTTCGGCAATGGTATAATGTATTAAATTTACATATGTGATTGCTTATTAAATTATGTAATATGATTTCAATAAATTCTATTATGAGTTTGTGCAGAAGTTGTTAATTGATATGTGTTGGTTGTTTAGTAATCCGTAAATGTGACTTGTTATAAAGTTTATTCGAATGTGTCTAGATGTCTTTATATATATATATATATATATATATATATATATATATATCGAATGAATTATAGATGTTATGCTGCCTTTGGTTAAGATGATTAATTATGTTTTATATATGTTAGTAAAGATTAAAATGAGTTAATAAGTATATTTGAATAAAATTTTATATGAGATACTGAACATATTTGATTATTAGTTCGGTATTATATTCATATTTATGAGAACTATGGTTGATTATAATGCCAATGATTATATATATCTATATTTGGTCTTGGTATGAGCTTATATTGAAAGTGTATCTTAAACATATGATGCTTGTGAGATTTGTTATGTATTTCAGTCATATGGTATATGATGTTAGGTTAATTGTACTCTTATATGTTTTACACATTCATATATGTATGCGCTTATACTATGATTGTTATGTATATGTGTAAAGCTACATAAATTCGTTAGTTATTTGTGAATTTACGAATATGTACAAATGATCTATGTTAGCCGAATAGGTAAGGAAATGATATGGGTTTTATATATAACCTTTGATAATGTTGACTTTGCTTATGAGTTTGGGATATTAATTTGTACTGAACTGACATGAATTATTTGAGTGTAACAAATATATATATATCTGTTCTGAATTATGTTAGAATCGGTAATGCCTCGTAACTCTATTCCGATGATGGATACGGGTTAAGGGTGTTACAATTAATATATAATTGTTTAAATGATATTAAATGTTACAATATGTATCGTAAGACTCTGTAACCTTAATTTAACGAAGGAGTTGTTACATTTAGTAGTATCAGAGCTACGATTAATTCGATTCTCAAGCTAAACATAACATGTTAAATCTAGAAATTACATGTCATATAAACCTGTGATAGTGTGATATTGATAGATCTAATCTAACCCTTGTTTTTCTTTTAGATTTCAAAGATGTCGACATAATATGATCATGCTGACATTGATGAAGTGAATAGTAATGTTCCGACTAATGAACAAGAAGCAAGTCGTAGTTTATCAATTCCAAAAATGTCTTTTATATTTTGCATGTGTAACAAAATTGTGACAAGCAAATATTAGCTCATTGATGGTCTAAGTTCAAACTGAAAATAAGTGGCATTGAAAGAACATTTACATTGCGAGAAAGACAACTTACTTTAGTAGATAATCTAAATGAGTCTGTAATCCAATAAAAGAATCAAAGTGAACATTTGATTTAAATACTGAGAAGGATTATTATGTCAATTACAATTCCAATTTGGGAGATGGGTAGTCTTGGCTATCAGAGATGTTGACTCTATGAGTAGAGACATAGATGTATTCATTGGTAGAATGATATACTGAACTGTACCTAAGATGAATTAAATCTAAATCCACTTGTGAATTAATTCACTTGTGACATTCGTGGTGTAATTTACTTAAATCCTAAGTTAGTCACTAACCATGCATATGCAACTCATCTACTCTGATATAAGTGGAAGCTTATGCTCTAAAAATGATCGAGCCCATAGCTAGTATGTTGGGTACATGAATTGTGTATGGCATGGCTTTACTAGCAATAGTGAAATTCATAGCTCAATTAAAAAGTTAATGATATCCTCTTATTGGCATTATGTAGATTGATAAATATGGAATGTGGTCACGGGTTGCTTGTTCTTGAACGAGCAATTTATAATAATCATTTGTTGAAAGTGATCATATTAATCTTTAGGAAGACACAATGGCGACAATGTGATAAAATAGGGTTGTATTGAGGGAACAGATTTAACTCAAAGGAATCAATGATATCATATGAGGGTAACACACACATAAGGAGGTTATTGGACAAAGTAGTTGGATGAATTGCTTTCATAAAGAGTATATAATAAGGAGTTTTCAATCATGATATTTCTTGGGGACTGACTCCATGATTAAGTAATTCTGAGTTATCAAAACGATACTTTTGGACATACTTGCAATTACTAAAGCCTTATTGTATATTTCTGATTGGTTCCTACACTAGCTTAACAAAAGCTTGATCAAACTACATTTAAATCAGAAGAAAATTCTATCAGTTTGGAAATAATTTAATTTAGCCAATTTATTTGATGTGGAATTAAATTAGGTGGTTGTGAGAATTGTTCAACTAGAGAATTTGATTAAATAATTTTCCCGAAAAATTAATTTGGAAAATCTAAGTGATTTTTGGGAAAAATTAATTTTGATCAAGTAAAACTAATTAAATTTAATATGATATTTTTGAAAATTAATTTTCAAGTCTGACAATTGGCCAAATGGGTAATTGAACTTGGATATTGGACCTGAGATCTTAAATTGGGCCTGGGAGCCTAAAAATCGAGATCAAGACCCAAAAATTGGCCGAACTGGGCCTAGTATGTAAAACCAAATCGACGGTCCAACCGGTGGCTAGACATGACCGATCAGGTCGTCACTGATCCGAGCCGAACTGGCATATCTGAATCAGCTCAGGGTGTCGTAAGGTGTCGCACCTACATCACTGAACACGACAGTGTCGACAGGTGCGACGGCAGCGTTCTAGTGGTCGACAATGGTTGGTCTTTGGTGGTTGAGCAGTGGAAGAGTTACACTCTTATTGGGACTCTACTAGAAAATTTGATTTTAGATTAATTATTCCAAAAATAATATCATTTTAATAGTTTAATATTAAATTTAATTTAATACTTATCTTAATAGTACTTTATTAATTTAATATTAAAATGATTGTTTTAATATTTAATTTAATTTAATGTTTATCTTGTAGATAAAAATTCTATTATTTTAATAAGATATAATATTAAATTTAATCTAATATTTATCTTGATAAATATTATATTAATTTAATCTTAAAGTAATTAAGTTTAATCATAATTGAACTATCTAAACTCTCTCTATATAAAGAGAGTCTTAGGTCATTATTTTAGATACACTTGAATTCAAGAGGAAGTTGTAGAGAGAAATTTCTTTAAAGAGATTACTTCAGAACATTTCTAAAGATATTTTTATAATTTACAACTTAACCCAAAATTTTAGAGAAATTACAAAATTACCCCACTATTAATTTTTGTGAAAATTTTCTAATTTGAAGCGAGTCCACACTCGACAAACGTGAGCTTGAGGATAGCTGAGAAGACTACTCAGTTGAAGCGCTCATTCTGGACGAATCGAAAAGATACAATTTTGATTAAGTGTTTATTACTTTAGATATCACAACCAAGATATTGTTTTGAAAAAAATTTTAAACTTTATTTTCCCTAAATTTATTTTTTTGTTGCATTTTCCAAACCCGTTTTTTCCAACATCAACAACCTCTACCCCTTATTCTACCTCCTGTGGTACTACCACCTCCTCAAACAACTACAACAAGTCAACGGATTCCTATTGATAGTCAGTAAATATGGTGTTGAGGAATTTCGAGGTAGAACAGAAGATGATCCGGCTAAAGCTAAGTATTGGCTCAAAAATATTCAGCGAGTATTCGATGAAATGACTTGTTCTCCTAATGATTATCTTAGATGTGTTGTACCTTTACTTTAAAACACCGCTTATAGTTGGTAGTCAACGTTAACAGCAGTAATACCGAGAGATAACGTGAATTGGTATTTCTTCAAAACAAAGTTTAAAAAGAAGTATGTCAGCAAATGGTACCTAGATCAAAAAAAGAAAGAATTTCTTGAATTGAAGTAGGGTAAGAAATTAGTAGCCGAGTATGAAAGAGACTTTCTACATCTCAACAATTATGCTCATGAAATTGTACTGAACGAGGAAGAAATGTGCATCAATTTCAAAGATGGATTAAATGATGAAATTAAAATGTTGATTTGAGGGATGGAAATATGGGAGTTTGTTGTTTTGTCAGATTGTGTTCAAAATTAAAATGTTGATTTGAGGGATGGAAATATGGGAGTTTGTTGTTTTGTCAGATTGTGTTCAAAAGATAGAAGAAGTTTATAATCACAAGAGGCTTGAGGATTTGGTAAAAGAAGCTTTCCTAAGTCATTTTTTACACCATCGACAAAACAATCAAAAGAAGATTTTAATGATGTTACTTCATCATCTAGGTTCTTTGGTAAAAACACGTCGAGACAACATGATTTGAAAACTCAGGTTAAACTTGCTGATTGTATGGGAAGTGTTCGTAACGCTCGGAGACCAGTGTGTGAGCATTGTGGAAAACTTCATACTAGTGAATACAGACTAGAATAGGTGTATGTCACAGATGTGGTTCGACAGATAATTTTGTGTAGAACTGCCCGAGATTAGTGGGAGATAATGAAGAAAAGAACGAAAAGCAGTTGTCTACACCTCAGAAAAGTACGCATCTTGGTCAAAGTAATAATATAGGAGAAAATCGCAATGGGACTAAAGATACAGCTGTTTGATCTGAAGTTAGAATGCCTACGTGAGTATACGCTATCCGAGCCAGAGAGGAAGCTACTGCACCTGATGCTATTGTTGGAATATCCTATCTCTTTGATGTTACTATGTATGCACTGATTGACACTAAGTCAACTCACTCATATATTTGCACGACATTAGTAACTGATAAGAATTTATCTATTGAGTCAACCAAATTTGATGCTCGAGTTACTAATCCACAAGGTTATAGTGTGTTAGCTAATTCAATCGATATGGCTTAGTAAATGTCTAGCCAAATATAAAAAATATATATATGTTATATGCGGAACATGTGTGAAAGAATGTGGTAAGTATTTTCATGGTTATTATTGAGCTCATTCACATGAATCTGTCATTTGAAATTGTGATAGACAAGAAGAAATAGTGAATGGCATGCTTATGTATCGTTATATGTATTTATCTGAAACACAAGAAAATGATGGTTATATATTTAATATATGGAGACATGAGACTATGATATATGAACATGGAATATATTTTATAAATGTGTTCGTTCATAATTATAGAATTGTGTAACTCAAGTGAACTACTTGTATAAAGATAGAATTTCAAATGATTTGATGAGTAAAGCTCCAATATGAGATAGTCTGAAATCAAGACAAATTGTTATGAAAGCATATTTAAAATACATAGATATGATTGTTATAAGTTATGTGAATAAATGATGCGTAAAAGTATATGCATATAAGAAATTTAATGAAAGTTGAGCCCATACATGTTTCTTGATATTTATATGAATTATATGACATAAGAATAGGTATTAGGGCTCATGATCAATTCGAATAATTATGCTTTGCATAGTTATGTTGAATATAGAGAAGCGGTAAGTTAATTACCATGTTATACGAATTTATTAAATATTACATGTTCACTTTGTTTTACTTTTTCCCCTAATTAATAATGATTCGATAAGCTCTGGTAATGCCTCATACCCTATTCCGATAACGGATACAGGTAGGAGGTGTTACAGAATTTGACAAATTAGATGGATTGATTAATGTGATTTCAGCAATAGCAGCACAGAAATGTATCAGGAAAGGATATGATACTTATCTTGCTTATGTGCTGGATACAAAGGTAGCCGAGTCAAAGATTCAATCCGTGCCAGTTGTATGTGACTTTCCAGATGTGTTTCCGGAAGAATTACTTGTTTTACCACCTATTAGAGAAGTGGAGTTCTCTATAGATTTAGTTCCAGGAACAACACCAATATCGATAGCACCTTATAGAATGGCTCCTACTGAATTGAAAGAGTTAAAAGCACAGTTATAGGAATTAATTGATAGAGGCTTTGCTCGGCCTAGTTTCTCACCATGGGGCACTCCGGTATTATTTGTAAAGAAGAAAAGCGGATTACTAAGACGTGTATTGATTATAGACAGCTCAACAAAGTCACCATAAAGAATAAATATCCACTGCCTTGAATTGACGATTTATTTGATCAATTGAAAGGAGCTACTATATTTTCAAAGATCGATCTTCGTTTGGGTTATTACCAGCTCCGGGTAAAAGATTCAGATGTTCCAAAGACTACTTTCAAGACCAGATATGGCCACTATGAATTTTTGGTGATGCCATTTGGGCTAACAAATGCCCTGACAGTGTTTATGGATTTAATGAATAGAATTTTCAGACCGTATTTAGACAGGTTTGTGGTAGTGTTTATTGATGACATTTTAGTTTATTCCCAAAATGAAGATGAACATGTTAAACATTTGAGAATTGTGTTGAAAACCTTACAGGAGAAATAGTTATATGCCAAATTTAGCAAATGTGAATTTTGGTTACGGGAAGTCAGTTTTCTTGGACATATTGTACCTTCTGAAGGCATCAGATTTGATCCAAGTAAAATTTTAGCAATTATTAATTGGAGTCCACCAAAGAACATGTCAAAGGTCAGAAGTTTTCTGGACCTAGCCAGATATTATCGAAGATTTGTGAAAGGATTCTCGATGATAGCTTCACCGATAACTCGTCTGTTGCAAAAAGATGTAAAATTTGAGTGGAATGATGAATGTCAACCGAGTTTTGATAGACTGAAGACTTTGTTGACTGAAGCACTTGTGTTAGTACAACCTGAATCGGGTAAGGAATTCGTGATTTATAATGATGCATCTTTAAATGGTTTAGGTTGTGTTTTAATGCAAGAAGGTAAAGTAGTTGCTTATGCTTCAAGATAACTTAAACCACATGAGAGAAATTACTCGATACATGATCTTGAACTGGAAGCTATAGTGTTTGCATTTAAGATATGGCAGCATTATTTATATGGTGAAAAGTGTCATATTTACACTGATCATAAAAGTTTAAAATATTTGATGACACAGAAAGATTTGAACTTGAGGCAATGCATGTGGCTCAAGCTAATAAAGGATTATGATTTGATCATTGAATATCATCTGAGAAAAGCCAATATAGTACCCAAATCTCTTTACTGGTAAGATTTTCGAGGATGAAAATCCTTAAAGGGAGAGAGTTGTAATAGCCCAAATTTCAATAAAATTGGAACAGTGGTTTCGAGACCACAAATCCGAGCCTGAAAAATAAAATTATTTAAATTTCATAAAATGATAGGTAATATGATAGGAATATTGCATGAAAATTTTTATGAAAAAATTGTATCGAATATGTGTCTAATTGTAAAAAGGACTAAATTGAATAAATGTTAAAGTTGGATTCTAATAGTTATAAGGATCAAATAGCTATGTGATTCAAATGTGAGGTCCTTATATAGCAATTAGACCATTGATGAAAAACATGTAGATATTTTTTGTGAGTCGTCCATGGAAAATTGAAAAAGGGCAATGACTAAATTAAAAATTAAATTAATTAATATATGTTAAATGATTAAATAGAATAAAACCCATTTTATATCATCATCTTCTCCATAAAATACATGGAAACACTAGGAGAGAGAAAGGAAATTTTTCAAGCTTGAATTGGTAAGTTCTACGTCCCGTTTTTAGTAATTTTTATATTTTTGAGATCGGGAAAGCTTAATTTCTTTATTTGGGGGATTAATTTAAAAAGAAATCAAGGTTTAGAAAATCCTCCATGGATGAATATGCTGTAAATTCAAAGATTATGATAGAAAATGAAAGGTTCTTGATAGATAAATAACTTTTACAAAGTGATTTTTAGTTAAAACATGTGTAGGGACTAAATTGAAAAGTGATGAAATTATAGGAAAAATTCTAAAATTTATGAGATAGATGTGCTTTAAAAATTATATTAAAATTTTAATTAGGCATGGAATAAGGAGTAAATTGTATGAATTCCAATTTCTGAGCCTAGGGACGAAATTGGAATTAAATAAAAGTTTGGGGGTAAAATGGTACTTTTGCATAGAATGTGAAATGGGCTTGATTGAATGTAGAAATCATAGAATTGATGATTAAATTTATTTATATAGATCCAGAAGTGTCGAACAAAGAAAAAGTCCGAGGAAAAGAAAAAGTCTCAAAATAGAAGATACGATCAATTGTTAAGGTAAGTTCGTATAACTAACTTAAGTATGAAAATGTATTGATTGTTTATGGATTTTTGTGAATTGTAATATGTAAATGGCATGTATGTGTAGCATGAAAATATTGATACATGTTATGTATAATTGATAAAAAGGAGTAAAATCCGTTTGAATATTGATTTTCGATTGGACAGGTGATTACCATTGCAAATGAGATCCTGCATGTGTTGCAGTAAAGATTATCCCAAAAAGGAAATCTTTGATCTCATTATGAAAAAGAAATAGCCCATAATGGTGACACTTGAAAGGAGTTATGTACCTAAATGGTACACTTGAAAAGGGTATGTACACTTTGTGTGTACAACTTGAAAAAGATATGTACACTTTGTGTGTACCACTTGAAAAGGGAATGTACACCTCGAGTGTACGACTAGAAAAGGTTACGTCCATCGGAAATTCAATAATTAAATGGATATGTTTTAGTAAGTGATATAAAAAGAAATGTTATGATGAGCTCGTCTATGCATATTAGTATTTTTTTACTGACCTATTTGATTGAATAGTTTTGGATAGGCAATATTTGCTAAATTGCCAAGTTGATGGATAAATTAATTTATGTATGATTTATTTATTAAGCATGATTGGTAAGTGAAGTCTTGGTTATATGAACTTACGAAGCATATAATGCTTACTAGATTTAATTTTTTTATAGTGCTAGAAGCTCGTGAAAGTTGAACTTGGGTCGGAGCAATCATCACACTATCAACTTCTTGATCTTGGTATAAATGATAAATTTATTTTGGTATAATGGCATGTATAGGCTAATGTGGCCAAATGATGGATTAATAAGTTGGTTTGTAATCTAGCCATTAAAGTGGCTAGTAATGTTAGTTTTGAAGATGATATGGTATGGTATTATATGATAAATATTATATGTTTGATAAGTTAATTAACATCTTTCATGAAACATGAAATGTCAAAATATGTAAAGGTAAATCTAAATGTATGATTGAAGATAGAAATATATCAAGTTAAATGTTGGAAATTGGTTGGATTGGTTGGTATATATATATATGTAAGTTTTATGCAAGAAAATGGTTAAGTTTGGGTGAGAAAAAGGGCTAGGGAATGGCCTTATTTCGTCTACACGGGTAAGACACACGCCTAGGTACACGGGCATGTGATCCGGCCGTGTGTCTCATGCATCTTAATTAAACAAAATAAAATGCTCAAATTGGTCACACGCGCTGAGACACAGCCATGTTGCTTGGCCGTGTGAAGGACATAGTCTAAGTACACGGGCGTGTGCCTTGGTCATATGCTCCTAATTTGTTCATGACATCATAAACAGAGAGTTACACAGGCTACGGACAAAGGCGTGTTTCGAGCCACACGGGTGTGTGTAACCACACGGCCTGACCACATGGGAGTGTGTGGTACTGTTCATAAGTGAAATTTTGTAAATTTTGTGAAAAATTTTATGAGGTTCCGAATTAGCCCCGATTCAATTCTAATGCTCATATTGGGCCTCAAGGGTCCAATTAAGGGACATTATACTAAATTTCGGTAAATGAATAGTAAATTATATGTTTGATCAGTAAATGTTTTGTATTTATAAGTAATACTCTGTAACCCTATTCTGAAAACGGATACGGGTTAGGGGTGTTACACGAAGCCACCTGGGAAATCGAAGAATCAATTAAATAACAATATTTGAATTTTTTCTCAAGTAACAATTTCGAGGATGAAATTTCCTAATGGGGGAGTTGTAACAGCCAGTTTTCTCGTGGTGTTAGAAACAGTGGTTTCGAAGCCACAATTTCAACGTGTCAGTCCGTAAGTATTAAATAATTAATATTTACGAGGTCATTAGTGTCACATTAAATTTTGGTTAAGAATTTTAATGTTTATGTAGTTAACTAATTAAAAAGGACTAAATTGTAAAAGTTGAAAAAGTTAGTTCCTATTAGTTTTAAGTACTAAATGGCTATGGAAATGAAAATTAATGGACTTAAATGGTAAATTTACCATGTAGTTAGATATAGTTAACGGTTAAAAGGTGAATTAGCGTGAAATTTAAATGTTTATTTAAGGGTAAAATGGTAAATAGATAATAAAACTTAAATTAGAATATTAGCATTAACAGAAGAAAACAGAACCATCATAGGAATTTCATGCCATTACAAAGTCGCTATCAAATTGATGTCAAATGGTGTATGAGCATGAGATATCATTCATTTGAGTAACAATCATTAATTTTGATGTCATTCAATACAACACAATACAACAAATATCATAAATTGATAACATTCGAATATGTCGTGAGCATGATGCAATGCAAAAAGGTTCCTACACATACCATCCACTACACACCATGAGTTCCCCAGGACCCATCATTCGAACTCCAAAACATTATGAGCATAGCTCGATGTGGTAAAACCATCGAATAATCAATAATGCAGAAAATCTGTATGATATCAAATAGTGCGATACAATCACCAATAATATATAATATGTGATAAAATCACCAATAACATATAATATGTGATAAAATTGCCAATCGCCTCGGTACTCCAAGTGCAGTGCAATGACTACAAATAATGCGAACTTAATATTCCATCGGTACTCCACGGAACTCCTTCGTCAACCACAAAATCCCAACCCAATGCATATGCAATATGTCATACAATCTCATACATAATCATATCTCAATACTTTTCACATTCATTTGACATGCTCAGCATGTCCTCAATAATCACATACTTTCAGTAAATGGAAACAGTGTTCCAATCTCTCAAACTACCATTGTGTTTGTATCAATCAATATCATTCAATTTCACATACGTTACAAGTTTTCATTGTGCATAAATAGCACCATTTTCACTACACAATATAACAAATATCTCATGTGTTTAAATCATACATAAGCTTAATATTTCAACACATTATATCATTCAGTCAAATATTCTCATATCTCATAACTCAAATATGCAATTACAAACTCAATCAAATATCCATACTATCAAACTAGCAATTTTATCAACATGTCAGTCTTTTAAGGCTCGAAACATACTTGGTTCGACCACTCACAAAATCAATAATTTGGCTATTAATAAAATCCAATCATAAAACTAATTTATCATATATAACATGATATTTAACATTTTCAAACAATTTTATGAGTTTAGGACCCATAACTTATTTTTCACTTCCTCGCAGCACACTAGCGAATCTTCCAATTTTCATTAATAATTCCTTAAACGAAACTAAACCAAAATTTAGTATAAATTCAATAAATTTACCATTAAACCAGCCCCAAAACACCCACTTATTAGTTCAAACCAATCATTGAAATTATAACTATTTTATGAATCCAAACTAGTTAGATTCCTTACACTGTATCGATACAAACCGTACGTACAATCGTTCTTTGCCTTTACGGATGATTTGGGGCATTTGGTTCAGCACCTAATTCAGTAATATACTGGAAAATAAGTAGCTAATTAATGATTAAATTCATTCATTTAATCAATTCATAACATTTATCCAACAATTATGTCAAAATAACAAACTAGTTACCCTTAATTGCACTTACGCTTCACGATTTGTGGGATCCGAATGGCCAATCAATCAAGAACATTTTTCCCTAACTGAAATGAGTTTAAAAGCTGATTAGGAGGGTTCAAGAACTCAAATTAATTCTGGAAAAATATAGGCAAGAACCAAGAAACAAAACAGCCCCCTTTCTTACACATAGGCGCACGCACCACCAACCATGGTGGCCAAAATTGGGGTTAAATTTTAAAAAGGTTTGAGATCTCATTAAATTCTGGAAAAATACCTTTGAAATAATTTAAAATCCTCCAAATTCTAGATCTGGAAATTTATGTTTTTAATGGACAATATTAATTAACAAATTGAAGAGAGAAGAGACCTTACTCAAGCTAGTCGAGAGAAACGGCAATGGCAATTTCTTGGCAATGTTTGGGATTGATATTGGAGTTCAAGATTTCAGATTTTGGGTTTATTTTAATAAGTAAAATGACATAAATATGGTGGAGAATATGTTAACAAATTTTGTGGCAAAAAGAAAAAGATGGTAAAACTAGGTGTAGGCGACGACAACAATGGAGGATAGGAAAAAAATAAAATCAAAGAGGAGGAGAGGAGGAGAGGAACGGCTAGGGCAATGAGGAGGAGGATTAAAGGCTGATTATTAGTAAAAAATTAATATCTATACCTAGGTTAACTAGGCTTGGATGGCCCACACATTAAAACAATGGGTTTTTGTCAAAAAAATTAAATTATTTGCATGGGAAGGTAATTGAAGTTAGGAGCTCAAGAAGAAATTCACTAATGTTTAACCATCAAACCAATAACTCATTCTTGATATAATTTGAAATATTTATTTTAAAAAACAAGGCATCTCACATATTAGGGTTTAAGGCAAAATTTGCAAAATAATAAAAATGTTGCAAGAGAAGCAATTTGAACTTGGGTTTCAAGAAACGTTACACTAACACTTAACCAAAAACCCAATACCTCATTTATTTTCTAAAAATGCATAGATAATTTCAAAAATTAAGGCATGACCACTCTCTCTCTATTCACAAACTCGATTCTACTAACCTCTAATTTTTGGGATGTTACATGTTTTTCACAAATTTTATGTTTTGGGGATCGTTTTATCTCTATCTAGCTAACCAGAGGGATAATTTATAAAATTTTAAATTTTTTAGAAGATGCCATTGATGAATTTGGTGTGTTTTTGAAGTTTAATGGTAGAATATGATGCTTGGGTGCTAAATAGTAATATTTTGTTAAGTGATTTTCTATAATTTTAAGTTTAGAGGTTTAATTGAAAATAGGATATGTTATTCTCAAGAAATTTTAGCATGTGAGGATTGATTTGGAATAGTTTTAAATTCGGTTTTATGGATATTCATTTTAATTGTAAAAAAATAAACTTGCTTTAGCTTTAGGGATCAAGTTGAACAAAATGTAAGGCCTTCAAACATGAAACTTAGTGCCCAAATGTGTTTTGGAGGGATGTTAACCTACGGGTTAAGCACTTGGTGCCCAGGTGTGTTCTCAATTGGTTAAGCTCGTTTGAGTGTTCTGGTGTGTTCTTGATGGTTAATCTGTAATCGAATTGTTATATCATTCATTGGGTGGATTTTAAATGGTTATATAATTTTCTGATTAGTAAATTGAATTGACATTAAATGATCTAGTATAATTGTAAAGATTATTTATTATGAGTATCAATATAATGACTCACCTATTAAGTGTTGCGCTTGACAGGATTATAGTTAATTAATTGTTACTATATGATTTATGTGTTTATACAGTAAATTTATCATTTTAACCATTGAACTTACTAAGCTCTAGTAAAGCTTACCCGTGTTATTTCTTTTACTTCTTTGTAGATTATGTTTTGTGGAAATCGGGCGACCGGATCAACTCGAAGAATCACACTATCCAGATATCTTTTGGTAGTTTTTAAATGGTTACTTTTGGGTTATATGACATGTAATTGGTATGTTATGTGTATGCTTTGGGATAATGACTTCATATGTTGCAACTTTGGTTAATATAAGGTTGGATGAGCTTGTTTGTGTATGCACCTTTGGTTTTGGGTGTGTAAATGTACATATAAAGTTATTTTGGTATTTGGTGTGAATATTATGAAGGCATTTGAAATATAGTAAGTTTAGTACATATTTTTGGTATGGATATGTGAACTTGAATGCTACTAGTTTGGTGTGAAATGTAGATAGTTTTGATAAATGAATTGCGGTGTCAATGAGGGCAGATTGGTTAGGCACTTAGGTTGAGTGATTTGGTATGTTTTAAGCCTATTTGAATATGTTTTTGGTGTATGGAAATGATTGATTTTGGGTTAACTTGGTACCTAAGATTTGGTTAAAAAGATGTCTTATTTTGAAAGCTTTTTAAGGTGCACATGGCCTCGGACACGGGCTATCCCTTGACCGCATGCCACACACGGCCTCCTCACATAGCCGTGTGTCTTCTTAATTTTTTGTGCATGTTTAACTCACACGGTCACGGAGAGTTACACGGCCTGGCGACATGGTCGTGTGACCTCATTTCGAATACCCACACAGCCTACGACATGGCTGTGTGACCCTATTTCGAATTATACATGGGTGGGTACACAGGTTACGACATGATCGTGTGACCCTATTTTGAGTTGTGCACGATTGGGCCACATGACCATGTCCTTGAGCCACACGGACTAGGCTGTCACATGGCCTGGTCACAGGGCTATGTGACATCTGTTTTTAAATTTTTCAATTTTTTTTCTAAAACGTTCTATTTTATTTCAAATTAGACTCTAATTATTCCCAAACTATTTTTTTAGGGCTCTGTAAGCTCGTTTTAAGGCCGTAAATGTATTATGTTATGAATGTTATTTTCATTTGAATATTTGTTATCTAAATTAATATATGTTTGTTTAAATGATATTAAATGTTACAATATGTGTCGTAACACCCCATAACCCTAATCTGACGACAGAGACGAGTTAGGGGTGTTACAAAAAAACTTGGCAAATCCTTTGAACAAAAGTCTTACTAGAGATGTAGTAAACAAGACCTTAAAAGGGATAGGAGTCAAGCCCATTAATTAGAGTCACCTATGATGGAAATTTGACTCAACACTTGGTATAACGTCAAGTATTGAGTTCAATGAGAAAAAGTACATCATTAGTATGTGATTACTAGCACTATAAATAAATTCATCCTAAGATTAAAGTGCTAGGTCATTATGATAAGTGAAGGATGAGTAATGTACTCTTATTGAACCCATAACATAAATATGTTAGAGTGTTATAATTACGAGACCACTTTCAATGGTATCTACCTATGTGAACGTGAAGTGTGCTCGTTTCTAGGAGCTCAAGGGATTAACTCTAACAACACTCATTAAAAGAGGACACAAACACATAGTCATAATAGTGTCTCTAGATACTATGCATTGACCAGTGTTGAAATCATCGTGTGAGATGTGTTCGATTAGTCAAATGGAATAGTTGGTTCAAAGCTTAGTCTACCACGCAATTTGATTAACTTTAACATGTTTTCATTAAGTGAATGTTCAGTCGTAAGACATCTTCACTTGTGCAAATTGATTTTCAAGATTATCAAAATCTAAAATCTTTTGAAAATAAGGGCAGCTTGTTGGAACATTTTCAAATATTTATAGTATTGCGATAATTATAAATGAAATGATCTAATTAATCAAAAGCTATATCTTTTGGTTATTGTTCAAGAGTTATATCACTTGATTTTTGAAAAAAAAATTATAACTACTCAAGAGATATTAGTTCAATAATTATGTCTCTTTTAAAAATGTGATTATTCAAAAAAAATACACCTATTGAAAGTTTATATCTCTATGAAGAGACACGAGAATTCCTATAAATAGATGTGAGATTTTATGTGGAAAACATACCAAAAATTTTCAAAAGTTCTTTCTATGCTTCCTCAATCTTCTATTATTCTTAGATTGTTCTATAAAGAATTGTTAGTGCAAAATGTAAATAGTTGTTAGGCTTTATTGTATCATCGAGGTTCATTTACTTGAAACTCATTTGCACACCGAGTATAAGTGGGGTGAATAGAACCTTAAAGATAGTGGCTTGATACACACCATAAAACCTTATCCTAATTACTTCATTTTCTTTTTGTTTGAGTTGTTATTTGTATGTTTGAAATTTTCCACACTGAATTTTTACATTAAAAGAATTTAACCCTTTTTAGAAAATAAATAAACAATGTGTTAACAAATGTTTATAGGCATTGAAAAGTGAAAAGCCTAGTACAAAAGAAAACAAGAGAATTAGGACATTTAGAAGTTGAAACAAGATTAGTGATTGCTAATTTGTAACAAACAAGAAGATAAGGGATGAGAAATTCGCTTAAGGCTTAGTTTGGATGGGCGGTGTGTTTACCTCCAGTGAGGTTAAAAATAGTGGTGGTTGTGAGATTAGTTACTGTAGCGGTGAGATTGGATACTGTAGTGGTGAGATTAGAAACAATGGTGGAGTGTGTGTTTGGATTCAAACGTAGCTATAGCGGTGAGGTGAAAATAAAAAATGACTATTAAGGACATCATATTAGAATTGATATATAATAGAAGTTTTTAAATTATTTTACTTATATAAAATTATTAAAATATGTGAATTTATAAATTCATTTAATAAAATATTAATATTTATCTTCCAATATTTTATTATAAATATTTTAATAAATTATATAATCAATTTAAATTATTTATTAGATAAAATGATAATTATTTTTAATTCTTTATAGTTAAATATTCTTTTATAACAATGATAAATATTATCTTCGCAAATAATAACATTATACTTGGATCAAAATTTGAAGTATCTAAACAAATGATTTTTAATAAAAAAAATATAGTAACATAAGACATAACAAGTTTCATTATTACTAGAAATTAGGTTATGATACAAAATTTTTTTTACAAATATTGATTCATTAAACTATTTGCAATGGTTTCCCTTAACATTGCAATTTCAAGGTCACTTTCACTGTTAGAAGAACTCGATTCACCTCTATCAAAATGGCCTGAAGAGATTGGCATGTCGGGTATATTCTCAAATTGTCGAAAATCCTCATCATTTGACCAAGCATGTCTTTGAATGTAATTATGCAAAACCATTGTTGCAATAACTATTAAAACTTGCTTGTCGAATGAATAGCTTGGAATATCTCTTAATATTGGCCATTTTTTTTCCACACTCCAAATGTTCGTTCAATCACAGAGCGTAACGAAGAATGGGCATGATTAAAGATTTCTTTTTTTTCCAGATGCTCGATGATTACCTCGACAAAAGTCAGGTAAATGATATCGTTCCCGCCTATATGGACCTAGAAAACCTGCCATTTGTGGATATCCTGAATCCACAAGATAATATTTTCCTACAAAAATGTAAAACATAATATCAAGTTTAAAAATAAATTAAAAATTTTAATATTGTTTTTATGTAAAGATTAATTAAAAAATTAAAGTTCAACCTGGTGGAGGGTGTGGAAACTTGAACTCTTGTTTTCTAAGTGCTTGCAAAAAAATTCTACTGTCATGTGTTGTTCCTTCCCAACTAGGAAATGCAAAAATAAAACACATGTTGAAGTCACAAACTGCCATAATATTTTGAGTTGGTTCACCTTTCCATCTGATATAAGGTATTTGACAAGAAGGCGAAATGCATGCTTTTATGTGTGTTCCATCTATCGCCCCAATACAATCCTTTAAAATAAATACAGGTAATAAGATAAAAGTTAGAAATAATTTATATTTTAAAAATATAAAGATTGTGTAAATTTTACCTTAAAGTGAGGCCAATATCTTGTATCATGTCGAATATGGTTCGGTACTTCCTCGAATTGACCTTCAGTGGGTTTAATCGTGTCTATTCCCATTCGAGCAAATATATGCAACATATCAGTAAAAATTTGATTAACAGTTTCCCCAGATCGTTGAAATCGCTTTGCTGCATTTGAATTTGATTCTCTATTTCCAAGAATATACAATGATAATGCTAACTTCTCCATCGCAGATACCTTCCCATACTTTAAGCCATAATTTGTTTGCAAATCATGCAACAAGCTGTGAAATATATTTTTTGGCATCCTAAAACTATTCATGCAATGATCATCATGCCCATTTAATACTTCGTCCACCCACATTTGACCTGTATAATTTGAATCCATACACGATTGCATAGTGAAATAAGTTTCATGGTGTACCAATACACTGCTTAACACTTGTTCTTCCTCTTCATGATAATTGTTGTGCTCAACTTGTATAACAATTGTGGCTATTCTTCGTTGAGCTTCTTCACTTAATTCAGGGGTATCATAATTCATATAAAAACTATTATACATATTGTTAAATTCATCCATAACCTGAAAAAGTAATCAAATGAAAATAAATTAATAACTTGTGACATTCTATACAACACAAAAAATTGAATAAAAGCATAGCATAAAAATACCAAACATAAAAAACATCATACATTAGTTTTACATATAAAAAAGTAGATCATACATTAGGTTTACATATAAAAAAGTTTATCATACATTAGTTTTGCATATAAAAAAGTAGATCATACATTAGTTTTACATATAAAAAAGTAGTATAGTTATATTACAATAATAATTCTAAGGAGCTTATGGTGGAGGTGGTGGATGGTACGGTTGGAAGGGAAATGAGGATGTTGCTACCAAGGATGAAAATGATGCAATTGGATTTTGTTCAGCATACTCACGTCGAAGCCACCAAACCCTAACATTTGGATCTAAGTTCAAAAACACTTCTCGTTTCACCGGTATTTGAAACATTTTGATGGCAAAATAGTACTGTTCATCTTTTTTTGGAATTTCAACTCCCAAATCACACAAAGCATCCATTGCATTTGAAATAGTATATTGAGAGTGAGGAAAAAAAATTTCATTCACTGACTTCCTTGGACTAGCCATACTCTCACACAATTTCTCAATATGAGTAGCTAATGAATTTCTTGATGATTTTCTACTTGAACTTGATTTTTTTCCTTTATCGTATACAACCCCAAGTGTTTCCGTTCTTTGATTAGGAGTTTCATGAGAAGGGTTTGATGGTACCTCATTAGGAGGGATATCTTCATTCTCATTACTATTTTCATCTAAATCACCAAATCCCTCATTAGGTGTATCATCTCCCATAGGAACCCCACTTGGAAGAACACCAGACAAAGGTGCCCATGCATTCTCTCCAGTGGCTACAATGCCACTAAACATTTGCCACATTAAATCATTCAATTGCGGTTCAATTCCTTTCTTCTTAAATCCTTTAAAATCAGGATTTTCCTACAAAACATGTTAAATGTTAAATGTTATACTCAGATTTTTATATTTGTAAATTATTAATTTCAGTAAACTTTATGCATTAAAATAATGATAAAGTTAACACTAACCTGTATTTTTTCAGCCCACCATTCTTCAGTAGCATCAACCGTCTTTTTAGATGGACACCATCCAATACTTGTCGATTCCTTAAGCAACTCCCTCTATAACCTCCATTCCTTTTTTAATGTATCCCACTTATTTTTCAATTGAGGTTTTCCATAATTTTTTTGTGTTTTTGCTTGAAAAAGAGCAACGGCATTTTCCCATCCTTTTGAGTTTGGATGAGTTGTCGGTCTATTACCAGCAATGACTTCATTCACGCAAAGTTCACAAAATATCAACATCAGCTCATCATCCCAAACAACTTTTGTTGCTAAGGTACTATCTCCCTCCACAAATTTTCGTGTCTTTACCATCTATTATTATTATTTTGATTTTAATTGTCAACCGACATAAAACCATAAATATATAATTAGATAAAATAATATAGTTTCATAAAAAATTAAGAATAACACATCACAAAAAGAAGAAAGCCATAAGATGAACACTAAAGAAAAAATTCTCAAAGATCCATGGTAAACAATAACGAGGATATAGAAAGGATAATTGATTATGACTATCTTTTCAAAAGTGTAAGCAAACTTCATTCCTTATGTTTTTCTTAGCAACACTAGTCATCAAGAATTGCTTTGTCCAATACATCAATGTGATAAAACTATAACCAAAGATAAAGTCTTGATTTCTTTTCTTGAAACAACTGTGATGACCAACAGATAACTGATTATGAGCTATAACCTATAATCTATTTGACGGCTATGTTTTAAGTGTCAATTGCTATTGAGCTGATAATTGAATTTATTATTTAATGGATGATTGGTATTTGGGAGATAGGTGGAGATTGTAGAAAAAAATATTTATCTCGTTTAAAGGTTCAACTTGATTCAATTTACTAGATACAGGAGGGTTTCAGACAATATCAATCTTCTTTAAAGCTTTTATTTTAAATTATGTCACATTTAATTTTAGTAACGAAAAGATTTGATTTATATAATATAAATAATTTAAACATGTAATTAGAATATTTTAAAATTTGAGGACCAACTTAGAATAAATGTCATGGTCTAAAGATTTCTAGTGCAATTAACTCATTCTTTGAGTAATCTTAAATTTTGGATTGATTTAATTTTTTGTTTTTATTATTTTAATTAGTTTAGTCTTCTTTTTTTTTACCAAATAAAATAGAAGTATAATAAAAAAACATAAATCTCTCTTTTTTTAATAATGAAACAATAGAGGTCAGACATTAAAATTAAAATTATTACATTTACTCTAATAATTTATTATTAGCATGTTAATTATGATTATAGTTGCAATTATAGTTGGTGATGCAATTATATTTTCATGAGCTAATATAACTATTGTTTATAAATTTATTTCAACACTCTATATTTAATATAAATTGTAATGAAAAAATTTATATTGTATCAAAAGAAAGATGGTTTAAGTACAATGTTGGGATTGTTTATTATTTTCATGGAATATTCCATGGTAAATAGATTATTTATATTCCATGGTAAATAGATTATTTTCTTGATCCCTTTATTATTTTCTTGATCATTTAGCACAGGAAGATACAATGCTGGGATTGTTTATTAATTGAAACCTGGAATATTCAATTCAATTCTTAAGCTACAATCATTAGATTAGATTAGATTAGATGTTTATCTAAAATCTCTGCAACCAATTTTCATTTCATATTTAATTCAATTTTCATGTAGCAGAGGTTGATTTCTGATGTTCTTAAATAAAAAACTGAACAACTTCCTATCTATTCCTATCAGCTACTTCGATTAGATTTTAGGGTCTCACCCCTGATCATCATTCTGTAGTGATAAAATTAGGATCTGGATTCTCTATAGTCCCTTTAATTGTAGCCATTTGCTAGCTGGCTTGCATCACCGGAATCAACTCAGGATTTGGATTCTCAATATGACCATTAATTATAGCCATCTTGTTTTAACTGCCCATTGCTTTCTCTTTGAATGTTATAGTCTCCCCCCCTTTTATTTTTCTGGTAGTCCTAATCAAGAGCCATAAAATTCCTAAAAGAAGCTTTTTCTTTAATGATAGCAAAACCTTAGAAGGATGATACCTAAAATTTATGCAGTGCTTCAAGTAAATCATAGTGCAAACTCTAAATTAACAGCTCTAGGTAAAAAAAGAATCAAGTTTAGTTCCTCACTCTGTCCCCCTCTATTGATATTCCTTTTGCATTATGTTTTAAGAAAAGTAACTAACAAAGTCCATTAATAGAAATCTCACCAATCTAGTTACCTGAGTTTATTTAGCTCCAAACTAGCCCAAGGAACATGTTGATGTATTGATGGATTATAATATATAAGCCAAATATGACATAAACTTTAGAAAATATATCATCAGTAGAAAGATGTAGTTATAAAGAAATAGTGATACCAGTAAGTAAACCACTACCAATTCACACACAACAAACATGACTACTGCCCCTGTGATTCACCACGAAATGGTTTTTGGGGCGAACACAGTGCCTAGGCCAAGAGATAGGGTTCGAAACTCTAGTTATTCATGCTTATAACTTATTGCTTGTAATGATCCAATGCACATGGGCTTAATCACATTATATACTTGGAGTCTGTTTTTGTTTCAACATTAACTTTAAACTAGACACTTAGCATAAAGTCCAGGAACAATCTACTCTTAACAGAATTTAATCGGGAAAAGAAATACCTCTTTGGGATGATTCAGATATCGATAGTTTCTCAAAATCAGAAAAGGGGAGTTTCAAAGGTCTCTATTGATTTCCAGCCCTACAACAGACAACAGGAGTATTCCTTAAAGTTTCAAAATTGCATTAATTTATAATGGAAGCAAAAACCTTGATTTTTTTTAGCAAATTAAAAGTTTTATTAAAACCCCAAAACGGGAGATTAAACTAAAAGTTATACATACGCAACACCCTTAAGCCTCAACAACACTGCTGCCTAAGAGAAAGATGAAACACCTAAAGGATTAAAAGCTATAATTGCTAATTTGCTATTAATGTTGGCAAACTACAATCAATCTTCTTTGTCTTTATTCCCATAAATTCAAGTCTTCATTCTTTATCAAACATCTAACAGTCAATTTTTTCAGCAGTATTAGCTCATTAATAAAAAAAATCCATTACTAATTAAGTACTTCCCAAGGATCCAATTAACCTCAGCCTTACAATAACCAGAAAGTTACACCAATTGTTGGATCAACAAAGAAATGAAGAAAACTCAAAGTTTGGAACAAAAGAAACAGCAGAAAAGAAACTATGAACAAAAATCATATTGCAAATGGAGAAATCAATTAAAAAAAAGAAAGGAAAAGAAAAGAAGAACTAACCGATGCCATGGTCAAAGAAAGATGATAAAGTTGGGTCAATGAATGAAGTCTGTCTTAAGAATGAAAAAATGAGGGATTTTTACTTAAAGGCATAAGCCATAGGGGGGAAAGCAGATTGGGAGACAAGGGGGTTTGGTACCTATACAAGTAGAAATCTCAATGTTAAGTACAGACCCATACAAGTAGAAATCTCAGCTTGCAACCCATACAAGTAGAAATCTCAATGTTAGGCATAGACCCTCAACATTCCAGTAGAAATAAAAACATAAAAAAGGGTAAAGAAATGAAAGAATGAAAAGAAATGACACACAGAAAGCATCAAGAAGAAACCAAAGGGATAAATTTAAGCTTAACACTTACAATCACAGGCTTATCAGTCGTCGATTGAGGAGGAGTTGACACAGCTTGTAGCAGAGGTATTTCTTCCCGGTTATCAGCAGAATTTAGCTGCCAAATCTGAAAAAAAAAATAAGATTAATAAAAAAACTTTCAAGGATAAAATGGTAAATTAATAAATAAAAGTAATACCTCTGCTACATCAATGAACTTACTACTGCTTTCAGCTTCAGTTGGTTTTTGGGATATTAGTGTGGTGAAAATTGATTTTGGTTGCACTAAAATGCTTAACCAAACAGGTTGCCGATGAGGTTGGTAGCCCAACTGCACCTCACTGGCATTAAACGATGAACCAAAGGCAGCCTAAATCTCAATGCTCAAAAGCTGACCAGCCTACCACTCAATTTTCTATTTTATTATTTTGTTGGAATTTATTTTAAATTAAA
Source organism: Gossypium longicalyx (assembly GCA_025698465.1). Lineage (NCBI taxonomy): Eukaryota > Viridiplantae > Streptophyta > Magnoliopsida > Malvales > Malvaceae > Gossypium > Gossypium longicalyx. The sequence continues at coordinate 39,301,596 of CM046998.1, read as the reverse complement.
TTACCCTAATAATTTATTTGATAAGAAAAACCTCAAAAAGCTTGGGACTGCCGAACTATTTAATAGTTAGAAAAGTCTTGTTCAACTATTCTCCCCTTACGAACAAAAAAAGGTCTGCATTTCATTTTCACTGAAAAAGAATCCCAAGCCCTCTTTTACCAACACTAACCGTTTTTCACTGTAATAGTCTCGATTCTACTAGATTTTTATCTTCTTTTTGAACTCCTATTATAATCCACTCTCAATTTTATTTATTTATATTTGAATTTTAGGTGATTAAATTTAAAGAAAAATATGGAAGTTGAAGATGGTCTGCATCAAAACTTTATTCACCCTCGCCCTTTCATGTCCAGTTGACGTGTCGGCCAACCCGACAGCTTTCGCACTTAGTGTGAATAATCTTTGTGACAGGACAATGGCGCGTATCATGCACACGCAGCCTCAGCAACTGGTTCCAAAACCCTTTTAATTCGAAAGACAGACAAAGTACGAAGTTTCAAACTCAAATCGGAATTTTTCTCTTTTCTCGTTTATACACCAATTTTGTTTTTTAACTACAAATTAACAAATTAAATACCAGAATTTTACCCGTAATTTCGGCCATCTAAACATTCATTAAGGTTATACTTTGAAAATTCAATGCTAAAAATGAAATAATATAGGGAGATTTTAATTACGTTAACAAAATTTATATTTGGTAGCACTCAGCTGAGATGTAATGTATATTCTGGAACCTCAAATAAATAAGTTGGTAGTTATGACACCATTTGCTATTATTTTACTTTCTTTCTTTTTTGTTTGATAATCACTTTTTCTGCTATCTTTTGATTTAGAATATCTTTTTATAATCTTCTTTTGGTTTAGAATTAACTGTTGAATGTTGAACTCAATAATTCATAAAGTTGCTATTTTTTCTTTTTAATTTTCTTTTTCATATGGACTATGGAATCCCAAATTATTTTAAATCTACTTTTTCTTTTTTTTTTTTTTTTTTTTTTTTTTTTTGGTTTGTTTGTTTCCAAGATTGATTAACAAAAAAGTGAGCTTCCCTTTCTTGACTTGACATTGCACAATTACATGAGTAATTTTTGTAGCACCATCCATGAATTTTCTTTTAATTTAATTTTTTAAGTCAAATTCACATTTCTTTTTCTTTTTCTTATAAAAAATTTTAAACTACTTTACCATTACTTTTTAACTAGTCAGCTAAACCACCAATGTTATAGTAAAGGATTTACGGTCATCTAGATAAAAATCGACACCTATAAAATATTATAAATTAATATAGTGAACTTATAATTTGATCTCTTCAAAATAAATATAATAATTCAATTTTTTTATAAATAAATAAATTATAAACTAATATATAATAAAATTATACTTTTAACCCTTTAAAAATGTAAAATAACTATATTTAATCTTTAAAAAGTATAAAAATATAAATTTATAATGTTTCTAAAAATATCAGATTTATTATTAATTCATTATAAAAATGAATAATGCGGATACATATTATGTAAGCATTTACCGTTATTATATATATGTATAAAAAAAATTAACACTTTTATCTTAGCACACCCTTGAGTACTCTACACTGAGATGTAGTGCTTTAATATAAATTCAATTATTGATTCATTACACATCCACTAAAAATTCTGTTTTATATAAATATCAATTACACTACCCTCAACACCGCAACACGTTCATTTCATTATACAAAAAAAGCAGATAGATAGATAGGTTGAACTCTCTTTTTCTCCCCTTAGAACCAAACTTTCACCGACCTTCACTTTCTGCCTACCATGACGGCCAAGGATTGCGGCAACCATGGCAAAGGACGGCGGCAGCTCATCCGAAGGCTCTTCGGTTGCCTTCTAGTCTTCCTCCTTATCGTTCTCATCACAATCCTCATCATTTGGGCAATCCTCCGCCCCACAAAACCCCGCTTCATCCTTCAAGACACCACAGTCTATGCTTTCAACGCCTCCACTCCCAATTTCCTCACTTCTAATTTCCAAGTCACCGTATCCACCCGAAACCCCAATGACAGAATCGGGATTTACTACGACAGGCTCGTCATCTACGCCACCTACCGGAACCAACAAACCACCCTTAGGACAGCTCTCCCTCCAACATACCAGGGTCATAATGAGATCAATGTTTGGTCCCCTTTCATCTACGGGAACATGGTCCCTATAGCTCCCGATTTCTCCGTCGCTTTGAAGTCCGAACAGGCTGCGGGAACGATCTTCATGGTGATCAAGATTGATGGACGGGTGAGATGGAAAGTTGGGACTTTCGTTTCAGGCAGGTATCATCTCAACGTTAGGTGTCCGGCTTATATCACTTTCGGGAGCAAAAACAACGGCGTTTCTGTCGGAGAAAACGCTGTTAAGTACCAGCTCGTCACCAGATGCAGCGTCAGTGTGTGAGAGAGCACTCATCAATATCAACAAAGAAGAAGACCAGGCAACTAACGCCGTTTAATCTATATATTAAATCTCTCCCCCAGTTTCTTACTTCACGCCGTTAGTATATTTTATTTATTTTCTTTATAAGGGGAGGAGGAAATTGTACATTTTGCTATTAGAATAAATGAAAAATAGAAAATTGAAAGCTAAAGCAAAATCTACAATTAAAGAGAAATTGTTTTCCATATCTAAATAAAATGAAATAGTGACATCAAGAAGAAAAAATTTTCCATAGCTTGTAAAATCGCAATTAGTGGAGGTTGTGCTGTCTGTTTCTTCACCTACAAATTGGCTTTTTTCAAAACATTGGATCTTTAAATTTTATTTTTCCTAAGAAGAAATAGGAATATTTTCCACCTTAATTAGGGTGTTGCTTGTAATTTTCAGATATATAATTTAGTAAAAGCACTGTCGGTAACATGTTTGGGAAATTGGGAAGGATAGGGTGTTTTGGCACATGGAAATGGAATTAGTGGTCCTTTTCACTCAACCTAATTATAATTGCGTGTTAGAAAAGGACCTTTTGTAATTTGTCTACTCTCAAAATCAGTCCTTATCCTAACTTTAATTTATTCATTTTTCCAATCCCGCCCTTCATGCTTATACTGTAGCACTACTTAAATAAGTGATAAATATTCTATTTTAACAACATTTTCAAAGCTTTTTCTTGCTTGTGTCATTTACTTCACAATTACTCTCTAGTATTAAGAGTGAGGTGGGGGATTTTATTTGCATGTTGCCCATTTTTTATGAATCAACACTCCAGCCATGTGTGAGTTGAAATAATTATAAAATACAGGTAGAGAGGAATTTAAGATCCATCACATGCACTTCTCTTACACATTTGGGAATTTCTTATATGTCCTTCCATGTTTTATTTTCTATTAATAATTTTTAATTAACATTATATATATACTTATCATGAATCATTCAAACAAACATCAAGTTGGAAAATAGCTAAAATCTTTTTTTTTTTTTATAGAATAACACATTAATATAAAAATATTTTTATTTTTTATAAAACATTATTTTATTGAAATTTCAACTTAAGGAAACTTTAATTTCTAAAGCTTCAACATAACTATTCCATCCAAAGCAACACCACTTAATTTTTGTATAATTTTAACATATATAGTTTGTAATGTAATCTACATGCATAAGATGTATATAATATATATGATTTTTGGCTTTGAACTTATAATATATATATTATAGGAGTTTTGATAGGTTGTCCTTTAAATTTGTGATTAAAAATTCGATTCCAGTAAATTAATAATATTACGGGCGGAGTGAAGATAGCGTTTCCAAATCCATATTTTAAGAAAAAAAAGCAATTCACTTTTCACACCTAGACCAGGCAACGACGAAGTGACCAACCCTTATTCCATAGATTAGAGTGGGCCTGCCTGGACTGTTCTCCAACCGTTTTCTACACTTCAACGCCAAATTCCAATCTCATATTAAATCTAAGTTAAGGGGTATTTTCAATTTTTAAAATTTATATATAAATTTTAAAAATCTAAAATTATAAAAATTAAAATAGAAAACAAAAAAATTGCATGTGACACACATGTCATTGAGTGGTTACTAAATTCCGATCATTGGTCAAGACCAATTAATGATGATCAATATCGATTTTTTTTTTGTATGTTTCAATTAATTTTATCCTTTTTATTGTATCTAAATGCTTTATATGCTTTCTTAATTTTTTTAATTATTAATTTTTTAAAATTTATATACTTTCTTATTTTTGTAACTTATTATTTTAAATGATTTTTCATTTTTATAGTCTTTAAATTTCTTATACATTGAAATAGTTTTTTAATATATTTTTAATTTTCTGTAGTTTTATTTTTTAAATGTTTATTAAGGTTGCAACCACATTCAGTCGATGGTGTGTCATGTGTGTCATATCTAACAATCTCGTTGGTCCACGTCATCCAATTTCAACATTGTTTGAAAATTTACTATAATAGATGAAAGAAGTCAAATTCGAGTGCCAATTTGACCAAAAACCAAAGTTAAATATCAAATGCCATATTAACCCCTTTCATTTAGGTGTGATTGATCATTTATAAAATACAAGTCTGTAACAGTCCGATTTAGACCCTAATCAGAATAGTGGTTTCGGGACCACGAATCCGAGTCAAAAAAATATTTAAAATTTTTTTTCTGTGTTTATTATGTGTGAATTTGTGTGTGTGAAATTTTCGTGATTTAATTTTATCGTTTGAGTGTCCGATTAAATAAAAGGACTTAATCGCGTAAAGTGCAAAATTTGTATGCTAATTGTTGAAGTGTCTAATTGCTTTGTTCTTTTAATGTGAGGTATTTATAATGCAATTATACCCTTGAATTTTATATGGACACATTCAGCCATTATTAGTGGAATATGAATAATGTTAACATAAGGTTAAAAATGTAAATTATGTAATAATAATGTTATAATAAAACATAAAAATTATAATATGGTTTCATAATATCTTGTCTTTGCTGAAACTTAAAAGAAAAAGAAAAGAAAAGAGAGCTAGGGCATTCGGCCATTGTTGGAGCTCAATCAAGGTATGAAACTAGCTAGGTTTTTTATAATTTTTATGTTTTTGAGATCGTTGCTAAGTTATCTTCAAGACCTATGCTTGAAATTTTTATTTTGATGAATATTTTGAGTTATGCCATTGATTTTTTGATGATGAAATATGAAAGATATGTTTTAGATTAACATGTTTTGTATTGGAGTTTTTGATGATTTTGAGTAATTAGGACTAAATTGAAAAAAATAATTTGAGGGACTAAAATATGAAATAAATGAAATATATGGACTTGTATGAATATGGGTAAGATTCGGCCTATGAATATGGGTAAGATTCGGCCTAACATAGGTATTGGGAAATTTTGTATATTTTATCTTTTGTGCAATAGGGACTAAATTGTAAATAGTGTAAATGTCAGGAGTAAAATGATAATTTGCCCATTTATGTGTTTTTGGACTAAATTGAATGAAAATATGTTTGAATGAGCTTAATTTGAATATGTTTAGATCAAGAACCAAAGAAATCAAATTTGGATTGGGGGAAAACGAAAGTTGTCGACTAGTTGTCCTGTTCTGTTTTACATTGTCTGAGGTAAGTTTATAAGCAAATAGACGTACTTAATTTTAATTAAATGCAAAGTATATATGCTGAAATGAAATATATGAATTTATATATGCTATTGCCGAATGTGAATAAGCTTGGTAATCATGTTCATGCATTCGTTTTGACCCAGCTATGATGTCCGAAAACCCCGTATGAACCTTAGGAATAGTTAGGATACATATGCATGACATAGGATTTTGATATATGTGTGCGAGTAAGACCCTGTCTGGGACAGTGGCATCGATATGTGACTACATGTAAGACCAGGTCTAGGACGTTGGCATTGTATGATATATGTGATTATCCGAGTGTCCTATCCAATTCCGAATGGTTCATCGGGCAAAGATAAGCTGTGTTCGAATGTGTAAAACGAGCTAAATGGTCAGGTATGAATTAACTTGTTACCTGCTTGGGATAAGGTAAGTAAGTAACTTGTTTATTTGTTACAAGATCATGTATAATGCAAATGCAAATATATGTGTATGTGGTACGTGTATTCAGCTTTGAGAATGGGTAACTTGTGTATCATTGAAATAATTCTTAATATGTGCATATATGTTTATGTATATTCAGTCAATTACCAAATATAGGTGTAATGCCCCGTACCCGAGACCATTTCCGGAGTCGAACACGAGGTGTTAACAGACTTAATTCATTGCTTAAACAGCTCAAACAATTTAATTTTAGAAATTCTAGACAAGCTGGCTAACTGCGTCACAGTCGCTTAAAAATTCATATCTCGAGTTCTGAAACTCAAAATCTAATTCCGTAAATTTTCCCTGAAACTAGACTCATATATATATTTACTAAATTTTTTCTAGAATTTTTGGCTATGCCAATTAGTACAGTTTATTAGTTAAAGTCTCCCCTGTTTCAGGGTTCAACTGCTCTGACCTCTGTGTATTACAAATCAAATACCTCTCTGTACAGAATTTCAATGACTATGAAGTTTGTTTCTCTTAAAACTATACTCAATAAGAAATCTGTACATATAAATTATGACTTCTAATTATTTTTATACAATTTATGGTGAATTTCCAAAGTCAGAACAGGGGATCCAGAAATCGCTCTGGTCCTATTTCACAAAAAATTAAACATCTCATAAAATATAACTCATATACCTGTTTTGTTTCTTCCATATAAAAATAGACTCATAATTCTTCAATTCCATGTTATATTCATCATCTAATTATATCTCTACTATTTTTAATGATTTTTCAAATTCACATCACTACTGCTGTCTGAATCTATTTTATGGTAAATTTTACCTATTTCATGGTTTTCATGGATTAACTAGCAATTTGACATACATAACACCAAAAATGATCATAATTAGCCATTCCAATGGCTAATCATTACCAAGCATTTTTATACTACTCAATAACCATATCATAAGACCATATATACAAAATGATTATAATGCTATACATGCCATACTCAAAATATACAAGCCATTATGCCAAGATGGTATACGGATAGTGTGAGCGTGCCTCCGACCGTTCCCGATTTCCGAGCTGGCTTGTCAACACTACAAGGAATGAAAAGGAGGGAGTAAGCATAAACGCTTAGTAAGTTCACATGCAAATAGCAAGTAACATAAACATATAAGCAAACATAAAACATCATTTGCATAATCATCACCAAGACATTCATATCATATTTTCATTTATCATCTTACCATATTGTTGTTATATCGATTTTTCAACCCGAGGGTTAAGTACATACCTGTTCAAAGTATCCATTTCACAACACTTACCAATACGTCCCTTTCATCTTGAGTATTCCTCCATTTGAGTAGAACTTTACCCGTTGAACACATCGGAATATAATTCGGATAAATGGAAAGTTTGCACATAAGTGCCACATATGTAGCCAAGCTACTATGTAACCCGCCCATAAGCGAACTCGGACTCAAATCAACGAGCTCGGATGCCTAGTTACATCTCACGAACTCGGACTCAACTCAACGAGTTCGGACATTTGCATCCATAAGTGAACTCGGACTCAACTCAATGAGTTCGGATGCCCAAATATCCCAAAGACACATGTCACTTGTATCCTAATCCATTCCTAAGGTTCAACGGGACCTTTTTCCAATCATGTGTCTCAACCATCTTCTACGGAATACCGATACCGATACTCGGTAGTATTTCACATTTTCCAAGTATATCACATAATTTGACATATTATCAAACAATTATCACGAGTATAATATTTCATAATAATTATCATACCATTTAAATAACATAAAAACATTTAAAATAATAACTATGTTACCAACATTTACATATGAACTTACCTAGTATGCGAAAATGGCTACTTTTACCATTTCGTCCACAACTTGGTATTTTCCCCATTTTAGCCCGAATTTCAGTTTTCCTTGCTCTATCATTTAAAATATAGTCTAAGTAGGACTCACATTATTCAAATTGACGCAAAATCATATTTTGGAAAATTACAATTTTGCCCCTAAACTTTTGCATATTTACACTTTTGCCCCAAAGCTTGTAAATTAAACTTCAGCCTATTTTCTTATGTTTTATGACATGCTGATCATTTTTCCCTTCTATGGAAACATCAAATTCTCACTCTAACATGTACTTATGACTATTAGGTATTTTTACCGATTAAGCCCTTTTGCTCGTTTTCACTTAAAACCGAGTAGCACAAGTTGTCTAACATAATTTAAAACCTCATATTCTATTATAAAACACCAAAATACACAAATTTCACCTATGGGTATTTTTCCAAATATAAACCCTAGGTTAAATTATTGCTAGCATAAGCTAAATCGAGCTCACGGACTCTAAAAACGTAAAGAACTTGAAAACGGGGCTAGAATGGACTTACAATCGAGCTTGGAAGCTTGAAAAACCCTATCCATGGTTTCTCCTTGCTATATTCGGCCATGGGGTTGAAGATGAGCAAAATTGGCTTTTAATTTTGTATTTTAATTCATTTTACCCCTAAATGACCAAAATGCCCTTACTACTAAACTTTCCAAAAATTCCATCCATGTCCAATTTTTGTCCATAAACTTAGAAATTGGTAAAATTTCTATTTAAGACCTCCTAATTAATATTTCAAAACAATTTCATACTAGAAACTTCTAGAATACAAGTTTTGCAAATTATTCGATTTAGTCCCTAATTTCAATTTAAACACTTTATGCATAAAATTTTTCACGAAAATTTCACACAATCATGCAATCATATCATAGACCTCAAAATAATCATAAAATAATTATTTCTATCTCGAATTTTGTGGTCACGAAACCACTATTCCGATTAGGCCCTAATTCGGGATATTACAACTCTCTCCCCTTTTAGGGATTTTCGTCCCCGAAAATCTTACCAGAAAAGTGGTCTTCACTTTTAATCTCATATTCGGTGCCAAAGAACTTTCACTTAGGCTGTACCTCCAATACATCTCTTTAATTTCTTATATGATCTGAAAGCTTACATCTCAACTCTCAACTGTTCTTAAATTTTCAACCCTTCTCAGTTTCCCATGATATCATGACATAAAACCCGGATCTTAACTTGATTAATGGAGACTGAAATTCCAAGAAATCCAACAATCAAAGAGACCTGAATTTCCATAAATCTGATGAGTAGGAATTCATTCAATACAGATATGATTTATAGATCTCGCCAAACATTTAACAATAGGATACATCACATTTTCCTCTTTCTGCCATGGAAATAATTCTGATATGGCCTCAAGAATAATCCTTCTCATTTCCATCCTAATATCAACACTGACAAGGATAATTTTGATAGATCCCAATGCTCGGCTCCCATTTTATGTAACATCGAATGCCCTAAACTATCACATTACCTCACCGTCTTGAAACACATCACAATTCATACCACAGTACATTACTGAAAGTCAGGAAGTCTTTACTCAATGTAGACTAGTCTAGTTCAGACGCTTCGGCTACCAATATTCTCATCTATCTGAACTTTGTCAACATGTAATAAACTTTTCAGCTTTCACAAAACGAAAACCTTATCATTCGTAGTGACTTTAACTAATATCAAACTTTTTCTAATAAATATACACTTCTCGTTCAGACTATTTACTCTTTTATCCGTACAAAATGAAATTCTATTATCAGACTTGGGAAAAATAATCCTGAAATAATTGTCACATGAAATCTTTCAAATAGATAATTCACCATACCGACTGAAACTCGCGCTTTTATCACTTATGCCTTTACTGATGTCAAATCCTTACACAGAAATTAGAAAGAAAAAAAACCCCAATACTAAAATCACCACATTACCAAGATCAAATTAGAAGTATAGTCATATTTGACATGATTATCACGAGCTGAAGAACGCACTTCGAACACGAGTCATAATTGACAAATTATGGAACAAAGATAACAAGAAAACCGAATAAAGAAATCTAAAATAGAGAAATCCAGAATAAAGAAATCTAGAATAAAGAAATCCAGAATAAAGAAACCCAAGATACGATACTATGCTGGAGAATCGAAAACCAAGCCGGAGAATCGAAAACCAAACTCATAGAGAAAATACGGAATACCCCGATAATTCTTCAAAGAAAGAAAGTCCAAAAGAAAACATCATTTAATCCCACTGGTATCAAATATAACAAGAACAATATATCTTCCCATACATATATATCAGATGAAGCATCAAGTAGAAGAAACAGAATTATAATATCATATGTATTCTCTCATCAATTCTTATCGATTTAAATGAAATAGAATACCCGATGAAATAGAGCAATATAAATTATAAACCAGTCAGACTACCAATGCTTTCATCCAACACCAAGATTAAAAGACATTCCCATATAACAAGAATTTCTTCAGAAGATCAATAGCCATTGAAATATTTCTAAGAACGGGTAAACACATAGAACATCTCAAAAGAGATCACTAAATCTGTCCATCATAACTATCACACACTCGATATAGTTCACATTTCAAATATCATTTCCCCAACTAGTTCATGCACACAAATTTCATATTAAACCATTCACTAAAGAAGGCCAGTTCTGAATAAATTTCGATTTACACTTTTATCGACCTTGCACCTAAGTAATTCGGTTTACCAAGGAGAATTCCTTTTCTAACTGGAACAGTGCATAATTCCAATAATCTTTACGTCAATCCGATACTTTACTGGCTCTGACTTTACTTATCAGCTCATTTTCAATCTCTGATCATACTTATAATTATTCTATCACTTTGAACTCTTTGGGTTCTCAACCGAAACTTATTCAATACAAATCTCATGAAATTCCATTATAAGTACCATTCGGTAAGGGGGAGGGGTTGTAGGACCTCTGACTCGACTTTCTTATACATACACATATGACACAACTTCCATCATCATAACAACATCATCAAAATCATGTCATTCATTCATGTTGGCTTACACCAATTTTCCTATTGTCCCATTTAGACAATATACTTATGCATACATTCTATGTTTTCTAGATAGCTTTACTTATCCATTCATTTAATTAAATTAAGTCATGCTCATGACATCATATAAGGCCAAACAAACATAGATATTTGCACCACAATCATAACTTTCATTTCATGCATCATCATGTACATATCATTACAATCATATAATTCAGTCCAACAATTTAACACAAATAAGTTCATTTCATTATAATCCTTTATCTCATAAAAATTATATATCATTAGCATTCATCAACATTCGACGTCCAAATCAATACAAGGACATTTTCATTCGTATCATAATATTATGACTTTTATTCATACCTCTACTACTTTCTATTTATCCCGTTCATCTTATCAAGTAAGCCACATACACTACATCATATGAGCATTAAGCAAATATGGATATTTATCACAACATGAACTTTCATCTCACATAATATCACATATGTATCATAAACCTTTATTCATACTTTTCTGAACCGAGACTTATCATATTCATAATTTTACTCAAATACCTTCACATAACGTTGAACATGGTCGGTGCAGCTCGGTTGGAGAGTACCCTGTCTAAATAAGACGGTACTCATACGCGTCGGAAGACATCACACTATCACAGATCAGTGGCATGTATAGCTAAACTTTTACACATGCTAGGTTAGTCCGAGAACTGACTAAACCTGCTCTGATACCACCAAATGTAATAGCCCGTACCCGAGACCGTTGCCGGAGTCAAACACGAGGTGTTAACAGACTTAATTCATTGCTTAAACAGCTCAAACAATTTAATTTTAGAAATTCCAGACAAGCTAGCTAACTGCATCACAGTCGCTTAAAAATTCATATCTCGAGTTATGAAACTAAAAATCCAATTCTGTAAATTTTCCCTCAAACTAGACTCATATATCTATTTACTAAATTTTTTCTAGAATTTTTGGCTGGGCCAATTAGTACAGTTTATTAGTTAAAATCTCCCCTATTTCAGGGTTCAACTGCTCTGACCTCTGTGTATTACAAATCAGATACCTCTCTGTATAGAATTTCAATGACTATGAAGTTTCTTTCTCTTAAAACTAGACTCAATAAGAAATCTGTACATATAAATTATGACTTCTAATTATTTTTATACAATTTATGGTGAATTTCCAAAGTCAGAACAGGGGATCCAGAAATCGCTCTGGCCCTGTTTCACAAAAAATTAAACATCTCATAAAATATAACTCATATACCTATTTTGTTTCTTCCATATGAAAATAGACTCATAATTCTTCAATTCCATGTTATATTCATTATCTAATTATATCTCTACTATTTTTAATGATTTTTCAAATTCACATTACTACTGCTGTCTGAATCTATTTTATGGTAAATTTTACCTATTTCATGGTTTTCATGGATTAACTAGCAATTTGACATACATAACACCAAAAATGATCATAATTAGCCATTCCAATGGCTAATCATTACCAAGCATTTTTATACTACTCAATAACCATATCATAAGACCATATATACAAAATGATTATAATGCTATACATGCCATACTCAAAATATACAAGCCATTATGCCAAGATGGTATACGGATAGTGTGAGCGTGCCTCCGACCGCTCCCGATTTCCGAGCTGGCTTGTCAACACTACAAGGAATAAAAGGGAGGAGTAAGCATAAATGCTTAGTAAGTTCACATGCAAATAGCAAGTAACATAACCATATAAGCAAACATAAAACATCATTTGCATAATCATCACCAAGACATTCATATCATATTTTCATTTATCATCTTACCATATTGTTGTTATCTCGATTTTTCAACCCGAGGGTTAAGTACATACCTTTTCAAAGTATCCATTTCACAACACTTACCAATACGTCCCTTTCATCTTGAGTATTCCTCCATTTGAGTAGAACTTTACCCGTTGAACACATCGGAATATAATTCGGATACATGGAAAGTTTGCACATAAGTGCCACATATGTAGCCAAGCTACTATGTAACCCGCCCATAAGCGAACTCGGACTCAACTCAACGAGCTCGAATGCTTAGTTACATCTCACGAACTCGGACTCAACTCAACGAGTTCGGACATTTGCATCTATAAGTGAACTCGGACTCAACTCAACGAGTTCGGATGCCCAAATATCCCAGTGACATGTCACTTGTATCCTAATCCATTCCTAAGGTTCAACGGGACCTTTTTCCCAATCATGTGTCTCAACCATCTTCTACGGAATACCGATACCGATGCTCGGTAGTATTTCACATTTTCTAAGTATATCACATAATTTGACATTTATCAAACAATTATCACGAGTATAATATTTCATAATAATTATCATATCATTTAAATAACATAAAACATTTAAAATAATAATTATGTTACCAACATTTACATATGAACTTACCTAGTATGCGAAAATGGCTACTTTTACCATTTCGTCCACAACTTGGTATTTTCCCCATTTTAGCCCGAATTTCAGTTTTCCTTGCTCTATCATTTAAAATATAGTCTAATTAGGACTCACATTATTCAAATTGACGCAAAATCATATTTTGGAAAAATTACAATTTTGCCCCTAAACTTTTGCATATTTACACTTTTGCCTCAAAGCTTGTAAATTAAACTTCAGCCTATTTTCTTATGTTTTATGACATGCTGATCATTTTTCACTTCTATGGCAACATCAAATTCTCACTCTAACATGTACTTATGACTATTAGGTATTTTTACCGATTAAGCCCTTTTGCTCGTTTTCACTTAAAACCGAGTAGCACAAGTTGTCTAACATAATTTAAAACCTCATATTCTATCATAAAACACCAAAATACACAAATTTCACCTATGGGTATTTTTCCAAATATAAACCCTAGGTTAAATTATTGCTAGCATAAGCTAAATCGAGCTACCGGGACTCTAAAAACGTAAAGAAAATGAAAAACGGGGCTAGAATGGACTTACAATCGAGCTTGGAAGCTTGAAAAACCCTATCCATGGTTTCTCCTTGATATATTCGGCCATGGGGTTGAAGATGAGCAAAATTGGCTTTTAATTTTGTATTTTATTTCATTTTACCCCTAAATGACCAAAATGCCCTTACTACTAAACTTTCCAAAAATTCCATCCATGTCCAATTTTTGTCCATAAACTTAGAAATTGGTAAAATTGCTATTTAAGACCTCCTAATTAATATTTCAAAAAAATTTCATACTAGAAACTTCTAGAATGCAAGTTTTACAAATTATTCGATTTAGTCCCTAATTTCAATTTAAACACTTTATGCATAAAATTTTTCACGAAAATTTCACACAATCATGCAATCATATCATAGACCTCAAAATAATCATAAAATAATTATTTCTATCTCGGATTTTGTGGTCACGAAACCACTATTCCGATTAGGCCCTAATTCGGGATATTACAATAGGTATATGAGGTTATATTATGATACATGAGCTTAGGTATTGAAGAGCATGTGGATTAGGTTTTACAATTATTATTGGCTTGGAAAATTGAATGTTAAAATGTTAATTTGACCATGTGGATATTCGGCCAAGTTGATTTTTATGTATGAAAATATATCAATTATGAAATTTATAGGTTTGTGATTAAATGTGGTAACGATGATATAATTTGGTTTAGTTTAGTTGAATAGATAATATTATTGAGTTGTTTATTTGCTTATGACTTACTAAGCTATAAAAGCATACTCCGTGTCTTCATGTTACCCTGTTTTATAGATTTTTTGTTCAAGTTACGAGTTCGGGGATCGTCAGCAAAGTTCATCACACTATCTACTGCTTGGGTATTTAAATAGTTGAACTCGAATTATGGCATGTATAGGCTGGAACATACTTTTGAAATGCTGAATGTTGGTTATGTATATAAGCCATGCGAAAATGGCTAAACTTTTATATTTGAATTCAGTCATGTTAAGTATGGTTTATGTTCATCTTGGTTTTATAGTTACGTGCTATGAATGCATAATGTTTGTGATAGGTACTATATGCTTTGAAAATGGTTTGCTTATCATGTCTAAATTTGGTCTTATATGTTCTTGGTTAAAATGTTTAATGAGCTTGATTGTTGGTAAATTGCTAATGGAAGCTTTGGATGTGTATGTGGTATTAGGTAATAAAATTCCGCTATGAAAGAATAAAAGTATAATATGTATTTAGTGTATTAGTTAATTCGTGATAGAAATATGAAATGTGATACAATTAAAAGTGATGGATAAATATATACTAGCTTGTTTGGTTCGGTTGCTAAGTGGTAAGTATTGCATGTGTTTCATGAATATTTGGTCGATTATTTTAGTATGTATTTAATGCTAAGTGCGATCGTTATTTAAAGGTAAGTTGCGTATTATGTACATGTGCATTATTAGCATGTTCGGCCATGGTATAATGTACTAAATATACATATGTGATTACTTATTAAATTATGTAATGTGATTGTATGCTTAAACATGATTACTAAGAATTTGCTATTAAAGTTAGGTCATGAATGACATTAAGTGAACAATAGTTTAAGATGTCCGAATATTGACTATTACTTTGTTATTGAATACGTAATTTTAGACATATTAACTAGCATATATAATAAGTGTACTTTTTAGTGGTGTGTGCATGAAATGGTTAAATTTACTAAGGCCAAATGCGTATAGTCTAATGAATAAAGTAGGTATGTATAGTATTTAATGATTAATACTTTAAATGAAGTATATGGAAATGCATGATTATTATCATATGGATGTTTCAATTTGTATTAAAGTGTAAAGCATGCAAGTTCAAATTGACTATGACCTAAGCCGCATATGTAAGTGGTTTAAGATGTGTATTATAACTTATTAAGTTATAAGAATGTGTATGTGATTTTGTGGCTTTACGCATAATTACATAAATGGTATTAGAAGTATGTTTGACCATGTTGGTAATAGTTAATGCCGTGTATATAAATGCATTATATGCAGTAAGTAATACGTTGAATTTTGTTGTGACTTGTATATGCAAGATGTAAATCAATGTATGATCTGAAATGTGAATTGATTATATTTTTAATTATAAATGAGTTTGACGTGAGTGAATATATAATTGTTTGGAATTGTGCTATTGATCGATAATGCCTCATAACCCTAATTCAGCTATGGATACGGGTTAGGGGTGTTACAAAGTCTCTTAAATATTAGAAATTATTTTATGGATCCTTCCTAGTGACAACGTCTATGATCCTTATCAATTAATAAAAAACCACATCATCTTTTTTATTTCATGTTATTTATACACTAGACTAAAATTTCTAAACCATCATTTGTGAAACAAAGATTATCTTTGGAAACACAATTTGCCTAGCTTCTAGCTTTCTTCATGAGTGATTTATTGTCACTTCTATCTTGAACGATCTTAAGGATCATGTGGTTAAGGTCCATGGCATGATATGATATGATTGTATGAATGTATGTTGATAGTGTAGCCATCGATGATGTATGAATTGAAGTGGTAGATCACAATACATGAATTTATGTGGTAGTCTGCCAAGACAGTAAACACAAGACTCTGTATGACGCCTCTATGGAGTACTCTGACTGAAACATTTATGGTATAATCTGTTTGGTCCTTGTGGCGTGACTTATAATATGTATGGTAAAATTTGTATATCGGTCTTTGTGATAAATTATGAATAAAGTTTGTCACTTTTGTATGAAGTATGGCTAGATAAAGTATTGATGTTCTCAAGATTAAGGGCTGAGTAAGATTAGTGAAATAAATGAATAAGTATAAGAATGTTGTTGAAAGGAACTGTGTATATGGATGATAGTGAAGGTATTCACCGTGATGATATGACAATGTTAGAATTGGACTTATTTGTACTATGTATGACCTAAGATATTGTCAACGTCAATTTTCTATGGTATGATTTAATCGAAGTTGTTTGGAATATGCCAAATCTGAATTGAATAATGACTTTGCCTGAAATCTTATGAAATTTGAATATTAATTATCACGAACACTTGGGATTTGGAAGTATTGTTGTGGATGTTACCAGATTGATTTATGAAGTACTCTATCTATATGAGTTGTATGGTATTAATTCAGGATATGATTGGTTTAATAATATGATGGTATTAAGAACTGTATGTATAACATCCCGAATTAGGGCCTAGTCGGAACAGTGGTTTTGGGACCACAAATCTGACATAGTAATTTTTTTATTATATTTTTACAGTTTGCAATTATATGAAATAATTTTGTGAAAATTTTATTCGAAAATTTTGACGTTTGGGCACTCAATTTGGTCAAAAGGACTAAATTATAAAAAGTGCAAAACTTGAGTTCTAGAAGCTAGAGGTGTCTAATTGATATGAAATTTTAAATTGGAGGTCCTTATATGGTAATTAGACCATTGCTTAATTTGTTGGACAAAAATGGACATGAAATAGGTGAAATAGAATATTTTTAAGTTAGGGGCATTTTGGTCATTTGGTAATTAAAATAATAAAAAGGGAAATAAAATCCAAATTTATGCTCATCTTCAACCTTTGGCTGAAATTTGCATGGAAGCCATGGCTAAGGTTTTGTTTAAGCTTTCCAAGCTCAATAGTAAGTCCGTTCTTGCCCTGTTTTTAATGATTTTTACGTTTTTGAAATCCTCGTAACAAGATCTAGCTATTTCTACCATTTATTTGAGCTAGGGTTGATGTTTAAAAATTTACCCATGAGCTACATGTGTGTATTTTGATGTTTAAGGGAGGAATATGAATGTTTGTTGTGTGTTAAACGACTTTTGCTAAGTAGTTTTCGATGAAAACGCTAAAAAAGACTAATTTGTAAAAGTTATAAAATTTGTCATAAAAGTCTGATTTAGTGGAAATTGTGGACTACTATATTTATGAAAATAATTTGGCTAGGCTTAAAGTACAAGAAAAATGAACACATTTCATTTTACGAGCCTAGGGGCTAAATTGCAAATATGTAAAAGTTTAGGGATAAAAATGTAATTTTGTAAAAGTATGATTTTTGGGTCAATTTGAATAATGTGAGTAATAAATAAGCTATATTTGAAATGTTAGATCAAGAAAACTGAGATTCGGGCTTTAAATCGGGAAAGTACGAGATTATGGACTAAAATGGAATAATTAGTTGTGCTCGGATTCGAGGTAAGTTCGTACATCAATAATAATGCAATGTTATACTTGAATGTTAATGCTTGATATTACATGAATTGTAAGTACATATGTAAATAATGTGACAATGTAATATATTTTGATGTGCTGACATTATGTGATAAATGTTTTATCAATATTATATATGCTATGTCTAATAGTTCTATTGTAAGCATGGATGATATTATGGTCACTATCCACGACGTCACGAGCAAGTGCAATAGAAGTGCAATGTGCAAGTGATAAAAACCCCGTTTGAACCTTAGGAATAGTTTAGGATACAAGTGACATGTCACTAGGAAGTAAGAAGTCCAAACTCGTTAAGTGGTCCGAGTTCGTGATATATGTAGCATCCGAGCACGTTAAGTGGTCCGAGTTCATAATGTATGTGATACATGTGATTGAGTTTCAGGCAATGGTCATATGTGTCCTACCGGTGGCTAGGTAATCCTTGAGTGGTCGGATACCTGACAGCTTGTGTGAGCAGCCCGTGTAGTTATACCTTGACCGATAGCTTATATGAGCAAACCCGTAAGTAGCTCCATTACGAGCGTTACATGTTATGAGGTAGCTTTGGCTACATATGTATATGTGGAATTTATGTGCAAGTTTTTCGAGTATCCAATAATATTCCGAGTGTTCAACGGGTAATGTAATGGATGATGTGACGAAAGTCCTAAGGAGAATATGTTAAGGAAGTTATGATTATATGTTGTATTACGAGTTGGTACAGGTATGTACACTAAACTCACGAGTAATGCCTTGATATATGATGTTTCATGATAAAGAGGTATGTGGGTGATAAATAAGTCAAAGGTTTTGAATGATGAATAAACTTATGTTTTATGTTTATGATTATGTTTATTATGTCATCATATGATAATTATCATGATATTGTACTAAAACAGCTTTGGACAGCAGCAGTTGTGTGACTTTGAAAATCCACCAAAAATTGTAGAAATTGAATTAGAAACTAAATAAGATATGAGATCAAATATTATTGAGCCTAGTTTCATATAAAGGAAACCATGTAAGCAAAAGAATTTCATATTATGAGATATTTGATTTTTTGTGAGATAGGGTCAAAGTGATTTCGGGCTCCCCTATCTTGACTTTGGAAAATCACTAAAAATTGTACAAGAATAATTATAAATTAGAATTCATATGACTAAATCCTTAATGAGTCTAATTTCAAGAGAAATAGATAGGAACATTATCTGAATCCCTTACTATGAGATAATTAATTTTAGTAAAGAAAGGTCGAAGCTGTCAAACAGCAAAACAGGGGTAACTTTAAAGAATAAACTGTACTTATTGGCTAGACCAAAAATTCTAGAAATTTTATGGTAAGATATGTGAGTCTATTTTCAGGGAAAATTAGCAATCTTAATTTAGATCTCTGTAGCTCAAGTTATAAATAATTTAGTGACTATGACTCTAGTAAACAACTTGACTGGAATATGAGCAAATAGTGGAATTATGTGTAATTTCGGTTGTGTTACCATGAGAACATGTTGTAAGAATTTGGCAAAAACATGTTAATAAATTTCTTATTATTATTTTCATACGATCTTACTAAGCTATAAAGCTTACCCCTCTCCTTTCCATTTCTTTTAGTTTTGTCAAGTTAGCTCGAGGTTGGAGATCGTTGGAGGCAGCATTACACTATCAAATTATCAAGCCGAGGTAGTAATAAATCTTAAGTGTTTTCAAATGAGTGGCATGTATAGATACTTAGTACTTTATGATATGTGTTTCCTGATTTGGTCAATTGAGTTGGCTTATAATGATTCATTTGTATAGAGCCATGAGATATGGCTTCTATTTGATCATTGGGTTGTAAACCTAATTGATTTTGCTTGACTACTCTAATGTCTTGATGATGTGCATATTGTGATGGCTTGAAATCGATGAATGTATGATATGGTATGTATGTTTGATAGATGAAATTTGATCAATAGATGTGACCATATTCTTAGTATAAAAGTATAAATTTAGAGTAAGTTACTGATGTTGATGAAGAAAGAAATTGGTGTGGAATGCCTTAAAAAAAATGCTAATGTGAGTATGTGATTTGTAACATTAAGGATATGAATTAGACATGACTATGAGTGCTAGATGATTAAGTCGAGAAATTCTAGTGTGATGACATGCAAATACTATGTTTGTGGCCTAATTGAAGACGTTTAATCATTAAATGGATGCCATGTTATATGTCCTTGATGTTGTATAAATGTGTGAGGGTTTATGGTTGATCAAGGCTTGGAAAATAGCCTAAGTGTACGCCACACGGGCAGAGACACAGTCATGTGTCTTAGCTATGTGAGGGACACGGCCTTAGCACACGGGCGTATGTCTTGGTTGTGTGACTCTATTTCGTTGCTAACGTCATAAAACAGAGAGTTACACGGGCTGAGGATACGAGCGTGTCCCAAGCCACACGGGCATGTGTGACCACACGGCCTAATCCACATGGGCGTGTGACTCTCTAAACATGGAAAATTTCTCTAAGTGTTGTAAAATTTTTAGAAGTTTTCAGTTTAATCCCAAGCCACCCCCGATGTATGTTTTGGGCCTTGTAGGCCCGTATAAGGGATGATATGTATTTGTTTGAATGTTTTTGAATTGGTTGAAATTTTATGGCCCGTTTTTATGAAATTGTGTACGTTTAAGTTCAGTAATGCCTCGTACCCTATCCCAGCCTTGGGTACGGGTAAGGGGTGTTACAGTATGAGTAGTCGCCAAATATGTATGTATCCATCTATGGTTAATGATAAGAACTATTTTGAGATAAGTGTAGGAAATGATATATGATCTATATGAAACAAATTCTGAAGAAAAGTTCAATTGGGTTGCATTATATGTAAATGAGGGACTTAATTATTATTTCAAAGAATCTTTAGATAATCAGGTGAGAAAGAATTGGAATATTATGAATATAACAATTGGCATCTATGTGAATCAAATTATGTTGGTATCTGTCCAATAGATAGTTTAGAAAGTTAGTTGGCACATAGATGTTAATCAAAGAATATAAAGTAACCATCAAGGTTCAATGAAATGATGTTCATTAATTACTTATGAACTCACAAGATTTTTTAATTGTTTCAAGTTTTGACAACAAGAGACTATGCCTAGAGGGATGATGCCAGGACTATGCCAAGGAAAAGGCATGTCGAGTTATTATGCATACAAAGCTGTTTGGGTGGCCTATTGTAGGAGTTCTTAAATGAATCTGTATTTAGTAGATGATTGTTTTAGATAGATTTGTTGAGAAACTTTGTAATAGTTTGTGTTTAAGAACCATATTTGTTTCTCGAAAATTAGTCTTGAATAATTTAGAAGAATATGTATTAAGTATGATGCTATTTGAGATGGTTTAGTGAGTTTGGCTAAGTGTTTCTGAGTAGTAATGCCTAAGATCTGGATCTAGCGAATTGGGGTTAGGTTTAGCGCATTACAACATTGTTGTTCAAAAGCAGGCATACTAATCCTTATTGGTATGTCAATTGTATCCTAACTATTCTACTAAGCTTACTAGGGCAATTCACTTTATTAATCATTTTAGCATTTCAAAATTCACATTAACACATGAATACATAAAGTTCCATAATGCTCCACATATATCAGTATCACATTTTAAGTGCTCATTGAGTAATTAATTTTCAGTTCATATTCATTTCTTATATCCATTTATTACTTGGGTGAATCATATCACTAGCTCTCAGTCATACGTATATATAATTAATTGCCAAACTTTAAAACAAAAAATTGATAAATTCTCAAATGGCACTTTACACCTATTAATTATTACATAACTTACTAAATATTCATATTGCAATATTTAAATTAAAATCTTATACAACATGTTTCTCTTTATCATTTCTTCAATTGTGATATTTACTATTATTTTGCATTGCTATATTGCATTATAATAACTTGCTCATTTTTTTATTTATAAAAATTGCATTTTGCTTCTTTTCATCATTACTCCAAGTATCTTATGTTATCCAAGTTCTCATAGCTCATCTATGTCTTATTCTCTTCTAAGTAAAGTCAATACTTATTATTATTAACACCATCATTCAACTTACTAAGTATTTTAACACTTTAAACTATGGGTTTTCAAATCTTAGCAAGTACTTTTATTAACTATTTATTAAAATCTCATAGTCATACTTATTCTGAGGTAAACTTGAAAATTTATTGGTACTTACCTCTTGGATGAAGAAAATCAAAGTAAAACTTTTATTTTTCTTCTCAATACATAAATTATTTTTTTCCTTGGTTTGGGGTTCTCCTTTTCGCTAATCCTTCTTATTTATCACAAAAAATACACATAAACATCATTACAATATACTCAAATAGCTTTTATATACTAAAATCTCAAATAAAAATGAGCTGGTAATGGATTCTTATTCTTAATCGTAAATTTATTGAGTTGGTGGTAGCCAATACATAATCTCATAGATTCATCCTTTTTCTTTATGAGTAGAACATGAGCACCCTAAGGTGAGAAACTGGGTCGAGCAAAACCCCTATCTGTCAAATCTTGTAACTACACTTTCAACTCTTTCAACTTTGTAGGTGCCATTTTGTAAGGAGCTACCGATATCGAAGATGTTCCCCGTACTAACTCAATTGAAAATTTAACCTCCCTGATCGGTGGTAACCCAGGTAATTCCTCTAGAAATACATCTAAACAATACCACTAGAACCGATTCTAACTTCAACTCCGAAACTCTAGAATCAAATATGTAAGCCAAAGAAGTGAACGAAGCTCTCAAACCCTAGCCATGGCTTCTTCCATGTTTTATTTCGGTGAAGATGAAGTAAAAATGATGATACTTTAGCTTTTTCTTTAGATTAATTAACATTATTTACTAAATTATATGCCTATAAATGTCCACTCACAATTAAAATGGTTTAATTACCACATAAAGACTTACAATTTAGTTTTATAGCTATTAAATCCCTTTAGCTTATAGAAATCAAGTTTTGCACCTTTTAAAATTTAGTCTTTTTACCAAATTAAACATGCAAACGATAAAATTTCTTAACGAAATTTTTATAGGATAATACTAACATGTTGTAGACATTAAAATAATAATAAAATAGTTATTCTCATATTGGATTTGTGGTCTCAAAACCACTATTTCGATTTCACTAAAATCGGGTTGTTACACCCGTTGCATCGACTCGCCTAAGTTTGAGGATTACCTGAGAAAAACAATCAAATAAAAAATGAGTTTTTGAACTCAGTGTAAACAGAATTACTTGAAACAATTAATGCATATTAGATAGATTTATTAGAAATAGATTTATAACAGAGCTGAATAGATTTATAACAATTAATACCAGTATGGTGTATTAGGATGGTCGAAAATGGGTGTTTAATTACCCGCAACCGCTACACACCATCTTCGACCATCCTAATACACCATACTGGTATTAAACACCCATCCATCCCTACACACCATTTAGTGTCAATAGGACATTTTACAGAATAGTTGCAGCTAAGCTGCCAAATCAATAGGCAATTTACCGATTTTTTATAGAAACACTTCCTCCACATGTTATTTAGAACCCAACCCAAACGCAGATAAAAAATTTAGCAGATATCAAACATATTCAAAGCAGAAATCATACATGTTATAGTTTACATGTACAACATATCAGATACAAATCATATACTTAAAATAAATTTTTGGGTTTATTTATCATTTGGTATCTTAACTACTCTTACAGATAGTAGAAACTATACTAACAGATGTCTAGATTTCATGCCTTATAATACATTCACTCACATACCAACCCTACTGAAGGCCCACGATTGATCGAGACTTCGTATTTGGCCTAGGAAAAATTTTAGATTTTGGGCCCATACGCCTGTATGGCCCACACAGCCTATATGGCCAGTCCGTGTGGCCTACAAAGCCTCACACACTCCCGTGTGACCCATGCAGCCAAAAATAGTCCAGACCAGTCTGACACACGACCTACCACATGGCTTGGCACAAGGCCGTGTGGCGTCGACAATAAACTTTTTCAGCTTCCACCAATTATTGTTTTTTCATGTTTTTGATACACACCTAGATAATTTTGATGCCAAATCACACACGAGTAATTCCAAACCTAAATTGAAAATTAACACAACCAATTTTAATAATGATTCGCGAAATTGTAACTAATAATCAACCCTCAATCAAACTAAAACAACGCTTCATAACATATCCACACACTTACCGATGAATAAACAACTATAACGCAAATTCTAAATCGCTGGAGGGTCGCCCACTACCTCTTATACTACTCCTAAAAAATACATTAGAATTAATACAATATCATTATACTAATTAAATGCAACCCAATGTCCAACACAACTACAAATAGTGTATAACATACTGAACTTAAACACCTTACCCT
Source organism: Gossypium longicalyx (assembly GCA_025698465.1). Classification (NCBI taxonomy): domain Eukaryota; kingdom Viridiplantae; phylum Streptophyta; class Magnoliopsida; order Malvales; family Malvaceae; genus Gossypium; species Gossypium longicalyx. The sequence goes on along the minus strand of CM046998.1, from coordinate 39,276,961 downwards.
TGATTTGTAGTCAAAGGATCACGAACTATTACCTCAAGAATTAACAGCATCCCAAACGATTAAAGAAAATCTCAAAAACAAAAAACAAAAGAACAGAAGAAAAGATAAAAGCAAAATGCAAAATTTGGAATTGAAATTGGCAACATGGGTTAAATAAATAATAGAAGTGATAAATGTAGGTTTTGGTTTTTAATAAAAATAAATAAAACAAAAAATAAAGATGGAATTTATTTAAAAAGGAAAAGATAAAAATAACATATATTAAATACTTTATTTTATTTATTTTTCAAACAAAACCCAAAAGATAAAAAGTCATATATTAATTACTTGATTTTAATTATTTTTAAAACAAAACTCATTTAAAATCAACTCAAAATTTTTGACAACAAAACATATTTTATTTTAAATCAGATAGGCCCAGGAACAAAAAATAATTGAATTTTGAGATTTGAACTGAAGACCCTAACACATAACTAGAGCCCCTAACCACTAAAACAAATACTTACTAACAATAAAATCTAATAAACCATGAAAACTAAAATTTTGGGGTGTTACAACTCTCTCCCTAAAAGAAATTTCGACGTCAAAATTTACCTGATTCAAACAGATGCAAATATTGTTGTCAAATCAAATCCTCAGGTTCCCATGTGGCTTCCTCAGTGCAATGATTTCGCCATAAAACCTTTACCAAAGGAATGGAATTCCTCTTCAAAACCTTAACGTCTCGATCCAAAATCTAAACCTGCTCCTTCTCAAAGGTCAATTCCGACCTTACCTCAATCTCCTCAATAGAAACAATATGAGAAGGGTCAAATCGGTATTGCCTCAACATAGAGATGTGAAACACATCATGAATACATTCCAACTCCGAAGTTAGCTCTAACTGATAAGCAACTAGTCCTACTTATTTCAAAATCCGATATGGCCCAATAAACCTAGGGCTCCGCTTTCCCTTACATCCAAGCCGAATGACCTTCTTCCACAGAGATACCTTAATGAAAACATAGTCACCCACAACATACTCAGTATCTCGCATCTTCAGATCTAAATAAGACTTATGTCTATCAAAAATCGCCTTAAGATGATCCCGAATCAATCTAGTTTAACCCTCAGTCTTAGAAACCAACTCAGGACCCAAAACCCGTCGTTCACTTAACTCAGTCCAACACAACAGAGTACGACACTTACGACCATACAGAGCCTTATAAGGTTCCATCTGATTTCTGGACTGGAAACTGTTATTGTAGGTGAACTCGGCTAACGGCAAAAAATCCTCCCAACTACCTCAAAAATCGACTACACAACTCCGAAGCATATCCTCCAATATCTGAATTACCTTCTTAAATTGACCATCTGTCTGAGGATGAAATGCATTACTAAAGTCCAACCTCGACCCCAGAGCCTTGTGAAGCTTCCTCCAAAATTGAGAAGTGAAACAAGGATCTCTGCTAGAAATAATCGAGATTGGAACCTCACGAAGTCTCACAATCTTAGAAACATATAACTCGGTCAACTTCTGAAGAGAAAAGTCTGTCCTAATAGCAATAAAATGGGTAGACTTTGTCAACCGATCCACAATGACCCACACAGAATCCTTCTTAATGGATGTTAAGGGCAACCCACTAATGAAGTCCATAGTCACACGTTTTCTTTTCCAGATGGGAATATTAACGGGTTGAAGTAAACCCGAAGCCAACTGGTGTTCAGCCTTAACTTGTCGGCACGTTAGACATCGAGAAACAAAATTTGTTACCTCCCGTTTCAAACTAGGCCACTAGTACAACTCACAAAGATCTTAGTACATCTTATTCCTACCGAGATGCATAACATAAGGGCTATTATTCGCTTCTCACAAAATGGATTGCCTAAAATCAAAATCATTAGGCACATAAATCTGTCCTAAAAAACACAGAACCCCATAATTGTTTAGCCCAAAATTAGAATTACTACCATCTTCAACCTAACGAAATCATAGTACCAAAGAATCATCCTCTAACTATTTAACCCGAATCTGCTCAATACAAGTCGGTTTTACTTGCAACTAGGCTAATAGACTCCCGTCATCAAACAAACTTAGGCGAGCAAACATCACCCTCAAATTACATATTGCTCTATGACTAAGAGCATCGGCCACCACATTGGCCTTACTGAGATGACACTCAATAGTGCGGTCATAGTCCTTAAGCAAGTCAATCCATCTACGTTACCTAAGGTTCAACTCTTTCTGAGTAAAGAGATACTTGAGGCTTTTGTGATCGGTGCAAATAATGTATCTCTCACCATAGAAATAATGCCTCCAGATTTTTAAGGCGAAAACAACTGCAACTAACTCAAGATCATGTGTAAGATAGTTTCCTTCATGTGACTTAAGCTGTTGGGATGTATCAGTCACAACTTTATCGTCTTCCATCAAAATACAACCCAAACTAATGTATGACTCATCACTACAAACCATGAATTCCTTCTTGGATTTAAGTTGTATTAGAATAGAAGCCTGAGTCAAAATGAATTTAAGCTTCTCAAAGCTCGATTATTTCTTACCAGTCCAGACGAATGGAGCATTCTTATGCAACAACTTAGTTAGAGGAGCCGGGATAATTAAGAACCCTTCGACAAATCTTCGATAATAACCCGCTAACCCAAGAAAGTTATGGATCTTAGAAGAATTCCTAGACTGTTTCCACTCAAGCACAACCTCGATTTTCTTAGGATCAACTCAGATCCCCTCAGTAGAAACTACATAACTTAAGAAAGTTACCTCCTTCAACCAGAACTTACATTTTCTTAACTTAGCGTAGAGTTGTTTCTCTCAAAGTATTTGAAAAACTACTCTAAGATGCTCATCATGATCATCCTTAATCTTTGAGTATACCAGAATGTCATTAATAAAGACTATGACAAATTAATTTAAATACGGCTAAAAAAACTTAACCATGAATGCAGTCGGAGCATTTGTCAGACCAAAGGGCATGACTAAGAACTCGTAGTGCCCATAATGAGTCCTAAAAGCAGTCTTATAAACTTCAACCTCCTTAACCTTAAGCTGGTGGTACCCAGAATAGAGATCTATCTTGGAAAACACAGAAGCCCCATGAACTAGTCAAACAAATCGTCGATCCTTTTAAATGGGTACTTATTTTTTATCGTTAATACTTATTCTTTACGGTTAACTTATTCAACTAACAGTAATCGATACACATCCTAATAGTACCATTTTTTTCTTCACAAATAGAACTGGTGCCCCCAACGGAGACACATTGGGACGGATGAACCCTCGATTAAGGAGTTCTTGAATCTGAGCCGTTAATTCTATAAGCTCTTTTAGTGCTATGCGATAGGGAGCAATAGACATCAGAACCGTACCTGATAGAAGCTCGATACTGAACTTGGCCTCCCGAACTGGAAGAAAACCCTTTAAATCCTTGAAAAAAAATCTAAAAACTCCTTAACTATTTGAATGTTCCCAACAGATGAACCCATAGAAACTGAGTCACTCACAAAAGCTAGATAAGCTTCACATCCTTTACGAAACAACTTTTCGGCTATAAGAGCTGAGATCACATTGGATAAGTAGTCTCGATGCTCGCCAATCATAACCACTTCTACATCATCCACAGATCTAAAAGCTACTCTCTTAATAGCACAATCCAATTTGACCCAATGTTCCACGAGCCAGTCCATTCCAGGATCAGATCAAAATCCCTAAATGGTAACTCCATTAGATTAGCCGAAAATATAACCCATTATATCTCCAACGGTATATTCCTATACAGTCTATTAACCTGAACTGATTGACCAAACAGACTAAGTACAAAATATCTCCAGAAGTGTTCTCAACAAAAATTCCCAAGTTTACAGAAACAAAACTAGCTACATAGGAATGTGTTGATCCTAAATCTATCAATGTAAAATAGGGAGAAGTATGAATAAAGAACATTCTGGCAATAACATCTGCGGCATTTCTGTCCTCACGAAATCTAGCAGTATATACCAACACAGGCTACCTCGCCTCAGTCTGGTTAGTACCTCTGCCCGGTGCTCTTTGACCTCTGCCCATATCATTACCAACCCTTGCCGGACCACGGCCCCTAGGCAGCTGCTGAACTACCCACTGAGGCTGAGCAAATCTTGGAGCTGGAGCTTGCATCTGATTAGAATACTGTGGACAATCCCTGATGCGGTGCTCCATCGACCCACCACGCCCACAAGTACCACGACCATGAGCTCCCCATGCACTCATAATTTGTTTATCTACATTATAGAGTTTTATGTCTCAGTTCTGATGTTTCATTAACATACATTTTATGCTCGGGATATTATTAGAAGAATTTACAATTTTTCATTTTAGTATAACTATTTCAGAGTAGTTCTAATGGTTTCAGAGTTTTTTAAACTAAGAGTTTAACTAAGTCAGAAGTACTTACAGGATCGGTGCTGGAGACTCGGTATTTCACAGATATATTTTTTCAAATTAATCCAAAAATATACTTTACTCAGAAAATAACTTTCACAAAAATTTTGAACCCTAAATTTCACAGCCCAAGTTTTACAACCTAACTCTAATACCACTAATTGTAACACTCAAAACTCGGCCTAGACATTATGGCCAAATCTGGAGTGATAACGTAAAATGGTTGAAAATTTAGCTTTTCAGAAACATTGAAAAAAACACATTTTCTGTTACTTAAAAACTCCAATATAGTAGAAACCATTTTTAATTAGTTATTTAGTTAGAACCATGAACAATTATGCTTACTAATAAAATTAGTTACTTTGTAGCAGAATCATTTAGGTTGTCATTCTTTTAGAAAACCTGGTTTGTTGTTTCAAAATTAATTTATTTACAGGAAAACTGATTTTTTTTAGAAAATATGTTCAATAAACCGTCACGTGTAAAAGAGAAATAAGTTCGAAAACTGAAACAGTCCCAAAAGTGCAAAATTACAAAAAATAAACACTGTAACCCCAAAATAGGATAGTAATAAAAAAACTAATTAAACAAATTGATTTTATATCTGAGCTCCCATCGCACCGACCCGCCTAAGTCTGAGGATTACCTGAGAAAAACAATCAGACATAAAATGATTTTTCGAACTCATTTTATAAGGAATTACTTGAAATAGTTAATATATATATCAGACAAATTTATTAGAAATAGATTTATAGTAGAACAGAACAGATACAACACATGATCCTACCCCAACCGCTACACACCATCTTTGACCATCCCAATACACCATACAAGTATTAAACACCCCTCTATTCCTATACACCACTTAGCGTCAATAGGACACTTTATAGAATAGTTCAGCTAAGCTGTCGGATCAATAGGCGATTTACCACCTTTCTACAAAAACACTTCCTCCACATGTTATTTACAACCCAACCCAGATGCAGATACAAAATTTAGCAAATACCAAACATATTCAGAGCAGAAATCATACATGCTTTAATTTACATGCACAACATATCAGATACAAATCATATACTTAACATAAATTTCTGGGTTTATTTATCAATTGATATCTTAACTACTTTTACAGATAGTAGAAACTATACTAACAAATGTCCAGATTTCATGTTTTACAATACATTTACTCATATACTGACCCTACGAAAAGCCCATGGTCGATCGAGACTTCGTGTATGACCCTAGGAAAAATTTCAGATTTTTGGGCCCACACGTCCGTGTGGCCCACATGGCAAGCCTGTGTGGCCCACATGCCCATGTGGTCCACACAACCCAAAATAGCACAGATCGTGTGACACACACAGTGTATCACACGGTTGTATGGAACACACGGCCTGACACACATTCATGTAGCGTCGACAACAAACTTTTTCGGCTTTCGTTGGTTATTGTTTTTTGAGTTTTCGATAAAAACATGGATAAATTTGATTCCAAATCACACACGAGTAATCCCAAAACCTAAATTGACAATTAACAAAACCAATTTCGATAATGATTCACAAAATCGTAACTAATAATCGACCCCAATCAAACTAAAACAACCCTTCATAACACATCCACGCACTTACTGATGAACGAACAGTTATTACGCAAATTTTAAATCGTTGGAGAGTCACCCACTGCCTCTTGTACTACTCCTTAAAAGCACATTAGAATAAATACAGTATCATTATACTGATTTAAAGCAACCCAACGTCCAACACAACTACAAATAGCACATAACATACTGAACTTAAACACCTTACCATTGGATTTGCAGTAAAAGGATCATGAAGTATTGCCTAAAAAATTAACAGCAGCCCAAACGATTAAAAGAAGATTCCCAAAACAAGAAACGAAAGAACAAAAGAAAAGATAAAAGCAGAATGCAAAATTTGGTATTGAAATTGGCTAAACGTGGATTTTGGCTTTTAATAAAAATAAATAAAACAAAAAATAAAGATAGAATTTATTTAAAAAGGAAAGGACAAAAATAACATATTTTAAATGCTTTATTTTATTTATTTTTCAAATAAAACCAAAGATAAAACTTCATATATTAATTATTTGATTTTATTTATTTTTAAAACGAAATTCATTTAAAATAAATTAAATTTTTTTTACAACAAAACATATTTTATTTTAAATCAAATAGGCCTAAGAACAAAAAAATAATTTAATTTTGAAATTTGAACCCAAGAACCTAACACATAACTAAAACCTTTAACTACCGAAATAAATACTTGTTAACAATAGAATTTAACAAACCATAAATACTAAAATTTTGTGTCGTTACAATTAACCCTCGAATTTGATAATTTTCTAGTTTTAATTTAAGTTTTGGTTTCAAACTTTTTTTAAAAGAATTGATTTAAATTTTAAATTAATAAAAGTAAATGTAATTGAACAAAATTTTAATTAAAGGAGATTATATATAATTTTGGGTTTGTTTTTATTTAGATTATTGTAAACAAAAACATAAGAGAACCTAATTCTTCTCTTTTATGACATGAAGAACATGATGAACATCTAGAAATTTTGTTAGGGTTTTTGGGTTAAAATCATTTAATTATTTTATGGAATTAATGAATTATTATTTTTTATAATTTTTAAATATTATATATATTATTTTTAATATATTTTTATATTTTTAAAAATTGTTATATGAATATATGATAAAATATATTTTTAATTTAAAAATGCCAAATGATATGTTTTTATTAGCCACTTTTTTTTTTAAACAACGTTAAAATAATTGGACCAAAATATATGATAGAATGATATTTTAGGTACTAAATTAAAAAAAATTAGATACTAAATTAAGAAAAAAATATACTTCGTGAGCTAAATCGTGAATTAAAACTTTTTATTCTACCTAATTATTATATGACAAACCAAATAAATTTTGATTTAATCCATTGATTCAATTTGATGTGACGATGTTAATTCTAATATTCGCACACCTTACCCTTTCAAACACCAAAAGGCTCAAGTCTATCATACAATTATCCCCAGGTCAAATTCTGTTATTAGATCTTGTATTTAGTGTAATTTGTAGATTTAGTATTTGTACTTTAATTTGATTAATTTTTGTTCTTGTACTTTTTAAATTTTAAAATTTTAGCCTTGACCAAACAATAGTAGTTAATTTTGTTTGGTTAAATTTAGCTATTAGTCCTGTATTATGTGTAAAATTATAGATTTAGTCCATGCTCTCTAACTAGATCATTCTTACTTGCTATGTTTTTTGAATTCCGAAATTTCAATCCTAATGCAAACAATAGTCGATGAATATATTAACTAGTTTTTTTGGGAACAATATGTGAAAATAGAAAGCTAACATGGCATTATAGATGTGATAATATGTTTGGCGCAACAAATTTTGAAACTAATAAAACTTAATGAATTTAATAAATATCATTCGACCAAGACTAAAAATTTGAAATTCTAAAAATATAGGGACTGAAAATGACCAAATTAAAGTACATGTACTAAATCCAAAACTTATGCAAAGTACAAGGTCTAATAGCATAATTTGACCCTATCCTGAAATCCTTGGTTTAATTTTCAACTCACACTTAAATCTTAATAGACACACTTAATTCTTTTCTTTTTTTTGTGTGTGATTTTTTGAATTATAATAACAGGGCAAAACCTGAACAATAAACACGAGTAGCGCGATTCGAACCCAGGCCAGAGACACACTTAATTCTTAATTACTAACTTAATCATATCTTATATAATATTTTACTATATCCTTATAGGAGAAGTGTTATCACCATGATCTTGCTTGTAAAGTTTAAAAATTCTATTCCTAATTTACCAAATATTTTTCCTTAAAAGCGATAATTAGAATAAAAAAAAGCTTGAAAGTAACCTGAATTAAAAGAAAAACAAAGAAGCCTGACAGAGGATTCGAACTTTGGGCCGCATGCAACCAGATGAGACGCCATGTTAAAGAAAAATGTGTTCGGTATAAAACGTTTTTCAAAAAGTGTGTGAGGGCGTGCTTTTACAAGGTCAGTTGCCTAATCAACAAAAGAAACAAACTGTTTGTCCAAATAATCTTAAAAAGGGGTTTATCCCTTCTTTTTTTTTTTTTAAATGGTACATATCACTAATTTTACTATCACAAATTATTAAAAATAATTAAACCGAGAGATGCTTTTTTCATGTTAATTATAAAGTTATTATAGGTACATTTTGAAAGAAATATATATTTTTATATGCGGTGGAGGGGAATAAATTCTTATTTTCCATAATCAAGTGTAGAACAAGAAAAAAAGACAAGGAAAAGAGATTTCAAATTCTAGATTTTTGCTAATGGTGAACTTGTTAACTCCAAATTCAATTTTTTTTAATATCAAAACTAAAAACAAATTACAGATTTAAATTTAAATTCTTTTCGCTTAAGTCTAAAATTTTCAAAGTATTAATTAAATTATCAAATCAGTCATTCCCACGTAATTGTATTTAAAAATAAAAATAATAAAAAATATAAATTGAAACATATAAAGACATAATGTCTGTTGATTAAATAACACCTTGGTCAAATAATGTCTTCATTTGATAATGAAGCAAATGAAAGAGAAGCGGAAGGAAATTGCAGCAACTAAAGACGAGGATCCATTGGAAAGTACACTGTGTAGCTAAACCTAGGCCCAATCATTAAAATGAACAAGTCAAAAAAAAAAAAAAAACCCAAAATTGAGCTTGCTACAATCAACGGAAAACAAACACCCCCAAATATAATGGAAATTGGTCCATATGATTTTTTTGATTCGTACTAGTTTGTAGTGATTATTCTACCTAATTCTGATTATATGACAGACTAACTAATATTTGGTTTAATCCATTCATTCAATCTGACATGATGAGATTCATATACCTTACACTTTGAGACACTGAAAAAGACTCAACTCTATCATACGACTATCCTCAAATCCCTAATTTATTTTTCAACTCACACTTAAATCTCAATAAACACACTCTTAACTCTTAAGCACCAACCTACTTAATCATATCTTGTCCGTTAAGTTCAAGTTTCATAACTGTTATTAATATTTTTGGAGTTAAGTATGAACCTCATTTTAAATTAGTCATTCAACTTTAAAATATTCTGATTACATCCTTAAATATTTTAAAATCGTTAAATTAACTACTAAATGAGACATCAAATTTTATGTGACATAATTTAAAATAAAAATTTTAAAAAATAATGAATATTGTAAGAATTTTGATTTTAAAGTTTTCGAAATTTTTACAAGATCTACCATTCATTCATTCATTCTTTTTTTTTTTTTAATTTTACTCTTTTTTTTTTAATTTTTAACTTTAAAAGTTATGCAACGATATTTTACTTTTCCTTAAAATTTTCATTTTAAATTGTCACATAAGATTTTATGTGTCATTTAATACTTATATTGACAATTTCAATAATAGAACTTGATTAATATAACATCAATCATTTGAGGATGTAATTAGAACATTTTAAAATTTAGAGACCAATTTAAAATGAGTGTCATAGTTTGAAGATGTCTGATGCAATTAATTCTATTTTTATGTTAGAATCATATTTACAATTTTGTTAAGAGTAACATTAATAATTTGGTACATTTATTTTTTGATGGAGTGGTGACCAGAGTTTCCGAGAATGCTTCTGCTGGCGAGGTGGTTCGTGATCAGACTGGAAATTGGATATTGGGCTTTAATCATTTTTTGGGCAAATGCTTGCCTTTTGAGGTAGAACTTTTGGGCATTCTAGACAAACTTCTCGTTCTATTAAATAAGGGTTATAAGAGAGTCACGATTCAGACAAACAATCTTAAGGTGGTTAGAGCTTTAACCATGGAGGAGTCAGTGGGTTCAGGTATTACCTTGCTCTGAATGATTCAACGTCTACTGTGTTCTAAAGGTCAGTGGGAGATCAAGTATGTACCTTGAGATTGCAATTTAATTGCTAATCATTTTGCAAAGATTAGCCTTTCATGGCAGGTAGCCTTACAGATCTTTGAAGTGCCTCTTGAATAATTAAACATTATAATATCATGTAATATTATATTCTTTCCATTATAATCTATATTATCATAATTACATATAATAGTAGTACATTATATATTATTTATTATTATACTAGTCGAAATGTGCTCTAAGCCTCTATACTTTTCATACATTTGAAAGTTAACCCTCCTACTATATTATATAATGCTATATCATATCATATAGTGTATAATATATTAATAGTTTATATATATGAATCAATGATTAAACATTATAATATCATGTAATACTATATTTTTTGTTATAATCTATATTACAATAATAGTTATATATAATAGTAGTACATTATATATTATTGTTTATTATTATACTAGCTGAAATATGCTCCAAGTCCCAATATTTTTCATACATTTGAACGTTAGCCATCTTACAATATTATATAATACTATATCATATCATATCATATCATATCATATCATATATTTATAGTTTATGTATATGCATTAATGGTTAAACATTATAATATCATGAAATGCTATACCTTTTATTATAATCTATGTTATAATAATAGTTATATATGTAATAATATTTTTAATAATAGTTATATATTATATTATTATTTTATATATTAGTAATATACAAATTTAATATATCAGTTTAAGGCTAGGTTAGATAATCGACTTGGGTAATAGTTATATAATATATTATGATATTATAATAAAGTTTAATTTTTTAGATTTTAATAATTGTCAATTTTATATATTTATTGTACATATATAATTATAGTATTAAAAATATTTTATATTAAATTAATGTTTTTTTAAAAATTATTTCACTTTATAATTTAACATAAAAAATTATTATTAATTAATTTTCCTATTAATAAAATTTTACTATCACTTATGATTGACCTTATTGCTAATCTAACAACCTATAAGTTTGATCCCAAAAACCATTTCACATTTCATACTTATAACATCCAATTCAAACACTTAACTATTATTCCATAATCTCCAACAAAATCTCACTTGTTCAAACATTCCATATCATAATTAAATATACCAAACATTCATGTTAATCTATCACATTTCCCATACTTAATAATTACATTTAAAGCTACTATTTCAAGCCATAAGCAAACATATCAACATGCCAACTAGCAGATATATACTTTATACATCACCTTTCTCACTTTGCTTCTACAAAAAATTTATATGCAATTCAACTCCTATTTACATGCCACATAAACCGAGTTGAACAATTAAAAGTCTACTAATGGAGGTTGGATAGTGTGATCTTTGGGATGATTCGATCGCCGAGTTCCACAAAATATTAACTACAAGAAACAGAAAATGAAATAGAGTAAGCTTTAAATAAGCTTAGTAAGTTTATAGGTTCAAAACAATATAACTTACCTTAATTCCCACATTTACATAATAAAACAATTAACTAAACAATTTTCCCTATTACCGCAATTCATATCATTAGGTGAGTTCATCATATAAAAATTGTAAAACATTCCATTAAATATAATTTAGTCTCAATCAAATCTATATAAAAAAACCATTGAACATATGAACTTTTACATTATACATCTATGCTTTATCTCATTATAATACTTTTACCATTCATCATTATCAAATTGCAACAACAATTTAGCCCAATGAACTATAATGAACAAATACAGATATATGGGTAACCACCCAAAACACACCGGATTGCTTAAACGAGCCATACCATCCTTGAACACACCTGGGCACTAAGTTTCAAGCTCGGAGGCTACACATCCTCCTCCAGAAACACACCTGAATCACTATAAAGATAGCTCGGTAATCTGCAACAAATGCTGGATTCTGATAAGTTTAGTGAATAAACAGTACGTCATTATCTTGTCTCATATCAAACTTGTACAGCGCATGAAATAACTCTATTGGTATGCCAGTTGTATCCTATTGTATTTTCATCCGAGCTCAGTACACATATTAGTAACTTTTTACAGTTCAATCCTTTCTCACCTTTTATACCAATTTGTAAACAGTTTCAAATACATTCATACATAATAAAATACACAATTCCAATATAAACATTACAAAAATACATATAAATATATCGTATGAACTTACTAAAGGCAAACAACAAAAGTAGGAGTGTTAGGGATTAATCTGTAATTTTTTCTTTTCCTCGATTATCTATTGATTCTTGATCTATACAATAATTTATTTTTAATTATTAGTTCCAAACACTTTAAATCATCTCATTTCATGTATATGACATCTTTTATTCAATTTTCATCATTTTCTTAAATTTTTTCTATTTATTCAATTTAGTCCTTAAAACCAAAACGACTATCACTTCCATAATTGAGCCTCATTTTTCAGTCTCTAAAATCTAAACTTACTGAACTTTCATGCTAATTTTGAATTATTTTAATTTTAGTCCCTGCATTAAAACTAACTAATTTCACTACACAAATTAGTCCCTAATCCTTTCTAAACTTACAACCAAGCTAATCAAGAATAAAATCTTCTAAGAACATCAATGAAAAATTTTTAAAATGTATAACAATTTTGAAAACAGAGATCTAAATCAAGTTACAATGAACTCAAAAACATAAAAATTACGAAAAACAAATTTGAACTGGACTTATATGCAAGAATAGAAGCTTGACCGAACCTTAAACTGTAATGCCCCAAAATTTATGTGTTTGCTTTTGTGCATGTTTGACACGCAAGTGTGTATCTGCTTCAGTGGTTAACTGTTCTATGTGTGTTTGAGAGGTCCCAAGTTCAAGTATTGACTTGGGAAAATTTTTTTTTATATGAATAAATCCATATCTCAAGTCAGTAGGTTTAATAGGAAAAGTATGTAAAAATATAACAGAATGGGCCTGCTGTTCTAGTGGTTAAGTTGAGTGTTAAGTTATTAGAGGTCTGGCATTTGAATATCTGTGCGAGCAAGGGAATTATTTTTGCTGGAGGCCGTAGGAGTGTTTGAGTAAAATTGGATTCTGAGTAGTAGAGTTTGAGTGGGAAAGTGGGGGAGTAAATTGGTGGATTAGGGAGTTATTGGGATTTTATTTTATTTCCCATTACTAAAATTTCTCTCTCTTCCTAAAAGACTACCGTTTTCTCTTTTGCTGCTGAAAATCCCATTGTTTTCCCCTTTCTTTCTATTTTCATCTTCCCTTTTCAATCGTTTCTATTGTTCTTCAATCGGTTGCACGTTCGGTAAGTTAAAGGTGCATTTTTGATGTTTTGATTAATTATTTAATAGGTTACTAAGGATTCGTTTGTTGATTAGGGGCTCATCGAAGGGCTGGTTATCGCTCATCGAGATTCTAAGGGCGTGGAATTTTCGCTAATCGATAGAAGGTAATAGCTTATCACTCGAAAGATGATTACCTTATTTCAGGGTTTGATGAATTCAATTTCTAAGTGATTAATTGAATGTATATTTATCAATATTTAGGTTCGGGAGTGCTCAGAGTTCAGATTAGCTTCTAACGATTCCAAGTGTATACTCGTTTGCACAGAAAATAGAAATCAGCGAAAGTCGAAAAAGTTTTCTGTCGATGCCACACGGTCGTGTGGTAGGCTGTGTAAGAGGACACGACCATGTGATCAACGAGGCCAGGCCGTGCGTGAATGACACGATCGTGTGATGGTAGTGTGTGACACACGGGCTCGACCAATTGGATCCACACGGCCAAGGCCAATTTGGGCCGTATGGGCCACACGAACGTGTGGGCTTACATGGGCATGCCACATGGGCGTGTGAGCCCATTTTTCTGAAAAAGTTCTGTAAGGTTGCATGGTTCACCCAAGTCGATTGTGACCTATTAATGTGTTATTGAGAGCACCAAAAATATTCTATTCCCTGTAAAATAGTAAAAATAATAGTAAAGGGGAAGTAGGGTCGAATCCTCAGGGACCGGATTATACGAATGCTTGTTTCTCGAAATCCTGGGCAGAATCGTTCCCAAGAAAACCTGTGTGACAAAAAAAACAGAATTAAAGATTTGATTTGGAAAAATAAAAATAAGAACAGAATCTAAAGTAAACTGAAATTGTGATTACAAAAATAATAAAAATAATAAAGAGAGTTAAAGGAAAAGAAATTCTTATTGGTAGATTCCAGCCTCCAGTTGTCTCATTCCGCCTTGGGTTCAATCCTCGACTTTTAAATAACCCTTCTCAACCAGTTATAGTGGAAGAGGACGCCTACGACCACTAGCTCCAAAGATTAGACTTACGATTTTTAGGGAACCTGACTCTAGCCAGTAATCTATGCTAGATCAACGTTTCTCAATGGCGAATCCCATGCCATTTTGTCTATTTGGCTCGCCAACCTCTGACGCAGTAAGTTAACGAACCAACTGTGCAATCCTTCCAAAATATACAAAGCGGCCGCCTTTGCATACGCTGAAAAGCTTACTTCTTAAGGGCCATGGACGAAAGCGTCAGCCCGTAGTGCAGAGAAACGATAAATACTTGGCGAGAAGGCTAAGTACGGATTCTAGGCCTCAAGAACCCTTTTTGGGGAATATTGACAACTTTCAGCTAGATAGGTTTTAGTGGCTCATGATAATGGTGGAAAAGAAAATAAATATAAAAATGGAAAAACGAATTTTATTGAAATAAAATATGAAGAAACAAAAGCCTAGACTTTCAGGGGGAGAGTGTTTTCAGAAAAAGATGAACACCCAAATAGAGTCACTTCACCCCCTATTTATAGTGCTAGGGAGATAGTCTAATTTGACTTAAATTCTAAAAAGATAAATACATTTAATTAAAGATAATTAAAGATAATTAAAGATAATTAAAATAAAATCCTAAAATTAAATAATCCTAATAATTATCTTAGTATTAATTATCCTAATATAAATAAAATGGAGTCTTATAAAATAAAATCTCTTCTTTTTTGTGTTTTTAGTCCTTGTGTTTTCCATGCTTGCACTTTTGGCACAATCTTTTTCCTGTGTCGCATACCAGCCCATTGTGTCTCCAAATTCGCACTTTTGTCTATTAATTTTCCTTTTACCTCCAAATCAGTCCCTAAAAGATAAAAAGACATAAATAGCTCAAATTAGTAGGATCAAGCTCAGAATAAACACATGATTAATACATAAAAATACGTTATTCTAGAGCATTATCACCTATTGTAGGGACGGTAAGCATATCTGGACGCTTAAACGTGTGATCTATTGTATGATATCTATATTGAGTCTGATAATACTGAACTGGTTATGTGAATGATTATTGCATATTAGCATGTCATTCATTGTATGTTGCATTGCATCGGGGTGGGTTGATGATTTGTTGGAGGAAGCGTCTGAAAGGCTCTTAAGCCTGTTATCTGGCAGCTCAGCTGCAAATACCTATTTATATGCCGCGCTTCAGTACAACATGGTGTGTAGGGATGGGTAGGTCAATTTTATCCCCACATAGTGTGTTGGGTTGGATGGAGATGGTGTATAGAGACTGGTGGGTAGGATTCTGATATTTCGTTCTGCATCTGTATCTGATTGGGCTAAAGCCCTAATTTATATCTGATTTAGCATCTAAATGGGTTAAAGCCGAACTGAATATATAATGGGCTCCGCACCAGCCTATTTATTTCTGACTTCTAATGATTATTCTGTATATTTGATATCTGTGGGGGATTACACACTGAGTTGCGAAACTCACCCTTTTCTGTTTAATCTGTTCAGGTAATCCCTAGAGCCAGGTGGATCGGTGTAGTGGAGGACTCGACGGTGGCCACACGTAATAATTCTAGACTGTTTCCGTTGGTTTTTCCTGTTTTGATTATTTATTTATTTGGGGTTTTGCTGTAATAATTAGACTTTGGACTTTTTGGCTTTAAACTTTGGTTTTTGAATTATTGATGATTTTATTATTGATAAGCACGATTGAAATCTGGTTTTCTCTAAAAATAAACGGTTCTAGAACGTTTTTAAAAGCCTCCGCGTAAATGAGATACGTTTTAAATACAACAAAGACCATGTATTTTTACTCCGGGGTAAAACAAAGATTAAGTAAATGGACGGCTTTGACTCATCAAATCTGATTTCAAACTCTATAACATGTGACATCGCTAGATTCGGCCATAACATCTAGGCCGAGTTTGGGGTATTACATTTAGTGGTATCAGAGTCAAGTTCTAAAACTCAGCTGCGGATTGGGTTTTAAATTTGGTTTTTGATTTTCAATAGGTTGAAATAATTTTGACTGAGAATGTGGTACACCAAGTGAGTCTCCGGCGCCAATCTTGTAAGTTACGGGTCAGTTATAGAATGACTCTGGTCTAACGGAGCTGAGCTTTTCAGGGGTATTACTAGAGTTGCCCCTAATGTGGATGAGTACTGGATAGAAGCCACAGAGAGGATTATGGATGATCTGGACTGCACCCCTGAGCAAAAATTAAAGGGTGCCGTATCGCTACTACGTGATGAGGCATATCACTGGTGGCTCACTGTTAAAGAGGGCACTCAGCCCGATCGATTAACCTAGGAGTTCTTTAAGACTGTTTTCTAGGGGAAGTATGTGGGGGCCAGTTATATGGATGCCCGTAGGAGGGAGTTTTTAAATCTGACTCAGGAAGATAGATCGGTGGCCGAGTATGAGGTTGATTTTTTAGACTGAGACGCTATGCGCGAGGTATGGTGGCGACTGAGTATGAGCGATGTGTTCGCTTCGAGGATGGCCTCAGGGATAGTCTGAGGGTTCTGATAGCTCCATAGAAGGAGCAAAACTTTACTGCACTAGTTGATAAGGCAAAGATCGCCGAGGAAGTGAAGTGTACTGAGCGTCAGAATCGAGAGAGAGGTAGGAGCAAGAGGGAGTCAAAGCCCTCAATTTTTGTTCAGAGGCTAAAGAAAAAGGCCAGAGTTGATGGGCTGATCAGAGTTGGGGATCCTATTACTGCTACTGGACAACTGTTGTGTACTGACTGTGGTAGATGCCATCAGACGAGTGTTGGTAAAGAATTGGGGCTTGTTAAGGTACGGTTCATTAAAGTACCGTGTTAAAGAGTGTCCGTGGTGGTCTGATCTGATGTAAGCTCCGAGTATTGGTACTGCACCATCACCGAGAGTAGTTCAGCAGCCACCGAGAGGCCATGGATAGGTCAGAGGTGGTAATGGGTTGGGTCGTGGTCAGAGAGCACCGGACAGAGGTTCTGGTGATATTGAGGTGAGGCAGCCGGCTCTAGTTTATGCTGCACATTACCGAGAAGATGAGATGCTCCAGACGTTGTCACAGGTACATTCTTTATTTATAATGTGCTTTATACTGCACTGATTGATATAGGATTCACTCATTCTTATATAGCTTATATTTTGTCTGAGAACTTGGGTATCTTGGTTGAGAGCACTGCAAGTGAGGTGACTGTTCTAAGTCCACTGAGATAATCAGTAAAGGTAAATAAGTTGTTTAGAGACGTTCCCTTAAAGGTTCAAGGGGCTATTTTTCTGGCTGATCTGATGGAACTGCCTTTTGGAGAGTTTGATCTAATATTGGGAATGAACTGGTTGGTTAAACACCGAGTGAGCTTAGATTGTGCCACAAAAAAGGTTGTACTAAGAATCGTGGAGGATAGCGAGGTAGCTGTAATTGGGGAACTCAGAATTACTTATCAAATGTGATTTTTGCATTGAGAGCGAAAAAGTTGGTTCGTAAGGGATGTGAGGCGTATCTGGCCAACATCAGTGTTTCAGATTCTGGGGATTCTTTGGTTAAGGATATCAGAATGGTTAAGGACTTTCCGGACGTTTTTCCTGAAGAGATAGCTTTATACCTCCGAATCATAAAGTAGAGTTCGGGATTGAGCTCCTTCTTGGTACAACTCCGGTGTCTATCGCTCCTTATAGAATTACACCGAAAGAGCTTGTGGAGCTTAAGGCTTAGATTCAAGAGTTACTGGATTGTGGGTTCATCTGCCCTAGTGTGTCTCTGTGGGGAGCACTAGTTCTGTTCGTGAAAAAGAAGGATGAATTCATGCATATGTGTATTGACTATCGACAATTGAACAAGTTGACAATCAAGAATAGGTATCCCTTACCGAGAATAGATGATCTATTTGACCAGTTCCGAGGGGCTTTGATTTTCTCCAAGATTGATCTCTGACCAGGATATCATCAGTTGAGGGGTTAATGAGACTGATGTACACAAGACAGCATTTAGGACCTGATACGGTCATTACGAGTTCCTAGTGATGCCATTTGGACTGACGAATGCACCAGCAGCTTTCATTGATATGATGAACCGAGTGTTCCAGCCCTAACTGGATCGGTTTGTAGTGGTATTTATTGACGACATATTGGTGTATTCGAAGACTGAGGATGAGCACAATGAACACCTCAGAGTGGTTCTACATGTTCTGCGAGGGAAACAACTGTACGCCAAGTTCAGTAAATGTGAGTTTTGGTTACATGAAATAGCATTTCTAGGACATGTTGTCTCTGCTGAGGGGATTAGAGTCAATCCTCGAAAGATTGAGTCTGTCATGGATTGGAAGCAGCCTAAGACTGTATCTAAGATCCGCAGTTTTCTGGGACTGGCAAGGTATTATCAGCGATTTGTAGAGGGTTTCTCATTGATTGCAACACCTTTGACTAAGCTACTACGCAAGAGTGTGCCATTTAACTAGACTGATGAGTAGCAAGAAAGCTTTGAGAAGCTCAAGACTGTACTGACTAAGGCCCCTATTTTGGTACAGCCAGAGTCTAGAAAAGAGTTTACTGTCTATAGCGATGCATCATGTAACACCTCTTACCCGTGTCTGACACCGGAACAGGGTACAAGGAATTACAAGACTTAATCGTTCAAAAACATGCAGAAACTGGGCTACAAAATTTCATTCGTATCAAAATTTTTCATACACATGCATAATGTCCCATACACGGGCCTACGAAGCCCTAAACATGCATTGAAAATAGTTAGGGACTAAACCGAAATCTTAGAATGTTTTGGGAAAACTTAATTTTTTTTTCCATGACATTAGGTCACACGCCCATGTGGACACAGGGACACGCCCGTGTGCCATCGACACGCCCGTGTCCTCAAGCCGTGTAACTCTCTGACTATGATGTCAGCGAATAATTTGAACCACATGGCCAAGTCATACGCCCGTGTGCTAAGGCTGTGTACCCACACGGTTGAGACACGCGGCCATTTCTCAGCCCATGTGGCCAACACTTAGGCTATTTTCCAAGCCTTTAAGTTACCATTAATCCTTCACATATTTATTTCCATATTACACATTTAATTCATTGCCATGACCATTTAGATTGGTCATAAAACATTTATCATACACATATTTCATAACACCAACCGCATATGGCCAACAAGCATAATCACATCACAAGCATTAGAACATAGCATAGATAGATAGGTTCACAAACCATAATCAATATTACCCACCCTTCATGGCCATATACAAATAACTCAATATAGGCCAATACATTTGGCTAGTCATGTTAACATATATCATAAAAAAAAAAACCAAGTCTGTATCCATGTCACTCACTTGAAGGTGCTTAACATATATATATTAATATTCCAAAGGTGATGGTTTGATAGTGTGGTGCTGCCTCCGACGAACTCCAACCCTGAGCTAACCTGTCAACACTAAAGAAAAGGAAAGGAATGGAGTAAGCTTTATAGCATAGTAAGACTGTATGAAAATAATAAGCAATTTATCAACTTGCTTCTCAAGGTAATACAACCATATTTGCACTTTCACTTATGTTCAGGTCAAGTTATTTTCTCGAGTCACAGTTATTAAATTATTTATATCTTGAGCTATGAAACTCCAAATTAAGTTCTGTTAATTTTCCTTAAAACTAGACTCACATATATCCTTACCATAAAATTTCCAAAATTTTTGGTTTAGCCAATAAGTACAATTTATTCTTTAAACTCACCCTTATTTCGTTGTTTGACAGTTCTGACCCCTCTTCACTAAAAATTAATTATCTCCTCGTACAGAATTCAGATGATTTTTCCTTTTGTTTATTTTGAAAATAGGCTCATTAAGGATTCTAATTATATAAATTATAACCCATAATTATTTTTGTAAAATTTTTAATGATTTTCCCTGTAACGCCTCTTTACCCGAGCACGAGACATTACTAAACTTATTTGAGCACTTAAACAAATTCAGACAATTTATATCATACTTTCTAGACAAGCTGTCTAACTGCATTACAGTCACAAAAAAATTATATCTCGAGTTAAAAAACTCGAAATACAAATCCGTAAATTTTCCACGAATCTAGACTCATATAACTACTTACTAATTTTTTTCTAGAATTTTTTGTCAGGTCAATTAGTACATTTTATTAGTTAAAGTCTTCCCTGCTTCAGGGTTCGGCTACTCTAACCCCTATGCACTATGAATCAAATTTCTCCCTGTACAGAATTCAAATAACCATACCGTTTGTTTTTCTTAAAAATAGACTCGATAAGGAATCCATACATATATATTATGACTCCTAATTATTTTTTTTACAATTTTTAATGATTTTATAAAATAAGAACAGGGGATTTCAAAATCATCCTGACTCTATCTTACACAAATTCAAATATCTCTTAATATGAAATTCTTTTGCTTACAAAGTTTTCTTTATATGAAACTAGACTCAATATGATTTAATTTCGTATTTAATTCAACCTCTAATTCAATTTCCACAATTTTTTGTGGATTTTCAAAGTCAGACTACAGCTATTATGTAAGATTGTTTTAGTGCAAAATATTAATGACTAAGTTTATAACACCTTTATTTCCTTTCACTACAATATTTCCTATCACTCCCTTTTATTTTCCTTCACTATCATTTTATGATCATAGTTCCTGATGTAAGAAAACTTTGCTTTAACATCACAAATACCTATTACATAATATCATATATCCTTAATTAATATACCATATGGCACATCAATATGCATATTTTTCCTTACCATATTTATACTATTTCATCCATGTGTGTATGAGAACCATTTATAACCTTATGAACTCATATGTTTATATATATATATATACATCATTGCTAGCCATACCAATGACTAACTTCGAAACATTGTGTAACATTTATTATTTCACTAATTTAGCTATACATGCCGTTTTCAAATTAAGTAAACCATTATACCAAAATTGACATGATGATAGTGTGATGAAGTCTCCGACCCATCTTCCACTTCTTCCAAGCTTTCAAGCACTATAAGACAAGGAAAATAAAATATAATAAGCATATTTATGCTTAGTAAGTTCATATAACATGAATCAAACTTACCAATCATATTTAATATTTAAATCATATAAAAGCATAATTTCCGTTCATTTTGGTTATTTGCCTATTCATAAACATTTCAATCAAACACGTTAGTAACAAACGTACCAATAGGCATAGATGAGCTTATCATGCTATTGTCTCATTCCATCTCATATTTCTCATGTTTTGTTTTACTATCTCATCCGTTGAATTACTGAAATTATCGATGGATTTTCTAAGAGTACACACAAAGTGTACGTTTTCATATTTCATCAATTCATATCCAGGATTTAGCCCTTAGGATGTTAAATCATCAAGCACTCTCTCGAGTTACATATCAAGTAACCGTAGCGAATCAGGATTACCATTTTAGGGAAAATCCTATTCACCTTGAGTTACCATAGTGAATCAGGAACAAATCCTATCCACTTTATATATTTCTAGTGAATCAGGAATAAATCCTATTCACTTTAAATTTTTTTTAGTGAATCAGGAATAAATCCTATTCACTTTTAATTCTCGAGAAGGCTTTTGTCAGATTTTTCCATCCTAGCTCAACCCATTTCTACAACACATGCAGAACCTCATATATTTCGGGAAATTTCCATTATCCATCGATCACCAATATTCAAACGGAATTTTACCCATTTATTAATTTTCAAACATATATAATTTCTTTCATTTCACTTATTTATAATTCATATATTCAATTTCGTACATCATATACAATACAATACAACATTTAAATTAACATATTTACATACTCATTCAAGTTATACGAACTTACCTCGATAGCAACTTGTAATCGAAATTCTTTTAATCCGATATCTTTTCTTTTCCACGATCACTTTCCTTTTTCGATCTTTCCGGGTCTATATAAATAAATTTAACATCAATTCAACATATTTCATACTCATTTGAATTCAACTCATGTTCTAGATAAAATTACTATTTTGCCCCTAAACTTTTCATAAATTCTATTTTTGTCCCTAGGCTCGAAAATTAATATCTATGAAAAATAATCCTTGCTCCAAGCCTATTTGATTTTTACATCTCACATTTACAACACTTATATTTCATAAAATTCAGAATTTTTCTTTAAATTTCACAAGTTTACAAATTAGTCCCTTTTTACACAAAACTTTTAATTTATTCTTCAATTTAATCCTTTACCTAATTCTAACTTGAAATTCTATCAATTTAACCCCTAATTCATCAATTAATTCAACATAAACCATGTCCAAAAATCTACTAACTTTCAAATTTTCAACATATACTAAGTAATATTTTATTTTAGAATTCTAAAAACATCAAAATTATAAAAAAGGGAACTAAATTGGCTTACCAATTGAACTTGAAACCTTAAACCCTAATTTCTCCCTTTTCTTTCTTTCCCTTTTTCTTTTCTTTCTTTCCCCCTGTTTTTTCGTTTCTATTCTGTTCTTCCTTTTTTTCTTTCTTTTGTTTCTTTTGTTTATTATATTTTAGTTATATTATTATATTATAATCTATAATAAATAAATACATATATGAATTACAAATGTACATATATATTTATTACACATTTACATTATTATTACCACACAATTGTCATGATTTGATTTATTTGATTTACTTTATTTAATTAATATAATATAATAATATAATAATATAATAATATAATAATATAATAATATAATAATATTTACTTAAATTATAAGTAATATATAATAATTACTAATATATGTATATTATTTATACACATGGAAATTATTTTTACCACACACATGTCAATTCATGGTGTAATTTCTTATTTAGTCCCTTGAATTTTCTCTATTCTATAATTCAACTTTTACCCTATGTTCAATCTAGTCCTTCCACTCAATTGCTCCTAATTTAACAAATTCACCTATCCAAAACCTAATTAACCACACAACTAACTTCGTAAATATTTATTAAAAATATTTACGAATTTGGTTTACCGGAACGGAGTCCCGAAAATGCATTTTTTTCAATTAACTACAAAATCAATAAAATTTTCTTATCAAAATTTTCATGCAACCTTTCTATCATAATATAGACCATGCCATAATTTTAAAATAAAATTTTCTTTTAGCTTGGATTTGTGGTCACGAAACCACTGTTCCGATTTCACTGAAAATAGGCTATTACATTCCCAAATCAGAATAGGAGATTTCGAAATCATTCTGAATCTGTCTCACGACAATTCAAATATATCATAATATGAACTTCTTTTGTTTACACCGTTTCCTATATGAAACTAGACTCAATAAGCTTTAATTTCATATTTTATTCAGCCTCTAATTCGATTTCCATAATTTTTGGTGGATTTTCAAAGTCAGACTGCTGCTATCCAAAATTGTTTCAATGCTAATTTTACCCTTTCATAATTATCTTTAAATAGGCTTTTATGCCAAACAATTTGACTTTTCATATTCATTAGGCCACAAGGTGAATGGATAAACATATCATGTCCCAATTTAATTTGACCTAAATGCCTCACACATAATCATCCATCAAATTTACCACCTAATTATTCACTATAGGTATCGACCTAATATTTACAAGGTCGTCACAAAGTCATTCTCATAGGTATGACTTACTCATTTACATTCTTACCAAAAGTCCAATATACATCGAGCTCATCACTCATAAATTTTTAGTACATACCTATACCCTTTCAACATGATCATAAACATAGCTTACTCATTTTCATTCCTTACTAATCACACATTATAAATTGAGCACGATTTTCATGAATTTCATGTAAGTACTTGTATCACTCACATCATGGTTATAACCTCTCTTATTTCGACATAAACCATAAAATTTCATTGAACCATTTGATATACTATAGGATATTCAATAAGCTTCAACCATAGGGTAAGGTGTTAACGCCATGTCCCAGACATGGTCTTACATTGGCTCACTCATCAAAGTAAAAGCCATGTCTTAGACATGGTATTACATTGGCTCTCATCTATCGGTGCTGATGCCATGTCCCAAACATGGTCTTACACTGACACATATCAAGTCGATGCCATGTCCTAGACATGTTCTTACACTAGTTCTCATATCTCGAGGTCGATGCCATGTCCCAGACATGGTCTTACACTAGCTCTCATATCTCGAGGCCGATGCCATGTCCTAGACATGGTCTTACACTAGCACTCATATCTCCCTAGCGTCATGGCATGAATATCCGATTTATTCCTACGGTTCAACTGGGAGTTTCCCGTATTAATCTCATCATACATTACTCATAGCCACATTCAAACATTTTATGCAAAATCAATCATTAAATGCATAATAACGATAAAGTTGTTATATTTACACACATCTTACTTGCTTCAATAGAATATCATATTCCATCAAATTTCCAATGTATCCAATCATCACATAAATGTTATTAAGATTTGGCATCACTTTCTCATACTCAATATCATCAACATATAATTCAATACAATCATAGCAAGATAGATTTCAAGTATATTAACAATAACATGGATAATATGCTTATTTAGTCACACGGACTTACCTCGAATGCAAAAATGGCTAATTATTCCCTTTTTGTCCTAAACCACGTACTTTCTCGATTTAAGCTCGAATCTTGATTTTCTTGATCTAAAATAATGAAATTTACTCATTTAATCATCACATTAAATTAAATGTTCCACAATTCATACTTTTTTTGCCCCTAGACTTTCACAAAAATTATGATTTTACCCCTAGGCTCGTAAAATGATTTTTTTTTATCAAATTTCCTCATTAGCCAAGCCTAGCCCAACCTTTATTACTCTTGTAGCAACTCAAAATTCCAATTATTTCACACAATTCCCATCCATTTAACAAACTTTACAAAATGGTTCATATTAGGTGCTTTCATGAAAATCCTTTCACAAAAATTGTTTATTTAACAACCAAGATTAATTTCTTCCATAAAAATTCGGAAAAAACATGAATATTCTCATGGAAAAATCTTAAAATTTCCATCATTTTGCAAAATAGTCCCCTCATTAGCTAGATTATGCTACAAGGGTCCCAAAAGTACAAAAATTATCAAGAAAGGCCATCAAAATCACTTACTTGTAAGGGATATAAGTTGCTGATATTTTTGAGCTTTCAAAATCCCCCTCTTTGCTGGTATTTTTAGTGGGGAAGAAGGAAGATGAAAGATGATACCCTTTTTTCTTTATTTTATTATATTACTAGTCAAATTAGTCACCAACATTTCACCTAACTTTGACCCTACAATATTTTTGTCTCCTTGATCAGCCACTAACATATTTATGGTCTATTTACTCAATGAAAACCCCTAATTTAATGTTCCATAGCTATTTGACGCCTTTAGCTAATAGAACGAAACTTTCGCACTTTATGCGATTTAGTCATTTTTCAAAATTAAGCAAGCAATCGCTTAAATTATTTCACCAAAATTTTCATGCACTCATATAATCATGCTATAACACATAAAATAATATTAAAAATAATTTCTCCAGCCTCAAAAGAGTGGTTCCAAAACCATTGTTTCAACTAGGCCCAAAATCGGGCTGTTACACATCACATGTTGGTTTGAGATGTGTGTTGATGCAATAGAGTAAGGTGGTAGTGTATGCATCTCGTCAGCTTAAGACTCATGAGGTGAATTATCTACCGCATGACCTAGAGTTGGCCGCAATGGTGTTCGCATTGAAAATGTGGAGGCATCACCTTTATGGTGAAAAGTGTATCATCTACACGGATCATAAGTGTAACAGCCCGATTTAGACCCTAGTCGAAATAGTGGTTTCAAAACCACAAATCCAAAGTCATAAAATTATTTTAATTTTATTTTTGGTGTTTACAGTATGTGAATTAATATGTGTGAAAGTTTTGTATGAAAATTTTATCATTTGTGTGCTCAATTTGCAAAAAGGACTTAATCACGTAAAATGCAAAAGTGTCTTGCTAATTGTTAAACTGCTATATTGCTATGGCTTTTATTATGTGGGGCCTTATGTTGTAATTTAGCCATTGAACAATAGTATGGACGGTAATGGACTTAAATCATATGATTTTTATGTTTATTTATAATGGTTAAAATGGTAAATTATGTGTTAAATAATAAATAAATAAAATAAAACATTAAAAAGGCATGCATTATCATATTATTGTTGGCTGAATGTGAGAAGAATAACACCATTGTTGAAGTGTTAAGTTTCGACACCTAGAAAGCTTAATTCGGGTATGTTCTTTTTTCAGTTTTTGATAATTTTTATGTTTCTGAGATCGTTGCTTCGAATACTAGTAAACCCATGCCTTAATTTTCAAATTTAATGAAGATTTTGAGATTTGCCATTGTTGATAATGTGATGAATTTGTTGTTTGATGATAAAAAAATAAATATATGTTGTTAGATTGTTATGTTTAATTAAGTGATTTTTTTGGTAAAATGTGTATTAAGGATTAAATTGTGAATTTTGTAAATTTAGAGGCTTAAATGCGAAATAAATTGAATAAATGGGCTGCTAAGGACCAAGGGAGAATTCGGCCTAATATGGGCTTATTGAAATTTTGGGTATTTTGTGTTGTTTTGAATTAGGGACTGAATTGAAAAAATGTGAAATGTTAGGGGCTAAAATACAAAATGCCCAAATTATGTATTTTTAGATGTAATTGAATAAATATGTTATTAAACAATCCAAATTTGTATTGAATTAGATCAAGAAATGAGGAAATCAGATTTGGATTGGGGAAAGTAAAAAATTATCGAATAGTCGTTCTGGTCCGTTCGTGTTAGTACGAGGTAAAATCATAAGTAAATAAATGTTGTTAAATTGAAATGAATGTGCATTATATGTGCTGAATTGAGTTGTAAAGAAATATATATATATATGTGATGCCGAATTGAATTGAGCTCTGGAGAATCTGTTCCGACCATAGATTGATTGAATATGTGGAATTGAGAAAGTTTCGATAATGTGACGACGTCCGAAAAGTCCCATACGAATCATAGGAATAGTTAAGATACATATGTCATGACTTAGGATTCTGATATGTGTTATCATGTAAGACCATGTCTGGGACGTTGGCATCGATTTGTGATTTATGTGTAAGACCATGTCTAGAACATTGACATCCTATATGATTTCGTGTAAGACCTTGTCTGGGACAGTGGCATCGATATTTGATTACATGTAAGACCACGTCTGGGACATTAGCATTGTATGAGCTTAGGAGCTATCCAAGTATCCTTATTGATTCTGATCGATTCAACGGGGATTCTGAGAAATGAATAACTATGTGAAATTGTATCCAATTCAGGTAAGTGTGATTTGTTTATGAAATTCAGAAATGAAAGGTGAGTATGTATCATATGACCATATGTGAAATATATGACAATGAATGATATGAATGTATATAAATGAATAATGTGTTATATACGCTCGTTATATACAATTGTGGTCCTATGTTTCGGACATAAGATTTATGAAACATGAAACATGGCTTTGATGTATGATTGCTTGATTCTAAAACTTGAACAGATAATGAAATTAAAATGGTTGAGTTGGTGTTTGCTTTGTATGTAATATATAATTAGTAAAATAAAGTTGATCTTGGTTGGCTATATGATTCATGTATGCAAATTTGGTTTATGTGAATAAGGGAATTATGGATGTTCGAGTTTGGAAGTGTTTATAAATAAGTTGATATAACTCTATGTATGATTTGTAATAAATGACCATGGTTTGGTTGGCGATGTAATGAATATGTGCGAGCTTGATTTATATGATTGAGCTAACGATTGATATTCGAATTTGAAAGCATGGTTATATGTTCATTGATAAATAAGATAAGTGGGGTTATTTAATATGGTTATATGAATTTACGAGTACAATGAATGTATATGTGATTGAGATTTGTTAAATTCGATTTAGTGATATTGGTTTATAAATATCATTGAAATGATTTATTTGCTTATGGCTTACTAAGCTTCCAAAGCTTACTCTGTGTGTTTTTCCTATGTCTATAGAGTTTCAGAGACTTGCTCAGGTTGGAAGTTGTAGGAGACGTCATCACACTATCCGGTTATCGCTTCGGTAAATAAAAGCTTTGAGTTTTGGTTATGTGGCATGTATAGGCTAGTTTTGAGATGGTTCATTTTGATTTGAGTATATATATAGCCATGCGAAAATGGCTTAATCATGATGCTAATATTGTTTATATTTGTTTATGTATTAAGTTTATTTTGGGAAGTATGTTTCATGGTTTATATGTATGGTGTAATTGGTTATATGATTCGGCTTGAACATTTAGGTAAATATTGGATGTATTTTCGACTTGTGGTTCATATTCCTATCGGTAAATGATGAGTATAACATTGAAGGTACATTAGTTATTTGAATACAGTTTGAAATTGCAAATAATGTATTATGTTTTGAGATATATATATATATATATATATATATGGCCAAGTGAAATGGTCATTTTGGTATGTTCATAGTTGAGAATTTGGCAATGTTTGACATGTGATTTTGGTATGTTTTGGTATAGAGAATAATTGGATAGGTCTGTGTGAATAATTGGCATAGTGTGTATCTACTTTAGTGGTTAAGTGTTCTGGGTGTGTGTGTGAGGTCCCAAATTCAAGGCCTAGCTTTGGCAAATTTTAGTTTTTTTTTTTCTGAATTAAGCCTTAACTACTAGTTAGTAGGCTTATATTAAATTATTGGTAATTTTATATTAGAATGGGCCTGCTGGTTTGGTGGTTAGGAGGAGTGTTGTGTTGCTGGAGGTTTTATGTTCAAATCCCTGCGTGAGCAAGGGAGTTTTATTTTTTTGGACTCGGTACTGAGAGAGTTTGGGTGGGAGTTGAATTCTGAGTTATGGTGTTAGTGAGAGAGGAATTAGTGATGTGTATCACATCTCCTTTTTGTTTTTCAAAATTTTATCTCTTCTCTTTTTCTGAAAAGTTTTGACGTGAATTCCTCTCTATACTAGCTACCAAAATTCTGCCTTCTTTTTCTTTTTGTCCTTGT
Source organism: Gossypium longicalyx (assembly GCA_025698465.1). Lineage (NCBI taxonomy): Eukaryota > Viridiplantae > Streptophyta > Magnoliopsida > Malvales > Malvaceae > Gossypium > Gossypium longicalyx. Next base: position 39,247,221 of record CM046998.1, on the reverse strand, counting down.
GCACTTTCCTTCCAACTCGTCCCTCCCCTTGTATTGTGTTTGTTACGTCTTGAATCCGTAAGTTTCGTTAAGATAGTTTGGTTTCGTTCATTAATTTTGTCATTGATGAGCATCATAAACGGCAATTAGGTGAAGAATCGGAGGCTCGTAATCACAGTTTGGGGACCTAGGTTCGTGGAATTCTGGTTACTTGGTCGAAGGTAAGGTTTTTGAAGGTTTTTAGGTTGGGCAATCCATTGTAATTTCAGTTAAGTTTCGTTAGTAACACTGATATTGGGCATTGGAATATCGATTTGTAGGTTCTGGAGTGGTCAGGGATCGTTTTAGCTTCAATTGAAACCAGGTGTATGTACTCGAAAATGCAGAAAATGAGGTTTCGGTGAAAGCCAAAAACCATTCTATCGACACCACATGGCCGTGTGGTAGGCTGTGTGGTAGGCTATGCGCCATAATTTATGTGTGTGATCGACGTGGCCAGGCCGTGCGCACCAGACATGGCCGTGTGATGGCTAGGTGGGCTGTGTACGACACACAAGCTCGACCAATTTAAGCCGTGTGGGCCATACGGGTAAACCACATAGACATGTGGGATTCTGGGCCAGGCCGTGTGATCCACACGGCCAAGGCCAATTTGGGCTGTGTGGGCCACACGGGCGTGTGGGCCCACACGGGTAAGCCACATGGGCGTGTGAGCCCATTTTACTGAAATGTTTTCTAAGGTTGCACGAGTTGCCCAAGTCGATTGTGAACCTATTGTAGGATCGATAAGCACTACTTAGACCCCTAAATGTGTAAGCTGATTATATGATGTATGTACTGAGCATGACAAATATATGCATAAATGTTGAATTGTATGTGTAACTGGGAATACTGTGATAGCATGTCATTCATTGTATGTTGCATTACATTGGGTTGGGATGATATTGTTGGAGGAAGTGTACTGAAAGGCTTGAAAGCCTAATATACTGGTAGCTTAGCTGCAAACCACTATTTAGTGTCGCATTCAGTACTTTATGGAGTGTAGAGATGGGTGGGTTGATTATATCCCCACATGGAGTGTAGGGTTGGATGGAGATGGTGTGTAGAGGCTGGCTGGGTAGGATTATGTGATTATATATCTGTTACTATACTGATTGTTGATACTGAAATGGGCTAAGGCCCTAACTGAAACCAAATTTGGTACTGAAAGGGCTTAAGCCCACACTGCGACTGAATGTTGTCTGCTCTCTTTATAGGGGGATTATACACTGAGTTTATGTAAACTCACCCCTTTTGTTTAAATGTGCACAGGTAATCCCCAGACTTGACGGTTCGGTGCAGCGGAGGACTCGATGGTGGCAACATGTATTTTAAACTATTTTGACTTCAATTTGGTATTTAATTCTTAATTATTTTTTGGGTTAATTTTAGATGTAAATTGGACTTTTGGACTGCTTGACTAAAGGTGGGATTTTAAACTATTTATGGCTTTTATTTTAACCTGTAAAGCTCAACGAACAAACGGTTTTCCCTAAAACAAAGGGGTTTTTCTTAAAATGGACGGATTCACCTAATTAACTCGGTTTTCCATAAATTAAATGATTTCTTAAAGCTTCTGCAACGAATTGTGGTTTAAAATAATTGATTAAATAAAGTAAAGATTTTGGAGTCAACATGAGTAAACAAATGAAAACTGTCTTATTGTAACAACTTAGTTTCAAACGCTATCATATGACATCGCCAGATGCGGCCATAACGTCTAGGCTGGGTTTGGGGTGTTACAAAATCAGAATTTTATCAAAATTATCTGTACAAAAGTTGTTTATCTATCAACAACCTTTCATTTTCTACCATAAAACTTCATAATTCAACTATACTCGTCCATGGAAAAACCCTAATACTTTAATAATTTTACAAATTAATCCCCGAGATAGCTAGATTAAGCTATTACGATCTTGGAAACATAAAAATAATTAAAAACGAGACAAGAATACATACCTAATTAAGAAAAATAAGCTTGCTTGAACTTAGGTTTCCATGGCTAAGGTTTCCATGTTTTATTTTAGGAAAGATGATGAAAAATGATGATATTTTCTTATTTATTTCTTTTATCATCATTATTTTATCATATTTCCAATTGAACCCTTTACTTAATTAAATTTTCTAATGATGAATAATCATCCTTATCTACTAACTCCTCTAAATAGTCTATTTTCCATATAAGGACCTCTAATTTTGAATTCCATAGCTATTTGGTACCTTTAGCTACTAGAATTCAACTTTTGCACTTTATGAAATTTGGTCCTTTTCATCAAATTAAACATGTAATCAGTAAAAATTTCATAGGATATTCCTATCATACTGTAGACCATAAAATAATATTAAAATAAAATTTTCTTTCGACCTCGAATTTGTGGTCCCAAAATCACTATTCTGATTTCACTAAAAACGGGCTGTTACAATTTCTACAAGAAGAAAAGATGCATTAAGTTTGAGTGCTATAAGTTGTAGAATAATATCAAAAGAGAGGCTGCAAATCAAAAGGGAAAACAACTAGAACAATCCGTTGAAGTTGATGTAGTAGAAGACTACAATAATGGTAAACTCCTAGTTGCTTCTCTTGACAACTCTAAAGTGATTAAGGAATGGATCCTCAATTCTGGTTGCACTTTTCATATGATTCTCAATCAGGATTGGTTTACAACATATGGAACAATGTCTAAAGGTGTTATTTTGATGGGAAGTAATGCTTCATGTAGAATTGCAAGTATTGGCACGATCAAAATTAAGATGTTTGAAGGAATCGTTAGAACACTTAGTGATGTACTATATGTGCCGAAATTGAAGAGAAATATGATTTCATTAAGTATTATTAATTCAAAAGGGTAAAAGAACACATCTGAAAGTGGGGTTCTAAAGATTAGCAAGGGTTCCTTTGTGGTGATGAAAAGGTAAAGAAAGATTGCCAAATTATATATTTTGCAAGGTTCAACTGTTACTGGTGATGCAGTTGTAACTTCTTTTTCCTTGTTAGGTAATGATGTTACTAGATTTTGGCATATGGGTTTAGGGAATATGAGTGAGAACGACATGACAAAATTAAGAAAAAGATGACTTCTAGATGAACAAGGCATTAGCAAACTGAAGTTTTGTGAACACTGCGTTTTTGGGAAGCTTCAGAGAGTTCGATTCACCAAAGAAATCTACTACATGAAGGGAATGCTAGATTAAATACATTCTGAACTTTAGGGACCATCTAAACTGCCTTCAAGGGGTGACGCTAATTATATGATGATGATCATTAATGATTTTTCCAAAAAAAATTAGGCATTTTTCCTAAAGTAGAAAAGTGATGTGTTGCCCACATTTAAGAATAGGAAGATTATGATTGAAAAGCAAACAAGAAGACAGATAAAACACATTTGCACAGGTAATGGCTTGGAATTTTGTTCTGATGAGTTTAATGATTGTGCAAATTAGTAGGGATTGTGAGACACTTGACAGTTCGCCATACTCTACAGCAAAACGGTGTTGCAGAACAAATGAATAGAACAATCATGGTAATGGTTTGATGTATATTGTCGAATGCTTATTTACCAAAGTTATTTTAGGCTGAAGTGGCCTCTACTGCATGTTTTCTGATTAATCGGTCGGCGTTTGTTTCCATTGAGAAAAAGACTCCATGTAACACCCCCTAACCCTTATCCGTTGCCAGAACAAGATTACAGGGCATTACTGAACTTTTCAGATCAAATACAAATATTACATAATTATCCATACATAAACATCATAATTCAATCATATTGTCCCTTTTATGAGCCCTCAAGGCCAAAAACACATGTTAGAAACAAATCGAGACTAAATTGGGTACTCCAGAATTTTTTTCTGAAATTTTAAAAACTTTCCTAGATGTAGGGCGCACACACCCATGTGGTCATGGGACAATGCCCGTGTGACCATAGGACACGCTTATGCCGCAAGCCGTGTCCAACCTCGTGTAACACTTTGACTTAGGTTACACGACCAACCACAGTGTAACAGCCCGATTTTGGGGCTAGTCAGAACAGTGGTTTTAGAACCACTAACCCGAGGTCAGAGAAATTATTTTTTATTTTATGTGTTATAGCTTGATTATATGAGTGCATGAAAATTTTGGTGAAATAATTTTAGCGATTGCATGCTTAATTGCAAAAAAGGACTAAATCGCATAAATTGCGAAAGTTTTGTTCTACTAGCTAAAGGTGTCAAATAGCTATGGAACATTAAATTAGAGGCCCTTTGTTGAGTAAATAGACCAATAAAATTTTAGTGGTTGGACATGGAGCCTTAATTTAAGGGATGGCCAAATGTTAGGTGACCAAATTGATAAAAAAAAACCCTAAAGACTAGTTATCATCTTTTTCATTTCTTCTCTTCACCACCAAAAATATCAGCCATTTTAGGGTTTTGGAGCTTTAAAATTTCAGCCACTCTTTACTCTTACAAGTAAGTGATTTTGATGGTCTTTTTTGATGATTTTTGTATTTTTGGAACCCTTGTAGCATAAGCTAACTAATGGGGGGACTATTTTGCAAAATGGTTGAGAGTCTAAGGTTTTGCCATGAGAGTACTCATGTTGGTTGCTGAAATTTTATAGAAGAAAATGAGTTATGGTTGTTAAATAAACAACTTTTGTGAAATAGTTTTCATGAAAACCCTAACTAAGGACCATTTTGCATAAGTTATAAGTTATGTGGTAAATGTGTGAAATAATTGGAATTGTGGGCTGCTTCTATTTTACAAAGAATTCGAGTAGGCTTGGTTAGTGAGAAAATTTGATGGAAATCAATTTATGAGCCTAGGGGTAAAGTCATAATTTTGTAAAAGTTTAGGATCAAATTTGTCATTTTGCCAAAATGTGGTTTATAAAATGTCTTGATTAATGTGATGATTAAACTAGTAAATTTTATCATTATAGATCAAGAAATACAAAATCTGAACCTAGACCGTAGGAAAGCCAAGCTAGTGGATTAAAAACCAACTAGTTGCCCACCTTTTGTATACCGAGGTAAATTGTACGTAAGTAAGGCAACTTTATCGTTATTATGTGCTGAATGATTGGTTTTGCATAATAATGTTGAATATGCTTATGAATAATACATGATGAAATTTAATGTGGTAAATTCCCAATTGAACTTAGGAATAGATTGGATATCCATGCCATTACATTTGGGTGATATGTGTGATAGTGTAAGACCATGTCTACGACATGACATCGGCCACATAATGAGAGCCAGTGTAAGACCATGTTTGCGACATGGCATCGGCCTCGACATGTGAGCCAGTGTAAGACCATGTTTGAGACATGGTGTAACACCCTAAATTTTGGGCCTAGATGAATTGGGCTTTGGGTCTCATAAAATTTTTAAGTGAGCAAGAAAATGACAAATGACATGTTGGCTTTAAGGGTTTAAGGAATATGAAGTGTCTAGGTATGTTGGAGAAGTTCTGGGTTCGAGTTTTGTGGTGGAGGAATTTTAATTTAATTATTAGAAGAATCAGGGTTGGCAAGTAGTTGGGCTTTTAAATAAAGATAGGGGAAAATAGCATAAAAAAGCCAAATAGAAGAGTGGCTAAGTGATGCCACTTAGGGAGTAGGGAGGTGGCGTTAGTGGCTAGCAAGGAGATCCAAGGTTCGAATCCTAGCTTAGTATTTTTAGAAGTTTAATTTTGGCCTTCTAGAAGGGTGGAAGTGGCGTGAAGATGGACTCCAAGGGGAGTGTTCAGAAGAGAAAATTAAGGAAAAAATCAATGGGTTATCAGGGAAAAAAACAAGGAGATGAGAAGGGAGAAGTGATAGAGCCGAATTGGGAATTGGGCATGGAAAATTTGACTATAACGGCTATAAATAGGGGCCGAATACAAGGTTGTCAAGCTACTGCTGAAATTTTTCTTCACCTTATTGCCAGAAACCCTTTTCCCTTCAAGATCCAAAAAGCTGAAAACCCTTTTGTTTTTCTTTCTTTTTTTTTGTACCGATTTCTATTATTCTCTACACAATTTTCTTTATTTCACTTAGTCGATTTCTTCTTTTACTCTTCTTCTTTAATCTGTGCCAAATAAACCTTATTCACCATACTAAGTTGAAAGCCGAAAAGTCGAATCTCCCAAAGGCCGAATACTCTTTGACCGAATCTAGTGAATAGGTATCGAATCTCTATCCTTGGATCCCTGCCGATTTACTCTTCAGAGACTTTGATCTAGGGAGTACGTGATCAAGGAAAAGCTATTAAGGATTGGTGCTCAAGGTAAGGTGAAAGGTGAGGTTTCAGTTTTAGTAAGGATATGTATTAAGCATGCGATTAATGGAAGGGTGATATCGTTTGTAGGTTGGTGACTAAAGGAATCGCAGTACGCTTGCTTACTAAGTGTGTACATACATTACACACACAAGTAGATCGAAAAAAGCTGAAAAGCCAAAATGCCGAAATGCCGAAAGTTTGGCTGCGATAGTCTTGCGAGTGTGCGAACACTCGTGAGGAGGAAATCGATAGGTTGCCTGAGGCCCACGGGCGATTCCATAGACTTGGGTTGTGATTTGGCCATATGGGCCGAAATGGGCTAAATGGGCCCAATGGGCTGTTGGGCCCATAATAGGCAAAAACTGAATATTGATGCTATGTGATAGGAATTTGTATGTGAGCATGAATATGAATGTGACTGGGCCTAACGGGCCATATAAATGTGATTTGGGCATAATGGGCCATGTACAAGTGATTTGGGCATAATGGGCTATATGAATATGATTGGGCTTAATGGGCCAAATCCAGGTATGTGAATTTGATTGGGCTCTGTAAGGGGTTTTGGGCCTAGTATATGATAACTACATAAAACTTAATTAATATATTGCGACCGTGGACAAGTCAAAGGGTTAAGGTGTGGCAACTGGTATATGCATGTCTAGGATTGGATCTAGGGAGAGCTTGGTACTTAAGCGGTCTTAATGACCCACCTCCTCTTCTCTGGAATCCTACCTGGTGCATAGTATTTGTTCATCTTAGCTTACAGGATTTGTTAACTGGCCAAGGTAAGTGAAAACCGTAATAAAGGAAAAATTACTGAAATGCCCTAAGGGCGAAAAATGACCAAAATACCCCTAGATGATGAATGTAAGTTTTATGGATGTGACATGCATACATATGATATTCTGCTTAGGTTGCATATGGGTTGGGAATTATGGAACGAAGGAAGTATATGAGGATCGCATGGTTGCTTGACAATCGTGGATCCACCGACGGCTTTTAAAGCCTAATATGTAAATGAAGGTAGTTCCGCAACCGGGCTACCATTGATGTGTCGGTTGGGTGGGTCGATATTTATATCCCTACGTGGTGTGACGGGGGATGGAGCTGGTGTGTAGAAGATGGATAATTTGGATGGGATTGCATTGCATGTTTGATGTATGATGATATTTTTTGAATGCTTGTTTTTGTCGAGGGTTATACACACTGAGTTTACGAAAACTCACCCCTTCTTTTATTTTATTTTCAGGTGATGCTCAGTAGAAGGTTCGATGTTTGGAGGGACTATGGGTGGCCAGCAAGCAAGATAATTTGGACTTGGTTTTTTAAGCATATAAGTTTTTATTTAATTAAGTATGTTTCAGATCAGATTGTAATAAGGTTTTCATTATGTTATTATTACTTGAATTATTATTATTATTCTCATTGCAATTTACAAGAAGTTGAACATGGGTTTCCTAAATTATAGTATGTTTACTACGTTTTTGTAATTAAATTTTTAAATGATAAATTTTCTTAAACCAAATGTTTCAAACAAGGTTTTCGCAACTGAAAGGTGTGTTTTTTTTTCGTTAATTAAGGTTTCTTTTATTTTAAGAAGGGTTTTCAATGAAAACACAGTTTTCGTTAAAACACTTCAATGTGACACACCAGATTCGACCATAGTGTCTGGGCTAGGTTTGGGGTGTTACACATGGCCTCGGTAGTTTACCCTCTTGTGTGAGGCTTATCGGATATCCTTTAGTATTCCAAATGGGTTCACGGGTTATTTTAAAGCTTACGATAAAGATATGGAATGATATAATCATGTTGTGAATGATACAGGTTCTTATTCGAAACTCATAAGATATGAGTCTAATTATGTTGCCTTAATGGTAAGAATAACATGAGTAAGTTCTATCTATGAAAATGATTTTGGGACGATTTTGTAATATTTGGCTTATACTTGTGATATATAAGTATGTAGTGATATCTATCTTTGTTCACTCAAGAATGTTGTGTCGATTTATAATATGCTACGTGTTTAGATATGCATGGTTGATGTTGTTACCTATTTACACGCAACTTACTAAGCTTTATGCTTACTCCCTCTCTTTTCCATTGTCATATAGTTCCACCAAGTTAGCATCGGGAATCAAGAGACGTCGGAGGCATCGATCACACTATCACCTAAAGCTTTTGGTATAGCTAGTTTAAATGTTTTGAGTATAGCATGTATAGGGACTTGATCTTTTTTTTTAATGTCATGTTAGTTTAGTCACAAGTGTTGGCTTATATAAATGTGATATTCATTTTGTATAGGCCATTAATGTTGGCTAATATTGATTATTATTAAAGGCATTTGATGAAAATTCTCATGGTTGTGACTGTTTTTATTATGTGTGTTTATGTTTGGATGGGAGATGTTTGATGTTGTGTAGGTTGATGCAAGTAAGGGTGGCAAAAAGGCATGGTAGATATCCTTGTTTTTGTCCACATAGGCAGACACACGGGCGTGTGTCTAGGCCATGTGTGACACATGGTCTACCCCATGGACATGTAGTTAGGCCGTGTGTCCCATGCACCTAAATTTGACAAAAAAGAATGCCCGGTAGCAACAACACGGGCAGAGACACGGCCATGTGTCTCAATCGTGTCGAGGACATGGCGTAGTACACGAGCGTGTACCATGGTTGTGTGCCCCTAAAGGGTTGCTGATGTCAGAAACTGGATGTCAAGGTTTTCACACACGGGCTGAGACACGGACGTGTCATGGCCGTATGGAGGACATGGATTATGGACACGGGCGTGTGCCAGGCCATGTGAAAACCCTTGTAGGTTTGAATCAAGAAATAAATTTGCACGGGCTAGGGACACGGGTGTGTCCCGATATGTTTAGGCCATGTAAGCCACACGGGCGTTCAGCATGGCCATGTTAAGAAGACACATGGGCGTGTCGCCCTTCCACACGGCGTGTGCCCCTGTCTGCTTTGAAATTTTACAAAGTTTTCTAAAGTGTTTAGTTTAATCCCGAACCATTTCCAAAGCGTGTTTTGGACCTCGTAAGCCTATATTAGGTTCGTTAAGAGGAAGTTTGAAATTTTTTTAAAAATAAAGCAAAATTTTATGACCTGAAAATGTTTGTATGCATGTCATTAAGTCCGGTAACACCTCGTATCCTGTTCTGGCGTCAAACTTGGGTAAGAGGTGTTACAACACTCCCGTGTGCTAGGCCGTGTGCCTCACACAGTTAAGACACATGCCCATGTGCTAGGCTGTGTGAAATTACCTGAACATTCTGTTCTGAAATTTTAAAGTTGTAGGGGACACATGACCAAACCACACGCCTATGTGTTAGCTATGTGTCTCATATGGTCCAGTCACACACCTGTGTGTCTGGCCGTGTGGACTCAAAATGAACCTTAAATATCAAGTATACCATACCCTACAATCTTTAACAACAAGCAACTCAAAAACCAATCGTTCAATCAATCCAAAACACATTCAAATACATCTAAAACATGTCAAAACAACTAATCTAATGACCTAACTAATTTACCTTTTAAATTACTTCACATAAATTATCCAAAATAATCTAAATAAGCACCATTCAAACCAATTCTATTTGTATACCAATTTCAACCAAGACACACCACTTAATAGATTCAACACATCAAATATGTTCATGTATTCAACCAACCAATATCAACTTATAATTTACAACCACTCCACAAAATAGTATACAATTAGACATACTAGGTACATGCCATTACCAAAAAGAAATATACTTCACCACGGTTTGAGTTCGGGATCGTTGTGGATCGATGATTAACTTTATGTAGTTAACCTACGCACGGAAAACAAACTGTATGCTGAGTATACACTCAGTGGTATTTCTATAATCCGAATGCTTAAAGGTAAGTTAAAATAACATACACTTTATATCATACTATAACCGTAATTATACAATTAATCAATCAATATATATACATTTAGAAAACATTCAATTCTTATCATTTGCTATCCCAGATAGCTTTTCACAATAAAATTCACAAATCCAATATATCTCATTTGCATTTCACATTCAATACTTTTCATTTTCAATTGTAATATCATCTCATTCAATTACCCTTATTAACATGACTCGGACTCGAACAGATACACAGATCCAGCCAAACACACCAATCTGGTACCTAGTGCCTTATTAGATAATTCGAAGTAATAAGTTGACACAAGTGTCTCATCGGCTTAATCGAAGTAAATTTGTACCTAGTACCTCATCGAATTTATCCGAAGTAATAGTTTGACACCCAGTGTCTCATCGACTCAAGGTCAAAGAATCCCTGAACTCTTCCAATCTTATGGCATGCCATCTATATCCGACTCAACTCGATACAATTAATAGAGTTTAATTTCGCATTTAAGATATAATCAATATCCAATACTAGTTTTTCATATAATCACAGAATTACACATATAATCATTTCAATTAAAAAATAATCCATTCAATATATATATCTACCAATTCAATTCATTCAATCAATTATCAAAATATAAATTATTTACCTCAACACTTATCATATACATTAAATAAAAATTACAACAATTAATAATTAGTTTTGGATTATAGAAATACAAACCGTAATTTTTGAGCTACTCCTCGTTGACTTTTTCTTTTCCCTTCTTAGCCGAGGTTTCTGGCACAATGTTAGCTACGGAAATTAAACAACAAAAATAATCAATACAACACAAATTTCACATTGAATATCTTAATTTTTATTCAATTTTTGCCTAATTTCCAATTTAGTCCCTAAACCGAGACTAACTTTATTTCTCTAAAACTAATTTCATATTTTCATTCAATTTCCACTTTAGACTAATTCAACTTTCTAATTTCAATTAAATCCCTAAATTTTAAAATTTTCACAATTTAGTCCATATTATTCAAAACTTATAATTTATCTTACAATTCAATCTCTTTTTCATTTCTAACTTAAAATTCTATCAATTTAGTCCAAAATACTTAAATTATTCAACATGAACAACATCTAAAAATTCAACATTTTCCAAAATTTCAACATAGATTAAGTAGTATTTAATACTAGGATTCTAAAAACTTAAAAATTACAAGAAAATTGACTAAATTAACTTACCAATTAAACTTTGAACCTTAAAATCCTAATTTTCTCCTTCTTTTCTTTCTTTTTTTTCTTTTCTCCCTTTTTCTCCCCTATTTCATTTTCTATTCTGTTTGTTCTTTCTTTTTCTTTTGTTTCTTTTGTTTCATTTCCTTTATTTCCTTTATATTTTAATCTAGTAATAATATAATATAATATAACAATATTAATATATTTACTTAAGTAATAAGTAAATTTTTTATTATTAAATATATGTATATTATTTACACACATGGATTTATATTTTACCATACACTTGTTATATAAGGATTAATTATTTATTTAATCCTTCACTTTTTCTTTAATTAATAATTAAACTTTCACACTTTATTCAATTTAATCCTTATACCTAATTACCCTTAACTCAAGCTAATTTATCTAACTAAAACCTAATTAACCACACAATTAATTTCGTAAATATTTCTAATAAATATTTACGAATCCGTTTTACGAAAACGGGGACCCAAAAATACACTTTCCAATACCCGTGACTATCGGGTCGTTACACTCCATAAGAGGTATGGTATGGTACTCCTGCTGGTTATTCTGATTTAAAGATTTTTGGGTGTCCTACGTATACTCATGTTGATAATGGTAAATTGGAACCTAGATATATTAAGTGCGTTTTTCTTGGATATAAGGCTAGTGTTAAAGGGTATAAGTTACAGTGTCCTAAAAATAGGAATGTTGTGATTAGTAAAGATGTTATTTTTTATGAAACTATTATGTTGCCTAACTTACCTCTTAAAGACTCTTTCAATAAAGATCAGCAGAAATCAAACACACATATAAAGCAGGTGAAGCTTTAGATTAGTCCAAGATCTAAAACAGAGTCTACTACTTAGGTGAGTACAAAAACTCAAATTAGAATTGCTTATTCAGCACAATCAGCATCACAATATTCTATTACCAAGAACAGACCTAGAAGAGAAATTAAACCTCTAAAGAGGTTTACCGAGGTTGACCTAGTTGCTTATGCTTTAAATGTGGTTGAAGATATAGATGCAAATTAAGAGCTATCTACTTATTTCGAGGCAGTTAGCTGTGAAGATTCAACAAAGTGAATGATTATCATGCAAGAAGAGATGAAATTACTCCATAAGTATAGAACATGGGAGCTAGTGAAGCTTCTTAATGGTAAAAAGGATGTTCGTTGTAGATGAATGTTCAAGAAGAAAGAAGGGACTCTAAGAGTTGAATAACCTAGGTATAAAGTAAGGTTGGTTGGAAAAGGTTACAGTCAAGTTCCAGGTGTAGACTTCACATATGTGTTTTCTCTAGTTGTTAACTATGGTTCGATTTTAGCCTTACTTGGTATTGTGGCCAAGTATGATTTGGTGCTTGAGCTGTTAGATGTAAAAACAACATTCTTGCATGGAGAACTTGAGAAAGATGTTTACATACAACAACTAAAGGGCTTTATAGTCTCAGAAAAGGATGACCATGTTTGTTGACTGAAAAAGTCCCTTTATGGCCTGAAATAGTCACCTAGGCATTTGGTTCATTTGTGACTACTCATGATTTCAAAAGAAGCAGTTTTGACAATTGTGTTTATTTTAAGAAAAATTGCGATGGTTCGTCTGTATATCTTACTCATTTATGTTGATAACATGTTGATATCAGTCAAAGATAAAGTAGAGATAAGAAAGGTCAAACCCTAACTAAGTAAAGAATTTGTGATTAAAGATTTGGGAGATACTCGAGATGGAGATTCTCAAATATAGAAAAGCATGTAAATTATACCTAATTCAGAAATGGTACATTGAGATAGTTCTTTGCAGGTTCAATGTGCAGAGTGCCAATTCTGTTAGTACTCCATTAGCAGCCCAATTCATATTTTCATCGGCTTTGTCTCCACAATCAGATAATGAGATTGACTGCATGCCACGTGTTTGATATTCTAGTGCAGTGGGATCTCTCATGTGTGCTATGGTTTACTCACATCCATATTTATCATATGCAATTAGTGCAGTTAGTAGATACATGGTGAATCCCAGTAAAGAACTCTGGAAAGCAATTAAGTGGATTTTCATATGCTTACGAGGTACTACTGGTGTTTTCTTACAATTTGGAAGAACTAGAGATTGAGTCATTGGGTATGTTGATTCTAACTTTGCTGGAGACCTTGATAAAAGAAGGTCACTCACAGGGTATATCTTACTATTGGGGGGTTGTGCCATTAGCTGGAAATCCACTTTTGTGGACTACAACTGCATTGTCTACTATTGAAGCTGAGTACATGGTGGTTACCGAGACTTGTAAAAAATTTATTTGGTTAAAAGGACTATTTGGTAAACTCAGTAAAGACCTTCAGATCAGTACAATGTTTTCTGATAGTCAGAATGTCATCTTTCTTACAAAGAATCAAATGTTTCATGAGAGAACGAAGCACATTGATGTTCGATATCATTTTGTGCGTGATATTATTGCTTGTGGTGATATTGTTGTGAGCAAAGTTAGTATTCATGATAATCTGGTGGATATGATGATTGAGCCACTTCTTATAACTAAGTTTGAGCATTGCTTGGACTTGGTTGGTGTTCTTTATTGAAGAATACCCCTTTATGGGTTTTGTGGAAGAGATGGAGAACTTGTTCATTGAGAATTCTTGTCAAGGTGGAGATTGTTAGAGATTGTGTGACCCAAATCCAGTCATTTATTAAAGAAATAAATAGAGTGTGAAAATAAGGGGATCTATGGGGGCGAGAGGCCGAGGGCTGTATAGAACTATACTTCTACTGTTCGACTTTGATTAGAAAATTGTTTTTCAACCTTTAAATATGAATATTATCAACGTTTATTATAACACTTATTAATATGAATATTATACTCAAAACTTGTATAGATAATTAAAGTAAATATATAAATATATAAACTCGCTATGCAGCGTGAGGATAATTCGAGTAAAAGTAAAAAGGTTTATAAGTTAATAATTCATCCTTTTATAAAAAGATTAATTGAATTCACCTAACTTATTTATCGGATCTCAATTCAAATGAGAAATTATTTAAAACTCATTGTTTTTATAAAAATAATTATTATGAGGGTAATTTGTTATTTTATATTTTATATAAAAGCAAAAAGAAAAACACCACAATTTTTAATATATTAACTTTACATCAAACTAAAAAAAAGAGTTACTATTTCAATTAAAATCTTATTATTTTTTATAAATATATTTATTACATAATTTTTTCATCTACATCATAAGTGTAACATAATTTAATAAAATCTAAACAATTTAGATAAGTGTAAGATAATCTAATAAAACCTAAACAATTTAAATAACTTCTCGGGAAGCAAAATTGATTAAACACTATGAATTTTTTTTTTGAAACATTAATATTTCATTATGCATTAATTTGGGAAAACATTTTCCTAATTAGCCCCAAGGTTTCCGAAATCACTCCACCTGTCCTTACATTCATTGCTTCCTATTGGCAGTGCCTTGGGCAGTTAAATCCTACGCCCTAAACTGATGCCTATGCCTCACATGAACTGAAGCTCATCAATTAAAAACCTAATAAATAAAAGTAAATAAAATTAAAACAATAGAAAACCTAAAATCAAAAAAACATTTCCCTTACTGTTCTCACTTGTAACTACATCTGTTGAAGATTTTCTTCTGTTTGGGAACTTGGATCCCACAAGATTTTGTGTTAAAATAGTTTTCTTCCCATAGTTCCTTCAAGTAATTGAGCTTCTTAGAGGCCTTTGTTATTTCTTCTATGGACTCAGACCCTCAAAACTGTTGTTGTTCTTTTTGCATTTTTGTACCTTCATTTCATACCCCTTTGATCCTTCTGAATGAACGGATTGATTCCCTCGGGGTTTCTTCCACTCAAAAGGTTGGCAAATCCCTTCCTCTTCCCCACACTGCCATCACATGTGCCGCTTCATTTGCTTCCTGAGGTATGTGTCAAAAATTAATACTATTAAAGTTTCTTGCTTTGGTTTTAATTTCATCAATAATTCCTCCGATAACTGACCGATCAATATAATCATTATTTTTTTGGAGCTTTTTGACGACAGTCAGTGAATCTCCTTCTAAAATGATGTCTTGAAACCCTAAATCTTCTATGAAAGCTACTCCGTGAAGGCATGCAGAGGCTTCTACTATTGTTGGATCTCGTATGTTCTTAATCAGGTAGCTGCATGAACCCATTACAAAACCATTACTATGATTCTAGAAACTACCTTATTATTTGGCTGCTGAAAACTGATGTCGAAATTAACTTTGACTTGGTCTTCTGATGGGGGTGTCCATTGTGGATTTTGTATTTTGTGGTTTCTTAGAAGAATATAGTCCAACATTTTGATTTCATAAAGGTTTTGATGAAACTTATGATGTCCTTAATACTTTGTCGAACACCTTCATGATAAAACAAATTTCTGTTGTGCCAAATCGCCCAGAATGAGACTGCTAAGCATATCCTTTGTTCTGTATTTTTGGATTTAAAAGTATTGGCTAATCAAATTTTCCACTCTTTCTTATCATGCATGTTTGCAATTTGAACATTCATCTTTCGGAGAACAAGCTTTGGAACGTAACAATCGCGGAAGACATGTGCCGTTAATTCTTCGTCTTCACCACATGTCGGGCACAACGCTTCAAATCTGAGTTTTCAAAATTTAAGATTACTTAGAGTAGGCATGAAATTGTTTGTAATCCCCCATAGGTTGATTTTAATTTTGTTGGGAATTTTTAGACCCCATAGTGTTGTATAATAATTTTTGATTTGGTCTGTCACTATTGTATTTTCATTTCCCAACAAATTTAAATCTTCTGTAAGAGACCATTTGTATCCACTCTTCACCATGTATTCACTAGTATTGTCTCCTCGTCAAACCTTAGTGTCTGGTTGCAAAGTGTTCCTCAGAGGGATGGATCGAATCCTTTCTATTTGGTCTTCATAAAAAATATTTCTTAACACGTCTTCCTTCTAGGTATTTAAATTGGTATTAATTAATTCTTCCACCATGGTATATCTCCTATCAATATTCTAATTTTATAGTTTTCCATTCCTAGGATATGGAAGCCATGTGCCATTCCAAATGTTAACAGTCTTTCCGTCGCCTATTCTCCAACCAACCCTTGATTCTAATAAGTCCCTTGCACCCTATATACTTCTCCAGGTAAAAGAAGGGTGAGTTCCTAACTCAGCATTTAAAAAATCACCACGTGGGTAGTAGATAGCTTTCATGCCTTGCGCTAGTATACAATTAGGATCGGTAAGCAGTTTTCATCCTTGCTTTGTATTCATTTTTTCATTTGTCCTGATAAAGCTAGATAGACTAGTGATTTTTCGAAATTCACCATTTGTCCTGATAAAGCTTTGTATTCATTTACCACCTTTTTTATTGTGAGAGCCTTCTTTTTTGTTGCGTTCCCAAATAAAATATTGTCATCGGAAAAGAAAAGATGAGTTAATTGGAAATCACTTCGCCTTACATTTACCCCTTCAATTTTTCCTTTCCTTTTCGTTAAATTTAGTAGCCTTGAGAAACCTTCTGCACAGATTAGAAATAAATATTATCTTAGTCCTCTAGATGGCTTGAATTCCCTTCCTTTTCGATCATTAAGGACCACCGAGTATGAGACGTTTAAACATTTTAATATCAACGAGATCCATTTGTCACAGTAGCCAAGAGTTCTCATCATTTTTTCACTAAAATGTTATTCAACCCTAAAGTATGCTTTCATATCTAATTTTAATGCGAAAGACCTTTTGCTTGACCTCTTTTTCTTAAAAAAATGCAATAATTCATAGGCCACAAGAATATTATTAGTAATTTGTCTACCAACCACAAATGCTCCTTGTGTTTGTTCAATGCAAAGATTTAGGGTCTTTCTAAATCTATTTGCTATTGCTTTTGAAATTATTTTTTGTAACACATTACATAAGCTAATTGGTCTAAATTGCCCTATATTTCTTGGTGTGATAACCTTAGGAATTAAAACAATATTCGTTTTGTTAATAATTCCTATTTCATCATCTCCTTCAATTTATCCACCCCTTTCATCTTTGAACCCCTTTATCATATTTTTTTTTTCAAAAGGAAGCAAAATTATGGAAGAATGATTAATTTCTATCGCCCATGTTAAGCCAGTTAGCTCTAGCTCGCTATTCCCAGAAAATTTCTTCTTTATCAGCTTTCATTTTCAACGCGGGCTTAACTTCCATAATTTCTAATAAAGGTTCATCATTTGGATCTTCCAAATAAAGCTCGATAAGCTTTTTGTTTAAGCTTTCTCTTCTTCTGCTTCACCTTCCTTTATTTATCTTATCCAAGTCTTTTAACACTTGCTTAATCTTGTGAGTTTTTCTGGCAATTCGTCCTAATTTAATTCCCATACTTGTTTTATTCTCTTCAAAACCTTCCTCAAATATCCAGTTTGCTTTGAATTGAAAAAGAGAGTTCCTCCTATTCCTCTTATTGTTTTGGCTACCTAATGTATCCAAAACGAAAGGGCAGTGATCTGAGAAACTATAACATCTTGATTTATGGTCTAATCGGAACAGTGGTTTTGAGACCACAAATTCAAAATAGAAATAATTATTTTATGATTATTTATGGTCCATGATATGATTGCATATTTGTGTGAAATTTTCATAAAGAAATTTTATGCCTAAAGTGTCCAATTTGAAGTTAGGGACTAAATTGAATAAATTTCAAAACTTGTGTTCTAGAAGCTTCGAGCATGAAATTACATTGGATTATTAATTAGAGGTCCTTAAATGATATTTTGACCAAGTTTTAAAATTTTGGACAAAAATGTGCTTGGATAGGTGAAATTTTAAAGAAAGGAAATAAGGGTATTTTAGTAAATGAGTAATTAAATGAACTAAAAGACAAAATAACTTCCCCATGGCTGTGTGAACCAAAGAGGACACAATGGCAAGAGTTTTCAAGCTTCCAAGCTCAATAGTAAGTGCATATAAGCCTTGTTTTTTATGTTTTTTGCATTTTTGAAATCCTCGTAGCATGATGTACCCATTTCTACCCATATTTTGAAGTAGAGTTCATGTTTAAAATTTGACCCATGCATGACATGCTTGTGTTTTGATGTTTAATGGAAGAGTATGAAAGTGTGATATGTGTTTAATATCTTTTACAAAGTGATTTTGCATGAAAACACTTAAAAGGACCAAATTGTAAAAGATGTAAAAGTGGGTAGTAAAAATGTGAAATAAAGAGAAATGTGGGCTGATATAAGAAGGAATATGAATCAGATAGGCTTGGGTAATCAAGAAAATACATGCGCTTCATTTTACGATCTTAGAGACTAAAGTGTAAATATGTTAAAGTTTAGGGGTAAAATTATAAATTTGCCAAAGTATGAGTTTTGGATCGATTTGAATAATGTGAATGCTAAATAAGTCATATTTGATTTGATAGATCAAGGAAAACGAAATTCGGGATTAGATCGGGAAGGAACGAGGTTATGGACTAAATCGAAATAAATAATCGTTTTGCATTCGAGGTAAGTTCGTGTGATAATAATAATGCTATGTTATTGTTGTTTATTCTTGAAACCTAAATTGGTATGTTAATTTGATTATGTGAAATTGAATGTTTACGATGCTATGTATGTAATGGTGATGTACTCCATGAAATATTTGATAGTCCAAATATCGATAACGTGTTATGTGATGATTGAATATATTAGAAATGAAATGAAAGTTTATATGTGATGTTATGTCATGTCCTATTGCTTAATATCATGTGAATTTTAAATGTTTTATTATTATTATGAAAATGTTTTGATCATTCCATGAGTAAATGATGGGTATTATGGACATTGAGAATGATATTATGTGCAAGCTCGACAGAGAAATGATAGCAAGGAAAACCTTATTTGAACCTTAGGAATAGTTTAGGATACAAGTGACATGTCACTAGGAACTATGCGATCTGAGCTCATGAGTTGTGGTCTGAGTTCATGATATATGTTACACATGTTTTGGCGTTCCGGGTGCTGGTCTTGTATGTTCTACCGGTGGCTGGGTAGTTCAGCATGTGTTGCGGATTCTGACAGCTTGTGTGAATAGCCCGTGTAGCTACATCCTAATCATCAGCTTGTGTGAGCAGGCCCGTGAGTAGCTCGAAAGCGAGCAACATGTGATATGTGATCCCATGTAAGACCATGTCTAGGACATGGCATTGACATCGATATGCGATATGAGGTAGCGTTGGCTACGTATGGGGCACTTAGGTGCGAGATTTCGATGTATCCGATGGTATTCCAAGTGTTCAACGGGTAGTCCAAAGAAAAGTTCAAAGCATAATCCATTGAGTATATCAAAGATGAGAAAGTAAGTGATTATAATATGAGGTATTACAGGTACGTACTCGAAACCCATGTGTAATAAGCTTAATATGTGATGAACATGTGCTAATGTTGTACATGAGAAAGGTATGATTATAAGATCAAGATGAGATGTAAATGAATGAACCAGGATTATAAGACTTTGTTGTACACTATGCTAATTATATGATCTACAATATGTTTAAGATACTTGATGATCTTGTGGTGAATTATGTTTGAACGAGTGATGAGTATGAGGTAATGTATAAAATTATGTGTTCATAAGTTACAACATAGGAAAATAAATGTGTGGTAAGTTGTGAATGGAAAGTATGTAGGTATATTCATGAAATACTTGTGATTTATGTTATGTTATGTTTACATTATTGATCTAAGTAAAGAAACGGCATGAAATGCTTATTATTTTTATACGGGCTTACTAAGCTTTAAAGCTTACTCCTTCATTTTTATTTCTTTTAGTGTTGACAGGTTGGCTCGGGGTTAGAGATCGTCGGAAACAGCATCATGCTATCAAATTATCAATTTAGGGTATTGAAAGTCTTAAATGTTTTCGAGTAAGTGGAATGAATAGAGGTTTAGTTATTATGATATGGGTTCTTATGATTTGGCCAAAGATGTCGGCTTATATTAATTCATTGTATATAGCCATGAGATGTGGCTCATATTGGTTACGGGTTTGTAAGCCTCTTTATCTATGCTAATGTCTTAAGATGTGGTTATGTGTATGCATGTGCTAAGATTTCATGTGATGTGGCCACGCTAGTATGCTATGAATAGATAGTGTCATTGTATATATACATATGTGCTTGATGAATGCATTATGACCAATTGAAATGGTCATAGCCATGGAATAAATGTGTGATATGGTAATAAGATAATAATGCCTTGAATAAGAATGCTTGATGATTGAGTTGAGTTTAATTGGTAAGTTAATAATCTTAGTATAAAGATAAAAGTAGTCATCAAAATGACAAGGCTAAATGAATGTGAATTGGTTTGTTTAGATGTGGTATAATATGAGTATGTGGAGCACATGGATGATGGCATGTAAATGCTATAATTGTGCCTTAAATGAGGATGTTTAATAATTAAATTGATGCTATATTATATATGTGTATAAGTATGGTTGGGATTAATAGTAACAAAAAGCTTGGAAAATAGCCTAAGTATTGGCCACACGGGCAGAGACACGGTCGTGTGTCTCATCCATGTGAATGACACGGCCTGGAGACATGGGCGTGTGTCCAGGGCGTGTGACGTCTACACTTAATTCACGAGAATCTAATTCGTCACACGGTCTAGTACACGGGCGTGTGACTTGGCAGTGGGGTTCATTTTGTCTACTGACGTCATAAACAGAGAGTTACACAGCTTGAGGAAATAAGTGTGTCGAACGCACACGGGCGTGTCTTTGTGTCCACACGGGCGTGTGACCTTGATTCATGACAAATTTTTTAAGTTTTTCCAAAATTCCTCAAAGTTCTCGGTTTGGTCCCAAACCACTCTCAATGTATGTTTTGGGCCCCGTAGGCCATTATAAGGGACAATTTGCATGTGATTGAAAAGTTTTAAATTTGGACGAAATTTTATAGCTCGGTTTGTATGTTGCTTGTGATTAAGTCTAGTAATGAATCGTATCCTGTCCTGGCATCGGACATGGATAAGGGGTGTAAGAGAAACTGTGGGTTAAATGTCTCATTGAATATTCTGGAAAACGAGCCCACCATTTCGGGTTTGCCACTCCTCTATCCAATCTTTCTCTTATATTATTATTAGAAAGTCTTCCTCTTTTCCAAGTAAACATTATCCTGTGAATCATGTATCATTCAAGTCACATTCTTCAAGTACTTCTCGAAAAGCTACTATTTGCCTTTCTTCTCTATCTACTCTTTTTTTTTTCAAATGAGAACATAATTTCGGTAAAATCCCCCATTACTAACCATGGCATTTGATGGCATTCTTTCACTTTTCTCGGCATATTCCATGAATCCCTCCTAAGATGTTCAGATGGGGCCCCATAGAATCCTTTAAACCTCTATTCAATAATGTTGTTGTCATCTCCCACCACCACATCAATATGGGATTTTGAAAATTTAACAAGGTTTATTGAAATTCCTTGTTTCAACTAAGGGAAAGGTCTCCTCGTGATCCTTCTGCACTTATATGAATTCCATTGTTGAATCCACACTTTTTTCGAATCCTTTCCATCTTTCTTTCATTAACTTTTGCTTCAATAAGAAAGGAAAGTTGGGGCTGGTGTTGTCTTAAAAATATTTTGAGATGTTTTATAGTTTGCGATTTTCCCAACCCGCGAACATTCTAGCTAAGGATTTTAATTGTCCAGTCGGCCTACTTATTAGTGGCCATCGATAATCTATTTTCTAGAATTGTCACCATGCTACTTGTTTGTACATCTTCAAGGATAACTAGTCTTTATCATTTTTTCCCTTCCAATATTCCAATTGGATTGTCTTCGTCATCTTCAAACTCTTCCTCCTCCCTATTGTTATTCGTTCCCATCTCTAATCGTCATCTTCAAACTCTTCCTCCTTCCTATTGTTATTCGTTCCCATCTCTATGTCACCCCTGTCATCTCTCTATTATAGCCCTCTAAAACTTCCTTCCCTTTTGATCGTATAATAATTTCTCTTCTCGTATTATGTGTTTGGTCCTTCATTATAGTATCCATGGATTCGTTCCTTCTTCTTGCTTTTGCCCCTACTTCACTTTTTACCATGGCTTTTGAATCCTCTCTTAACCATCTGCTTTCATTCTGCATAGATCTCCTAGGTGGAGCCCTTACGGATAAATCTTATCCAATATTTGTTTCCTACGTCTCTATCGCTAATATTAAAGGGCAAAAATTTTCTCCATGCCCTAATCTTCCACACATAAAATAGAATAATGATAATTTTCTAATTTTCATATTGAAATAAAGCGTAGGTTGATTTATTTTGTCCCAAAAAAATGCATTTTTTCCTCTTCAAAGGATTTCATACATCTAGGCAAACCCTAATCCTCATAATTTTTTTAAATCCTCTTGTTATTATTGTTGCATCATATTCTAGAAAACGTCCAATGAAATTTCCCAATTGTCTTGCCATTTTTTTAGAGATGGGCCCTAATGGAAAATTGTGGACTTGTACCCAAAAATTGGAAAAAAAAAATGCGGTACTTGTACTGGGTCCTCTCCTCTCTCCATTCTATGAAATATAATAAGGTGACTGTTGAAAAACCATGGAATCCCATCAATTACCCTCTTTAGATCCAATTCGTTGTAAAATCGAAATAAGACTCTTTTATCTTCCATCTTTGTTATTGATACTTCTTCGAGTGGATGCCATAATTCTGCAAAAACTGTTCTCATAGATGGGAAGTAGACTACACTGTTTGTCAGAACTTTGCTGACTAGACATAATTTTAACTCGTCATCGATCTCCTCCCCATATTCTTTATCACATACAGGGTCATCTTTGTCTTCTGCAATTTGTAAATTAGCTAATTCATCCTCCATTGTTTTTCAGGACTTTTATTAACGCTTTTCAATTCTTCTCTTTATCTTTCCCTATTTTTATAAAGAAATTGCAAAGACTAGTTTATTGATTTAGATCTTTTTCTAGGAATAGACTCAAGAAAAACCTCGACAGCTGCTACAAACGACAGACAAAGCAAAAAAAATAAAAAACCTTAATTGCTACTATCGACAAACAAACACTATGAAATTTTAAAATACACATGAATTCCTTCAAGATACTTTAAAGAATATCCCGCTCAAACTTCCCTTTTTATCTTTTTCTATTTCTTTTTTTTTTTTTGGAGGGGAGTTCTCAAGCTTTTTTACTTTGGTCATATAACTTCTAATTTTACAAATTTAATATTTAATTAATTTTTTATATATTATATCTTTAATTGTAATAATTAACGTAAAATATTTTTTTATTTAAATTATTGAATACAATTAAAATATACCGACTTATCAATTCAAATATTATAATATAAAGTTTTCTAATAATGATTAAAAAAATTAACATATTTAACATACAATGTAATTTTATTTTATGTAATTAATGCAAAGTAATATTATTTAATATAATAATCAATTAACATAATTAACTCTAATATTAATTAAGTCATAATTAATTTGCTTAAAATTATATTCAAGTAATAATTATATTTTACATCAATAAAATTAGTATAACAACTTTTGTTTACATCAAAAAATTTTAAACTAATAATTTTAAGTTATAATTATTCAATTTTTCTTATTTTTAATAACTTTAAATTATAATTATCACATTTTTTTCCTATACTTTATTCTTAGAATTCTGTTCAAGTAATAATTTCATCTTAAAATTGTCATAACTTTTTTAACTAATAATTTTAATTCTAATTCTAATTATTTTTAAATGTTTAATTATCACAATTTCTATTAAATTATAATTATTTTTAAATGTATAATTATCACAACTTTTATTCTATTTCAAAATTTTTTAATTAATAATTTTAAATTAAATATTATAATCATTTTTAAATGAGAATTTAGTAATATGATGGAATATAAAAAAAATAATCTCATTAATTTAAAAAATTCTTCAAACTCATACTTATATATATAATAGATTTAACATTTATATGTTTTAAAAACTTTATACCATTCCTTCCTTTTTCCTATCTTACTTATCTCCCCTAACATCTTTCCATTTTTTGTTTTTAACTTTGAAATGTATGAAAAAGTATAGATATTTAAAGCATATTGAAACTAGTATAATAATAAACAATAATATATGATAATAATTAATATATTATATACTACTCTATTATTATAATATGCAATATATTATTATATAATGAAATAACATATTTATAAGTATTAATATATACAACTATCATTATATTGTAGATTATAAAAAATGATATACCATCAATAATTATATGTAATTTAGTATATTAAAATACATGTTTATTGTAACAGCCCGATTTTGGGGCTAGTCGGAATAGTGGCTTAGAGACCACAAATCCGAAGTCAGGAAAATTATTTTATTATTATTTTAGAGTCATAGCATGTTTATAATAGTGTATGAAAAGTTTGGTGAGTTAATTTTGACGTTTATGAGACCAATTGCGAAAAAAGACTAAATCGCATAAAGTGCAAAAGTCTTAAATTGATAGCTAAGGGTGTTAAATTGTTATGAATCTTAATTTGGGGGTATTTAAAGGGAAAAAAGACCCTTAAATCTTAGCTGGCAGGCCATGGGAGATAAAAATGTTGAAAAGTCAACATTAGGTAATTTGATGACATAATGTATAATATAATGATGCCCTAAGCCTAGCTATCATCTTTTTCTTTCATTCTTTCTTCATTACCACTGATTTTTTAGCCATTGTTAGGGGTTTTGAGCTTCAAAAATTTTAGCAACTCATTCCTCTTGCAAGTAAGTGATTTTCATGACTTTTCTTAATGATTTTTACATTTTTGGACCCCTTGAAACATGAGCTCTCAAATGAGGGTACTATTTTGCAAAATGATTAAGAGTTTAGAGTTTTTACATGAAAGGATTTGTAATGTTTACTGAGTTTTTATGGAATAAAATGAGTCTTGGGTGTATTACAAACAACTTTGTGAAAAGTGTTAGCATGAAAACACCTAAAAGGATTATTTTGCATAAGTTGTACAATAGATGATAAATGTGTGAAATAGTGGGAATTTGGAGTTGCTATAAGAGAAAAATGGGTTCGGCTAGGCTTAAGATATGAAGAAATTTGATAAAAATTGATTTTCGGGTCTAGGATTAAGATGGTCATTTTGTCAAAAATCTAGGGGCAAAATGGTTATTTTACCAAAGATGTGAATTGTTGATTGATTAATTCTATTTAGTGACTAAATAAGTACATTTTGCTATTATAGATCAAGAATTAGCAAACCTGAACCTAGACCAGGGGAAAGCCAAGCAAATCGACTAAATTGACTAGGCGCTACATTTTGTAATCCGAGGTAAGTTGTATGTAAATAATACAACTATATTGCTAATGTATTTGTTGAATTGTATTTGAATTAATATAGCATGAATTGCTTGATTGTGGAATTGAGAAAGTATGATGATAATAGAGATGGTAGAGTTCCCGTTTGAACCTAGGAAACAAATCAGATATTTATGCCATGACATATGGGTTATTGTGGGCCAGTGTAAGACATGTCTGGGACATGCATCGACCACATTATGAGAGCTAGTGTAAGACCATGTCTTGGACATGGCATCAACATCGAGACGAGTGCTAGCGTAAGACATGTCTGGGACATGCATCGGCCTCGGGACGTAAGCCAGTGTAAGACATATCTGAGACATGCATCGGCTACAAAGTGATAGTCAGTGTAAGACCATGTCTGGGACATGGCATCGACTTGTGGTATGAGCTAGTGTAAGACCATGTCTAGGACATGGCATCGACACCCTATCCCTTGTTTGAGGCTTATCGAATACCCGGTGAAGTTCCGAACGATTCAACAGTGAGAGATACAGTTTAAGTTATTGAGTAAGGTATAACCGTGTTGTGAGTGGTACAAGTACCAATTTGAAATGTATAAGATATAAGCTCGATATATGCTATGAGATTTATATGGATAGTGATGAGTAAGTTATGCTTATGCCCACTTTTGTGTTACTAGCATGTTGTTGAATGGTAAAATTGTTATTGTATATTTATTTATGTGCAACTTACTAAGCTTTATGCTTACTCCCTCTTTTTTCCTTTTTCTTATAGTGCCGTCTAACTAGCTCGAGGATCATCGGACGTTGGAGGCAACGATCACACCATCAGCCGAAGCACTCGGTATAGTTAGACTATTTGTTTTTGAGAATGACATGTATAGGGTTAGACTTTGATGTTCTGAGTCTTTGAAAAAATTGGCCAAATGTGTTGGCATGGGTGATTCCCCTTCATTTTGTATTAAGCCTCAAATGATGACTAATATTTATTTTGTTACATGCAAATGATGTTATTTTCATGGATGAGTAAAAGGTACAAATGAAATGTTGTCTATTGTGGCTGATTTGGTTGCATGAAATAGTTTTGTATTGGTTTTTGGTTGCTATTGTGTAGATTGTGTAAGTAAGGGTGGCAAGGAGGCTTGGTATATAGCCTTATATTGTCCACATGGGTAGACACACGGATATGGGTCTAGGCCGTGTGTGACACACGGTCTGCCCCATGGGCGTGTGGTTCGGCCGTGTGTCCCCTGCACGTAAATTTTTAAGTCTGTATGCATGGTAGTAAACACACGGGCAGTGACACGGCCGTGTGACCTTTAAGAGTTGTTGACGTCAGAAACAGAATGTCCAGGATTTTGCACACGGGCTAGGACACTGGCATGTCATGACCGTGTGAAGGACACGGGCCAGGGACACGGGCATGTGCCAGGCCGTGTGAAAACCCCTATAGGTATGAACTCAGAATTAATTCCACACGGGTGAAGGACAAGGGCACGTACCTAAATTGTTTAGGTCGTGTGAGCCACACGAACCAACAGCTCGACCATGTCGAAATAGTCATACGGGCGTGTTGCCCCTCCCACACAGGCATGTGCCCTTGTGTCAAGTGTTATTTTTCTAAAGTTGGCTAAAGAACCCGAGTTGGTCCCGAATGATTTCTGAGGTGTGTTTTAGGCCTCGTAGACCCATACTAAGGATGTGTTGATAAGCTTAAGGAATTTTAAATTTGTCCAAGTCTTGGGAACTCGAAAATGGTCATAAGCACGAGTTTAAGTTAAGTAACGCCTCGTATTTTGTCCTGGCGTAGGATATGGGTATGGGGTGTTACATTTATAATTATAACTAATAATACATAAAATATTATTAAAAGTTTAATTTATTAATAAAATATTATTTTTATTAAATTATATTTTGAATTGGGCTTTAACTTTACTAATTGTATTTGGATATGTCGGACTTGAGATTTGGGCTACAATTAGTTTATTTTTGAGTTTGGGTTTCGTATAATATATTTAAGTTTTAGAATAAACATTCCAAATGAGTATTAGGTTTATAAATTTAATAAAACAGATTAAAAAATTACTCAATTGTCAATATAATAGAATAATGAACAATAAAAGTTATTTTTGTTAATTCATATAATATCATAGAACAATAAAATTTACATACAATAAGCACTTTAATTATTTTATATAAAATAACTTTATTAGATATATAATTTAAGTTTTTTACAAGACAAATTTGAATTACGTTCTTATCGTATAAAAGTAAAATAAAATATTACATTCAAAATTAAAATATTCATAATTTATAGAATTTAAAATTATTTAAATCCGTCAAAGTTTATCCAACTCGATCTGAATCTGAATATAAAAAAAATTTATATCTAAAAAAGTTGAAACTTGAAAAAAATCTAAACCCATAATAAATCTGTGCCAAAAAAAGAAAAAGCCTGGGCCCTAAAAACCTAGAGCCTGAACTGATTCGAGTATGAAAAAATCTAAATTCGAAATAAACCGATCCCAACCCACCCGTTTGCGAAGAGGTTAAAAAGGAATCTCCCTTTACTTTTGCATCTCAGGTTTTTGTAGAAAGAAACAAAACAGAGGAGAATGCCATATTTCATTTAATTTCTTAAGCATGTAAATGGTTCTTTAATTTTCGGGAAGATAATGCTATGGGTATGTGAACAATCTCCATTCGTGATTTTGTTCTTGATAAGTATATCAAACCATATTTTCGTGAAAATTTAGTATATTTTCTTCCCATATCTTTTTATCTTTTAAATATAGATTCACTTATATATTAATTATTTGATTAACAAATTTTACATCATCATTCTTTTACATCTTCATACCAAGCAATGTCTTAAATTTAGAGGTTTTTATTAGTCGTTAGGCCTATGCATAGTATAAACTAACTTAAACTTATTTAGGTTTATCCATATTTTTTTTTATTTTTAAGAAAATAATTAATTTTATTTAATATTATTTAATTATATACTTTTTTCTTTTATTAAATCTAAATATAATTAACTTTTATATTTACATTATAGTATAGTATATTTAATTTTTATATGATATAAATAACATAATATATAAACTCAAATGAAAGATAATATATTATAAACTTGAAAATAGATCAAACTGCTGGCCTCATGTTTTGAATATTGAAATTCGAGTTTGACTCATATTTTAAACAAATTTTTTTATTCAAGCCTATTTTTTGGTCATAATATTTTTTTTCTCAAATACTCTTCAAATTTCGAGCAAGCATTCGAACTAGATCAGATAGCTCGATCCTTAAAAAAATATCTTTTTTATGTAATTTATTATACAAAAATATTTCAAATTTAATCGATAAAAAATTAATTAAGTTTAATATTTCAAATTTAATTGAAAAATTAATTTATTAAAACTTGACGTATTAAATTGGTATGAGACGATGTTGAACTATTTTTTTTTTATTTTTACCTTGTATAAATTAAAAATACTATAATGTATTAATTTATTTTTATTATTTATTATTACAATTTTTTAATTTAAATTCTTTTAAAATTAATATAAAATTTGATAAATTATTTATGAAAAAAATTATTTTATATAAAAAAATGCTTCTTGTTATAAAATAAAGAAAGATGGAGAGAATAAAGAATAAAGAAAATATGAAAGCAATAGAGATCAAAGGGATGATTACAATGCTTCATCAAAGTCTCTATTTATAGGCATAAGAAGTATAAAAGAAGTAGAGATCTAATTCTAATAACTATTAGAATTTAAAGTATATCAAAATTTTATCTTGATCATGATGGGCATCTACTTAATAAGATATTATTAACACTCCCCCTTGGATGTCCATTGGTAGATAATATGCCTCGTTAAAACCTTATTAGAAAAGACTCTGTGGGATAAAAACCTAATGAAAGAAAAAGAGTACACAATCTTCTATTACAAGTTGCCTCATTAAAAACCTTTATCAGGAAAACCTAATGGGACAAAACCTTGGTTAAAGGAAAAGAGTACAACTTATTTTAGACTCCCCTTAATGGCAATATTACATTACATTTTTGAGTTGACGCATTCCAAGCTTGTGTAGTAGTCTTTCAAATGTTGAAGTTGACAATACCTTAGTAAAAAGATCTGCTAAATTATCACTAGAACGAATTTGTGGAACATTTATATCACATCTTTTCTCAAGATCATGGGTGAAGAATGTAATGCCCTGAATAATTTATTTCTGATTCTGTAACTCTTTGACACAACTGTGTATCTGCTTCAGTGGTTATGTGTTTTGGGTGTGTGTATGAGGTCTTGGGTTCAAGTCTCATTTTCGTTAATTTTGTTATTTTTGGATCAAGCCTTATCCTTGTTTGGTAGGCTTGTATTAAATTGTTTGTTAATTTTTATCGAAATGAGCCTATTGGTTCAAGTGGTAAGGGGGTTGTGTGTTGGAGGTCCCGTGTTCGAATCTTTTCGCAAGCTTGAATGTTAATTTTTGCTCGGTTGGCCGATAGAGTTTCGATTTAATTTAAATGCTGAAGTGGTTGAGATTGTGTAGCTAGTGGGAAGTTGGGGAATATCCAATTGAATTGAATTTTATTTTTAATTTCCTTTTTCCCAAAAATCCCTCACCCTTTCCAAGAATCTGGCGTAAATTTTCTTTGGCTTTCCTCTATTATTTATTCCTCACCCCTTTTTGTTATTTCCTTTATTTTGTCTTGATCCGTCAATGAATCTCTGTATTTTGTTGATTTGTTTTCCTTCGATTGTTCGATTAGTGAGGTCTAATGCTTCTATAGTCTTATTTTCCTAATTATTGTTCAGAGCCATATTCTCTATTTTGACAGCAGCGAATTGTGAAGTGCGGGGCTCCCCTCTCGCGAAATTGTAATCAAAATCATTCGGAGTGTTGGGGTAAGTGTTGGTTGTTTGAATAGAATTGTTGTTGGTTTCTTAGTTTCGTTTAATCATGGATTAAGTCTAATTTTGAGATTTGATATGTCAATTATAGGTTTTGGTGGTTTCGGGAGGGTTTTTGCTTCAAAACGATACCAGGTGTGTACCTGAAACGCAGAAAACGAAACTTTGGTAAAAGCCAAAAATTTGTTCTATTGATGCCACATGGGCGTGTGGTAGCTCGTGTGCGAGACACAACTGTGTACAACACACGACCGTGTAGTGGCGTGAATGTGGCTGTGTGAGCCCACACGGGCATGTTGCACGAGCGTGTGAATTTTTGGGCTAGGCCGTGTGGGCCACATGGGCAAAGGCAAATCTGGGCGTGTGGGTCTACACGGGTAAACCACACGGGAATGTGAGCCCATAACTTTGAAAATTTTTCTAGGGTCACACGGGTCGCTCCGATCGACTGTGGGCCTACTGTAGGGTCGATAAGGGCTAGTAAAACCTTACTTTGCGTGCTATGATATTTTGATAGATTGATCTGAATTAGATACTAAATGTAAGCTTGACTAAACTAAAATATGTGTATCTGTTATTTGTATAAAGCATGTTGAGCATGTTTAATCTGATAAATCTGTATCTGTTATTGGGGTGGGATTTGTATATGAGGAGGAAGTATTTTGTTTGGCGTTAATCACCTTTATTTTGCCAACTTGGCTGCATATTATTTGATATGTGTCTTAATGACACGACGTGGTGTGTAGGATGGGTGGGTGTTTTTAACCCCACATAGTGTGATGAGATGGTCGGAGTTGGTGTGTAGAGGATAGAGGTAGGATTTTGCATATTGAATCTGAATCTGAAACTAAACCTGTATCTATATCTGACTATGCATATGATTCTGTATGTCTTGCATGTCTATTTCTATTGGGATACACACTTAGTTTACATAAAATCACCTCTGATTGTCTGTTTCTATTAAGGTAATCCACAGATTTAGGTGGATCAGTGCGTCGGGGACTCAGCAGTGACCACTCAACCGTAATTTGTTAAAACTTAATTATTTATGACTTATTTATGATTTTTGTAACACCTCTTACCCGTATCCAAGGCTGGAACAGGGTACGAGGCATTACCAGACTTAACCATACACAAAGACGAAAACAGGGCCATAAATTTTCATTTAATTCAAAACTTCTCAAACACATGCATATCGTCCCTTAAACATCCATGTCCAAGGCAACATCACTCATCTCCGTATTACACATTTAATTTATAATCCATAGGCATGTATTCAACTTACAGGATATATTACTAATCATGCATAACAAACAAACCTAACTATATCATCACATCACAAACATAAGACAAAACATGTTTAATAAAATTTACAACCCATAATGAATAAAGGTCATATCTCATGACCATATATGATAGCTCAATGCAAACCAATACGGTTGGCCAAAGTCATAATAATACATATCACAAACTAACTTCCTATACATGCCACTCACTTGATATTTCAAATATTGAATTGATTCTCCCAAAAGTGATAGCTTGATAGTGTGATTCTGCCTCCGACGATCTCCAACCCCGAGCTGACTTGCCAAAACTGAAGAAGTGGAGAGGAAGGGGTAAGCTTTACGCTTAGTAAGTCCATATGAAATTAATAAGCAATTACCATCATGCTTTTCTAAGATAAAACACCAAAATTGTACAATTTACACATGTTCAGGTTAAGCTGTTTTACCAAATTACAGTTACTAAATCATTTATATCTGGAGCTACGAAACTCCAAATTAAGTTCTGTTAATTTTCCTTAAAACTAGACTCATATACCTTTCTCCCATAAAATTTCTAGAATTTTTGGTTTAGCCAATTGGTACAGTTTATTCATTAAAGTTTCCCCTGTTTTAGTTTTCAGCTACTCTGACTTTTGTTCACTACGAATCAATTTTCTCTCTATACAGAATTCAAAGGTCTATGCCGTTTATTTCCTTAAAATTATACTCAATAAGGAATCTATACATGTAAATTATAACTCCTAATTATTTTTGTACAATTTTTAGTGAATTTCTCAAATAGGAATAGGGGATCTCAAAGTCATTCAGACTCTATCTCACAACAATTTAAATATCTCATAACATAAAGTTCAATTACATGTACCATTTCCTCTTAATCTCATATTTTATTCAGCCCCTAACTCAATTTTCACAATTTATGGTAAATTTCCAAAGTTGCACCACTGCAGTAACCCAAAACTATCAAGGCTGAATTTACTTATTCACCACTATTATTCACCAAATGCATACAATATCATTTCATCCATCATGGTAAGAACACATAATTATCCATTCATAAGCATGGACTCATAATCACAAGGTCATCACAAAAGCATTCTCATGAGCGTTCTTACCACACAATTACAACATATCGAGTTCTCTACTCGAGAGTTTACACACATACCTGTTTATCGTACTCATTTCACAACACTTACCAACATGTCGCTTTCATTTGGAGTATTTCACTTCGTTCACTTGAGATTTACCCGTTGAACATATCAGAATATAATTAGGATACACGAAATTAAGCTACCATAATTTCACCCATAATGAACTCAGAACGCAACTCAACGAGCTCGGGTGTTCACATCCATAATGAACTCGGAACACAAGTCAACGAGTTCGGATGCTTGCATCCATAAGTGAACTCGGAACTCAACTCAACGAGTTTAGATGCCTCATAATTCTCATGAACTTGGAATGCAACTCAACGAGTTTGGATCTCAATTTCCTAGTGACATGTCACTTGTATCCTTATCTATTCCTAATGTTCAAACGGGATTTTCCTCGATCATACGCCTTTTCCATCTTTCTCGATCATACGCCTTTTCCATCTTTCTCGTGATGTCAATATCGATACTCCAGTGGCAACTCATATTTTTAAAGTATTCCACATAATTTGTATAATAATTCAACAATAATCATAGAATGCAACAATTCATAAACAATAATCATCATACCATTATAAAGACATCAACAACATATAGTAATGTTACATCATTTACATAATATCAAATTATTCACATATATGTATACTTACAATTCATATAATATCATAACATTAACATTAAAATACACATTGCATTACCTCGTATGCGAAAATGGTCATTTTTACCATTTTGTCCACAACTTGGTATTTTGCCGATTTTAGCCCGAATTTCAATTTTCCTTGATCTATCATTTCAAATATAGCCTAATTAGGACTCATATTATTCAAATAAACCCAAAATCATATTTTGAAAAAATTACAATTTTGCCCCTAAACTTTCACATATTTACACTTTTTCCCTAAATCTCGTAAATTAAACTTCATCCTATTTTCTTATGTATTATGACACGCTGATCATTTTCCCCTTCTATAGCAACATCCAATTCTCTCTCTAACATGTACTTATGAACATTAGGTATTTTTACCGATTATGTCATTTTACTCGTTTTCACGTAAAATTGCTTAGAAAAAGTTGTTTATCTAACACCAAACCTTAATTTTCTATCATTAGACATCAAAATACATGCATATTATTCATGGGTAAATTTTTAGACATGAACCTTAGCTCAAATTAATGATAGAAATAAGTAGAACAAGTTACCGAGATTTCGAAAATGTAAAGAACTTTAAAAACGAGGTTAGGGAGCACTTATAATAGAGCTTGGGAGTTTGAACAAACCCTAATCATGACTACTGCTGGTAGAAACGGTTGAATGAAGAAGATGATAGCTAATTTGGCTTATTTCCCTTTTTAATTCTTTTAATTATTAGTTTACCAAAATACCCCTAACTTAAAAATATTTTATTACACCCATTTCATGTCCATTTTTGTCCAAAAATTAACCAATGGTATAATTACCATTTAAGGACCTTTAATTTAAAAACTTATAACAATTTGACACTTCTAACATGTAGAACTCAACTTTTGCACTTTTTACGATTTAGTCCTTTCGACTAAATTAAGTGCCCGAACGTCAAAATTTTCAAACGAAATTTTCAAAAAATTATTCCGTAAACTCGTATACCATAAAAATATAATAAAAATAAAATTTTCATCGTCGGATTTGTGGTCTCGAAACCACTATTCCGACTAGGCCCAAAATCAGAGTGTTACAATTTTGGTTTACATTTGAGAGTTTGTAATTCTAGGACTCTTTGGACTTTATGATTTTATAACTGTTGGTTTTGGTTTTATATGTTTGATAAATTGCATGCTTCAAAAAATCATTTTTTCTTTAAAAACTACGATTTACGCAACAAAGGTTTTCTAAAAACACAACTGCATTTTCAACTTATAACGGTTTAAGGCTTCCGCTATAGTAAGTTTTTGGCAAATGAACTAATTAATTGGTGTTTTCAGTAAATTATAAATACATGCGAATTATAAAATATTGATGGTTTTATTAAGTCAATACCGTTTTCAAAACCCATTCCTTGTGACATCACTAGATTCGGCCATAACGTCTAGGCCGAGTTTGGGATGTTACAAAGAATAATTTTTGTGAAATATGTTTCGTTCTATTACCTTTGATGTAACCACCCTTCAATTGAGCTATACATACTGCATTATCTTTATATAAGATAGTTGACATCTTTTCCTATAAAGGAAAATTTCATATCTTCTAGATATGTTGGGTTGATAACTTTAGCCAAACACACTCTCGACTTGCCTCATGCATTGCAATTATTTCTTCATGATTGAAGAAGTGGCAAGTGATGTTTACTTTTTTGAATGCCATGATATGGTAGTACCCCCACATGCAAATAAATATCCTGTTTAAGATCGACCTTTATGTGGATCTGATAAGTATCAAGCACCGGCATAGCCAACTAATAGGGATTTTGAATCATTTGAATAAAAATAACCCCATATCAATGGTCCTTTTGAAAAATCTAAATACATGTTTAATTCTATTCCAATGTCTACGTGTTGGAGAAGAACTAAATCTTGTTAACAAGTTTACGTTAAAAGATATATCAGGTTTTGTATTGTCTGCAAGATACACCAATGCCCCTATGGCACTTAGATATGGTACTTCATGTAACGCCCCAAAATTCTTATTTTTGCTTTTGTGAAAATGTGAAAAAAAATCTGTCTGCTTCAGTGGTTAAGTGTACTGTATGTGTGTGAGAGGTCTTGAGTTCAACCCTTTCCTTTAGTAAATTTTGTTATTTTTGGGAATTAAGCCTACCTCTGGTCAGTGGGCTTATATTTGATTGTTTGTACATCCATATCAGAATGGGCCTGTTGGTCTGGTGGTTAGGTAGAGTGTGGGTTTGCTGGAGGTCCTGTGTTCGAATCCCTGTACGAGCGAGGGAGTTTTATTTTTGCTTTGGTGATTGATAGTAGTTTGGTGGTATTGGGATTCTAGGGTAGTTAGATGTGATTTAGTAGGAAGTTATTAGAATATTCTAGGGGATATTTATGTTAAATTTAAAAAAAAATATCGTTTCTCTCTCATCATTCATAGAATTTCTGACATCAGTTTTTCCTCCCTCTTTGCCGAATTCCGCCTTTTCCTCTTTTCTTTTTCTCCTTTTCCCGTTCGATTTCTTTTTCAATTTGTTTTAGTTTGTGCAACGTTTGGTTTCGCATGGTGTTTGGTAAGTGCTTCGAAAGCTTTGTGCAATGCTTGGATGTTCGATTATGTTAGTGATGTGTATCTTGTGCTTAAGAGTAGATCTAAGGGTTGGGGACTTCTCGTCGGCACTGTAGTTACACGAAATCATTGTGCTCGATTTAAGGTAAGGTATTCGGTTGTCTATTAGGTTGTGGGAAGACTTGATTTCGATTTTAGTTTCATTTTAAGCGAATAATACGATGGTTTTTTTGACTAATTATGGGTTCTGGTGGTCTCGGGACGACTTTGGCATCAAAATCGAACCTGGTGTGTACCCAGAATGCAGAAATTGAGCTTTTGGTAAAAGTTGAAAAAGGAAACTGTCGACGCCACACGGGCGTGTGGTCACCCGTGTAGTCGGCCGTGTGCATCAACACGACCGTGTGATCGACGAAGGCTAGGCCGTGCGCAGGACATGGCCATGTGATGACCAAGGTTTGGCTGTATGGGCCATACGGCCTAGCCAAATTGGGTGTGTGGGCCACACGAGCATGTGATATTTGGGACAAGCCGTGTGATCCACACGGACATGTGGGCCCATTATACTTAAATTTTTTTTAGGGTCGTATGGCTCATCCTAATTGACTGTGGACCTACTATAGGGTCGGTAAAGGTTTACTAAACCCTAAATCTATGTGTTCTATTAGACTGATGTACTGTATGAGCATTCCTATATTTGTTATCTGTTTGTAGAAGCATGATTTGTAAGTTAAATCTATATACATTCTATTAATGTGATTGGGGTGGGATGATCTATATATATGTTGGAGGAAGTGTTCTAAAAGGCAGATCATGCCTAATATCTTGCAGCACAGTTGCATTATATTTGATATGTGCCACATCGGTACAGCGTGGTGTGTGGGGCTGGGTGCGTGTTTTAAACCCCACATAGTATGGAGGGATGGTTAGAAATGGTGTGTAGAGGCTAGGGGTAGTATTCTATTTTCTGAGTGCATGTCTGTAACTATATCTATATATGAAATGGGCTCTGGCCCATATCAGTATTTGTATTTGTATTTGACATGGGCTGAGGCCCGATTGTGAATCTGTTTGATTTGTGATATTCTATATGTATACATGCTTAACTCTGTTGGGTTACATATTGAGTTTAGGTAAACTCACCCGTTTTCTGTTTGTCTATATAGGTAACCCACAGTCTTAGGCAGATTAGTGCTACAGAACCCCTCAGTAACCACACGTTTGAACTGAACTTTGCTATGATTTAATTTCTTTAGTCTAGGTTATGCTGATTTTATGTAATTTGGACTTTTCGGACTGTTTTCCTTTTTGCCTTGGATTTGACTGCCATTTTAATGATTTACAACTACCAATTACGATATAACTCGATTTTTTATTAAAAATTAAGATTTTTCTAAAATCTTGAACGGTTTCCTAAAAATAACGATTTTCCTAAGCTTCCGCTAAAATGATACGTTTTAAGGCAAGTCGACTAGTGATATGCATGTTTTGAATCAAATAAAAACAATTAAAGGCCAGATTCAGCCATAATGTCTAAGCTGGATTTGGGGTGTTACATGCAGTGGTATCAGAGTCAGGTTTTAAAAACTCGATTGTGGATTTTTGGGTTTCCAAAATATGTTTCAAAGAATTGGTTTCCAAATGGTTTAAAAATATTTTGATTATATATGTGGTACACCAAGTCTCCGGCGCCGACCCTGTAAGTATTTCTGATTTCTGATAAAAACTATGAAAATATGATTGATAGACTACTTGGAAACACTATAGTTAGTACACTCTGAAATTGTAGAAAAACTGATAGAGATTAAAACTTTCAAAAACAACTATGAACTTCTAATTCTTTATGCATGAAATATTTGTTAATAAATATCAGAACTGATGCATAAAATTTTTAATGTAGATAAAACTACTAAGACACAATGAGTGCATGAGGTATCCGTGGATGTGGTATTCGAGGCCGTGGTAGAGGCCGTACGAGGGCTCGAGCTGAGTTCTTATATCTGGGCAGCATTCCAAATCTAGACACGAGTGAGACACCTGTGTCACCTAA
This sequence comes from Gossypium longicalyx, assembly GCA_025698465.1. NCBI lineage: Eukaryota > Viridiplantae > Streptophyta > Magnoliopsida > Malvales > Malvaceae > Gossypium > Gossypium longicalyx. The sequence continues at coordinate 39,208,884 of CM046998.1, read as the reverse complement.
AATTGAGACTGGGTCTCAGAGTCAATCGGCTGGGGACGACGCACTGTCCCACGCCATACTGAGGATATTAGAGAGGGTTGTTGGGCCCAATTCTAGATTTGGGGGTCGAGGGTCGGTAACTAAGCGAATCTGGTCTAATGTAGCCGAGTTATTTAGCGGTGTCATAAGAGTCACCCCTAATGTGGCCGAGTATTGGCTGGAGGCCACGGAGAGAATTATAGATGACCTAAACCGTATCCTCGAGCAGAAATTAAAAGGTACAGTTTCCTTACTTTGCGACAAAGCATATCAGTGGTGGTTAACAGTTAAGGAGGGCACTTAGCCTGATCGTCTGACCTGGGACTTCTTTAAGACTACCTTCCAGAGCAAGTATGTGGGAGGGAGCTATGTGGATGCTCCCAGGCATGAGTTTTTGAACCTTACGCAAGGTGATCGATCTGTGGCCGAACATGAAGTTGAATTTCTGAGGTTGAGTCGCTATGCTCGAGGTATGGTAACATCGGAGTATGAGATATGTGTTAGGTTTGAGGACGGCCTAAGGGATAATCTGAGGGTTCTGATAGCTATGTAGAGGGAACGTGAGTTCACGGTTCTGGTAGAGAAGACAAAGATTACTGAGGATGTTAAGCACACAGAGCGCCAGAACAAAGACCCTGAGAGAGAGGCAAGAACAAAAAGGATTCAAAATCCTCAAGTTCTATGCATAGGCCTAAGAAAAAGGCCAGATCCAATGGGCCAGTTGGAGTGGGGGCCCCTATTTCTTCTGTTGCTCCTACTGGATTGCAGCTGTATAGTGATTGTGGTAGACGCCATCTAGGCGAGTGTTGGAGAAGGATTGGGGCCTGTTTGAGATGGCCAGGACACGGCCGTGTGATGGCCAAGGTGTGGTAGTATGGGCCACACCGTGTAGGCCACACGGGTGTTTGGGCCCACATGGGCACACCACACTGGCGTGTGATATTTGGGCCAGGCCGTGTGATCTACACGGGCAAGGCCAATCTAGGCGTGTGGGCCCACACGAGTAGGGTACATGGGCATATGGACCCATTGTACTAAAATTTTCCATAGGATTGCACGGGTCGTCCTAATTGACTTTAGACCTACTGTAGGGTCGGTAAAGGTTTACTAGACGCTAAATCTATGTATTCTGTTAGACTAATATACTGTTTGAGCATGCTTATATTTGTTATCTGTTATCTGTTTGTAAAAGCATGATTTGTGAGTTAAATCTATATGCATGTCTATTAATGTGATTGGGGTGGGATGATATATATATGTTGGAGGAGTTGTGCCGCATCGGTACAGCGTGGTGTGTAGGGCTGGGTGGGTGTTTTAAACCCCACATGGTGTGTAGAGATGGTCGGAGATGGTGTGTAGAGGTTGGGGGTAGGATTCTCTTTTCTGATTGCATGTCTGTAACTATATCTATATATGAAATGGGCTCTGGCCCATATCAGTATCAGTATCTGTATTTGACATGGGCTCAGGCCCGATTGTGAATCTGTTTGATTTGTGATATTTTCTGATTTGTGATATTTTATATGTATACATGTTTAACTCTGCTGGGTTACACACTGAGTTTACGTAAACTCACCTCTTTTCTATTTGTCTATACAGGTAACCCACAGGCTTAGGCGAATTGGTACTGCGGAGCCCTTCGGTGACCACACGTTCGAACTGAACTTTGCTACGATTTAATTTCTTTAATCTGGGTTATACTAATTTTATGTAATTCAGACTTTTCGGACAATTTTCCTTTTTTTCTTGGATTTGACTGTCATTTTAATGATTTATAACTACCAATCATAATACAACTCGGTTTTATTAAAAATTAAGGTTTTTCTAAAATCTTGAACGGTTTTCTAAAAATAACGATTTTCCTAATCTTCCGCTACAATGATACGTTTTAAGACAAGTTGACTAGTGATATTTATGTTTTGAATCAAATAAAAGCAATTAAGGGTTTTACTGAGTCAGCTCTATTTTCAAAATTTCTACTATGTGACATCGCCAGATCCGGCCATAACGTCTAGGCCGGGTTTGGAGTGTTACACCTCAGGACCAAAAAACTTTTCATCATTCTCGCAAGGACGAAATTGATATTTATTCACATCTAACGATTGTACAACCAGTAAAGTACTTAATGGGTGTGCTTTATCCATGTAAAATTTCTTTAATATGTTTTCCATATAAGTTGATTAATGAACCTGAAGTTCATCTTTTAAATGCTCGATTTGTAAGCCAAGATAAAACTTTATTTTTCCAAGATCTTTAATCTCAAAATCTTTCTTTAAACAATTTATTGTATTTTGAATCTCTTCAAGAGTTCCAATAATATTTAGATTATCAACATAAACAGTAAGTATCAGAAAATATGATCCAAACCTTTTTATAAAGACACATGGACAAATTGGATCGATTTTGTAACCTTCTTTTTAACAAGTATTCACTAAGATGTTTGTACCATATATGTCCATATTGTTTTGATCCATATAAACTTTTCTTTAATTTGATCGAGAAATTTTCTCAAGAAACTCTATATCTATTTGGGATCTTAAATCCTTTAGGGGTTTTCATATAAATTTCACTATCAAGTGTACCATATAAATTGGATGTAACAACATCCATTAGATACATGTCAAGTTTTTCACGTACTGCCAGACTAATAAGATATCTAAATGTGATTGCATCCACCACAGGAGAATAAGTCTCTTCATAATCAATGTTGAGCCTTTGCGAAAATCATTGTGCTATGAGGCGATCTTTATATCTTATGACTTCATCAATTTCATTTCGTTTTTGCACAAATACTCATTTATATCCTACCGGTTTTACACCTTTAGGTGTTTGGACTACAGGTCCAAAAACTTCACGTTTAGAAAGTGAATTCAATTTTGTTTGAATTGCATATTTCCATTTTGGTCAATCTTTTTTATTTTTACATTCCTTAGTAAATTTAGGCTTAAGATCCTCATTTTCTTTTGTTATTTCAATAGCAACATTATAAGCAAAATTGTTGTCGACAACTACACATTTTTTTTGTTCCATATTTTTCTCGTATTGACATAACTTATCGAGATCTCTTTATTTTCATCATTTCCATTTTCACTTTTAGGGACCTAAATCTCTTCTTGAGTTTTATAATTAGTTATGTCATGGGTCTTTTCAGGAACCCCCTCCTCCACTATATGACCATCTTGAATGTTTGCTTCTTCTTTTTTTACGAGGATTTTTGTCTTTGGAACTGACCTGTTTTCCATGCTTTAGGCATGGATTACTTTCTTTTGCACTAAAATTTTTTCCTATTAGGACATCAATTCGTATTGGAGTATTTTCAGCTGGTATGTGAGATTTAATAAATCTCGCAGTTGATTTGTAAAATGAATTATTTGTTCAACTTCTAGTTCACATTGCTTTATATGAGGAACTTAGACATTGATAATTCATTTCAAGTACTTTATTAATCCAATTTTTTGTATTCTCCCACTAATGATGGGAAAACTAATAACTCATGTCATAACTAAATATCAAATTAATAGCTCAAAAATATTATAAGGAGACTCATAAAAATATACATTCCCAATCTCTTATTATGACGCATCTTTGTGCATTATGGTGGAGCAGTTGGAACATATACCGCACATCCAAAAATTGTAAGATGGGAAATATTTGGCTATAGACCAAAAATCAATTGTAGTGGAGAGTATTTATAATTTATTGGTTTGATGTGTACAACATGTAAATCAATACAATCTCATGCTGAAATAGAAAGTTTTGTTCTTATAAGTAATGATTTAACTATTAGTTGGAGGCATTTGATAAACAATTCAGCTAAATCATTGTGTGTGAACATGGGCTACAGGATGTTCAACTTTTATCGCAATTGACATGCAATTATCATTGAAAACTTGGGATGTAAACTCACCAACATTAGCAAGATGAATTGTTTTAATTGCATAATAAGAAATTAATCATTTAAACAAGCAATCTTGTAAACGACAGGTTGCGAGTTGATAACGCATATGATTATTTTCTAGATGCATCTACCAAAATCATATAATATCAAAACCATCCACATGGTGGATGAATGAGCCCATATTCATTTTAAAAATGCAAGACATTAAATCTCAACTTTAGGTAGTGAGTTTCTAAGAATCAATTTTCATTGATAACAAACTACAAATGAGAATTCTTTAAATTAGAGAATCTTTTGGTTCTTTAATGAATGTCCATATAAATTGTCAATTAATTTTCGCATCATATATAATCCACGATAGTCTAACTGGTCACGGTAAGTAGTAAATGCATTTGTACTAGTAAACTTCTGGGTTACTTTAACATGTGTTTCAATTGTAATAAATTGTAACAAATTAATAATTTTATTATAATTCATTTTAATTTGTATCTATAAATAAGTACTATTGTGACATTTACTACTGGAAATGTCTAAATCAATGTGAAGTCTATAATGTCACTAAGTCAATAAATATAATTTCCAAATAATTATATGCAGTATTTGCTTTATGGAGTATGTAAAAATCTTCAAATGCCCAAAAATATATTAATAGCAAATTTTGAAAGTGGATCTTATTTTCCAGGTGTACAACAAGTACATAACCAATGACTTTCCATACATAAGTTTTCTCTCTTACAAGTTCTCATCAGTAATATTTTACCACATACTTTTAATTGAGAACTTCTTTTGAATACTGTAGAGTTATACTCAATTTTTAAAAAAACTTACAACTTTAGGTGCATCCAACCATAATAAGCTTTAGATAGAATTATCATATTCTATTGCTCATAAGTAAATCTTTCACTGTCAAATATTTTGCTTTCAACCCTTTAATAGGGATAATGACAAAATAAATCATAAAGATTATAAATTAAATATAAATTAATAACCCAAGTTTTTATTCATATTAAATATAATCTTTTCCTCATTCACAATCTCAATATGAGATCCATTAGGAATATCTTTTAAAACTAATGCATTAACCATCACAAATTTTGTACTTTTTAAATATTGATATATTATCTCTTCTAGAGCTTTTAACTAATTTTGTACTATCAAATATTGAAATAATATTTGTTTGTTTCAATACCAAATAAGATAAATATTTTATATCTGTAATGATAGAATTCATCACTACATTTTCATATCATTCCTCAAAGAATATTACCAGAAACAAAATATTTGGGCATACGCCACATATGTGGCCAATAATCTTTTATATCACATTGATAACATAAGATATCTTTATCCTTTGAAAAGTTATCTTGAGAACTCTTATTATTCTCTTATTTATTACTATGTTCCACTTTTAGTGGTCCATGAGTATATCTTTTATTTTCTTTATGTTTACATTCACTTCGGGGAATGCAACAAATCTAGTAGGATGGACTTATAAACATGCCAATAGATTCTTTGTTTCACAATCAGCATCACAAACATGCGTGAGATTTCAAATCAAAATCTATCTATTCATATTGTCATGATTAGTCTCCAATTATAATAAACATGATATAATAAATAAAACATAGTAAAATACACTTGAAGATTTTTAACATCATTGTCATCACCTTGACTATTATCACGAGTACAAATCTATTCTTTACTCATGCTTGTACAATTATAAATCAAAGATCAAGAATAAGAGCAATAATCCATTCTGAGATTGAATCTTTCAACATCCGAAAGATGAAGTTGTGAGGAGAAATTTTAAGGAAAAGGAATTTGATTTGTGTAACGCCCCCACGCCCGAGACCGTCGCCGGAGTCGAGTATGAGGGGTTACTAAACTTAATTTAACATTTTAAGAACTTTGGATCATTCCTTTCTACATTCACAGCTTTCCAGCTACTTGCGTCACAGCTAGAAGAAAAATCATATCTCGAGTTACAAAACTCGAAATAAAGATCCGTAAATTTTCGCTGAATCTAGACTCATATACCTATTTAATAATTTTTTTCTAGAATTTTTTGGGCCAATTAGTACAGTTTATTAGTTAAATTTACCCCTGTTTCAGGACTTGACTAGACTGACCTCTGTTTACTACGAACTACATTTCTCTCTGTACAAAATTCATTTGACTATGAGGTTTGATTCTCCTGAAACTAGACTCAATAAGAATTCTGAGAATATAAAATACACCACCTAATTATATCTGTACAATTTATGGTGAATTTCTAAAGTTGGAACAGAGGATCTAGAAATTGCTCTAATCCTGTTTCACTAAAATTCAAAATCTTCTAACATATAATTCCTTTACCTGTTTAGTTTGTTTTATATGAAACTAGACATATTAAGCTTAAATTTCATATTTAATCCATCACCAAATTCAATTTCTACGATTTTTAGTAAATTTTCAAACTCACATCAGTGTTGCTGCAATGTTCTGTTTATGGCAAATTTCATCCTTTTTATGAGTTTTCATGAACTAGGTATCCTAATAACTTTCCATAACATCAAACATAATCTAAACTAACCATTTCCATAACTTATCATTATCAAGCATTTCCTCAACCATTCCATCACCATATCATAAGATCATTTACACAAAATAGGTATATTGCTATACATGCCATACTTAAATTTTACAAGCCATTTACCAAAAAGTCCTTCAGATAGTGTGACCGAGCCTTCGACCTATCCCGACTCTTGAGCTCGCTTGTCCAAAACTACAATGAGTAAGAAGGAGGGAGTAAGCATAAATGCTTAGTAAGTTCATATGCAAATAATAAGTAACATAACAAAACAATCATACCAATCAACATTAGCATGGTATCACCAAAACATATATCACATTTCTAATCATTTTTCATCATCTTATTACCTTATCGTTGTTGTATCAATACTCAACCCGAGGGTTAAGTACATACCTGTCCAAAGTATCCATTTCACAACACTTACCAATATGTCTCTTTTCATCTCGAGTATTCCTCCATTTGAATAGAACCTTTCCCGTTGAACACATCGGAATATAATTCGGATACATGGATAATTTGCACATAAGTGCCCCATATGCAATCAAGCAATCATGTAACCCGCCCTTAAATGAACTCGGACTCAACTCAACGAGCTCAGGCGTTCGCATCCATAAGTGAACTCGGACTCAACTCAACGAGTTCGGATGCCTAGTTACATCTCACGAACTCGGACTCAACTCAACGAGTTCGGACATTCGCATCCATAAGTGAACTCGGACTCAACTCAACGAGTTCGGATGCTCAACCATCCTAGTGACATGTCACTTGTATCCTAATCTATTTCTAAGGTTCAAATGGGATTTTCCTCGAACACATATCCTTGCTGTCTTCCGTAGAATGCCGAAACCAATACTCGGTAACAATTTATATTTAACAAGTAGTTCACATAATTTGCATTTTATTCGAAATTAACCACAAAGCATATATTTCATAATAAAAATCATCATATCATATAATTAACATCAATAACTTAAAAATAACCATTATGCTACATTATTTACACATGAACTTACCTTGGTACCAAAATACAAAGATTTTGCAATTTAGTCCACAATCTTTTCTTTTCCTCGATTGGGGTCGATTCCACGTCTTTCTTGATCTAAAATAACACATTTAGCTTATTTAATATTCACATTATCAAATTAATCCTTAATTTAAATTTTGGAAAAATTACAATTTTACCCCTAAACTTTTGCATATTTACACTTTTGCCCCTAGGCTCGGGATTAAACTTTATTCCTTATTCTTATGTTTTATAACATGCTGATCACTTTTCTCTTCTATGGCAACATCAAATTCTCACTCTAACATGTACTTGTGACTATTAGGTATTTTTACCGATTAAGCCCTTTTACTCGTTTTTGCTTAAAATCGAGTAGTACAAGTTGTATAACATAATTTAAAACCTCATATTCTATCATAAAACATCAAAATACACAAATTTCACCTATGGGTATTTTTCCAAATATAAACCCTAGGTTAAGTTATTGCTAGCATAAGCTTTATCGAGTTACCGGGATCTCAAAAACGTAAAAATCATTAAAAACGGGGCTTAGAATCACTTACTATGAAGCTTGAAAGTTGAAGAAATCCTAGCTATGGTGAGAGAAAAATTCGGCAGCAACTAAATGAAGAAGATGACCATTTTGTGTTATTTTTCCCATTTTATTTCATTTAATATCCAAATGACCAAAATGCCCCTCCTTACTAAACTTTCAAAAATTCCTTCCATGTCCTAATTTTGCCCATGAACTTAAAATTGGTCAAATTGCTATTTAAGACCTCATAATTAATATTTCAAAGCAATTTCATACTAAAAACTTCTAGAATGCAAGTTTTGCAGCTTATTCGATTTAGTCCCTAACTTTAAATTAAACTCGTTATGCTAAAAATTTCTTCACGAAATCTTCACACAATTATGCAATCATATCATAAACCTCAAAATAATTATAAAATAATTATTTCTATCTCGGATTTGTGGTCACAAAACCACTATTCCGATTAGGCCCTAATTCGGGATATTACAACTCTCCCCCCTTTAAGGATTTTCGTCCTCGAAAATCTTACCGGTAAACAGATGTGGGTATTGATTTCTCATATTTTCTTTGGATTCCCATGTAGCTTCTTCTACTCCATGCTTTTGGCACAACACATTCACAAGTGCAATATTTTTATTCCGTAGTTGTTTGACCTCTCGAGCTAAAATCTTAATTGGTTCTTCTTCATAGGTCATATCTATTTGTAGTTCAATTTCTGTCGGTGAAACCACATGTGAAGGATCCGAATGATACCGGCGTAACATAGATACGTGGAACACATCATGAATCTTTTCTAATTCAAGTGGTAAAGCTAGCCGATATGCTACCGGTCCAACTTTTTCAATTATTTCATACGGCCCAATAAAACGCGGACTTAATTTGCCCTTCCGTCCAAATCTGAGAACTTTTTTCCACGGAGACACCTTTAAAAATACTTTATCACCAACTTGAAATTCAATGTCCTTTCGTTTTAAATCTGCATAAGATTTCTGTCTATTTGAAGCAGCTTTCAAACAATCTCGAATTACCTTCACTTTTTCTTTGGTTTCTTTTATTAGATCAACTCCATAAATCTGATTTTCCTTGAGTTCAGTCCAATACAATGGCGTTTGAAATTTACGACCATACAATGCTTTATAAGGTGCCATTTTCAAGCTCGTCTGATAACTATTATTGTAAGCAAATTCTACCAACGGTAAATATTTTTCCCATCTTCCTTGAAATTCCAATACACAACATCTAAACATATCTTCAAGAATCTGAATTAGTCTTTCTGATTGTCCATCAGTTTGTGGATGAAAAGCAGTACTGAAATTTAATTTTGTACCTAACGCATCTTGCAACTTTTGCCAAAACCGCGAGGTAAACCTTGGATCTCTATATGAAATAATCGACAATGGTATTCCGTGTAGTCTAACAATTTCTCTAACATATAGTTCAGCCAACTTGTTAAGAGAATAATCCGTACGTACTGGGATAAAATGAGCCGACTTAGTTAATCTGTCAACTATTACCCAGATGGCATCTTTCTTTCCTGGAGTCAATGGCAATCCTGATAAAAAATCCATAGTAATCCGATCTCATTTCCATTTAGGAACCATAATAGGCTGAAGTAATCCCGAAGGCACTTGGTGTTCAGCTTTCACCTGTTGACAAGTTAAGCATTTGGACACAAACTCTAATATATCCCTTTTCATTCCATTCCACCAATACATTTTCTTCAAGTCATTATACATTTTCGTAGTACCCGGATGAATCGAGAAACAACCACTATGTGCTTCCTATAGGATCTTTTGAATCAATTCCTCATTCTTTGGTACACGAATCCGATCTTTAAACATTAAGCACCCATCAGAACCAATTCTGAAATCTGACTCTGTATCAACTTCACACTGCTTTCTCTTGGCTTGCAAATCTTGATCATCTTTCTGAGCTTCAGAAATCTCTTGTAAAAACATCGGTTTTACTCTTAACTCTGCTAGAATCGAACCATCATCTGACATTTTCAACTGAGTGTTCATAACTCTCAAAGCAAACAACAACTTTCTGCTTAAAGCATCGGCAACCACATTCGCTTTTCCCGGATGATAATCAATAACAAGCTCGTAATCTTTCAATAACTCCAACCATCTTCGCTGTCTCAAATTCAAGTCTTTTTGTGACATTAAGTACTTAAGACTTTTATGGTCGATATATACCTGGCACTTTTCACCATACAAATAATGTCGCCAAATTTTCAAAGCAAACACCACCGCAGGCAATTCCAAATCGTGAGTAGGATAATTCCTCTCATGAGGTTTTAATTGCCTCGAAGCATAAGCCACCACTTTTCCTCCTTGCATGAGCACACACCCCAAACCATTTAGAGAAGCATCACTATACACCACAAATTCTTTACCCGATTCTTTGTACTAGCACTCGGTGCCTCTGTTAATAACTTTTTCAATTCTTCAAAACTCTGTTGACATTCTTCCGTCCATTCAAATTTAACATCCTTTCGGAGTAGTCTAGTTATAGGAGCAGCAATTATAGAAAATCCATTTACAAACCGCCGATAATACCCAGCTAGCCCCAAGAAACTTCTAACTTCAGTTACATTTTTCGGTGGTTTCCAATCAACAATGGCTGAAATTTTACTAGGATCAACCCGTATTCCATCACCTGAAACAATATGACCCAAAAATCCAACTTCCCAGAGCCAAAATTCACTTTTACTAAACTTAGCATACAACTGCTTATCTCTCAAAGTTTGCAAAACTATCCTCAAATGCTCAGCATGCTCTGTCTCATCTTTTGAATAAATTAAAATATCATCTATAAACACCACAACAAATTTGTCCAAGTATGGTCGAAATATGCGTTTCATTAAATCCATAAATACAGCAGGAGCATTTGTTAACCCGAATGGCATAACTAAAAATTCATAATGACCATACCTTGTTCTAAAAGCAGTTTTAGGCACATCCGACTCTTTTACCCGCAGTTGGTAATATCCAGATCTCAAGTCAATCTTTGAAAACCATGTCGCTCCTTTTAGCTGATCAAACAAATCATCAATTCTTTGCAACGGATACTTGTTTTTGATTGTCACCTTGTTTAACTGCCGATAATCAACACACAACCTCATAGAACCATCCTTCTTTTTCACAAATAACACGGGAGCACCCCAAGGTGAAAAACTCGGTCTCACAAAACCTTTATCAGTCAACTCTTGCAACTGCGACTTTAATTCCTTCAACTCTGCTGGTGCCATTCTATATGGAGCAATTGAGATCAGAGTTGTTCCCGGTATCAAATCAATACCAAATTCTACTTCCTCGATCGAGGCAAACCCGACAATTCTTCCGAAATACGCCCACAAATTCACACACAACCAAAGACTCGATTCAACTTTCTTTTCAACTTCTTTTGTATTAATTACATACGCCAAAAAGCTTCATAACCCTTTCTCAAATATCTCTGAGCCGACATTGAAGAAATCACACTAGGCAATGCCTCTGATTTATCTGATTCAACCCGCAGAGTTTCACCATTTTCACACTTTAATTCTATAACCTTTTCTTTGCAATTTATTATAGTATCATGCAATGTCAACCAATCCATACCCAAAATAACATCAAACTCATGAAACGGCAACAACATCAAGTCGGCCGGAAAGTAATGACCCCGAATCATTAAAGGACATTTCTTACATACTTTATCAACAATCACACATTTGCCTAACGGATTCGACACTCTAATCATAAATTCTGTGTTCTCAACAGGTATATTCATACTAGGCACCAGTTTCATGCACACATATGAATAAGTAGAACCGGGATCAATCAAAGCAATAATATTAACATTATAAAGAGAAAATGTACCAGTAATCACATCAGGTGAGGAAGCATCTTCACGCGCTTTAATAGCATAAGTTCTAGCCGGGGCCCTTCCTTCAGGTCTAATTGGTGCATCCTTGGCTACATTTTTACTGCTTGCTTCACTCCCAGCTTTTCTTGGATATCTTCCTCTCGAATCCGCACCACTTGTTTTTGTTTTCTGAAATTTTTCTTTTTCAGCTCTCTCTGGGCAGTCTCTAATAAAATGATCCGGAGAACCACATCAAAAATATTCATTTGCTCTGCACGGACCAAAATGGTTTCTACCACACTGCTGGCATTCGGGTTTAACAAATCTCGAGTTCCCTACACTGGCTGCCGAAGTAGTCTGGGACTTAGGACCCACATTTTGCTTTTTATAATTCCCATATGATTGCCCAGCAGAAACTTGGGAACGAGGGTTCATATTTCTTGACTTTCTAGGTTGCTGTGAGAATGAACTGCTCATCGGTCTTTTCTTCCAATTTCTAGTCTCAACCTCTACCTTTTTCTTCTCTTTAAGTAGTTCTTCAGCCTTGCAAGCTCGATCAACCAGTACTACCATTTCTTTTAATTCAAGAATTCCAACAAATACCTTGATATCTTCATTAAGCCCGTCTTCAAATCGTTGGCACATCTTGGCCTCTGTAGGAACATACTCTCTAGCATACTTACTTAATCGAACAAACTCTCTTTCATATTCTGTAACTATCATATTACCTTGCTTCAGCTCAAGAAATTCGTTACGTTTCTGATCAATAAATCTTTCACTAATATATTTCTTCCAAAACTCTTCTTGAAAGAATTCCCAGGTTACTCTCTCTTTCGGTACCACCGAAATCAAAGTCTTCCACCAATTATAGGCTGAATCCCTCAACAAAGATATAGCGCATTTCAAACATTCTTCAGGTGTACAAGATAATTCATCAAATACCCGGATAGAATTTTCAAGCCAGAACTCTACTGTCTCGGCATCATCATCAATATTTGCCTTAAATTCTTCACCCCTCTTGCTTGCAGTTCACAACCGGAGTTACGTGAAATTTTATCATATCCACACCCCGAGGCATCGAGTACAGGTTGAGGAATTGAGGAGGTGGGGAGGTTATACATTTGGGTTCGTGCATTTAACGAACTCGAGTGTACCATGCACTCATCATTTGGAGAAAGGCTTCCCGATCACTTTCTCCTCCTCCCGACCAACATGAAGAGGTGGATTTTCAGTCAGTGCTGCTCCTCCTTCAGCCGAGTCATGCGCATTACTCTCTACTTCATCCGCCACACCGGATCGGGATCCATTTACTATAAAAAAATCATTTAAAAAGGACAGAAGTCGTCACACTATCACAATTTATACATATGGCATGTATAGCAAAATCTGTACATACAACACGTAGTCCGAGAATCAACTAAACCTGCTCTGATACCACCAAATGTAACGCCCCCACGCCTGAGACCATCGCTGGAGTCGAGTATGAGGGGTTACTAAACTTAATTTAACATTTTAAGAACTTTGGATCATTTCTTTCTACATTCACAACTTTCCAGCTACTTGCATCACAGTTACAAGAAAAATCATATCTCGAGTTACAAAACTCGAAATCAAGATTTGTAAATTTTCCCTGAATCTAGACTCATATACCTATTTACTAATTTTTTCTAGAATTTTTGGTTGGGCCAATTAGTACAGTTTATTAGTTAAAGTTACCCCTATTTCAAGACTTGACTGGACTGACCTCTGTTTACTACGAACCACATTTCTCTCTGTACAAAATTCATATGACTATGAGTTTTGTTTCTCCTGAAACTAGCTCAATAAGGATTCTGAGAATATAAAATACACCACCTATTTATATCTGTACAATTTATGGTGAATTTCTAAAGTTGGAATAGGGGATCCAGAAATTGCTCTGACCCTGTTTCACTAAAATTCAAATATCTTCTAACATATAATTTCTTTACCTGTTTAGTTTGTTTTATATGAAACTACACATATTGAGCTTCAATTTCATATTTAATCCATCACCAAATTCGATTTCTACGATTTTTAGTAAATTTTCAAACTCACATTAGTGTTGCTGCAATGTTCTATTTATGGCAAATTTCATCCTTTTTATGAGTTTTCATGAACTAGGTATCCTAATAACTTTCCATAACATCAAACATAATCTAAACTAACCATTTCCATAACTTATCATTATCAAGCATTTCCTCAACCATTCCATCACCATATCATAAGATCATTTACACAAAATAGGTATATTGCTATACATGCCATACTTAAATTTTACAAGCCATTTACCAAAAAATCCTTCAGATAGTGTGACCGAGCCTTCGACCTATCCCGACTCCTGAGCTGGCTTGTCCAAAACTACAATGAGTAAGAAGGAGGGAGTAAGCATAAATGCTTAGTAAGTTCATATGCAAATAATAAGTAACATAACAAAGCAATCATACCAATCAACATTAGCATGGTATCACCAAAACATATATCACATTTCTAATCATTTTTCATCATCTTATTACCTTATCGTTGTTGTATCAATACTCAACCCGAGGGTTAAGTACATACCTGTCCAAAGTATCCATTTCACAACACTTACCAATACGTCTCGTTTTATCTCGAGTATTCCTCCATTTGAATAGAACCTTACCCGTTGAACACATCGGAATATAATTCGGATACATGGATAATTTGCACATAAGTGCCACATATGCAATCAAGCAATCATGTAACCCGCCCTTAAATGAACTCGGACTCAACTCAACGAGTTCGGATGCCTAGTTACATCTCACGAACTCGGACTCAACTCAACGAGTTCAGACATTCGCATCCATAGGTGAACTCGGACTCAACTCAACGAGTTCGGATGCTCAACCATCCTAGTGACATGTCACTTTTATCCTAATCTATTCCTAAGGTTCAAACGGGATTTTCCTCGAACACATATCCTTGCTGTCTTCCATAGAATGCCGAAACCAATACTCGGTAACAATTTATATTTAACAAGTAGTTCACATAATTTGCATTTTATTCGAAGTTAACCACAAATCATATATTTCATAATAAAAATCATCATATCATATAATTAACATCAATAACTTAAAAATAACCATTATGCTACATTATTTACACATGAACTTACCTTGGTACCAAAATACAAAGATTTTGCAATTTAGTCCACAATTTTTTCTTTTCCTCGATTAGGGTCGATTCCACGTCTTTCTTGATCTAAAATAACACATTTAGCTTATTTAATATTCACATTATCAAATTAATCCTTAATTCAAATTTTAGAAAATTACAATTTTACCCCTAAACTTTTGCATATTTACACTTTTTCCCCTAGGCTCGTGATTAAACTTTATTCCTTATTCTTACATGCTGATCACTTTTCTCTTCTATGGCAACATCAAATTCTCACTCTAACATGTACTTGTGACTATTAGGTATTTTTACCGATTAAGCCCTTTTACTCGTTTTTGCTTAAAATCGAGTAGTACAAGTTGTCTAACATAATTTAAAACCTCATATTATATCATAAAACATCAAAATACACAAATTTCACCTATGGGTATTTTTCCAAATATAAACCTTAGGTTAAGTTATTGCTAGCATAAGCTTTATCGAGTTACCGGGATCTCAAAAACGTAAAAATCATTAAAAACGGGGCTTAGAATCACTTACTATGAAGCTTGAAAGTTGAAGAAACCCTAGCTATGGTGAGAGCAAAATTCGGCAGCAACTAAATGAAGAAGATGACCATTTTGTGTTATTTTTCCCATTTTATTTCATTTAATATCCAAATGACCAAAATGCCCCTCCTTACTAAACTTTCAAAAATTCCTTCCATGTCCTAATTTTGCCCATGAACTTAAAATTGGTCAAATTGCTATTTAATACCTCCTAATTAATATTTCAAAACAATTTCAAACTAAAAACTTCTAGAATGCAAGTTTTGCAACTTATTCGATTTAGTCCCTAACTTTAAATTAAACTCGTTATGCTAAAAATTTCTTCACAAAATCTTCACACAATTATGCAATCATATCATAAATCTCAAAATAATTATAAAATAATTATTTCTATCTCGGATTTGTGGTCACAAAACCACTATTCCAATTAGGCCCTAATTCGAGATATTACAATTTGTGGGACGACTTCGAAAGATTTTGAAAAAAATAGAGAATCATCATGCTGATAACGTGTTATAAAATAAAGAAAGATGGAGAGAATAATTAACAAAAAATATATGAAAGTAATAGAGAATGTATTTTATTAATCAAAGGGATGATTATAATACTTTATCAGAGTCTCTATTTATAGGCATAAGAAGTATAAAATATGTAGAGATCTAATTATAATAACTATTAGAATTTAAAGTACATCAAAACTTTATCTTAATCATGATGGACATCCACTTAATAAGATATTTGTAACGCCCCAAAATCTAAGCATTTATTTTTTGTTGTTGTGTTGCATAAATGCATGCTTGCTTCAGTGCTTAAGTGTCCTGAGAAGTGTTGAAGAAGTCCTGAGTTCAAGCATTGACTTGTACAAAGTTTTGTTTTTACTTGATTAAACCCTGTCTCTAGTCAGTAGGCTTCTTAAATAAATTTTGGTAAAACATGTCAAAAAATTCCTACTAGTCTAGTGGAGAGTGGCGTGTTGAGTGTTCCTTGGGGTCTAAGGTTTGAGGCTTGGCGAGGCAAAATGAGCATTTTATTTTGCAACAAGTGCCGTGGAAGTGTCCTAGGTTGACCGAAATTGAGGTGTTTGAATGGAGTTTGAATGGGTGGTTGAGAAGAGTATGTTGGAGAAAGTTATGGATGGATTGGGTGAGTGATTTTAGGAGTAGTGTGGGGAGAAAAGTTAGGAGATCTTGAAGGGATATGGATAGTGATCAGTTGGAGAGATTATAGGAGCCAAAGGAGGAGAGTGCTGGGGGTGCCGATTGGGGGAAATTCATTTTGGCAAAAATCGGTCATAGGACCTTTTACTCTGAATGCCGAAATTGTATTCTTGTTTTACTCTCAAATTTTGGTAGCTTTTACCTTTTTCTTCTTTTTCATTTTGGTAGAGGCCGAATTGACCATTTGGGTATTTTCTTCTACTCTTTCTCTCACTTCCCCAATCAATTCTCCTTTGGTTGATTATACCATTTCCCCCTCTTTCGACTCTCGTGGTTAATAGAGTTCATTTCTATCCATCTTGCTATTGTGACCGAATACCCTTACTTCTCCTCTCTTTTCTCCTTCCAAATCGTTCCTCTTACTATCTCTTTCTATTCGGTAGCCAGGCCGAATATTCCATCCTTTTCATTTTGCGGTTTGGCTTTTGTTCTCTGACAAATCGGTAAATACTCTCTCACTGAAGCCGAATACTCATTTCTCTTATTGTCGATTCTTATCTTCCTTCTCTTATGTGTGGTGTTTCTTTCAGTTTCTAGAACTTCTCAAGGAGTGAAGGAGTTTGCAAGTGGACACTGAAGCAGTCGTAACCTTTCCCTCATCACTCGATCAAAGGTAACTCTGTTTGCAATTATTGTGTTCAATTGGGGCATGACTTGTATAAGAGGGTGTTGGCTGATTGCCCTATCTTCCCCTATCTCTAGTTTTGTGTTTTCAATAAGCCAGTATATTGATTCAAGTCCTGTGTTTATGCAATCATCATTAATAGATTTCGCTGATAATGCAGCTATTCGATAAAGAGGGTGTAATCAGCCTTTGTCAACGGTTTAAGTGTGCTAAACCACACTCTTTCAATCAAGGCAAGTATCAAATGTTATTTTGAGTTAAGTGATAGAAAAAGGGTGATTAACCCTATTATCAAGCGACTAACGGAATAGCCTGATTGAATGTAGGTTTGGTGCTCGTGGGCTATTCGCACGTTTTCGTAAACAGGTGTGTAACCACACTGCTATATTCGTCAGTCAGCAAAAGTCGAAATAGGATACCGTCGACACTACACGAGTGTACGCTCGCTCGTGTGGTAGTCTAGATGCCAAAATGAGGGCGTAAGATTGTTAAGGCCGACCATGAGCGATTTTTTGGTCTAAGGCCGATTTGGGCCATGATGGGCTAAAATGGGCCATGTAGGCCCCACGAGCTCGTGGGCCCACACGGATAAACCCCATAGATGTGTGGAGAATACTGGGCCAGGCTGTGTAGTTCACACGGCCAAAGGGCATTTTTGGGCTTGTGGGCTACACGGACGTATGGGCCCGCTTTATGGGCCTTAAGCCCATTTTCACTATTTCACTGTTAAGGTTGCACAGGTCGCTTGAGATGACTGTGGACCTATTGTTGGGTCGGTAAGTATACCTAGACCCTAATTTGACGAAATGACTATTATGCCCCTATAAGGTAAAATGACTTATATGCCCCTATGTTATGTATGACTGTATTCCAGCATGCCATTATATATATTGCATACATGCATGATATTACGATATGTTGCATGGGGGTGGGTTTATGATTGATTGGAGGAAGTGTACTGTACTGGTAGATCTACTGCAACCACTGTTTACTGCTGCAACCGGTGTTATTTTGGAGTGTAGGGATGGGTGGGTTGATTTTATCCCCACATGGAGTGTAGGGCTGGACGGAGTGGAGTGTAGAGGCTGATTGAGTAGGATTTCTGTTTGCATTTTGTACTATTACTAAAATGGGCTAAGTCCCACACTGATACTATTATAGAATGGGCTAAGGCCTTAACTGAAACCGTTACGGTTACTAAAATGGGCTTAGGCCCAGACTGTATTTGCCTATTGTATGACTGATTGTTTTTTTTAAGGGATTACACACTGAGTTTCATAAACTCACCCTTCTGCTTATTTGCGCAGGTAATCCTTAAGTGGATTGGTGCTGCGAGGGACTCGAAGGTGGCCACACATTCATTCATGCCTCTATATTGGATTTTTAATTTATAAGTAATTTAAATTTTGGTATTTTTATGTAATAAGGCCTCTTTAAAGTTTTAACTTTTAATTTGAGATTTTTACTTGCATTGATATAAACTGTTAGTTGTAGGAAAAGAGACGGGTTTTCAAAAATGTAATTATTTTTCAAAAACACCACGTTTACGCAACACATTTTATAAGCTTCCACAAGAGACAACGTTTTAAAAATTAAAGATGTTTTAACATGATAAACGACGAGTTTTAAAATCATCATTAAAAACAAGTAACAAAGGTAAATATGTAAAAAGGGTTTTCTTTCAATATCACGCTTTGCGAAAAACACTTCAATGTGACATCGTCAGATTTGGCCATAACATCTAGGCCAGGTTTGGGGTATTATAATATTCATAACACATCTAAAAATTTTGGCCTTATTTTATTAAGGGGTACTATTATGGCATTCATTTGGTTTAAGGGTTTTCTGTCCCTTAAATATAAGGCTAAAGAGTATATAAAGCCTTTCAAATTTTCCAAAAAAAATTACAATTAATTAAGTTTTTTGACCGTTAAAGTTAACAATTAGTTGTTGAAAGGTAATTGCTATTATTTTTTGGGTTGTTTTCGCCATATGGCATGCTAGGATTTTATCATGTGGTAAAGTTTGGTGTTTTATACTTGAAATCGTTAAAAATTATAAAAAAAAATCATAAAAGAAATATTAAAATATTAAAATATATAAAATTTCAAAAAATTATTAAAATTTTATAAAATTATAAAAAACTACAAAAAATTATAAAAATCATATAAATTGTAAAAATTATATGAATTATGAAGAATAAAAAATGTAAAAATTATTAAAATATTTAAAATAAAAAATATTAAATATTAATAAAATTTAAAAAATATTTAAAAAAGCATAAAAATTATAAAACAAATTAAAAATATATGAAAAAGTATTTGAAAAAGAAAATATTTTTTTTCATTTTCATGCTAACCATCATTTGATCCTTGAAGTTATCTATTGTGATAATCTACTTTGAACTTCACCAAAGCTCGCACCCCTTTGTCCATCATCAATGGTAGAGGAGTGTTTGAAGATGCAAATCAATGTAGGAAAATAGGTTAAGAATGCAAGTGACAATTGAGGCTGTATATAAAATTGTAAATATTTTTTTATTATCTTTTTTGGTAATTTTATATAATTTTATATATTTATTTTCACTTTTCTATATTTTATAATACCTTTAATAATTTTCTATATTTAAAAATTTTCATATTCTTTGCATTTTTTTATTTTCAACTCATATAATTTTAAAATATCCTATTTTCATAATTTATATATATTTTTATTCATTTACAATAATTTTTATAGTTTTGAGTAATTTATAATAATTTTTTATAATGTTTTTCACTCTTATATATTATAAAATTTTATAATTTTTTAATGATTTTAAAGTATAAAACACGAAATTTCATCACATAACACTACTCAACAACTTAACTTTTATTGATAAGTATAGATTAGTGAAAGTTGATTAACTAATAGACTAGATCTCGTACATGGAGTTCATGAAATCTTTGCAATTTCTTTTCTAAAAGAGATTTTTGGTTATTATAAAATTCTTGTTGCACGTTGAAATGGAAAGTTAGAAACATACTTGAGAATGTTTGCTTACCTTGGTGGATTATTTATTTAATTATGTGACTTGTTTTGGTAATATTCATAAAAGTATTATCTAATATATGACGGTTAATTTAGGAAAAAATACTGGAAATAAATATTTTTCAAAATATGTCGTTTTTTATTAAATTATAGAAATAGGTCGATTTTGAAAAAAGTGTTTAAAAATGTGCTTTGGCTAGACGCATTTTCTTATAAGTATGTAGGAAAGCGCGTACGTCAAATTTCAAATTTGATCAACTGTAAAATTATAAATGGCCCAACGGTAACTTTTTTTTCTTATATAAACCCAAGTCATTTCCCATTCTTTCCACTCAAATCCAATTCTCTCCACTCTCTCCATTCTCTCAATTCTCTCAAGATTACTTCCAAAATTTTCAATAGATTTCTTAAAAAATATTCTAGTTTTACTTTATTATTTTATAAATTATTAATTTTAATTAATTTTTTACGAATGACAAGTTCTCTTATTCGTTTCGACAATAAACACATTTTCGCCGCACAATTGACAATGGTAAGGGAAAATTTTTATTTTTATTAAATTTAATTAAGTTAATTTTAAACTTTTTAAATTTATAATTTATTTTGTTGATATAAATAGGTGGATGATCGGGTTTTGGAGGGGTTCATACACAATCTATCAAAGAGCGTACCCACACTAATTAGCCCATTGGTGGAAAGGTAGAGACTCGAGACACAGACACCCCATCTTCCATCCAGTGAGTATATGATCACACTAAAGGGCGTGGATTTACAACTGGGCTTACCAGTGGATGGGGGAGTCTTTACAGGGCCAATGATCGTTTCCAATAGGGAGGACCATTGTGACGCACTATTAGGGAAGGTGTCGAACAAGTTTCAAGGTAGCTGGATAGAGATCAAATAGTTGGAAGATAATTTCAGTGAACTAGATGAGCATGCGACTGTCCTTGAAAAAGAACAATACACCTGGGCATTCATCTTGAGGTTAATTGGGGGCCTTCTAATGCCTGATAAATCTTGAAATTTGGTACACTTAAGGTGGCTACTACATCTGATCGACTTCAAATAATGCGATAAACTCAGTCTGGGATTAGCTATGTTGGTCACATTGTACCGAGAGTGTCAGGTGACAAAATGGGTTTGTAACACCCCTTACCCGTGTTCGACACCGAAATAGGGTATGAGGCATTACCGGACATAAACACATGCAATCGTATAAACCTAAGTCATGAATTTGCATTCTAATTTAAAACTTTTCACATTTCATCTTAAAGTCCCTAATATGGGCCTACGAAGCCCAAATCATGCTTTGGAAACAGTTCGGGACCTAACTGAGAACTTTAGAAAACTTTAAAAATTTCATGAAAAATAGGGGCAAACTTCTGTGTGATATTATGACATGGCCGTGTGGCTTGCATGGCCATGTCCCTAGCCCGTGCACTAATCTAACTTGCCGTTGTGAACAAACTTACGTCACACATAGATATCACCACTCATTCATCCACATATGTAAGCATAACATCCTTGAAATGCATCATCATGGACTTATAAAATAGCCAATATACCAACATCAAATGACCTTACACAATAATGAACTTTCAAATAGCATAGGCCAACATTTTAGGCGAAAACAATTATGACACATACAAAAATAACCAAGTTCCCTATACATGCCATGACCTTAAGTATAAGAATTATCAATACCCAATTTGTTAGTTTGATAGTGTGATATGTTCTCCGGTGACTTCCAACCCGAGCTAACCTGAGGACATTATAAACAAAGAAAATAAACGGAGTAAGATATATAGCTTAGTAAGTTGGTATGTAAATAATAAGAAATTTATTAACATGCTTTTACCAATTCTCACAATATGTTCTCAAGATAATACAATCATAATTGCACATAGTTCCACTATTTACTCTTGTTCATCTCAAGCTGTCTACTAGAGTCATAGTCACTAAATTATTTATATCTTGAGCTACAGAACTCCAAATTAAGATCCGCTAATTTTTCCCAAAACTAGACTCACATATGTTCTTACCATAAAAGTTTCAGAATTTTTGGTCCATCCAATAAGTACAGTTTATTCTTTAAAGTCTCCACTGTTTCGCTGTCTGAAAGTTTCGACCCCTCTTCACTAAAAATTAATTATATCCTCATAGGAGATTCGGGTGATGTTCTTGTTTGTTTATTTTGAAAATATATTCATTAAGGATTTCAATCATATAATTTTTATCCTATAATTATTTTTGTACAATTTTTAATAATTTTCCCAAATTAAAACATGGGGTTTTTGAAATCATTCTGACCCTATTTCATAAAAATTCAAATATCTCGTAATATGAAATTCTTTTGCTTACACCATTTCTTTTATGTAAAAATAGACTCAATAAGATTTAACTTCATATCTTATTCAACCTCTAATTCGATTTCCACAATTTTTGAAGAATTTTCAAAGTCACATAATTGCTGCTGTCAAAAACTGTTTTATTACTAAATTTCACTCTTCATGTTTTCTTTGTAGTAACTTTCATTGTGACACTTACTCCATATCAATATTACCAAAGTTCGATCACATATCGAGCACATTGCTCATAAGTTTACACACACGTACCTGCACTTATTCATCACATAGTCATATTCAATTACACCTAGTCATTTCTCGTTGAACACATCGGAATAATAACGGATACCCGGTGGCTTACACATAGTACCACCCTTGTAGTCAAAACTACCTTCTTCACAAAGTGGCCTTCACATAGTACCACACTTGTGACCAAAGCTATCTTTCTTCACAAAGTGGCCTTTACATAGTACCACACTTGTGTCCAAAGCTATTATATTCACAAAGTGGCCTTCACATAGTACCAAACTTGTGCCCAAAGCTATTTTATTCCTAAGGTTCAACCGGGAAATTTCTCACTTAGCACAATACCATGGACTTATTTCACTTAGATGCCATGGACTTATTTCACTTAGATGCCATGGTCTTATTTCACTTAGCACAATGTCATATCCTAGATATGGTCTTACATGCGAATCACTTATTTCACATAGCACATTGCCATGGTCTAACCATGGTCTTTTACCGTCAATTCATATTTCACTACGCAACGATCATGATCGATCTTGCATTTTTACTCAATCCAACCGTTTACTTTAATTTTCACAATTTAATCAAATATATAATAATATTGAATAATTAACAGAAATCAATAACGTTTATTAACATACGAACTTACGTCGACCTAAAATGGCAAAAATGACCAAATGTCCAATACTCGTTTTTCCCCCGTTCTAAGTCCGAACTTTGTTTTTCTTGATCTACAATATTACATTTAGCTTGTTTATTAGCCACATTATTCATTATGACCAAAAAATCATATTATGGCAAAATTACAATTTTGCCCCTAAACTTTGTCATATTAAGATTTTTGCCCTTAGGCTCGTAAAATGAAATTTATTCAATTTCTTTGTACTTTAAGCCTAGCCTGTAACGCCCCAAAAATCCTAAAACCCAAAAATCCCAAAATCTCAAAATTTTCTTTTTGTGCTTAGCAATTCCGGTTAAGTGTTAATTACGTGATGGTAGGTCTTGGTCAAGGTTTGAGTTCGAATCAAGGGGTAGAAGAAATTATATTTTAATTATTAAAATAATCAAGGTTGGCAAGTAGTTGGGATTTTAAATAAAAATAGCGGAAAAATGGCATAAAAAAGCCTTGTGGAGGAGTGGCTAAGTGACGCCACTTAGGGTGTAGGGAGGTGGCGTTAGTAGCTAGCAAGAAGATCCAAGGTTTGAATCCTAGCTTAGTATTTTTAGAAGTTTAATTTTGGCCTTCTAGAAGTTTGGAAGTGGCATTAAAATGGACTCTAAGGGAAGTGTTCAGGAGAGAAAATTAAGGAAAAGATCAAGGGGTTATCAAGGAGAAAAATGAGGAGATGATAAGGGAGAAGTGATGGAGCCGAATTGGGAATTGGGCATGGAAAATTCGGCTATAAGGGCTATAAATAAGGGCAGAATACAAGATTGCCAGGCTACTGCCAAAATTTTTCTTCACCTTGTTGCCAGAAACCCTTTTCTTTTCAATATCCAAAAAGCCGAAAACCTTTTTGTTTTTCTTTCTTTTCTTTGTGTCGATTTCTATTCTTCTCTACACAATTTTCTTTGTTTCACTTAGCCGATTTCTTCTTCTACTCTTCTTCTTTAATTTGTGCCAAATAAACCTTATTCACTATACTAAGTTTGAAAGCCGAATCTCCCAAGGGCCGAATACTCTTTGAACAAATGTAGTGGAATTAGTATCAGATCTCGGATCTTAGCTCTCTACCGAAATTTCCTTTAGGTGCTTGCGGTGTTGATCTATGAGTTGATCGTGGTTAGTGATTTAAGAAGGGGCTGTTATATTTATTGTGCAAGGTTGGTGACTAAAGGAATCGCAGCACGCTTGCTTACTAGGTGTGTACATACACTGCGCACACAAGTAGATCGGCAAAAGCCGAAAAGCCAAAATGTCGAAATGCCAAAAAGTCGAAAGTTTGGCTGCGGTAGTCTTGCGAGTGCGCAAACACTCGTGAGGAGGAAACCGATAAGTTGCCTGAGGCCAACGGGCAATTTCGTGGACTTGGGTTGTGATTTGGCCATATGGGCCGGAATGGGCTAAATGGGCCCGATGGGCTGTTGGGCCCATAATAGGCAAAAACTGAATATTGATGCTATGTGATAGGAATTTGTATGTGAGCATGAATATGAAAGTGACTGGGCCTAATGGGGCATATAAATGTGATTTGGGCCTAATGGACCATATACAGGTGATTTGGGCCTAATGGGCCAGATACAGGTATGTGAATTTGATTTGGCTTTGTAAGGGGTTTTGGGCTTAGAATATGATAACTACATAAAACTTAATAATTATTTGCGACCGTGGACAAGTTATATGGTTAAGGTGTGGCAACGGGTATATGCATGTCCAGGATTGGATCTAGGGAGAGCTTGGTACTTAAGCGGTCTTAATGACCCACCTCCTCTTCTCTAGAATCCTACCTGGTGCATAGTATTCGTTCATCTTAGCTCACGAGACTTGTTAACGGGCCAAGTTAAGTGAAAATCGTAATTAAGGGAAAATTACCAAAATGCCTTTAAGGGCAAAAATGACCAAATTACCCATAAGTGTTGAATGTAAGTGACATGCATACATATGATATTCTGCTTAGGTTGCATATGGGTTGGGAATTATGGAACGGAGGAAGTATATGAGGATCGCATGGTTGTTTGACAATCGTGGATCCAATGACGGCTTTTAAAGCCCAATATGTAAATGAAGGTAGTTTTGCAACCGGGCTACCCTTGGTGTGTCAGTTGGGTGGGTCGATATTTATATCCCCACATGGTGTGACGGGGGTCAGAGCTGTGTGTAGCGGATGGATAATTTGGATGGGATTGCATTGCATGTTTGATGTATGGTGGTTTTTGGAATGCTTTTTTTTTTTTGTGTGTTGAGGGTTGTACACACTGAGTTTGCGAAAACTCACCCCCTCTTTTATTTTATTTTCAGGTGAAGCTCAGTAGAAGGTTTAATGTTTGGAGGGACTCTGCGTGGCTAGCTAGCAAGATAATTTGGACTTGGTTTTTTTAAGCATATAAGTTTTTATTTTATTAAGTATGTTTCAGACCAGATTGTAACAAGGTTTCATTATGTTATTATTACTTGAATTATTATTATTATTTTCGTTGTAAACACGAAAAGTTGAACATGAGTTTCCTAAATTATAGTATATTTTCTACGTTTCCGCAACTAAATTTTAAAATGACATGTTTTCATAAAATCATATGATTTAAACAAGTGATTGAAAGGAGTTTTTTTTAAGTTAATTAAGATTTCTTTTATTTTAAGAAGGGTTTTCAATGAAAATACGGTTTTCGCTAAAACACTTCAATGTAACATGCCGAATTCGACCATAACGTCTGGGTCGGGTTTGGGGTGTTACATAGCCGAACCATTTTCATAACTATAATAGCCTAAAATTTCCACTAGAACACACTTTTACTACATATTTTATAACTTTTACAGTTTAGTCCTTTTAAGCATTTTCACCGAAAATCACTTAGCAAAAGTTGTTTCTCCAATCATAAACATGCATAATCTACCATTAAACATTAAAATGTACAAATTTATAATTTGTTTCAAACCCTAGACCTTCATCATTACTCAAATAAATGGTAGAAATTGGTAGATCTTGTTACGAAGATTTCAAAAAACGTAAAAATCATTAAAAACGGGGCAAGAACGGGCTTACAATCGAGCTTGGAAGCTTGAAAAACCCTAGCCATGGTTTCTGCTTGTGAAATTCAGCCATGGGGTTGAAGATGGACAAAAATTGGCTTTTAATTTTGTTTTTAATTCATTTTAATTACTAAATGACCAAAATTCCCCTAACTTAAAAATATTCTATTTCACCTATTTCATGTTCATTTTTGTCCAACAAATTAACCAATGGACTAATTACCATTTAAGGACCTCCAATTTAAATTTTCATAAAAATTGGACACCTCTAACATGTAGAACTCAACTTTTTCAATTTTTATAATTTAGTCCTTTTGACTAAATTGAGTGCCCAAACGTCAAAATTTTCGAACGAAATTTTCAAAAAATAATTCCGTGAAACTGTAGACCATAAAATATAATAAAAATAAATTTTTATTCGTCGAATTTGTGGTCCTGACACTGTTCCGACTAGGCCAAAATCGGGCTGTTACAACTCTCCCTCCTTTAGGGATTTTCATCCCCGAAAATCTTACCAGAAGAAATTGCTTTCAACTCTCTTGAATTACTTCCACTAATTTCTCAAAATCACAAATCAAATCAACCTCGTATATCTCTTTCTAGTCATCTTTGAACTTTAACACACAGTGTCGGAGCATATCGTTAAAGTTTTGAATTACTCTCTCAGACTTACCACCGAGTTACAAGTGTATTACCGTGCCAAGATGCAACTGCGTACTCATAATTTCCTATAGCTTTTTTTTCCCATAATTGGGATATAGCCCTCGGATCTCAATCCGAAATAATAAAGACTGATAGTTTTGCATAATTGAATAATCCTAGAAACATCTTACTCGGCTGGTTTGTTAAACAAGAAATCTGTACACGAACGATCAATCATAATCCGATAACATCTTTCTTTTTGGAGATAAAGATAATTCAGATACAAAATCTATAGTAACTCTATCTCATATCACATCAAGGTTATCACTGACTGCAATAGACCTGAATGCTCTTGATTTTTGACTTTTATCCATTATCAAATCGACATCTGAGCGTAAACTAAAAAATATCAGGTTACATACCCAATCACTAAAACATTTATTTCAAATAATTGCACATTTTTATTACTCCTAGAATGAACCAATGAACTACTACTGAGCCCCATATAAAAATTTCTTGCATAAGCTCTAAATTCATTTGCACGCAATTTCTATCTCAGAACAATAACATCAATCATCAAGTTAAACTTCAAATTCAGAATAAAAAATTGACTCATGCTGAACTCGTTTAGCTTACCATTCATTAACATATTTATGATATTCTCAATCATGCAATGAAAACATCGCTTTAGCTTTTAATCTAGCTAAAATCAGACCATCATCAATTAAGATCAATCGTGTAACCCACTCACAAAATAAACAAAGATTTTTCCATTCATCATTTGTAACTATATCTGCTTTCCCAGAGATTAATCAATAACTACTTGTGATCTTTCAATAGTTCAAGTATTTAACACTATCTTAACTTCAAATCTTTCTTTGACATTCGATACTTTAATTCTTGAAATTAGGGAACATGTGACACCTTTCGTCGAATAAACGATATCACTAAATTCTCAATATGGACATAAAAGTGACCGTCTCTAAATCACTGGTCGAACAATTCTTTTTAATGTGACATTAACCGTCTAAAAACATGAACCATCACTTTACATTCTAGTAACAAAACACATTCCAATCCGTTCAATAGTGCATCACTGAAAAATCATAAATTCATTACTCAATTCAAACTGAACTCAGAACTAGAGCTTCGGTTAATAATATCTTCAACTGTTTTCAACGTTGCTAACATGTACAAACCATCCAAATTTTCATAAATGTGATAACCATATCATTCAGAATAGCTTTAACTCATAATAATATCATCATATTAGAACAAATCTAATAGGTATATCTCGGTATCATACTCTCTAGAATATCAATCCTTCATTCAGACTGTCCATCGATATACTCGTGAATGCACAAAATTTATAACATAACTGAGAATACTTTAACTACATATAGCTCAAATCACATTTCAACTGACCAACTCACTCTGATAAAAATAATCGAGTCAATTTTGACTATCAAATAATAACATAACAAAATGCTCTTTTCTTCACGCTATTAAAACAACTCAAACACACAATCTTTCAAAATTCTCTTATCATGCTAACCAAAGACCTTTACGACTGCATTTGCTCAAGTAAACAAAATATCTCAATTGAATTCATTGGCTTTAATCAAACTTGCCTGAGGAAAAAAAACCATTATACCATTGAGTTTGAACTTTCACTATCCATACCTCTTCCAATAGAAATTCTTTTCACAAAAATTTAAAGAATCCTGATGCCAGAATCACCATGTTCCCATGATCAAATCGGGATAACATCCATAACAGACATTGTGTAACACCCTAAACCCGACCTAGACGTTATGGCCGAACTTGGCGTGTCATATTCAAGTGTTTTTTGAAAACCTTGTTTTCATTGAAAACCATTCTTTAAAATAAAAACTTTGAGTAAAATCCCAGCTTGTATTTGTTGCTTTCAAAGCAAGGTGTATTTAAGAAAACTATTCCTTCTTGTATGGTAATAATTACTTTGTAAAATCTCTTTTCAGTTGCGAAAACTTGATTTAAAACAAATGATCTATGAAAACTTGACATTTAAAAATTATGTTGCGAAAACGTAGTATTTAAAAATAGTTATGGTTTAGGAATACCATGTTCTACTTCTAGCAAGTATAAAGCATAAAAATAATAATAATCCAAGTTTGAAATAATATTTAGCGAATAGGCCTTATTACAATCTCGACTACAATAACTTCAAATACTAAAAATTATAAGCTTAAGAAAACAAGTCCAAGTCGTCTTGCTAGCTGGCCACCTCGGAGTCCCCCAAACCGTCGAACCACCTACTGAGGATCACCTAAGAAAAATAAAAGAGGGGGTGAGTTTTAGAAAACTCAGTGTGTACACCCCTCGACAAATAGAAAAGCATGCAATGGTCAGTCTTTTTGGGCCTGAGACCAATTCAATATCAGCACAGATGTAAAGCAATCAAATATGCACGAACCCCACCCATCCAACTGCTACACACCATCTCCATCCCCCAATACACTCCATGTGGGGATATAAATATCGACCCGCCCATTCGATACACTCTAATGGTAGCCCGATTATGGTACTACCTAACGTTGCAGTAAAGCTGCTAATCATATACTGGGCTTAAAAAGCCATCGGTGGATCTACGGTCGTCAAGCAACTAAGCGATCCTCATATACTTCCTCCGTTCCATAATTCCCAACCCATATGTAACCTAAACAGAATATCATACAAATGCAGCAGATATACATGTAACATCCATTTATCTTACATTTAACATATAGGGGTATTTTAGTCATTCTCGCCCTTAGGGGCATTTCGGTACTTTCTCTTTATGATTGGTTTATTACTTACCTTGACCCGTTAACAAGTCCTCATTAGCTAAAGTGAACAGATACTATGCACCAGGTAGGATTCCAGAGAAGAGGAGGTGGGTCAATAAGACTACTTAAGTACCAAGCTCTCCCTAGATCCAATCTTAGACATGCATATACCCATTGCCACACCTTAACCTTATGAGTTGTCCACGGTCACAATTAATTAATTATTTAAGTTTTATGTCTGATTGAGTAGTTACCCAAAAACTAGGTCCACAACCCCTTACTAAACACTAACAGATCCACACCTATTCATTTGGGCCATCAGGCCCAATCACATCCATATGACCCATCGGACCCAAATCAATTCCAGGCCATGCAACCAACATGACTATTACAACACTTAGCATTAAATTGTCAATTATGCCTATCATGAGACCACAACCCATTAGGCCCATCTAGCCCATTCTGGCCCGGTTGGCCAAAACACGGCCCAAGACCATGAGATCGCTCATGGGGCCTCTGATAACATATCGGTCCCCTCCCTTACGAGTGTTCGCGCACTCGCAACACTACCGTAGCCAAACTTTTAGCTTTTTGGCATTTCGACGCTTCGGTATTTCGGGATTTACTGGTCTACTGTGTCTGTGCATTGTATGTATACACCTGATACTAAAACGTGCTGCGATCTCCTTAGCCACGAACCTACAAACAATGTCACTCAATGTTTAATCACACACTTATCAAATACAATCACCAAAAATTGAAAATCTCACATTTTCCTTACCTTGAACGACAAGCCTTAACAGCCCTTCCTTGATCATTAATCACGAGTATTTCTTAAATCTGCATCAATCTTAATCATTAAGAACTAAACAACAAGTGACTCGCAATCATCTTAAGTCACTCTTAAATCATCCATGACCATTCAGCCAACCTTAACAAATAAAAGTGGAATACTTACCCAAAACCCCAAAATGCCTAAGGAGCAATTCAGCAGAAATCTGAACTCCGAGATTTGATACTAATCCCCTACCAAACTAATTTAGAAAGAGTGAGGGAGAGAAGAAATCAGTACTAGGAAAACTGACTGAAAGAGTAAAGTACTTACACAAGAATCGGCCGAAGTAGTGGGAGTAGTGGTGGCACAGAGGGTCTTTAGCCAAAGAGGTACTCGGCTTTTGAGATTTGTATGGTGAAAGGGTTATTGGGAACAAATAAGAAGAAGAGAAGAAGGAATCGGCTAAAACCAAAGGTGAATCAAAAGAGAATTTGAGTTGAAAAAGAATGGAAAATCGGCAAGCAAGGAACAAGGAATTCGACTTCTAAGCAATTAGAGAGAAAAAGTGTTTCAGCAACACAAAAATGAGGAATTCGGCTAAAGGAATAGAAGCAATTTTGGCATTACCCTAGAATCCCCAAAATCGGCACCTATATATACTATAGCTGAATTTACCTATCCCCAAATTCCCAATTCGGCTCCACTTCTCTACACCCCCTCATCTCCTAACTTTTCTCCCTAATAACTCCTTAATCCCTTCCTTAAATTTCTCCTCTGATCACTCCCTTCAGAGTTCACATCCAACGCCACCACTGGCCATCCATTGAGCAAAAAAATAAATCCTTCTTTTGAGCAAGGAGGGATTCGAACCCAAAACCTCCTTGCCATGCATGTGACGCCACCTCTAAGCCCTACATGTGACGCTACTTGCCACTCCAACACAAGGCTCCTTGTGTCCAATTCCTTCTCCATTTATTTAAAAACCAAATTACTTGCCAACAAGGTTCTTTTAAATTATTAAACTATAATTTCTTTCACCCTAAAGTTCGAACTTAAAACTTAACCAAGGCCTATTATTACATAAATAACACTTGACTAGGAATGTTAAGCACACTTTTTATCAAAACTGAAAAAATAGAAAGTTCGGGATTTTTGGGGCATTACAACTCTACCCCCTAAAAGAAATTTTGTCCTAGAAATTTTACCTGATCCAAATAGTTAAGGATATTGATGTCACATCGCTTCCTCAGGTTCCCAAGTAGTCTCCTCAGCCTTGTGATTACGTCAAAGCACTTTGACTAATGGGACAGACTTCCTTTTTAGTACCTTAACAGCACGTCCAATTATTTATATGGGCTCTTCCTCGAAAGTTAGGTCTGGCCTAACCTCGATCTCCTCAACCGACACGACATGTGAAAGATTCGAGCGATATCGTCTTAGCATGGAGACATGAAACACGTCGTGGATCTGACTTAGTTCAGAAGGTAATTCCAGCTAATAAGCGATAGGCCCAATCCGCCTCACAACCCGATATGGCCCAATGAACCTTGGGCTTAGCTTCCCCTTCAGTCCAAACCTTAATGCCTTCTTCCACGAAGAGACCTTAAGAAAAACTAAGCCGCCCATTGCATAC
The DNA here is from genome assembly GCA_025698465.1 of Gossypium longicalyx. Classification (NCBI taxonomy): domain Eukaryota; kingdom Viridiplantae; phylum Streptophyta; class Magnoliopsida; order Malvales; family Malvaceae; genus Gossypium; species Gossypium longicalyx. The sequence continues at coordinate 39,176,297 of CM046998.1, read as the reverse complement.
TCTATCTCTTGATGCTTAAGGTCAACATATGACTTCTGCCTATCCGAGGCCTCTTTCAATCGATCTCGAATCAATTTTACCTTACCCTTAGTATCTGCTACTAACTCAGGGCCCAAAACTCTTCGTTCGCCCAATTCCGTCCAACATGTTGGAGTTCGACACCTTCACCTATACAGTGCTTCATACAGGGCCATCCCAATACTTGCTTGATAACTATTATTGTACGCAAATTCGGCTAAAGGCAAATAGTCTTCCTAGCCACCTCGGAACTTAATTACACATCCCTCAATATATCTTCCAAAACTTGGATCACCCTTTCCGACTGTCCATCAGTTTGAGGGTGGAATGTCGTACTGAAGTTCAACCTAGTACCCAACGCCTCGTGCAACTTCTTCCAAAATCGCGAAGTGAAATGTGGGTCCCTATAAGATATTATGGAAACTGGTACTCCATGCAATCTTACAATCTTCGCCACATACAACTTAGCCAGCTTTTGTAATGAGTAATCGGTACGGACCAGTACAAAATGGGCAGACCTAGTTAACTAATCCACTATAACCCATATCGAGTCTTTCTTAGTAGGCATCAAGGGTAGCACACTAACAAAGTCCATAGTAATTCTTTCCCACTTCCAAAGTGGAGTCTTTACTGGCTGAAGCAATCCTAAAGGCAACTGATGTTCCGCCTTCACCTTTTGACAAATCAAGCATTTACTTAAGAACTCCATAACCTCGCGCTTAAGTCCATGCCACCTGTAAAGCTCATGCAAATTCTTATACATCTTGCTTCCGTCAAGATGCATAGCATAGAGACTGTTATGTGCTTCCCGCAAAATAGACTGCCTTAGCTCATCGTCCATTGGTATACACATTCTCCCACGGAAACACAACACTTCTTCACTATTTATCCCAAAGTCTGACGTCTCTCCATTTTCTACTTGTCTAAAACGAGCACCTAGAGTCTCATTCACTAACTGCTTACTCTTTATCTGCTCGACCCACACTAGCTTTACTTGAAGCTCAGCCAACAAGCTACTATCATCCAACAAGCTTAAACGATCGAGCATAGCCCTCAAGTCCGACTTAACCCTATGACTCAACGCGTCAGCTGCCACATTTGCTTTGCCAGGGTGGTATTCAATCGTACAATCATAATTCTTCAATAATTCCACCCACCTATACTGCCTAAGGTTTAACTTCTTTTGGGTAAGGAGGTACTTCAAACTCTTATGGTCCGAATAAATTATGCACTTCTCTCCGTATAAGTAATGCCTCCATATTTTTAGCGCGAAAACCACCGTAGCTAGTTCCAAGTCATGGGTTAGGTAATTCACCCCGTGAGTCTTAAGTTAACGTGACGCATACGCAACCACCTTTCCTTCCTGCATCAATACACAACCAAGCCTACATGCAACGCTTCACTATAAACCGTAAACTCCTTTCCAGGTTCTGGCTATATCAACTCCGGGGCCTCAGTTAAAACCTTCTTAAGCTTTCCAAAACTCTCTTGCTGCTTGTCCATCTATTCAAACGGCACCCCCTTCTCAACAACTTAGTTAAAGGTGCATCAATTAATGAAAAGCCCTCAACAAACCGCCTATAGTTCCTTGCCAAGCCCAGAAAACTTCGGGTTTTCGATGCTGACTTAGGTGTTTTCCAGTTTAACACTGTTTCAATTTTTCGGGGATCCATCTTAATTCACACTTACTGAATTAGGCATACAGATGCTTCTCCCTCAAAATTTGCAACACAATCCTTAAGTGTGCATCATGCTCATCCTCATTTCTTGAGTACACTAAGATGCCATCTATAAAAACCACCACGAACCGATCCAGGTAGGGTTGGAAGACCCGATTCATGAGATCCATGAAAGCGGCAGGTGCGTTCGTCAGCCCGAACGGCATCACCAAGAACTCGTAGTACCCAAAACGAGTTCTGAAAGCTGTCTTATAAACATCCGCCTCTTTAACCCTCAATTGATGATACCCCAAACGCATGTCAATCTTCGAGAAAATAGAAGCTCCCCTAAACTGATCAAAAAGATCCTCGGTTCTTGGCAAAGGGTACTTGTTTTTAATAGTTAACTTGTTCAACTGCCGGTAGTCGATGCACATTCGCAACGTCCCATCTTTCTTCTTCACGAATAACACCGGTGCTCCCCACGGAGACACACTTGGTCAGATGAATCCTTGATCCAACAAATTCCTGAATCTGTGCCTTAAGTTCTACCAACTCATAGAAAAATCGCTCCCTTTGCGGAGCTATCAATACTCTGAGGTTATCCCTAAGACCATCCTCAAACCTAACGCAATGCTCATAGTCTGTTGCCACCATAACTCTTGCATACCTACTAAGGCGTAGAAATTCCGCCTCATACTCCGCCACAAATTTGTTTCCCTAGGTCAAGTTCAGGAACTCCTTCCTTCTAGCATCCATATAACTCGCACCCACGTACTTCCCTTGAAACGCAGTTTTTAAGAACTCTTAAGTGACCTGCTCAGGTTGGGTGCCCTCTTTCACTGTCAGCCACCACTGGTAAGCTTCTTCCCTAAGCAATGACACTACCCCTTTCAACTTTTGTTCAGGTGAACAGTCAAAGTCCTCCATTATCCTTTCGGTGGCCTCCAACTAGTATTCAGCCACATTAGGAGCTACACCAGCCACGCCCTTAAAGATCTCAGCCCCACTTGATTGAAGTCGCTCCGGAACTGACCCCCATTTTCCCATGACATTATTGGGCTCTATGGCCCTTTCTAAAATCCTCAGCATTACCTGCGACAATGCATCATCCCCTGCGGCCTGATAATACGGTCTAGTCTCAGCCACGGGTGAGGCCGAAGCCTCTTCTACTCCAACATTGGGCATATGGCCCGATGCTGACAATTCGGCCCTAACACTTCTGCGGCCTCGGCCATGACCTCTTGCACCTCTTCTAGCACTCATTGTTGATTCACGTATTATTTGGATTAGAATTTTTATGAAGTTTTAGTTAGTTTCAATTAATTGAGCCCGTTTTATGAAAGTATTAAAAAGAAATTTGTTTTCGTAAATCCTCTACAGTCTTAAGGTCCTACGGGTTTCAGTTTCACTCCAACTAAAAGCCTCAGTATAATCATCTAAAGTAGCCCACTAACTATCTACAGTATATCAAATTAAACAAGCTTGATAATAAAAGAACTTACTTGGTTCGACGTTAGAGACTCGGTGTGCCGCACAGCAAGATTTTTTTTGAAACAAACCTAAATAATAAGGCCCACTTTACAGCCCGAGTTTTGCAACTTGACTCTGATACCACTAAATGTAGCACCCCAAATCCGGGCTAGACATTATGGTCGAACCTGGCGTGTTACATTGAAGTGTTTTTTGAAAACCTTGTTTTCATTGAAAACCATTCTTTAAAATAAAAACTTTGAGTAAAATCCCAGCTTGTATTTATTGCTTTCAAAGTGAGGTGTATTTAAGAAAACTATTCCTTCTTTTATGATAATAATTACTTTGTAAAATCTCTTTTCAGCTGCGAAAGCTTTATTTAAAACAAATGATCTTTGAAAACTTGTCATTTAAAAATTAAGTTGCGGAAATGTAGTATTTAAAAACAATTATGGTTTAGGAAAACCATGTTCTACTTCTAGCAAGTATAAAGCATAATAATAATCCCAGTTTGAAATAATATCTAGTGAATAGGCCATATTACAATCCGGACTGCAATAACTTTAAATACTAGAAATTATAGGCTTAAGAAAACAAGTCCAAGTCCCTTAACCGTCGAACCACCTACTGAAGATCACCTGAGAAAAATAAAAGAGGGGGGTGAGTTTTTGAAAACTCAGTGTGTACACCCCTCGACAAATAGAAAAGCATGTAATAGAAAGTCTTTTTGGGCCTGAGCCTAATTCAATATTAGCACAGATGTAAAGCAATCAAATATGCACGAACCCCACCCATCCAACCGCTACACACCATCTCCATCCCCCGATACACTCCATGTGGGGATATAAATATTGACCCACCCATCCGATACACTCCAATGATAGCCCGGTTGCGGTACTACCTAACATTGCAGCAAAGCTACTAATCATATACTGAACTTAAAAAGCCATAAGTGGATCCGCGGTTGTCAAGCAACCAAGCGATCCTCATATACTTCCTCCGTTCCATAATTCCCAACCCATATGCAACCTAAACAGAATATCATTTGAATGCAGTAGATATAAATGTAACATCCATAAATCTTACATTCAACACATAGGGGTATTTTAGTCATTTTTTCCCTTAGGGGCATTTCGATACTTTCTCTTTATGATGGGTTTATTACTTACCTTGGCCCGTTAACATGTCCTTGTTAGCTAAAGTGAACAGATACTACGCACCAGGTAGGATTCCAGAGAAGAGGAGGTGGGTCAATAAGACTGCTTAAGTACCAAGCTCTCCCTATATCCAATCCTAGACATGCATATACCCATTGTCACACCTTAACCTTATGAGTTGTCCACAGTCACAATTAATTAATTATTTAAGTTTTATGTCTGATTGAGTAGTTATCCAAAAACTAGGTCCACAACCCCTTACTAAACACTAACAGATCCACACCTATTCATTTGGCCCATCAGGCCCAATCACATTCATATGGCCCATCAGACCCAAATCAATTCCAGGCCATGCAACCAACATGACTGTTACAACACTTAGCATCAAATCGTCAATTATGCCTATCATGGGACCACAGCCCATTAGGCCCATCTAGCCCATTCTGGCCCGATTGGCCGAAACGTGGCCTAAGACCATGAGATCGCTCATGGGGTCTCTGATAACATATCAATCCCCTCCCTTACGAGTGTTCGCGCACTCGCAAGACTACTGTAGCCAAACTTTCGGCTCTTTGGCATTTCGAGATTTGCTGGTCTATTATGTGTGTGTAGTGTATGTACACACCTGGTACTAAAATGTGCTGCGATCTCCTTAGCCACGAACCTACAAATGATGTCACTCAAGGATTAATCACACACTTATCAAATACAATCACCAAAAATCGAAAATCTCACATTTTCCTTACCTTGAACGACAAACCTTAACAACCCTTCATTGATCACTAATCATGAGTATTTCTTAAATCTGCATCAATCTGAATCATTAAGAACTAAACGACAAGTGACTCGCAATCATCTTAAGTCACTCTTAAATCATATATGACCATTCGGCCAACCTTAACCACTAAAAGAGGAATACTTACCCAAAACCCCAAAACGCCTAAGGAGCAATTTGGCAGAGATCTGAACTCCGAGATTCGATACTAATCCCCTACCAAACTGATTTAGAAAGATTGAGGGAGAGAAGAAATTGGTACTAGGAAAACCGACTGAAAGAGCAAAGCACTTACACAAGAATCGGCCGAAGTAGGAGTAGTGGCGGCATAGAGGGTCTTCAACCAAAGAGGTACTCGACTTTTGAGATTTGTATGGTGATAGGGTTATTTGGCACAAATAAGAAGAAGAGAAGAAGGAATTGGATAAAACCAAAGGCTAATGAAAAGAGAATTTGAGTTGAGAAAGAATAGAAAATCGATAAGCAAGGAACAATGAATTCGGCTGTTGAGCACTTAGAGAGAAATAGTGTTTCGACAACACAAAAATGAGGAATTCGGCTAAAGAAAGAGAAGCAATTTCGGCATTACCCTAGAATCCCCCAAATCAGCACCAATATATACTATAGCCGAATTTACCTGTCCCCAAATTCCCAAATCGGCTCCACTTCTCTACACCCCTCATCTCCTAACTTTTCTCCCTAATAACTCCTTAATCCCTTCTTTAAATTTGTCCTCTGATCACTCCCTTCAGATTTCATATCGAACGCCACCACTAGTCATCCATTGAGCAAAAAAATAAATCTTTCTTTTGAGCAAGGAGGGATTCGAACCCCAAACCTCCTTGCCATGCATGTGACGCCACCTTTAAGCCCCACATGTGACGCTACTTGCCACTCCAACACAAGGCTCCTTGTGTCCAATTCCTTCTCCATTTATTTAAAAACCAAACTACTTGCCATCAAGGTTCTTTTAAATTATTAAACTATAATTTCCTTCACCCCAAAGTTTGAACTCAAAACTTAACCAAGGCCTATTATCACATAAATAACACTTGACTAGGAATATTAAGCACACTTTTTATCAAAACTGAAAAAAAAGATAGTTTGGGATTTTTGGAGCGTTACACATAGCCATCACAAGTTAAAGAATAGACGTGCTAAAAGTCTGATAACACAATTTAGAAGGAAATAATAATAAAGACCTTAACGGTTCCTTAGAGAAATCCAAAAGAAAATTATGCTTACTCGTTCTGGAATCTATTGTAACAAAGGTAACATATTTACAATTATACATATCTTAACTAAATCAATGCTCAGTAGTAGCAGAAGTATAGCCTCACATAGTTTTCACCATTAACTTTTCATACCAAACATATTAGAATAGACTCCAAAGAGAACGACAAGATATACTAATCATCAATCAGCCAAACCATAGTGCTTTCATCTAACATTATTATCAACCCTCATTCTCATACGATAAAAAATTCATCAAATAATGAACAATCACACACACACACATATATATATAATACCCAGAAGAGATCATCATAATCTACTCAATCGCTATTGTCATACTCAAACATCTTTACAAGTCGTAATTCTTTTCTCTGACCATTTCTGTCGTTACCAATCCCGTATTATTCAATTCACTAACGTAAATCAATCCGGAAGAAATTCCAGCAAACACATACTTTAGTCATCATACCTGTTTAAGCCGATTAATCGAGATTAACTTTTGCTCTAACCGTGACTTTGCGAAGTCCAAATAGTCTTTAGAATAACCTAGCATCCTTTCCAAAACTGTATTTACTTACTCAACTATTTTCAACTCTGACCACATTTTAGTTATTTTGCTATTGAACTCTTTAGTCTCGCACTTGTAAGTTCATTCAACATAAATCTCGTAAAATCTTATTATAATATACCACATTGGTAAGGGGGTGAGGTCGTAAAGCCTTTAATTTGACTCTCATAAATACACACATATGACTTAGCATTTATCATCTGCATAATATCGTCACAATCACATAATTCACTTCAAGCAAATTAATACACATATTTATGTTACACTAAATTTCCGATTATCTTATTCAAACAAGTGCACTTATACATGCATTCCACAAATATTGAGTAAGTGTACTTACTGCATTCACTTAATCATACAAGTCAAACACATAACATTATATGAAGGTCAAACAAACATGAATACTTGTCATAATACAAATTTGCATTTTATGTTACTTTCCCATATTTCAAGATTAATTCCCCTTTACACTATTTTAATTTCAAGGAATATTCATAATACACACTCTAGAGTCACATACGATATAACAATACTACCAGTCCAGGTTAAAGCCTTTTCATAACACTTATAACATTTTACCCATTTCATAAAATCATCACAATCAATCGAAATACTACATTCAACCAAAATAATAACATCTTACTCATAATTCTCAACTTATGGATGTTTCATTTTTGTACTCATCACATACACGTCATGAACTATTATTCATACCCTTTCAAGTTTCAATTTATCACAAACACATTTTCAAATGCCCCAATGTCATTTGCAGCATTTTCAAAAATAGCTCGGTTGGAAAGCACCTATGTTTCAACAAAACAATTTCATCAGAGTCGAGAGATATCATATCACAGTTCATATGTTGCATGTATAGCTAGACTCTTACACATGCTAGGTTAGTTTGAGAACCAACTAAACTATAGCTCTGATACCATTAAATGTAACACCCCTTACCTGTGTTCGACACCGGAACAGGGTATGAGGCATCACCGGACATAATCACATGCAATCGTATAAACCCAGGTCATGAATTTGTGTTCAAATTTAAAAATTTTCACATTTCATCTTAAAGTCCCTAATATGGGCCTACGAAGCCCAAATCACGCTTTGAAAACGGTTCGAGACTAAACTGAAAACTTTAGAAAACTTTAAATTTTTTTATGAAAAATAGGGGCACACTCCCGTGTGATATTAGGACACGACCGTGCGGCTCGCATGGCCATGTCCTTGGCTCATGCACTAATCTGACTTGCCGTTGCGAACAAATTTACGTCACACATAGATATCACCACTCATTCATCCACATATGTAAGCAGACACATCCTTGAAATGCATCATCATGAACTTATAATATAGCCAATATACCAACGTCAAATAGCCTTACACAATAATGAACTTTCAAATAGCATAGGCCAACATTGTAGGCCAAAACAATTATGACACATATAAAAATAACCAAGTTCCTTATACATGCCATGACCTTAAGTATAAGAATTATCAATACCCAATTTGTTAGTTTGATAGTGTGATAGGTTCTCCGGCAACTTCTAACCCGAGCTAACCTGAGGACATTATAAACATAGAAAATAAATAGAGTAAGCTATATAGCTTAGTAAGTTGGTATGTAAATAATAAGAAATTTATTAACATGCTTTTACCAATTCTAACAATATGTTCTCAAGATAATACAATCATAATTGCATATAGTTCCACTATTTACTCTCGTTCATCTCAAGCTGTCAACTCGAGTCACAGTGACTAAATTATTTATATTTTGAGCTACGAAACTCCAAATTAAGATCCGCTAATTTTTCCTGAAACTAGACTCACATATATTCTTACCATAAAAGTTTTAGAATTTTTGGTCTAGCCAATAAGTACAGTTTATTATTTAAATCTACCCTATTTTGCTGTCCTAAAGTTTCGACCCCTCATCACTAAAAATTTATTATCTTCTCATAGGGGATTCAGATGATGTTCCTGTTTGTTTCTTTTGAAAATATACTAATTATGGATTTCAAGCATATAAATTATAACCATAATTATTTTTGTACAATTTTTAATGATTTTCCCAAATCAGAATAGGGGATTTCAAAATCATTCTCACCCTGTCTCACAAAAATTCAAATAACTCGTAATATGAAATTCTTTTGCTTACACCATTTTTTTATGTAAAAATAGACTCAATAAGATTTAATTTCATATCTTATTCAACCTATAATTCAATTTCCACCATTTTTAATGATTTTTCAAAGTCAGACAACTGTTGCTGTCCAAAACTGTTTTATTACTAAATTTCACTCTTTCATGTTTCCTTTGTAGTAACTTTCATTGTAACACTTACTCCATATAAATATTACCAAAGTTCGATCACATATCGAGCAAATTTCTCATAAGTTTACACACACGTACCTGTACTTATTCATCACATAGTCGTATTCAATTACACCTAGTCATTTCCCGTTGAACACATCGGAATAATAACGGATACCCAGTGGCCTACACATAGTACCACCCTTGTAGTCAAAGCTACCTTCTTCACAAAGTGGCCTTCACATAGTACCACACAAAGCTATCTTTCTTCACAAAGTGGCCTTCACATAGTACCACACTTGTGTCCAAAGCTATTATATTCACAAAGTGGCCTTCACATAGTACCATACTTGTGTCCAAAGCTATTTTATTCCTAAGGTTCAACCGGGAAATTTCTCACTTAGCAGAATACCATGGACTTATTTCACTTAGCACATTGCCATGGACTTGTTTCACTTAGATGCCATGGTCTTATTTCACTTAGGACAATATCATATCCTAGATATGGTCTTACATGCAAATCACTTATTTGACTTAGCACATTGCCATGGCCTAACCATGGTCTTTTACCGTCAATTCATATTTTACTACGTAACGATCGTGATCGATCCTGCGTTTTTACTCAATTCGACTGTTTACTTTAATTTTCACAATTTAATCAAATATATAATAATATTGCAAAATTAACACAAATCAACAATATTTATTAACATACGAACTTACCTCGACCTAAAATGGCAAAAATGACCAAATCGTCCAATACTCGTTTTTCGCCTGTTCTAAGTTCGAACTTCGTTTTTCTTGATCTATAATATCACATTTAGCTTATTCATTAGTAAAATTATTAATTGTGACCCAAAAATCATATTATGACAAAATTACAATTTTGCCCCTAAACTTTGTCATATTTACATTTTTGCCCTTAGGCTCGTAAAATGAAATTTATTCAATTTCTTTGTACTTTAAACCTAGCCGAACAATTTTCATAACTATAACAGCCCACAATTTCCACTAGAACACACTTTTACTACATATTTTATAATTTTTACAATTTAGTCCTTTTGAGCATTTTCACTGAAAATCACTTAGCAAAAGTTGTTTCTCCAACCATAAACATGCATAATCTACCATTAAACATCAAAATGCACAAATTTATAACATGGTTCAAACCCTAGACCTTCATCATAACTCAAATAGATGGTAGAAATAGGTAGATCTTGTTACGAGGATTTAAAAACGTAAAAATCATAAAAACGGGGCAAGAACAGACTTACAATCGAGCTTGGAAGCTTGAAAAACCCTAGCCATGGTTTCCCCTTGTGAAATTTGGCTTGGGGTTGAAGATGGACAAAAATTAGCTTTTAATTTTGTTTTTAATTCATTTTAATTATTAAATGACCAAAATGCCCCTAACTTAAAAATATTCTATTTCACCTATTTCATGTCCATTTTTTGTCCAATAAATTAACCAATGGTCTAATTAGCATTTAAGGACCTCCAATTTAAAATTTCATAATAATTGGACACCTCTAACATGTAGAACTCAACTTTTGTAATTTTTACGATTTAGTCCTTTTGACTAAATTGAGTGCCCAAACGTCAAAATTTTCGAACAAAATTTTCACGAAATCATTCCGTAAAATTTTAGACCATAAAAATATAATAAAAATAAAATTTTCCTTGTTAGATTTGTGGTCCCGAAAGTACTATTCTGAATAGGCCTAAAATCAGGCTGTTACAGGGTTAAGATGTCAATCAATGGTTATCTACTCCTGCTGCAGTCATGGGCATGGTGGCGGATACCATTGTTACGTCTTTATTTGATGACCCTTATATATTCCCATTGGTGACAAGGTAAAATTAATTTAATAATAACATAGTTACCATAATAAATGTTCTTTATTTTTTATATGTTTGAATTAACATATTGTTTGAGTAGGTGGAACTCTGGACCGAGTTATGTGGGACTATTGGAGCAACTTGAAGATATCCGGATGTTGTTAGATCAACGCTCGAAAGCCGAGGTTAGTTATTGAATTTTACAAACATTTAATAATTACGTAATGATTTGAAATTTACTATTTTGTAGATAACAAAATTTATAACTGTGTACTATAGTTTGAATGGATGTCATACTTTGATCCAAAAATCGTAGAATGCATCCCACCTAAAAATTTGGCTACTCGGGGTATGTAGGATGCAAAGGTAGAGATGCATGAATTCAATCGAGTGATGCAACAATTCGGGTGGAGGCAAAATATTTCGCTGCCACCACAGGACATTGAAGCACTGCACAAGCTTGATTTGCAAGGGAAAAGCGATGAAGCCTGGTGAGGATTTCACAAGGAATATATCGACATTTGGGATCGTACGAATGATTTCATACCCTTGTGTGAACATTTTTTGCACTGGAAATGACGACCTCTGCAAAGTACATGCCATGGTTTAAACACCACGGGAAGCCATATCTACTGTCGATAGAGGTGAGGAGTGAGACAATTAATTTGAAGAGGCCATAACAACTGCCCCAGGATCCTAGGAACGAACTACATTGCATGACGGGTTCGTCATCAGCTTCAACCCAATAAGGGGCGCTGATGTTTGCACCACATCTCGTTCAGTTCCCTCCATATTTTTTAGTTCCTTTCACTAACCCCATTTATTTTACACAAGCACCATACAATAAACCACCTTAACACCCTGCATCTACACCTCTTATAGGTTTGTTTTTCGTGGCACCTCTGTCCCTAACATATTATGCCCCGATGACGACATCGGTGTCGACACCAATGCTGATGTATAAGCCAACAATGATTATGGGATATTGTCTGCAACTAGCTTATGGTACACCATACACTTATTCATCGGTAGTGCCACAAACACCCCTACATCATTGGTTTATCGAGGTGGCTCACCTTTGCAACCACTTTCTCATAGGCCGGAGGAGACACAATGGGAGGCTACGATGACACCTCACTTAACCATGAAGAAAGGAGACGAAGATGAAGATGGGGGTCGAGGTGAAGATGAAGATGATGAAGAGGAGGAGTCGAAACCCCAACTTATACAAAGAAATCCTACCCGCAACCGTCATCCAACGTCTCGTGGCACACATTCACCCGATGACGATGATTTTTTTCCCTTAATTTTTTGATGCAAATATATTTGATATGAATAAAATATGGTCAGTTTTTAGTTTTGTGTTGCAACTTATAATTTACTTTGTTAAATTCTAGTGTATATTGTATATAAATTTTCCATCCATAATTTTTTATATAAATAATTTAATGATAATTTAAAAAAATTTTAAAGGTAAATTATTAAAATTTGTAAATAACCATATAATATTACATAAAGTATGCCTAAAAATTAAATCCGAGACATTAAGAGAGAGCCTCAACCTATTCAATACACCTAGTTTATCCTTACTCATTATACAAAAGAATGTGACACGTGCATGTGATGTATACAAAAGAATGGATAAATTTTCTCCAAGAAAAATAATAAAAGGAATAAATTTGTGTAAAAACAAAGGAATGAACTTGTCTACATAAAAATGAATAAATTTGTTAACGAGGTGTTATCCTCAATGTATCCCCCAACTGTGGACATGCTGCCCTAGTATGCCCTGGGTTTCTACAATAGCTACATAACATCGATTGATTGTTCCTCTCCCACATATCCATATTGTTGTGTATTCGAGTAGAATTCAGTTGACCTTTTCGGTGGCGATGCAATGATATATGGTTGGAAAAAATTTGGTTTGAAAACAATTTTCTTGTACAGTAGAAAATTTAAAATTTGAAAACTGACCCGGTTTGTGATATTTAGAGCAATAAATCCTAGATTGATATCGTACTGGTGTTTTAGATAGATGGCTCCTTGTCATTGTCGACTATCAACCAAACAATCTTCTTCACTATTATCGTACCACGAACTGCTTCGAGTGTTGGCTCGAACCAATTGAATCAAAAGACATAACTTAGAAATAGTTTTCTTTTCTTTTAGGGTGAAAATGAAAATTCTCTTCCCAAATAGAAACTGACAGAATTGTTATTCCAAAATAATATATTTAATAGTTGAGAATAAATTCTCTCTATTTTTCTACAGAGTAATAATTTCTTAAAGTTTCAAAAACCATATTGCTTCTTTGGTAGTTTCAAAACTAGCCACATATTTGACCTCCATGGTGGAGTCAGCAGTACAAGTTTGCGTTACACTTCTTTACACAGTAGACCTACCGCTTAGGATGAAAACATAGTTAAATGTTGATTTCCTTAAATCCCGACATGTCTAGAAGTCAGAATCAATATATCTGATAGGAGTGAGATCTCCTCTGGAGTACACAAGCATAGAATCTCTTATTTTTCGTAAATACTTGAGTATATGCTTAATTGCTTGTCAGTGTCTTGGTCCTGGATTCGCATGATATCGACTCACCAAACCCATTACAAAACAGGTATCTTAGTAAGTGCATAGTATAAAATACATGAGATTTCCTATTATCGAAGCATAAGGAAACTTTCTCATGTTCTCTCTTTCTTTCGCTATCTTAGGACAATTATCTAAAGAGAGATGAAATCCTGATACAGAGTGTTGATTTCCCTTCTTTGAATCGGTCATTGAATAACACTCCAATATCTTGTCTATGTATGAAGCACAAGACAATGCTACCACTTTGTTCTTTAGATCCCTTAGGATTTGAATCCCTAGAAAAAAATTAGCTTCTCCCAAGTCCTTACTGTTAAACTTTTGGGTTGACCATAGTTTAACTGATGACATTGTCCCTACATCATTCCTAATGAGTAGAATGTCATTGATATATAGAAAGAGAAAGACTACCTTTCCATCCCTTAAATATTTGTAAACACATTGTTCATCTACATTTTTCTCAAATCCAAAAGTCTTGATTGTTTGATCAAATCTGTAACACCCCAAACCCGGCCTAGATGTTATGGCCGAATCTGCGATGTCACATTAGAGTGTGATTTTGAAAAACGTAGTTTTATTGTAAAAACCATTTTGTATTAAAACCCCATTACGATCTTTAAGAGTAGTTATTATATCTTGTTTATTGTTAGAACATAGGTTGGTTTAGCAAAACATTGTCATATTAAATTGCTATTACACTTTTTTAAAAACAACGTTTGATGTGAAAGCTTTTAAAACAAGTTGCGTAGCATGATAGTTGAAAATCATTTATCTTTTAAAAAACCCGAGTCCTACTCCTAAAAAATATAAACCAATTTAAATAAATTCTCAAATAAAAATAAAAACTTAAAGTGGCCTTATTACATAAAATTTCTTAGATAAAACTCCTTTTATTAAAAAGACAAATATGAAATCGTAACCAGTGGTGTGGCCATCTCCAAGTCCCTCGCAGCACCGTCCCGCCTAAGAATTACTTGCACAGATAAGTAGAAAAGTGAGTTAGGAAAACTCAGTGTGTAATCCCGATTTATCAAACAATAACTCAAGTAGTGCATGATAGTCTGGGCCAAAGCCCATATCAGCGGCAATATCAGTGTGGGCCTTAACCCATTATAGTAACAGTATCAGTGTGCATATAGAGATCCTACCCATCCATCCTCTACACTCCACTTCGTCCAGCCCTACACTCCATGTGGGGATAAAATCGACCCACCCATCCCTACACTCCAAAATATAGTACCGGTTGCGGCACTAAATCAGTATTTGCAGCAGAGCTTCCAGTATTCGTCTTATAGCCTTTCAGTGTACTTCCTCCAATATCATATATCCCACCCAATGCAATGCAACATAATATAGATGTACATATAGTAATAATGGCATGCTCAAACAATTACACATCACATAGGGGTATATCAGTCATTTACCTCATAGGGGTATAACAATCATTTCATTAGATTAGGGTCTAGGTATATTTACCGACCCAACAGTAGGTCCACAGTCGTCTTAGGCGACCCATGCAACCTTAACGGTCAACAGTGAAAATAGGCCCAAGCCCATAGTACGGCTCATGTGGGCCCACACACCTGTGTGGCCCATTAAGCCCAATAATGACCTTGGCCGTGTGATCTACACAGCCTGGCCCATAAAACTCTACATATCCGTGTGGTTTACCTGTGTGGGCCCACGATCTCGTGGGCCCCACACGATCCATTTCAGCCCAATGTGGCCCAGAACGATCTAAGCCCACGAAATCGCTCGTGGTGCTCTCTACAATCACATGCTCACGCTTATAAGTTTAGATGACCACACGAGCGAGCGCATGGCCATGTGGCATCGATGGTACCAGTTTTTTGGTTTTTGCCTTTTTACAATTGAAGTAGTGTAATTACACACCTGTTTTTGAAACCGAGAAGAAGGTGTTAGAAGTCCACGAGTAACAATCCTACATTCATTCAAAACATCCCATTAGCCGATTGGCAACTTCGTAAAACAACCTCCTATTTAATTCCCATCCCCAAAATGTTAGGTACTCACCTTAAAAGAACAACAGTGATTAGATCCTCTCAACTTCTGTGAATGATTGATCACCAAATCCTCTTAATGAATTGGCAATACAAAAGGGGGGGTTAGCTACCAGATTAAAACAACAGAAAGGGAAAGTAAGCAAAAGCCGAAAAGCAGAACCCAAACAGAGACCTACTGAAAATGCAGGATCACCTTGGAGAAGAGAACAGTTGGCCTACACACCACAAAAGTTGAAAGAACGCCGAGTGAAAAGTGGTACAGACATACCCCTAGCAGCGAACAACATAGAAGGGAAGATATTAACAGAAGATTAGAATGGAGAGGAGAAATAGAAGAAAACCAAGGCACTTACCGATTGTCAGTGAATCCTCAAAAACTCGACCACAAAGCAAAACAAGAGAGTAGAGGGTGAAGTAGTATTCGGCTAGAATCCTAGCTAAAGAGAGGTGATAACAAAACGATCTAATGGAGAAAAGAAAAGCAAACAATAACTATAGAACCAACAGGAAAAAGCAAGAGAGTAGAGGGTGAAGTAGTATTCGGCTAGAATCCTAGCTAAAGAGAGGTGATAACAAAATGATCTAATGGAGAAAAGAAAAGCAAACAATAACTATAGAACCAACAGGAAAAGATGAGGGAAAGGTCGACAATGTTTGGGTTAAGCAATAGGAGAAAGTCGCTTAAACCAATAGAGTAAGGATGAGAAGAGAAAGGGTATTCTGTTAGGGCTAGGAGAAGAAAAAAGAGTATTCCCAAATGGTAAATTCGACCTCAAACCCCAAAAACGCAATGAAGAACCAAAATAGAAAATTGAAGAAAAGGGGAGCAAAACAAAAACACAATTTCGGCACCTTCAAAAGCCTATGACCGAATTGGTACAATGAAGTTCCCACATTTGGCACACTACTCACACACCCCTCAACTTCCCTTAATTTTCTCCCAAAATCTCTCCACAAATCCTTCACCTAATCACTCCTCCATCCACATCCCCATTTTCCTCCTCAAATCACTCCCCCATCATCTCCTCAACTAATAAGGTCAAACATAACCTCCTCCTTTGGCCATCAGTAAAAATAATCTTTATATGTACAAGCAGGGAATCGAACCTTGGACCCCTTGCACATTCCACACACCACTTTCCACTTGGCTAGCAAGCCTTTTATGACACATCCTTTCCACATTTATTTAAGAAACTCACTAACAGGAGACAGGGTTTATTCAAGCCAAAGTCAAAATTTTGTTCAAGCCAAGGCTTGAACTCAGGACCTCTCCCACACTCCTCAAGACACTCAACCACTGAAGAAAGCATACATTTACGCAACACAACATACAAAATAAACACCTAAATTTTTAGGGCGTTACAAAATCTTTGGTTCCATGAGCGAGATGCTTGCTTAAGTTCATATATAGATCTAAGCAGTTTGAAAACTTTATACTCGTTTCCTTTCGCTATATATCTAGTGGTTTGCATCACGTAGATGCTCTCTTCAAGATACTCATTCAAAAATGCTTCTTGACATCCATTTTCCAGATCTCATAATTGAGAGTCATCCGAATGGATAGCAATATGTGGGATTGACTTGAGCATGACAACCAGAGAGAAAGTTTCTTCATAATCAATGCCTTCTTTCTGAGTATAACCTTTTTTCTACAAGTCTGGCCTTATAAGTTTCCACCTTTCCTTCCGTATTTCTTTACCTCTTATAGATCCACTTACACCCTATAGGTTTTATCCCTTCCAGTAAGTCTACAAATTCCCACACTGAGTTGGAATACATAGAATCCATTTCAACTTTCATAGCTATTTCCCAAAGCTTAGAATCAATACTCGATATCTCTTTTCATATGTGAGTGGATCATCATCTTCCTGTTCATCAAACTTAGTGTTAAAAAACACTTCCACTAGATTGGAAGAACTTGAGCTTACGAGAGACCTTCCCACTACAACAAAGCCCCTGTGCTATTGATCGTTTGCAAGTCTACTATTAGGAGTTGGTTCTGGAAATGTTTTCGTAAGGTTTGGTATATTTCTCAAAAGCTCCTTGAGTACCTCTTTACTTCGAGGCTTGAAGTAATTCATGTAACTTTTTTCAAAGAAAGTAGCATGAGTTGAGACTATAACCATTTGCTCTTTTGGGTTATAGAACAAACCTCCCTTTGTTCCTTTTGGATATCCTACTTCCTCGCATCTTTATCTAATACATAGGTCGGACATCCCCAAATCCTAAAATGGTTAAAATTTGGCTTTTTGCAATGCCATAATTCGTATAGGGTTTTTTTATGCTGCCTTAGCCAACACATCATCCAGAATATAACAAGCCATTAGTATAACATATCCCTGAAAAGAGATTGATAGCTTTGAATAACTTAACATCGAATATACCATGTCTAACAATGTTCGATTTCCGCTCTCTGCCACGCCATTCTTTTGTGAAGTGCCCGGCATGGTTAACTAGGATAAAATCCCATTCTCTATGCAGTACCCTAAGAACTCACCAGATAAATATTCCCCACCTCGATTAGTCCTAAGTGCCTTTATGGGTAAACCTAGTTGTTTTTCCAATTTCACACGAAACTCTTTGAATTTATCAAATGTTTCACTCTTGCAGTGCATTAGGTATACATACATATATATGGAATAGTGATCATTAAAAGTTACATAATACTCATAACTACCTCTTGCAATAATGCACATGTGGCCACATACGTCAGTGTAACAAGTTCTAGGGGTTTTCCAGCCCTCGTTCTTTTTGCATTAAAAGATCACTTAGCCATCTTATGTAACATCCCAAAAATCAGGGGTTAGTAGAATCAGGTTTGTGAATCGAGAGAGAGTGATCTTGCATTAATTTTTAAAATATCTATGCATTTTTAGGAAATAAATGAGGTATTGGTTTGTTGGTTAAGAGTTAGTGAAACATTCCTTGAAACCCAAGTTCAAATCCTTTCTCTCTCATCATTTTTATCATTTTGCAAATTTTGCCTTAAGCCCTAGTATGTGACATGTCTTGCTTTTAAAATAAATATTGCAAAATTATTTCAAGAATGAGGAAAAAGTATAATGGTTAAAAGAAATATTAGAAAGCATGGAAATTAAATGAGGTCCCAAGTTCGAATCCTTTCCCTTGCGAAATAATCAAATTTTGCAAAATCCCTTATTTTTTTAATGTGTGTGCTATCCATACCCTTGAACCCTAAGTATAAATACAAATTTTTATTTTTTTTTTCTGCCTTTAATTCAAAATTTCCCTACCCTAGGCGTTCACCCTCTTCCTCTCCTCTTTTCTCTTCAATTTTATTTCTTTCTCCCATTGTTGTCGTTGCCTACACCTCCCATTTTGATATCTCTTTCTTCTTCTTTTTGCATCAAGATTGTGCACCATCTCCTTTAATATTTTTTCCATCTATTATCATCTAAATCATCCCCAAATTTTAAATTTTGCACCCTCGATCCCGAACATTGCCAAGAAAGTGTCATTGCCGTTTCTCTCAACTAGCTTGGATAAGATCTATTTTTTGTTCAATTTCTTGATTAATCTTGTCAAATAAAAACAAAAAATTTCAGATCTGAAATTTTGGTGATTTTAAATTATTTAAAATGTATTTTTTCATATTTTTATGAGATCTCAAACTGTTTTAAAATCTAGCCCCAATTATGGCCACCATGAGTGGTGGTGCGTGCGCCTATGTGCAAGAAAGAGGGCAGTTTTGTTTCTTGGGTATTTCCCATAATTTTCCAGCATTAAATTGTGTTCTTGAACCCTCCTAATCATCCATTAATAAAATTTTAATTACGGAAAGACGTTCTTATCAATTAGCCAATCGGATCCCACAAATCATGAAGTGTAAGTGTAATTAAGGATAACTAGTTTGTTATTTCGACATAGTTGTTGGGTAAAGGTTATGAATTGATTAAATGAAGGAAATTAATCATTAATTATATACTTATTTTCCAGTAAATTATTTAATTAGATGCTAACCTAAATGCCCCAAATTATCCGTAAAGGCGAAGAACTATTGTACGTACGGTTCGCATCGATACAACGTAAGGAATCTAGCTAGTTTGGATTCATAAAATAGTTATAATTTCAAAAATTGGTTTGAAATCATAAGTGGGTGTTTGGGGACTGGTTTAATGGTAAATTTATTGTATTTATATTGAATTTTTGTTTAGGTTCGTTTAAGGAATTATTAAGGAAAATTGGAAGATTTGCTAGTGTGCTGCGAGGAAGCAAAAAATAAGGTGTGGGTCCTAAACTCATAAAATTGTTTGAAAATATTAAATATCATGTTATATTTGATAAATCAGATTGATTATTGGATTGAATTAATAGCCAAATTATTGATTTTGTCAGTGGTCGAACCAGGTATGTTTCGTGCCTTAAAAGATTAACATGCCGACAAAATTGCTAGTTTGATAGTATCAATGTTTGATTGAGTTTGTAATTTCATATTTAAGTTATGAGATATGAGAATGTTTGATTAAATGATATCATGTGTTGAGATATTAAGTTTATATATGATTTAAACGCATGAGATATTTATTATATTGTGTATTGAAATGGGTGCTATTTATGCACAATGAAAATTCATAAAGTATGTGAAATTGAATGATATTGATTGATACCAACACAATGGTAATTTGAAAGATTGGAACACAGTTTCCATTTACTGAAAGTATGCGATTATTGAGGACATGTTGAGCATGTCAAATGAATGTGAAAAGTATTGAGATATGATTATGTCTGAGATTGTGTGACATATTGCATATGCACTGGGTTAGGATTTTATGGTTAATGGAGGAGTTTTGTGGAGTACCGGTGGCATAGTAAGTCTGCATTATTCATAGTCAGTGCACTACACGTGGTGTACTGAAAGGAATGGCAATTTCATTGCAAATTATATGTTATTGGTGATTGAATCTGTAACACCTCTAACTTGTATTCGTCACCAAAATAGGGTTACGAGGCATTTCCTATCGATTCACAACATAAAACATACAATCTCATAAACCATTCAACACAATCATTTTGTCCCTTATAAGGGCCTACAAGGCCTTAATCATGCTTTAGAAGTGGTTCGGGACTAAACCAATAATATACAAAAATTTTGGAAAACTTAGAAATTTTTCAATCATACAAAGATCACACGTCTGTGTCTTAGGCAGTGTGGAAACAGGGCATACATACTGACTTGCATCACATGGTCGAGGACAAGCTCATGTGCCAGGCAGTGTGAAAACTGGAGAGTATACTAACTTGGGTCATACGGCCAACCACACGCCCGTGTGTCCAGCCCATGTGCCCTTTGGGGGGTATACTAACTTATACCACACGGCTAGTCACACGTCTGTGTGTGAGACCGTGTGGAGCATACTAACTTCAATTTAATTTCAACACCAGGGGACACACGACCATGTAGCATAATTGTGTGTCATACACGGCTGAGACACACGCCCGTGTCTCTGCCCTTGTGGACAAAAATTGGCCATTTGCAAGGCCAATTTGCCACCCATTTTGCACATACCTATAAACACTCAAATGGTACCATTTCATTACACAAATAGGCAACCAAAAATCATCCAACAAATGCATAACTATACTATATCCATTTCGACCAAATTCATACTCAAATCCATAACATTTACCTATTCAAATACCAATCAATTTATCTTGCTTTACTAAGCATAATTCATATATATAATTTATCCAACTAAACCAATCCAAACATACATAATCATTCTAACCACATTCATTCAAGATAAATCTATTACCAAACATTAAAATTGAACCATTACACATTCATAAAACATCACCAAGTTTATCATCTTTTGCCAATTCAAATGGCCAAAATACATATCCATCAAACATACCAAAATGACTCAAGCCTATACATGCCACATACCATATATACATGACTTCAAAAGTACCAAATTAGATGATCGATAGTGTGATGATATTCCCGATGACTTCCAGATCCGAGCTAGCCTTGATTCTCTATAAAATAAGAAAATAACACAAAGTAAGCTTTACAGCTTAGTAAGTTCGTATTAACTTAATGAGCAACTTCACCATTCATTCACAATTCCATCAATATAAATGCAAGATAATACAAAGTAATTAAATCTTAAACCATTCAATCATTCATTCAATAGCGTACCAAGAATTCATCCATTCCATGGATTCAATGTTTATAAACTTTACGTACATACCTATACTAACTCGTACCAATCCCATTCTAACCCACATCTTTCAATTTTCCCGTTGAACCATTCGGAATAGAAGTCGGATATTTAAGGATCTCAATCGATAAGTACCTATACCATGGCCCGTAGTATAGCTCACACTTGAAGAGCCGATATCATGGCCCAAAGCCAACTTATTTCTTTAATGACATGTCATTTATATCCTAGACTATTCCTAAGGTTCAATCGAGAATTTCCAATACCAAGTCGTAATAGAATCATTTCAAATCACTGTCGAATCATTTTCGAATCATGGTTGAAAAAGTTCATGGTCTAAAATTTACAATTTATGTAATATCAAAGCATTTAAATACAATTATAATAGAGCTCGTTACCCACGAACTTAACTCGTGTTTGGAATTGACGGATCGGATCAACTATTCGAC
The DNA here is from genome assembly GCA_025698465.1 of Gossypium longicalyx. NCBI lineage: Eukaryota > Viridiplantae > Streptophyta > Magnoliopsida > Malvales > Malvaceae > Gossypium > Gossypium longicalyx. Next base: position 39,154,013 of record CM046998.1, on the reverse strand, counting down.
AACCTTGTTTTCCCCCTATCTAAATCCAAATTCTTTCTTTCTTGATCTATATGAATTCAAAATTAACTTATTTATTCATCTACTCATTCAATTTAGTCCAAAATTACTTATTTTGGCATTTTTACACATTATCCTGTAAACTTTTACATTTAATCAATTTAGTCCCTATTTCACAAATACATAAAATTCACACAATTCAACAAAAACCAAGCTTGGCTGAATTACATATAGGTCCCTAGAAGGCCAAAAATTTTATTTATTTCACATTTCAAGCACTCAATTTGCATATTCATTTAATAAAACATGTAAAACTATCATCAAGCTTTCATAATCTATAATCAAACATCAAAGAACTCATAGATTCAACAATGGAAACTCTCAAAATCTTTAATAATTTAGAAATTAAAGGTAGGGCTAGCTAGAATACGAAGCAACGATCTTAAAAACACAAAAATCATAAAAAACGGATAAAAAATCGTACCTTAATTGGCAAATATGGCATAGTCGAATGAAGAGAAAAGAATTAGCTTTCCTTAGCCCTAACTTTCGGTTGAACAAGATGATAATAAGACTTATTTCAACTTTGTTTTATTTATTAAATGATTAATAATCAAATTACTTAAATAACCTTTAGTAAAACATTTAAAAACACCTAATTATATGTCCATATATGTTCAATAATGTTTTAAATGGTTTAATTACCATTTAAGGCCACCATAATTAAAATCCAAAGCCATTTGACACCTTTAACAACTAGAATGCAACTTTTGCATTTTAAGCGATTTAGTCTTTTTTCTCAAATTGAGCAATTAAACGATAAAATTAACTCATGAAAATTTCACACATATCAAATAACATGATATAAACACATAAAATAATATTAAAATAATTTTTAAACATCAAATTTGTGGTCCCAAAACCATAGTTCAGATTTAGCTAAATTCGGGCTGTTACAGAATCACACTATTTGATATCCGATAGATTTTCTGCATTATTAATTATTCGGTGGTTTTACCACATCGAGCTATGCACATATTGTTTTAGAGTTTGGCAGACGGGTTCTAGGGAACTCGTGGTATGTAGCAGATGATATGGGTAGGAACCTTTTTGCATTGCATCATGCTCACAATATATTTGAATGTTGTTGATTTATGCTACGTATTGTGTTGTGTTGTATTGAATGGTATCAAAATTAATGATTACTACTCGAATAAATGATGAGCCATGCTCATACATCATTTGACATTGATATTGATAATGGCTATGTATTGATATGAAATTCCAATGATGGTTTTGTGTTCTTCTGTTAATGCTAATATGTTTCACTATATTCAATATTTATGTTTTTGTCCGTTTAAATAATTGTTCGACTCACACTGAGCTTTTCAGAAGCTAATCCCCCAATAACGTTTAACTTTTTAGGTAAACCTCGAAATTAGGACCGTACTCAACATTTAGAGAATCACATTGGACCTCAGATTATTTTTAATAAGTATTAATTAGTCTATATTGGGTTTGGCTTGTAATTTTTAAGTATTTATGGTCTGTGGCTTGGTAACTTTTCATTTGGGGATTTTTGCATCCATGGATTACTCAAGCATAATAATTGGAAATGCATGATATCTGACTTAAGTAAAATTTGACATTGTTCCCTAATTTTTTTGCTGCATTGCAAATGATCAGTTTTTGAAAAATGAATTAATAAGGCAACTAAGTTTCCAAAATGACTTGAAAAATGGTTTTTTTTTTCTGCTGCATTAGTTTAACATTGAGTTTTTTTTAAGAACAGTGACAAGGAAATGATTTTTCTAAAACAACACTATCAATAATAAGATGAATCCTAAGTATACACGACCTAATTAATGAATGCTTTTACACTAGCACAAAGTACAACTACGATTTTCTATAAAATGAGTTTATTTAAGTTCTTCAAAAGTAACATAAGTTAACTTAGCCATTTTGGTGGCTAATGTAGCCTTCTTAATCTAGCGATAACGTCTAAGCCAGGTTTGGGAGGTTACATCTTACCTTCTAAGCAAGATTCACATTTTGGAAGATCAACTTAAGATGACATCTTTCACAAGTCTAGTGATTCTTTCTCGGTTAATATGATTAAGACTCAAATGCCAAAGGTACGTGTCATTAGACTAAAAAGTTTTGAGTTTTTTGTTCGATATTTTAGTCACAAGCAGTGTGTACATTCTTGGTTTGATAAAATAAATATTATTTGACATCTACCCATTACAGATAAGATTATGATTTCTAAATATTGTAATTCAATTATCAAAAGTCAAGGTCAAGCCATCTTTATATAGATATGCAATGAAAAGTAAATTTCTTTTGAAACTTAGTACATAGAAAACATATTTTAAAATAATCTTCCTAAAATTATCAAAATAAAGATGTACATCTCCCACTACTTCAGCTGCCAGACTTGTCCTATTCTCAGCCCGCAACGATAAGCTTTTACCTTTAAGATGTTTCATCTACTCAAACCCTTGTAGAGAAAAACAGACCTGATTAGTGGCTCTCAAATCAATAACCCAGTGGTGTATTGAGTCTTCCACTAAACAATCTTCCATCATAAAGAGTTTCATACCTTTTCCTTTGGTAGCTAGGTATTCTTTCCACTCTTTAAAGTTTGCCTTGAAGTGCTCTTTCTTGCTATAGAAGAAGAATTTTGACTTAGATAAGTCTTTCGGTGTAACAACCCGTTTTTAGTCAAATCAAAACAATGATGTCAGGACCACAAATCTGAATTTGAAATATTTATTTTATTACTATTTTAATGATTACAGCATGATTTAACGATTGTGTGAAAGTTTTGTTTAGAAATTTTATCGCTTGATTAGTCAATTTGATAAAAAGGACTAAATCGCGTAAAGTGCAAACGTGTTGTTCTAATAGTTAAATGTATCTATTAGCTATGTATTATAAAATTTAAGGTCCTTAAGTGATAATTAGACCCTTATATATTTAGTGGACAATGATGGACATAAAATGGATGATATTAAATGGTTTTATAATAAGGTTATTTTTGCAATTTGTAAATACATGTTAATAAATTAATTAAACAACAATTGTTATCATCTTTTATGTTCTTCATCAACCGAAAATTCAAGGAGTAAAAGCCATGGTTAGGTATTGATATTCACAATAGCTTTTTAGCTCAATTGTAAGTCCGTTTTGTCTCGTTTTTAATTATTTCTACGTTTTTGAGATCGTTGCAACTAGGTCTAGCTCGCCCAGGGACTATTTTGCAAAATTTTTAAAGATTTTAGATGTTTCCATTGATGAATACATGATTATTTTGAAGTTTCTTGATAGATTATTAATGCTTGTTGATAGATATACAAGTTTTGTTAAGTGATTTTTAATGAAAATGCAAATTAGGGACTAAATTGTGAAATTTGTAAATTTAGTGGTTAAAATGTGAAATAAATGAAAATTTTGGGCTGCTATAAGCATGATAAATATTCGGCTAGGCTTGGGTTGTGATGAAATTGAATGAATTTTGTTTTACGAGCCTGGGGACTAAATTGTAAAAATGTTGAAATATAAGGGGCAAAAGTGAAAATGTGCTTTAATGAGTGTTTTGGATTAAATTGAATAGAGAGACAATTAAATAAGATGAATTTGATATTATAGATCAAGAAAAGCGAAATACGGATTTAGATTGGAGAAAGAACAAGGTCTCGGATTAGTTGACTCGTGTCGTCGTTTTTACATCCGAGGTAAGTTCATATGTAAAGTCATGGTTATAATTATGCTTTAAATGCTTTGATATTGCATAAATTGTGTATACGAGACTACAGTCATGTTCGACGATGATTTGACTAATTATGTGCACTTAGTGTGCGAAATTTAGATAGTTTTGGCTATATATTTTTGCACTTAGTGTGCGAGATTGAGATAGCTTCGGCTATATATATGTATATTGGCACTTAGTGTGCAAGATTGATATAGCTTCTACTATTTATTTGTCACTAACTGTGCGAGTTTCCTGAGTATCCAAAAATATTCCGAATGGTTTAACGGATATGTCAAAGATGTGAATAAGTATGAGTTAAATACGGGAAGGTACATGTATATACATGAACCAAGTAATACACTGAAATGATGAAAAATTGTGGAAATTACATCTAATTTGGTGGATGCAAATGTGGTAGGTTGGTGATTCATTATGAGATATCTTATGTTATGCTTTTGGATTAATTTGAGTTTATATGATGAGTTGATATAAATGCTATACGAGCTTACTAAGCTATAAAGCTTACTTTGTATATTTCTCTGTGTTTGATAGTGAATTCAAAGCCAGCTCGGATTCAGGGATCATTGGAAACTCCATCACAGTATCCAACTATCACTTTGGTACTTTTGAACTTATGTTTTGGTTATATGACATGTATAGGGACTTTGGTTATTTTGGTATATTTGGTAACGTGTTGTGCCATTTGAAATGGCCTGTAAATACTTATGCTATGATTTGTATATATATAGCCATGAGAGTTGGTTTATCTTGGTTGGGTTGAATATGTAAATAAATGTATGTATGTAGCTTATGTTATGAACTTGAGGTTGGTTTTGAAATGGTTATGGATAGTAGATATTGTGGTAGTCAAATGATAGAAATTTGAGATGATATATGCTTGTAAAATTGAGCATAAAAATGCATGTTTAGAAATGCTTACATAGTTGAATTGTATAAGTGAAGTTTAGTATGAATTAAATGGTATATTGTGGTATTGATATGTTGTTGTATTGGTTGGTGTTTGAAATGGTTTAAATGATATTTGATTGAGAGTAGTTGAATGCCTATTTGTGTCATGCTTTGTGCCAATTGGGTTATTGTAGGTATATGAAGATTTGGGTGGCAAAATGGCTTGGTAAATAGCTTATTTTTGTCTACACGGGCTTGTGTCTCAGTCATGTGTGGCACACGGTTACATTACACGACCGTGTGTTTCGTGGTGTTGAAATTAAAATCAAGTCAGTATGCTCCACACGGCCTCACACACAGGCATGTGACTTGGCCGTGTGGCACAAGTCAGTATACCCTACAGGTTTGGCACAGCCTAGCACATGGCCTAGCACACGGGCATGTATGGCCATTTTTAGGGCACACGGGCTATCCACACGAGCATATGTGTTGGCCGTGTGACCGAAGTTAGAGAGTTACACAGGGTCGGACACAGGCTGGGGCATAGCCATGTGCTCCCATTTCGAATGTCCATACGACCTATGACATGGGCATGTCTGTTGGCCGTGTGAGACACACGGCTGGGTCACACGGGCGTGTGTCCCCTGTTTGAAGAAAAATTTTCTAAGTGTTTTATGAGTTTTCAAAGTTATCGGTTTAGTCCCAAATCACTCCCAATGCATGTTTTAGGCCTCATAGGCTCATATTAGGAAAATATTGGTTGAGATTGAATGATAACCGTATGAAATGTGAAATTGTATGCAAAGTGAATGTTTAATTATTTTATAAGTTCAGTAGTGCTCTGTAACCCTATTCCAGCATTGAATACGAGTGAGGGGTGTTACATTTGTCTTTTTAGTCCTCTTACTCTTTAGTCATTTTCCTTTGCCTTTTTTAGTGCACTTTCCCTTCCTTTTTGAGGAAGAAGCAATGACTATATTTGCTTCTGCTCTTCGAACTGGCTGACCGTCATTCAACATCAACTCATAGAATTGTAATATAACACCCCTAACCTGTATCTATCACCAAATTAGGGTTTTGAGGTATTACTGGTCATATCACAGTTCATACAGATATTCATTACATTTCACAATTCAAAATTTAATCTAACATATATCAAAACAAATTATATATATACAAAACATATAACAAATCATCTATTTCATTAATTGAAATAGTAACCAATCATTATATGGCTTTAGCATAGATATAAATTATACATCAAACAAAACAAATTTCAAAATTAAACTTATCAATCATTTATGCAGCATTGATATAATGGTCAAAATGAATTTACCTGTTTTGTACATTAATGCAAATTAAAAACATCCATTCGGATGTATGTATATATATATATATAAGCATTTCCAAATAAAGCATTATGGCAAGTCACATTTACGGATAAATATACAACCTAACATATAATAAGCACAACCATATTTCACCAAGTTCAAACACAAATCACCATATCATCATTAACCATCTTCGGACACAAATAACAATTTATTTCATATTATAATTCACAAACTAAGAATTATATCTAAACATTATACTAAGTTACATATACATGACCAATTCACTTCACATCTATTCAGCTATCAATTTAATCACATAAGATTATACCACACATAATGATACCTTAACTAAATATACCATTTCATAATTATTTAACCTTAAATATTATATAAGTTATCCTAGCTCAATTAACCAACCATTCATTCATAAAACATATTTCCATCTTGCCATAACAAATCATATTAAACTAGCCATTACACAATCAACCATGTGTTCATGAATTTACCTCATTACCAAGTCATGCTTAATTCACTAGACAAATTATACACATACATTTCCACTACAAACTGAATATAAAGATTATTGCACATTCGAATATACATATATATTTATAAATTATTAAACCAATCATAAATATAAAACATATCATATAATATACATACCAAATTAATCTCCAACCATGTTTGGATTTAATTGAATATTCTTTATCACCAAATCACATAATAAAATCTTAATAAAACATATCAACGAAATTCACATATACTTTTATCCATGTATAAACCATAGCCAAATCAACCTCATATACACATCCAAAATCACCAACCATTTTCAAAGCATATAACACATACAAACATGACTAAAGTTTCATATAATCACTTAACATATTAGCCATTTTCGCATGACTTAATATATATACACAACTTCAAACTTATTAAACATAACCTAGCTTACACATGCCATTAAGACAAGATCTAACTTATAATGTACCAAAAACAGTCGATAGTGTGATAGACTTTGCTGACGATCCCCGAGCTCGTAACTTGAATCCAAAATCTATAAAATCGAGGTAAGCAAGAACACATACAGTAAGCTATTTAAGCTTAGTAAGTCATAAGAAAATAAACATCTCAATAACATAATCAACTCAAACTATACTATCATAATCACATTAAATCACAAGCTTACAATTTCATGTATACCATATACTTTCACATATAGAATTAGTTGGAACCGAATGCACATGCATATATTAACAAAGCACATTTACTCTCGAACACAATTACTCATGAATCAAAATATAACTTAATATACATATTCATAGTATATGGCCAAATATACAACTCAAATACACATATGTTCACATTAATAACTTGTAAAATTTAGCATAACATATCAAATGGCTAACTTACCCTAATTTCAAATAAGTGATCAACTAACTCATACCTGATCATTTAGCTCGTTTTACATCTTCGAACACAACTTATCATTGCCCAATAAACCATTTGGAATTGAATAGGATACTCAGATAATCACTTATATCGAATAATGCCAACGTCCCAGACGTGGTCTTACATGCTATCTCATATTGATGCCACTGTCCCAGACAGGGTCTTACACGAATCAAATATGATGCCGATGTCTGAAACATGGTTTTACTCGTAACCATATTTCGATGCCAACATCCCAGATGTGGTCTTACTCGATAACACACATAGGAAATCCTATGTCATGGCATATGTATTCTAGCTATTCCTAAGGTTCATACGGGACTTTCAAATATCGTAACTCAGTCAAAACGAATTCATAAACATAGCTGCCAAGCTTGTACACATTCGACTAACTCATATATATATTCACATATTTCATTTCAGCATATATAACTCACATTTAATTAAAATTAACAACGTCTATTTACTTATAAACTTACCTCGAATGATGAAAAATGAAACATTACGACTAGTTGACAACTTTAGTTTTACCCCAATCCAAATCTGATTTCTTTGGTTCTTGATCTAAACATATTCAAATTAAACTCATTCAAACATATTTTCACTCAATTTAGTCCAAAAACACATAAATGGGAAAATTACCTTTTTACCCCTAACATTTCATACTTTTTACAATTTATTCCAAATTGCATAAAACACAAAACATGTAAAATTTGCACACATCATGCTTAGCCCAAATGTTCCTAGTGTTCATACAAGTCCATAAATTTCATTTATTTCACATTTTAGTCCCTCAATTTATTATTTTTGCGATTTAGTCCTAATTACTGAAAATCATCAAAAATTCCAATACAAAACATATCAATCCAAATCATATCTTTCATATTTCACCAGCTAACATCACAAAACTCAAATATTAATCAATGGAATAACTCAAAATATTCAAAAAAATAAAAAAAAAATTGAGCATGGGTTTTGTAGTTAACAAAGCAACGATATCAAAAACGTAAAAAAATATCAAAAATCGAGCTAGAACTTACCTTGAATCAAGCTTGGACAATGGCCAAAGCTAAGCTTTCTTTATTTATTTTTCTTTTCTTTAGTTTCGGTCATGAGAAAATATGAAGAACATGGATTTCAATTATGGTATATTATATCATATATATGTTAGTTATTATTTTACATATTTAACCTTTAAAAATTAATAACTAAAACACATATTCTAAGGTCACAACCATCCATCAATATTCCATATGGTCAAATTGCAACATATATACCTCATATAAGAAAGACATCATCAATTTTGCCCTTTTAAAAATAACCATCAAATTTTCACTTTACGTGATTAAGCCCTTTTATTAAATCGGCCACACAAACGACAAAATTAAATCACGAAAATTTCACACATATAAATTCACATATAATAAACACAGAAAATAAATTTTAAATATTTTTCTGACTTGGATTCGTGGCCCTGAAACCACCATTCCGATTAGAGTCTAAATTAGACTGTTACAACTCTCTCCCTTCAATAATTTTTGTCCCCGAAAATCTTACCGGTGAATAGGTTCGGATAACGCTCTTTCATTGTATCCTCTGACTCCCACGTTGCTTCCTCAACTCCATGTTTATGCCACAGTACTTTAACTAACAAAATTTTCTTATTTCGCAATTCTTTAACCTCGCGAGCCAGAATGCGAATAGGTTCTTCTTCATATTTCATATCGGGATTAATCTCAATCTCTGACGGACTAATCACATGTGAGGGATCAGATCGATATCTACGAAGCATCGAAACATGGAATACATTGTGGATATTCTTTTCTAGCTCATGTGGTAACAGCAGTCTATAAGCAACCGACTCGATACGCTCTATAATTTCATACGGCCCAATAAATCTCAGACTCAATTTACCTTTACGACCAAATCTTAGTATTTTCTTCCACAATAAGACTTTTAAAAAGACTTTGTCTCCGATCTAAAACTCTATATCTTTTTGTTTCAAGTCCGTATACGATTTCTGACAATTTGACGTTGTTTTCAGACTTTCACGGATTACTTTCACTTTCTGTTCAGTCTCTCTAATCAAATCGACCCCGTGTATCTTGTTTTTATTGAGCTCAGTCCAATACAATGGTGTATGACATTTATTACTGTACAAAGCCTCGTAAGGTGCCATTTTGATACACGATTGAAAGCTGTTATTGTACGCAAATTCAATTAGAGATAAGTATCGTTCCCACGTACCTTCTAACTCGAGAATGCAACATCTCAACATATCCTCAAGTATCTGAATGACTCATTTAGACTGGCCATCTATTTGCAGATGGAAAGCAGTGCTAAAATGTAATTTCGTACCTAAGGCATCTTGCAGTTTCTTCCAAAACCGCGATGTAAATCTCAGATCTCTATCCGAAACAATAGAAATAGACACACCGTGTAATCGCACAATCTGAGAAACATACAATTCAGCTAGCTTATCGAGTAAATAATCTGTACGAAGCGGAACAAAGTGAGCTGATTTAGTCAATATATCCACATTAACCCAGATAACATCTTTCTTGCTCGGTGTCAACGGTAAACCAGATACAAAATCCATTGTGACTCTGTCCCATTTCCACTTAGGTATCATGGTTGCCTGAAGCAATCCAGAAGGTACCTGATGCTTGGCTTTTACTTGCTGACAGACCAAACATTTCGAAACAAAGTCAAAAATGTCTCGTTTCATACCATGTCACTAGTAAAGCTATTTTAGATCATTATATGTAACACCCCTGACCCGTATTCATCGCCGGATTAAGGTTATGAGGCATTAGTTAACTAAAAACACATTTTCGAACAACCACACACATATATATAAGTTACATTCATATGAATAAAGCATAAATACAATTAAATAATAAACACGATTTCAATAATCATAATATAATGTACAGATCATATTAAAAACATTTTAATATTATCCGTATACTAAGAAGAAATCAAACTATTTATAACTTATTTTAAATTAACATATCTTAAACACTTTAAAATGTTTACATAGTACTTTATTCAATAGCATATACATACAATATTGTCAACTTTACCCAATGGTCATATATTTAATAATATAATTATAAACTTTCACCATTTTCGGACACAAATAACATCTTTTGCACATACTCATAATAAAACCAATCAAAACATATTACATAATTTAACAAACAATTACACATCCAACCTAATATATATTGACATGTTCAAATATGCTATTAAAGCTTAGATACATATTGCGTACTTGCCATATATTTCAAAGCTACACTTAACAATTGAATTTATACCAAATAATGAACTAAAACCATCATGGAACATTTTCCTAACTCATTACCTTGCATACCTAAATCTCACTAATTAATATACATACACATCCAAATTTTATATCATGGAACAAGTGCCAAATTACAAATTGTAATAAAATCAAAACATAAATCTTGCATACCATGTTATAAACAATCAAAACATATTTATATCAAATTTGGATCTAGCAAAACAACCTTAGATGCCAAATCTCTTACAACACGTTGACTAAATACAGCAACCTAATGCACTTATACTTTTATCCATGCATACCATAGCCGAACCAGCCACACAATCAACCCAAACATTAACCTTTTCCAAAACATATGATACCTATCTCAAACATCATTAATTTATAGCATATAACATTATAACCAAACGATTTCAAACCACAATCAAACATAATCAAATTATCAATTTCAAGCTCATTAAACATTATAACTAAGCACACATAAAACCAAAAACAAGCATAATTAGCAAGCCATTTTCACATGGCTTTAAATACATAACCAAAGTCAACATTTCATAAGTATATTCCAGCCTATACATGCCATAGTTCAAGTTCGACAATTTAAATACCGAAACAGTAGATAGTGTAATGAACTTTGATGACGATTCCCGGGCTCGTAACTTGATCCAAAATCTGTAACGCCCCGTACCCGAGACCATTGCCGGATTCGAACACGAGGTGTTAACAGACTTAATTCATTGCTTAAACAGCTCAAACAATTTAATTTTAGAAATTCCAGACAAGCTGGCTAACTGCATCACAGTCGCTTAAAAATTCATATCTCGAGTTCTGAAACTCAAAATCCAATTCCATAAATTTTCCCTGAAACTAGACTCTTATATCTATTTACTAATTTTTTTCTAGAATTTTTGGCTAGGCCAATTAGTACAGTTTGTTAGTTAAAGTCTCCCCTGTTTCAGGGTTCGACTGCTCTGACCTCTGTGTATTATGAATCAGATATCTATCTGTACAGAATCTCAATGACTATGAAGTTTGTTTCTCTTAAAACTAGACTCAATAAGAAATTTGTACATATAAATTATAACTTCTAATTATTTTTATACAATTTATGGTGAATTTCCAAAGTCAGAACAGGGGATCCAGAAATCGCTCTGGCCTTGTTTCACAAAAATTTAAACATCTCATAAAATATAACTCATATACCTGTTTCGTTTCTTCCATATGAAAATAGACTCATAATTCTTAAATTCCATATTTTATTCATCATCTAATTATACCTCTACTATTTTTAATGATTTTTCAAATTCACATCACTACTGCTATCTGAATCTATTTTATGGTAAATTTTTCCTATTTCATGGTTTCCATGGATTAACTAGCAATTTGACATACATAACACCAAATATGATCATAATTAGCCATTCCAATGGCTAATCATTACCAAGCATTTTTATACTACTCAATAACCATATCATAAGACCATATATACAAAATGATTATAATGCTATACATGCCGTACTCAAAATATACAAGCCATTATGCCAAGATGGTATACGGATAGTGTGAGCGTGCCTCCGACCGTTTCCGATTTTCGAGCTGGCTTGTCAACACTACAAGGAATGAAAAGGAGGGAGTAAGCATAAATGCTTAGTAAGTTCACATGCAAATACCAAGTAACATAACCATATAAGCAAACATAAAACATCATTTGCATAATCATCACCAAGACATTCATATCATATTTTCATTTATCATCTTACCATATTGTTGTTATATCGATTTTTCAACCCGAGGGTTAAGTACATACCTGTTCAAAGTATCCATTTCACAACACTTACCAATACGTCCCTTTCATCTTGAGTATTCCTCCATTTGAGTAGAACTTTACCCGTTGAACACATCGGAATATAATTCGGATACATGGAAAGTTTGCGCATAAGTGCCACATATGTAGCCAAGCTACTATGTAACCCGCCCATAAGCGAACTCGGACTCAACTCAACGAGCTCGGATGCCTAGTTACATTTCACGAACTCGAGCTCAACTCAACGAGTTCGGACATTCGCATCCATAAGTGAACTCGGACTCAACTCAACGAGTTCGGATGCTCAACCATCCTAGTGACATGTCACTTGTATCCTAATCTATTCCCAAGGTTCAAACGGGATTTTCCTCAGACACATATCCTTGCCATCTTCCGTAAAATACTGAAACTAATACTCGGTAGCACTTTATATTTAACAAATAATACACATAATTTGCATTTTATTCGAAAATAACCACAAAGCATATATTTCATGATAAAAATCAGCATATCATATAATTAATATCAATAACTTAAAAATAACAATTATGCTACATTATTTACACATGAACTTACCTAGTATGCGAAAATGGCTACTTTTACCATTTCGTCCACAACTTGGTATTTTCCCCATTTTAGCCTGAATTTCAATTTTCCTTGCTCTATCATTTAAAATATAATCTAATTAGGACTCACATTATCCAAATTGACCCAAAATCATATTTTGGAAAAATTATAATTTTGCCCCTAAACTTTTGTATATTTACACTTTTCCCTAAAGCTCGTAAATTAAACTTCAGCCTATTTTCTTATGTTTTATGACATGCTGATCATTTTTCCCTTCTATGGCAACATCAAATTCTCACTCTAACATGTACTTATGACTATTAGGTATTTTTACCGATTAAGCCCTTTTGCTCGTTTTCACTTAAAACCAAGTAGTACAAGTTGTCTAACATAATTTAAAACCTCATATTCTATCATAAAACACCAAAATACACAAATTTCACCTATGGGTATTTTTCCAAATATAAACCCTAGGTTGAATTATTGCTAGCATAAGCTTAATCGAGCTATCGGGACTCCAAAAACATAAAGAACTTGAAAAACGGGGCTAGAATGGACTTACAATCGAGCTTGGAAGCTTGAAAAACCCTAGCCATGGTTTCTCCTTGCTATATTCGGCCATAGGGTTGAAGATGAGCAAAATTGGCTTTTAATTTTGTATTTTAATTCATTTTACCCCTAAATGACCAAAATGCCCTTACTACTAAACTTTCCAAAAATTCCATCCATGTCCAATTTTTGTCCATAGACTTTGAAATTGGTAAAATTGCTATTTAAAACCTCCTAATTAATATTTCAAAACAATTTCATACTAGAAACTTCTAGAATGCAAGTTTTGCAAATTATTCGATTTAGTCCCTAATTTCAATTTAAGCACTTTATGCATAAAATTTCTTCAAGAAAATTTCACACAATCATGCAATCATATCATAGACCTCAAAATAATCATAAAATAATTATTTCTATCTCGAATTTTGTGGTCACGAAACCACTATTCCGATTAGGCCCTAATTCGGGATATTACAAAATCTATAAAACAGAAACACACATATACATAGAGTAAGCTTTTATAACTTAGTAAGTCATAAGCAAATAAACAACTCAAATGTATAATCAATTCATTTTAAGTTAACCAAATTATATTAACTATATCATTCTTTAGTCTCAAACTACAAATTTCATTATAATACATTTCATACTAAATTTCCACCTCGGCTGAATGTTCAAATAATCAATTTAACCAAATGTTATTCAACTTTCATATTCAAAACGTCATTAAATGACCAAATATACATATGCTCAAATACACAAACTCAAGAATCATAATATAACATCATGTGCATATTTTACTTATTTGGTCGAATATACATACTATAATCACATATGTCTTTCATTTGCATCAATTGCAATTTGAAACAAATAATAAAATTACTCACTTACCTTAATTCAAATAAGTAACAAGCTAGTTCATACCTGGCCATTAGCTCATTTTACATATTCGATCACACTAATCGTTGCCCGATGAACCATTCGAAATTGGATAGGACACACAGATAATCACACATATCGTACAATGCCAATGTCCCAGACGTGGTCTTACATGTAATCACATATCGATGCCACTGTCCCAGACAGGGTCTTACACACAAATATCGGAGTCACATATCGATGCCAACGTATAAACATGGTCTTACTCACACACATATATCGAAGGCACATATCGAAGCCATGGTCTTACTTGCACATCACATATCGGAATCCTATGTCATGACATATGTACCCTAACTATTCCTAAGGTTCATATGGGACTTTCGGACATTGTATCTCGATCGAAATGAATGCTTGAACATGGTTACCAAGCTTACACACATTCGAGAATAGCATATATAAATTCATATATTTCATTTCAGCATATATATTTAACATTTATATAAAATTAAATACGTCTATTTGCTTATAAACTTACCTCGGACGATGAAAAATCAGAACAGAAAGGTTAGTCGACAACTTTAGTTTTCCCCCGATCCGAATCTGATTTTCTCTTTTCTTGATCTAAATTAATATAAATTAAACTCATTTAATCAAATATTCAATCGAATTCATCCAAAAACACATAAATGAGAAATTAGCATTTTACCCCTGACATTTTACACTTTTACAATTTAATCCAAATTGCACAAAACACAAAACATGCAAAATTTGCACACATCATGCTTAGGCCGAATATTCCTAGTGTTCATACAAGTCCATAAATTTCATTTATTTCACATCTTAGTCCCTCAATTTATTATTTTTGCAATTTAGTCCTAATCTCTCAAAATCATCAAAAACTCTAATAGAAAACTTGTTAATCTAAAACATATCTTTCATATTTCATCATCAAATAACAAAAATCACAAGCTCTAATCAATGGAATAACTCAAAATATTCATCAAAATAAAAAATTAAAGCATGGGTCTTGAAGATTACTTAGCAACGATATCAAAAACGTAAAAAATTATCAAAAATCGAGCTAGAACTTACCTTAAATCAAACTAAAAAATGGCCGAATTCCTAGCTTCCTATTCTTTTCTTTCTTCTTTTATTTCGGCAATGTAAAGAAAATATGAATATGGCTTTATTAATTTATGTTTTATGATATAATATAACTTAACATTTATTTTACATATATAACCTTAGTTAAAACATTTTATTATCATTTATATTATGCCCTTTGCCGTCCAAATATAAAACCAATGGCATAATTGCATCATAAACACTTCCATTTAATAAGACACCTTCACTTTGGTCCTTTTATAATTAACCACCAAATTTTCATTTTACGCGATTAAATCCTTTTATTTAATCGGACACTTAAACGATAAAATTAACTCACGAAAATTTCACACACACAAATTCACACATAATAAACACAGAAAATAATTTTTAAAAATTTTTTGACTCGAATTCGTGATCCCAAAACGACCATTCCGACTAGGGTCTAAATCTGGCTGTTACAACTCTCCCCCTTAAGGATTTTCGTCCCCGAAAATCTTGCCGGTGAATAGGTTTGGACAATGTTCTCTCATTGCACACTCTGGCCCCCACGTTGCTTCCTCAACTCCGTGTTTATGCCTCAGTACTTTAACCAACGAAATTTTCTTATTTTGTAACTCTTTAATCTCACAAGCCAGAATACGAATCGGTTGCCAGAATACGAATCGGTTCTTCCTAATACGTCATATTAGGTCAATCTCAATCTCAGATGGACTAATCACATGTGAGGGATCTAATCGATATCTATGAAGCATCGAAACATGGAATACATTGTGGATCTTTTCTAACTCAGGTGGCAACAACAGTCTATAAGCAACCGGCCTAATACGCTCTATAACCTCATACGACCCGATAAATCTTGGACTCAATTTGCCTTTACGACCGAATCTGAGTATTTTCTTCCACGGTGAGACTTTCAGAAATGCTTTGTCCCCGATCTAAAACTCTATATCTTTTCATTTCAAGTCTGTATACAATTTTTGACGATCTGATGCTATCTTCAGACTTTCACGGATTACTTTCACTTTTTGTTCAGTCTCTCTAATGAAATCGACCCCGTGTATCTTATTTTCACTAAGCTCAGTCCAATACAATGGTGTACGATATTTACGACCAGAAAAAGCTTCATAAGGTTCCATTTTGATACTTGACTGAAAGCTATTATTATACGTAAATTCAATCAAGGGTAGGTATCGTTCCCACGTACCTTCGAACTCGAGAATGCAACATCTCAACATATCTTCAAGTATCTTAATGATTCGTTCGGACTGACCATCTGTCTGCGGATGGAAAGCAGTGTTGAAATGTAATTTCATACCTAATGCACCTTGCAGTTTCTTCCAAAACTACAATGTAAATCTTGGGTCTCTATCCGAAATAATAGATATAAGCACACCGTGTAATCTCACAATCTAAGAAACATATAACTCAAGCTTGTCCAGTGAATAATCTGTATGAACAGGAACAAAGTGAGCCAATTTAGTCAACCTATCCACAATAACCCAGATTGCATCTTTCTTGGTCGATGTCTACGGCAAACCGGATACGAAATCCATTGTGACTCTATCCCATTTCCATTCGGGTATCATAATCAGCTAAAGTAATCCAGAAGGTACCTGATGTTTGGCTTTTACTTGCTGACAAACTAAACATTTTGAATCAAAGTAAAAAATGTCTCGTTTCATTCCATGCCACCAATAAAACTATTTCAAATAATTGTACATCTTCGTACTACCTAGGTGAACAGATAACCGACTGTTGTGAGCTTAATTTAAAATCATATGAATCAACTCTGAATTTCTCGGGACACATATTTGGTTTCTGAATCTCAAACAATCCTCAACATCTACTCTGAATTCTGAATCAACATTTGCATCGCACTGAGCTCATTTTGCTAACAAGTCATTATCAACCTTCTGGGCATCACAAATTTGCTGAACAAATAACGGTATTGCTTTTAATTTAGCTATTATCGAACCATCATCAGACATAGCCATATGTGTATTCATTGCACACAATGCAAACAATGATTTTCGACTTAAAGCATCAGCAACAACATTAGCCTTTCCCTAATGATAGTCAATCACAAGCTCATAGTCTTTTAGCAATTCTAACCATCAACATTGTCTTAAATTTAGATCTTTCTGAGTCATCAAGTATTTCAAGCTTTTGTGATCTATATAAACTTGACATTTCTCACCAAACAGATAATGACGGCAAATTTTCAACACAAAACCAATGGCATAATTGCATCATAAACACTTCCTTTTAATAAGACACCTTCATTTTGGTCCTTTTATAATTAACCACCAAATTTTCATTTTACGTGATTAAATCCTTTTATTTAATCGGACATTCAAACGATAAAATTAACTCACGAAAATTTCACACACACAAATTCACACATAATAAACATAGAAAATAATTTTTAAAAATTTTTCTGACTGGGATTCGTGGTCCCAAAACCACCGTTTCGACTAGGGTCTAAATCGGGATGTTATATTATACATCTTTGTACTACTCGGGTGAATAGATAACTGACTACTATGAGCTTCGTTTAAAATCATCTGAATCAACTCTAAATTTCTTGGGACACATATTCAGTTTCTGAACCTCAAACAACCTTCAGCATCAACTCAAAACTCGGATTCAACATTCGAATCACATTGAACTCGCTTTGCTAAGAAACCATCATCAACTTTCTAAGTATTACGAATTTGTTGAACAAATAACGGTCTTGCTTTTAATTCAGCTATTATCGAACCATCATCAGACATAGCCATATGTGCATTCATTGCACGCAAAGTAAACAGTGATTTTTGACTTAGAGCATCAACAACAACATTAGCCTTTCCCGGATGGTAGTCAATCACAAGCTTGTAATCTTTTAGCAACTCTAACCATCGGCATTGTCTCAAATTCAAATCTTTTCGAGTCATCAAGTATTTCAGGCTTTTGTGATCAGAATAAACATGACATTTCTCACTGAACAGATAGTGACACCATATCTTTAATGCAAACACAATAGCTGCCAATTCTGGATCGTGTCTCGGATAGTTCTTTTCATGTGGCTTTAACTGTCTTGAGGCATAAGCTATTACTTTGCCTTCCTACATCAAAACACAGCCCAAACCATTTAAAGATGCATCACTATAGATAACAAATTCTTTACCTAATTCTGGCTGAACTAGCACTAGAGCTTCGATCAAAGGGACTTTCAACTAATCAAAACTTTTCTGGCACTTTTCTGACCACTGGAACTTAACATCTTTATGAAGTAGCTTTGTCATCGGGGTTGCAATTATAGAGAAACCTTTCACGAACCGTCTATAGTAAACAGCAAGTCCAAGAAAACTTCGGACTTCATCAACATTTCTCGAAGGTTTCCAATCAAGTATAGCTGAAATTTTACTCGGATCAACCCGAATACCAGATGCTCATACAACATGTCCCAGAAAACTAACTTCACGTAACCAGAACTCACATTTACTAAATTTTGCGTACAACTGTTTATCTCGTAAAGTTTGTAACACAAGTCTCAAATGTTCAGCATGCTCAGTTTCATCATAGGAATAGATCAAAATATCATCTATGAACACAACCACAAACTGATCCAAATACTGTCTAAAGATCTGATTCATCAAATCCATGAAAATAGCAGGTGCATTAGTAAGTCCGAAAGGCCTAACCAGAAAATCATAATGTCCGTACCTTGTTCGGAAAGCAGTATTTGGCACATCAGAGTCTTTAACTTGCAACTGATAGTAGCCTGATCTCAAATCTATCTTTGAAAAAACTGTAGTCCCTTTCAATTGATCAAACAGGTCATCAACGAATATTTATTCTTTATAGTCACCTTATTGAGTTGTCTACAGTCGATACACATTCTCATAGTTCCGTCTTGCTTTTTCACAAATAACATTGGTGCACCCCAGGGAAAGAAACTTGGTCACGTGAAATCTCTATCTATCAACTCTTTCAGCTGAGCTTTCAATTCTTTTAATTCAGTAGGTGCCATTTTGTACAGAGCAATCGATATCAGAGTTGTCCCTGACACTAATTCAATACCGAACTCAACTTCCTGAATAGGTGGCAAACCTGACAATTCTTCAGGAAACACATCTGGATACTCGCACACAACTGGTACTGATTCAATCTTCCTTTTGGTCACTTTAGAGTCAAGCACATAGGCAAGATAAGCTTCGCAACCTTTTCTCACATATTTCTGAGCTAACATCGAAGAAATCACTGCCTATAAACCATTTAGATTATTAGATTGAATCTGAATAATCTCATCATTCTGGCACCATAAATCAATAGTCTTTCTTTTGCAGTTTACAACAACATCATGCAAAGTCAACTAGTTCATACCTAGAATTATGTTGAACTCATCAAATGGCAACAACATCAAATCAGCCAGGAAACACAAATCTCGAATCATCAAAGGACATTTCTTACACACTTTGCTAACCATAATACACCGGCCTAAGGGGTTCAATTCTCTAATCACAAACTTAGTAGACTTAGGAAAAGTCTTACTGAATAGTAAAGTCTCACACACATAAGAATGAGTCAAACCAAGATCAATCAATGCAATTACACTAGTATCATAGAGAATGAATGTACCAGTAATAACATCTGGGGATGAAGCCTCCTCGCGTGCGCGTATAGCATAAGCTCTGGTAGGTGCACGAGCCTCGGATCTAAGTGTTGTATCTTTAGTCCCTCTCTGATTGCTACTCACATTACCCGCATTTTTGGATGGTCTACCTCGAGCTGCAGTGTTACCCAATCTCGTATTCTGTACTGGATTTTGTTCAGCTAACTCAGGGCATTCATGAACAAAATGATCCATCGATCCACATTTAAAACAGGCCTAATCATGCAATCTACAACTGCCAGGATGTCATTTACTGCAATGTTTACACTCGGGTTGATTAGATCTAACATTACCAACACTAGCTACTGAGGTAACTCTCGAGTTCATAGGTGGTCTATCCCGATCCCGTCTAGAATAACTCGGAGTAGCCTTAGAACAGTTAAAATCATCTCGAAACTTCTTTGATGCCGACTGAAATGACTTATTCATCGATCTCTTATGTGAATCTCTAGCTTCAAAGTCAGATTTTCTTCTCTTTCCCGAGCTCTTCAGCTTTGCAGGCTCGCTGAACCAGTACCACGAACTCTTTTATTTCAAGTATGTCAAATAGCAATTTAATGTCTTCGTTCAACCCATATTCAAATCTTCTACACATTATAGATTTGGTCAAAACATACTCGCGGGCATATCGACTGAGTCTCACAAATTTCTACTCATATTTTGTCACGGTCATCTGACCCTATTTCAACTCCAGAAATTCTTTACGTTTCTAGTTGATAAATCTCTAGCTGATATATTTCTTATGAAACTCATTCTGAATGAATTCCCTGGTCACTCGCTCTTTCGGAACCACCGATACTAGTGTTTTCCACCAGTAATATGCGGTGTCTCGTAGCAAAGATATGACACATTTCAAACATTCATGCGAAGTACATGATAACTCATCAAACACATGGATAGTATTATCAAGCCAAAATTCAGTTGCTCAGCATCATCATCATCAGTAGCTCTAAATTCTTTAGCCCCGTGTTTTTTGATTTTATCAACAATAGGCTTATGTAATCTTAACGGGTCACTCACTTGAGGCATAGCAGGTATCGTAGAAGGATTAATCTGGGTGGATGTTGTTGTACAGTCGGATTCGTCCGGATATACTGAGTAAACTAGTCGTTCATCATTTGATAAAAAGGCTTGCTTAGCATCTCCTTCTTGATTACTTGAGGTCGATTGAGAATCAACCAATGCTGTCCCTTGCGCGGGAGCAGGCGCTATACTCTCGACATCATTGGCTACAGCTCTGTCGGGATATATTTACTATACGAAAACACATTTTCAAATGTCAGAAGTCATCACACTATCACAGTATATAATATGGCATGTATAGCTAGACTTACACGCGCTACGTTAGTCCTAGAATCGACTAAACCGTAGCTCTGATACAAATAAAATATAACACCCTTAACTTGTATCCATCACTGGATTAAGGTTTTGAGGTATTACCGGTCATAACATAGTTCATACAGATATTCATTACATTTCACAATTCAAAATTTAATCTATCATATATCAAAACAAATTATATATATATACAAAACATATAACAAATCATCTATTTCATTAATTGAAATAGTAACCAATCATTATATGGCTTTAGCATAGGTATAAGTTATACATCAAACAAAACAAATTTCAAAATTAAACTTATCAATCATTTATGTAGCATTGATATAATGATCAATATGAATTTACTTGTTTTGTAGATTAATGCAAATTAAAAAATCCATTCAGATGTATGTATATATATATAAGTATATACAAATAAAGCATTTTGGCAAGTCACATTTACGGATTAATATACAACCTAACATATAATAAGCACAACAATATTTCACCAAGTTCAAACACAAATCACCATATCATCATTAACCATCTTCGAACACAAATAACAATTTATTTCATATTATAATTCACAAACTAAGAATTATATCTAAACATTATACTAAATTACATATACATGACCAATTCACTTCACATCTATTCAGCTATCAATTTAATCACATAAGATTATACCACACGTAATGATACCTTAACTAAATATACCATTTCATAATTATTTAACCTTAAATATTATACACGTTATGCTAGCTCAATTAACCAACCATTCATTCATAAAACATATTTCTATCTTGCCATAACAAATCGTATCAAACTAGCCATTACACAATCAACCATATGTTCATCAATTTACCTCATTACCAAGTCATGCTCAATTCACTAGACAAATTATACTCATACATTTTCATTACAAACTGAATATAAAGATTATTGCACATTCGAATATACATACATATTTATAAATTATTAAACCAATCATAAATATAAAACATATCATATAATATACATACCAAATTAATCTCCAACCATGTTTGGATTTAACTGAATATTCTTTATCACCAAATCACATAATAACATCTTAACAAAACATATCAACAAAATTCACATATACTTTTATCCATGCATAAACCATAGCCAAATCAACCTCATATACACATCCAAAATCACCAACCATTTGCACAGCATACAACATATATAAACATGACTAAAGTTTCATATAATCACTTAACATATTAGCCATTTTTGCATGGCTTAATATATATACACAACTTCAAACTTATTAAACATAACCTAGCTCACACATGCCATAAAGTCAAGTTCTAACATATAATGTACCAAAAATGGTTGATAGTGTGATAGACTTTGCTGACGATCCCCGAGCTCGTAACTTGAATCCAAAATCTATAAAACAGAGGTAAACAAGAACACACACAGTAAGCTATTTAAGCGTAGTAAGTCATAAGCAAATAAACATCTCAATAACATAATCAACTGAAACTATACTATTATATTCACATTAAATCACAAACTAACAGTTTCATGTGTGTCATATACTTTCACATATAGAATTAGTTGGAACCGAATGTACATATATATATTAACAAAGTACATTTACTCTCGTACACAAATACTCATGAATCAAAATATAACTTAATATACATATTCATAGTTTATGGTCGAATATACTACTCAAATACACATATGTTCACATTAATAACTTGTAAAATTTAGTATAACATATCAAATGGCCAACTTACCTTAATTTCAAATAAGTGATCAACTAACTCATACCTAATCATTTAGTTTGTTTTACACCTTTGAACACAACTTATCATTGCCCGTTGAACAATTCAGAATTGAATAGGATACTTGGATAATCACTTATATCGAACAATGCCAACGTCCCAAATGTGGTCTTACATGCTATCTCATATTGATGCCACTGTCCCAGTCAGGGTCTTACACGAATCAAATACGATGCTGATGTCCCAGACATGGTCTTACTCGTAACCACATATCGATGCCAACATCCCAGACGTGGTCTTACTCGAGAACACATATAGGAAATCCTATGTCATGACATATGTATCCTAGCTATTCCTAAGGTTCATACGGGACTTTCGGATGTCGTAACTCAGTCGAAACGAATTCATAAACATAACTTCCAAGCTTGTACACATTCGGCTAACTCATATATATATTCACATATTTCATTTCAGCGTATTTAACTCACATGTAATTAAAATTAACAACATCTATTTGCTTATAAACTTACCTCGGACGATGAAAAACGAAATGGGATGACTAGTTGACAACTTTAGTTTTCCCCCGATTCAAATCCGATTTCTTTGGTTCTTGATCTAAACATATTCAAACTAAACTCATTCAAACATATTTTCACTCAATTTAGTCCAAAAACACATAAATAGTAAAATTACCATTTTACCCCTAACATTTTATACTTTTTACAATTTAGTCCAAATTGCATAAAACACAAAACATGTAAAATTTGTATACATCATGCTTAGGCTGAATGTTCCTAGTGTTCACACAAGTCCTTACATTTCATTTATTTCACATTTTAGTCCCTCAATTTATTACTTTTGCAATTTAGTCCTAATTACTCAAAATTATCAAAAATTCCAATACAAAACATATCAATCCAAATCATATCTTTCATATTTCACCAACTAACATCACAAAACTCAAATATTCATCAATGGAATAATTTAAAATATTCACCAAAATAAAAAATTCGAGCATGGACTATAACGCCCCCACGCTCGAGACCGTCGCCAGAGTCGAGCTTGAGGTGTTACCGAACATAATTTATCAAATTAAGAACTTCGAATCATTTGTTTCTACATTCACAGCTTTCTAGCTACCTGCGTCACAGTTACAAGAAAAATCATATCTCAAGTTAAGAAACTCAAAATCAAGATCCGTAAATTTTCCCTAAATCTAGAATCATATATCTATTCACTAATTTTTTTCTAGAATTTTTGGTTAGGCCAATTAGTACAGTTTATTAGTTAAAGTTACCCCTGTTTCAGGACTTGACTAGACTGACCTCTGTTTACTATGAACCATATTTCTCTCTGTGAAAAATTTATATGACTATGCTGTTTGTTTATCCTGAAACTAGGCTCAATAAGGATTCAAAGAATATACAATACACCACCTAATTATTTTTTTTCAATTTATGGTGAATTTCTAAAGTTGGAATAGGGGATCCAAAAATCGCTCTGGCCCTGTTTCACTAAAATTCAAATATATTCTAACATATAATTCCTTTACCTATTTCGTTTGTTTTATGTGAAACTAGACATATTAGGCTTCAATTTCATATTTAATCCATCACCAAATTTGATTTCTATGATTTTGAGTAAATTTTCAAACTCACGTCAGTGTTGCTGTAATGTTCTGTTTAAGGCAAATTTCATCTTTTCATGAGTTCTTATGGACTAGATAACCTATTAACCTTCCATGACATCAAACATGATTTAAATTAGCCATTTCCATGACTTATCATTATCAAGCATTTTCTCAACCAAATCACCGCCATATCACAAAATTATTTACACAAAGTAGGTATATTGCTAGACATGCCATACTTAAGTTTTACATGCCATTTACCAAAATAAAAGTCCTTCGGATAGTGTGATCGAACCTTCGACCTGTCCCGATTCCCGAGCCGGCTTGTTCAAAACTACAGTGAATAAAAAGGAGGGAGTAAGCATAAATGCTTAGTAAGTTCATATGCAAATAACAAGTAACATAACAATACATTTATACCAAACAACCTAAGCATGGTATCACCAAAACATATATCACATTTCTAAACATCATTCATCATCTTACCACCTTATCGTTGTAGTATCTATTTTCAACCCGAGGGTTAAGTACATACCTGTCCAAAGTGTCCATTTCACAACACTTACCAAAACGTCACTTGCATTTTAAGTGTTCTTCCATTTCACTAGAAATTTTACCCTTTGAACACATCGGAATATAACTCGGATACATGATAAATTGCACATAAGTGCCACATATGTAATCAAGAAATCATGTAACCCGCCCCTAAGTGAATTCGGTCTCAACTCAACGAGCTCGGGCGTTCGCATCCATAAGTGAACTCGGACTCAACTCAACGAGTTCGGATGCCTAGTTATATCTCACGAACTCAAACTCAACTCAACGAGCTCGGACATTCGCATCCATAAGTGAACTCGGACTCAACTCAACGAGTTCAGATGCTCAACCATCCTAGTGACATGTCACTTGTATCCTAATATATTCCTAAGGTTCAAACGGGATTTTCCTCGGACACATATCCTTGCCATCTTCCGTAAAATACTGAAACCAATACTCGGTAGCACTTTATATTTAACAAATAATAGACATAATTTTCATTTTATTCGAAAATAACCACAAAGCATATATTTCATGATAAAAATCAGCATATCATAAAATTAACATCAATAACTTAAAAATAACAATTATGCTACATTATTTACACATGAACTTACCTTGGTACCAAAATATAAAGATTTTGCAATTTAGTCTACAATCTTTTCTTTTCCTCGATTGGGGTCGATTCCACTTCTTTCTTGATCTAAAATAACACATTTAGCTTATTTAATACTCACATTATCAAATTAGTCTTTAATTCAAATTTTAGCAAAATTACAATTTTACCCCTAAACTTTTGCATATTTACACTTTTGCCCCTAATCTCGGGATTAAAATTAATTCCTTATTCTTATGTTTTATAACATGCTGATCACTTTTCCATTATATGGCAACATCAAATTCTCACTCTAACATGTACTTATGACTATTAGGTATTTTTGCCGATTAAGCCCTTTTACTCGTTTTCACTCAAAATCAAGTAGCACAAGTTGTCTAACTTAATTTAAAACCTCATATTCTATCATAAAACATCAAAATTCACAAATTTCACCTATGGGTATTTTTCCAAATATGAACTCTAACTCAAAATATTACTATCATAAGCTATACCGAGTTACTAGGATTTCAAAAACGTAAAAATCATTAAAAACGGGACTTGGAATCACTTACTATGAAGCTTGAAAGTTGAAGAAACCCTAGATATGGAGAGAGGGAGCATTCGGCAGCAACTAACGAAGATGATAACCAATTTTGTGTTATTTTTCCCTTTTTATTTCATTTAATATCCAAATGACCAAAATGCCCCTCCTTACTAAACTTTCAAAAATTCCTTCCATGTCCTAATTTTGTCCATGAACTTAAAATTGGTCAAAGTACCATTTAAGACCTCCTAATTAATATTTCAAAGCAATTTCATACTAAAAACTTCTAGAATGCAAGTTTTGCAACTTATTCGATTTAATCCCTAACTTTAAATTAAACTCGTTATGCCAAAAATTTCTTCACGAAATCTTCACACAATTATGCAATCATATCATAAACCTCAAAATAATTATAAAATAATTATTTCTATCTCGGATTTGTGGTCACGAAACCACTATTCCGATTAGGCCTTAATTCGGGATATTACAACTCTCCTCTTTTAAAGATTTTCGTCCTCTCAAAATCTTACCGTAAAAAGAGATGTGGGTATTGATTCTTCATAGTTTCTTCGGGTTCCCATGTAGCTTCTTCTACTCCATGCTTTTGCCACAACAGTTTCACAAGTGCAATACTTTTGTTCCTTAGTTGTTTGACCTCTCGAGCTAAAATCTTAATCGGTTCTTCTTCATAGGTCATGTCTGGTTGTAGTTCAATTTCTGTCGGTGAAACCACATGTAAAGGATCCGAACAATACCGACGTAACATAGACACATGGAATACGTTACGAATCTTCTTCAATTGAGATGGCAATGCTAACCGATAGGCTACCGGTCCAACTCTTTCAATTATTTCATACGGCCCGATAAAACGTGGAATTAATTTTTCCTTCCCTCCAAATCTGAGAACTTTCTTCCACGGAGACACTTTTAAAAATACTTTATCACCAACTTGAAATTCAATGTCTTTTCGTTTTAAATCTGCATATGATTTCTGTCTATCTGAAGCAGCTTTCAAACAATCTCGAATTACCTTCACTTTTTCTTCGGTTCTTTTATTAGATCAATTCCATAGTTCAAATTTTGCTTGAGTTTAGTCCAATACAAAGGCGTTCGACACTTACGACCATACAATGCTTCATAAGGTGCCATTTTTAAGCTCGTCTGATAACTATTATTGTAAGCAAATTCTACCAACGGTAAATATCTTTCCCAACTTCCTTGAAATTCCAATACACAACATCTAAGCATATCCTCAAGAATCTGAATTCTTCTCTCTGATTGCCCATCAGTTTGTGGATGAAAAGCAGTACTGAAATTTAACTTCGTACCTAACGCGTCTTGCAAATTTTTCCAAAACCGCGAGGTAAACCTCGGATCTCTATTTGAAATAATCGACAATGGTATTTCGTGTAGTCTAACAATTTCTCTAACATACAGTTCAGCGAACTTGTTAAGAGAATAATCCATACGTACCGGGATAAAATGAGCCGACTTAGTTAAGCTGTCAACTATTACCCAGATGGCATCTTTCTTTCCTGGAGTCAATGGCAACCCTAAAACAAAATCCATAGTAATCCGATCCCATTTCCATTCAGGAACCATAATAGGTTGAAGTAATCCTCAAGGCACTTGGTGTTCAGCTTTCACCTGTTGACAAATTAAACACTTTGATACAAACTCAGAAATATCTCTTTTCATTCCACTCCATCAGTACATTTTCTTCAAGTCATTATACATTTTCGTACTGCCCAGATGAACTGCCAAACAACCATTATGTGCTTCATGCAAAATCTTTTGAATCAACTCCTTATTTTTCGGTACATAAATCTGATTTTTAAACATCAAGCAACCATCAGAACCGATTCTAAAATCTAATCCTGTATCAGCTTCACACTGTTTTCTCTTGGCTAGCAAATCTTGATCATTTTTCTGAGCTTCAGAAATCTCTTGTAAAAACATCGGTCTTGCTCTTAACTCTGCTAGAATCGAACCATCATCTGACATTTTCAACTGAGTGTTCATAACTCTCAAAGCAAACAACAACTTTCTGCTTAAAGCATCGGCAACCACATTCGCTTTTCCCGGATGATGATCAATAACAAGCTTGTAATCTTTCAATAACTCCAACCATCTTCGCTGTCTCAAATTCAAGTCTTTTTGTGACATCAAGTACTTAAGACTTTTGTGGTCGGTATATACCCGGCACTTTTCACAATACAAATAATGTCGCCAAATCTTCAAAGCAAACACTACCGTAGCCAATTCCAAATCGTGAGTAGGATAATTCCTCTCATGAGGTTTTAACTGCCTCGAAGCATAAGCCACCATTTTTCCTTCTTGCATGAGTTCACACCCCAAACCATTTAGAGAAGCATCACTATACACCACAAATTCTTTACCTGATTCGGGCTGTACTAACACTAGTGCTTCTGGTAATAACTTTTTCAATTCTTCAAAACTCTGTTGACATTCTTCCGTCCATTCAAATTTAACATTCTTTTGGAGTAGTCTAGTCATAGGAGCAACAATTATAGAAAATCCATTTACAAACCGCCGATAATACCTAGCTAGCCCCAAGAAACTTCTAACTTCGGTTACATTTTTCGGTGGTTTCCAATCAACAATGGCTGAAATTTTACTAGGATCAACCCGTATACCATCACCTGAAACAATATGACCCAAAAATCCAACTTCCCGGAGCCAAAATTCACTTTTACTAAACTTAGCATACAACTGCTTATTTCTCAAAGTTTTCAAAACTATCCTTAAATGCTCAGCATGCTTTGTCTCATCTTTTGAATAAATTAAAATATCATCTATAAACACCACAACAAATTTGTCCAAGTATGGCCGAAATATGCGATTCATTAAATCCATAAACACAGCAGGAGCATTTGTCAACCCGAATGGCATAACTAAAAATTCATAATGACCATACCTTGTTCTAAAAGCAGTTTTAGGCACATCCGACTCTTTTACTCGCAGCTGGTAATACCTAGATCTCAAGTCAATCTTTGAAAACCATGTCGCTCCTTTTAGCTGATCAAACATATCATCAATTCTTGGCAACGGATACTTGTTTTTGATTGTCACCTTGTTTAACTGCCGATAATCAACACACAACCTCATAGAACCATCCTTCTTTTCCACAAATAACACAGGAGCACCCCAAGGTGAAAAACTCGGTCTCACAAAGCCTTTATCAGTTAACTCTTTCAATCTGCGACTTTAACTCTTTTAACTCTCATTGGTGCCTTTCTATATAGAGCAATCGAGATCGGAGTTGTTCCTGTATCAAATCAATACCAAATTCTACTTCCCCGAGTCGAGGCAAACCCGCAATTCTTCCGAAATACGTCCCCAAATTCACACACAACCTAAGACTGATTCAACTTTCTTTTCAACTTCTTTTATATTAATTACATACGCCAAATAAGCTTCATAACCCTTTCTCAAATATCTTTGAGCCGACATTGAAGAAATCACACTAGACAATGCCTCGATTTATCCGATTCAACCTCGAGTTTCACCATTTACACACTTTAATTCTATAACCTTTTCTTTGCAATTTATTATAACATCATGCAATGTCAACCAATCCATACCCAAAATAACATCAAACTCATCAAACGGCAACAACATCAAGTCGGCCGAAAGTAATGACCCCAATCATTAAAGGACATTTCTTGCATACTTTATCAACTATCACACATTTCCCTAACGGATTCGACACTCTAATCATAAATTCTGTGTTCTCAAGAGGTATATTCATAATAGACACCAGTTTTATGCACACATATGAATGAGTAGAACCGGGATCAATCAAAGTAATAACATTAACATCATAAAGAGAAAATATACCGGTAATCACATCGGATGAGGAAGCATCTTCACGTGCTTTAATAGCATAAGTTCTAGCCGGAGCCCTTCCTTCAGGTCTAACTGCTGCATCTCTGGCTACATTCTCACTGCTTGCTTCACTCCCAGCTTTTCTTGGATACCTTCCCCTTGAATCCGCACCACTTGCTTTTGTATACTGAAATTTTTCTTTCTCAACTCTCTCTGGGCAGTCTCTAATAAAATTATTCGGAGAACCACATCGAAAACATTCATTTGCTCTGCATGGACCAAAATGATTTCTACCACACCGCTGACACTCGGGTTTAACAAATCTCGAGTTCCCTACACTGGTTGCCGAAGTAGTCTGGGACTTAAGACCCACATTTTGCTTCTTAGAATTCCCATATGATTGCCCAGCTGAAACTTGGGAACGAGGATTCATATTTCTTGACTTTTCGGGTTGTTGTGAGGGTGCATTACTCATTGGTCTTTTCTTCCAATTTCGTGTCTCTCGATTCTACCTTTTCTTTTCCTTAAGTAGTTCTTCACCTTGCAAGCTCGATTGACAAGTACCACCATTTCTTTTAGTTCAAGGATCCCAACAAATACCTTGATGTCTTCGTTGAGCCCGTCTTCAAATCGTCGGCACATCTTGGCCTCTGTAGGAACATATTCTCTGGCATACTTACTCAATCGAACAAACTTTCTTTCATATTCTGTGGATCACATATTACCTTGCTTCACTCAAGAAACTCTTTACGTTTCGATCAATAAATCTTTCACTAATATATTTCTTCCAAAACTCTTCTTGAAAGAATTCCCAGTTACCCTCTCTTTTGGTACCACCAAATCAAAGTCTTCCACCAATTATAGGCTGAAATCCTCAACAAAGATATAGCACATTTCAAACATTCTTCAGTGTACAAGATAATTCATCAAATACCCGGATAGAATTTTCAAGCCGAACTCTACTTTCTCAGCATCATCATCAATATTTGCCCTAAATTCTTCAAATTTCTTGTTTACTTAATTCATCAACTGGAGTTCTGTGAAAATTTATCATATCCACACCCTGAGGCATTGGGGGTATAAGTTGAGAAATTGGGGGAGGTGGGGGAGGTCGTACATTTGGGTTCGTACGAACGAACTCAGTGTGCCATGCACTCATCATTTGGAGAAAGGCTTCCCGATCCCTTTCTCCTCCTCACCAACCAATAGTAGGAGGTGGATTTTCACGTCGCGCGCCCTCTTCAAATTAAGCGCATGACATTACTCTCTACTTCATCTGCCACAGCTGGATCGGGATCCATTTACTATATAAAAAAAATCATTTAAAAAGGTCAGAAGTCGTCACACTATCACAATTTATACATACGACATGTATAGCAAAATCCGTACATACAATACGCAGTCCAAGAATCGACTAAACCTGCTCTGATACCACTAAATGTAACGTCCCCACGCCCGATACCACCGCCGGAGTCGAGCTTGAGGTGTTACTGAACATAATTTATCAAATTAAGAACTTCGAATCATTTGTTTCTACATTCACAACTTTCTAGCTACTCGCACACATCAAGCTTACAAGAAAAATCATATCTCGAGTTACGAAACTTGAAATCAAGATCCATAAATTTTCCATAAATCTAGACTCATATATCTATTTACTAATTTTTTCTAGAATTTTTGGTTGGGCCAATTAGTACATTTTATTAGTTAAAGTTACCCCTGTTTCAGGACTTGACTAGACTAACCTCTGTTTACTACAAACCATATTTCTCTCTGTGAAAACTTTATATGACTATACCTTTTCTTTTTCCTGAAACTAGACTCTATAAGGATTCCAAGAATATAAAATAAACCACTTAATTATTTTTGTACAATTTATGGTGAATTTCTAAAGTTGGAACAGGGGATCCAGAAATCGCTCTGGCCCTGTTTCACAAAAATTCAAATATATTCTAACATATAATTCCTTTACCTGTTTCGTTTGTTTTATGTGAAACAAGACATATTACGATTCAATTTCATATTTAATCCATCACCAAATTCGATTTATATGATTTTTAGTAAATTTTCAAACTCACATCAGTGTTGCTGCAATGTTCTGTTTAAGGCAAATTTCATCTTTTCATGAGTTCTTATGGACTAGATAACCTATTAACCTTCCATGACATCAAACATGATCTAAATTAGCCATTTCCATGACTTATCATTATGAAGCATTTTCTCAACCAAATCACCGCCATATCACAAAATTATTTACACAAAGTAGGTATATTGCTATACATGCCATACTTAAGTTTTACAAGCCATTTACCAAAATAAAAGTCCTTCGGATAGTGTGATCGAACCTTCGACCTGTCCTGATTCCAGAGCCGGCTTGTTCAAAACTACAGTGAATAAAAAGGAGGGAGTAAGCATAAATGCTTAGGAAGTTCATATGCAAATAACAAGTAACATAACAATACATTTATACCAAACAACCTTAGCATGGTATCACCAAAACATATATCACATTTCTAAACATCATTCATCATCTTACCACCTTATCGTTGTAGTATCTATTTTCAACCCGAGAGTTAAGTACATACCTATCCAAAGTGTCCATTTCACAACACTTACCAAAACGTCACTTGCATTTTAAGTGTTCTTCCATTTCACTAGAAATTTTACCCGTTGAACACATCGGAATATAACTCGGATACATGGATAATTTGCACATAAGTGCCACATATGTAATCAAGAAATCATGTAACCCGCCCCTAAGTGAACTCGGTCTCAACTCAATGAGCTCGGGCGTTCGCATCCATAAGTGAACTCGGACTCAACTCAATGAGTTCGGATGCCTAGTTACATCTCACGAACTCGGACTCACTCAACGAGCTCGGACATTCGCATCCATAAGTGAACTCCGGACTCAACTCAACGAGTTCGGATGCTCAACCATCCTAGTGACATGTCACTTGTATCCTAATCTATTCCTAAGGTTCAAACGGGATTTTCCTCGGACACATATCCTTGCCATCATTCGTAAAATACTGAAACCAATACTCGGTAGCACTTTATATTTAACAAATAATACACATAATTTTCATTTATTCGAAAATAACCACAAAGCATATATTTCATGATAAAAATCAGCATATCATAAAATTAACATCAATAACTTAAAAATAACAATTATGCTACATTATTTACACATGAACTTACCTTGGTACCAAAATATAAAGATTTTGCAATTTAGTCCACAATCTTTTCTTTTCCTCGATTGGGGTCGATTCCACGTCTTTCTTGATCTAAAATAACATATTTAGCTTATTTAATACTCACATTATCAAATTAGTCTTTAAATCAAATTTTAGCAAAATTACAATTTTACCCTAAACTTTTGCATATTTACACTTTTGCCCCTAATCTCGAGATTAAACTTAATTCCTTATTCTTATGTTTTATAACATGCTGATCACTTTTCCATTCTATGGCAACATCAAATTCTGACTCTAACATGTACTTATGACTATTAGGTATTTTTGCCGATTAAGCCCTTTTACTCGTTTTCACTCAAAATCAAGTAGCACAAGTTGTCTAACTTAATTTAAAACCTCATATTCTATCATAAAACATCAAAATTCACAAATTTCACCTATGGGTATTTTTCCAAATATGAACTCTAACTCAAAATATTACTATCATAAGCTATACCGAGTTACTGGGATTTCAAAAACGTAAAAATCATTAAAAAGGGGACTTGGAATCACTTACTATGAAGCTTGAAAGTTGAAGAAACCCTAGCTATGGAGAGAGGGAGCATTCAGCAGCAACTAAGGAAGATGATAACCAATTTTGTGTTATTTTTCCCTTTTTATTTCATTTAATATCCAAATGACCAAAATGCCCCTCCTTACTAAACTTTCAAAAATTCCTTCCATGTCTTAATTTTGTCCATGAACTTAAAATTGGTCAAAGTACCATTTAAGACCTCCTAATTAATATTTCAAAGCAATTTCATACTAAAAACTTCTAGAATGCAAGTTTTGCAACTTATTCGATTTAATACCTAACTTTAAATTAAACTCGTTATGCCAAAAATTTCTTCACGAAATCTTCACAGAATTATGCAATCATATCATAAACCTCAAAATAATTATAAAATAATTATTTCTATCTCGGATTTGTGGTCACAAAACCACTATTCCGATTAGGCCTTAATTCGGGATATTACATGGACTTTGTAGATAACATAGGAATGATCTTAAAAAACGTAAAAATTATAAACAACCGAGCTAGAACTTACCTTGAATCAAGCTTGGACAATGGCTGAACCTAAACTTTCTTTATTTCTTTTTCTTTTATTTAGTTTCAATCATGAGAAAATATGAAGAACATGGCTTTTAATTATGGTATATTATATCATATATATGTTATTTTTTATTTTACATATTTAACCTTTAAAAATTAATAACTAAAACACATATTCTAAGGTCCCAACCGTCCATAAATATTCCATATGGTCAAATTGCAACATAAATACCTCATATAAGAAAGCAATCATCAATTTGGCCCTTTTAAAAATAACCATCAAATTTTCACTTTACGCGATTAAGCCCTTTTATTAAATCGGGCACTCAAACAACAAAATTAAATCATGAAAATTTCACACATATAAATTCACATATAATAAAAACAAAAAATAAATTTTAATAATTTTTCTAACTCAGATTCGTGGTGCCAAAACTACCGTTCTGATTAGAGTTTAAATCGGACTGTTACATGTAACTCCTTCATGAGTTGTTTAAGCTTCGGGTTTTTGTTGCCAATGTTATATACGACCTGAAAACACAGAAAGTCCTTGGACAAGCTTTTGAACACCATCTCTATTTGGGTGTTTTGGTCCAAATTGGCCTTGTTGTCTCTGGCTTAAACAATGAAACCTGTAACAGCCCAGTTTAGACCCTAGACAGAATAGTGGTTTTGGGACCACAAATCCAAGGTCAGAAAATTATTTTATTAATATTTTTTGTGTTTACAATATGTGAATTGATATGTGTGAAAGTTTCGTGTGGAAATTTTATCTTTTGTATGCTTAATTTGCAAAAAGGACCTAATCGCAGAAAATGCAAAGGATGTATTCTAATGGCTGCAGTGTCAAATTGCTATGTTTTTATATATGTGGGGTCCTTATGATGCAATCATACCATTGAATTAATGCATGGACATTAATGGACATGAGATAATGGAATTATAATGAAAATAATAAGGCTAAATATGTAAATGGCTAATTAATGTTTATTAATTAAAATAAAATATCAAATTAAGCCATTATCATCCATGGTTGTCAGAAATTAAAGAAGGAAAAGAAAGTAAAAAGAGTTTTAGGGTTTCAGCTAGGAGAATTTGTGATTAAGGTATGAGTTTTGCTTGATTTTTGATGATTTCTACGTTTTTGTGATTGTTGCTTAATGTTCTATCAAGCCCATTTCTCAATTTATAAAATTGTTAATGATTTTGAGTTGAGCCATTGATGAAATTATGAGTTTGATGAAGTTTGATGATAGTATATGGAAGTTTGATGTTGTGTTAACATGTTTTGTCTTTGAATTTTTGATGAATTGAGCAATTTGGGCTAAATTGTAAAAATGAGATTTTGAGGGACTAAAATGTGAAATAAATGAAATTTGTGGGCTTACATGAACACCATGTATATTTGGAAAAGCAAGTGTGTATGGAATTTTGGTGTAATTTGTGTTTTTGTGAAATAGGGACTAAAGTGTTAAAATGTGAAAATGTGAGGGCTAATTTGTAAAATGCCCTAAATATGTGTATATGGATTGAATTGAATGATTTTTTGAATAAAAGGGTTAATTTTGAATACATATAGATCAAGAAAAGAAGAATTTAGATTTAAATTGAGGAATATTGAAGATTATCGAGTAAACGATCTGAATCGTCAATTCTAAGTACGAGGTAAGTTCGTACGTGATAAATGATGTTACAAGTATGTTTTAATGTTTTGATAATGCATAAATTGTATATATATATGACTATGGTTTGAGTAAGATGATAAGTCGACTATGTTCGGCACTAAGTGTGCGATTTGAAATAGCTTCGTCTATAAATAGCACTAGGTGTGCGAAATGGAATAGCTTCAGCTATATGAGGCACTAAGTGTGCAATACCAAGATAACTTCAATTATTTGAGATGGCACTAAGTGTGCGGGATTGTTCTAGCTTCGGCTAACCATTAAAGCACTAAGTGTGCGGATTCTTAAAGTATGGAAAGACTTTTGAATGAATTAATGTATTCGAACGAGAGGTGAGAATGAAAATGAATAAATATGGGAAAGTTCAGGTATGTACGAAGCCTATGTGGTAGATAATACTATGTGTATAAAGCTTTATGAATTTGTAACACCCCTTACCCGTGTCTGACGCCAGGACAAGGTACGAGGTATTACCAAACTTAAACATAGACATACATGCAAAAATTCGGACATAAAATTTCTTTTTAATTAAAAACTTTCCGTACACATGCATAATGTCCCATACAAGGGTCTATGATGCCCTAAACATGCATTGACAGTAGTCAGGGACTAAATTGAGAACCTTAGAAAGTTTTGAGAAAACTTAGAAAATTTCTTTCCATAAAATAGGGTCACACGCCCGTGTGAGCACAGGGACACACCCGTGTGCCTAAGACACGCCCGTGTCCTCAGGCCGTGTAACTCTCTGACTATGAAGTCAGCAACCAAAATTTAACCACAAGGCCAAGCCACAAACCTGTGTGCTAGGCCTTGTCATCCACATGGCTGAGACACACACCCGTGTCTTTGCCTGTGTGGCTAACACTTAGGCTATTTTCCAAACCTTTGTTACCATTAATCCCTCACATCTTTACCCAAATCAAAGTTATACATCATGGTATCATTTTAATGATTTAGCAAACTTCACTAAGGTGTATTCTTAGCTTTAACATGCTATCATTCACAAGTTTCACATACTCATATAATATCAAGCCTAGAGACATTAATCCATATTCATTGATCTTGTCAAGTAAACTTATTTAAACATTAAGCATTCATGTTCAATCATCATCGTCTTATTTCTAGACCATATAATTACTTCATGGTTATAACCATTTTGATTGGTCATGAAGGATTTATCATGCACACATGTCTTAACACCAATCATGCATATCCCACAAGCATAAAAACATCATCGCATCGCAAGCAGTAGAACTTATCATGAATAACTAGGCTTACAAACCACAATCATTATAAGCCACATCTCATGGCTATATATAGTGAATCAATATAAGCCAATAAATTTGGCTAATCATAACAACATCTATCATAAAAACTAGGTCCCTATACATGCCACTCACTTGAAGGTGCTTAATACACATATGTCAATACTCCATAGGTGACGGTTTGATAGTGTGATGCTGCCTCCGACGATCTCCAACCCCGAGCTAACCTAGCAACACTAAAGAAATGAAAAGGAGAGGGTAAGCTTTATAGCTTAGTAAGACTGTATGAAAATAATAAGCAATTTATCAACTTGCTTCTCAAGGTAATACAACCCTATTTGCATTTTTACATATGTTCTAGTCAAACTATTTTCTCAAGTAGTTACTAAATTATTTATATCTGGAGCTACAGAACTCCAAATTAAGATCCTCTGATTTTCCCTAAAACTAAACTCACATATCTTCTTACCATAAAATTTTAAGAACTTTTAGTCTAG
This sequence comes from Gossypium longicalyx, assembly GCA_025698465.1. NCBI lineage: Eukaryota > Viridiplantae > Streptophyta > Magnoliopsida > Malvales > Malvaceae > Gossypium > Gossypium longicalyx. The sequence goes on along the minus strand of CM046998.1, from coordinate 39,115,722 downwards.
TCAATAAGCACATTTTATTCCTTAAAATTACCCATTTTTTGTTGTCTAACAGTTTCGACCCCTCTTCACTAAAAATTAATTATCTTATAATACAAGACTCGGATGATGTTCTCGTCTATTTCTCTTTAAAATAGACTCATTAAGAATTCTAAGAATATAAACTATAACCCATAAATATTTTTTTTAAAATTTTTAATTATTTTCTCAAATCATAACAGGGGATTTCGAAATCATTCTGACTCTGTCTCACATTAATTTAAATATTTCATAATATGAAACTCTCTTACTTACACCGTTTCTTCAATGTGAAACTAGGCTCATTAAGATTTAATTTCATATTTTATTTAGCCTCTAACTCAATTTCCACAATTTTTGGTGGATTTTCAAATTCATACAACTGCTGCTGTCCAACACTATTTTGGTGCAATATAATGATAACTATCATAAGTTCACTTTTGACTAATCATGAACTCACCATTTCATGAATTCCATGTTTAAATGCACAACATAAGTTAACATGATATTGAAACAAAATTTATAATCATAATTCATACATCTTAGCTCACCGATGTCTCAACATTTCAAAGTCTCAATAACCATAAGTTTGGTGTACATGCCTGTACTCATCGTAATATATCATATAACCATACCTCTTTAACATGCCCTCCTCGGGACTTTCATCACATCTATTGCATTACCAATTGAAACCTCAGAATACTATTGGATACGCAAAAAACTTGCACATAAGTGCCACATATACATACGTAGCCAAAGCTACTTACAGGTGTGCTCAAAAAAGCTATCGGTCAAGGTGTAGCTACATGGGTGGCTCACACAAGCTGTCAGGTATTCGACCAACTCAAGGATTACCTAGCCACTGACAGGACACACAAGACCATTGCCCAGAACCCAATTACATGTATCACATCCATTACGAACTCGGACCAATTCAACGAGCTCAGAAGCCTCATATATATCACGAACTTGGACTAATTCAACAAGTTCGGATTTCTTAATTCCTAGTGACATGTCACTTGTACCCTAGACTATTCCTAAGGTTCAGACGAGATGTTTTTGATACTCTATCTCTGTCGCACTTACTCGAAGTGTCGATCTCACTATCTATTGTATCAATTGCCCTTTCATAGCATAATAAGGCATAACTCAAATAGCAAATAAGCTTTTAAGAATTTACATAACACATATCACATATTGTATATATCACTTGTCATGGATCAACATTTTCTTGCATTTCAGGTTTTATTCTTCCATGTCATCTTTCCACATCATATAGATCATTTCATCAAATTTTCCAATATATATATATTAAATCATACAATATATGCAACAATATTAAATAATTATAATTCAAACATAACATCGCACTATTATTATCATACGAACTTACCTCGAATGTAATTTCGGCTAATTACTCTATTTTAGTCCATAACCTCGTATTTTCTGATTTAAGCTCAAATCTTGATTCTCTTGATCTAACATGATGAAATTCACTCATTTAATCATTACATTAGTTAAAACATTCTATAATTCACAATTTGGAAAAATAACCGTTTTGCCCTTAGACTTTACAAAAATTACGATTTTGCCCTTAGGCTCGTAAATCGATTTTTATTGAATTTCCTCCTTTACCAAGCCTAGCTGAATTCTTTTTATAACTATACCAACTCACAATTTCAATTATTCACACATTTACAACTTATTTTACAACTTTACAAAATAGCCTTTTTTAGGTGTTTTCATGCAAACTTCTTTCACAAAAGTTGTTTATTACACAACCAAGACTCATTTTATTCCATAAAAATTCAGCAACCAACATAATTTCTATCATGGCAGAACCCTAGACTTTCAACCATTTTGCAAAATAGTCCCCCTTTAGTTATCTCATGCTACAGGGGTCCCAAAAACACAAAAATCAACAAAAATGATCATCAAAATCACTTACTTGCAAGGGATGGAAGTTGCTAAAATTTTAAGCTCTCCAAACCCCTATTTTGCTGGTATTTTTGGTGGAGGAAGGAAGAAAGATGAAAACATGACATCTTTTTTCCTTTTTGTTTTATTTTAATACCAATAAGCTACCTAATACCCACCAATTTTGACTTTTCAATTTCTTTCTATCTATGGCCGGCCAAGCACCCCTTTTTAGGGTCTATTTTCACTTTAAACACCCCAAATTTTGGTTCTCTAGCTATTTAACATATTTAGCTAGCAAAACAAAAATTTTGCCCTTTATGCAATTTAGTCCTTTTTCGCAATTAAGCATGAAATCGCTAAAATTATTTCACCAAAATTTTCATGCACACATATAATCGTGCTATAACACATAAAATAACATTAAAAATAATTTCTCCAGCCCTAGAATAGTGGTTCCAAAACTACTGTTCTGACTAGGCCCAAAATCGGGCTGTTACAGAATTAGTATGAACATATTAATTATGATGGAATAGAATTGATGGATGATTTGAGAACTACTAAGTGTTTATTAGTGGATGACTTGTATTATATAAATTATTGATTATATTTATTATGAACTTACTAAGCTTCAAAGCTTACTGTATGAAATGTTCTCTATTTTATAGTGTTATAAAGCTAGCTCGGATCTGGGGATCATCAGTGACTCATTCACACTATCTGACATCTATTTTGGTACCATTTTGAGAGTTGTATATATGGTATATGGCATGTATAGGCTAGAAGTATTTTAGTATGTTTTGTGATGTGAATATCTAGCAATGAGATTTGGCTTGTAAATGTTAGTATGTATGGCCTTTTAAGTTGGCCTAAATGATGTGTTTGATAGGTAAGTCATATGATGTATATAATGTTCATGTGATGGTTTGAATATGGAATGTTGAATTGGCAAGTTTTGTGGTATGAAGTATGTGATAAAATGATGAGTTTATGTATTTGAAACTTATGTAAGTTGTGATAATTTTGGTACATTGATTAGGTATGTTTGGTTATGAAATTGAGTAGTGAATTGAATGGTATTTGAATGGCATGAAATATATACAAAATGGTTTAATTGGTTGCCTATGAATGTATACAAATAATGCTAAAATGTTGTTAATTTTGAGTGCTTGAGATAGGTGGGAAATGTGGCTTAAACCAAGCCTAATTTCACCCCACACGGTTGAGCACATGGACATGTATCTCGACCGTGTGTGTGTTGTAATTTAATTACTCAAGTCAGCCTCGAGCACGGCCTAGACACACAAGCGTGTTTGGTGGTCGTGTGAGGCACACAGCCTATGTACATAGGCGTGTGTGGCCATTTCGAAGGGTACACGGGATAGACACATGGGCTTGTGGTCTATCGTGTGACCCAAGTCAGTTTCGACCACGGCCAAGGCACACGGGCGTGTCTTGTGTCTGTGTGGTGAAGTTAGTATGTATGCCCTATTTTGCCACGGCTTAGACACACGGGCATGTCTAGTGCCGTGTGAGGCACATGGCCTGCTCACATGGGCGTGTGACCTTTATAACTTTGAAAAATGTTTAAGTATAAAAAATTTTTATATGTGCTCGGCTTAGTCCCAACCTTTTTCTAATGCTTGTTTAAGGTCTGGATGACCCTAGTAAGGGACTTATTGTTGATGTTAAATTATGATTTGAGAATGATGTATATGAATTGTTTGTAAAATATTTCAATTTGTCCGGTAATGCCTTTAACCCTAATCTGGCGATGGATACGAGTTAGGGGTGTTACATTTGATTGGTATCAGACCTACGGTTTAGTCGATTCTAGGACTGACGTAGCGTATGTGAGTCTAACTATACATGTCATATATATGAACTGCGATAGTGTGATGATTCTTGACAGTTAAAATGTGTTTTTCATGTAGTTAATGGATCCTGAACGAGCGGTAGCTGATGATGTTGAGAGCAATGTGCCCGCTCCCACTTAAGGGGTAGCCTGATCGAATCTAGGCCGATATCTAGTTGTCAGAGAGGAGAGGCTAAGGAAGCCTTCTTCTAAATGATGACTGAGTGGTTCGTCAAATTTGTACGAACGAATCCGGCTGCTCAACAACCACCACCCCCACCTGTTCCTCAACAAGTCCCGGTTGTGCCACCAGTAATAGATCTGATTTGATTGAGTAAGCCACCTATTGATAAGATTTGTAAGCACAGGGCTGAAGAGTTTCAGGCTACAGTTGATGATGATGCCGAAAGGGTTGAAATCTAGCTTGAAAACACTATCTAAGTATTCGACGAGTTGTCTTGTACTCTAGATGAATGCATAAAATGTGTAGGATCTTTGTTTAGAGATAATGCATATCACTGGTGGAAAACGTAGACATCGGTGGTTCCTAAAGAACGAGTTACTTGGGAATTCTTTCAGACTGAGTTTCGAAAAAAGTATATAAGCTAGAGATTCCTCGATCAGAAAAATAAAAAGTTTTTGGAGTTGAAGCAAGGTCAAATGACTGTAACAGAATCTAAAAAAGAATTTGTACATTTGAGCAAGTATGCTCGAGAATACGTGTCTACTGAAGAGATCATGTGTAAAAGATTTGTTAATGGATTGAATGAAGATATAAAGCTGTTAGTCGGGATACTTGAATTGAAAGAATTTGTAGTATTGGTTGAGAAGGCCTGTAAAGCCAAAGATCTCAAGAAAGAAAAGAGAAAGGCTGATTCAAAGACAAGAGATTTGAGGAAGAGATCAATGAATAAATCTTATCATTCCTCGTCGAAGAAGTCAAGAGATTATTTTAACTAATCGATAGCTTTTGTGGGATATCATAATAGAGATCACAAGAAGCAAAATACCAACCTTAAAGCTCAAAGTACATCAGTATCAACTGTTGGTAATGCAAAGGATGTAAAGACTGAGTGTCAACAATATGGAAGACGACATTTTGGTGATTGCTGGGGGAAAAATAATGACAGAGCTTGTTACAGTTGTGGTTCACGAGATCAGTTTATAAAAGATAGCCCAGAATTAGCTGAAAAAGATAATGCTTAGAACACGAGCTGAGTAACACTGTACCTAAAGGTAGACCACAGAGAAACACAGGAAATGTGAGTGGTGGTAGAGGTGTTACGCGAGACACTGCAGCGAGATCTAATGCTAGAGCACCTATACGAGCCTATGCTATTAGAGCACGAGAAGAAGCGTTATCTTTAGGTATTATTACCAGTACTTTTACTCTCTATGATACTAAAGTTATTGTATTGATAGATCCAGGGTCTACTCATTCATATATATGTGTGACTTTAGTATCCAATAAGACTTTGCCTGTAGAGTCTACTGAAATTGTAATTAGAGTATCGAACCCCTTAGGCAAGTGTGTATTGGTTGATAAAGTGTGCAAGAATTGTCCATTGATGATTCAGGGTAATTACTTTCTGGCCGATTTGATGTTGTTACCATGTGACGAGTTTAACATAATCTTGGGTATGAATTGGCTATCGTTGCATGATGCTGTTGCAAATTGCAAACGAAAGATGATTGATTTGAGATGTCATAATAATGAGATTATTCAAATTGAATCAGATGTTTTGAATGGATTGCCAGCTGTGATTTTAATGATGTTAGCTCAGAAATATGTGAGAAAGGGTTGCGAAGCTTATTTAGCTTATGTGCTCGACACGAAATTGACTGAAAAGAAGATCGAATCAGTGCCAGTTATTTGTGAATATCCAGATATGTTTTCTGATGAGTTACCGGGTTTACCACCAATCTAAAAAGTTAAGCTTAGTATCGAATTAATACCTGGAACTACTCTAATGTCGATAGCTCCATGCAGAATGGCACTGACCGAATTAAAAGAGTTGAAAGCTCAGTTGCAAGAACTGACAGATAGAGGCTTCGCATGACCAAGTTATTCTCCCTGGGGTGCACCAGTTTTGTTTGTGAAAAAGAAAGATGGAACTATGAGAATGTGCATCGATTATAGACAGCTCAATAAAGTGATGAACAAGAACAAATATCCTCTGCCCTGAATTGATGATTTGTTTAATCAGTTGAAAGGGCTATAGTGTTTTTGAAGATAGATTTGGGATCAGGTTACTATCAGTTGCGAGTGAAAGACTCTGATGTGCCAAAAACTGCTTTTCAAACGAGGTACGGACACTATGAGTTTCTAGTTATGCCTTTTGGATTAACGAATGCACCTGCTGTTTTTATCGATTTGATGAACAGAATTTTCAGACCGTATTTAGATCAATTTGTTGTCGTATTCATTGATGATATATTGATATATTCACATGATGAAACCGAACATGCTGAACATTTGAGAATAGTGTTACAGACTTAGTGAGATAAGCAATTGCATGCGAAGTCGATTTTCTGGGGCATGTTGTGTCGGCATCTGGTATCCGAGTTGATACAAGCAAGATTTCAGCTATTTTGGATTGGAAGCCTCCGAGAAATGTTTCTAAAGTCCATAATTTTTTAGGACTTGCTGGTAAAACGCTTTTCTATGATTACAACTTCGTTAACAAAATTACTTCAGAAAGATGTGAAATTTGAATGGTTTAAAAAGTGTCAGAAATGCTTTGATCAGTTGAAAGCCCTATTAACTGAAGCTCTGGTATTAGTACAACCAGAACCGGGTAAAGAATTTGTAATCTACAGTGATGCTTCATTGAACGGCCTGGGCTGTGTTTTGATGCTGGAAGGCAAATTCATAGCTTATGCCTCGAGACAGTTAAAGCTGCATGAAAAGAACTATCTGACGCATGACCTTGAGTTAGCTGCGATTGTATTTGCTTTGAAGATTTTGCACCACTATCTGTTTAGTGAGAAATGTCACGTATATTCTAATCATAAGAGTTTGAAATACCTAATGACTCAGAAAGATTTGAATCTGAGACAGAGAAGATGGCTAGAACTGTTAAAAGATTACGAGCTTGTAATTGACTACCACCCGAGAAAAGCCAATGTTGTTGCTGATGCTCTAACTCAAAAAGCATTGTTTGCATTGTGCGCGATGAATACTCAGTTAACTTTGTCTGATGATGGTTCGCTATTAGCTGAATTGAAGGTGACATTGTTGTTTTTACAACAAATTATTGATGCTCAGAAAGTTGATAATGAAATTATAGCAAAATGACCTCAGTGTGGTTCGAACCTTGATTTAGAATTCTGAGTTGATGCTGAAGGTTGTTTGAGATTCAAAGGCCGAATATGTGTTCCGAGAAATTCAGAGTTGATTCAGATGATTTTAAATGAAGCTCATAGAAGTCGGTTATCTGTTCATCCAGGTAGTACTAAAATTTATAATGATCTGAAATAGCTTTATTAGTGGCATGGTATGAAATGAGGTATTTTGGAGTTTGTTTTGAATTGCTTAATTTGCCAGCAAGTTAAGCTAAGCATCAGGTTCCGTCTGGGTTACTTCAACCGATTATGATTCCAGAGTGGAAATGGGAGAGAATCACGATGGATTTTGTATCGAGTTTACCTTTGTCACCGAGTAAGAAAGATGCAATCTGGGTTGTTGTGGATAGATTGACTAAATCAGCTCATTTCAATTCAGTTCGCATAGATTATTCACTTGATAAACTTGCTGAGTTGTACATTTCTCAGATTGTGAGATTGCACGGAGTACCTATTTCTATTGTTTCGGATAGAGATCCAAGGTTTACATCATGGTTTTGGAAAAAAACTGCAAGATGCATTAGGTACGAAACTATACTTTAGCACTGCTTTTCATCCACAAATGGATGGTCAATCTGAGCGGATTATTCAGATACTCAAGGATATGTTGAGATGTTGTATTCTTGAGTTTGAAGGTACGTGGGAACGGTACTTGTCGTTGATTGAATTTGCATATAATAATAGCTTTCAATCGAGTATCAAAATGGCTCCTTATGAGGCTTTGTACGGTCGCAAGTGTCGAACACCTTTGTATTGGAATGAATTCAGTGAGAATAAGATATATGGGGTCGGTTTGATCAAAGAGACTAAATAGAAAGTGAAAGTAATACGTGATAGTCTGAAAGCAACATCATATCGTCAAAAATCATATGCAGATTTAAAAAGAAAAGATATCGAGTATCAGATCGGGGATAAAGTGTTTTTTAAAGTATCTCCATGGAAGAAAATACTTCGATTCGGTCGTAAAGGCAAATTGAGTTCGAGGTTCATCGGACCGTATGAAATCATAGAGCGTGTTGAGCAAGTTGTGTATAGATTGTTATTGCCACCTGAGCTAGAAAAGATTCACAACGTATTTCACGTATCGATGCTACGAAGATACAGATCAAATCCTTCGCATGTTATTTCCCCAACTAAGGTTGAAATTTAGCCTGATATGTCTTATGATGAAGAACCGATACAGATTTTATCTCGTGAAATTAAAGAGTTGAGAAATAAGAAAATTGCATTAGTGAAAGTATTGTGGCATCGACACGGGATTGAAGAAGCTACGTGGGAACCCGAGGATGCTATGAGAAAACAATATCCGAACCTATTCATTGGTAAGATTTTCAGGGACGAGAATCCCTAAGAGGGAGAGTTGTAACAACCCGATTTAGACCTTAGATGGAATAGTGGTTTCGAGACCACAAATCCAAGGTTGAAAAATTATATTATTATTATTTTTTGTTTATAATATGTGAATTGATATGTGTGAAAGTTTCGTGTAGAAATTTTATCATTTGTGTGCTTAATTTGTAAAAAGGACGTAATCGCAAAAAATGCAAAGGATGTGTTCTAATGCCTAAAGTGTCAAATTGCTATGTTTTTATATATGTGGGGTCCTTATGATGCAATTCTACCATTGAATTAATGCATGGACATTAATGGACATGAGATAGTGGAATTATAATGAAAATAATAAGGCTAAATATGTAAATGGCTTATTAATGTTAATTAATTAAAACAAAATATCAAATTAAGCCATTATCAACCATGGTTGCCGAAAATTGAAGAGGGAAAAGAAAGGAAAAAGAGTTTTAGGGTTTCGGTTAGGAGAATTTGTTATTAAGGTATGAGTTTTGCTTGGTTTTTGATGATTTCTACGTTTTTGTGATTGTTGCTTAGTGTTCTATCAAGCCCATGTCTCAATTTTTGAAATTGTTGATGATTTTGAGTTGAGTCATTGATGAAACTATGAATTTTATGAAGTTTGATGATAGTATATGGAAGTTTGATGTTAGGTTAACATGTTTTGTCTTTGAATTTTTTTATGAATTTGAGTAATTTAGGATAAATTGTAAAAATGAGATTTTGAGGGACTAAAATATGAAATAAATAAAATGTGTGGGCTTGCATGAACACCATGTATATTCAGCTAAGCAAGTGTGTATGGAAATTTGGTGTAATTTTTTTTGTGAAATAGGGACTAAAGTGTTAAAATGTGAAAATGTGAGGGCTAATTTGTAAAATGCCCTAAATATGTGCATATGGATTGAATTGAATGATTTTTTGAATAAAAGGGTTAATTTTGAATACACATAGAACAAGAAAAGAAGAATTAGGATTTAGATCGAGAAAAATTGAAGATTATCGAGTAAACGATCTGAATCGTCAATTCCGAGTACGAGGTAAGTTCGTACGTGATAAATGATGTTACAAGTATGTTTTAATGTTTTGATAATACATAAATTGTATATATATTTGACTATGGTTTGAGTAAGATGATAAATAGACTATGTTCGACATTAAGTGTGCGATTTGAAATAGCTTCGGCTATAAATAGCACTAAGTGTGCGAAAAGGAATAGCTTCGGCTATATGAGGCACTAAATGTGTGACACTGAGATAACTTCAGTTATTTGAGATAGCAAAGTGTGCGGGATTGTTCTAGCTTCGGCTAACCATTAAAGCACTAAGTGTGCGAATTTTTAATGCATGGAAAGACTTCTGAATGAATTAATGTATTCGAATGAGAGGTGAGAATGAAAATGAATAAATACGGGAAAGTTCAGGTATGTACGAAACCTATGTGGTAGATAATACTATGTGTATAAATCTTGATGAATTAGTATGAACATATTAATTGTGATGGAATAGAATTGATGGATGATTAGAGAACTACTAAGTGTTTATTAATGGATGTCTTGTATTATATAAATTGTTGATTATATTTAGTACGAACTTACTAAGCTTCAAATCTTACTGTGTGAAATGTTCACTGTTTTACAATGTTATAAAGCTAGCTCGGATCCAGGGATCATTAGCGACTCATTCACACTATTGGACATCTATTTTGGTACCATTTTAAGAGTTGTATATATGGTATATGGCATGTATAGGCTAGAAGTATTTTAGTATGTTTTGTGATGTGAATATCTAGCCATGAGATATGGCTGGTAAATGTTGGTATGTATGGCCTTTTAAGTTGGCCTAAATGATGTGTTTGATAGGTAAGTCATATGATGTATATAATGTTCATGTGATGGTTTGAACATAGAATGTTGAATTGACAAGTTTTGTGGTATGAAGTATGTGATAAAATAATGAGTTTATGTATTTGAAACTTATGTAAGTTGTGATGATTTTGGTACATTGATTAGGTATGTTTTGGTTGTGAAATTGAGTACTGAATTGAATGGTATTTGAATGGCATGAAATATATACAAAATGGTTTAATTGGTTGCCTATGAATGTAAGCAAATAATGCTAAAATGTTGTGAGTTTTGAGTGCTTCAAATAGGTGGGAAATGTGGCTTAAACCAAGCCTAATTTCACCCCCACACGGTTGAGAACACGAGCGTTTGTCTCGACCGTGTGTCTATTGTAATTTAGTTATTCAAGTTAGTCTCGAGCACGTCCTAGACACACGGGCGTGTCTGGTGGCCGTGTAAGGCACACAGCCTTGGTACATGGGTGTGTATGGACATTTCAAAGGGTACACGGGCTAAACACACGGACGTGTGGTCAGTGGTGTGACCCAAGTCAGTTTTGACCACAGCCAAGGCACACGGGCATGTCTTGTGTCCGTGTGGTGAAGTTAGTATGTATGCCCTGTTTTGCCACGACTTAGACACACGGGCGTGTCTAATGCCGTGTGAGGCACACGGCCTGCTCACACGGGAGTGTGACGTTTATAACTTTGAAAAATGTTTATGTTTTGAAAAATTTTATATGTGCTCGGTTTAGTCCCAACCTTTTTCTAATACTTGTTTAAGGTGTTGATGACCCTAGTAAGGGACTTATTATTGATGTTTGATTATGATTCGAGAATGATGTATATAAATTGTTCGTAAAATATTTTGATTTTTTCGGTAACGCCTTTAACCCTAATCCGCTGACGGATACGGGTTAGAGGTGTTACATAACCCATAAGAGTGATCATATGGTTTTTAATTGGAGTGTTGGGCTTTTGCTAGGCATTCTTTAAGCTAGTTATAGCAGACTGTCGAGCCAAGACAGCTTGGCCTCCGAACATGTCTTCTAGCTTATCTAGAATCGCTTTAGCACTCTTACAGCTCTCCAATTGCTTATACATAATGCTGGTCACGCTTGCCAGCCTATAGTAATAAGTTATCTCATCATACTCTTCCTACCATTTTCTAGCCTCAACTTGAATGGTCAGAGGGCATTTTGTATCAAGAATTGCTTTAAGTTTCTCACAGATCAAGACAATTAGTAGGTACCTTTTTCATTCCTTATAGTTGTTTTCAATAAGTATGTTCAATAAGGGAGTTGGTGTCATTTTCAAACTAAAAATAAAAACATTCATATATTAATATCTTTGTGTTAAGAAAATGTTTGAAAACTTTTTACAACATTATGATATGCATTAATATGATGCATTCATCCTACATTAAACCTTGAAAACATTTGTAAGCCATTGCAATGATAATTTCTACACCTATTAAATCAAGCCACCATGGGGTAACCATGATCAACTAGTAAGAACATGGATTTCCATTCAATTATTACATGAACCTAATTCCTTAAGCATTCACACGTACTAATTATCAAGTAACTTTTGGCCATCATTCTAACTTAAGTATAGTTCCGTGTGGAATTACTTAACTAGAAGATCTTGAGTGTATAAAAATCAACTCAACACCTATCACATCATGCACCACAAATGAGTCATCGTGGGATAATCTCACTAAGTAGCATACTTTGATTAGTTTTCCTCTTTTGAAGATAGAAGTTCTTGACCTATCACTTGGTAATGCCTACCACAAGGGGCAGTCCAATTATCATTTGATCACAAAAGAATTTTTCTTACATTCAGGAAATCTCCAGAGTGAAATCCACATAGCAATCCTACAGTGGGGTAGTGCACTTGTCATGCCATCATAAGAGACCATTAATGGAGATCGTATTTCTTGTTTAGGGACCTTCTCCCACTCATTATTTTAAAAAACATGCAATGTTTTTATAGTTTTCTATTTTCATCATGTATGATCAATATATGCAATGCAAGTGTGACATTCTTTCCTAAACTATATGGCATGCTTATCTCATATAATCATGACATGCTATGACAATTTTATGTTATTCACATTCAATTATTCACAAGAGTCAGTCAAATAATTTTGATTCTCCATAATTTTTCTTTTAAGGGAAAAACCAAAGAAGTGAGTCATATCTGACCACATAAAAACCAAACATTTCCTCTCCAAATTCAATCCTAGACATGCACCTTCTCATTATCACAATACAACACATGTATTTTCTCATTATCACAATTATATCATAAATAATTATTAAACAGATATATACAGAGATAGGTAATAAAATAAAATTGCCAGTCAATGTTTCCAAGGTTCTATTTCTAAAAAATAAATCAAAAATAAAAAAATACATAGTTTTTTTTACCACAAGGCATTCCTTGTGTCTTTGATCGCCATTGCTCCATTTTCTCCTTGTCATGGACTCCATTTTGGAAAAATTACATTTATGTCCTATGTATATTTCCGACTCACAAAAATTCTATAAATAAAAAATAATCCTACGTGGAGATGATAGACCACGGTCTATTTCCTAAGAACCAAAACCTTGGAAAAATAATAATTATATAACAAATATATATAATATTGCATTCATTCACATACATTCCCCTAAACATGTGAATAATGACAATAAAGTATGTTTATAGATAATTATCCCTGATTGAACGTACGTGCCCCTATTTGTACTTCAGTACCCCAATTACACATACTATCCTTGTTTGTACTTCGATACCCCTGATTGCACATACTTGCCCCTGTTTGTACTTTGGTACCCCTGATTGCACATACTTGCCCTTGTTTGTACTTTGGTACCTCTGATTGCACAAACGTGCCCCTGTTTGTACTTTGGTACCCTTGATTGCACATACGTGCCCCTATTTGTACTTCGGTACCCCTGAATGCACTTACGTGCCCCTATTTATACTTTAGTAACCCTGAATAAAACCGTATGTGAATTGTGTCTAGTTGTATTTAGATTAAATGTTATACCATGTCTTTACTGAGTTATGTAAGCATACTGGTTCTTGTGGATTGTTTTGTAGATAATCATTGTTGACATTTTGGAAGGATAAATCAACCGGCTCACACTATCCATCTAAGTTGGTAGGTTTTGTATCTCTTAGGGTAGTGGCATGTCTATATAGATAAATATACGGTTGAAATGTATAGAATGTTTTGTAATGGTGTCCTAGTATGTTTATGCTTTGACGGTTATGTTTCAGTTGGTGTACTTTAATACTTCAACAAGTATTGCCATTTTGGGCACTTTCAAGTGCTTGTGTATAAGATTCATTTTTGGTATTTTATGATGACTTGAAAATGGTTATTTCAAATAAGTAAGTGTTTGAACTAGATTATATGTATGAACTAAAGTATTGTTGGCTTGTTTTGGTATGTAATGTATTGATATAATTGTGGTGCCTTTGAATGGCATATTGGTTAGGTGAATTAGAATGTTTGAAATGGCATGATTATGTGTATTTCAATGATGCGTAGGTCCCTTTAAAGTGTGCATAAATGAATCGGTTAGTGATGTATGAATTGGTTATGAAATGGCTTGATTTTAGGTTCACACGACCTAGGACACGGCTGTGTGAGATACACGGCCTGGCGACATGGTTGTGTGTCATATGATAATTTTTTAGTGTTCAAGTCAGTGAGTTACACAACCTAGCACATGGCCTGGCACACGGGCATGTATGGTAACTCAAAGAGTTACATGAGTGGTGACACAGGCTGGGACATGACTTTGTGTCTCTTGTTCGAAAGTTATACAGCCTGGGGTGATTTCACATGGCCTGGCTACACAGCCGTGTGACCCCTGCTTTGTAATTTTTATAACTTTTTCATAAAACTTATGTTATGTTTCAAATTAATCCCGAATTTCCCCAAAGTTATTTTTAGGGCCTCAAAGGCTCGATTTAAGGACGAAATGCCTATGATTGATATGTTTTGAATGTCATGTACTTATTTTTAATGTTATATAGACAAATGATTGAAGATTATTTGGTAATGTTTCGTAACCCTAATCTGGTGAGGAGATGGGTTAGGGGTGTTACATTTAGTGGTATTAGAGCTACGGTTTAGTTTATTCTAGGACTAATGTAGTGGAGTAGATTTTAGTATATACACTCCACATATACCCTGTGATAGTTTGATGCTTTTAATTCGCTCTAATGTTTTATTTTCTTAAAATTTAAGATGTCAGCTGGGTCGAACTGGGCTGTAGTTAATGAAGCTAAAAGTAATGTTCAAGCTTAGAACCTTGAAGCAAGTAATAGTGCATCGATTCCACAATCCTTTGGTGATGAAATGAAAAATGTGTTTCTCAGAATGATGAAGCAGTGGTTCAATGAATTCAAGCAAGCAAATCTTGGAACTTTGCCAACTCTACCCTCTACTGTGCCTCCTTCGGCACCCGTGGGTCCTCAAAATCCTGCACCAGTGAAAATCACTCGAGTATCTATAGATAAGATCTGGAAATATAGAGTGGAAGAATTTAGAGGCAAGGTTGATTATGATCCTGAAAAGGCCGAGTACTGGTTAATGAATACGGAGAGAGTTTTCATAGAATTGATGTGCAATCCTGAAGATTGTTTGAGATATGTTGTATCGTTGTTAAAAGATGAAGCATACTTATGGTGGGACACCTTGGGCACAATGACATCCAATTATCGCATTAATTGAAACTTCTTTTAGATGGAATTCAAGAAGTAGTATGTAAGTCAGTTGTTTATTTACAAGAAAAAGAAATAATTTCTTGAATTAAAACAGGGGAATCCGTCTGTAACTGAGTATGAATGAGAATTTTTACAGTTAAGCGAGTATGCCTGTAATATAATGTCAAATGAAGAGGAAATGTATATTAGATTTGAAGATGGGTTGAATGATGATATTCGTATGTCTGTAGCAGCATTAAAGTTATGAGAATTTGTAGAAATTTTGAAACGAGCCCAAAAAATTGAAGAAATTTGAGAAAGTAAAAGACAATTAGATTCAAATTTTGAGATTTTAACAAAAGATGGGTCGTTCAAGCCTGCTCAAATGTTTTCATCGAAGAAATTTCAAAATGACACAAGTCGATCGACTAGTCCTTCAAAGTTCACTGGTAGAGAGAAACCGAGACAAAGCAATTTCATATCTGTTAATTCTCTAGCAGCTAGTGCTGGAAGTGTAAGAAATGTTGAGAGAATCGTCCCTATTTGTGATGATTGTAACAGAAGGCATTTTGGTGAGTGTCGGTCAAAGCCGGGAGCTTGTTTCTGTTGTGGATCTACTAACCAGTTCTTTCGTAATTGTCCAAAAAGGCAGAATGATTTTGGCAATCAAGCAAACAAGCCTGAAGCAATCTCACAAAGAGGTAGACGATCTGAAAATACTAGAAACACTACTTTTAGACAAGGGAAGAATAGTGAGATGAATGAACAATCTGAAGCGAGAACACCAGCTAGAGCTTATTCAATCAGAGCTCGTGTGCTTTGGATGCTATGTTGTGACATCCAAGCATTGTGTTGCACCATCAGGAGCATTCCACTGTCTTTCTGCTCTAAATTGATGTCCTGCACACTCACCTAACAAGTCAGTCTACCCTTGGGTCTAATTTTGCCTAAAAGGTGATATCAAACACCTAAATTACTAATTTTGTTACGTACTAAGTAAATCTGAACAACTATCTATAACATTATTAAATTACCATTAAATCAAGCTCATTAAGTATAGAAAAGGTTTAATCTACTACAATGAATTGTGGAAAATTAATACTCCATGCCAACTTCTAATTTCATAACATTTGACGAAGAACTTGCATGGTCAAGTCTTTTATGCGGTAAATCCAAAAACTCTAACCCACCTACAACCAAGAGGCTGACATTATCCATGTAGGTCGGAGGTTTATATTCCCTGAATCGAAGATCTATTTTAGAAGCATGGTTCAAACCTTCACTGTTAGAACCACAATGTTCTAGCTTAGTTGGAACCTGATATGGTTCAGAAAATTTTCTATTTTTGAACCATCCAGACCGAACTGCCAAATTTGATTGGGGTAAAATTCAAATCTACCAACAACATCTGCTACCCCTTCATCTACACCTACATTTTCTTCCTCAGCTGCATCTTTATTCTCATCTTCCTCAACAACCTCAGTAGTATGTGCAAGGTTGGATGTCCCTTCGCCGGCTTCAAATGTAGGGAGTCAATCATCAGTTCTACTATACACCATGTTACGGTCAAAATCTCCACCAGATTACCAACTGGTGTAGGTTGATGGCATATAAGTATAAGTGTTTCCGACCAAGAACACTAGACCACCGAAGTTGAAATTAAATGTACTGGTTGAATGTTATGCCCGGGTGTCGAAGTTTGGTTTTACTAAGATTGACCAATTGATGGATAAAATGGATAATAAAGTTGAAATCAGTACTTGAAACCAAAGAATGTCTTCCCATTGAAGATTTCAGGACATCGTACTGGGAGCTTTGTCACAAAGTAGTGAACACACCACACAATCGTGTCATAAGACTTTATGTTTCTTGTTCGGTTCCCATATGACTTGGAACATTGGTTGAAGACGGATCAGCTCCATTGGCCTTGACAAACTCGACATATAACTCAAGTATAGCATTATCACATGAGCAATGCAAATCCATCAGCACCTCAAGCGCCATCTCACCTTTCACGTCAAAGAGCTCATACTTAGAGAGTCTAGTGAGGCTAGATATCTACATTTCAAACTCAAAATTCTTCTCTGGCTTGTACCCCCAACTTTCCTACTAATTCCTATTTTTAGCTCATGCAATTGTATGCTACAATTGAAAGCCATGCTCGTTGATTGGGCTCCTGCAAATACAACCCCGATGTCCATATTATAAATTTGACCATCGTAATAAATTACAACTTTGACTCGTCGATTCGTCGACTCATCTCCTCCCCTACGATAATTAAGTTCTAAATTTAAAACCAATTAAATATTTAGAAAAAGGGTGATAATTATCCAAAATCAAGAATAAAGAATCACACTTCATATGGTTATTTAAAGAAATGGGCAACGAAACTCAAAATGCAACCGATCAACAAACACAATTTGTTGGTGTCTCAATATTGAATACTTTGGTGAGAGCGCTAGTAGTTTAATAGGAAAAAAATGTGGGAAGACTGCATTAAAAATGCATTTTCACCGAATAATAATGTATGCTTCAGTTGTGTTTGAAAATTTACCTGAGATTTCCAGGTGCAGGGCATCTACGCTGGCTTTGGACAAATGAAGGAGAGAAAGCATGTCTACATGGGTGCATTTTTTACTAACATGTCAAGGAAGGTGTGCTCAGATCGACGTGTTTTCTAATAATTCCAAAGAAAATACGTCCAGCTAGGCGAGCTTTCTCTCTTCCATTTTCCAGGCCAAGGCAAATGTTTTAACAACCCAATTTTTAGTGGTGTCAAAAATAATGTTTTCAAGATAACAATTTCGATGAGTGGGTTAGTAAATATCATTTATTAATATTTACAAGTTCATCACAGTATTATATTGATCCTTGATTTGGTAACTAGGATGACTAGTAAGTAATGCCAGTGTAAGGACTAAATCATAAGAATTATTCACTACCTAGTTAAATGTATTTTATAAGAATTGATCAAGGTGTTATGTGGTGATTAACCACATCTACCTAGTAATGAATGGTTAGTGTTCGGTATTTAAGTAGAAATTTGTAGTGGATGGAAAGAGAGTTTTTCATTCCCTTCTTCCTCAATCGAAAGCATCTTCACTAAAGAACAGAGAAAAGCTCTAGGTAGTCTTGAACAATTTGCTTTGCATGGAAGTGTTTTCAAAACCTATTCTTCATAAATTTTATGTTTTTGATATTGTTGTATCTCAATTTAGCTAGTATGTATATATGATTTCAAAATTTTTAAAGTTAAAGAGTTGTCATTGATAAATTAAATTCATTAACGTATAGATCAAGAACCAAATCAACGAATAGATATTAGAAGAAAAGGAAAGATCACATATTAATCTTGGGTATTCTACTTTTGTTGTTGCACTAGGTAAGTTCATATGGTAATGTTGTGGTTAATTATGAAATGTTTGAGTTTCAATAAATATAGAAAATCTTAGCAAACTATCACGTGAGGTGAGAAAGGTATTGTTTGGTAAAAAGGAATGTTCGGGTATATTTATGGAGCCCAAATGAGCAAAGGATACAATTGACATTGTAACGCCTCAAAACCTGGCCTAGAAGTTTAGACCGAACCTCGGAGGTTACATTGATCACCGAAATGATCTAAAAGCAATTTACAAAATGACTTGTCAAAATTTAATTTCAATGCAGTTTGCTTGATTCATACCAAATCATGAAACCATTTAGAATTTAAAATAGAAAATTTAAGTTAAGTTATAAACATTTAGAAATAGAGTTCTGCCATTTCTAAAATCCAGTCCAAAGGAAATTATGAAAAACCAAAATTAAGTTGTATCACAGTCTCTCTAGATCTTTACTTATAGTCCAAAGCAATTTAGAAAGAAAAAACTAAAAATGAAACCAAAACCCTTATTGTAACTAACTTGAAACTTATCTGTCTGAGACCTCCAACCGTCGAGTTCAAGCTTCAGACACGAGGGTACCTAAAATGGGAAAACAAAGAGGGTGAGCTACACGATCTTAGTGTGAGTCTGAAACTAAACATAGAAGCAAAAGACGAAGAATCAAGCTAGAATGCTCTTATAACATTACCCGAACAACTGATCAGAAATACAAAATATGGACACAAAATTTACAAGTCGCGTTTACAAAATTTTAGTCACATACAATACTTAACCACACAAGACAAAGTACTTTAGTGGATACAAAATAGTACATGCACCCCAATGTTCAGACAAACAACATGTAAACAGATGCAAATGGTATGTAACAAGTTAGAAAATAATCCCACCAATCCAGCCAAACACCTCTCCGTCCCCCATTCACATCACGAAAGAGCCACATAAGACATCGAAAAGCCCATCCAACCCTACACACCATGTATGTGGACTAGGCTACTCAGATGATAATAAGTAGTAGAGCTGACACATGTGTAGTATAGTGCAATAAATCACAGTACTGATGAGTTGCAGTTAAAACTGCCAAAACAGAACAGATCAGACTTCCTTCTCTTCGCAACCAAATCCAAAACTTTAATGCAAATGCAAAAATGCACACCATTTAAACACATACATACAAAAACAAAATACAGAATCAGAAATTTTATGCGAATGCTTGTATGCAAACAGATTATTAATTGGCTTACAGAAGCAATACACAACTTGCGAACAGTTATACTTCAGTCAAACAAAATGAGAAATACATATAATCAAACGACCAAATTTAGAATCAGAGGTCAAGGTACCTAATTACTAGGTAACATCAAGTAGGCAAGTCATTAAGTTAGTGCTATGCTAACAATTAACAAGTAAACACGAGCCAAACGGGGTCTCAACTACTCTTACTAAGGCCTAGCCAAAGGTCAGAACACACAAGAACATGAAACAATCACAATCTGACAGAACAAAAATTTGCAAAACAGGGCCACATTGCTGTATGCCCTATCCATGTGCAATTGCCTAGGTTGTGTGGGGTCAACACACCCATATGAAGAAGGCACATGCCCGTGTAAGAGGAGGCACACGGCTGAGTTACCCAAGAACATGATCATGGGAACAACCATGTAATTCTCTGTCCATTTATGGTAAAATAAGGTGTAGGGCAGACACGCCAGTGTGGAAGTCTCACACGCCCGTGTGCCCACGGGACACGACTGTGTGTCCAGAACATACACTCGAGTGAAAATTGACTACAATCCCCAAATTTCCAACTATCGGCCATACGGCCGTGTGAAACCAAATTTATCCCAAAAACCCTAATTCCCAACTGCACACGACTGTGTAAACTACCCATGTAGGGTACACGCCCATGTGGCCACCCATGTAGTCACAAAACCACATCAAAACTGGCTGCCTAATGTGCGTTTAATGTCAAAACGACTCTTGACCCTCGTTAACTCAATAATACACCAAAAACACACAGTATTTCAAGCTAAAATGCATCAATCGATAATACAATTGGTAATTTTTAGAAATACACCAAATACGTCAATTTCTTAGAATCAAATTAGAATTTCAAGAATGAAAAGAAAGAGTTTTCAAACCCATACCTGAATTCGTGATTTAAGCACCCAGAATTGTTCGACTCGCTCCACCAAGTCGATTCAGAGACCTCAATTACAAACATAACTAATTATAATAATTTAATTTAAGCAACATAACAAAATTGAAGCAATTCCTCCATAAAAACAAAAGATAGAACTTACCCAATTTCGAAACCAATCAAGTAGAACACTCGAGAACAATGATCCCTTGACAGACGACAAAATAGAGAAGCAAAAAGAAAAATCAAAGGAAGTTGAAAAATTCACAGAGAACAAAATGGAAAAGAGGGGAAGAACGTGTAGGAAAAAAACGTAAAAAACTGTTGGATGTTGACATAAAAATAAAAATAAATAAATAGTTTTAAACTTAAAACAAATTTTAAGATACAAAAATCATTACTCAAAATACACATAAGGATTCAAACCCACAACCCAGGGGTACATTACCACACAACTAACCGCCAGACTAGCAGGCCTATTCTGACACTAAAACACGATAACAAACCCAATTGTTCGATCTAGCCACTAACCCTACCTACAAATCTCAAAATTCTTAACCCCAAAATTCAAGGTGTTATAGGCATGCCAATTGGGTTATCGCTAATTGTACTGGTTATAAAATACATGTGAAGAAAGTGAAGGAAGTTCTTTGATGTTACCGTAGTCTAACATTTGTTGTGGATTTCCAATTGTAGCTCTTACGAAGAAAATTGGCATGTTATCGGATGGAATAGCTCTTATAAGCAAACTGGCATGCTTTGGTTGCTTACCGCGTATCCATTTTTGTTCACAAAATTTTATTGGGCAGACTAGTTAAAGTAAGGGCGTCTTTGATATTATATTGATATTTATATATGTACGTATATATATGTATGTTGAAAAAGATAGGAATTCTTGGTAGTATGATCGTGTTTTAATGGTACGAAACCCATGGAAAATTTTACATGATTCAATGTAATGTACTCACCTTATATGTGTAAAATGTGTAACAGGGATAAATGTGTTTTATTTAAGTTATTTATATTAATGCTTTGTGAGGTGAGCTTTATGTTTAAAACATATAAACTTACTAAGCATATTTAATGCTTACTTTGTTTAATTTCCCCGTTATTGTAGTTATATTCTGCTAAACTCAGTAGGCGAATCAATCCACAACTCACACTATCCAGATTTTGTTTCAATAGATTTTACTTTTAATCTTTCACTTGTTAGGTGGCATGTATATCAGTTTAAATTATATAGAATTTTGTGTTGAGGAAATTGAATATGAATAGTTGATGATCTAAAATTATGGGTATTTATATATATATTGATGATGCTTATTCATGTGTATCGTACTAATGTATAATTGCTTGAATGGGAATGAATGCATGTTTTGAATGTGTGAAGTTATTTTTGTTTTATTTAGCGGGCTACATAAATACGAGTTGTTAAATGGATATTACAAGTACATTCAAATCCATGGAAAGTATTGTGTGAGCATTCTCGATGGATTATCCATGCGTGATTTAATATGCGGATTATGTGAAAGCAAGCTGATGTGGTGTACTGTTCAAAGGTGAACAAACATGGCATACACACGTGGAAACTAGTGGTCATGGCTAGTGGGTTGTATACGAGAAATTTGGTGAACTGATTTGTTCATCATTTTTTGTGTATAATCATTTTGCGAAACCTAATTTGGTGAATATCATTGGCTCATTATGTTTTAACTGTTCATGCGAACGTACCTTGTATCAAGTCTAGAAAACATATGCCACTTTAACTTGTGATAGTATGATGTTGGATGATCTGATCGAACCATTTTTTCTTATAGATTTGAGGATGTCAGCAAAGTCTAATCTAACCTCCAACGATGAAGTAGATAGTAACATACCGATTTCTGAGCAGGGAGCAAGTCTTAGTATGCCAGTCTCGCATATGTCCGAAAATGAGGCAAAGAATGCCTTTTTCAGTGTGATAGGTTTCACAAAAAGAACTGGTGCACCCCAAGGTGACACTCGATCGACTGAAATCTCTGTCAATCAACTCTTGTAACTGAGCTTTTAACTCTTTCAATTTAGTCAGAGCCATTCTCTATGGGGTAATTGAGATTAGAGTAGTTCCAGGCAGTAACTCGATGGCAAAGTCAATTTCACAATCTGGTCATAATCTAGGTAATTCCTTAGGAAACACATCAGCAAATTCTCTAACACTTGGTACCTGATCTATCTTTAATTTGGGCATTTGAGTATCAAGAATGTAAGCCAAATATGCTTCACAACCCTTTTTAACCAGCTTCTAAGTAGATATTGTAACACCTTATACCCGTCCTGCTCGTCAAGCCCAAATATCAGGATGCCACACCACTGTCTCATGTCATATTCACAGTAAATTGTCACATTTTTAAGAAATCATCCTTTTCATCAGTGATCTTATAATTTTTTTAGTCAAACATATATCAACCATTATTAAAACATGTCAAACATACTTTAAATAATGCATTAAGACCACTTAGCAAAATTTTCCAAAACTGTTACATAGGTGTCGACACTGATAGAGTGGTATCGATAATTCTCTCAAGTGGTATCAATTGTAACATCGGAACGGTGGTTTCAAGACCATGAATTCGAGTTAGAAAAATATTTTAAAATTATTTTCTGTGTTTATTTTGTATGAATTTATATCTGTGAAATTTTCGTGATTTGATTTTATCGTTTGAGTGTCCGATTAAATAAAAGGACTTAATCGCGTACAATGAAAATTTGGTGGTTATTTCTAAAGGGGCTGAACTGCACTTGGCTTTTTAAATGGAAGCCTTTATGTTGCAATTAGCCCATTGTTAAGTAAAGTGGACGGTAATGGCCATAGTTATAGTGGTTTTATAATTTAATGAATAAGGTTAAATAAGTAATTAAATAAAATGTCATTATATGTTATAATATACTAAATTATAATAAGTTTTTTCATATTATTCTTACTTAGCCGAAACTTAAATAAGAAAGAAAAAAAAAGAAGCTAGGGTTCGGTTGATTCTAAGCTCAGTCAAGGTAAGTGTTCAACTCGTTTTTTGATAATTTTTACGTTTTTGAGATCGTTGTTTCGAGTACTACACAACCCATGCTTGAATTTTTAATTTTGGTGAATATTTTGAGTTATGTCATTGTTGAGAACTTGTGATTTTTGGTTTTTTGATGATGAAATATGAAAGATATGTTTTAGATTAACATATTTTGTATTGGAGTTTTTGATGATTTTGAGTAATTAGGACTAAATTGCAAAAATAGTAATTTTAGAGACTAAAATGTGAAATAAATTAATTATATGGGCTTGTATAGACATGGGTAATATTTGGCCTAGCTTGGCTATGGAGAAATTTGGTGTATTTTGTGTTTTGTGCAATAGGGACTTTGTAAAAATTGTAAATGTTAGGGGTAAAATAGTAATTTGTCCATTTATGTGTTTTTGAACTAAATTGAATGAAAATATGTTTGAATGAACTTAATTTTAATATGTTTAGATCAAGAATGAAAGAAAATGGATTTGGATCGGGGGAAAACGAAAGTCGCTGACTAGTTGCCCTGTTCCATTTTATAACGTCCGAGGTAAGTTTATAAGCAAATAGACGTGTTTAATTGTAGTTAAATGCTATATATATATATGTTGTTGTGAAATGTAAGAATTTATAATGGTTATGGCCGAATATGAAAAGGCTTGACGCCTACATTTCTGAATTCGTGTCGACCGAGATACGACGTCTGAAAGCCCCGTATGAACCTTAGGAATAGTTAGGATACATATGTCATGACATAGGATTCCGATTCATGTGTGCGAGTAAGACCACAGCATCAATATGTGATTCCAACATATGTGTCCGAGTAAGACCCTGTCTGGGACAGTGGCATCGATATGTGATTACATGTAAGACCACGTCTAGGACATTAGCATTGTACGATGTGTGTGATTATCCGAGTGTCCTATCCAATTCTGAATGGTTCATTAGGCATCGATAAGTGGGGAACAAATATGTAAAATTAGCTAAGTGATTAGGTATGTTTTAGCTTGGTATTTATGTGAAATAAGGCAAGTGAGTATTATGATATTAGTTACAAGCATGTGCAACATGAATGAAAAGTATATGTGTGAATATGTCATGTGTATTCGACCTTATGAACAAGAAGTATGATTCTTGTTGATATGATTTTATTTAAGCATATATAAATGATCTTGCCTATTCGGTTATTTAGTTAATGTATGTTTATAAAATTTTATTTTGAATTAAAAGCTTATGTATACAAAAGTATGTGCATTAGGTTTTATAATGACAATTTGGCTTTTGAAAATAGAACAATGATTTGATGATTTAACCTTGTGAATATTCGGCCAAGGTAATGTTTATGAGCACATGTATATTATTTAAGAAACTTGTAAGTTGAGAATAAGTTTGATAATGATAATGTAATTTGGTTAGTTAAAATAAGCTGATTATATTATTGGTTTGTTTGTTTGCTTATAACTTACTAAGCTTAAATAGCTTACTCTCTGTGTGTATATTTGTCATTGTTTTATAGATTTTGGATTCAAGTTACAAGCTCGGGGATCATCAGCAAAGTCTATCACACTATCAACTGCCTTCGGTATTTTATAAGTTGCATTTTGGAACTTTGGCATGTATAGGCTGGAACATATTTTTGAAATGCTGAATGTTGGTTATGTATATAAGCCATGCGAAAATGGCTTAATTTCCAAGTTTGATTTCAGATATGTTAGCTTATGGTTTGAGCCTGTTTAGTTATAATACTATGTACTATGAATGGATAATATATGTGATAGAAATATATGGTAACTTTAGTTAATATGCTTAAAGCTAATTTAGAAGTACGTTAATAGTATAGGTGTTGTGGGGTGTGATTTTAAGATTCGGTTTACGTGAAGTAGAATGAATGTGGATGGGTTGTGACTTATTATATAATTTTTCATGATGTATGATATGTTTGTGAAAAGGTTTGAAAGTAGTATGTGTTGTGTCATTATATTCGGTTAATATTGTGATAGTAAATTCAACCTTGGCAGTTGGTTCATTTTGGTAGGTATGTTTGATTATTAAATTGTGCACAAAAGAGTAAATTCTATTTCGGTGAAATGAGTATAATTTTTATGAGTAAATTGATAGTCAAATAGTTGAAGTGATGATTGGCTAGGTACATGTAAATTTTTTATTCGGGTATTAAGCGTATGAAACAGGTATTATATAATTGCCTATTTGTAACTGAATATGGTTAATAATATCACAGTAAAATGCATATGTATTGGTAATGGACAAGAAATTATTCTAACCATTGCTAATGTTCGTTAATGTGTCATGTATGTATACTTGATAAACCAAATGTATGTTTTGTTTGATTTAATAGGTAAATGTGCATGAGTACATAGGTTGGTATGTTTGGTAAGTAATTATTGAACTAAATGTTGCAAACGGATGAATGGATGTATGTTATATAATAAATGAAACATATTTGATAATTATTTAGGAGCTCAGATGCCTTGATATTTAGTCATGAGATTTGGTTTGGGGTTATTAAGTATATATATATAGTTATATTCTAAAAAGATGTATTTTAGTTGGTCAAATAGGTAGTTTAATGAATAAGATGGATATGGTAAAACTTAAAAGTATGAATTGTTTATGTATTATAAATAGTAAAGCATATGTGGTTTTAGTTGAATAGATGATTCACCTGTATAAATGTGATTTGTATGTTTGAGCTGCTGGTTATTATTATTGTTTATTCTAAAAAAAATATGACTGAGTTATAATAATTCTTATGCATATTATATATTGAAAGATTGTTATGAGTTGTGTTTTGGTTGGTAATGCCTCGTAACCCTAGTCTAGCAATGGATACGGGTTAGGGGTGTTACATTTTATTGGTATCAGAGCTACAATTTAGTTGATTCTAGGACTAACGTAGTATTTGTGAGTCTAGCTATACATGCCATATTATATACTATGATAGTGTGATTACTTCTAACAACTGAAAATGTGTTTTCATATAGTAAATGGATCACAACAGAGCTGTAGCTAATGATGTCGAGAGTGTAGCATCTGCTCCCGTGCAAGGGATAGCACCGGCTGATTCTTGATTGATTTCGAGTAATCAAGAAAGTGAGGCTAAACAAGCCTTCTATCAAATGATGAATGACTAGTTTATTCAATATATTCTGACTAACCCGACTGCACAACCTCCACCCCGACTAATCCATCTTCAATGCCTGTTGTACCTCTAATAAGTGATCCGCTGAGATTATATAAGCCACCTGTTGATAAAATCAGAAAATAGGGGGGCTGAAGAGTTTAAAGCTACTGATGATAATGATGCTGAGCGGGCTGAGTTCTGGCTTGATAATACTATCCGTGTGTTTGATGAGTTGTCCTATACCCCAGATGAATGTTTGAAGTGTGCCATATCTTTGCTTCGAGACACAGCATATCACTGGCGGAATACCCTAGTATCAGTGGTTCTGAGAGAGCGGGTGACATGGGAATTCTTTCAGACTGAGTTCCGTAAGAAATATATCAGGTAGAGATTTATTTATCAAAAGCAAAAAGAATTTCTAGCGCTGAAACAGGGTTAGATGACCGTGACAGAGTATGAACAGAAATTTGTGAGACTCAGTCGGTATGCCCGAGAGTGTGTTTCCACCTAAGCCATAATGTGTAAAAGATTTTAAGACAGGCTGAACGAAGACATTAAACTGTTAGTTGGCATACTTGAGATAAAAGAGTTCGTAGTATTGGTTGAGCGAGCCTGCAAAGCTGAAGAGGTCGGGAAAGAAAAAAGAAAAGCTGACTTTGAAGCTAGAGATGCACGCAAAAGAACATCTGGTAAGTCATTCCAGTCGGCATCAAAGAAGTTCTGAGATGATTTCAGCCGTTCTAAAGCCACTTCGGGTTATTCTAGACGGGATCAGAGTAGACCACCTATGAGCTCGAGAGCTACCTCAATAGCTACTGTGGGTAATGTCAGATCAAATCAACCCGAGTGTAAACATTGCGGCAAGCGACATCCCGGCAGTTGCAGATTGCATGATCGGGCTTGTTTTAAATGTGGATCGATGGATCATTATATAGTTGATTGCCCAGTGTTAGCTGAAGAAAATCTGTAACACCCCTAACCCGTATCCGTCGCCGAACTAGGGTTATGAAGTATTACCGATCATATCACCGTTTTTTTTTACAAACAAGTATTTCATTTTACAATTCAAAATATTATTAACATCAATGCTCGTAGTATCGTTTAAAAATCAAATCTTAAATTTGATTTCATACATATGGTGACATAATTAAGACATAATTCAGCATATATTAAAAATAGATTTCATGCATATATATAACATAAAACAGATCATCAACTTCTTTAATTGCATATCAAACCAATTTATATATATATATTTTTAAGTCCTGCGCATGCACATATTACACATCATTTAAAACAAGTTTTCATGCTAAGCTTTACATTCATTTATGCGGCATAAAAGAATTGATTAAAATGTACTTACATATTTCATACATTAATACAAATTAATGCATCCATTCGAATATATATACATATATATAGGCATTTCATCACATTCGAATAAAACTTTATGGCAAATCACGTTATGATTAATATACAACCAACACATCGAAGTTGTAACCATGTTTCACCAAATTCAAATACTTTTCACCATATTATCATGAACCACTTTCGAACACAAATAATAACTCAATACCAAACCATGCACAAATTCTTATATCTACTACCTGACTTTTAATCACAATTATCATATTGTTGTATACCTAGTTTACTTACATAATAACGAGTTTAAAACTTCATATTGCACATGTTATTTAATCCTTTATTCGGTTATCAAATATAATCCCAATCGGTCACGCTAATACCAAGTCACATACCTAATAAGTAAACACACACCGATATCGAATATACTACTACATATTTTTAGCACATACAATTATCAATCATTCGACTAGCAACATGGCCTTTTAATACCAAATCACAAACATCACGTCATAGCATATATATGTTTCATTCTTCATCAGCCGAATATAAAGGACATCCCTTACTATTTTCAAGCTAACTCACAAGAAAAAATTCACTTCCTATATAAGTCAATATGATAAACAAATTCATATATACCTCTATCTATGTAAAACTTTCGCTGAACCATACCCATGTATATCTAAAATCACCATCCACTTCAAGCATATATTACCTACCAAAATTACTATACATTCATCCATGGCACATAGCATAATAACCAATATAGACTTAAGCCATGATCAACCAAAACTGAATCCAAGCTAGGAAGTTAAGCCATTTTTGCATGGCTCATATACATGCACTCTCAAAATAAACTATCTTCAAGACTAGCCTATACATGCCATAATTAGAGCTCAACATATTAAATACTGAAACAGTAGATAGTGTGATGAACTTTGCTGACGATCCCCGAGCTCGTAACTTGATCCAAAATCTATAAAATAGAAACACACATAAAACATAGAGTAAGCTTTTGAAGCTTAGTAAGTCATAAGCAAATAAACAACCTGATAACATTGTCAACCAAATTAAACCAAAACAACTTATAATATTATAACACATTTAAATCCAAACATATAAAGTTCATATAATATATATACCTCCATTCTTAGTTATCACTTTGATCGAATGTTCATATAACCAAATTATCATTTTACCATTTTACTTTCTCAACCAAATAGTCATCACAAACCTAGTTCACACACCATGGACTTATAAGCCTATGTGTCACAAAATAATCTCATAAACAGATACTAATCATATAACCGAACATATCTCAACATATATATATACAAATATAATGACTATTCATAACATACTTACTACTTATTCACAAAGCCAAATATACATATCACATGCACATATTTGCATTTTATACGATTTGTAATAAATAGCCAAGGTATTTATGTAACACCCAAACTGTAACACCCCTCGCCCGTATCCAGCACTAGGACAGGGTTCAAGGTGCTACCTGACTTTTACTAACACTTCCATACTAAACAGGGCCATGAAATCTCAAATAATTAAAAACTCAATCAATCACACAAAAATTGGGCCGTAAAATTTTGATTAATTTAAAAACTTTTCTTTTCACATGCAATCTGTCCCATATACGGGCTTACGACGCCCAAAACACACATCTGGTGAGGTTCAGGACCCAACTGAGAACTCATGAAAAACTTAGAAAAATCTCTTGCGTTAAGGCTTCACACGCCCGTATGCTCAGGCTGTGTGGCCAGAAATAGGCTATTTACCAAGCCTTTTGTCACTCTCACACCACATGCATAGATACATACTTATCCAATAACATACAACATGGGCATAAATGAGCTCTTAAACATCTACAAACATGTTACGCTCAAGTCATTTTCTTATGCAATAAATATTATAGAATTTGCCCACATCATTACCACATACTAGTCATAACTATCATTACATCACGAAACTCATGTCCATCACTAAGCATACATAATCATTTCCACAAACCATTCATGAGGCATTATTAACTATTTACCAATCACCAAATCTTGCATCAGATACTAACTCATCAATGAATCTCATTTCAATCTCTAGGCATACACACTATAAGCCACATCACAAGATATAGTATCATACATATATATGAATAAACATTTAGGCCCACAACATCATTAGCTAACATAGGCCAATTCACATGGCTACAACACTTTATCAATACAAGCCAAAACCTTTGGCTAAATCATAATATCACATACTCAACATTAAAACCCTATACATGCCACAGACTCGAAACACTAGGATTTACTTACACCAATAGCGTTAACTCGACAGTGTGATAATATCTCTGACGGCCTCCAACCCGAGCTAACCTGGAAACCCTAGGGAATATGGGAAAGAAAAGGGGAGTAAGCTTTATGCTTAGTAAGTTCATAAGAAAACAATAAGCAACTCATTAACAAGTTTTATCAATGTTTACAACATAATCACAAATTCACTACAAGTTGTCTTCCTGAGTAACAGTCACTAAATTATTTATAACTGGAGGTACAAAACTCCAAATCAATTTCTGTTAATTTTTCCTAAAAATAGACTCATATATCTTCCATCCATAAAATTTTCAAAATTTTTGGTTTGGCCAATCAATACCATATTTTTCTTAAAGTTTCCCCTGTTTCACTATTTGACTAATCTGACCACTCTTCACTATGAATCAAATTTCTCATTGTACAGAATTAAAAATATGTTCTTGTTGATTTCATTTGAAACTAGACTCATTAAGGAGTCTAAGCATATAAATTTTATCTTATAAAAATTTTTGTACAAATTATAATGATTTTCTAAAAACAGAACAAGGGACCCCGAAGTCATTTGACTCTATCCCACGCCACTTCAAATATCTCATTATCAGAAATTCTTTTGCTTACACGGTTTCTTTTATAAAAAACTAGACTCATTAAGCTTTAATTACATAATTTCTTCAGCTTCTAACTCAACTCCCACAAGTTATGGTGATTTTCCAAAATCACGTTACTGCTGCTGTCCCAAACAGATTTATTACAAATCTACTCTTTCACACATTCTTTGCATTCACATTATTTAAACATGTATATCACCAATCAATTTCATCACAATTCTATAATTTCACTTAAGCATAATCTCAATACAATACACCATGCTCAATGATTTGCACACAACTGTTCAAATTAGCAATTATAAGATGGTTCCGCACATAGCCCACCCTTATCGATAATTTACGATGGTTTTACCCTTACTCACATATATGACATAGGCATTTTCATCTATGCTTCTCATTTCACATTCATGATTCAATTCCAATCGATCTAACATGCATAAGTATATATCACATACCTGCCCAACTTAATGTATTGAACGAATTCAATTGCTGATTTAACACAAGGTCTCATAGTCTTAGACTTTTATCAAATCACCGGCATTTAGCTTGCTAGGTTTTAAACCCGAATTCATCACCGGCACGAAGCCTGCTAGACTTTAAGTCTGAACTCATTCACCGGCATTTTGCCTGCTAGGCTTGAAGCCCGATATCATTTCACCGACATTATAGCCTGCTAGGCCCGAAGCCCGATAGTATTATTCACCAGCTTAAAGCTTGCTAGGCTCAAAGCCCGAATATCACCATTATAAAGTCGTCTCATAAACAATTCATATAATATAGCATGTATACCTGTTCACTTTGCTCTATTTAATCATTCAATCACAACATATAATTGCCCTTTGAATCATTTGATATTTTGCAGACTAAGTGTCATTCTCAATATCTCGCACACTAAGTGTCATTCTCAATATTTCGTACACTGAGTACCATATTTGATTGCCCCGCACACTAAGTGCCACATTTTGTCGATATATCGCCAAACATTAAAATATTCACGTATATACAATTTATGCGATATTAAAGCATTAGAAACATAAATTTAACAATGCTTATTGCATACGAACTTACCTCATTCGCGGTAATGACAAATTAGATCGACGAATCCGATACTTCATTTTTCCCTCGATATAGACTCATACGAGGCTTAACTTGATCTAATCAATCAAATTCAACTATTACAATTCATATTCTATTCATTTTAACTCAATTTCATATTTTGGTAAAATTACTATTTTACCCCTAAAGTTTTACTTTTATTCAATTTAGTCCCTGAGCTCAAAAAATGCAAATTAACCATTTTTAATCATAATTAAGCTTAACCGAATATTCATGGTATTAAAACAGCCCATAAATTATTTTATGGCAAAATTACATTTTTGCCCCTAATATTTCAACTTCTTTACAATTTAGTCCCTAAGCTCGAAAAATTAAATTCATTCAATTTTGGCCAAACCCATGCCTAGCCAAATTTACTACCACTTCATAACAGCCCATATTTTCATTTATTCACACTTTCAACCATATAATTTTAATAATTCACAATTTAATCCAAAATTGACATTTTTACCAAAGTTCACTTTACAAAACATGTATATCCAACAACAATAATTTATTTTCCATCATCAACTATCAAAATACTCATGCATTCAACAATGGCAACATTCAAATACTTTAATGATTTTGAAATCGAGATACAAAGCTAGCTAGAATACGAAGCAACGATCTCAAAAACATAAAAATTATCAAAAACCAACACAAACACATACCTAAATCACTTCATGCAAGTGCCGAAAATAAGGAAGCTTCAATGGCTTTCTTTTTCTCCTCCATATTCGGCCAAGAAATAAAATTTGCATGGCCATTTTATGTTTTATTTTTATTTAATACATTTTAATATTCCATTTACCTTTTTGTCCTTTATAATAATACATAATTTCATATATGCCAAACCACCAATCTCCACTATCATAAAGTAATGGTTTAATTGATAAATAGGGACTTCTACTTTAGTAAAACATGGAAAATAAACACTTAAACAATTAGAATGCAACTTTTGCATTTTACGCGATTTAGTCCTTTTTGCTTAATTAACTATCGAAATGATAAAATTTTTCAACGAAACTTTAATACCATCTTTTTGCCACTCCGTAAATATTTATAAAAATATTTACGACTCGGTTTATAGAAATGAGGTCCTGATACCTCATTTCCTAAACCCACTTGACCTTAAGGTCATACCACTTGAACTTAATAAATCACTTATAAAACAAATATCACAATATCAAAAATATTTTTTTTTTAAAAATCACAATTAACTCGTAAATATTAAATATAATTTTTACAAACCTACTCGTCAGATTTGGTGGCCCTGAAACCACTGTTCCGGTTAATCCTAAAAACGGGCTATTACACAAACCCGGCCCAGACGTTATGGCCGGATCCAGCATGCCACATTGAAGTGTTTTATCGAAAACCTTGTTTTCATTGAAAACCCTTCCTTAAAGTGAAAATCCTTAATTTCTTTGTAAAATCTCTTTCCAGTTGCAGAAACTTTATTTAAATCATAGGATCTATGAGAATTTGTCATTTTAAACATTTAGTTGCGGAAGCGATATACTTTCTTTTAAAAAAAACAATAATAATAATAACCAGAGAGAAGGCCTTATTTCAATCCAGTCTGAAATAACTTAATAAACTAGAAACTATATGCTTTCCTTTTTAAAGAAACAAGTCGTCTTGCAAGCTGGCCACCTTGGAGTCTCTCCCACATCGAACCTCCTACTGCGCATCACCTAAAAAAAATAAAAGAGGGGGGTGAGTTTTTGCAAACTCAGTGTGTACAACCCTAAAAAAGAAACATTAAGTAAACATCAATCACCATATTATCATACAAGCAATGCTTGTGCAACCCACCCCAATAATCCAACCGATACACATCAACTCCGTCCCCTGGTACACATCATGTGGGGATATAAATATCAACCCACCCATCCGATTCACATCAATGGTAGCCCGGTTGCGGTACTACCTTCATAGCAGCAAGCTGCTAATCACATATTGGCCTTAATAGCCGTCAGTGGATCCACGGTCGTCAAGCAACCATGCGATCCTCATATACTTCCTTCTTCCACAATTCCCATCCCATATGCATCCTAAATAGAGTATCATATGAATGCAGCAGGTACACAGGTAACATCCATAAATCTTATATTCAACACATAAGGGTATTTTAGTCATCTTCGCCCTTAAGGGCATTTCAGTAATTTCTCTTTGTTATGAGTTTATTACTTACCTTGGCCCGTTGAAAAGTCCTCAATGACTAAAGTGAACGGATACTACACACGAGGTAGGACTCTAAAGAAGAGGAGGTGAGTCATTAAGATCGCTTAAGTACCAAGCTCTCCCTAGATCCAATCCTAGACATGCATATACCTATTGCCACAATTTAACCTTATGACTTATCCACGGTCACAATTTATTAATTAATTAAGTATTATATCTGTTTAAGCAGTTATCAGATACTAGGCCCAAAACCCCTTACAAAGCCCAGACAAGTCTATATACACGCATATGGCCCATTAGGCCCAATCACTTTCATATGGCCCATTAGGCCCAAATCACATTCATATGGCCCATTAGGCCCAAATCACATTCATATGGCCCATTAGGCCCAAATCACATTCATATCATGCTTTCATATGATTTTTCATCACTTAGTATCAAACTGTCAATTTTGCCTATTATGGGCCCCACAGCCCATCGACCCATTTAACCCATTCTGGCTCGGTTAGCCAAAACACAACCCATGTCCATGGAATTGCCCATGAGGTCTCAGATAACCTATCGGTTTCCCCCTCACGAGTGTTCGCGCACTCGCAAGTCTATTATAGCCAAACTTTTGGCTTTTCGGCATTTCGACTTTTCGGCATTTCGGGATTTACTGATCTATTGTGTGTGTGCAGTGTATGTACACACCTGGTAATAAAGCGTGCTATGATCTTCCTATCCACGAACCTACAATCGATGTCACTCAATGATTAACCCCACATACATATTGAATACTCTTACCAAAAGCTGAAATCTCACCTTAACCTTACCTGAAACGCCAAACCTTAATAGCTTTTCCTTGATCACTAATCACTAGTACTTCCAAGATCTGCATTAACCTTTATCGTTAAGATACATAATGGGTGACTTGTATCTGACATAAGTCACCCTTTCCTACTAAAGCCCATTCGGCCAATCCTTACCAAAGTGAAGAACACTTACCAAAGTCCCAACACCTAAGGGGCAAATCGGCAGGGATTCCAAAAGACTAAGATTCGATACTGCACTCCTACCAAAACTGATTTAGAAAGAGTGAGGGACAAGAGTAATCGATACTAGCAAAACTGACTGAAAGAGCAAAGCACTTACACTAGATCCGATCGAAAGAGAGAGTGTAGTGGCAGCACAAAGGGTATTCGACTTTTGAGATTTGTATGGTGAAGAAGGTTTATTCGAAAAAATCACGAAGAAGAGAAGAAGGAAACGACTAAACTAAAAGTGAATCAAAGAGAAGCACTTGGAGTAAACATAGTGTTACGGTAACAAGAATGAAGAATTCGACTAAAGGGAGAGAAGCAATTTCGGCACCTACATATATAATAGCTGAATGTCCTATCCCCAACTTGCCAATTTGGCTCCACCTCTCTACACTTCCCATCTTCTAATTTTTCTCCCTGATCACTCCTTAATCCCTTCCTCAAACTTCTCCTCTTATCACTCCATACTACTGGCTGTCTATTAAGTAAAAATAAATCCTCATTTTGAGCAAGGAGGGATTTGAACCCCAAACCCCCTTGACATGCATGTGACGCCACCTCTAAGCCTCACATGTGGCGCTTCTTGCCACTCTACCACAAGGCTTTCTGTGTCCAATTCCTCCTTCATTTATTTAAAAACAAACCTACTTGCCATCAAGGTTCTTTTAACTATTAACCTATAATTTTCTTCACTTCTAAGTTCGAACTCAAAACTTAACCAAGGCCTATTATCACCTAAATACACTTGACTAGGAATATCTAGCACTCTTTTTATCAAATCAAATATAAAGAAAAGAAAGTTTGGGATTCCAGGATTTTTGGGGCATTACAACTCTACCCCCTAAAAGAAATTTCGTCCTCGAAATTTTTACCTGATCCAAACAATTACTGATATTGATGTCGCATTGTTTCCTCAGATTCCCAAGTAACCTCTTCAGCCTTATGAATACGCCAAAGCACTTTGACCAATGGGACGGACTTCTATCTCAGTACCTTAACATCATGACCAATTATTTGTATGGGAGGTCTGGCCTAACCTCAAACTCCTCAACCGACACAACATGTGAAGGATCCGAGCGATACTATTTTAGCATGGAAACATGAAACACGTCATGGATTTGGCTTAGCTCAGAAGGTAATTCCAGTTGATAAGCGACTGGCCTAATCCGCCTCACAACCCGATATGGCCCAATGAACCTTGGGCTTAGCTTACCCTTCCGTCCAAACCTTAACACCTTCTTCCATGGAGAGACTTTAAGAAAAACTAAGTCCCCCACTGCATACTCTATTTCTCGATGCTTAACGTCAGCATATGAATTCTACCTATCTGAGGCCTCCTTCAACCGATCTCGAATAAGCTTTACCTTACCCTTAGTATCTACTACTAACTCAGGGCCCAAAACTCTTTGTTCGCCCAATTCCATCCAACATGTTGGAGTTTGACACCTTCGCCCATATAGTGCTTCATACGGAGCCATCCCAATACTCGCTTGATAACTATTATTGTACGCGAATTCGACTAATGGAAAAAGTCTTTCCAGCTTCCTCGAAACTCAATTACACATCCCCTCAACATATCTTCCAAAACTTGGATCACCCTTTCTGACTGTCCATCAGTTTGAGGGTGGAATACCGTACTGAAGTTTAACCTAGTACCCAATGCCTCGTGCAGCTTCTTCCAAAATTGTGAAGTGAAACGTGGGTCCCTATCAGATATTATGGAGACTGGCACTCCATGCAATCTTACAATCTTCACCACATACAACCTAGCTAGCTTTTGTAACGAGTAATCGTTGCGGACCGGTACAAAATGGGCAGACTTGGTCAGCCGATCCACTATAACCCATATCGAGTCTTTCTTAGTCGGTGTCAATGGTAGCCCACTAACAAAGTCCATCGTAATCCTTTCCCACTTCCAAAGTGGAATCTTTACCAGTTGAAGTAATTCTGAAGGCAACTGATGTTCCACCTTCACCTTCTGACAAATTAAGCATTTACTTACGAACTCCATAACCTCGCACTTAAGTCCAGGCCACCAGTAAAGCTCACGCAAATTCTTATACATCTTATTTCCACCAGGATGCACAACATAGAGACTGCTATGTGCTTCCTGCAGAATAGACTGCCTTAGATCATAATCCTTTAGTATACACATTCTCCTATGGAAACACAACACTCATTCACTATTTATCCCAAAGTACGATGTCTCCTCACTCTCTACTTGTTTAAAAAGAGCACCCAAAGCCTCATCCACTAATTGCTTACTCCTTATCTGCTCGACCCACACCGTCTTTACTTGAAGCTCAGCTAACAAGCTACCATCATCCAACAAGCTTAAACAGGCGAGTATAGCCCTCAAGTCTAACTTAACCCTACGGCTCAATGCGTTGGCTACCACATTTCCTTTGCCAGGGTGGTATTCAATTGTACAATCAAAATTCTTCAATAATTTCACCCACCTACGCTGCCTAAGGTTTAGCTCCTTTTGGATAAGGAGGTATTTCAAACTATTGTGGTCTGAATAAATTATGCACTTCTCTCTGTATAAATAATGACTCCATATTTTTAGTGCGAAAGGGTTGGGTGATTCACCTCGTGAGTCTTAAGTTGACGTGACGCATACGCAACCACCTTTCTTTCTTGCATCAACACACATCCCAATCCCACATGCGACGCGTCACTATAAACCGTAAATTCCTTCCCAGGCTCTGGCTGATTCAACATAGGGGCCTCAGTTAAAACTTTCTTAAGCTTTCCAAAACTCTCTTGCTACTTGTCCGACCATTCAAATAGTACTCCCTTTCTCAATAACTTAGTTAAAGGTGCAACAATTAATGAAAAACCCTCAACAAACAACCTATAATACCCTGCCAAGCCTAGAAAACTTCAAATTTTCAACACCGACTTGGGTGTTTTCCTGTCTAACACGGCCTCAATTTTCCGGGGATCCACCTTAATCCCCTTAGCTAACACCACATGTCCTAGAAAAGTAACCTCCCTTAGCCAAAATTCACACTTACTGAATTTGGCATACAGCTGTTTCTCCCTCAAAATCTGCAACACAATCCTTAAATGTGCATCATGCTCGTCCCCATCTCTTAAGTACACTAAAATGTCATCTATGAGCTCGTCAGCCCGAACGGCATCACCATGAGCTCGTAGTGCCCATAACGAGTTCTGAAAGCTATCTTATAAACATTCGTTTCTTTAACCCTCAATTGGTGATACCCCGAACGCAGATCAATCTTCGAGAAAATGGAAGCTCCCCTAAACTGATAAAAAAGATCCTCGATTCTTGGTAGTGGGTACTTATTTTTAACAATTAACTTGTTCAACTGTCGATAATCGATTCTTTATGAATAACACCGGTGCTGCCCACAGAGACACACTTGGTCGAATGAATCCTGTAACACCCTTCACCCGTATCTGACGCTGGGATAGGGTTCGAGGCCTTACCGGTAATTCACCTTTACAAAATTATACAATCAGGTTACTAAATTTCGTTCATAATTTAAGAATTTTCAAACATGTGCACTTTGTCTCTTACACAGACCTCCGAGACCTAAAAACATTCCTAGAGGCAGTACAGAACAAAACTGAAATTGTCCGATAAACTTGGGGTACCTTAGGAAATTTTCCCTTAGTTGAAGTGTAACACGCCCATGGGGCCTAGGACACGCCCGTGTCCTTTTTCTAGTATGCAACACGGCCAAGGCACATGCCCGTGGGCTTAGCCCGTGTGCTACACTGACTTCAAATTCACCATTCTGTCAAATAGACATGGCTAAGGCACATGCCTGTGTGCTTAGCCCGTGCTCTATGCTAACTTAAAATTTCAGGTGCAGGGGACATACGGTCATAGCACACACCCATGGGAGTAGCCCGTGTGTCACACACGGCCTAGACACACGCCTGTGTGTCTACCCATGTGGACCTTATTAGGCTATTTTCCAAGCCTTAAGTCACCCTCTACTAGCCAATTACAGTTATAGATTACTATAGTGCATATTTGGGCCAAATCATCCATTTGTAAGTTTGAAACTTTGATTAACCTAATTGCATGTGAACCTCATGTCATTGGTTTCATACATGCTAAGTTAATTCTCATATTGCATTTAATAATTTATATGTCCGATTGACATATTAAGATTGGCTCGTTATTATAACTTATTGCCAATTATAACTGAGCCATCGCCTATGAATATAAACATGCATAGATTTGTAGGCCATAGCCTACTTTAAAATGAGCCAATTCCCATGGCCATATACAAAGAAAGATAAACATATTTTTACATGCCTTCACTAGTCAAATCAAATGACATATATAACAAAATACCCAAAATCCAATACATGCCATTGGACAAAATGAAAATGTCTTTATACCAAAGCTTGTCTAGTTGATAGTGTGTTCACTCTCCAATTGTCTTCTAATCCTTATGAGCCCTTGAGCTCTAAAAAGTAAGGAAAAGAGAGGGGTAAGCATTTACATGCTTACTAAGCCTGTATAACTGGAAGGTAAACTTACTGATTAATTTAGCATGCAACCATTTAAGGCAATGAAACCAACAAGCATGAAATGGTTTACCTAACACATATATCAATCATCAAGTTAGTTACATAACAATGTACCATATAATTCATCTTAGATGAGCTCATCATTTAACATATCATCTGTATATATTCGTTGTGATAGTCCCATTGAGTTTGTAGGAAATCTCGATGGATTATTCATTTACCATCAATTAGTAAGAATGACCGTTTCAGTATGCACTCCCGCGAACCTCACATCTTACGGCGAGATTACCAGTCCAGGCTAAATCCCCTTTAATATAAACTCATAAGGTGATGTCGGGATTACTAGTCCAGGCTAAATCCCTTACGTGACAAACACCCTTAATGAGCTTGGATCTAAATTACCAGTCCAGGCTAAATTCAGGCCCTAATCGGATTACCTGTCCAGGCTAAATCCACAATTCACACATATTCTTCGGGAGGCTCGATCACTTAAGGAACACCAGTCCAGGCTAAATCCTTTTTATACTTGAGATCTTCAGATTACTAGTCCAGGCTAAACCCTTTTCTGCAACACATGCAGGATCTCAAGTATCATGTAAATCATGGTTTATCCATCGAATTCCCATTCCAACCTTAACTGAGACATTATCCAACAATTAATTATTAAAG
Organism: Gossypium longicalyx; assembly: GCA_025698465.1. NCBI lineage: Eukaryota > Viridiplantae > Streptophyta > Magnoliopsida > Malvales > Malvaceae > Gossypium > Gossypium longicalyx. The sequence goes on along the minus strand of CM046998.1, from coordinate 39,075,191 downwards.
ATGCAGTTCATGCATTTTCATGCCTTCAACAATGCAATTATCATGCATTCACAAAACATACAATCATGCATGTTATAGGTTTACCTCGAGTTATCCGAACTTACCTAGTATTCGTTTTGGAGATGTGTTTCGGTTATTCCGAAACCTTGCGTTTACCTTGATCAACCTCCGGAATTTGTTGCTCGGGGTCTATAACAACAAAATTATATCATTAATTCACTACATTACACTTTTCAAGTTTAATTTCTACCCCCGATCCAAATGACCATTTTGCCCCTAACGTTTGACATTTTTACGATTTAGTCCCTAGGCTCGTATAATGAAACACATACAATTTCTATCTTACCCAAGCCTATCCAAACACTTTTCTCTCTTATGGCTGCCTACATTTTCCATTATTTTCTCATTTCTACCACACATTTAACAACTTTAGCAAAATGGTCCCTTTAGGGGTTTTTCATGAAAATCACATAAGAAAAGATGTTTAACAGACCTTCAACTTTCATACCCCTCCATAATCCACCAAAATACAAACAAATCATGCATGGGTAAATTTTAAACATGAACCCTAGCATGAAATATGGGTAGAAATGGAAAGATCAAGCTACCGGGATTTCAAAAATACAAAAAACATTAAAAACGGGGATTGGGAGCACTTACTATTGAGCTTGGAAAGCTTGAAAACCCTAGCTATGGTGACAAGAGAATTTTGGCAGCTATGGGGAAGAAGATGGCTGATTTTGGCTTGATTTTTCCCATTTTATTTCATTAAAAAGCCAAATGACCAAAATACCATTTTGCGATTTCTTTGAAATTTCATCCATGCAAGCCCATTTTGTCCAAAAACTTAAAAATTGGAAAAATTTCTCTTTGAGACCTTATAATTTATAATCTAAAGCAATTTCATACAAATTGCTTCTAGAATCATTCAATTTAGTCCCTAATTTCTAATTAGACACCTTACTCAAGGAATCCCTTCATGAAACTTTAACACATGCATAATCCCATATTCTAGGTCTCATAATAATCATAAAATAAATATTTTGATATTGGATTTGTGGTCCCAAAACCACTGTTCCGACTAGGACCTATTTCGGGATGTTACATTTCTCCCCCCTTAGGAACTTTCGTCCTCGAAAGTCTTACTAGTAAACAGGTTCGGGTATTGGTTTCTCATGGTTTCTTCTGGTTCCCATGTAGCTTCTTCCACACCATGTCGGTGCCATAGAACCTTTACTAAAGTCACACTTTTATTTCTCAACTGTTTAACCTCTTGGGCCAAAATCTTGATTGGTTCCTCTCCGTAAGTCATGTCTAGTCTAATCTCAATCTCCTCTAGTGAAATCACATGAGAGGGGTCTGATCGATATCATCTTAACATGGATACATGGAACGCGTCATGAATCTTTTCCAATTCGGGTGGCAATGCCAAGCGATAAGCTAATGGTCTAATCCTTTCAGCGATCTCGTAAGGTCCGATAAATCGCAGACTTAGTTTACCTTTCTGACCAAATCTCAAAACCTTTTTCCATGGAGACACCTTCAAGAATACTCTGTCTCCAACTTTGAATTCAATCTGTTTTCTTTTTAGATCAGCATAAGAATTTTGCCTGTCCGATGCCGCTTTTAAACAGTCTCATATTACTTTAACTTTTTCTTCAGTTTGCCTAATTAGATCCACTCCATGAATCTGATTTTCCTTAAGTTCTGTCCAGTATAATGGAGTTCGGCACTTCTTGTCATACAAGGGCTCATAAGGTGTCATTTTCAAACTTGTTTGGAAGCTATTGTTGTAGGAAAATTCTATCAATGGCAGATATTTTTCCCAGCTATCCTGAAATTCGAGGATGCAACATCGTAACATATCTTCAAGAATCTGAATCGCCTGCTCAGACTGACCATCGGTCTGAGGGTGAAAAGCTGCACTAAAACTCAACTTCGTCCCTAAGGCTTCCTATAGCTTTTTTCTAGAATCTCGAAGTGAACCTTGGATCTTTGTCTGAAATAATCGATAATGGTACTCCATGCAATCTTACTATCTCAGAAACGTATAAGTCGGCCAGTCTATCAAGGGAATAATCTGTCCTTACTGGAATAAAATGAGCCGACTTGGTCAGCTTATCCACTATGACCCATATGGCATTTTTCTTTTTCGGAGTCAAAGGCAATCTTGTCACAAAGTCCATGGTAACTCTATCCCACTTCCATTCGGGAACCATTACAGATTGTAGCAAACCTTCAGGCACTTGATGTTCAGCTTTAACTTGCTGACACACCAGGAATCTTGACACAAACTCAGAAATATCTCTTTTCATACCGTTCCACCAATACTTTTTATTCAAATCGTTGTACATTTTGGTACTTCCCGGATGAATAGACAAATGTCTCTATGTGCTTCTTGCAATATTTTTTTGATTAAGTTCATCGTCTTTAGGTACACATAATCTCTCTCTGAACATCAAACACCCATCAGTACTAATCCAGAAATCTGATTCAGTCCCTAACTCACATTGAGCCCTTTTTGCTTGCAAGTCACCATCATTAAACTGAGCATCTTGAATTTCCTGCAAAAATGTCAGCCTAGCCTCTAGCTCTGCCAAGACCGAACCATCATCAAGCAATGTCAAACGAGTATCCATGGCTTTCAAAGCAAATAAGGATTTTCTACTCAGAGTGTTAGCGACTACGTTCGCCTTTCCCGGATGGTAGTCAATGATCAGATCATAATCCTTAATCAATTCTAACCATCTTCTTTGTCTCAAATTTAATTCTTTTTGAGTCATCAAGTACTTTAGACTCTTGTGACCCGTAAAGATACGACATGTTTCACCATATAAATAATGCCTCCAAATCTTTAAGGCAAAAACAATCGCAGCAAGATCTAGGTCATGGTTCAGATAATTCTTTTCGTGAGGCTTCAATTTCCGTGAAGCATAGGCTATCACCTTTCCATCTTTCATAAGCACATAGTCCAATCCAGTTAAGGATGCATCACTGTAGACCAGGAACTCCTTTCTCGGTTTAGGTAGCACTAAAACAGGAGCTTCAGTCAGCAATGTCTTTAATTTCTCAAAACTTTGCTAACACTTTTCCATCCATTCAAACTTAACATCCTTCTATAGCAACCTAATCATCGGAATCGCTATCATAGAAAATCCTTTTACAAACCTTCGATAGTAACCATCCAAGCCCAAAAAGGTTCTAACCTCGGTTACATTTTTAGGTGATTTTCAATCAACAATAGCAGAGATTTTACTTGAATCAACTCGGATGCCTTCACCCGAAACAATATGACCCAACAATCCAACTTCTTGGAGCCAAAATTCACTCTTGCTAAACTTAGCATACAGTTGTTTTTCTCGCAAAGTCTACAATAAAATTCTCAAGTGCTTCGCATGCTCTGTCTCATTTTTGGATTAAATCAAGATGTCGTCAATGAAAACAACAATAAACTTATCCAAATATGGCCGAAAGATCCTATTCATTAGATCCATAAATACGGCCGGTGCATTCGTTAGCCCAAACGGTATAACAAGGAATTCGTAATGACCATATCTCGTCCTGAAAGCTATCTTTGCCACATCCGATTCCTTGACACGCAACTGATAGTAGCCAGACCTCAAGTCTATCTTAGAGAACACAGTGGCTCCTCTCAACTGATTGAATAAATCATCAATCCTTGGTAAAGGATACTCAGTTTTGATGGTTACTTTATTTAGTTGCCGATAATCAATACCTAATCTCATTGAACCATCTTTCTTCTTTACAAACAACACGGGGGCACCCCAAGGTGAAAAACTTGGCCTTGCGAATCCTTTATCCGTAAACTCTTGCAACTACACTTTTAACTCTTTTCGCTTGGTTGGTGCCATTCTATACGGAGCGATAGAAATAGGAGTTGTCCCTGGCATCAATTCAATGCCAAACTCAATTTCTCTCTTAGGAGGTAATCCTGGTAATTCCTCTAGGAATACATCTGTATACTCACATACTATTGGTATAGACTCAATATTCAACTCCGTTTTCTTAGTGTTCAGTACAAATGCAGGATAAGCCTGATACCCTTTCCTCATGTACCTCTGAGCAACCATTGTCGTGATTACATTCGGTGGTGAACCCAGTTCTTTTGATTCGACCAGTAAAGCCTCACCATCCAGACATTTTAACATAATATACTTACTACCACAATTTACAGTTACATCATGAAGGGCTAACCAATCCATACCAAGTATTACATATAATTTATCAAATGGTAGCAACATAAGGTTAGCCGGAAAATAATGACCTTGAATCATCAAAGGACAATTCTTACAGACTTTATCAACTAGAACCGATTTGACTACTAGGTTCGACACTTTAATAACAAATTTCGTAGGTTCAACGGGTATATTCATACTAGACACCAATCTCATGCAAACGTAAGAATGCGTCGACCCCGGGTCAATTAAAGCAATAATACTCGTATTAAAAAGGGAAAAAGTAGCCGTGATAACGTCAGGAGTAGAGGCTTCCTCTCAAGCACGTATTGCATACGTTCTTGCCAGGGCTCTAGCCTCTGGTCTTGTAGTATCTTTAACTGTGACTCGATTGCCACTAGCACTTCCAGGGTATCTTAGAGGTCTACCTCGTGCCATAGGAGTGCTCGACTTCGAAGTTACTTCCACTTCTTTTTTCATTCGATCTGGGCAGTCTTTGAGAAAGTGGTCAAGAGAGCCACATCTGAAACATGCATCGTTTTTTACTCGGCACTCTCCAAAGTGAAATTTGTTGCAGCTCTTACACTTCATCTTTTGATCATCTACACTCCCCACACTAGTCATCATTTGAGAGGAAGACTTTTGACTTCGTCGTCTAGGACCCTTCACTCTACCCGAATATCCTACTGACGAAGTGGAGCGTTCATGCTGGCTCCTAGCTTTCTTCGGGGAGAATGAGAGTGTTTTACCGCTGGTCCTCTTCCTAGCAACTCGAGCCTCTCTCTTTGTTTGCTTCTTTTCGTTATTAAGCTTCTCGTCTTTCTTGGCCCGATCAGCCAATGCGGTAAACTCTCGTATTTCAAGAATTTCGATCAACAATTTGATGTCCTCATTCAGACCCTCCTTGAAGCATTTACACATTTCTGATTCAGTTTGGGCCCATTCAGTTGCGTACTGACTTAGCCGTACAAACTCTCTCTCATATTCTGCTACAGTCTTGTTCCCTTGTTTGAGTTACAAGAACTCCTTTCGCTTCGAGTCTAAAAGCCGTTGGCTAATAAATTTTTTCCTAAACTCTATTTGGAAGAAATCCCAAGTAATATTTTCCTTCGGCACTATCGAGGATATGGTCTTCCACCAGTGGTATGCAGAACCCTTCAAGAGGGACATGACACACTTCAAGTACTCCTCGGGTGTACACGACAATTCATCTAACACCCGAGTAGTATTTTTAAGCCAGATTTTGGCTCTTTTAGCGTCATCATTGACTTTCACTCTAAATTCCTCAGCCCCATACTTTCTAAGCTTGTCTACAGTGCCCTTACCGATTCTTACCGGTGCCATACCTCGTGGCACATCCTCATCAGGTTGGTTAGGGGGTGGGGCGGCCGTTGTATATTGGGGCGATTCCTTAGATAATCCCCAAACCATTCATCCATTATATCAAAGAAAGCGGCTCTGGCCTCTTCCCGGCCTTCAGACTTAAGTCTTCTACTACTACTAGATACATCTCACTGTACAGAAGCTGGAGCATTGCTCTCGGCTCCCTCGGACTCATCTTGCGCTCGATTAGAAGACATTTATTATATTCAAAACAATTTAAACAATTAGGAGATGTCAAACTATCAATATTCGAATAATGACATATATAGCGAATTTTAACATCCTCTACAGTAGTCCTAGAATAGACTAAACTGTAGCTTTGATACCACTAAATGTAACACCCCTCACCCGTATCTGATGCCGGGATAGGGTTCGAGGCGTTACCGGTAATTCACCTTTACAAACTTATACAATTGGGTTACTAAGTTTCGTTCATAATTTAAGACTTTTCAAACGTGTGCACTTTGTCTCGTAAACAGGCCTCCAAGATCTAAAAACATTCCTAGAGGCAATACGGAACAAAACCGAAATTGTCTGATAGACTTGGGGCACCTTAGGAAATTTTCCCTTAGTTGAAGTGTAACACTCCCGTGGGGACTAGGACACGCCCGTGTCCTTTTTCTAGTATGCAACACGGCCAAGGCACACGCCCGTGGGCTTAGCTCGTGTGCTACACTGACTTCAAATTCACCATTCTGCTAAATAGACACGGCCAAGGCACACGCTTGTGTGCTTAGCCCGTGCTCTATGCTAACTTAAAATTTCAGGTGTTGGGGACACACGGTCATAGCACACACCCATGGGAGTACCCCGTGTGTCACACACGGCCTAGACACACGCCCGTGTGTCTACCCATGTGGACCTTATTAGGCTATTTTCCAAGCCTTAAGTCACCCTCTACTAGCCAATTACACTTATAGATTACTATAGTGCATATTTGGTTCAAATTATCCATTAGTAAGTATGAAACTTTAATTAACCTAATTGCATGTAAACCTCATGTCATTGGTTTCATACATGCTAAGTTAATTCTCATCTTGCATTTAATGATTTATATGTCCGATTGACATATTAAGATTGGCTCGTTATTATAACTCATAGCCAATTATAACTAAGCCATCGCATATGAATATAAACATGCATATATTTGTAGGCCATAGCCTACTTCAAAATGAGCCAATTCCCATGGCCATATACAAAGAAAGATAAACATATTTTTACATGCCTTCACTAGGCAAATCAAATGACATATATAACAAAATACCCAAAGATCCTATACATGCCATTGGACAAAATAGAAATGTCTTTATACAAAAGCTTGTCTAGTTGATAGTGTGTTGACTCTCTAATTGTCTTCCAATCCTTATGAGTACTTGAGCTCTGAAAAGCAGGGAAAAAGAGGGGTAAGCAGTTACATGCTTAGTAAGCCCGTATAACTGGAAGGTAAACTGACTGATTAATTTAGCATGCAACCATATAAGGCAATGAAACCAACAAGCATGAAATGGTTTCCCTAACACATATACTCAATCATCAAGTTAGTTACATAACAATGTACCATATAATTCATCTTAGATGAGCTCATCATTTAACATATCATCTATACATATTCGTTGTGATAGTCCCGTTGAGTTTCTAGGAAATCTCAATGGATTATCCATTTACCATCAATTAAATGCGAATGATCGTTTCATATGCACTCGCGCTGAACCTCACATCTTACGGCGGGATTACTAGTCCAGCTAAATCCCCGTAATATAAACTCATAAGGTGATGTCGGGATTACTACCCAGCTAAATCCCTTACGTGATGCACACACCCCAATGAGCTCGGATCCAATTACGACCCGTGCTAAATTCAAACCCTAATAGGATTACTCGTCCAGGCTAAATCAACAATGCACACATATTCTTCGGGAGGCTCGATCACTCAAGGAACACCAGTCCAGGCTAGATCCTTTTATACTTGAGATCTTCGGATTACCAGTCTAGGCTAAATCCTTTTCTGAAACACATGCAGGATCTCAAGTATCATATAAATCATGGTTTATCCATCGAATTCCCTTTCCAACCTCAACTGAGACATTATCCAACAATTCATTATTAAAGATGCAATTCATGCATTTTCATGCCTTTAACAATGCTATTATCATGCATTCACAAAACATACAATCATGCATGTTATAGGTTTACCTCGAGTTATCCGAACTTACCTGGTATTCATTTCAGAGCTGTGTTTCGGTTATTCCAAAACCTTGCGTTTACCTCGATCGACCTCCAGAATTTGTTCATCGGGGTCTATAACAACAAAATTATATCATTAATTCACTACATTACACTTTTCAAGTTTAATTTCTACCCCGATCTAAATGATCATTTTGCCCCTAACCTTTGACATTTTTACGATTTAGTCCCTAGGCTCGTATAATGAAACACGTGAAATTTCTATCTTACCCAAGCCTATCCAAACACTTTTCTCTCTTATAACTGCCCACATTTTTCATTATTTTCTCATTTCTACCACACATTTAACAAGTTTTGCAAGAAGGTCCCTTTAGGGGTTTTTCATGAAAATCACCTAAGAAAAGATGTTTAACACACCTTCAACTTTCATACCCCTCCATAATCCACCAAAATACAAACAAATCATGCGTGGATAAATTTTTAAACATGAACCTTAGCATGAAATATGGGTAGAAATGGAAAGATCAAGCTATTGGGATTTCAAAAATACAAAGAACATTAAAACCGGGGCTTGGGAGCACTTACTATTGAGCTTGGAAAGCTTGAAAACCCTAGCTATGGAGACAAGAGAATTTCGGTAGCTATGGGGAAGAAGATGGCTGATTTTGGCTTTATTTTTCCCATTTTATTTCATTAAAAAGCCAAATGACCAAAATGCCTTTATGCCATTTCTATGAAATTTCATCCATGCAAGCCCATTTTTGTCCAAAAACTTAGAAATTGGGAAAATTGCTCTTTAAGACCTTCTAATTTATAATCTAAAGCAATTTCATACAAATTGCTTCTAGAATCCAAGTTTTGTAATTTATTCAATTTAGTCCCTAATTTCCAATTGGACACCTTACTCAAGGAATTCATTCATGAAACTTTAACACATGCATAATCTCATATTATAGGTCTCATAATAATCTTAAAATAAATATTTTGGTATCGGATTTGTGGTCCTGAAACCACTGTTCCGACTAGGCCCTATTTTGGGATGTTACAAATCCTCGGTCCAACAATTCCAGAATCTGTGTCTTAAATTCTACCAACTCCTTCGGTGCCATCCGGTAAGGGGCGGTGGACACCGGAGCCGTACCAGGTAACAACTCGATTCCAAATTCTACTTCTCTATACGGAAAACCTGGCAGCTCCTCGAGAAAAATATCAAGAAATTCCCTAACTTTTCTCAATTCCTTAATAGTAGGGCTCTTAGCCTCCGTATCTCTAATATAAGCCAAATGGGCTTCGCATCCCTTTCGTACCAACTTTTCAGCCCTCAACGCTGAAATCACATTCGACAGGTAATTCTGGTGTTCACCAATCACCACCACCTCCTTATCCTCCGCTGTTCTTAACACCATTCGCTTTGCGGCAAAATCCAAGGTTGCTCGGTGTTTCACTAGCCAATCCATACCCAAGATTAAATCAAACTCGTTAAACGACAGTTCCATCAAATTCGCTAAAAAGGTAACCCCTTGGACTATTAAGGGTACCTCCCTAAACAATTTATTTACACCCACTGACTAACCTAACGGACTTATCACAGTAACCTCATTCACAGAAATTTCAAACATATCACCCAAAGGTTCAGTCATATTGCATGCAACATATGAATGCGTCGATCCAATATCAATCAATGTTGTGTAAGGTAACTTATGTATAAAGAACATACCCGTTATCACATCTGGGGCATCCCCGTCTTCTTGGCGACGAGCAGCATAAACCAAAGCTGGCTGCCTCGCCTCAGCATGGCCTACATTTTTGCCTGGTGCTCCACGTCCACGTCCATTATCGTTACCGCCCTGGCCTGCCTACGACCCCTTGGTGGCAGCTGACCACCCCTTGGTGGCTAAGTACCACATTGGCCCACGACTGGCACCTGACCTGGCATTCTAGGGCAATTCCTGACCCTATGCTCCGTAGACCCACAAGCTAAACAAGCTCCCGTCCTCTTCCAACACTTGTCTCCATGGCTTTTTCCACAAGCAGCACAAGGTAGCACCCCTGGATTAACAGCAGGGGGCCCTACCCTAACTGACCCATTAACTCTAGCCCTAACCCTAGGTCTCTGCCCAACACTAGGACTCTCAGCCTCCCTTTTGTTCTTACCCCTTTGCTTTTCTTGATTTAGGCGCTCAGTGCGCTTCACCTCCTCTGTTATCTTTGCTTTCTCTATCAATTTTGAGAAAACTCACTCCCTTTGTAAAGCTATCAATACTCTGAGGCTATCCCTAAGACCTTCCTCAAACCTAACGCAACGCTCATAGTCCGTTGCCACCATAAGTCTTGCATACCTACTAAAGTGTAGAAATTCCGCTTCATACTCTGCCACAAATTTGTTTCCCTAGGTCAAGTTTAGGAACTCCTTCCTTCCAGCATCCACATAACTTGCACCCACATACTTCCCTTGAAACGCAGTTTTAAAGAACTCCTAAGTGACCTGTTCAGGTTGGGTGCCCTCTTTCACTGTCAGCCACCACTGGTAAGCTTCTTCCCTCCGTAGTGACACTGCCCCTTTCAACTTTTGTTTCGGTGAACAGTCCAAGTCCTCCATTATCCTTTCAGTGGCCTCCAACCAGTATTTAGCCACGTTAGGCACCACACCAGCCACGCCCTTGAAGATTTCAGCCCCATTTGATCGAAGTTGTTCCGGAATAGACCCCAGATTTCTTGTGCTATTATTGGGACCAGCGACCCTCTCCAAAATCCTTAGAATTTCCTGCGACAATGCATCATCCCCCGCGGCCCGGTCATATGGCTCGTTCTCAGCCATAGGTGAGGCTGGAACCTCTTCTACTCCAACATTGGGCATATGGCCCGATTCCGACGATTCAGCCCTAGCACTTCCGTGGCCTCGACCACGGCCTCTCGTACCTCTTCTAGCACTCATCGTGTTATCTGAATTAGAAATTTTATGAAGTTTTAGTTAGTTCCAATAATTAAGTTGATGTTTTATGAAAGTATTAATAAGAAAGTTGTTTTCATAAATCCTCTACAATTTCAAGGTCCTATGGGCTTCAGTTTTACTGCAACTAAAAACCTCAGTATAGTTATCTAATGTAGCCCATTAACTACCTACAGTATATCAAATTAACAAGCTTAATAATAAAGAACTTACTTGGTTCGACGTCGTAGACTCGGTGTGCTGTAAAGCAAGATTTTTTTCCAAACATTGTGATCAAAAAAAATTTTTTTTAAAAAAACCCATATAATAAGGCCCACTTCACAGCCCGGGTTTTGCAACGTGACTCTAATACCACTAAATGTAACACCCTAAACTCGGCCTAGATGTTATGGCCGAATCTAGCGTGCCATAATTGAATTATTTTATCGAAAACCTTGTTTTCATTGAAAACCCTTCCTTAAAGTGAAAATCCTTAATTTCTTTGTAAAATATCTTTCCAGTTGCAGAAAATTTATTTAAATCATAGGATCTATGAGAATTTTTTATTTTAAACATTTAGTTGCGGAAGCGATGTACTTTCTTTTAAAAAAAACAATAATAATAACCAGAGAGAAGGCCTTATTACAATCTAGTCTGAAACAACTTAATAAACTAGAAACTATATGCTTTCCTTTTTAAAGAAACAAGTCGTCATACTAGCTGGCCACCTTGGAGTCTCTCCCACCATCGAACCTCCTACTGTGCATCACCTAAAAAAAAATGAGGGGGTGAGTTTTCGCAAACTCAGTGTGTACAACCCTCAAAAAGAAACATTAAGCGAACATCAATCACCATAGTATCATACATGCAATACTTGTGCAACCCACCCCAATACTCCAAGCTAAACACATCAACTCCGTCCCCCGGTACACATCATGTGGGGATATAAATATTGACCCACCCATCCGATTCATATCAATGGTAGCCCGGTTACGGTACTACCTTCATAGCAGTAAGCTGCTAATCACATATTGGGCTTAATAGCTGCCGGTGGATCCACGGTCGTCAAGCAACCATGCGATCCTCATATACTTCCTCCGTCTGTAATTCCCAACCCATATGCATCCTAAACAGAGTATCATATGATTGCAGCAGGTACACAGGTAATATCCATAAATCTTACATTCAACACATAGGGGTATTTTAGTCATCTTCGCCCTCAGGGGCATTTCGGTAATTTCTCTTTGTTATGAGTTTATTACTTGCCTTGGCCCGTTGACAAGTCCTTGATGACTAAAGTGAACAGATACTATGCACCAGGTAGGATTCCAGAGAAGAGAAGGTGAGTCATTAGGACCGTTTAAGTACCAAGCTCTCCCTAGATCCAATCCTAGACATGCATATACCCATTGCCACACTTTAACCTTATGACTTATCCACGGTCACAATTTATTAATTAATTAAGTATTATGTCTATTTAAGTAGTTACCAGATGCTAGGCTCAAAACCCCTTACAAAGCCCAGACAAGTCTACATACACGCATATGGCCCATTAGGCCCAATCACTTTCATACGGCCTATTAGGCCCAAATCGCTTTCATATGGCCCACTAGGCCCAAATCACTTCCATATGGCCCATTAGGCCCAAATTACATTCATATCATGCTTTCATACGATTTTTCATCACATAGTATCAAACTGCCAATTTTGCCTATTATGGGCCCTACAGCCCATTGGCCCATTTTGCCCATTCTGGCCTGGTTGGCAAAAACACAACCCAAGTCCATGGAATCGCCCATGGGGTCTCAAATAACCTATCGGTTTACCCCTCATGAGTTTTCGTGCACTCGCAAGTCTGTTGTAGCCAAACTTTTAGCTTTTCGGTATTTCAGTTTTTCGGCATTTTGGGATTTGCCGATCTATTGTGTATGTGCAGTGTATGTACACACCTGGTAATAAAGCGTGTTGTGATCTTCCTAGCCACAAACCTACAATCGATGTCACTTAATGATTAATCCCACATACATATCAAATACTCTTACCAAAAGTCGAAATCTCACCTTAACCTTACCTGAAACGCCAGACCTTAATAGTTTTTCCTTGATCACTAATCACGAGTACTTCCCAGATTTGCATTAACCTTTATCGTTAAGATACATAATGGGTTACTTGTATCCGACATAAGTCACCCTTTCCTACTAAAGCCCATTCGGCCAATCCTTGCCAAAGTGAATAACACTTACCAAAGTCCAAACACCTAAGGAGCAAATCGGCAGGGATCCCAAAAGACTGAGATTTAATACTGCAATCCTACCAAAACTAATTTAAAAAGAGTGAGGGACACGAGTAATCGATACTAGCAAAACTGACTAAAAGAGAAAAGCACTTACACTAGATTCGACTGAAAGAGAGAGTGTAGTGGCGGCACAGAGGGTATTCAGCTTTTGAGATTTGTATGGTGAAGAAGGTTTATTCGGAAAAATCAAGAAGAAGAGAAGAAGGAAACAGCTAAACTAAAAGTGAATCAGAGAGAATTGAGAAAAGAAAGGCAATCAAGGATCAAGGAATTCGACTTCTGAGCAATTGGAGTAAACAAAGTATTCCGGCAACAAGAATGCAGAATTCGGCTAAAGGGAGAGAAGCAATTTCCACCTCTCTACACTCCTCATCTCCTAATTTTTCTCCCTGATCACTCTTTAATCCCTTCCTTAAACTTCTCCTCTTATCACTCCCTACAGAGTTTATATCCAGCACCACTACTAGCCGTCTATTAAGTAAAAATAAATCCTCCTTTTGAGCAAGGAGGGATTCGAACCCCGGACCTCCTTGCCATGCATGTGACGCCACCTCTAAGCCTCACATGTGGCACTTCTTGCCACTCCACCATAAGGCTTTCTGTGTCCAATTCCTCATTCATTTATTTAAAAACCAACCTACTTGCCATTAAAGTTCTTTTAACTATTAACCTATAATTTCCTTCACTTCTAAGTTCGAACTCAAAACTTAACAAAGGCCTATTATCACCTAAATACACTTGACTAGGAATATCAAGCACTCTTTTTATCAAACCGAAAATAAAGAAAGGAAAGTTTGGGATTGCGGGATTTTTGGGGCGTTACAATTTACTTACCTTACCTCAAGTTGGTAACAAGTTAATTAATACTTGGCATATGACTTGTTTTACACATTCGAACTCAATTTACCTTTTCCCGATGAACCATTCGGAATTGGATAGGACACTCGGATAATCACACAAGTCCTACAATGCCAACGTCCCAGACGTGGTCTTACATGTAGTCACATATCAACACCACTGTCTCAGACAGGGTCTTACTCGTAAACACACATCAGAATCACATATCAATGCCATGGTCTTACTCGCACACATATATCGGAATCTTATGTCATACGGGGTTTTCAGACGTCGTAACTCAGTCGAAATGAATTCAGAAATGTAGTAATCAATTGTAACACCCCTTACCCGTACCTGAGACTGGGATAAGGTACGAGGCATTACAAATGGACATACAAACATCCAACTAAAAATACATGTATGAAATTTCTATTCTTATCATTTTGTCCCTTATATGGGTTTACGAGGCCCAAACATACCTTCGAAGTGGTCCGGGACTGAACCGAGAACATATAAAAGACTTAAGAAAATTTTTGCATTGTGGCCTCACACGTCTGTGTGAAGGCAGATCACATGCCCATGGGATTGGGACACGGTCGTGTCCCTAGTCCGTATGGAATTTTGAATTTTATTATTTTCTGAACAAGGTGCAATGGTTTTCACACAGTCTAGACACACGCCCGTGTCCTTGGCTCGTGTCCTCCCACACGGCCTAGATACGCCCGTGTTGTCACCCGTGTCTAAAAACCTAGACATTCTATTTATGATGTCATCATTCATTTAGGGGCACACGGCCAAGGCACACGCCTATGTCATTAGGCCGTGTACTCGACATGGTTGAGATACACTGCCGTGTCTCCAACCCGTGTAGACACTACAAAGCATGCAAGGTGAAAATTTTAGGGAGCAGGGGACACGGCTGAAGAACACGCCCGTGTGGGCTGCCCGTATGTCACACATAGACTAGACACCTACTAGTGTGTCCATCCATGTGGACCATTTGGAGGCTATTTTCCAAGCCATTAGTCACTGAAGTTCTCTCATGCACTCCAACATGTATATCATTCTACCATTTAAACCATATCACAAGCACATATACAATTTAACATGCATATAATAGAAACATCATAGGAAGACATCTTAAAAGGTTATATGCACCAATACTTTGAACTAGACACATGACACGTATACAAAATAATAATCATCTATACATGCCATGATTCAAAATAATCAAATGTATTGTACCTAAAGTTTAGTTGATAGTGTGACCCGAGCTCTGACGTTCCCGATTCTTCAAGCTAGCTTGACGAATCTAAAAGGGATGAAAAAAGGGAGGGGTAAGCTATAAGCTTAGTAAGTACACATACAAATAAAGTAAATCTTATTTAGACTTTAGAATATTAATTATATCTTTGTCACTATTTCAAAGCTTCCATCAAAATGTCTAATCTATATTTCCAAAGATATTACATAAAGACATGCATTGCCATTAACCATTGTGGTCATAAGAATACACAAGTTTAAACATGTACCTTTTTACTTCCATGCATTTATATATACTTTACCTAGCTCACATTCAAACTACACGTGCATTACCCATTGAACGTTTGGAATAATGAACAGAATACTCGAATACATATCCACCGAAGTGCCATAACATAACATAGCACGTCTCTCAATAGGGCTACCAAAGAGCACCTGGACCTAGCATGTATCACGTAATCACGCCTCTCAACGGGGCTACGTAAGCTCTCGGACCTAGCGTGTACCACATAATTACATGCCTCTCAACTGGGCTACACAAGCTCCCGGACCTAGCATGTAGCATGCCATCAAATGAGCTCATACATACATAGTTATCCTAGTGACATGTCACTTGTATCCTTACCTATTCCTAAGTTCAAACGGGATTTTCGTACTTTCATCTCTTTGTCAAATATTCTAGTAATGTTGGCCTCATAACATATGACATTTTCAAATATAAATGCTAACAAGGCAACACTTGTAAAATAAGAATAAAACATCAAAACACATTATAGCAAAAAAGTAACCAAATAACATATTATTTATCTAAATATTATTTAAACATTTAAAATGTCAATTAAAGTATTTATTTGCACGTGTACTTACCTCGGTACAAAATATTTGGTATAGTGCCTAAGCCTCGAACGCTTTGTTCTTGCCTTTATCAAGATTCGATTCTCATCTTTCTTGATCTATAATAATAAATTTAGCCCATTAACTTCATACATTACTCAAATCGGCCCTAAATTCATGCTTTGATAAAATTACCATTTTACCCCTAAACTTTTACTTATTCACAATTTAGTCCCTAAGCTCGTATGTTGGAATGCAAGTGATTTCTTGGTTACCCAAGTCTAGTCGAATGCTTCTTGTACTTATAGCAGCCCATACTTTCCTTCATTTCACACTTTTCTACCCATTTTCTCAACTTTTACAAATAAGTCCTTTTTAGGGTTTCCATGCAAAATCACTTAACCAAAGTTGTTCTCCATACCTCAAACTATCAAATTCTTCCATAATCCATCAAAATACATCTAACTCATGCATGGGTAATTTTCTAAAAATAAACCCTAGCATGAGATATGGGTAGAAATGAAGAGAGCAAGTTGCAAGGATGTAAAAAATACAAAGAGCATTAAAAACGGGGCTAGGATTGACTTACTATCAAGTTTGAAAGTTGAAGAAACCCTAGCTATGGTGCCCTTGAAGTTTTAGTAGCAACATGAGAAAGATGAGCTGATTTTTAGCTTTTTTTCCCTTTTTAATTCATTTAATATCCAAATGACCAAAATGCCCTTGTTCACTAAACTTACAAAAATTTCCTTGGATGTCCATATTTGTCCAATATTTTAGAAATTGGGCAAATTTCTCTTTAAGACCTTTTAATTCATAATTCAAAACAATTTTACACAAATTATCCCTAAAACTCAAATTTTGCATCTTATTCAATTTAGTACTTATTTTCTAATTGGACACTTTATTCTTAAGATTTCCTCATGAAACTTTACCACATGCATATTTTTATATTAAAAATCTCATAATGGTCATAATATAAATATTTTAACGTCAAATTTATGGTCTGGAAACCATTGTTCCAACTAGGCCATATTTCGGGGTGTTACAATACTCCCCCCTTAAGGACTTTCGTCCTCGAAAGTATTACCTGGAAACAAATTCAGATATTGACTTCTCATAGTTTCCTCTGGTTCCTAAATGGCCTCTTCGACTCCATGTCGATGCCAAAGTACTTTCACAAGAGCCACAACAAGAGCCACACTTTTATTCCTCAATTGCTTAACTTCTCTTGCCAAAATCTTAACCGGTTCCTCACCATACGTCATGTCCGGTTGGATCTCAACCTCAGTTGGAGTAATTACATGCGAGGGGTATGATCAATATTGACGTAGCATGGACACATGAAACACATCGTAGATTCATTCCAACTCTGATGGCAAAGCTAAGCGATAGGCAACCGGCCCAACTCTCTTAGTGATCTCTTAAGGTCTAATAAAACGAGGGCTTAGCCTGCCTTTCCTACCAAATCTTAGAACCTTCTTCCATGGTGACACTTTCAAAAATACATTTTCGCCCACTTGATACTCGATCTCTTTCCATTTTGAATTCACATACGATTTTCGTCTATCCGTTGCCGCTTTCAAACAATCTCGAGTCACTTTAACCTTATCCTCAGTTTCTCTAATCAAATCAACTCCGTAAATCTTACTTTCCTTGAGCTCTGTCCAATACAAGGGATTTTGGCATTTTCGTCCGTACAATGCTTCGTAAGGAGCCATCTTCAAACTAGTCTGATAGTTGTTGTTGTAAGCAAACTCGACCAAAGGAAAATAAGCTTCCCAACTACCTTTAAACTCAAGAACACAGCATCGAAGCATATCCTCAAGTGTCTGAATTATTCTCTAGGATTTTCCATCGGTTTGCGAGTGGAAAGCAGTACTAAAATTTAGTTTCGTACCCAAAGTCGCTTGCAACTTTTTCCAAAATCGAGATGTGAACCTCGGGTCTCTATCCGAAATGATCGACAAAGGTACATCATGAAGTCTAATAATCTCTGAGATGTACAATTTAGCCAACTTGTCGAGAGAAAAAGCAGAGCGTACCAGTATAAAATGAGCCTACTTAGTCAATCGATCGACTATTACCCAAATAGTGTCATTTTTCTTCGGAGTCACTGGTAGTCCAGTCACAAAGTCCATAGTAACTCAATCCCATTTCCACTCTGGAATCATAATGGGCTGAAGCAATCTAGATGGCACTTGATGTTCAGCTTTGACTTGTTGACAGATCTAACATCTTGATACAAATTCAGATATGTCTCTTTTCATGCCATTCTACCAATACGTTTCCTTCAAGTTGTGGTACATCTTTGTACTCCTCAGGTGAATTGACGTACGACTATTATGTGCTTCTTGCAAAATGCTCTGAATCAGTTCGGCATCTTTAGGAACACAGATTCTACCTCTGAATCTCAAACATCTATCGGGGTCAACCTGAAAATCAGATTCACTAGAGGACTCGCACTGGATTTTCTTAGCTTTTAATTCTTTATCGACTTCCTAAGCTTCACAGATCTGTTGAAGAAGAGTTGGCCTAGCTCCCAATTCGGCCAATATAGAGCCATCATTGCATAAAGTCATCTGAGTGTTCATGGCCTCAAAGCGAACAAAGACTTACTGTTCAAAGCATCTGCGACCACATTCGCCTTTCCCAGGTGGTAATCAATCACAAGTTCATAATCCTTCAACAATTCTAGCCATCTCCACTGTATTAAATTCAAGTCCTTTTGAGTCATCAAATACTTAAGCCTTTTGTGGTCGGTGTAAACCCGGCATTTCTCACCGAACAAGTAATGACGCCAAATCTTCAAAGCAAACACAATCACAGCTAGCTCTAGATCGTGCATCGGATAATTCTTCTCATGAGGCTTTAACTGTCTTGAAGCATAGGCCACAACTTTGCCTTCTTGCATAAGCACACAACCTAGTCTATTCAGAGACGCATCACTGAAAATTATAAATTCTTTTCTTGATTCAAATTGTACTAGCACTGGTGCTTCCGTCAATAACATCTTCAACCTTTCAAAGCTTCGTTGACACTCTTCTGTCCACTCAAACTTAGCATCTTTTTGCAATAATCTCGTCATAGGAATGACTATCATAGAAAATCCCTTTACGAACCTCTGGTAGTAGCTGGCTAAACCCAAAAACCTCCTAACTTCGGTTACATTCTTTGGAGGCTTCCATCACTACAGGAAAATAGGGCTTTAGCGACATTTTTAGCGGCGTTTGAACAAAAAACACCGCAAAAATTATACATTAGTGGCATTTGCAAAAATTATACATTAGCGGCGTTTTGAATAAAACTCCACTAAAAACTGAGCAATAGCGGCGTTTTTGGTCAAAACGCCGCTAAAAACTGAGCAACAGCGGTGTTTCTGCTCCAATCGCCACTAAAAATTGAGCAATAGTGGCGTTTCTGGTCCAAACGCCACTAAAAATCGAGCAATAGCGGCATTTCTGGTCCAAACGCCGCAAAAAGTTGAGTAGCCATTTTCGAGTAGGGTAACTGACACTCGTTTCGATTTGATCCGATTTAATTTTCATACTATTTTCTTATTTTTGTTTTGAATTCGATTTTATTTTTATATTTGAAACTGGCTTTATAAAAAATATAAACTATTCACTTAGCTATGAGAAAGTTTCATTTTAGTTACTTAATTATGAAAAGTTACGAATTGATAACTAAACTATTTAGAAATTTTCATTTAAGTTATCAAGCTATTAAAATCGACGCTGTATGGCTTTCTCTAAACCCTTAAACCCTAAACATAGACCATAAACACTAATCTATAAACCCCAAAACACTAAACCCCAAAAAAATTCATATGGATGTTAATGTGTATATACATAGATATTAATGTAAAAGCTTATGTTCATTATAAATTATGGAAGCAATACTTAATATTGACTAAATTTATTTTTGGGTTTAGGGTTTAATATTTAAGGTTTAATGTCTATGGTTTAGGGTTTTATAGTTTAAGATTTAATGGTCATGGGCCAGTAGTATGTTAATCTCAAGTGAATCATATTTAATTAAATCTTAAACCCAATAATTAATATATATTTAGGAGCATAACTAGAGGGTTGAAAGGGTCTTGACCCTTCTAAAATGAAAAATTTTCCATTTAGGCTTTTTGAAATTTTTAAAAATTTTAAAGGTAAAATTGCGCTTTATCCCTCTGAAAATGAAAATTTTTTTATTTAATCGTTTCAAAATTATAAAAATATATGCTATCAAAATGATGAGATTGCATTTTTACTTACAATTTAGGGTTTAATGTTTAGTATTTTAAGTTTATGGTTTAAGGTTTGTTATTTTGGGCTTGGGGTTTGTTATTTTGGGTTTAAGGTTTAGGGTATATAATTTTAGGCTTTAGGCTTTAGATTTTAGGGTTTAATGTTTAGTATTTAAGGTTTAGGGGTTATGATTTGTTATTTTGGGTTTAGGATTTAAGGTTAATGGTTTACGGTTTAGTGTTTTATAGTTTAAGGTCTTAGTGTTTATGGTTCTAAGGGGCTAGGGTATTAGGGTTTAAGGGTTAGGGATTTTGATA
Source organism: Gossypium longicalyx (assembly GCA_025698465.1). Classification (NCBI taxonomy): domain Eukaryota; kingdom Viridiplantae; phylum Streptophyta; class Magnoliopsida; order Malvales; family Malvaceae; genus Gossypium; species Gossypium longicalyx. The sequence continues at coordinate 39,054,712 of CM046998.1, read as the reverse complement.
AAAACGACAAAATAATATTTTAGGGTTTAATTAAACAATAAGATTAATTTTTAATAACTTTTGTACCTTGTAATATATATTTAAGGTTTAGGGATTATGATTTTAGAGTTTAAGGTTTGGTATCATTTTTTAAAATTAATTTCATCCACAATTATAAAATTATACAAATTAATTTTATTTTATTTAAAAGTTTAATAATTTTATTAAAAGTTTATAAAATTATACAAATTAATTTTATTTTATTTAAAAGTTTAATAAAATTAATTTACTTTAGGCTAAATATTTTACTTCTGTACCTTGTAAAACAACGGCGTTTCTTTAGCGGCGCTACCTAATAAACGCCGCAACAGGTCGATTTTTAGCGGCATTTTCCAAAGTTCATTATGTTTACCGAAACGGCGTCATTTTGGTTTCATTAGTTTTATCCCCACCACTATACCGAAACTCATTATTTTTCCCCCATCAAAATTTTCCCCAACTTAATACCCCAACTCGAAACCCTCAAATCCCCAAAAATTCCCCCAATTCGAAATCCCTAAATCTATTTCCCAAAATCCCCAAATCAAAATCCCTTTTACTTTCGCGAAGTCCCTTTGAGGTGTTTATGAAATTGGATAGATGGGGTTATGAAGTTAAAACCTCTTCTGATTCTTGCATATCTGTTCAACATCGACTATCACTAGGTATTAGCTCTTCTCCATCTTTTACAGCGAATATTATGGGGGGTTTTCCATCATTGGGTGTTTCAGAAACAGACTTAAAAACTCTAGCAGTATAGCCAATTTTACACATTGTCTTTGGGCAGACCTCTTTTGTCCCCCCTCCCACCCCTATGGCTGTTGGTTGACTGCATCATATGGTTTGAATAGCAGGTTTGGCTTTGTGCTTGTACCACCACATCTTGCATTTCTACCTATGTTCAATGCTAATAGCTCATTAAAGCTATACTAGTGTCTAATTAATCCAAATTCGATTTGTTTTGTTTAAATTCAGCTTATATATATAACTCCATTAATAGAAAATTAATTTTATTTTATTTAAAAGTTTAAAAATTTGAAATTTTTTAAACATCGTCAATTCAATTAAAAAAAAGATAAGATACCTAAATCCAACCCTAATCCATCCAAAAATAATATGACTTTGCAAACATTTCTTTCAGTTCAAGAATATTAATTAAAGTCTTGTTTGATTCAATTGAAAATTAATGTTTTTAATGATTTAATGTTTTTAATGTTTTTAATGATTTAAACTTAGTTTAATTTTATTATTTTTACTCAAATGTAAAAATTAGTTTTGTACTCCTTCTGTTTAAAAGTTCATCCATACAAACCATGAAATTGTCATATCTATATCATTAAATATAACTCGTAAATGGATATAATCTCATGATTTCCATGTATTTTATCTTTATTTTTATATATATCAGTATGATTTGAATCATGTTTTGCCTTAAGTTAATTATTTATTGAAACAGGGACGGCTGTCATGAAACAGGGCATTATATTGAGTTAAATATATTTGTTAAAGCTACATTAAATTTGTTGAGGGAATAAGAAAACACTAATACTTAGTTTTTAAATATTGTCAGAGAAATTTACATTAAATAGTTTGACAATGTTTTAATAAGTTGATATAGTTAGGTTAATGTGCTTTTTTTTGCTTGCAGGAAAAGTTGGATTTCACTCTGAAAGTCATTGGTGGTGACATATCAACTATTCTAGGACTTTCTAATGCTATTGAGGTTTGTGTGACTTTTGACATTGGATTATCCTTACTACTTCAGTTTGTTCTTTTGCACTATATCAATCAACTTTGCCAATTCTTCTTATTGTCTTTATTTTTTGCATCATTGTTCCACAAACAGAACTTGTTATCATCTTGGATTTGCACTTGCAACTCAAATTCGTATTCCATTTTCATGCTTTGACATCTAATTGTTTATTTAGAGTTTGTGAATTTTTATAGCTCTTTGAAGTAATACAACATTAGTAAATAATAATTTTTTTCATGTCTGAATTGATGTTATTTTCCCATTTATGCTATAATATTTTGTATATTAATGTTGTTCATTTTTTAGCATCTTAATGCTATCCAAATACGTGAATCTTTGAGATTTTTTTTCTTTTTTTTTTTTTGTGTTTCATAGCTTTATGAACTAATATAAATTCCTGTTGCATTTATGTTGTCGAAGTCTAAATGGATTGAATGTGTTTCGGCATGCATAATGGCTGCATTTCTGCTATCCAATTTTTGGACAGTTTAAACATGTTTTTGCATGGGGAATTTCTATGTTAAATGCTGTCCAAATTTAGACACATTGAAGGTGAAATTAGCTTAATAAGTTTTGTGTTGTACCATGTTAAATGCTGTGCAAAGTCTTGACAAATTGATGATAGAATATACATGTTGAAATGTCATGAATTGTCTTCTTAATGCTGTCCGAAACAGCTTGTGCATGCGAAGTTACCATCATAATATCAAGTGTTTAAGGTCTCTTATTTATGGTTGTCCAAAACAGCCTATATATGTTAGATTTTCATCATTTTTAGAAGGGATTAATAAATCTTTATAATCCTGAATTTTGTCCTTAGTATAATCAGAGTGGTGAATGAGATAACGTATATTCAATTTTTATAATCCTGAAGGTTTGTCCTTAGTATATAACTTAAGTGGCTCATAAATGATGGAACATTTGTCATAATTTTCTATAATCTGAAACCATACTAGACTGCATCAAATAATATAAGGTTGAGGGCCTCTTTATTTTATTTTTTTATTGCCCTTCTATTAATGCCCCATCATGTTAACCATTTTTTGCTTCAATCTTCCTATTTCATACGCTTAACACTAATATATATAGAACAACTACTTTATTTATTTTATTACAAAGAAAGCAATATTTTTACTCTTTAAATTAAATTTTTTAGGCTAATGTTTCAAAAATCTCCTGTTTTCTGCCATCCGGTTTGCTTAGCTGAAATCCACATTCTCTAAGGTAAGTCAGTTCTAATTTCTTTCTTTCTCCAATTTTTGTTGCTTGTTTTCCTGTGCCGTTAGCAACTCATCATCATTGGCTTTAAATTGTTTTAAATTTTATTACCATGTTCTTCTCTAAAATTTATGTATACCTTTTGTCTTTGGCATGCATGCCCCGTGGTGTGAAATTGTCGCTAGCCCTCTGCTGCTTCTCTAGTTTGCTGCCATCCAGTTTTCTGTTATATCCAGTTTTGGTATATATGATAGAATCTCAATTTTTTTGTCTAGTCACTTCTTCAGTCACTACCTTATTATTCATGACCCTAATTTTGATTTTAACTTTGTCAGGTGAAAAGGGAACCAAAAATATCTTACATCTGTTCTAGGTACTATCGAGCACCTGAATTAATATTTGATGCAACTGAATACACCACAACCATTGACATCTGGTCTGCTGGCTGTGTTTTGGCTGAGCTATTGCTTGGGCAAGTACATGTTTCATTGCATACTTTTTTTGCTTATTTATATGCATTTTCCCTTTAAATTACTTAACAAATACTATTTTTCTGACTCCAGCCTCTGTTTCCTAGTCAGAGTGGAGTAGACCAGCTTGTTGAAATTATTAAGGTACGTTTTAGTTTGAAATTCTCATCAATAATAGTTTTATCATGATGATTTTGGAAAAATTAATCTTCTGGGGCTCCGATTTTGTATAGATTTAATTGTTGATTTTCCTTTCAAATATTGGATCATTTTACTTACTTTACATTTGCCATCTAGTTTTCTGCCTTATGTTTTCTATTATCTGCCATTCAGTTTGCCATGTTCCTTTTTTGGTAAAATTTTATTACAATGTTCTTTTGTAAAAATTAGTTGTGAACAAGATAATATACAGTTTTGAAATGAAATATGGAAGCAAAACTGAATTTGATGCCATAGAAATCATTTCATTCACTAAACAATACGGCTTCCACCTATAAATTTGTTTCAATTACCTAGTAAAGATTTGATTATATTATTTTATTTTTAATATCAATTACTATTATTCTTATTTTTCATACAAATGTAAATTGGATAATAACACATGAAAGTAAATATTAGCCATGTGAAATCAGGATCAAATTTACATATATATGATTCATTCACTGACCAAAATACCCATTGAAATACCTTGACTCACATGGGTATATCTAGTTAATTTTTCATCAATGACAAGGTATTTTCGTCATTGAGAATAATTCACCATTGGTATATATGATCATGTCCAGTTGCTGGAAAAGCTTGTTCCAAGATTTGCACATCTCTTAATTAAATCCAGACAGTTAATAATTACCATCATAATGCTTAATCTTTTAATTGATTATTAATCACATTATGTACTCTTTTTTCTATGATAGAATGAGAGGGAGACAATAATGTTTAAAGATTTACCTGTAACATCCCAAACGCAGCCCAGACGTTATGGCCGAATCTGGTGTGTCACATTGAAATGTTTTAGCAAAAATCGTGTTTTCATTGAAAACCCTTCTTAAAATAAAAGAAACCTTAATTAACTTAAAAAAAAACACACCTTTCAGTTGCGAAAACCTTGTTTGAAACATTTGATTTAAGAAAACTTATCATTTAAAAATTTAATTGTGGAAACGTAGAAAACATACTATAATTTAGGAAACCCATGTTCAACTTCTTGTAAATTACAATGAAAATAATAATAATTCAAGTAATAATAACATAATGAAAACCTTATTACAATCTGATCTGAAACATACTTAATTAAATAAAAACTTATATGCTTATAAAAAAACAAGTCCAAATTATCTTGCTAGCTGGCCACCCAAAGTCCCTCCAAACACCGAACCTTCTACTGAGCGTCACCTAAAAATAGAATAAAAGAGGGGGTGAGTTTTTGCAAAGTTAGTGTGTATAACCATCGATGAAAACAAGCATTAAAAAAAACACCATTCATCAAACACGCAATGCAATCCCATCCAAATTATCCATCCGTTACACACTAGCTCCGTCCCCCTTCACACCATATGGGGATATAAATATCAACCCACCCAACCGACACACCAATGGTAGGCCGGTTGCGGAACTACCTTCATTTACATATTGGGCTTTAAAAGTCGTTAGCGGATCCACGATTGTCAAGCAACCATGTGATCCTCACATACTTCCTCCGTTCCATAATTCCCAACCCATATGCAACCTAAGCAGAATATCATATGTTTGCATGTCACATCCATAAAAACTTACATTCAACATCTAGGGGTATTTTAGTTATTTTTTCCCTTAGGGGCATTTTAGTAATTTTCCTTTTTTTACGGTTTTCACTTACCTTGGCCCGTTAACAAGTCCCGTGAGCTAAGATGAACGAATACTATGCACCAGGTAGGATTCTAGAGAAGAGGAGGTCGGTCATTAAGACCGCTTAAGTACCAAGCTCTCCCTAGATCCAATCCTAGACATGCATATACGCATTGCCATACCTTAACCCTATGACTTGTCCACGGTCACAATATATTAATTATGTTTTATGTAGTTATCATATACTAGGCCCAAAACCTCTTACAAAGCACAAACAAATTCACATACCTGTATTTGGCCCATTAAGCCCAATCATATTCATATGACCCATTAGGCCCAATCACCTGTATATGGCCCATTAGGCCCAAATTACATTTGTATGGCCCGTTAGGCCCAATCACATTCATATTCATGCTCACATACGAATTTCTATCACATAACATCAATTATCAATTTTTCCTATTATGGGCCCAACAGCCTATCAGGCCAATCAAGCCTATTCTGGCCCGGCTGGCCAATTCATAGCCCAAGCCCATGGAATCGCCCATGGGGCCTCAGACAACCTATCATTTTCCTCCTCACGAGTGTTCGCGCACTCACAAGACTATCGTAGCCAAATTTTTAGCTTTTCGGCATTTCAGCTTTTTGGCTTTTCTGCTTTTGCCGATTCATTGTGTGTGTAGTGTATGTACACACCTGGTAAGCAAGCGTGTTACGATTCCCTTAGTCACCAACCTACAAACGATATCACCCTTCCATTAGTTGCATGCTTAATACATATCTTTACTAAAACCAAAACCTCACCTTAACCTTACCTTGTGCGAAAAGTATAACAGCCCCTTCTTAAATCACTAACCACGATCAACTCCTATATCTGCACCAATCTTAACTATTAAAACCAGAATAATAGGTGAATCATATCCAACACAAGTCCCCTTACTTTAACTATGAACATTCAGCCTCTTTAGCCAATGGAAGAGGAATATTTACCAAAACCGCAACACCTAAGGAGCAATTCGGCAATGCACTGAGATCCGAGATCTAATACTAACTCTTTACCAAAGTTGATTAGAAAGAGTGAGGGAATAACATTGTAATAGATTCATAGCAAAATTGATTGGAAGAGCAAACTCTTACACTAGATTCGATCAAAGGGTATTTGGCCTTTGGGAGATTCGGCTTTTCAGCTTTCAAACTTAGTATGGTGAATAAGGTTTATTTGGAATGGATAAAAGAAGAAGAGTAGTAGATGAAATCGGTAGAAAGAAAAGAAAGAAAAACAAAAGGGTTTTCGGCTTTTTAGAGAAAGGGGTTTCTGGCAACAAGGTGAAGAAGAATTTCGGTAGTAGCCTGGAAACCTTGTATTCGGCCCCTATTTATAACCCTTATAGCCAAATTTTCCATGCCCAATTCCCAATTTGGCTCCATCACTTCTCCCTTCTCATCTCCTCGTTTTTCTCCTTAATAACCCCTTGATCCTTTCCTCAAATTTCTCTTCTGAACACTCCCCTTGGAGTCCATCTTCACGCCACTTCCATCCTTCTAGAAGGCCAAAATTAAACTTCTAAAAATACTAAGCTATGATTTGAACCTTGGATCTCCTTGCTAGCTACTAGCATCACCTCCCTACTCCCTAAGTGGCGTCACTTAGCCACTCCTCCACAAAACTTTTTGATGCCATTTTCCCCTATTTTTATTTAAAATCCCAACTACTTGCCAACAAGGTCCTTTTAATTATTAACACATACTTTCCTTTTCCCCTAAGTTCGAACTTAAACCTTAGCCAAGACCTACTATTACCTACTTAACCGAAAATACCTAGCACATTTTTTTATCAGAACCGAAAAAAAAGAAAATTCTAGATTTCGAGATTTTTGGGGCGTTACATTACCACACCTTGAAACAAACAACCTATACTTAACATGTGATTTACAATCTAAGTTAAGAATTAATTATTTGATTCTTGTTTTGCCTTTTCTTAGTCCTTCATCTTTTGTGCTTGATTAATTCAATCCCTTTTTTTATGTTTTCATTTTTACCCTCCTTCATACAATTAAACTCAATAAGTTTATATTAATGTTGAATTATGGGGTATTCTTCGATAGTTTGATCCTTCTTCAACGCCATAGTTTTATTTTGAATATGTTATTTTATTTTATTTTATTTTAATCACGAAAAATATTTTGTCTACTTTTATTTTATTTTTAAATTACCTAATTAAATTAAATTGTATTTAAAGTTTTTTTAAATATTTTATTTTATTTTATTTTAATTAAAAAATATTTTGTCTACCTTTATTTTATTTTTAAATTACCTAATTAAATTAAATTGTATTTAAAGTTTTATTTTAAATATTTTATTTTATTTTATTTTAATCACAAAAAATATTTTGTTTACTTTTATTTTATTATTAAATAACCTAATTAAATTAAATTGTATTTTTAAATATTGTTCAACAAATTAGACTTGACTTACTTGGAAAATAATTTTTTTAATTTATTTTAAGGAATTAGCCCATTCATTCCTGAGTTGATTTAGCATTCATGTGACTCAATAAAAAATAATCATAATTGAACACACATGATGGACTTAATTCAAAATAAATAATTAACCCTAAACTTGTAAATTTAATCTAATAACCAATTCTTCACTTTCCTTGTGTTTTCCCATCAACGCAATCACAATCCCATCAATATAAATATATATCATATCTTACATAATTTACATAATTTACATAACTTACATAGTACATAAATATATATCATATGTTACATAATTTACTTAATTCGGATAACTTACATAATTTACATAACTTACATAATACATAAATATATATCATATCATAACTTACATAACTTAATTATACGTATAAATAAAAAACTTACCCGTGTAATTTATTGTCAACTTTAGATTTCAAGAACTACAAAATGGATAGGAGTTGGATGAATTTGTCAAAGGTAAGCAATGCCTATCGAAATGGAGTACAAACCTTTCTAAATTTCGCATTTCAAAATGCAAGCCAAGAGAATATGATTCTTTGCCCGTGTAAGAGGTGTGGCAACATCAATTGGCATTTTCGTGAAGTTGTCTATGAACATCTAATTGTTGATGGCTTTATTCGGGGTATAAAAAATGAATTTTCCATGGAGAGTGTACATCTAGTGGAACTTCTTCAACGATTAATCCGACTTATCCTGATACTACTTACCATCAGTATGTTAGACAAGATGACATGGAAGGTATGTTACGGGATGCATTTAATATGCACGGTCATGGTGAGCAATTGTTTCCACCTGACTTTATTGCATCCGATGATTGTAATATTGGTGGAAATGTTTTTTGCGAAATGGGAACAAGTGCACCTGATGAGGAGCCAAATGAAGAAGCGACGAAGTTCTACAAATTACTTAACAAAATGAATGAAGAACTTTACGAGGGATTAAAATATTCAAAATTGTCCTTCTATATTCGTCTATTTCACTTAAAATGTTTGGGAGGGTGGACCGGAAACTCTTTTACAATGCTGCTAGAGTTTCTGAGAGAGATGTTTCTGTTTGTAAAAATCCCCCAGTCTTGTCAAGATATGAAGAGACTAAGAAAAGATTTGGGCCTTGGGTACGGTAAAATTCATAGTTGCCCAAATGACTGCATGTTGTACTAGGATGATAAGAAAACCCAACAGTCTTGTCATATTTGCGGCAAGTCTCGTTGGATGAATAGGAATACAAAAGATGTGAATGCGGGTGAAGGTGGGGCACAGTTAAGAAAGAAGCCAGTCAAGGTTTTATGATATTTTCCCCTAATACCAAGACTTCAAAGGCTTTTCATGTCGTTAAAGACAGCTGATTCTATGAGGTGGCATAATGATGAACGGACCGATGATGGATTATTAAGGCATCCTACTGATTCTTTAGCTTGGAAATCGTTTGACAGTAAATTTCAAAGCTTTGCAAACGATCCTCGGAATGTGAGGCTTGGGCTAGCAGCTGACGGCTTTAATTCTTTTAAAATCATGAGTACTTCGTACAGTAATTGGCCTGTAGTACTTGTTCCTTACAATTTGCCTCCATGGATTTGCATGAGGTAATCTTCTTTTATATTATCTATGATTATCCCTGGAGAGAAAGGTCCTGGAAATGATATCGACATTTATTTGCAGCCACTTATTGAAAAGTTAAAACAATTATGGTCGGAGGTTGAGACATATGATGTGTTAAGAAAGGAGAACTTTAATTTACGTGCAGCTTTGTTGTGGATAATTAATGATTTCTCGACTTATGCCAATTTATCTGGTTGGAGTACCAAAGGACATTATGCTTGTCCTTGTTGTGCTGCACAAACATGTTCGAAACTGATTATATAATGGGAAAAAGTTATGTTATATGGGGCATCGTTGGTGGTTGGATAGAAATCATAGATTTAGATTTTAGAGGACTTTATTTGACGGTACTGAAGAGTTTAGAGAAGCTCTTGAGCAGACCATTGGATCTGAAATCTTGTTCATGTTAAAATATATGGATTTCAGTTATGGGAAGATGAATCAACCATCCAAAATACAAGCAAGGAGAAGATCGAGGGATGAATCTGATGAAGAGGATGATCCTAATGAGGCAGACTTGTGGAAAAAAAGAAGTATTTTTTTGAGTTGCCTTATTGGGAGCATCACATTTTACGACACAATCTTAATGTCATGCATATTGAGAAGAATGTTTGTGAGAACATCATCGGGAAAATTTTGAATGTCGATAGAAAATAAAAAAACAATCTTCAGAGTCGACTTGATTTAGTTGACATAGGAATTTGGCATGATCTTCATCCCCAAGTATTTCTGAATGGGAAATATCGGTTGCCGCCTCCAATTTTTGCAATGTCGAATGAAGAGAAAGAAGTGTTCTGCACGGTGTTGAAGGATATAAAGGTCCCAGATGCGTATGCATCAAATATATCTCGATGTGTGAGTCTTAAAGATCGAAGACTATATTCTTTAAAATCACACGATTATCACATCTTGATGCAAGATTTACTGCCACTTGTTTTACGGTACTGTATGTCAAAAAAGGTTACGTCCTGTATAATTGAACTTTCCAATATAATGAAAGTTATCTGTGGCAAAGTTTTGGATGTTGAAGAACTTGAGAAAGTACGGGATCGAGCCGCTTTGACTTTATGCAATTTGGAGAAGATCTTTCCACCTTCCTTCTTCACTATTATAGTGCACTTGGTAATCCATCTCCCTCATGAAGTAATAATTGGAGGACCGATTTTCTATCGATGGATGTATCCTATAGAAAGGCGTTAATTTATTTGTAAAGTATTCATTCATTCACCTCTATACATTTAGTTACAACTTTTGATAATGTTGTATATCGTGTTTAGGTTCCTAAGCAAATTGAAGTCTTATTGTCGAAATAAGCGTTATCCGGAAGGATCAATTGTTGAAGGCTACTTAGCAGAAGAGTGTATGACCTTCTGTTCTAGGTATTTAGAAGATGCTGAAACAAGATTGAATAGACCAAGTAGAAATGTTGGGCTCAATGATCCCAACTTTGCCGAAACTTATTTATTTCAAAGATATGGAGAACCAATCGATAAAGATGAAATTGCAGAATTAGATGAAAGATCTTGGGTACAAGCGCATAGATATGTTCTTTTTCACCACGATTCAATTGAACCATTACGCAAGTAAGTTCTAGAATATGATAAATATTCATCGTTTTTATTTGTTTATTTTCTAACCAATTAAACCTCTTTTTAACATACTGAGTACAAACAAATCTAGAGATCTCATTCACGCTTCCGAATATTACAACAATGAGATATTAATAAGTTATTCACAGAATCTTTCCATGAATGGTTAAGCCAAACGGTATGCAACTCAACCTTTTATTGATAAATAATAATGTTTTCTCATAACACTTATAATTACTCAATTTACTTTCGATTCAATAGTTTTGGAGTGGGAATGACGTTAATGACGAAGTTAAATGGCTTTCCCAAGGCCCGAATAGAGTAGTAAAAAGATATAGTGCCTTCATCATCAATGGATTTAGATTTCATACAAAATATCGTGAAAGATTAAGGAGAACTCAAAATTATGGAATAGTTTTTAATTCTTCAATTATAAGTTATGCTAGTGCTAGGGATAGTAATCCCGTTGAGGGAAATGTGGAGTATTACGGACTTCTTACAGATAATATTGAGTTGGATTACTATGGAAACTAGAAAGTTGTCTTATTTCGATGTGATTGGGCTGATGTTAATACTGCTCGCGGAATTAAAAACGATCAATTTTGTTTTACAATGGTGAATTTCTCTCGATTGACTCACACTGTAGAACAATTGATAGACGAGCTGTATGTATTTTCTTCTCAAGTGAAACAAGTTTTTTCTTGAAATATTCAACTGATGAGGGTTGGTACATTGTACTCCGAAACACCCCTAGAGACTTGTTTGACATGGGCAATGGAAGTAGAGATGACATCGTCGAAAGATCAGAAACTTTGCCTGTTCTAGAACAAAACTTAAATGAAAATATCCCTAGTACCAGTACACAATTTCAATGGGTTCGTCAGGATGTGGATGAAGATATTTACGAATTATGATGTAGTAAGATTTTACGAATTTTTAATTATATGTAATATTATAATTTTAATCTTGCTCATGTTATATAATTTAACTATTTTATATGTACTATTATTGTTGTAATTTGTTACTAAAATTTCAACTATTTTATGTTTATTGCAGGAAAAATGCATAGAAGAAGATTACGAGATTTAAGTATTGTCTAGAATACTCCAAATTCGAAAGAAGCAAATAGTGAACAGCAGACAGTTATTGGTTTTTACATATGTGTTGACTTTTATTATTGATTTTTTCTTTATTTTTAATATAAATAATAACATATTGTTTTTCAGCTAAAAGTGGTAGGACGCGCAGAGGTCGAGGACGTACGCTACTTAAAGATTTATACGACTTAAATCCTGTCGAGCATATCAAAGTAAGTAGAAACAGTCATGGTCAGCCTGTTGGATCTGAGGCTCAACTTTTAGCAGGCTATTTGGGCATTATAGCACGAAATGCCAATATGTTTCCCATGAACTATGAATCATGGCATCACATGCCTGATAGCAAAAAAAAATCAAGCTCTCAATAATATTTAGGTAACAAAACATCTAATTGTTATTTATAATACTTTGGTTTAAGTTTCATTTGTATTTATATTCTAAACTTGTGTTTTTTTAGGAGAGATTTGCTTTAGAGGTCTCGAATGACTATATCAAGAAGGCATTGGGTAAAAAATGGAGAGACCATAAAAACACTTTGAAGAAGCAATATTTTAAGAAAGACATAAGCCTCGAAGAAAAATTGCAAAATGTCCCGCCAGGAATGCTGAGGTACCAATGGGAAGATGCGGTTAGATTCTGGAATTCAAAGAAATGAGAGGTATTACGTACTTCCAAATTCTTATAAATTTTTCGGTATATAGTGTTTACTATATACGTAATAATAATTACATTATGTAGGACCGTGAGCGAGTTGGAACAAGCAGCAGGCAAAAACAAAAATTCATGCACACGGTAGGGTCAAGAAGTTTTGTTTCTGTAGCTGAGGCCGAGGTATTATGAATTTATTAATTCTATCAAATATTAATGACTTTCTACTATTAAATAATATTTTTACTACTGTATTGTAGGAAGTCTCGTCTGGTCAAAAAGTTGGACGCCTTCAGCTTTTTGAGATTAGGTATAGGAAGAAAGATGGATCTTCTATGACATCTGAAGCTGGAGAAATTATGGTATATTTACTTAATAAAATTTGATTTATTATAAACATTTATAATGTTTAATTATAATGGTTTAATTCGTCGTTAGTAGTTTTAAATAATGTTAAGTTATGTTGCATTCCTTTCTATTATATATTTCATTTCTAACTCTTTGATTGATTTATTCGGAGAAACTAAAGGAGAAGAAGGTGGAGTATGAAGTGATTGCTTCGACTGATAGTTCTGTTAATCTTGAGAACATTGATAACATAATTATTACTGAAGTTTTAGGTCCTGAAAGGTATGGTCGGGTTCGATTTCAAGGGTCTGGTGTTACCCCGACCCAATATTTTGGATCCGGCTCCCAACAATACATGCCTTTCGGGAGTCAAGCTCAAGCTGAAGTTCAGAGGTTAAGAGACCAAATAGCTCAGATGCAAGCGAGCACAGTTCAGAAAATTGCCGAGGTTGAAAGAAAATATGAAGAACTCCAGCAACAACTTAGAGCGGATGTAGCAGTGAGGGAGGCAGCGGCTGCAATAAGGGAGGCGATGGCAGCAGAGCAGAGCATAGCAAAAAGTACGATGAGCTCCAGCTACAGCTTCAGCATATGATACAGATGTTTCAGCAGTTGCAAAAGTTGCCATCTTAGACATTTGTTTTCTCGTTGTAAGAATATTTTTAACATTGTCACATTTATGTAAGAATATTTTGAGTTATACTTCATTTATTAATTTACATAATGTATTTTTTATGCTACATTTGCTATTTCTGGTTGGATTCAATGCTATATTTGCTGTTTTTGGTTGGATTTAATGCAGGAAGGGTTGGATATTGGTGAAAAATGTACATTGCAAATCTGCCAAAATTAGCGGCGTTTGTAACAAAGCGCCGCTAAAAGCCATGATCTTTAGCGGCATTTTTTTCAAATAAACGCCACAAATTTTTGCAGCATTTTCTATAGTGGCGTTTTTTGCGGCGCTTGTGAAAACGTTGCAAAAAGTTCTAACGACGCTTAAAAGTGCCGCTAAAGGCTAAAAAAAATGCCGCTAAAAGTCTGTTTTCCTGTAGTGCATTCAACAATGGCAGAAATCTTACTAGGATCAACCCGAATATCACCGCCTGAAACAATGTGACCTAGGAATCCAACTTCCTGAAGCCAAAACTCACTCTTATTGAACTTAGCATACAATTGCTTCTCCCTCAAAATCTAGAAAATGATCTTCAAGTGTTTGGCGTGCTCTGCCTCATCTCTTGAGTAGATTAAAATATCGTCAATAAACACTACGACAAATTTGTCCAAATAGGGCCGAAAGATTCTATTCATCGAATCCATAAATATGGCTGGGGCATTTGTTAATCCAAACGGCATAACTAAAAATTCATAGTGACCATACCTAGTTCTAAAAGCAATCTTAGGCACATCTGTCTCCTTAACTCGAAGTTGATAATAGCCGGACCTCAGATCAATCTTGGAAAACCATGTTGCTCCTTTTAACTGATCAAACAAATCATCGATTCTTAGGAGAGGATACTTGTTCTTGATCGTTACATTATTTAGTTGTCGGTAATCGATGCATAATCTCATGGAACCATCCTTCTTCTTCACGAACAACACGGGAGCACCCTATAGCAAAAAGCTTGGTCTTACAAATCATTTGTCCACTAGTTCTTGTAGTTGAGACTTTAGCTCTTTCAGTTCCGTTGGAGCCATTCTGTACAGAGCAATCAAAATAGTGCAGTCCCTAGCATCAACTCAATATCGAACTCAACCTTTCTAACCGAGGGAAAACCTGGCAATTCCTCCGAAAACACATTCATAAAATCACGTACGATAGGTACTGATTCAACCTTCAATTCAGATTCCTTTGAATTCATTACATAAGCCAAATAAGCTTCATATCCTTTTCTTAAACATTTCCAGGCATACATTGAAAAAATTACAACCAGTGACCCATTAGACTCCTCGGACTCCACCCGAAGGGTCACACCGCTCTCATGTCTCAATTCAATAACTTTTCGTATATAGTCCACTATAGCACCGTGGAGTGTCAACCAGTCCATACCCAAAATAACATCAAATTTGTCAAACGGCAACAACATCAAATCGGCCGGAAAGGAAAGACATCTAATCATCAAAGGACATTTCTTGCATATCTTATTTACTAAGACATGTTTACTTAACGGATTTGATACCCTAATCACAAGTTCTGTAGACTCTACAGGTAAATTCATGCTAGATGCCAATGTCATGCATATATATGAATGGGTAGAGCCTGGATCTATTAAAGTAATAACATCTTTATCATAGAAAGAAAATGTACCAGTGATCACATTTGGGGAAGATGCTTCCTCTCGAGCATGTATGGCATAGGCTCTAGCTGGGGTCCTAGCCTCAGATCACACAACAGTCTCCTGAGTCACATTCTTGCTGCTATTTCCACAACCGGTATTCTTCAAGGGCCTCCCTCTCTCACAGTCTGAAGTTTCTCACCCAGCTCGGGGCAATCCTTAACAAAATGATTTGAATAACCACATCTAAAATACGTCCCCTCATTTCTCCTACACGGACCCAGATGACGCTTCCCGCAGTGTTGGCACTCGAATTGTCGAGGCTTAGTGTCACCTACACTAGCTATAAATGTAGCTTGAGTCTTAAAACTTGAGCCTTACTTCTTACGGTTTCCATAGGAGTGTCCTGTTGATGCATAAGAACGAGAACGTGCATCTCTCGATTTCTTGGATTGTGTCAGAGCCGATCTACTCATCATTCTCTTTCTAACGTCTCTAACCTCTAACTCAGCTTTCTTCTTTTCTTTTGTTAATTCTTCAGCCTTACATGCCCGTTCGACAAGTACAATGAACTCTTTAAGTTCAAGGATGCCAACCAACACTTTAATGTCCTTATTGAGTCCATCTTCGAACCTCCAGCACATCTTGGCCTCAGTAGGCACACACTCTCGAGCATACTTACTTAATTGAAAAAATTATCGCTCTTACTTTGTCACTGAAATACGTCCCTGCTTAAGCTTGAAAAATTCTTTTCGTTTCTGATCAATAAACCTTTCGCTAATATACTTCTTTTGGAATTTCTCCTGAAAGAATTCCCAAGTGACAGCCTCCTTAGGTACTACCGAGATCAAAGTCTTCCACCAATGATAAGCATCATTCCTCAATAAAGAAATGGCACACTTAAGGCACTCCTCGGGTGTGTAAGATAGCTCCTCAAATACTCAAATTGAATTCTCGAGCCAAAACTCGGCTCTCTTAGTATTTTTATCAGTATTTGCTCTAAATTTCTCGGCTCCTTATTTTTTAATCTTATCTACGGGGGTCCTAGTAAATCTCATAAAGTCCATATTTTGAGGCATCATCGGCACAGGTTTGGGGTTCAAGGGGTGGAAGAGGTGGGGCTTGAGCATTAGGGTTAACTCTCATAAACTCGGTATACCAGTTATTCATCATTTGGAGGAAAGCCTCTCTTGCCTCCCCTCTTTGGCTAATTGTATCAGATCTATCCCCCTTTGGCACCGTCCCTTGAGCGAGGGCTAGTGCATTACTCTCAACATCGTCGGCCGTAGCTCGATCGGAATCCATACTATATGAAAAATATAATTTATATCGTCAGGAGTTGTCAAACTATCACAATTTTAATCATGGCATGTATAGCTAGACTCACACACATGATACGTAGTCCAAGAATCGACTAAATCTTAGCTCTGATACCAATAAATGTAACACCCCTTACCCATACCCGAGACTGGGATAAGGTACGAGGCATTACCGAACGGACATATAAACATCCAACTAAAAATACATGTATGAAGTTTCTATTCTTATCATTTTGTACCTTACATAGGTTTACGAAGCCCAAACATACCTTTGAAGTGGTCCGAGACTAAACCGAGAATATATGAAAGACTTAAGAAAATTTTTGCATTTTGGCCACACACGTCCGTGTGAAGGCATATCACACGCCCATGGGCTTGGGAAACGGTCGTGTCCCTAGCCTGTGTGGAATTTTGATTTTTATTATTTTCCAATCAAGGTGCAGTGGTTTTCACATGGCCTAGACACACACTCGTATCCTTAGCCCGTGTCCTCCCACAAGGCCTAGACACGCCCGTGTCGTCACTCGTGTCTGAAAACCTGCACATTCTGTTTATGACGTCATCATTTATTTAGGGGCACACGGCCAAGGCACATGCTCGTGTGGTTAGGCCGTGTACTCCACACGGTTGAGACACACGGCCATGTCTCCAACCCGTATAGACACTACATAGCATGCAACGTGAAAATTTTAGGGAGCAGGGGACACGGCTGAACAACACGCCCGTGTGAGCTGCCCGTGTGTCACACACAAACTACACACCTACTAGTGTGTCCATCCATGTGGACCATTTGGAGGCTATTTTCCAAGCCATTAGTCACCCAAGGTCTCTCATGCACTCCAACATGTATTTCATTCTACCATTTAACCCATATCACAAGCACATATACAATTTAACATGCATATAATAGAAACATCATAGGAAGACATCTTAAAAGGTTATATGGACCAACTCACTTGGCCATATACAAAATGATCATTCCAAATAAAGCACTAATACTTTGAACTAGACACATAACACGTATACAAAATAATAATCAGCTATACATGTCATGATTCAAAATAATCAAATGTATTATACCTAAAGTTTAGTTGATAGTGTGACCCGAGCTCCGACGTTCCCGATTCTTCGAGCTAGCTTATCGAATCTAAAAGGGATGAAAAAAAGGAGGGGTAAGCTATAAGCTTAGTAAGTACAGATGCAAATAAAGTAAATCTTATTTAGACTTTAGAATATTAATTATATCTTTGTCACTATTTCAAAGCTTCCATCAAAACGTATGATCTATATTTCCAAAGATGTTACATAAAGACATGCATTGCCATTAACCATTGTGGTCATAGCAATACACAAGTTTAAGCACGTACCTTTTTACTTCCATGCATTCATTTATACTTTACCTAGCTCACATTCAAACTACATGTGCATTACCCGTTGAACGTTTGGAATAATGAACAGGATACTCGGATACATATGCACCGAAGTGCCATAACATAACATAGCATGCCTCTCAAGAGGGCTACCAAAGAGCACCCAGACCTAGCATGCATCACGTAATCACGCCTTTCAACGGGGCTACATAAGCTCCCGGACCTAGCGTGTACCACATAATTACATGCCTCTCAATGGGGCTCCACAAGCTCCCGAACCTAGCATGTATCATGCCATCAAATGAGCTCATACATAAATAGCTATCCTTGTGACATGTCACTTGTATCCTTACCTATTCCTAAGCTCAAACGGGATTTTCGAACTTTCATCTCTTTGTCGAACATTTTAGGAATGTTGGCCTCATAACATATGACATTTTCAAATATAAATGCTAACAAGGCAACACTTGTAAAATAAGAATAAAACATCAAAACACATTATATCAACAAAGTAACCAAATAACATATTATTTATCTGAATATTATTTAAACATTTGAAACATCAATTAAAGTATTTATTTGCACGTGTACTTACCTCGGTACAAAATATTCGGTATAGTGCCTAAGCCTCGAACTCTTTGTTCTTACCTTTATCAAGATTCGATTCTCATCTTTCTTGATCTATAATAATAAATTTAGCTCATTAACTTCATACATTACTCAAATCGACCCTAAATTCATGCTTTGATAAAATTACCATTTTACCCCTAAACTTTCACTTATTCACAATTTAGTCCCTAAGCTCGTATGTTGGAATGCAAGTGATTTCTTGGTTACACAAGTCTAGCCGAATGCTTCTTGTACTTATAGCAGCCCATACTTTCCTTCATTTCACACCTTTCTACCCATTTTCTTAACTTTTACAAATAAGTCCTTTTTAGGGTTCCCATGCAAAATCACTTAACAAAAGTTATTCTCCATACCACAAATTATCATATTCTTCCATAATCCATCAAAATACATCTAACTCATGCATGAGTAATTTTCTAAAAATAAATCCTAGCATGAGATATGGGTAGAAATGAAGAGAGCAAGTTGCAAGGATGTGAAAAATACAAAGAGCATTAAAAATAGGGCTAGGATTGACTTACTATCAAGTTCGAAAGTTGAAGAAACCCTAGCTATGGTACCCTTGAAGTTCCGGTAGCAACATGAGGAAGATGAGCTAATTTTTAGCTCTTTTTTCATTTTTAATTCATTTAATATCCAAATGACCAAAATGCCCTTGTTCACTAAACTTACAAAAATTTCCTTGGATATCCATATTTTTCCAATATTTTAGAAATTGAGAAAATTGCTCTTTAAGACCTTCTAATTCATAATTCAAAAAAATTTCACACAAATTATCCCTAAAACTCAAATTTTGCATCTTATTCAATTTAGTCCTTATTTTCTAATTGGACACTTTATTCTTAAGATTTCCTCATGAAAATTTACCACATGCATATTTTTATATTCTAAATCTCATAATGGTCATAATCTAAATATTTTACCGTCAAATTTATGGTCTCAAAACCATTATTCCGACTAGACCATATTTTGGGGTGTTACACCTACCCTTTTCACATTCGGCCATAACAAATATAAATTCATACATTTCATAACAACATGTATCTCTAGCATTTAACTACAATTAAACACATCTATTTGCTTATAAACTTATGTCAGACGATATAAAACGGAACGGAATAGCTAGTCGACAACTTTTGTTTTCCCCCGATCGAAATCTGATTTCTTTGGTTCTTGATCTAAACATATTCAAATTAAGTTCATTCAAACATATTTTCATTAAATTTAGTCAAAAAACTCATAAATAGACAAATTACCATTTTACCCCTAAGATTTACAATTTTTATAATTTAGTCCCTATTGCACAAAACACAAAATACACCAAATTTCTCCATACCCAAGCTAGGCCGAATATTACCCATGTCTATACAAGCCCATAAAATTCATTTATTTCACATTTTAGTCCCTCAAATTATTATTTTTGCAATTTAGTCCTAATTACTTAAAATCACCAAATACTCCAACACAAAATATGTTAATCTAAAACATATCTTTCATATTTCATCATCAAACAACAAAAATCACAAGCTCACAAAAATGGCGTAACTCAAAATATTATCCAAAATAAAAAATTCAAGCATGGGTTTTGTAGTACTCGAAGCAACGATCTCAAAAACGTAAAAATTATCAAAAATCAAGCTAGAAGTTACCTTGAATCAAGTTGAGAAAGATAGCCGAACCAAGCTTTTGTTGTTTCTTTTTTCTTTTTGTTTAATTTCGATCAAGAGAGAATGAATAAACATGGCTTATTTTATGTTATTTTAACATATATAATCATTTTTACCAAATTACATTTTTAACCTTAATAAAATTATAACAAAGCCATATAACATATGCCTATTACCGTCCACCTATTCTTTTAATGGGCTAATTGCAGCATAAATGCTTCCATTAATAAAGCCAATAGCAATTTGGCCCTTTTTAGAAATAACCACCAAATTTTCATTTTACGCGATTAAGTCCTTTTATTTAATCGGATACCTAAACGACAAAATTAAATCACAAAAATTTCACAATATAAATTCACACAAAATAAACACAGAAAATAATTTTAAAATATTTTTTTTGACTCGGATTCATGGTCCTGAAACCACAGTTCTGATTAGGGTCTAAATCGGGCTGTTACAAAATCCAGTACAGAATACAAGATCGGGTCATACTACAGCTCAAAGTAGACCACCCAGAAGTGCTGGTAATACGAGTGGTAGTCAGAGAGGGACTAAAGATACAGCAGTCAGATCTGAGGCTCTTGCACTTGCCAAAGCCTATGCTATACATGTACGTGAAAAGGCTTCATCCCTAAATGTCATTACTGGTACATTCACTCTTTATGATACTAATGTAATTGCATTGATTGATCCTAGTTCTACTCATTCTTATGTGTGCGAGACATTGGTATTTAGCAAGACTCTACTTGTTGAGTCTATTGAGTTTGTGATTAAAGTGTCAAATCCCTTAGGTCGGTGTGTTATGGTTGATAGAGTGTATAGGAATTGTCCTTTGGTGATTCGATATTTGTGCTTTCCGACTGATTTGATGCTATTTCCATTTGATGAGTTTGACATAATTTTGGGTATGGACTGGTTGACTTTGCATGATGCTGTTGTAAACTACAAAGGAAAGACTATTGATTTACGGTGCCAGAATGATGAGATTATTCGGATTGAATCTAATGATTTGAATGATTTACCAGCAGTGATTTCTTCGGTGCTAGCTCAGAAATATGTGAGAAAAGGTTGTGAAGCTTATTTTGCCTATGTGCTTGACAGTAAATTCGCCGAAAGAAACATTAAATTAGTGGCAGTTGTATGTGAGTATCTAGATGTGTTTCTTGAAAAATTATCGGGTTTGCCACCTATTCGGGAGGTAGATTTTGGTATTGAGTTAGTGCCTGGGATGACTCCGATATCCATACCTCTGTACAGAATGGCACCCACAGAATTAAAAGAATTGAAAGCTCAGTTGCAAGAGTTAGTAGATAGAGGTTTCGTGTAATAACCCAATTTAGGGCCTAGTCAGAATAGTGGTCTCGTGACCACAAATTCAAAGATAGAAAAATTATTTTTATTATTTTTATAAGGTTATGGTACTATTATATTAGTGCATGAAAAATTTTGTGAATTAATTTTAATGTTTTCAGGCCCGATTGCGATAAAGGACTAAATCGCATAAAAGGCAAAAGTTGCATTTTAGTACCCAAATGTGTCTAATAGCTAGAGTATTAATTGGGAGCCTTTAAAGTGAAATTAGACCCCTAAATATGGCTTGGCCGGCCATGGGACAAGAAATTTCAAATGGTCAATGTATTTGGTAAGGTGATGTCATATTAGGTGAAAAAATGGTACCCTAAGGAATTAGCTTCAACTTTTTCATTTTCTTCCTTCTTCTTTGACTGAAAATACCAGCAAAGAAAAGGGTTTTGAAGCTTTGAACTTTCAGCAAAGAAAATTCCTTGAAAGTAAGTGATTTTAATGCTTTTTCTTGAAGATTTTTATATTTTTGAGACCCTTAAAGCATGAACTTTCAAATGGGGGTGATATCTTACAAAATGGTCAAGAGTTTAGGATTTTTCCATGGATGTACTTGTGATATATGATGAATTTTTATGGAATAATATGAGTCTTAGTTGTGTTATAAACAACTTTTGTGAAAGGTGTTAGCATGAAAACACCTAAAAGGACTATTTTGCATAAGTTGCAAAATAGGTGGTTAGTGTGTGAAATAGTGAGAATTTGGGATTGCCATAGTAGTAAAAAGAGTTTATCTAGGCTTTCAATCTGAGGAAATTTGATAAAAATCGATTTTTGGGCATAGGGGTAAAATGGTCATTTTGACAAGGCCTAGGGACAAAATGGTCATTTTACCAAAGTAGTGAATTTATGAATGCCTAATTGTGTTTAGTGACTAAATGGATGTATATTATTATAGATGAAGATTTGCCAAAATCGAGCCCAGACCGGGGAAAAGCCAAGCAATCCGAATAAACCGACTAGTCAAGTACTTTTTGTAAATCGAGGTAAGTTGTATGTAAATAATACAAGTACACTGTTAATACTTGTATTCATATTGTCATTGAATTTATATTGTACGAGTTGTTAAGTTATAAATTGAGAATGCCTTGTAATATTAAGATAGTAGAAATATCCCGTTGAAACCTCAGGATATGAACTGGATATTTGTGCCAAGAAATTGGGTGATTTGTGTGCTAGTGTAAGACATGTCTGGGACATGCTTTAGCCACATTATGAGAGCCAGTGTAAGACCATGTCTGGGACATGGCATCGAAAATATATCCCATGTTGAAGGTTCATGGAATATCCAGTAGTATTCCAACGGTTCAATGGTGAAAGTTATAGTTCAATTTTGATAAAGAAATGATGATCATGTTGTGAGTGTTATAGGTACCTATATGACAAGCATGAGTAACGAGCTTAAATTTATTAAATGAGACTCGAGTAGATGATAATGAGTAAGTTAAGTTCTGCTTACCTTTGAGCTATAAGCATGATGGTAAATGGTGAGATTGTTGTATAGTTATTTATATGCAACTTACTAAGCTTTATGCTTACTCCCTTTCTTTTCCTTTTTCTTTCAGTGTCACCAAGCTAGCTTAAGTATCCCTTAAAGTCGGATATATCAATCACACTATCAGCTGCAATACTCTATATAGCTTGATTTATATTTTTTAAGGTGGCATGTATAGGGCTAGACTAGGATGTTGGATTAAGAGAATTATTTATCTATTTTGGCTCAAGTCAAAAGCCCTTCACTTTGTATCAAGCCTGGAATAATGGCTATTATTCATTTTGATGAATGCATATAATGTTCTTTCTATGGATGAATTGGTGTCCATTATGATGAAAATTATATATTGAAATGATCTTGTGTAGGTTGTGAAAAATGGGTGACAAAATGGCTTGGAAGATAGCCTAGTTTGTCCACACGGGTAAGACACACGGACGTGTGTCTAGGCCGTGTGTGACACACAGCTCACGCCCATGGGTGTGTGTTGTGGCCGTGCGTCCCCTGCACTTAAAAATTTAAAGTCATTTTAGTACACGGGCAAGCCAAACGGGCGTGTCCCCAGGCTGTGCCATAAAGTCAGTATGCATGCTAGTAGTACACAGGCAAGAGACGCGGCTGTGTGTCTCGGCTGTGTAAAGTACACAGTTATAGGGCACGGGTGTGTGCTTAGGCCATATGGTTTTGACAGAATGCCCAGGTTTTCAGACACGAGTTTGGGATAAGGGCGTGTCCCTGGCACACGGCCGTGTGTTCTATATCCACACGGACGTGTAAAGTCTTGATGCATGAAACTTTTTTTTTAAGTTTTTCATGAGTTCTCAGTTGGGTTCTGAACCACCCCAGATGTATGATTTGGGCCTCGCAAGTCTGTATATGAGATAGATTGTATGTGAAAAGAGAAGTTTTCTTTTAAATTGTTTGAAAATTTTTTTATGGCCCGATTTTGTATAGTTGTTTGAGTCAAGAGAGGTAACACCTTGAGCCTTATCCCGGCATCAGATACGGGCGAGGTGTGTTACATTTCGCGCGACTGAGTTTCTCTCCGTGGGGTGCACCAGTGTTGTTTGTGAAAAAGAAAGACAGAACAATGAGAATGTGCATCGATTATAGACAACTTAATAAGGTAACTGTAAAGAATAAGTATTCATTGCCACGGATTGATGATCTGTTTGACCAACTGAAAATGGATACAGTGTTTTCAAAGATAGATTTGAGATTGGGCTACTATCAGTTGCGAGTTAAAGGCTCTGATGTGCCAAAGACTGCTTTTCGAACGAGGTACGGACACTATGTGTTTCTGGTTATGCCATTCAGACTTACTAATGCACTGCTGTTTTTATGGTTTTGATGAATCAGATCTTTAGACAGTATATGGATCAATTTGTAGTCGTGTTTATAGATGACATTTTGATCTACTCTTATGATGAAATTGAACATGCTGAACATTTGAGACTTATATTACAGGCATTGAGAGATAAGCAGTTGTATGCGAAGTTCAGTAAATGTGAGTTCTGGTTAAGTGAAGTCAGTTTTCTGGGCCATGTTGTATCAGCATCGGGTATTCGGGTTGATCTGAGCAAAATTTCAGCTATACTTGATTGGAAACCTCCGAGCAATGTTTCTGAAGTACGAAGTTTTCTAGGACTTACTAGTTACTATAGATGATTCGTGAAGGGTTTCTCTATGATTGCAGCTCTGATGACGAAGCTATTACAGAAAGATGTTAAGTTCGAGTGGTCAGAGAAGTGCTAGAAAAGCTTTGATCAGTTGAAAGCCCTTTTAATTGAAGCTCCAATACTAGTTTAGCCAGAATCAGGTAAAGAATTTGTTATCTATAGTGATGCATATTTAAATGGTTTGGGCTGTGTTTTGATGCAGGAAGGTAACGTTATAGCTTATGCCTCGAGACAGTTAAAGCCACATGGAAAGAACTATCCGACACACGACCTAGAATTGGCAGCTGTTGTGTTTGCATTGAAAATTTAGTGTCACTATCTGTTCAGTGAGAAATGTCATATTTATTCTGATCACAAAAGCCTGAAATACTTGATGACTCAAAAAGATCTGAATTTGAGACAACGGCGATTGTTAGAATTGTTAAAAGACTACAAGCTTATGATTGAATATCACCCAGGAAAGGCTAATGTTGTTGCTGATGCTTTAAGCCGAAAATTACTGTTTGCTTTATGTGTAATGAATGTGCATATGGCCATGTTCAATGATGGTTCGATACTAGCTGTATTAAAAGCTATATCATTATTTGTTCAACAAATATGTGATGCCCAGAAGGTTGATAATGAATTATTAGCAAAACAAGCTCAATGTGAGATAGATGCTGATTCAGAATTCAGAGTTGATGCAGATGACTGTTTGAAATTCAGAAATCGAATATGCGTTTCGAGGAATTCAGAATTGATTCAAATGATTTTGAATGAAGCTTACAGCAGTCGGTTGTGTATTCACCCAGGTAGTACAAAGATGTATAATGATCTGAAACAGCTTTACTAGTGGCATGGTATGAAACGAGACATTTCTGACTTTGTTACAAGATGTTTAGTCTATGAATAAGTAAAAGCTAAACATCAAGTAACTTCTGGAATGCTTCAGCCGATCATGATGCTTGAGTAGAAGTGGGACAAAGTTATTATGGATTTTGTATCTGGTTTACCGCTGACACCGGACAAGGAAGATGCGATCTGGGTTGTTGTGGATAGATTGAATAAATTAGCTCACTTTGTTTTGATACGTACAGACTACTCGCTTGATAAGCTGGCTGAATTTTATGTTTCTCAGATTGTGAGATTACATGGGGTACCTATTTCTATTGTTTCAGATTGAGATCCGAGGTTTACATCACAGTTTTAGAAGAAACTGCAAGATGCACTAGGTACGAAATTACATTTTAGCACTACTTTCCATCTGCAAATATATGGTCAGTCTGAGTGAATCATTCAGATACTTGAGGATATGTTGAGATGTTGCATTCTCGTGTTTGAAGGTACGTGGGAATGATACCTACCCCTGATTGAATTTGCGTATAATAATAGCTTCCAATCGAGCATCAAAATGACACTTTATGAGGCTTTGTATGGTCGTAAATGTCGTACGTCATTGTATTGAACTGGGTTCAGTGAAAATAAGATACACGAGGTCGATTTGATCAAAGAAACTAAACAGAAAGTGAAAGTGATCCTTGAGAGTCTGAAAGTAGCGTCAGATCATCAGAAATCATATGCAGACTTGAAACGTAAAGATATAGAGTTTTAGATAGGAGATAAAGTCTTTTTGAAAGTCTCACAGTGGAAAAAGATACTCAGATTTGGTCACAAAGGCAAGTTAAGTCTGAGGTTTATTGGGCCGTATGAGGTAATAGAACGCATTAGGCCGGTTGCTTATAGACTATTGTTGCCATCTGAGCTAGAAAAGATTCACAATGTATTCCATGTTTCGATGTTTCATAGATATTGATCTGATCCATCACATGTGATTAGTCCGTCTGAGATTGAGATTAAGCCCGATATGACATACGAAGAAGAACCGATTCGTATTCTGGCTCACGAGATGAAAGAGTTATGAAATAAGAAAATTCCGTTGGTTAAAGTAATATGGCATAAACATGGAGTTGAGGAAGCAACATGGGAGACAAAGGATGCAATGAGAGAGCGCTATCCGAACCTATTCACCGGTAAGATTTTCGAGGACAAAAATCCTTAAGGGGGAGAGTTGTAACAGCCCGATTTAGACCCCAATTGGACAGTGGTTTTGGGATAATGAATCCGAGTCAGAAAAATATTTTAAAATTATTTTTTTGTGTTTATTTTGTAAGAATTTATATCTGTGAAATTTTCGTGATTTGATTTTATCGTTTGAGTGTCCGATTAAATCAAAGGACTTAATTGCGTAAAATGAAAATTTGGTAGTTATTTCTAAAGGGGTTAATTGCACTTGGTTTTTTAAATGGAAGCCTTTATGTTGCAATTAGCCCATTGTTAAGTAAAGTGGACGGTAATGGCCATAGTTATAATGGATTTATAATTTAATAAATAAGGTTAAATAAGTAATTAAATAAAATGTCATTATATGTTAAAATATACTAAATTATAATAAGCTTTTCATATTATTCTTACTTAGCCGAAACTTAAACAAGAAAGAAAAAGAAAAAAGAAGCTAGGGTTCGATTGATTCTAAACTCAATCAAGGTAAGTGTTTAGCTCAATTTTTGATAATTTTTACGTTTTTGAGATCGTTGCTTCAAGTACTACAAAACCCATGCTTGAACTGTTGGTTTTGGTGAATATTTTGAGTTATGTCATTGTTGAGAGCTTGTGATTTTTGTTGTTTAATGATGAAATAGGAAAGATATGTTTTAGATTAACATATTTTGTATTGGAGTTTTTGATGATTTTGAGTAATTAGGACTAAATTGCAAAAATAATAATTTGAGGGACTAAAATATGAAATAAATGAATTATATGAGCTTTTATAGACATGGGTAATATTCGGCCTAGCTTGGGTATGGAGAAATTTGGTGTATTTTGTGTTTTGTGCAATAGGGACTAAATTGTAAAAATTGTAAATGTTAGGAGTAAAATGGTAATTTGTCCATTTATGTGTTTTTGGACTAAATTGAATGAAAATATGTTTGAATGAACTTAATTTGAATATGTTTAGATCAAGAACCAAAGAAAACGGATTTGGATCGGGGGAAAACGAAAGTCACTGACTAGCTGCCCTGTTCTGTTTTATAACGTCCGAGTTAAGTTTATAAGCAAATAGACGTGTTTAATTGTAGTTAAATGCTATATATATATGCTGTTGTGAAATGTAAGAATTTATAATGGTTATGGCCGAATATGAAAAGGCTTGACTCCTACATTTTCGAATTCGTTTCGACCGAGATAAGACGTCCAAAGCCCCGTATGAACCTTAGGAATAGTTAGGATACATATGTCATGAGATAGGATTTCGATTCATGTGTGGGGGTAAGACCATGGCATCGATATGTGATTCCGACATATGTGTGCGAGTAAGACCCTGTCTGGGACAGTGGCATCGATATGTGATTACATGTAGACCACGTCTAGGACGTTGGCATTGTACGATGTGTGTGATTATCCGAGTGTCCTATCCAATTCCAAATGGTTCATCGGGCATTGATAAGTGGGGGAAAATATGTAAAATTAGCTAAGTGATCAGGCATGTATTAGCTTGGTATTTATGTGAAATAAGGTAAGTGAGTATTATGATATTAGTTACAAGCATGTGCAACATGAATAAAAAGTATATGTGTGAATATGTCATGTGTATTCGGCCTTATGAACAAGAAGTATGATTCTTGTTGATATGATTTTATTAATGCATATATAAATGATCTTGCCGATTCGGTTATTTAGTTAATGTATGTTTATAAAATTTTATTTTGAATTAAAAGCTTATGTATACAAAAGTATGTGCATTAGGTTTTATAATGACAATTTGGCTTTTGAAAATAGAACAATGATTTGATGATTTAACCTTGTGAATATTCGGCCAAGGTAATGTTTATGAGTACAGGTATATTATTTAATGAACTTGTAAGTTGAGAATAAGCTTGATAATGATAATGTAATTTGGTTAGTTAAAATAAGTTGATTATATTATTGGTTTGTTTGTTTGCTTATGACTTACTAAGCTTAAATAACTTAATTTGTGTGTGTATATTTGTATTTGTTTTTTAGATTTTGGATTCAAGTTACAAGCTCGGGGATCGTCAGTAAAGTCTATCACACTATCAACTGCCTTCGGTATTTTATAAGTTGCATTTTAGAACTTTGGCATGTATAGGCTGGAATATATTTTTAAAATGCTGAATGTTGGTTATGTATATAAGCCATGCAAAAATGGCTTAATTTCCAAGTTTGATTTCAGATATGTTAGCTTATGGTTTGAGCTTGTTTAGTTATAATACCATGTGCTATGAATAGATAATATATGTGATAGAAATATATGGTAACTTTAGTTAATATGCTTAAAGCTAATTTTGAAGTACGTTAATGGTATAGGTGTTGTGAGGTGTGATTACAAGATTTAGTTTACGTGAAGTAGAATGGATGTGGATAGGTTGTGACTTATTATTTACTTTTTCATGATGTATGATTTGTTTGTGAAAAGGTATGAAAGTAGTATGTGTTGTGTCATTATATTCGGTTAATAATGTGATAGTAAATTCAACCTTGGCAATTGGTTCATTTTGGTATGTATGTTTGATAATTAAATTGTGCACAAAAGAGTAAATTCTTTTTCGGTGAAATGAGTATAATTGTTATGAGTAAATTGATAGTCAAATAGTTGAAGTGATGATTGGCTAGGTACATCTAAATTTTTGAATCGGGTATTAAGCGTATGAAATAGGTATTATATAATTGCCTATTTGTAACCGAATGTGGTTAATAATATTGCAGTAAAATGCATATGTATTGGTAATGGACAAGAAATTATTCTAATCGTTGCTAATGTTCGTTAATGTGTCATGTATGTATACTTGGTAAACCAAATGGTATGTTTTGTTTGATTTAATAGGTAAATGTGCATGAGTACATAGGTTGGTATTTTTGGTAAGTAATTATTGAACTAAATGTTACAAACGGATGAATGGATGTATGTTATGTAATAAATGAAACATGTTTGATAATTATTTAAGAGCTCAGATGCCTTGATATTTAGTCATGAGATTTGGTTTGGGGTTATTAAGTATATATGTATATAGTTATATTATAAAAAGATGTATTTGAGTTGGTCAAATAGGTAGTTTAATGAATAACATTGATATGGTAAAACTTAAAAGTATGAATTGTTTATGTATTATAAATAGTAAAGCATATGTGGATTTAGTTGAATAGATGATTCACCTGTATAAATGTGATTTATATGTTTGAGCTGCTGGTTATTATTATTGTTTATTCTAAAAAAAATATGATTGAGTTATAATAATTCTTGTGCATATTATATATTGAAAGATTGTTATGAGTTGTGTTTTGGTTGGTAATGCCTCATAACCCTAGTCCAGCGATGGATATGGGTTAGGGGTGTTACATCAAATCCGCTTCGAAAATTGATACCAATTTAGCTTATTGTTTCTCTTCTTACAACCCTAACTTTCAAAAAATATTGGTACCATTGAAAAAGTATCGATAATTTTACCCCAAGTATCGATACTCATGGAAAAATATCGATACCAACTAGTGAAAGTAACTTTCTACAAAGAGATATCGTTTTTAAAACACCAATATCAATACTCTGCTCCAGACAATAAAAATTTAGCATATTTAAGCATATAAACAATTCCAACACAAATCTATTCAATATGCACCTTTTACCATATCAAATAAATGTCAAATGACTATAATCATAGTTTCAAGCATCAAGAATAAGTCCAAGCAATAGTCAACATATCACGAATAAAACCTTTAAATCTCGAGAACAAATAAAACTATGGAAAGATCCAAATTATTAAGGCAAAATTCATGCAACAATTCTACCACATTGCCTTTATTTCCCCAAAACATAAATAAATTAATAACACCTACAAAATAAAGCTAACGTCTTGCTTGGATCACCCCTCGAAACCACACCGCTCACACCAGGACTTAACTACTCTGTAAGGGTTTAAAATGAGTGGGTGAGCTTAACAAGCTCCGTGAATGCCTAGAAGAATTAACATGCAAACAATTCATCAAGCATAAAAAAACCAACCATATAGCACAACCTCAATAGTTCCAACTCTAATGTCTTATTGTACTTACTCATGCATTATTTACTAGTTCATTTACATGTTAATCATATTCACTTTTAAGCATATATCACAATACTCAAAAACATGTTTATAGATTAATTGCATAATGGTAAAATGTCATATAAACACATATCATAATACATACATATTCATAATTTAAGATAATTTGACACTTGAGCTATGAAACATAAAAGTAAGCTTATCATCACTCATCGGATACACGGATGTCCAACACACCACATAGACTCATAAAGTCAAACATTTCCCAAAAGTGAAGCATAAATGTAGCAGCCCAATTTCGGTGAGGTCGAAATAGTGGTTTCGAGACCACAAATCTGAGTCAAAAATAAAAATAATTTTTTTATTTTATGGTTAGCATCATGATAGGAAGGTCACATGAAAATTTTGATACGAAAATTTTATCGGTTGTGTGGTTAATTAGGTAAAGGACTAAATTGCATAAAATGCAATGGTTGGATTCTAGCAGCTATAAGTATCAAATAGCTATAGAATTCAAAACTTAAGGTCCTTATATGGTAATTAGACCATTGAAGAGTAGTTAGTAGATATTTTAATGACTCATCCATGGAAAAATTAGAAAAGACAAGGGATTAAATTGGAAATCACTAAAATTAAAAGATGGAAATTAAATAAAAAGAAATATTCATCTAATTTCATATCATCTTCCCCAAAATTTCTATGGAAACCCTAGGAGAGAGGAAGACAACTTATCAAGCTTGAAAAGATCTGGAAAGATCAACTACAGAACTAGATTGAGGAAAGCAAAAGGTTACGAATTACTTGAAATTCAGAAAAAAACAAACCATTTTCAAGGTAAGTTCGTGTAACTCAAAAATGTATGTTAATATGCTTGAATTGAATTGTATGATTGTGTTGTTATGTGTTAGATGATATATACATAATGAAATAGTTTTAAGTTGTGTAATATGGACAAATTATCGTGTTCCAGTCGAATGTTGAATTTTGATGGGTTGAAAATAATAGTGCATATGTTGCAAATAGAATTTAGCCTGGACGGGTAATTCTAATGTAAGCCCTCTTGAGTTAGGTTATAAATTGGATTTAGCCCGGACAGGTATTCCATATTAAGTTCTTTAGAGTATATGCTACGAATAGGATTTAGCCTGAACTGGTAATCCTACGGTCAAATGTACGACTCAAAGGTGTGCTTTTTCAATTGTACCCAATGGGTACTCTTGCACATGAGTATACTATCCGAACATCCATCAAATTTTCAATAGTTTGACGGAAAAGATGCTTGAAGTGTGGAAAGGTGAAATTAATGGAAGCTGGTAATGTGATGAGCTCATCTATGTTTACTTGATATTCATATGAGATTATGTGACTAACTTGTTTGAATAAGTGTATGTGTTTAGGTAACTTACCTAAAATTGATGGAATATGTATTTATGTGTGCTTGTGTTAATAAATAAGACCAGTAAGTTTATATCTCGTTATACGGGCTTACTAAGCATAAAATGCTTACTCTGTTTATTTTTCCTGTTTTATAGTGCCCAAAGCTCGCGAAGGTTGGAAGTCGGTCGGAGCAGTCATCACACTATCCACTATCGCATTTTTGTAATAGTCCGATTTATACCCTAGTCAGAATAGTAGTTTTGGGACCACAGATTCGAGTCAAAAAAATATTTTAATATTATTTTTCATGTCTATTATATGTGAATTGATGTCTGTGAAAATTTCGTGTGAAAATTTAATCGTTTATGTGCTTAATTTGATAAAAGGACCTAATCACGTAAATTGTAAAAGTTGTTTGCCATATGTAAAGTGTGTCTATTTCTTCTGTCATTGTAAATGAGAGGTCCTTATGTTGAGAATAGACTATTTGAATAATGGATGGACATAAATGCCTATGGTTAATGAAATTTTATATGTTATTAATGAAGGGTAAAATGGTAAATGATGAATTAATATGTGTTAAATAAAAGAAAAACATGGATTAGTGTTATATTCATCTCTGCCAAAAATTAAAGGAAAATAAGAAAGAAAAACACAACTAGGGTTCGACACTTGTAATTGTTGATTAAGGTATGTATTTTTCTCGGTTTTTGATAATTTCTACATTTTTGTGATCGTTGTTTAGAGTTCTATCAAGCCCATGTTTGAAATTCTAAAATTGTTGATGATTTTGACTTGAGCCATTGATGAAATTATGAGTTTTATGAAGTTTGATGTTAGTAAATGGAAGATATGTGTTAGATTACTAAATTTTGTCTTTGAATTTTTGATAAATTTGAGTAATTTGGACTAAATTGTAAAAAAGGAGATTTTGAGGGACTAAAATGTGAAAGAAATGAAACATATGGACTTATATGAATACTATGAGAATTTGGCCTAACATGGGTATATGGAAATTGTGTGTATTTTGTAATTTTGTGAATTAAGGACTAAAGTGTTAAATTTTGAAAATGTGATGGTTAATTTGTAAATTGCCCTAAATGTGTGTTTGTGGATTGATTTGAATGATTTGGTGAATAAAAGAGTTCAATTTGAATTTATATAGATCAAGAACAAAAGAAAACAGAATTAGATCGGGAAAAATTGAAAGTCATATAGTAGTCGACTCCGTTCGTCTGAATCCGTACGAGGTAAGTCAATATACAAATAAATGTGTTTTGAATTGAATTACTATCGATTATATGATATTGAACTATGATAAAAGATTATATGAATTGAGAAATATGAAACATCTGAGAAAGTATCGACAAAGTTCTGACATCCGAAAAGCCCCGTACGAACCTTAGGAATAGTTAGGATACATATGTCATGACATAAAATCCAATATGTGTTATCGTGTAAGACCACGTCTGGGACGTTGGCATCGACTTCTGATTTACATGTAAGACCATGTCTAGGACTTTGGCATCATATTTGATTTCGTGTAAGACCCTGTCTGGGACAGAGGCATCGATATTTGATTACATGTAAGACCACGTCTGGGATGTTAGCATTGTATGAGCTTTTCGAGCTATCCGCGTATCCTTATGATTCCGAATGGTTCAACGGGCATTCCGAGAAAATAGATGACTGTGTGAATTTGTATCTGACTCAGGTAAATTTGAGTTGTATACCATGTTTGAGTATGAAAGGTAAGTATATCTACCTTGGTGAATATATGATATAAGTATGAGCTGCTATGAGAATGAGTTATGATATGTATATGTGAATCATGTTCAAATGAAATATAAGAGATATATGGCTAAGTGAATGTATTTTGCCTTAAATTATATGCATGAATTGATCTAAATTGATGTTATTTGTTAAGTTTATTTGTATATGGCTTACTAAGATTTTGAAAGCTTACTTTGTGTGTGTTTGCATTGTTTTATAGATATCGTAACTATCGGGAGCTCAGGGTGTAACACCCCTTACTCGTGTCCGATGTCGGGACAAGATACGAGGCATTACCGGACTTAAACATGCACATACATGTAAAAGTGGACCATAAAATTTCAATCATATTAGAATCATTCGATCACATGCAAAATGTCCTATACATGAGCCTTCGAGGATCTAAACATGCATTAAAAGCGATTTGGGACTAAACTGAGAACTCACGAACATTTTTACAACACTGAGAAAATTTTCATGTTTGGAGAGTCACAAGCCCGTGTGGGTAGGCCGGGTGGTCTCACACGCCCGTGTCCTCAACCCGTGTAACTGTCTATTTATGATGTCAACGAACATTTAGGGTCACATGGCCAAGTCACACACCCGTGTGCTAAGGCCGTGTCCTCCACATGGCTGAGACACATAGCCGTGTCTCTGCCCATGTGGTCAACACTTAGGCTATTTTCCAAGATTTTTTGTTGCCTTAATCTTTCACATACTTAAATACTTTAAAGACACATATCATAGCATCATTTTAATGATTTAGCATACCTCAGTAAAGCACATTTTAAACAATCAACCATAACATATTACCCAATAATTAATCTCTACTTATTCAACAAATGTCCATGTTCAGTTATTATCAACTTAATGCCAATTTACGCATTTATTCCATAGCCATGACCACCCCGAATGGTCCTAGGGCATTCTCTTGCACATATGTTATTTACTATTCATTCATGGCTAGCAATTATAATCATATCACAAAGCATCAACACATGGCAAGGATAATTAGGCTTACAAGCCAAAACATTATAAGCCATATCTCATGGCTATATACAATGAATCAATATAAGCCAATACATTTGGCTAAATCATAAGAACACATATCAATAACTAAGCTCCTGTACATGCCACTCACTTGAAGATGCTTCAGACTTATCGATATCCCCTATTGATAGCTCGATAGTGCGATGCTGCCTCTAACGATCTCCAACCCCGAGCTAACTTGACAACACTAAAAAAATGAAAAGAAAGAGGTAAGCTATATAGTTTAGTAAGTCCATATGAAAATAATAAGCAATTTATCAACATGATTCCATCAATTCTTACAACATGATTCCAGGGTAAAATAATCATAATTGCACTTTTACTTATGTTCATGTTAAGCTGTTTACTCGAGCCATAGTCACTTACTTACTTATAAATTGAGCTACAGAACTCCAAATAAAGATCCACTAATTTTCCCTGAAACTAGGCTCACATATCTACTTATCATAAAATTTCCAGAAATTTTGGATTGGCTAATAAGTATAGTTTATTTTTTAAAGTCTCCACTATTTGCTGTCTGACAATTCCAACCCCTCTACACTAAAAATTAATTATCTCTTCGTACAAGAGTTGGATAATGTTCCCATCTGTTTCTTTTGAAAATATACTAATCAAGGATTTTAAGCATATAAATTATAACACATAACTATATTTTTACAATTTTTAATGATTTTTCCAATTCAGAATAGGGGATTCCAAAATTATTCTGACCCTGTCTCACAAAATTTCAAATATCACAGAATACAAAATTCTTTTGCTTTCACCGTTTATTTTATGTGAAAATAGACTCAATAATATTTTATTTCATATCTTATTTAACTTCTAATTCGATTTCCACCATTTTTGGTGATTTTTCAAATTCACACAACTGCTGTTGTCTAAAACTATTTTGTTACAAATTTCACTCTTACATAATCTGACTTACTCCATTCCATCTTTCCGAAAGTTCGCTCAACTATTGAGCACTTTGCTCATAAATTTTCACACACATATACGTGCACTTATTCATCACATAGTCATATTCAATTACACTAGTCATTACATGATCACATGTAGTTTCACTTAGTCAATTTCCCATTGAACTTATTAGAATAATAACAGATACATGGTCGCTTGCACATATTACCACCCTTGTAACCGAAGCTATTTGGTGCACCTAGTAGCCTGCACTTAGTACTACATCTGTGACCAAAACCGTCTCTTACACATAGTGGCCTGCACTTAGTACCACACATGTGATCGAAGCTATCGAGTACGCATAGTAGCCTGCACTTAGTACTACACATGCGACCTAACCATCTGGTACACATAGTAGCTTGCACTTAGTACTACACAGGTGACCTAAAACCATCTTAAACACATAGTAGCCTACACATAGTACTACACATGTGTTCTCATAATGGATCATTCGTATCTTTTCTATTCCGAAGGTCCAACCGTGAAATTCCCCACTTTTCAACATTTTACCAATTCATCCACAATCAACTTCAATTCATAATTTACATCAAGTGATCATTCAATATACAACCACATCTCGTATAATAAAAAAATATTATAACATAAGTAAAAATGATATATTATTTACATACAAACTTACTCGTTTCAAAGAAATATCATGTTCCATCAAATTTTCATTATATTCAATCATCCCATCACATGTTATCGACATTTGAGCTATCGATTACTTCATGGGTACATCACGTTCCCATACACAATATCATTAACATACAAATCAATGCAACCATAGCAAAATAGATTTCAAGTGTAACAACAATAACATGAATATCATGCTTATTTAATCACTTGAACTTACCTTAAATGCAATTACGACCAACTATTCCAATTTAGTCCGTAATCTCGAACTCTCCCGATTTAGGCCCAAATCTCAGTTTTCTTGATCTAACATTTCAAATATAGCTCATTTATTATTCACATTATTCAAATTGACCCAAAATCTTACTTTTACAAATTTGCATTTTTACCCCTAAACTTTATCATATTTACACTTTTGCCCTTAGGCTCATAAAATGATTTTTATTCAATTTTTTTGCACTTTAAGCCTAGAAGAATCATTTTCATAACTATAGAAGCCCACAATTTCCACTAAATCACACTTTTATGACAAATTTTATAACTTTTACAATTGAGTCCTTTTTAGCGTTTTCACTAAAAACTACTTAGTAAAAGTCGTTTCTCCAACCATAAACATGTATAATATACCATTAAACATCAAAATGAACAAAATTTATAACATGTTTCAAACCCTAGACCTTCATCATAACTCAAATAAATGGTAGAAATAGGTAGTCTTGTTACGAGGATTTCAAAAACGTAAAATTCTTTAAAAACGGGGCTAGAACAGACTTACAATCGAACTTGGAAGCTTGAAAAACCCTAGCTATGTCTTCTCCATTAAATTTTCAGCCATGGGGTTGAAGATGGACGAAATTTGGCTATTAATTTTGTTTTTAATTCATTTTAATTACTAAATAACCAAAATGCCCCTAACTTAAAAATATTCTATTTCACCCATTTCATGTCCATTTTTGTCCAAAAAATTAACCAATGGTCTAATTACCATTTAAGGACCTCCAATTTAAAATTTCATAACAATTGGACACCTCTAGCATGTAGAACTCAACTTTTGCACTTTTTACAATTTAGTCCTTT
This sequence comes from Gossypium longicalyx, assembly GCA_025698465.1. Classification (NCBI taxonomy): domain Eukaryota; kingdom Viridiplantae; phylum Streptophyta; class Magnoliopsida; order Malvales; family Malvaceae; genus Gossypium; species Gossypium longicalyx. The sequence continues at coordinate 39,016,891 of CM046998.1, read as the reverse complement.
TGACTAAATTGAGTGACCAAACGTCAAAATTTTCGGACGAAATCTTCACAAAAAAATTCTATAAAATTTTAGACCATAAAAATATTATAAAAATAAATTTTCTTATGTCAGATTTGTGTTCTCGAAACCACTGTTTTGACTAGGTCCTAATTCGGGATGTTATACGGGGATCGTCGAGGATCATCACCACAATATCGAACTCTAAATTGGTACAGTTTGAAAATGTGTATATTGAAGTATGGCATGTATAGGCTAGAAGTATGAGAATATGTCTGGTAAATTATATATCTAGCCATGTGATTTGGCTTGGTTTTTGGTTATGTATATAAATGAGTTTTTGGTATGAATTATGTGATGCAATATTATCTATGTGAAGTGTTTTGGATGGCTAAGAAAGTTGGTCAATTTGGTAAGTTTTTGGAATGTACCGAGTATGGTATTTGGTAAGGCTATAGCATAAATTTTGAATGAGGTAAATTGGAGTTATGAATTATATGATTTGACATGATTTTGGTTTGTGAATAGATACGATTCGGTATGTATTATGTACATGGAATTGGTTGATAATATCATAGTATGAATGATGGATGTTTTGTAATTGGAATTGGTTGGAAATATGATGCAAATGGTGCTTATTTGATGCTTGTAGGGAAGACCCTTAATGGGTAGCAAATTGGCCTTGTAAATGGCCTATTTTTGCCTACACGGGCAGGGACACGAGCGTGTGTCTCAGCCGTGTTGCTCAAAGGCCATTTCGAAATGAGCCTGAGCAGCCCACACGATCGCACACATAGGCATGTGCTAGGCCGTGTGGTCAAGTCAATTTTGAGCACGGGCTAGACACACAGGCGTGTGACTGGCCATGTGACCCAAGTCAGTAGCCTCCCTAATTTTCACACGGCCTCGCACACGGGTGTGTCTTGTGGCCATGTGGTAAAGTTAGTATGTATGCCCTATTTTGCCACGGCCTAGACATATGGGCGTGTCTAATGCCGTGTGAGGTACACGACCAGTTCACATGGGCGTGTGACCTATAAAACTTTGAAAAATGTTTAAGTTTTGGAAAAAATTGTATGAGCTCGGTTTAGTCCCGACCCCTTTCTAATGCATGTTTAAGGTCTCGATGACCAATATAAGGGACTCTATGATAATGTTTGACTATGAATGTGAATGATATATTTGAATTGTTTGTAAAATGTTTTGATTTGTCTAGCAACGCCTTTAACCCTAATTTGGCAATAGATACGAGTTAGGGGTGTTACATTTGGTTGGTATCAGAGCTACGGTTTAGTCGATTCTAGGACTAATGTAGCGTATGTGAGTCTAGCTATACATGCCATATTTATTAACTGTGATAGTGTGATGAATCCTGACAATGAAAATGTGTTTTTATATATAGTAAATGGATCTTGAACGAGCCGTAGCTGACGGTGTTGAATGTAATGCGCCTGCTCCCGCACAAAGGACAGTGCCATCTAATTCTAGACCTGCTAGAGTTGCCATGATGAAGAGGCTAGACAAGCCTTCTATCAAATGATGAATGGTTGGTTCAGTCAGTACATTAGAACTAATCTGACTGTTCAACAACCCCCGACCCCGACTAATCCTCTAGTCCCTGTTATGCCACAAGTGAAACCGATTCAGTTAAGTAAGCCACCGGTCGATACGATTAGAAAATATGGGGCCGAAGAATTCTGTGCTACTACTAATGATGATGCTGAAAGAGCCGAGTTCTGGTTAGAGAATACGATAAGAGTATTTGATAAATTGTCATTTACTCTCGATGAATGCCTAAAGTGTGTCGTTTCACTTCTAAGAGATACGACCTATCATTGGTGAAAGACTTTAATATCTGTGGTTCCAAGGGAACGAGTCACTTGGGAATTCTTCCAAGCTAAATTTCGAAAGAAATACATCAGTCAGAGATTTATCGACCAGAAATATAAAGAATTTCTTGAGTTGAAATAAGGCCATATGTCTGCTACAGAATACGATGGAGAATTTGTGAGATTGAGCTAGTACGCTCGAGAATGTGTTTCGACTGAAGCTATAATGTCCAGGAGACTCGAAGATGGCTTGAATGAGGATATCCGCTTGTTAGTTGGGATTCTAGAGATAAAAGAATTCGTTGTGCTTGTTGAAAGAGCCTGTAATGTAATATCCTGATTTTGGGCCTAGTCGGAATAGTGGTTTTGTGACCACAAAATCCGAGATAGAAATAATTATTTTATAATTATTTTGATGTTTATGATATGATTGCATTATTGTGTGAAAATTTCGTGATGAAATCCTATGCCTAAAGTGCTTAAATTGAAATTAGGGACTAAATCGAATAAGTTGCAAAACTTGCATTCTAGAAGTTTTTAGTATGAAATTACTTTGGAGTATTAATTAGGAGGTCTTAAATAGAAATTTTACCAATTTCTAAGTTTATGGACAAAAATTGGACATGGATGGAATTTTTGGAAAGTTTAGTAGTAAGGGCATTTTGGTCATTTAGGGGTAAAATGAACTAAAATACAAAATTAAAAGCCAATTTTGCTCATCTTCTTCACCATGGCCGAATATAGCAAGGAGAAACCATGGCTAGGGTTTTTCAAGCTTCCAAGCTCGATTGTAAGTCCATTCTAGCCCCGTTTTTCAAGTTCTTTACGTTTTTGGAGTCCCGGTAGCTCGATTTAGCTTATGCTAGCAATAATTTAACCTACGGTTTATATTTGGAAAAATACCCATTGGTGAAATTTGTTTATTTTGGTGTTTTATGATAGAATATGAGGTTTTAAATTACGTTAGACAACTTGTGCTACTCGGTTTTAAGTGAAAACGAGCAAAAGGGCTTAATCGGTAAAAATACCTAATAGTCATAAGTACATGTTAGAGTGAGAATTTGATGTTGCCATAGAAGGGAAAAATTATCAACATGTCATAAAACATAAGAAAATAGACTGAAGTTTAATTTACGAGCTTTGGGGAAAAAGTGTAAATATGCAAAAGTTTAGGGGCAAAATTGTAATTTTTCCAAAATATGATTTTGGGTCAATTTGAATAATGTGAGTCCTAATTAGACTATATTTTAAATGATAGAGCAAGGAAAACTGAAATTCGAGCTAAAATGGGGGAAAATACCAAGTTGTGGACGAAATGGTAAAAGTAGCTATTTTCGCATACTAGGTAAGTTCATATGTAAATGTTGGTAACATGTTATTATTTTAAATGTTTTTATGTTATTTAAATGATATGATAATTATTATGAAATATTATACTCGTGATAATTGTTTGATAATATGTCAAATTATGTGATATACTTGGAAACTGTGAAATACTACCGAGTATCGGTATCGGTATTCCGTAGAAGATGGTTGAGACACATGATTGGGAAAAAGGTCCCGTTGAACCTTAGGAATTGATTAGGATACAAGTGACATGTCACTGGGATATTTGGGCATCCAAACTTGTTGAGTTGAGTCCGAGTTCACTTATGGATGCGAATGTCCGAACTCGTTGAGTTGAGTCCGAATTCGTGAGATGTAACTAGGCATCCGAGCTCGTTGAGTTGAGTCCGAGTTCACTTATGGATGCGAACGCCCGAGCTCGTTGAGTTGAGTCCGAGTTTGCTTATGGGCGGGTTACATAGTAGCTTGGCTACATATGTGGCACTTATGTGCAAACTTTCCATGTATCCGAATTATATTCCGATGTGTTCAACGGGTAAAGTTCTACTCAAATGGAGGAATACTCAAGATGAAAGGGACGTATTGGTAAGTGTTGTGAAATGGATACTTTGAACAGGTATGTACTTAACCCTCGGGTTGAAAAATCGATATAACAACAATATGGTAAGATGATAAATGAAAATATGATATGAATGTCTTGGTGATGATTATGCAAATGATGTTTTATGTTTGCTTATATGGTTATGTTATGTGCTATTTGCATGTGAACTTACTAAGCATTTATGCTTACTCCCTCCTTTTCATTCCTTGTAGTGTTGACAAGCCAGCTCGGAAATCGGGAACGGTCGGAGGCACGCTCACACTATCCATATACCATCTTGGCATAATGACTTGTATATTTTGAGTATGGCATGTATAGCATTATAATCATTTTGTATATTTGGTCTTATGATATGGTTATTGAGTGGTATAAAAATGCTTGGTAATGATTAGCCATTGAAATGGCTAATTATGATCATATTCGGTGTTATGTATGTCAAATTGCTAGTTAATCCATGGAAACCATGAAATAGGTAAAATTTACCATAAAATAGATTCAGGCAGCAGTAGTGACATGAATTTGAAAAATCATTAAAAATAGTAGAGATATAATTAGATGATGAATAAAATATGGAATTGAATAATTATGAGTCTGTTTTCATATGGAAGAAACGAAACAGGTATATGAGTTATATTTTATGAGATGTTTTAATTTTTGTGAAATAGGGCCAGAGCGATTTCTGGATCCCCTGTTCCGACTTTGGAAATTCACCATAAATTGTATAAAAATAATTAGAAGTCATAATTTATATGTAAAAATTTCTTATTGAGTCTAGTTTTAAGAGACACAAACTTCATAGTCATTGAAATTCTGTACAGAGAGATATCTGATTCGTAATACACAGAGGTCAGAGCAGTCGAACCCTGAAATAGGGTAGATTTTAACTAATAAACTGTACTAATTGGCCTGACCAAAAATTCTAAAAAACAATTATTAGATAGATATACGAGTCTAGTTTCAGGAAAAATTTACAGAATTAGATTTTGAGTTTCAGAACTCGAGATATGAATTTTTAAGCGACTGTGACGCAGTTAGCCAGCTTGTCTGGAATTTCTAAAATTAAATTGTTTGAGCCATTTAAGCAATGAATTAAGTCTGTTAACACCTCGTGTTCGACTCCAGAAACGGTTTCGGGTATGGGGCGTTACATTTGGTGGTATTAGAGCAGGTTTAGTCGGTTCTTGGACTAACCTAGCATGTGTAAAAGTTTAGCTATACATGCCACTGATCTGTGATAGTGTGATGTCTTCCGACGCGTATGAGTACCATCTTATTTAGACAGGGTACTCTCCAACCGAGCTGCGCTGACCATGTTCAATGTTATGTGAAGGTATTTGAGTAAATTATGATTATGATAAGTATCGGTTCAGAAAAGTATGAATAAAGGTTTATGATACATATGTGATAAATATTCATATTTGCTTAATGCTCATATGATGTAGTGTATATGGCTTACTTGATAAGATGAACAGAATAAATAGAAAGTAGTAGAGGTATGAATAAAAGTCATAATATTATGATACGAATGAAAATGTCCTTGTTTTGATTTGGACATCGAATGTTGATGAATGCTAATGATATATAATTTTTATGAGATAAAGGATTATAATGAAATGAACTTATCTCATGTTAAATTTTTGGACCGAATTATATGATTGTAATGATATGTACATGATGATGCACGAAAATGAAAGTTATGATTGTGGTGCAAATATCTATGTTTGTTTGGCCTTATATGATGTCATGAGCATGACTTAATTTAATTAAATGAATGGATAAGTAAAGCTATCTAGAAAACATAGAATGTATGCATAAGTATATTGTCTAAATGGAACAATAGGAAAATTGGTGTCACCAACATGAATGAATGACATGATTTTGATGATGTTGCTATGATGATGGAAGTTGTGTCATATGTGTATGTACAAAAAGTCGAGTCGAGGTCCTACAACCCCCCCCTTACCGAAATGGTACTTATAATGGAATTTCATGAGATTTGTATTGAATAAGTTTCCTGTTGAGAACCCAAAGAGTTCAAAGATAGAATAATTATAAGTATGATCGGAGAGATTGAAAATGAGCTGATAAGTAAAGTCGAGCCAATAAAAAGTATCAGATTGATGTAAAGATTATTGGAATTATGCACTTTATCCAGTTAGAAAAGGAATTCTCCTTGGTAAACCGAATTACTCAGTGCAAGGTCGAGAAAAGTGTAAATCGAAATTTATTCAGAACTGGCCTTCTTTAGTGAATGGTTTAATATGAAATTTGTGACGGCAGAACTAGTTGGGGAAATGATATTTGAAATGTGAACTATGTGAGTGTGATAGTTATGACTGGACAGATTTAGCAGTCTCTTTTGAGATGTTCTATGTGTTTACCCGTTCTCAGAAATATTTCTATGGCTATTGATCTTCTGAAGAAATTCTTGTTATTTGGGAATGTCTTTTAATCCTGGTGTTGGATGAAAGCATTGGTAGTCTGACTAGTTTATAATTTATATTGCGCTATTTCATCGGGTATTCTATTTCATTTCGTTTGATAAGAATTGATGAGAGAATACATATGACATTATGATTCTGTTTCTTCTACTTGATGCTTCATCTGATATATATGTATGGGAAGATATATTGTTCTTGTTATATTTGATTCCAGTGGGATTAAATGATGTTTTCTTTTGGACTTTCTTTCTTTGAAGAATTATCGGGGTATTCTGTATTTTCTCTATGAGTTTGGTTTTCGATTCTCCGGCTTGGTTTTCGATTCTCCAGCATAGTATCGTATCTTGAGTTTCTTTATTCTGGATTTCTTCATTCTGGATTTCTGTATTTTGGATTTCTTTATTCGGTTTTCTTGTTATCTTTGTTCCATAATTTGTCAATTATGACTCGTGTTTGAAGTGCGTTCTTCAGCTCATGATAATCATGTCAAATATGACTATACTTCTAATTTGATCTTGGTAATGTGGTGATTTTAGTTTTGGGGTTTTTTTTTCTAATTTCTATATAAGGATTTGACATCAGTAAAGGCATAAGTGATAAAAGCGCGAGTTTCAGTCGGTATGGTTAATTATCTATTTGAAAGATTTCATGCGACAATTATTTCAGGATTATTTTTCCCAAGTCTGATAATAGAATTTCATTTTGTACGGATAAAAGAGTAAATAGTCTGAACGAGAAGTGTATATTTATTAGAAAAAGTTTGATATTAGTTAAAGTCACTACGAATGATAAGGTTTTCATTTTGTAAAAGCTGAAAAGTTTATTACATGTTGACAAAGTTCGGATAGATGAGAATATTGGTAACCAAGCGTCCGAACTAGACTAGTCTACATTGAGTAAAGACTTCCGACTTTCAAGAATGTATTGTTGTATGAATTGTGATGTGTTTCAAACAAAGGAGGTAATGTGATAGTTTAGAGCATTCGATGTTACATAAAATCGGAGTTGTTAAAGGGTTAAAGCCGAGCATTGGGATCTATCAAAATTATCCTTGTCGTTGTTGATATTGGGATGGAAATGAGAAGGATTATTCTTGAGGCCATATCGTAATTATTTCCATGGCGAGAAGAGGAAATGTGATGTATCCTATTGTTAAATGTTTGGCGAGATCTATAAATCATATCTCAGTATTGAATGAATTCCTACTCATCGATTCATGGAAATTCAAGTCTCTTTGATTGTTGGATTTCTTGGAATTCCGGTCTCCATTAATCAAGTTAAGATCCGGGTTTTATGTCATGATATCATGGGAAACTGAGAAGGGTTGAAAATTTAAGAACAGTTGAGAGTTGAGACTGTAAGATTTCAGATCATATGAGAAATTAAAGAGATGTATTGGAGGTACAGTCTAAGTGAAAGTTCTTTGGCACCGAATATGAGATTAAAAGTGAAGACCACATTTCTGGTAAGATTTTCGGGGACGAAAATCCCTAAAGGGGGGGAGAGTTGTAATATCCTGATTTTGGGCCTAGTCGGAATAGTCGTTTTGTGACCACAAAATCCGAGATAGAAATAATTATTTTATAATTATTTTGATGTTTATGATATGATTGCATGATTGTGTGAAAATTTCGTGATGAAATCCTATGCCTAAAGTGCTTAAATTGAAATTAGGGACTAAATCGAATAAGTTGCAAAACTTGCATTCTAGAAGTTTTTAGTATGAAATTACTTTGGAATATTAATTAGGAGGTCTTAAATAGAAATTTTACCAATTTCTAAGTTTATGGACAAAAATTGGACATGGATGGAATTTTTGGAAAGTTTAGTAGTAAGGGCATTTTGGTCATTTAGGGGTAAAATGAATTAAAATACAAAATTAAAAGCCAATTTTGCTCATCTTCTTCACCATGGCCGAATATAGCAAGGAGAAACCATGGCTAGGGTTTTCAAGCTTCCAAGCTCGATTGTAAGTCCATTCTAGCCCCGCTTTCAAGTTCTTTACGCTTTTTGGAGTCCCTAGAGTTCGATTTAGCTTATGCTAGCAATAATTTAACCTACGATTTATATTTGGAAAAATACCCATAGGTAAAATTTCTGTATTTTGGTGTTTTATGATAGAATATGAGGTTTTAAATTATGTTAGACAACTTGTGCTACTCGGTTTTAAGTGAAAACGAGCAAAAGGGCTTAATCGGTAAAAATACCTAATAGTCATAAGTACATGTTAGAGTGAGAATTTGATGTTGCCATAGAAGGGAAAAATTATCAGCATGTCATAAAACATTAGAAAATAGACTGAAGTTTAATTTACGAGCTTTGGGGAAAAAGTGTAAATATGCAAAAGTTTAGGGGCAAAATTGTAATTTTTCCAAAATATGATTTTGGGTCAATTTGAATAATATGAGTCCTAATTAGACTATATTTTAAATGATAGAGCAAGGAAAACTGAAATTCGAGCTAAAATGGGGGAAAATACCAAGTTGTGGACAAAATGGTAAAAGTAGTTATTTTCGCATACTAGGTAAGTTCATATGTAAATGTTGGTAACATAGTTATTATTTTAAATGTTTTTATGTTATTTAAATGATATGATAAATATTATACTCGTGATAATTGTTTGATAATATGTCAAATTATGTGATATACTTGGAAAATGTGAAATACTACCGAGTATCGGTATCGGTATTCCGTAGAAGATGGTTGAGACACATGATTGGGAAAAAGGTCCCGTTGAACCTTAGGAATTGATTAGGATACAAGTGACATGTCACTGGGATATTTGGGCATCCGAACTCGTTGAGTTGAGTCCGAGTTCACTTATGGATGCGAATGTCCGAACTCGTTGAGTTGAGTCTGAGTTTGTGAGATGTAACTAGGCATCCGAGCTCGTTGAGTTGAGTCCGAGTTCGCTTATCGGGTTACATAGTAGCTTGGCTACATATGTGGCACTTATGTGCAAACTCTCCATGTATCCGAATTATATTCCGACGTGTTCAACGGGTAAAGTTCTACTCAAATGGAGGAATACTCAAGATGAAAGGGACGTATTGGTAAGTGTTGTGAAATGGATACTTTGAACAGGTATGTACTTAACCCTCGGGTTGAAAAATCGATATAACAACAATATGGTAAGATGATAAATGAAAATATGATATGAATGTCTTGGTGATGATTATGCAAATGATGTTTTATGTTTGCTTATATGGTTATGTTACTTGCTATTTGCATGTGAACTTACTAAGCATTTATGCTTACTCCTCCTTTTTCATTCCTTGTAGTGTTGACAAGCCAGCTCGAAAATCGGAACGGCCTGAGGCACGCTCACACTATCCGTATACCATCTTGGCATAATGGCTTGTATATTTTGAGTATGGCATGTATAGCATTATAATCATTTTGTATATATGGTCTTATGATATGGTTATTGAGTGGTATAAAATGCTTGGTAATGATTAGCCATTGGAATGGCTAATTATGATCATATTTGGTGTTATGTATGTCAAATTGCTAGTTAATCCATGGAAACCATGAAATAGGTAAAATTTACCATAAAATAGATTCAGACAGCAGTAGTGACGTGAATTTGAAAAATCATTAAAAATAGTAGAGATATAATTAGATGATGAATAAAATATGGAATTGAAGAATTATGAGTCTATTTTCATATGGAAGAAACGAAACAGGTATATGAGTTATATTTTATGAGATGTTTTAATTTTTGTGAAACAGGGCTAGAGCAATTTCTGGATCCCCTGTTCTGACTTTGGAAATTCACCATAAATTGTATAAAAATAATTAGAAGTCATAATTTATATGTACAAATTTCTTATTGAGTCTAGTTTTAAGAGAAACAAACTTCATAGTCATTGAAATTCTGTACAGAGAGATATCTGATTCGTAATACACAGAGGTCAGAGCAGTGGAACCCTGAAATAGGGGAGAATTTAACTAATAAACTGTACTAATTGGCCTGACCAAAAATATTATAAAACAATTAGTAGATAGATATATGAGTCTAGTTTCAGGGAAAATTTACGGAATTGGATTTTGAGTTTCATAACTCGATATATGAATTTTTAAGCGACTATGACGCAGTTAGCCAGCTTGTCTGGAATTTCTAAAATTAAATTGTTTGAGCTATTTAAGCAATGAATTAAGTCTGTTAACACCTCGTGTTTGACTCCGGCAATAGTCTCGGGTACGGGGTGTTACATGTAAAGCTGAAGAACTCGAGAAAGAGAAAAGAAATGCTGATTTTGAAGCTAGAGATATGAGAAAAAGATCCGTGAGTAAATCATTTTAGTCTACGCCGAAGAAATTCCGAGATGATTTTAGCCGTTCAAAGGCTAATTTGGGGCATTCGAGTAGAGATCATGCAAGATCACATTTGAGCTTTAGAGCTCTAGCTACATCTGTTGCTAGTGTTGGAAATGTTCAGTCTGATCGACCCGAGTGTGGACATTGTGGTAAAAGACATTCTGGTAATTGCAGACTGTATGATCGGGCTTGTTCCAAATGTGGATCTTTAGATCATTTTATCCGAGACTATCCCGAGTCTGTTGAGTAAGAGATTTTACAAAATTCGAGATAGAGTAACACTTCAGCTAGAGGTAGACCTTCCAAAAATATGAGAAATGTGAGTAGTAGACAAAGAGGGACTAAGGACACCGCTGTTCGATTTGAGGCTCGCGCACCTGGAAGAGCCTATGCCATCTGAGCTTATTAGGAAGCTTTGTCCCTCAATGTTATAACTGGTACTTTCAGACTTTATGATATTTTTGTGATTACTTTGATAGATCCTGGCTCAACGCATTCGTATATATGCATGAATTTAGTATCCAGTAAGACTTTGCCTGTAGAGTCTACTGAATTCGTGATTAAAGTATCGAACCTCCTAGGTAAAAGTATCTTATTTGACAAAGTGTGCAAGAACTGTCCATTAATTTGTTGAGACATTTGTTTTACGACCAATCTGAGGTTATTACCTTTTGATGAGTTTGATATAATTCTAGGTTTGGATTGGCTAACTTTGCATGATGCTATTGTGAACTGCAAAAGAAAAACTATTGATTTGAGATGCAAAAATGATGAAATAGTCCAAATTGAATCTAGTGACTTGAACGGGTTACCGGCTGTGATTTCATCAATGAAAGCTCTGAGTATTGTGAAAAAGGGTAGTGAAGCCTACTTTGCCTATGTAATTGGTTCGAAAGTAACAAAAAATAAACTTGAATCAGTGTCTGTTGTTTGTGAATTCCCTGATGTGTTTCCTAAAGAACTTACGGGTTTACCTCCAATTCGAGAAGTTGAATTTGGAATTGAATCAATGCCTAGAACTACTCCGATTTCGATAGTTCCGTATAGAATGGCTCTGACTGAACTAAAAGAATTAAAGTATCAGTTGCAAGAGTTGACCGATAGAGGATTTGCAAGACTGAGTTTCTCACCTTGGGGTGCCCTTGTTCTGTTTGTGAAAAAGAAAGACAGTAAGATGGGAGTGTGCATAGATTATCGTCAGTTGAACAAGGTGACTATCAATAACAAATACCCTCTGCCTTGAATTCATGATTTGTTTGATTAGTTGAAAGGAGCTACTGTGTTTTCAAAGATAGTTTTGAGATCAGGCTATTATCAATTGCGAGTAAAAGATTCAGACATTCCTGCATTCAGAATGAGATACAACCACTATGAGTTTTTAGTTATGCCTTTCAGATTAACTAATGCACCTATTATCTTTATGGATTTGATGAACAGAATTTTCAAACTGTATTTAGATCGATTTTTTTCGTATTCATTGATGACATATTGATTTATTCGCATGATGAATCCGAGCATGCCGAGCATCTGAGAATAGTACTACACACTTTGCGTGATAAGCAATTGTATGCGAAGTTTAGCAAATGTGAGTTTTGGTTGCGCGAAGTTGGTTTTCTAGGCCATATTGTGTCGGCATCAGGTATTCGAGTTGATCCAAGCAAAATTTTAGCTATTTAGGATTAGAAGCCTCCGAGAAAAGTTTCTGAAGCCCGTAGTTTTTTGGGATTTTTCGGTTATTATAGACAGTTCACAAAAGGCTTTTCTATGATTGCAACTCCGTTAACGAAACTACTTCAGAAAGGTGTGAAATTTGATTGGTCTGAAAAGTGTTAGAAAAGCTTTGATCAGTTGAAAGTCATATTGGCAGAAGCTCTAGTGTTAGTACAACCCGAATCGGGTAAAGAATTTGTGATCTACAGTGATGCTTCATTAAACAGTCTGGGATGTGTTTTGATGCAGGAAGGCAAAGTCATTGCTTATGCTTTGAGACAGTTAAAGCCACATGAAAAGAACTATCCGACGCACGACCTTGAGTTAGCTGCGATTGTATTTGCTTTGAAGATTTGGCACCACTATCTGTTCGATGAGAAATGTCACATTTATTTCGATCACAAAAGTTTGAAATATCTGATGACTTAGAAATATTTGAATTTGCGACAAAGAAGGTGGTTAGAACTGCTAAAAGACTATGAGCTTGTGATTGACTATCATCCGAGAAAAGAAAATGTTGTTCCTGATGCTTTGAGTCAAAAATCATTGTTTGATCTACGTGTGATGAATGCTCAATTGGTTCTATCTGATAATGGTTCGGTATTAGCCAAATTAAAAGCAAGACCATTATTCATTCAACAGATTTGTGAAGCTCAAAAGGTTGATAATGAGATAATAGTAAAACGAACTCAGGGTAATTTAGATTCTGATTCTGAATTTAGAGTTGATAAAGATGATTGTCTGAGATTTTGAGATCAGATTTGTGTTCCAAGAAATCCAGAGTTGATTTAGATGATTTTGAACGAAGTTCATAATAGTCGTTTATCTGTTCATCTAGGTAGCACGAAAATGTATAATGATTTGAAACAACATTTGTAACAGCTCGGTTTAGACCCTAGTCAGAATAGTGGTTTTGGGACCATAAATTCGAGTCAAAAAATATTTTAATATTATTTTTTGTGTTTACAGTATGTGTTTAAGCATGTGTGAAAGTTTCGTGTGGAAATTTTTTTAATTGTGTGCTTAATTTTGAAAAAGGACCTAATCACGTAAAATGTAAAATTGGCCTTCTAATTGTTAAAGTCCCTATTTGCTATGTCTTTATAAATGAGAGGTCCTTATGGTGATATTTGACCATTGAATTAATGTATGGACATTAATGGACATGAGATGGTGGAATTATAATGAAATACTAAGGCTAAATATGTAAATGGCTTGTTAATGTTTATTAAGTAAAACAAAACATCAAATTAAGCCATTATCATCCATGGTTGCTAAAAATTGAATGAAAAAGAAAGGAAAAAGAGTTTTAGGGTTTCAGATAGAAGAATTTGTGATTAAGGTATGAGTTTTGCTCGGTTTTTGATTATTTCTATGTTTTCGTGATCGTTGTTAAGTGATCTAGCTAGCCCATGCTTAAATTCAAGAAATTGTTGATAATTTGATGAGATACCATTGATGAATTCATGAGTCTTGTGATGTTAAATGATGAAATATGAAAGCTTAGTGCTTGATATGCATGTTTTGTAAAGTGATTTTGAGTAAAAATGTATATTAGGGACTAATTTATGAAAAATGAGAAATTGAGGGGCTAAAATGTGAAACAAATGATAAGTATGGGCTAATAGGGACCATAGGAAAATTTGACTAAGGCATGGTTTTGATGAATTTTGTATATTTGGTGTTTTATGTAATAAGAACTAAAATGTCAAAATGTGTAATTTTAGGGGCTAAAGTGCAAAAACGCCCAAAGATGTGTTTGTGTATTAAATTGAATGTGTTGGTGATTAAATGAGTTAATTTTGAATACATATAGATCAAGAAAAGAGGAATTCGGACCTAGTTCGAGGCCAAAACAAAGTGCTCGATTGGTCGACTAATATTGCCATTTTTACGTCCAAAGTAAGTTCGAGTATAATACATATTGTTTGTATAATGTTTGTATGTGATGAAAAAAATAGAAATGAGATTGAGAAATTGGAGTATGTGAAATGTGAATTGAATTTGAGGCACTAAGTGTGTGAGAAATGAAATAGCTACGGCTATTAAAAATGGCACTGAGTGTGCTAGAATATAACAACAATGGCTGAATAAATGGCACTAAGTGTGGAATACCGATATAAGTTCAGTTTAATGTAATGGCACTAAATGTGCGATAATTGTAACAACCTGATTTAGACCCTAATTGGAACTGTGGTTTCGGGAACACGAATCTAAGTCAGAAAAATATTTTTAAATTATTTTCCGTGTTTATTTTGTGTGAATTTATGTCTGTGAAATTTTCGTGATTTAATTTTATCGTTTGAGTGTCCGATTAAATAAAAGGACTTAATCGCATAAATTGAAAATTTTGGTGGTAACTTATATAATGGCCGAATTATTAATGGCTTTTTAAGGTGAGGTATTTATGTTGTAATTATGCCATTAGTTAGATGTTTGGACGGTAATAGACATAGGTTATAAAATTCTATTATTATTTCATAAAGGTTATTTAGGTAATTTATCTAGTAAACATACAATAAGTTAATAATAAGGTATCAAATTTATTTTATTATTTCATCATCTTCCATTACCGAAACTTAGAAAAAGAAAAAGGAAAGAACAAAAGCTAGGTTCGACCATCTTTCTCATCTTGATTCAAGGTTCATTCTTAGTCGGTTTTTGATAATTTTTACGTTTGTGATATCATTGCTTTGAGTACTACAAAACCCAAGCTTTAGTTTTTGATTTTGATGAATATTTTGAATTGTGCCATTGTTGATAGTTTTTGATTTTGTTGTTTGATGATGAAAAATGAAAGGTATGTTTTAGATTAACATGTTTTGTATTGGAGTTTTTGATGATCTTGAGTAATTAGGACTTAATTGCAAAAATAATAATTTGATGGACTAAAATGTGAAATTAATAAATATATGGGCTTGTCTAGGCATGGGTACCATTCGGCCTAACATGGGTGCTTTGAAATTTTGTGTATTTTGTGTTTTGTACAATAGGGACTAAATTGTAAAAATTATAAATGTCAGGGGTAAAATGGTAATTTACCCATTTATGTGTTTTTGGACTAAATTAAATGAAAATATGTTTAAATGAGCTTAATTTGAATATGTTTAGATCAAGAACCAAAGAAATCGGATTTGGATCGAGGAAAACGAAAGTTGTCAACTAGCTGCCCAATTCCGTTTTGTATCGTCCGAGATAAGTTTATAAGCAAATAGATGTGTTTATTGGTAATTTAATGTTATATTTATATGCTATTATGAAATGTTAGAATTTAAATATGCTATGGCCGAACATGATTAAACTGGGTTACTACACTTTCGAGTTTGATTCAGCCGAGATACGATGTCTGAAAGCCCCGTATGAACCTTAGGAATAGCTAGGATACATATGTCATGACATAGGATTTCGATATATGTGTACGAGTAAGTCCATGGCATCAATTTGTGATTCCGATATGTGATTACAAGTAAGACCCTGTCTGGGACAGTGGCATCGATATGTGGCTACATGTAAGACCACGTCTGAGACGTTGGAATTGTACGATTTATGTGATTATCAGAGTGTCCTATCCAATTTCGAATGGTTCATCGGACAAAGGTAAATCGTGTACGAATGTATATAAAGAGCTAAATAGCAAGGTATGAATTGGCTTGTTGGCTACTAGTAAAAGGGTAAGTAAATAACTTGATATTTGTTACAAGTTTTGTGTTATGCATATGTTGAATCAATGTGAGATTAGTATGTATATTTGGCCTTGTCATTAGGGAAATTGTGTATCAATGTAATAATCCCTAACTATGTGCATATATATGAGACCATGTATATTCGGTTACATACCAAGCTTAGCTATATGAAATTATAGTGCTTTACGAGTTTATGTATACAAAGGTATGTGTATAGGGTTTTATAAAGACAGCTTGGCTGTTACAAATTTAATAATGATTTGGTGACTTAAGCTTGTGAACATTCGGCCAAGGTAATAGATAAATGTGTTCAGGTATATTATTATTGAAGTTGAAAGCTGAGAATAAACTTGATAATGATATTGTAAACTGGTTGGTTAAAATAAGTTGACTATATTATCAGTTTGTTAGTTTGCTTATGGCTTACTAAGCTTAAATAGCTTATGGTGTGTATATTTGTCTTTGTTTTATAGATTTTTGAAGTCAAGCTACAAGCTCGGGGACTGTCAACCAAGCTCATCACACTATCTACTGTTTTGGTACCTTATTAGTTAAACTTAAATTATGTCATGTATAGGCTGTAAAATATTTGAAAATGCTGAATTTTGGTTGTGTATAAGCCATGCGAAAATGGCTAAGCTTTAGCCTTTAAACTTCAGTTTATGTTCACTTTGGTTTTGTAGTTATGAGCTATGTATGTATAATATTTGTGTTAGACATCATGTGTACGGTAGGATGGTTACTTGCTATGTCTCTATTCGATTTTGATATGCTTTGATTAAGTATTCATCGAGTTTGATTGTTAGTAAATAAATATATATGCATTCATTCTTAGGTGTGTTTGGTTGTTTAAAATGAGATTCATATTAAATAAAGCATGAATGAAAATTCGGTTGACATGCTATTAATGTATTAATATGCGGTATAGCACTAATACTTATTTGGTTATAACCGAACATAAGATGAGTTTATTTGATATGATTATTATACAACATGTATGAGATATGTTTTTGTATAGGTTTAAAAGAATTGCCAACTTTGCTTCAAGATGGTTAGGATTAATAGAAACATGTGTATTATTTGCTATGTTTGATACTTGGGAATGATAAACTAGTTTCAGCTTAGAACCGAAACAAACATCATTGGCATGCATGTACTCGGATGAATTTTACTTGTTTAAATTTGGTTGTGATGGTATTTAATGTATGGTTCAAATAATGATAATATATATTATTAGATATTATTAAGTTATATATTTAATGTATGGTTCAAATAATGATAATATATATTATTAGATATTATTAAGTTATATATTACTATGACCTGGCAAATGTGATTAGAGTAGGAAAATTTTACAAGTTTGTATTCGATCATGGCTTGTTAAATGTTGTCATTATTATATTTTATAATATGAATATTGATTTGATTGTTTGAAGTGCTTAGGTTTGTGAAATGACTAAGTCAAGTTGTAAGTGTGTGAAATTGTTAAACTAAACTTGCATTCAGCTAATGCACTAATTGATTTACCCAATGAATAATAACTTGTGAAATGGTAAATCATGAACTAGTATGTGTTTTAATGGGAAGTATTAGTGTACAATTTGATATTAAATGAATACCGAAAATGTTATGACTTTATTTAAATAACTATATGTAATGGATTTCATATATTTCATTTGTGTATAGAATACAATGTGCAAATAAAGTGTAATAAAGTTTGAATGTCTGCATATTTTTATAAGTTGTATTAAAAATAGATTCTATTATGTTTAAAAGGTAATTAAAACAACTAGTGGTGTTAAATAATTTTTCTTGAAAGTTAATACAAGTGCACTCTTGTGAATGTTTGGATTTGTGGTTTGAGTGGTAATACCTCGTAACCTTAACTCGATGACGGATATGGATTAGGGGTGTTACAATAATATTATAGCTTTGGCTAATTAATTGGCACTAAGTGTGCAAGTTCAAAGAACGTCTAAAGATGATTGAATGACATTGTTCATCGAGCATTGAAGAGATAAATGTGATAAGTAAGAATGTGATGATACAGGTATGTATGGAACCTATGTGGTTGATGATATTGTGTATGATATAGATGAGAGATTATGTAAATGAATGATGAGTTGAGTTGCATTGTATAGCATTGTGAATGCTTATCATATGCTTAAAGATATAGCTTTGAATAATTATGAGTAATGTGATGAGTAATATTAAGTGTTAGTTAAGAGATTGAATTAGTGGATTGATGATTTAAATGTATTATGTCATGAACTTACTAAGCTGTAAGCTTACTGTGGGAAATGTTCTCTGTTATATAGTGTTATAAATCTAGCTCGGATCTGAGGATCATCAGCGACATCAATCACACTATCGGACAACTCTTTTGGCACCATTTTGAGAGTTGTATATATGATATATGGCATGCATAGGCTAGAAGTATTTTGGTATGTTTTGTGATGTGAATATCTAGCCATGAGATTTTGCTTGTAAATGTTGGTATGTATGGCCTATTAAGTTAGCCTAAATGATGTGTTTGATAGGTAAATCATATTATTGATATAATGTTTATGTGATGGTTTGAATATGGAATGGTGAATTGGTAAGTTTTATGGTATGAAGTATGTGATTAAGTAATGAGTTTGTGCATTTGGAACTTTGGTAAATTATGATGATGTTTTCATATTGAATTGGTTGAGGTTATATAGTTTAATATGATATTGTATTGGCTACCCATGAATGTATGCAATAATGCTAAAATGTTGTGGATTTTGAATGCTTGAGATAACTGGGAAATGTGGCTTAAACTAAGCTTAATTTCTCCCCACACAGTTGAGCACACGGGCGTGTGTCTCGGTCGTGTGTCTATTGTAATTTAGTTAATCAAGTTAGTCTTGAGCACAGCCTAGACACACGGGCATGTCTTGTGGCTGTGTGAGACACACAGCCTTGATACATGAGCATGTGTAGCCGTTTCAAATTGTACACGGGCTAGACACATGGGCGTGTGGTCGGCCGTGTGACCCAAGTCAGTTTTGACCACGGCCAAGGCACACAGGCGTGTCTTGTGGCCGTGTGGTTAAGTCAGTATGTATGCCCTGTTTTGACATGGTTCAGACACACGGGTGTGTCTAAAGCCGTGTGAGGCACACGACCTGTTCACACGGGCGTGTGACCTGTGAAACTTTAAAATTTTTGTTAAGTTTCTGAGAAAATTTATATGTGCTCAGTTTAGTCTTAACCCTTTTCTAAAGCATGTTTAAGGTCTCGTAGACCTATGTAAGGGACTTTGTAATGATGTGTGATGATGATGCTATGGTGATTGAGAAATGCATGTGAGATGTTTAGATTTGTCCGGTAACGCCTTTAACCCTTGTCCAGCGACAGATACGGGTTAAGGGTGTTACATTTAATTGGTATCAGAGTTATAGCTTAGTCGACTCTAGGACTAACGTAGAGCGTGAGAGTCTAGCTATACATGCCATATATATGAATTCCGATTGTGTGATGATTTCTAACAGTTAAAATGTGTTTTTCATATAGCTAATGGATCCTAAACGAGCGATAGTTGATGATGTTGAGAGCAATGTGCCCGCTCCCGTTCAAGGGGCAGCGCTGGCCGAATCTAGGCCGATATATAGTAGTCAGGGAGAAGAGGCTAAGCAAGCCTTCTTCAAAATGATGACTAAGTGGTTCATTGAGTTCGTTTGAACGAATCTGACTGCTTAACAACCTCCACCCCCACCTATTCCTCAAAAAGTCCCAGTTGTGCCACTAGTAATAGATCTGATTCAACTGAGTAAGCCACCTGTTGATAAGATTTGTAAACACGGGGTTGAAGAGTTTCGGGCTACAGTTGATGATGATGCCGAGAGGGTTGAGTTCTAGCTTGAGAACATTATCTGAATATTTGATGAGTTGTCCTGTACTCTAGACGAATGTATTAAATATGTAGTATCCTTGCTTAGAGATAACTCATATCACTGGTGGAAAACGTTGACATCGGTGGTTCCTAGGGAATGAGTTACTTGGGAATTTTTTTAGACTGAGTTTCAGAAGAAGTACATAAGCCAGAGATTCCTCGATTAGAAAAATAAAGAGTTTTGGAATTGAAACAAGGTCTGATAATCGTTACTGAGTATGAAAGAGAATTTGTACGTTTAAGCAAATATGTCCTGGAATATGTGTCTACGGAAGAGATCATGTGTAAAAGATTTGTTGATGGATTGAACGAAGACATAAAACTGTTAGTCGGGATACTTGAACTGAAGGAATTCGTAGTACTGGTTGAGAGGGCGCCTCTAAAGTCGAGGATCTCAGCAAAGAAAAGAGAAAAGCTGATTCAGAGGTTAGAGATTCGAGAAAGAGATTAATGAATAAATCTTATCATTCCTCGTCAAAGAAATCTAGAGATTTTACTGATCAATCGATAGCTTCAGCGGGATATCAGAATAGAGACCGTGGAAAGCAATAGATTAACCCTAAAGCTCAAACTACCTTAGTATCGAGTGTTGGTAAAGCAAAGGATGTAAAGCCTGAGTGTAAACAATGTGGAAGACGGAATTTTGGAGATTGCTGGGGGAAAAGTAATAACAGAGCTTGTTACAGTTGTGGTTCATGAGATCATTTAATAAAAGATTGCCCAGAGTTAGCTGAAAAAGATAATGCTCAGAACATGAGGCCGAATAACACTATAGCTAGAGGTAGACCACTGGGAAACACAAGAAATGTGAGTGGTGGTAGAGGTGTGACACGAGACACTGCAGCAAGATTTGATGTTAGGGCACCTGTACGAGCCTACGCTATTCAAGCACACGAAAAAGCGTCATCTCTAGATGTTATTACCAGTACTTTTACTTTCTATGATACTAAAGTTATTGCATTGATAGATCCAAGGTCTACTTATTCGTATATATGTATGAATTTAGTATCCAGTAAGACTTTGCCTATAAAGTCTACTGAATTTGTAATTAGAGCATCGAACCCCTTAGGAAAGTGTGTTTTGATTGATAAAGTGTGCAAGAATTGTCCATTGATGATTTGGGGTAATTATTTTCGACTGACTTGATGTTGTTACCATTTGATGAGTTTGATATAATCCTGGGTATGGAATGGTTAACGTTGTATGATGTTGTTGTAAATTGCAAACGAAAGATGATTGATTTGAGATGTCAGAGTAATAAGATTATTCGAATTGAATTTGATGTTTTGAATGGATTGCCAGCTGTGATTTCAATGATGTTAGCTCAAAAATATGTGGGAAAAGGTTGCGAAGCTTATTTAGCTTATGTGCTCGACACGAAAGTGAATGAAAAGAAGATTGAATCAGTGCCAGTTGATGTGTTTCCTGAAGAGTTACCAGGTTTACCACCGATCCAAGAGGTTGAATTTGGTATTGAATTAATACCGAGAACTACTCCGATATCGATAGATCCATACAGAATAACACCGTCTCAATTAAAAGAGTTGAAAGCTCAATTGAAGAATTGACAGATAGAGTATTCGCACGACCAAGTTATTCTCCCTAGGGTGCACCGGTTTTATTTGTGAAAAAGAAAGACGGAACTATGAGAATGTGCATCAATTATCGACAGCTCAATAAAGTGATGATCAAGAATAAATATCCTTTACCGCAGATAGATGATTTGTTCGATCAGTTGAAAGGAGCTACTATGTTTTCAAAGATAGACCTGAGATCAGGTTACTATCAATTGCGAGTAAAAGATTTAGACATTCCGAAAACTACATTCAGAACGAGGTACGGACACTATGAGTTTCTAGTTATGTCTTTAGGATTAACGAATGCACTTGCTATTTTTATGGATTTGATGAAAAAAAATTTTAGACTATATTTAGATCGATTTGTTGTTGTATTCATTGAGAACATTTTGATTTATTCGCGTGAAGAAACTGAACATGTTGAACATTTGAGAATAGTGCTACAGACTTTGCGAGATAAGCAATTGTATGTAAAGTTTAGCAAATGTGAATTCTAGTTACGAGAAGTCAGTTTTCTAGGGCATGTTGTGTCAGCATCTGGTATCCGAATTGATCTGAGCAAGATTTCAGCTATTTTGGATTGGAAGCCTCCGAGAAATGTTTCTAAAGTCTGTAGTTTTCTGGGACTTGCTGGTTATTATCGACGGTTCGTAAAAGGCTTTTCAATGATCGCGACTCCATTGAAAAAACTGCTTCAGAAAGATGTAAAGTTTGAATGGTCTGAAAAGTGCCAAAAAAGCTTCGATCAGTTGAAAGCCTTATTAATAGAAGCTCCAGTGTTAGTACAACCAGAATTGGGTAAAGAATTTGTAATCTACAGTGATGCTTCGTTGAACGGTTTAGGTTGTGTTTTGATGCAAGAAGGCAAAGTCATAGATTATGCCTCGAGACAGTTAAAGCCGCATGAAAAAAACTATCCAACGCACGACCTTGAGTTAGCTGCGATTGTGTTCACTTTGAAAATTTGGCGTCACTATCTGTTTGGTGAGAAATGTCACGTATATTTCGATCACAAAAGCTTAAAATATCTGATGACTCAAAAAGATTTGAATCTACGAAAGAGAAGATGGCTAAAACAGCTAAAAGACCACGACCTTGTTATCGATTATCATCCGGGAAAAGCAAATGTTGTTGCTGATGCTTTAAGATAGAAATCAGTGTTTGTATTACGTGCCATGAATACTCATTTAGCTTTGTCTAATAATGGCTCGGTTTTAGCAGAACTGAAGGCAAGACCGTTGTTTTTACAACAGATTATTGATGCTCAAAAGATTGATAATGAGATAATAGCTAAATGAGCTCAGTGCGATTTAAATTCTGATTCTGAATTCTGAGTTGATAATGATGATTGCTTGAGATTTCGAGATTGAATTTGTGTTCCGAAAAATTTAGAGTTGATTCAAATGATTTTGAACGAAGCTCACAATAGTCATTTATCTGTTCATCCAGGTAGTACAAAAATGTATAATAATTTGAAACAGCATTACTGGTGGTCCAGAATGAAAAGAGATATCTCCGACTTTGTTTCTAAATGTTTAATCTGTCAGCAAGATAAAGTTGAACATCAGGTGCCGTCCGATTTGTTACAATCGATTATGGTTCCGGAGTGGAAATGAGACAGAATCACAATAGACTTTATTTTGGGTTTGCTCCAATCTCCGAGAAAGAAAGATGTAATATGAGTTGTAGTTGATCGATTGATGAAATCAGCCAATTTTATTCCGATACGATCCGATTACTCAATTGATAAGTTAGCTGAGTTATACATTTTGGATATTGTGAGATTTCATGGTGTGCCATTATCTATTGTGTCAGATAGAGATATGAGATTCACTTCACGGTTTTGGAGGAAACTGCAAGAGGCTTTAGGTAGAAAATTGCATTTCAGTACTGCTTTTCATCTGTAGACGGATGGTCAATCTGAGCTAATTTTTTAGATACTCAAGGATATGTTGAGATGTTGTATTCTTGAGTTTCAAGGAACGTGGGAACGACACTTGCCATTGATTGAGTTTGCATATAATAATAGCTTACAATTAAGTATCAATATGGCTCCTTATGAGGCTTTATATGGTCGAAAATGTCGAACACTATTATGCTGGACAGAGCTTAGTAAGAATAAGATTCACGGGATTGATTTGATAAGAGAAATAGAAGAAAAAGTGAATGCAATACGAGATAGTCTGAAAGCAGCTGCGGATCGTCAGAAATCGTATGTAGATTTAAAAAGAAAAGATATTGAGTTTGAAATCGGTGATAAAGTGTGTCTAAAAGTATCCCCGTGGAAGAAAGTACTTTGATTTGGCAGAAAAGGCAAATTGAGTCTGAGGTTCATTGAGCCAAATGAGATTATCGAGCATATCGAGCCAGTTGCTTATAGATTGTTGTTGCCACCATAATTGGAAAAGATTCACAATGTATTCCATGTATCGATGCTACAAAGATACAAATCAGATCCTTCGCATGTCATTTCCCCGACTGAGGTTGAAATTCAGCCTGATATGTCTTATGAAGAAAAACTAATATAGATTTTAGCTCGTGAGATCAAAGAGCTGAGAAATAAAAGAATAGCGTTAGTGAAAGTGTTGTGCCATCAGCACGGGGATGAAGAAGCTACATGGGAACCCGAGGATGCTATGAGAAAGCAATATCCAAACCTATTCACTGGTAAGATTATCGGGCACGAAAATCCCTAAGGGAGGAGAGTTGTAATAGCCCAGTTTAGACCCTAGTCAGAATATTGGTTTCGAGACCACAAATTTGAGTCAAAAAATATTTTAATATTATTTTTTGTGTTAACAGTATGTGTTTAAGCATGTGTGAAAGTTTCGTGTGGAAATTTTATTGATTGTGTGCTTAATTTTGAAAAAGGACCTAATCGCATAAAATGTGAAATTGGCCTTCTAATTGTTATAGTGCCTATTTGCTATGTCATTATAAATGAGAGGTTCTTATGTTGATATTTGACCATTGAATTAATGTATGGACATTAATAGAAATGAGATAGTGGAATTATAATGAAAATAATAAGGCTAAATATGTAAATGGCTTATTCATGTTTATTAATTAAAACAAAACATCAAATTAAGCCATTATCATCCATGCTTGCCAAAAATTGAAGAACAAAAGAAAGGAAAAAGAGTTTTAGGGTTTCAGCTAGAAGAATTTGTGATTAAGGTATGAGTTTTACACGGTTATTGATTATTTCTACGTTTTTGTGATCGTTATTAAGTGATCTAGCTACCCCATGCTTAAATTCATGAAATTATTGATAATTTTATGAGATGCCATTGATGAATTCATGAGTTTTGTGATGTTAAATGATGAAATATGAAAGCTTAGTGCTTGATATACATGTTTTGTAAAGTGATTTTCAGTAAAAATGTATATTAGGGACTAATTTGTGAAAATGAGAAATTGAGGGGCTAAAATGGAAAATAAATGATAAATATGGGCTGATAGGGACCATAGGAAAATTCAGTTAAGGCATGGTTCTGATGAATTTCGTATATTTGGTGTTTTGTGTAATAAGAACTAAAATGTCAAAATGTGTAATTTTAGGGGCTAAAGACCAAAAATGCCCAAAGATGTGTTTGTGTATTAAATTGAATGTGTTGGTGATTAAATGAGTTAATTTTGAATACATATAGATCAAGAAAAGAGGAATTCGGACCTAGTTCGAGGCCAAAACAAAGTGCTCGATTGATCGACTAATATCATTGTTTTTACGTCCAAAGTAAGTTCGTGTATAATACATATTACTTGTATAATGTTTGTATGTGATGAAAAAAATAGAAATGAGATTGAGAAATTGGAGTATGTGAAATGTGAATTGAATTTGAGGCACTAGGTGTGTGAGAAATGAAATAGCTACGGCTATTAAAAATGGCATTGAGTGTGCTAGAATATAACAACGATGGTTGAATAAATGGCACTAAGTGTGCAATACCGATATAAGTTCGGTTTAATGTAATGGCACTAAGTGTACGATAATGTTATAGCTTTGGCTAATTAATTGGCACTAAGTGTGTGAGTTCAAAGAACGTCTAAAGATGATTGAATGATATTGTGCATCAAGAATTGAAGAGATAAATGTGTTAAGTAAGAATGTGATGATACAGGTATGCAAGGAACCTATGTGGTTGATGATATTGTGTACGATATAGATGAGAGATTATGTAAATGAATGATAAGTTGAGTTGCATTGTATAGCATTGTGAATGCTTATAATATGCTTAAAGATATAGCATTGAATAATTATGAGTAATGTGATGAGTACTATTAAGTGTTAGTTAAGAGATTGAATTAGTTGATTGATGAGTTAAATGTATTATATCATGAACTTACTAAGCTGTAAGCTTACTGTGTGAAATGTTCTCTATTTTAAAGTGTTATAAAGCTAGCTCGGATCTGAGGATCGTTAGTGACATCAGTTACACTATCGGACAACTATTTTGGTTCCATTTTGAGAGTTGTATTTATGGTATATGGCATGTATAGGCTAGAAGTATTTTGGTATGTTTTTTTATGTGAATATCTAGCCATGAGATTTGGCTTGTAAATGTTGGTATGTATGGCCTTTTAAGTTGGCCTAAATGATGTGTTTGATTGGTAAATCGTATCATGTATATAATGTTTATGTGATGGTTTGAATATGGAACGTTGAATTGGTCAGTTTTGTGGTATGAAGTATGTGATTAAGTAATGAGTTTGTGTATTTGGAACTTTGATAAATTGTAATGATGTTGGCATATTGAATTGGTTGAGGTTATATAGTTTGATTGAGATTGTATTGGTATGTATTGGCTGCCCATGAATGTATGCAATAAAGCTAAAACGTTGTGAATTTTGAGTGCTTGAGATAGGTGGGAAATGTGGCTTAAACCAAGACTAATTTCACCCCAAACGATTGATCACACAGGCGCGTGTCTTGACTGTGTGTCCATTGTAATTTAGTTAATCAATTCAGCCTTGAGCATGGCTTAGACACACGGGCATGTCTGGTGGCCGTGTGAGACATACAGCCTTGACACATGAGCGTGTGTGGCCATTTCGAATGGTACATGGGCTAGACACACGGGCATGTGGTTGGCCATGTGACCCAGGTTAGTTTCGACCACGGCCAAGACACATGGTCGTGTCTTGTGGCCATGTGGGTAAGTTAGTATGTATGCCCTGTTTTGACATGGTTCAAACACACGGGCGTGTCTAAAGCCATGTGAGGTACACGGCCTATACACACGGGCGTGTGACCTGTGAAACTTTAAAAATATTGTTAAGTTTCTGAGAAAATTTATATGTGCTCGATTTAGTCCCGACCCCTTTTTAAAGCATGTTTAAGGTCTCGTAGACCTATGTAAGGGACTTTGTAATGATGTGTGACGATGATGCTATGGTGATTAAGAAATGAATGCGAGATGTTTAGATTTGTCCGGTAACACCTTTAACTTTAGTCTGGCGACGGATACGGGTGAGGGGTGTTACAGCATTACTAATGGTCTGGAATGAAAAGAGATATCTCTGACTTTGTTTCTATATGTTTAATCTATCAGCAAGTTAAAGCTGAACATCAGGTGCCATCCAGTTTGTTATAATCGATTCTGATTCCAAAATAGAAATGGGATAGAGTGACGATGGATTTTGTTTCAGGTTTGCCCCTATCTCCGAGAAAGAAAGATGAAATCTGGGTTGTAGTTGATCGATTGACGAAATCAGCTCATTTTATTTCGGTACGATCTGATTACTCACTTGATAAGTTAGCTGAGTTATACATTTCTGATATTGTGAGATTGCACGGGGTGCCATTATCTATTGTGTTAGATAGAAATTCGAGATCACATCGTGATTTTGGAAGAAATTGCAAGATGCTTTCGGTACGAAATTGCATTTTAGTACTACTTTCACCTGCATATGGATGGTCAACCTGAGCGGATTATTCAGATACTCGAGGATATGTTGAGATGTTGTATTCTTAAGTTTGAAGGTACGTGGGAACAATATTTACCTTTGATTGAATTCGCTTATATTAAGTTTTCAATCAAGCATTAAAATGGCACCGTACGATGCTTTATATGGTCGCAAATGCCGTAGACCTTTGTATTGGACTAAGCCCAGTGAGAATAAGATACACAGGGTTGATTTGATAAAAGAGACTAAATAGAAAGTAAAAGTGATCCGAGATAGTTTGAAAGCAGCTTCCGATCATCAGTAATCTTACGCAAATTTGAAACGAAAAGATATTGTATTTGAGATCTGTGACAAAGTGTTTTTAAAAGAATCTTCGTAGAATAAAGTACTCCGATTTGGCATAAAAGGTAAATTAAGTCCGAGGTTCATCGGGTCGTATGAGATTATCGAGCGTATCGAGCCAGTTGCTTATAGATTGTTGTTGCCACCTGAGCTAGAAAAGATTCATAATGTATTCCACGTATCGATGCTTTGACAGTATAGATCCGATCCCTCCAATGTGATTTCTCCGTCTGAAATTAAAATTCAGTCTGATATGACCTGCAATGAAGAACCGATCCGTATCTTAGCTCGTGAGGTTAAAGAACTGCGAAATAAGGAAATTCCATTAGTAAAAGTGATGTGGCATCGACACAGTGTTGAAGAGTCCACGTGGGAGCCCGAAGATGCTATTAGACAGCAATATCAGAATCTGTTCAACGGTAAGATTTTCGGGGACGAAAATCTCTAAGGGGGAGAGTTGTAACAGTTCGGTTTAGACCCTAGTCGAAAAAGTGGTTTCAGGACCACAAATCTGAGTTAGAAAAATATTTTAATATTATTTTTCGTGTCTATTATATGTGAATTGATGTCTGTGAAAATTTCATGTGAAGATTTAATCGTTTGTGTGATTAATTTGATAAAAGGACCCAATCGCGTAAAATGTAAAACTTGCTTGCCATATGTTAGGTGTGTCTATTTGTTATGTCTTTGTAAATAAGAGGTCCTTATGTTGAGAATAGACCATTTGAATAATGGATGGACATAAATGCCTATGGTTAATGAAATTTATAAGTTATTAATGAAGGGTAAAATGGTAAATGATGAATTAATATGTGTTAAATAAAAGAAAAACATGGATTAGTGTTATATTCATTTCATATTGCCGAAAATCAAAGGAAAATAATAAAGAATAACACAACTAGGGTTCAACACTTGTGATTGTTGATTAAGGTATGTATTTTGCTTAATTTTTGATAATTTCTACGTTTTTGTAATCGTTGTTTAGAGTTCTATCAAGCCCGTGTTTGAATTTCTGAAATTGTTGATGATTTTGAGTTGTGCCGTTGATGAAATTATGAATTTTATGAAGTTCGATGTTAGTAAATGGAAGATATGTGTTAGATTATTAAGTTTTGACTTTGAATTTTTGATGAATTTGAGTAATTTGGACTAAATTCTAAAAAAGAGATTTTGAGGGAGTAAAATGTGAAATAAATGAAACATATGGGCTTATATGAATACTATGAGAATTCGGCCTAACATGGGTATATGGAAATTATATGTATTTTGTGATTTTGTGAATTAAGGACTAAAGTGTTAAAATGTGAAAATGTGAGGGTTAATTTGTAAATTACCCTAAATGTGTGTTTGTGGATTGATTTGAATGATTTGGTGAATAAAATAGTTAAATTTGAATTTATATAGATCAAGAACAAAAGAAAACAAAATTAGATCAGGGAAAATCAAAAATCGAAAGTCATCGAATAGTCGACTATGTTCGTCTGAATCCGTATGAGGTAAGTCGATATACAAATAAATGTGTTTTGAATTGAATTACTATCGATTATATGCTATTGAACTATGGTGAATGATTAAATGAGTTGAGAAATATGAGACATCCGAGAAAGTATCGACAAAGTTTTGACATCCGAAAAGCCCCGTACGAACCTTAGGAATAGTTAGGATACATATGTCAGAACATAGGATCCGATATGTGTTATCGTGTAAGACCATGTTTGGGACATTGGCATCAAATTATTATTTACGTGTAAGACCATATCTGGGACATTGGCATCATATTTGATTTCGTATAAGACCCTATCTAGGACAGAGGCATCGATATTTGATTACATGTAAGACCACGTCTAAGACGTTGGCATTGTATGAGCTTTTCAAGCTATCTGTGTATCCTTATGATTTCGAACGGTTCAACGGGCATTTCGAGAAAATAAATGACTATGTGAATTTGTATCGACTCAGATACGTTTGAATTGTATACCATGTTTAAGAATGAAAGGTAAGTATATGTACCTTGGTGAATATATGATATAATTATGAGTTGCTATGAGAATGAGTTATGATCTGTATATGTGAATCATGTTCAAATGAAATATAAGAGATATATGGCTAATTGAATGTATTTTGCCTTAAATTATATGAATGAATTTATCTAAATTGATGTTATATGTTAAGATTATTTGTATATGACTTACTAAGCTTTTGATAACTTACTTTGTGTGTGTTTGTATTGTTTTATAGATATCGTAGCTATCGGGAGCTCGGGGATTGTCAAGGATCATCACCACACTATCGAACTCTAATTTGGTACCATTTGAAAATGTGTATATTGAAGTATGGCATGTATAGGATAGAAGTATGAGAATATGTTTGGTAAATTATATATCTAGCCATGTGATTTGGCTTGGTTTTTGGTTGTGTATATGAATGAGTTTTTGGTATGAATTATGTGATGTAATATTATCTATGTAAAGTGTTTTGGATGGCCAAGAGAGTTGGTCAATTTGGTAAGTTTTTGCAATGTGCCTAGTATGGTATTTGGTAAGGCTATAGCATAAATTTTGAATGAGGTAAATTGGAGTTATGAATTATATGATTTGATATGATTTTGGTTTATGAATAGGTACGATTAAGTATGTATTATGTATATGGAATTGGTTGATAATATTATAGTTGAATGATGGATGTTTTGTAATTGGAATTGGTTGGAAATATGATGCAAATGATGCTTATTTGATACTTATAGGGAAGACCCTTAATGGGTGGCAAATTGGCCTTGTAAATGGCCTATTTTTGCCCACACAGGCAGGGACACCGGCAAGTGTCTCAGCCGTGTTGCTCGAGGGCCATTTTGAAATGAGCCGGAGTAGACCACATGGTTGCACACATGGTTGGTGCTAGGCTATGTGGCCAAGTCAGTTTCGAGCATGGGCTAGACACATGGGCGTGTGTCTGGCTATGTGACCCAAGCCAGTACCCTTCTTAACTTTCACATGGCCTGACACTCGAGCATGTCTTGTGGCCGAGTGGTGAAGTCAATATGTATGCCCTATTTTGCCACAGCCTAGACACACGAGCGTGTCTAATGCCATGTGGGGCACACAGCCTGTTCACATGGGCGTGTGACCTATACAACTTTGAAAAATGTTTAAGTTTTGGAAAAATTTTGTATGAGCTCGTTTTAGTCTCGACCCATTTCTAATGCATGCTTAAGGTCTCAATGACCAATATAAGGGACTCTATGATAATGTTTGACTAAGAATGTGAATGATATATTTGAATTGTTTGTAAAATGTTCTGATGTAACAGTCCGATTTAGACCTAGTCGGAATAGTGGTTTTGGGACCACAAATTCGAGTCAAAAAAATATTTAAATATTATTTTATTTGCTTATAATATGTGAATTTGTATCTGACTCAGGTACGTTTGAATTTTATAGCATGTTTGAGAATAAAAGGTAAGTATATGCACCTTGGTGAATATATGATATAAGTATGAGTTGCTATGAGAATGAGTTATGATATGTGAATCATGTTCAAATGAAATTTATGAGATACATGGCTAAGTGAATGTATTTTGCCTTAAATTATATGAATGAATTGATGTTATTTATTAAGTTTATTTGTATATGGATTACTAAGCTTTTGAAAGCTTCCTTTGTGTGTATTTATATTGTTTTATAGATATCGTAGCTATCGGGAGCTCGGGGATCATTGAGGATCATCACCATACTATCAAACTCTATTTTGGTACATTTTGAAAGTGTAAATATTGGAGTATGACATGTATAGGCTAGAAGTACTTTAATTATGTTTTGTGATGTATATATATCTAGCCATGTGATTTGGCTTGATAATGGTTATGTTTATGAATGTGTTCTTGGTATGAAATATGTGATGCAATATGATTAGTATGATGTGTTTTGAATGGATATTGAAATTGGTCACTTTGGTAAGTATTGGTATATGTTTACTTGAGTAAGTGGTAAGTTTTGGTCATGAGATTGAATGATGTAAATTGAAGTATTGTAATATATGATTTGGTATGATTTGGTTGGTAAATTGAGAATGGAATTTGTTGATAATGCAATGGCATGAATGGTGTATGTTATGGTGTATGAATTGGCTGGAAATTGGTATGAAATGTGCTTGGTTTTATGCTTCTCGGGATGACCCAAAATGGGTGACAAATTGGCTTTGCAAATAGCCTATTTTTTTCCACACGGGAAGAGACACGGGCGTGTGTCTCAACCGTGTGTGACACATGGTTATGTTACATGGCCGTGTGTCCTCTGGGGTACCCTACGATTTTCAGTCAGTATACCCTACAGTTTTGACACAGCCTAAACACACGGGCGTGTGGTCAGCCGTGTGACCCAAGTCAGTAGCCTCCCTCGTGTCTTGTGGCCGTGTGGGATAAATCAGTATGTATGCCCTATTTGGCTAAGGCTTAGACACACGGGCATGTGTAATGCAGTGTGAGGCACACTGCCTGTTCACACGGGCGTGTGACCTATATAACTTTAAAAAATGTTTAAGTTTTGAAAAATTCTGTATGATCTCGGTTTAGTCCTGACACCTTTCTAAAATTTGTTTAAGGTCTCGTTGACCTATGTAAAGGACTATTTGTGTATGAATTGCTATGATATGATGATGTATGATTTATGATTTTATAATGTTTCGATTTGTTCGGTAATGCCTTTAACCCTAGTCCGGCGACGGATACGGGTTAGGGGTGTTACATTTGGTTGGTATTAGAGCTACGATTTAGTCAATTTTAGGACTAACGTAGTGTATGTGAGTCTAGCTATTCATGTCATATTTATGAACTGCGGTAGTGTGATGAATCCTGACAATGAAAATGTGTTTTTATATAGCAAATGGATCCTGAAAGAGCCGTAGCTGATGATGTCGAGAGCAATGCGCCTGCTCTCATGCAAGGGACAGCACCACTCGTCAGCACGAAATTCTGACTAATCCTGAAAGAGCCGTAGCTGAATCAGTTGATTAAGCCCCCGGTTGATAAGATTAGAAAAAATGGAGTTGAAGAATTTCGTGCTACAACTAGTGATGATACTGAGGGAGCCGAGTTCTGGTTAGAAAATACAATACGAGTATTCGATGAATTTTCTTTGAATCCGAATGAATGCATAAAATGTGTCATTTCACTTTTGA
Source organism: Gossypium longicalyx (assembly GCA_025698465.1). Taxonomy (NCBI): domain Eukaryota; kingdom Viridiplantae; phylum Streptophyta; class Magnoliopsida; order Malvales; family Malvaceae; genus Gossypium; species Gossypium longicalyx. The sequence goes on along the minus strand of CM046998.1, from coordinate 38,984,047 downwards.
GAGATATGGTGTATCACTGATGGAAGACTTTGATATCAGGGGTTCCGATAGAGCGAGTCACCTAGAATGTAACAGCCCGGTTTAGACCCTATTCGGAAGTGGTTTTGCGACCACAAATTCGAGTTAAAAAAATATTTTAATATTATTTTCTGTGCTTAAAGTATGTGAATTGATATGTGTGAAATTTTTGTATGAAAATTTTATCGTTTGAGTGCCGATTTGTGAAAAAGGACTTAATCGCGTAAAAGGCAAAAGTGGCAATCTAATTGTTAAAGCACTAAATTGCTATGGTTTGTTAATTGCTAAGTCCTTAAAATGTAATTATGCCACTATTACGGTTGATGGACGGTAATGGACATTAGTTATATGGATTCATTGTAACATCCTGAAATAGGGCCTAAACGGAACAGTGGTTGCGAAACCACAAATATGAGGTAGAAAAATTTATTTTATTATCATTTTAAGGTCTATGGCATGATTGCATGATTGTCTGAAAATTTTGTTTAGAAATTTTATCGATATAGGGTCCAATTTGATATTTAGGGACTAAATCGAATAATTTGCAAAACTTGCATTCTAGAAGTTTTTAGTATGAAATTACTTTGGAATATTAATGAGGAGGTTTTAAATAGCAATTTGACCAATTTCTGAAATTTTGGACAAAAATAGGCTTGTACATGAAAATTTTCAAAGAAATGTATTCAGGGTATTTTGGTCATTTGGTAATTAAAAGATTAAAAAAAGGAAAAAGATGGCAAAATATGTCCATCTTCTTCATTAGGACGAAAATTAAAGGGTTCTCCATAGCTAGGGTTTGTTTCAAGCTTCCAAGCTCCATAGTAAGTGATTCCAAGCCCCGTTTTTAATGTTCTTTACGTTTTTTAAAATCCTGGTAGCTCGATTTAGCTTATGCTAGCAATAATTCAACCTAGGGTTCATATTTGGAAAAATAACCATAGGTGAAATTTGCATATTTTGGTGTTTTATGATAGAATATGAGGTTTTAAATTATGTTAGACAACTTGTGCTACTCGATTTTAACTGAAAACGAGTAAAAGGGCTTAATCAATAAAAATACCTAATAGTCATAAGTACATGTTAGAGTAAGAATTTGATGTTGTCATACGAGGGAAAAATGATCAGCATGTCATAAAACATAAGAAAATAAGATGAAGTTTAATTTCCGAGCCTTGGGGAAAAAGTGTAAATATGTAAAAGTTTAGGGCAAAAATGTAATTTTTCTAAAGTTTGGGTCAAGGACTGTTTTAATAAATGTGAGTATTAAATAAGCTAATCTTTTTTTATTATAGATCAAGAAGAACAAAATCTGGGGTTAGATCGGGCAATGAAAAAGATAGTGGACTAAATCGATATAGTTGATCGTATTTTGTTTCGAGGTAAGTTTGTGGTAAATAAATGCAATATTCTATTATTTTATGTTAATGTTGTTAATTTCCAGCATGTGTAAATTTATTTTATGAAATTATTCAAAGAAGACTCAAGCATGAATTGGCAGAGAAGTAATTTCAGAAAGTCCCAGTTGAACCTTAGGAATGTGTAGGATACAAATGTCATGACATTAGGGTTTAAGGATACCATGTAAGACCATGCCAAGGCATGGCAATTGGTAAGGTTTCTAAGGCAAGGAAATCATGTAAGACCATGTCAAGACATGGCATTGATAAGTTACTATAAGGCAAAGGTCCCATGTAAGACCATGCCTAGGCATGGCATTGGTGAGTTCATAAGGCAAGGATACCATGTAAGACCATGTCAAGACATGGCAATGGTAAGTTTCAAAAGGATACCACGTAAGACCATGACAAGTCATGGCAATGGTAAGGTACCCGTGTATCCTTAGTATTCGAAGTGGTTCAATGGGAAAATTTAAAGAGAATATCATGGTAAGGTAAGGTAAGACGAGTTATACTAAAAAGGTAAGACAAGTTCATGCTAGAAGAGCAAAGGTAAGTACATAATGTTCATGTATGCTTGATAAGGAAAAAGGTAAGTAAAATGTATTAATAAATTTGATTAAGTAAGTAAGTATTTAAGTAAATGAGTAAGTGAAGAAGTTTAAAATATGTCCATGACAATTAATGAAGTTGCATTAAGTAGTATCATGCCAAGTAGTAAGATAATTCTTATGAATGTTGTTATTTATTTGCATGGAAACTTACAAAGCTTAATGCTTACCCCCTTTATTTTCCTTCTTTTATAGTTTTGTCAAGCTAACTCGGGGATCATAATGTACGTCGGAGGTCCGGGCACACTATCACGAGGATTATTTTGGTATAGCTAGACATTTCATTTTTAGTATGGCATGTATAGCATCGTAGCCATTTTGTGTGTATGATCTTATGATATGGTTGATGAATGGTATGTAAATGCTTGATAATGATTAGCTGTTGGAATGGCTAATCAAGGACATGTTTGGTGTTATGTATGCCTAAATGCTAGTTATTCCATGGAAATCATGAAAAAGGTGAAATTAGCTTTAAAATAGTATCAGACAGCAATAATGACGTGAATTTGGAAAATCACTAAAAATAGTAGAAATGGATTTTGATAGTGAATGAGATATATATTTAAATCTTGATGAGTCTATTTTCATATGGATGGAACAAAACAGATATATGAGTTATATTTTATGAGATAATTAAATTTTTGTGAAACAGGGCCAGAGCGATTTCTGGATCCCCTGTTCTGACTTTGGAAATTCACAAAAAATTGTACAAAGATAATTAGAAGTCATGCTTTATAATTACAGATTCCTTGTTGAGTCTAGTTTTATGAGAAACAAACGGCATAATTATTAAAACTCTGTACAGATAGATATTCGATTTGTAATACACATGGGTCAGAGTAGTCAAACCCTAAAATAGGGGAGAATTTAACTAATAAACTGTACTAGTTGGCCCAACCAAAAATTCTAGACAATAATTAATTGGTAGATATATGAGTCTTGTTTTAGGGAAAATTTACAGAATTGGATTTCGAGTTTTGTAACTCGAGATATGAATTTTTAAGCGACTGGGATGCAGTTAGCCAACTTGTCTAGAAGTTCTAAAATAAATTGTTTGAGCTGTTTAATTAATGAATTAAGTCCGTTAACACCTCGTGCTCGACTCTGGTGACGTTCTCGGGTTCGGGGCATTACATTTATTGGTATCAGAGTAAAGGTTTAGTCAATTCTCAGAATATTTAGTATGAGTAAGAGTCTAGCTATACATGCCATACTTATGTGTTGATAGTGTGATGACTCCTGACGATTTTAAAATATTTTCTTTTATAGTTATGGATCCCAAACAAGCTGGTGTAGATGATGTAGAGAGTAACGTGCCCACTCCCGTAGAATGGATGGTGCCACCAAATAGTAGTGAAAGGCCCGTTACAGTTAGTCAGGGTGGAGGGGCTCGAGAAGCCTTCTTCCAAGCTATGAATGAATGGTTTTTTCGAGTTCGTTCGAACGAATCCAGCTATTAGACCTCCACCTCCTCATGATCATCAGGCCACCCATGTAGCTCCCCTAGTCACAAGTACGGTTAAAAGAGAAAAACCACCAATTGGTAAAATCAGAAAACAAGGAGCCGAAGAGTTTCGAGCTACAAAAGATGATGATGCAGAAAAGGCAAAATTTTGGCTCGAGAATACTATCAGAGTCTTTGATGAGTTATCCTGCACACCTGAGGAATGTATGAAATGTGTTGTATCCCTCCTTAGAGATTCGGCCTACCATTGGTGGAAGACACTTGTATCAGTTGTACCGAAAGAGAGTCACTTGGGACTTCTTTCAAGAGGAATTCCGTAAAAAGTACATCAGTCAGAGGTTTGTTGACCAGAAAAGAAAAGAGTTTCTAGAGTTGAAACAGAGCAATATGACAGTGACTGAATATGAGTGCGAGTTTGTTAGACTTAGCAATTATGCTCGAGAGTGTGTGTCTACAGAGGCTATTATGTGCAAAAGATTTGAGGATGGGCTTAATGGTGATATCTGATTGTCTGTTGGTGTTCTAGAAATAAAAGAGTTTGTTATCCTAGTTGAGAGAGCCTGTAAGGCAGAGGAGCTGTTAAGAAGAAAGAGCAAAGTTGAAATTAAGACGCAAGACATGAAGAAAAGACTAATGAGCAAGTCATTTCAGTCTACATCCAAGAGGCCTAGAGAGTTCTCCACTAGATATAATTTTTCAAATTGGATATTCTAGCCAAACAGAGGCGTAAGATTTATGAGTCCAAAGCTCGGACCACTTCGATTGCAAGTGTTGGCGGTGTTCATCGATAGACCGAGTGTCCCCGATGTGGTCGACGTCACCCGTGTCGATGTCGAGCAACCCGAGACAAAGTTGTTTCCGGATGTGGTGCACCGCACCATTTTATTCGGGAGTGTCCCAAGATGATTAAAAGGGAAGCAATACCGAGTGTAAGATCAGGAAAAGCTCCAGTCAGAGGCAGACCACTAAGAAATCTGGGAGCTGGGGCAAATAATAGAGGTGCATCTAGAGATTTAGCAGTGAGGCCAGATGTTAGAGCACCTGCGAGGACTTATGCTATCCGTGCTCGCGAAGAGGCATCCTCCCTCGATGTGATTACGGGTACATTTTCTCTCCATGATACTAGAGTTATTGCTTTGATTGATCCGGGTTCAACCCATTCATATGTTTGCATGAAATTGATGCCTAGTATGAGTATGCTTATAGAATCTACAGAATTTGTGATTAAAATATCGAATCTATTAGGCAAGCATGTATTAGTAGATAAAGTATGTAAAAATTGCCCTTTGATGATTAGAGGCTACTCTTTTCTGGCCGATCTCATGCTATTGCCATTTGATGAGTTTGATGTGATTCTTGGAATGGATTGGTTGACTACACATGATGTGATAGTGAATTGTGGAAAGAAATTCATTGAGTTGAAGTGTGAAAATGGTGAAATTCTTCGGGTTAATTCAGAAGAGTCAGATAGTTCATTTGCCTTAATTTCTGTTATGTCTGCTCAGAAATGTTTGAAAAAAGGGTATGAAGCTTATCTTGCTTTTGTGTTGAACACTAAAGATCCAAAATTGAAAATTGAATCAGTACCTGTGGTATGTGAGTTTCCCGATGTGTTTCCGGAAGAACTACCAAGTTTGCCTCCTGTTAGAGAAGTTGAGTTTGGTATTGAGTTGATTCCAGGTACCACGCCCATTTCTATTGCTCCTTATAGAATAGACCCATTGGAATTGAAAGAATTGAAAGCTTAGTTGCAAGAATTAACAGATAAAGGTTTTGTAAGACCCAGTAGTTCACCATGGGGTGCACCAGTGCTATTTGTGAAAAAGAAAGACGGATCGATGAGATTGTGCATAGATTATCGGCAACTTAACAAGGTAACAGTAAAGAACAAGTATTCATTGCCTAGAATTGATGATCTGTTTGATCAATTGAAGGGAGCCACTGTGTTCTCCAAGATAGATTTGAGATTCGGATACTATCAGTTGTGAGTTAAAGAGTCAGATGTCCTGAAGACTGCTTTCCGGACTAGGTATGGTCATTATGAGTTCCTTGTGATGCCATTTGGCTTAACTAATGCTCCTGCCATTTTCATGGACTTAATGAACCGAATTTTTAGACCGTACTTGGATAAGTTTGTAGTTGTGTTCATTGATGATATCTTTATTTATTCTCACGATGAGACTGAGCATGCAGAGCATTTGAGAACAGTTTTACAAATTCTGAGAGATAATCAGTTGTATGCCAAGTTCAGCAAAAGTGAATTCTGGTTACGAGAAGTTGGTTTTCTTGGACATATTGTCTCAGGTGAAGCTATCAAGGTTGATCCGAGCAAGATTTCAGCCATTGTTGATTGGAAGCCTCCTAGAAATGTATAAGAAGTTAGAAGTTTTCTTGGTCTTGCCAGATATTATAGACTATTTGTAGAGGGATTTTCCATGATAGCTACCCCGTTGACAAGATTGCTGTGAAAGGATGTCAAGTTTGAATGGACTGAGAAGTGTCAATAGACTTTTGACAAGTTAAAAGCATTGTTGACTAAAGCTCCTGTTTTAGTACAACTAGAACCAGGTAAGGAGTTTGTGATTTACAGTGATGCGTCCATGAATGGACTTGGTTGTGTACTTATACAGGAAGGGAAGGTAATTGCTTATGCCTCTAGAAAGCTAAAGCCACATGAGAAGAACTATCCGAAACATGATTTAGTGCTAGCTGCCATTGTTTTTGCACTGAAGATTTGGAGACATCATTTGTACGGTGAGAAGTGCCACATATTCACTGATCACAAAAGTTTGAAATATTTGATGACTCAAAAAGATTTGAATTTGAGGCAAAGAAGATGGTTAGAGTTAATTAAAGATTATGAGCTAGTGATCGATTATCACCCAGGTAAGGCAAACGTTGTTGCTGATGCTTTGTGTAGGAAATCTTTGTTTGCATTAAGAGCTTTGAACACTAGTCTAGCTTTATCAGATGATGGTTTTATCTTAGCTGAGTTGAGAGCTAAACCGATGTTTCTTGAAGAAATTTGTGAAGCTCAGAAAAATGACAGTGAGTTGTTAGCCAAAGAGATCAGTGTGAGTCGGATATAGAGTCAGATTTTCAGATCAGTTCTGACGATTGTTTGATGTTCAGAGATAGGGTATGCGTATCAAAGAATGATGAGCTTATTTGAAAGATCTTATAGGAAGCACATAGTAGTTCTTTGTCTATTCATCCAGGTAGTACAAAGATGTATAATGATTTGAAGAAAATTTACTGGTGGGTAGGAATGAAAAGGGACATTTCAGAGTTTGTTTCTAGATGCTTGATCTGTCAGCAGGTAAAGGCCGAACATCAGGTACCTTCAGGTTTATTGCAGCCTGTGCTAGTCCCTGAGTGGAAATGGGATCAAGTTACTATGGATTTTGTGACAGGATTACCGTTGACACCTAGAAAGAAAGATGCAGTAAGGGTTGTGATTGATAAGTTAACGAAGTCGGCTCATTTTATCCCAGTTCGTATGGATTATTCACTAGACAAGTTGACCAAGTTGTATATTTCAGAGATAGTCAGACTACACGGGGTACCATTATTGATCATTTCAGACAGAGATCCAAGATTTACTTCACGGTTTTGGAAGAAATTACAGGAGGCTTTGGGCACAAAGTTGAGTTTTAGTACAGCTTTCCATCCTCAAACCGACGGTCAGTCAGAGAGAGTTATTCAGGTACTTGAAGATATGCTTAGATGTTGTGTACTGGAATTTCAAGGCAGTTGGGAAAAATATTTACCATTAGTAGAGTTTGTCTACAATAATAGTTATCAGTCGAGTTTGAAGATGGCACCTTATGAAGATTTGTATGGACGTAAATGTTGCACACCTTTGTATTGGATAGAGCTTAAGGAAAATCATATTTACGGGGTTGATCTAGTTAAGGAAACATAAGAGAAAGTAAAAGTCATCAGAGATTGCTTGAAAGCAACTTCAGACAGACAAAAGTCGTATGCAGATTTGAAGAGAAAAGAGATTGGGTATCAAGTTGGTGACAAAGTGTTTTTGAAAGTATCCCCGTGGAAGAAAGTTCTCAGTTTTGGCAAGAAAGACAAACTAAGTCCACGTTTTATTGGACCGTTTGAAGTGATTGAAAGAGTCGGACCATTAGCATATCGGTTAGCTTTGCCGTTAGCTTTGCCGATTGAGTTAGAGAAGATTCGTAATGTATTTCATGTGTCTATGCTATGTCGTTATCGTTCAGATCCGTCACATGTGATTTTTCAGATAGAGGTTGAGATTCAGCCAGACATGACTTACAGTGAAGAACCGGTAAAGATTCTAGCTCGAGAGGTAAAACAATTAAAGAACAAAAGTATTGCACTTGTGAAAGTACTATGGAATAGACATGGGGTAGACGAGGCTACATGGGAGCTTGAAGAGGCTATGCGAAAACAGTACCCAAATCTCTTCACAGGTAAGATTTTCGGGGATGAAAATCCCTAAAGGGGGAGAGAAATGTAACATCCTGAAATAGGGCCTAAATAGAAAAGTGGTTGCGAAACCACAAATTTGAGGTAGAAAATTTTATTTTATTATCATTTTAAGGTCTATGGCATGATTGCATGATTGTGTGAAAATTTCGTTTAGAAATTTTATCTATAGAGGGTCCAATTTGATATTTAGGGACTAAATCGAATAATTTGCAAAACTTGCATTCTAGAAGTTTTTAGTATGAAATTACTTTGGAATATTAATGAGGAGGTCTTAAATAGCAATATTACCTATTTCTGAAATTGTGGACAAAAATAGGCTTGTACATGAAAATTTTCAAAGAAATGTATTAAGGGTATTTTGGTCATTTGGTAATTAAAAGATTAAAAAAAAGGAAAAAGATGGAAAAATATGTTCATCTTCTTCATTAGGACGAAATTTAAAGGGTTCTCCATAGCTAGGGTTTGTTTCAAGCTTCCAAGCTCCATAGTAAGTGATTCCAAGCCCCGTTTTTAATGTTCTTTACGTTTTTGAAATCCCGGTAGTTTAATTTAGCTTATGCTAGCAATAATTCAACCTAGGGTTCATATTTGGAAAAATATCCATAGGTGAAATTTGTGTATTTTGGTGTTTTATGATAGAATATGAGGTTTTAAATTATGTTAGACAACTTGTGCTACTCGGTTTTAAGTGAAAACGAGTAAAAGGGCTTAATCGGTAAAAATACCTAATAGTCATAAGTACATGTTAGAGTGAGAATTTGATGTTGTCATAGAAGGGGAAAAGGATCAGCATGTCATAAAACATAAGAAAATAGGATGAAGTTTCAAAAGGATACCACGTAAGACCGTGACAAGTCATGGCAATGGTAAGGTACCCGTGTATCCTTAGTATTCCAAGTGGTTCAACGAGAAAATTTAAAGAGAATATCAAGGTAAGGTAAGGTAAGACGAGTTATACTAAAAAGGTAAGACAAGTTCATGCTAGAAGAGCAAAGGTAAGTACATAATGTTCATGTATGATTGATAAGGAAAAAGGTAAGTAAAATGTATTAATAAATTTGATTAAGTAAGTAAGTATTAAGTAAGTGAGTAAGTGAAGAAGTTTAAAATATGTCCATGACAATTAATGAAGTTGAATTAAGTAGTATCATGCCAAGTAGTAAGATAATTCTTATGAATGTTGTTATTTATTTGCATGCAAATTTACTAAGCTTAATGCTTACCCCTTTTATTTTCCTTATTTTATAGTTTTGTCAAGCTAACTCGGGGATCGTAAAGTACGTCGGAGGTCCGAGCACACTATCACGAGGATTATTTTGGTATAGCTAGACGTTTCATTTTGAGTATGGCATGTATAGCATCGTCGCCATTTTGTGTGTATGATCTTATGATATGGTTGATGAATGGTATGTAAATGCTTGATAATGATTAGCTATTGGAATGGCTAATCAAGGACATGTTTGGTGTTATGTATGCCTAAATGCTAGTTATTCCATGGAAATCATGAAAAAGGTGAAATTAGCTTTAAAATAGTATCGGACAGCAATAATGACTTGAATTTGGAAAATCACTAAAAATAGTAGAAATGGATTTAGATAGTGAATGAGATATATAATTAAAGCTTGATGAGTCTATTTTCATATGGATGGAATAAAACAGACATATGAGTTATATTTTATGAGATATTTAAATTTTTGTGAAACAGGGCCAGAGCGATTTCTGGATCCCCTGTTCTGACTTTGGAAATTCACAAAAAATTGTACAAAGATAATTAGAAGTCATACTTTATATTTACAGATTCTTTATTCAGTCTAGTTTTATGAGAAACGGCATAATAATTGAAACTCTGTACAGGTAGATATTCGATTCGTAATACACAGGGGTCAGAGTAGTCGAACCCTGAAACAGGGGGGACTTTAACTAATAAACTGTACTAGTTGGCCCAACCAAAAATTCTAGAAAAACATTAGTTGATAGATATATGAGTCTAGTTTCAGGGAAAATTTACGGAATTGGATTTCAATTTTTGTAACTTGAGATATGAATTTTTAAACGACTATGACGCGTTAACCAGCTTGTCTGGAAGTTCTAAAATAAATTGTTTGAGCTGTTTAATTAATGAATTAAGTCCGTTAACACCTGGTGCTCGACTCTGGCGACGGTCTCGGGTTCGGGGCGTTACATTCATAATTAAATTATAAAGGTTAATTTGGTAAAAGATTAAATAATGTTACTTAAATAAAACATAAAGTAAAAACCTTCCATATTCATCTTATTTTTGGCCGAAACTCAAATGAAAAGAAAACATTTGAAGGCTTTAAGATTCGGCACACTTGGGATCTTGATTTAGGTATGTTTTGAGCTCGGTTTTTGATAATTTTTACGTTTTTGAGATTGTTCCTTCGAATCCTAGTAAACCCATGCTTTAATTTTTGGAATTTATGAAGAATTTGTGATTTTTTATTGTTGATATTGTGATGAAATTGTTGTTCGATGATGAAGAATAAATCTTTGATGCTTTATTTTCATGTTTAATTAAGTGATTTTTGATAAAAATGTGTATTAAGGACTAAATTGAGAAATTTGTAAATTGAGGGGTCAAAATGTGAAATAAACAAAAATAAATGGGTTGCTAAGGGCCTTAGTGAAATTCAGCCAAGCATGGCTGTGGTCAAATTTTGAATATTTTGTGTTTTGTGAAATAAGGACTAAATTGTAAAAAATGTAAAATGTTAGGGGCTAAAGTACAAATTGTCCTTTTATGTGTTTTTGGATGAATTTGAGTAAATATGTGATTAAATTAGTTAAATTTGCATTGAATTAGATCAAGAAATGAGGAAATAGAATTTGAATCGGGGAAAGTAAAAAATTGTCGAATAGTCGTTCCGGTCCGTTTGTGTTAGTACGAGGTAAGTTCATAAGTAAATAAATGTTGTTAAATTTAAATTTATGTGCATTATATGTGCTGAATTGAGTTGTAAATAAATATGATTGTGAAGTTCAAGTATGTAAAATGTGAATTGAATTTAAGGCACTGAGTGTGCGATAAATGAAATAAGTACATCTATTAAAATGGCACTAAGTGTGCGAGATTATAATAGCATTGGATGAGTAAATGACACCATGTGTGCGATACTGATATAAGTTCAGTTAATGTAATGGCACTAAGTGTGCAATATAATTATAGTTTTGGCTAATTAATTGGGACTAAGTGTGCGAGTTCGTTGAATGTTCAAGGGCGATCGAATGAATTAGTGCTTCGAGCATTGAAGTGATAAATGTGATAGATAAGAACGTAATGGTACAGGTATGTACAGAACCTATGTGGTTGATGATGTTAAGTATGAAGTAGATGAAAATTTATGTAAATGAATGATGAAATGAGTTGGATTGAATAGTATTATTAATGTTATTTATAAGATTAAAGATGTGGAATGAAAGTAAGATATGGCTTTGAATAAAGGGTGAGTAATATAATGTGTTATTTATACTCATTATAGGAAATTGTGGTCTTATGTTTTGGATATGAGATTTAGGAAACATGAAGCATGGCTTTGATGTATGATTTCTTGGTTAGAAAACTTGAACAGATAATGAAATTAAATGGTTGAGTTGGCTATATGATTCATGTATGCGAATTTGGTTTATGTGAATAAGGAAATTATGGATATTCAAGTTTGGAAGTGTTTATAAAGAAGTTGATATAACTTTATGTATGATTCGTAATAAATGACCATGGTTTGATTGGCGATGAAATGAATATGTGTGAGCTTGATTATATGAATGAGCCAATGGTTGTTAATCGTATTTGAAATCATGGTTATACGTTCATTGATAAATAAGTTAAGTGAATTATATAATGTGTTACATGAATTTACGAGTACAATAAAGATATATATGATTGAGATTTTTTAATTTCGATTTACTGATATTGGTTTATAAATATCATTGAAATGATTTATTTGCTTATGGCTTACAAAGCTTTCAAAGCTTACTCTGTGTTTTTCCTATGTTTATAGAGTTTCAGAGACTTGCTCGGGGTGGAAGTTGTTGGAGATGTCATCACTTATTGCTTCAATAGATAAAAGCTGTGAGTTTTGGTAATGTGGCATGTATAGGCTAGTTTCGATATGGTTCCATTTGATTTGTATATATATGTAGCCATTCGAAAATGGCTTGTTAATGAGGTTAATGTTTGTGTATATTCAGGCATAGTATAAGCTCATTTTGGGAAGTATGTTTTATGGTATGTGTGTAACACCCCAAACTCGGCCTAGACGTTACGGTCGAATCTGGCGATGTCACATTGAAGTGTTTTTCGCAAAGCGTGATATCGAAAGAAAAACCCTTTTTTCTTCATATTTACCTTTCTTATGTGTTCTTAATGATGATTTCAAAACATGTCGTTTATAGAAGGTTACTCATGTTAAAACGTCTTTAATTTTTAAAATGTTGTCTCTTGCGGAAGCTCTTAAGTAAATACGTACGCATGGTACTTTTGGAAAAACATTTGTCTTTTGAAAAACCGCATCTTATCCTACTGCTAGCAGTTATAAATGAAAAATATTAAAAGCCCAAATAAAATATTAAAAATTTATAGAGGCCTTATTACAAAAACAAATAACCAAATTAAATACTTATAATTTAAAAATCTAATGAGAAAGTCTGTGCAGTTGTGTGGCCACCTTTCAGTCTCTCGTAGCACCAACCCGCCTAAGACTGGGGATTACCTGCGCAGATAAACAGAAAGGTGAGTTTACAAAAACTCAGTGTGTAATCCCTTAAAGACAATCAGCCAATCATGTATTAATCAAATACAGTCTGGGCCTAAGCTCATTCCAGTAACAGTATTAGTGTGGGCCTTAACCCAATTCAGTAATAGTATTAATGTGGGCCTTAGCCCAATTCAGTAACAGTAGCAGTACAGAATGGAAACAGAGATCCTACCCAACCAGCCTCTACACTCCACTCCGTCCAGCCCTACACTCCATGTGGGGATAAAATCAACCTACCCATCCCTACATTCCAAAATAGCACCGGTTGCGACACTAGACAGTGATTGCAACAGAGCTGCTAGTATAGTACACTTCCTCCAATCAATAATAAACCCATCCCCATGCAATATGTCATGCGTCGTGGCATAATATCATAAGTGTATGCAATATATATGAAATGACATGCTCGAATACAGTCATACAGATCATAAGGGAAAATCAGTCATTTTACCTAATAGGGGCATAATAGTCATTTCACCAAATAAGGGTCTAGTTATGCTTACTGACCCAATAGTAGGTCCACAGTCATCTCAGGTGACCCATGAAACCTTATCAGTCAAATAGTAAAAATGGGCCCAAGGCCTGTAATACGGGCCCATGTGGGCTCACACGCCCATGTAGCCTATGAAGCCAAAAATGGCCTTGGCCGCGTAAACTACACAGCTTGGCCCAATAATCTCCACACATCCGTGTGGTACACGAGCCCGTGGGGCTCACACAGCCCATTTCAGCCCATCATGGCCCAAATTGACCTTAGACCTTAAAATTACTCATGGTCGTCCTTAACGGTCTTACGCCCATATTTGAGCGTTTGAAAAACCGAACGAGCGAGCTCACGCTCGTGTAGTGTCGACGGTCACCTATTTCGGTTTTTACCAATTTATGGCAGTGTGGTTACACACCTATTCATGGAAACGTGAGAATAGTCCACGAGTACTCCAACCTACATTCAATCACAAGTTTCGGTTAATCACATCCCAATCGACCTATCAAAGACCCCCACCAAAAATACTTGTCCAAAATATTACCTTTCACTTGATTAGATCAGTCGATTGTGGCTTGCTCACTTAATCTGTTTCCAAGAGACTAATTAATAGGCCTTAGGGGTTATTTGCATTCCAACCAACACTTATCAACCATCAAACAAATGAACAATTTAAACTAGCCGAAAAGTCACTTACCGAAAATGCAAAATCAAGATTAGAGGAAAAGAGCAATCGGCCACACCCACACAAAAGCCAAAAGTACAGAGAATGATAGAGGCAAAGTGGAACAATTGTGCCCCTATCATAAGTCGACAGCACAGGAAAGGTTAGCCACAAGATTAAAAAGATAAAAGAAAGAAGAAAGAGCAATACTGAGCATTTGTATTACCACCTAAGTCGACAGAGAGCACCGAAGAATCGACACAGAGGGGTTGGAAGAATGAGTAATATTCGATCAAGGTAACAATATGAAAAGAGAGGGAATCTTGTTAAAATAGAAAGAATCGAGGGAGGAAAATGAGAAAGAAAAGGAATGAGATTGATAGAAGAGGAAGAAGTTTTTAAAACAACAAGGATTGAGAGATAGGAAGCAAGGTAATTCGGTCATAGAGGAAAACTAAATGAGAGAGGAAGAGGAGAAAGCAATTGATCAACCAAAAGAATATTAGGGAAGAGCAAAATCGGGAATATACCAAATGAGCAAAACCCGAAGGATCTCTAACAACAATAGGTCCCAAAAGAAAAACCCGAAAGAAGAAAAACATAAACACTCCAAACGCAGGAATTCGGCACCAAGGAATGGAAGAAAAGCACCAAAACGCAAAAGTCAGAAACCGAAGTGAGAAAGGTAGAATTATCCTAGTCCTAACTGAATTCTGAGTGCCTAAGTTCAAAATTGGCACCACTCCTCCACAACCTCAACTTCCTAAATTTTCCTCCTAAAATCTCTCCCCCATTATCTCCTCAAATCCCTCAAGACGATCACTATCAAAATCCCCCATAATCCCTCCTAATTTTCGACTACACACTCCCCTCCCCCTTCAAACACTCCAACCGCCCATTAGCTTCAGAGTTCTACTAATGTTCAACCTCTTACACGGCACAGTAACAAAATAAAACCTTCTTGTGCATAACAGGTCTCGAACTCAAGACCTTTAGTAGCAATGACACGCCACTTACCCCTTGACCAGTAGACCCTTTCTGTCATGCTATACTGACATTAATTTTAAAGCCTACTAACTACAGGTAAGGGTTTATTCAAGTAAAAAAAATTTGTACAAGCCAAGGCTTGAACTCGAGACTTCCTCTAACACTTCTCAGAACATTTAACCATTGAAGCAAGCATGCACTTGTGACACAACATACAAAAATAAATAATTAAGATTTTGGGCGTTACAATGGTATACGGTGTCTTGGTTACATTTGTTGGTTGAGTAATAATTCAGCTTGTACTTTGAGTTAAATAATGTGATATGTTTTTAAGATAGTATATGGCCAAGTGAAATAGTCATTTTGGTATGCTCATAATTGAGAAATTGGTAATGTTTGACATATAATTTTGGTTTGTTTTGGTATAGGGAATAAACATGAAATTGGTTGATGATATTTTAGATTAATTGATACATGTTTGGAGTTGGATTTGGCTGAAAATATTGCATTTATGATGCTTGACTTTGGACGTGTAGGGAGGACCTAAATAGGCGGCATGATGGCCTTGTAAATGGGCTATTTTGGCCCACACGGGCAAGAACACGAGCGTGTGTCTCTGCCATGTTTTTCGAGGCCAACTTGAAATGAGCTTGGGTAGATCACACGGTTGCGCACACACAGGCGTGTGTCAGACTGTGTGGCCAAGTCAGTTTCGATCACGGGTTAGACACACGAGCGTGTCTTGTAGCCGTATGGATAAGTCAGTATGTATGCCCTATTTTGCCACGGTTTGGACACACAGGCATTTCTAAAGCCATGTGAGGCACACGGCCTACTCACACGAGCGTCTGACCTTTGTAACTTAGAAAATTTGTTATGTTTCAGAAAAATTTTGTATGTGTTTGATTTAGTCCCGACCTCTTCCTAATGCATGTTTATGGTGTCGATGACCTAAGAAAGGGACTTATTATTGATGTTTGATTATAATATGATGATGTATGACTTCTGTTTGTGAAATGGTTGTGAAATGTTTTGATATGTCTGGTAATGCCTCTTAACCTTAGCCCGACAATGGATACGAGTTAGGGGTGTTTCACCCATTTCTTTCAAGTTGAATTCCAAAAGAAATACATCAGTTAGAGATTTATCGACAAAAAATGTAAAGAGTTTCTTGAGCATAAACAAGGTCGTATGTCTGTTACAGAATACGAGCGAGAATTTGTAAGATTGAGTTAATATGCTCAAGAATGTGTATCTAGTGAGGCAATAATGTGCAAAAGATTTGAAGATGGTTTGAATGAAGATATTCGTTTGTTAGTCAGGATTCTTGAGATAAAAAAATTTGTAGTGCTTGTTGAACGAGCATGTAAAGCTGAAGAGCTCGAGAAAGAGAAAAGAAAAGCTGACTCAGAAACTAGAGATATGAGAAAAAGATCCGCAAATAAATCATTTCAGACTGCATCAAAGAAATTCTGATATGATTATAGCGGTTCAAAGGCTAATGTGGGGCATTCTGGTAGAGATCGTGCTAGATCACATTCGAGCTTTAGAACTCTAGCTATTTTTATTGCAAATATTGGAAATGTTCGATCTGATAGCTTTGGGTGCAAACGCTGTGGTAAAAGACATCTAGGCAATTGTAGACTGTACAATCGGGCTTGTTTCAAATGTAGATCACTAGATCACTTTATTCGAGATTGTCCCGAGTTTGTACAAAATCTGAGACTGGGTAACACCTCAACTCGTGGTAGACCTCCCCAAAATATGGGAAATGTGGGTGGCAGTCAAAGAGGGACTAATGACACCGTTGTTCGATTCGAGGCTAGAGCACCTGCTTTGATAGATTTACACTTTACGATACTTTTGTGATTGCTTTGATAGATCTTGGCTCAATGCATTCGTATATATGCTTGAATTTAGTATCTAGTAAGACTTTACCTGTAGAGTCTACTGAATTCGTTCTTAGAGTATCGAACCCCTTAGGTAAAAGTGTTTTAGTTGACAAGGTGTGTAAGAATTGTCTGTTAATGTTTCAAGACATTTGTTTTCCAAACGATGTGATGTTATTACCCTTTGATGAGTTTCATATAATTCTGGGTATGAATTGGCTAACTTTGCATGATGCTATTGTGAACTGCAAACGGAAAACTATTGATTTGAGATGCAAGATTGATGAAATAGTTCGAATTGAATCTAGTGATTTGAATGGATTGCCTGCTGTGATATCTTCGATGAAAGCTAAGTATTGTGAGGAAAGGTTGTGAAGCTTACTTTGCCTATGTGATTTATTCGAAAATAGTAGAAAAGAAAGTTGAATCAGTGCTTGTTGTCTGTGAATTCCCTGATGTGTTTCCTAAAGAACTTCTGGGATTACCTCCGATACGAGAAGTTTAATTTGGCATTGAGTTAGTACCAGGAACTGCTCCAATTTCGATAGCTCCATATAGAATGGCTCTGACCGAACTAAAATAATTAAAGTCTCAGTTGCAAGAGTTGACCGATAGAGGGTCTGCTAAACTGAGTTTCTTACATTGGGGTCCACCAGTTCTATTTGTGAAAAAGAATGATGGTACGATGAGAATATGCACTGATTATCGTCAGTTGAATAAAGTGACTATCAAGAATAAATACCCTCTACCTCGAATTGATAATTTGTTTGACCAATCAAAAGGAGTTATTATATTTTAGAAGATAGATTTGAGATCGGGTTATTATCAGTTGTGAGTAAAAGATTCAGACATTCCGAAAACTGCATTCAGAACGAAGTATGGCCACTATAAGTTCTTAGTTATGCCTTTCAGATTAATGAATGCACTTGCTGTCTTTATGGATTTGATGAACAAAATTTTCAGATCGTATTTAGATCGATTTGTTGTCGTATTCATTGATGACATATTGATTTATTCACGTGATGAATCTGAGCATGCCGAGCTCTGAGAATAGTATTACAGACTTTGCGTGATAATCAATTGTATGCAAAGTTTAGCAAATGTGAATTCTAGTTATGAGAAGTCGATTTTTTGGGTAATATTGTATCAGCATCAGGTATCCGAGTTGATCCAAGCAAAATTTCAGCTATTTTAGATTGGAAGCCTCCGAAGAATGTCTCTAAAATCCGCAGCTTTCTGGGACTTGCTAGTTATTATAGACGGTTTGTAAAAGGCTTTTCTATAATTGCAACTCTGTTAACGAAACTACTTTAGAAAGATGTGAAGTTTGAATGGTCTAAAAAGTGTTAGAAAAGCTTTGATCAATTGAAAGCCCTATTGACTGAAGCTCCAGTGTTAGTACAACCCGAACTGGGTAAAGAATTTGTGATCTATAGTGATGCTTTGTTGAACGGTCTGGGATGTGTTGTGATGTAGGAAGGCAAAGTCATTGCTTATGCTTCAAGACAGTTAAAGCCACATGAAAGGAACTATTTGACACACGACCTTGAGTTAGCTACGATTGTATTTGCTTTGAAGATTTGGTGCCATTATCTGTTTGGTGAGAAATGTCACGTTTATTCTTATCACAAAATTTGAAATATTTGATGACTCAGAAAGATTTGAATCTACGACAGAGAAGATGGCTAGAATTGCTAAAAGATTACGAGCTTATTATTGATTACCATCCGAGAAAAGCCAATGTTGTTGCTGATGCATTAAGCTGAAAATCATTGTTTGCTTTACATGCAATGAATGCTCATTTGGTTGTGTCCGATGATGGCTTGGTTTTAGCCGAATTAAAAGCAAGACCGTTATTCATTCAACAGATTATTAAAGCTTAGAAGATTGATAATGAGATTTTAGCAAAACGAGCTCAGTGTGATCTAGATTTTGATTCAAAATTCAGAGTTGATAAAGATGATTGTTTGAGTTTCCAAGATCAAATTTGTGTTCCAAGAAATCCAGAATTGATTCAGATGATTTTGAACGAAGCTCACAACAGTTGTTTATTTGTTCTTCTAGGTAGTACAAAAATGTATAATAACCTGAAACAGCTTTATTGGTGGCCTGGTATGAAGCGTGATATCTCTGAATTTGTTGCCAAATGCTTAATTTGTCAGCAAGTTAAAGTTAAACATCAAGTGTCATTTGGTTTGTTACAACCAATTATGATTCCGAAGTGGAAATGGGATAGAATGACGATGGATTTTGTTTCGGATTTGCCCCTATCTCTGAGAAAGAAAGATGCAATCTGAGTTGTAGTTGATCGATTAACGAAATCAGCCCATTTTATTCTGGTACGATCCGATTACTCACTTGATAAGTTAGCTAAATTATACATTTCTGATATTGTGAGATTGCATGGTGTGCCATTATTTATTGTGTCAGACAGAGATCCAAGATTCACATTGCGATTTTGGAAGAAATTACAGGACGCTTTGGGCACGAAATTGTATTTTAGTAATGCTTTTCACCCGCAAACAGATGGTCAATCTGAATGGATTGTTCAGATACTCGAGAATATGTTGAGATGTTGCATTCTTGAGTTTGAAGGTGCGTGGGAACAATATTTGCCTTTGATTGAATTCACTTATAATAACAGTTTTCAATCGAGTATCAAAATGGCACCATACGAAGCCTTATATAGTCGCAAATGCCGTACACCTTTGTATTGGACTGAGCTCAGTAAGAATAAGATAAATGGGGTCGATTTGATAAAAGAGACTGAACAGAAGGTAAAAGTGATTTGAGATAGTTTGAAAGCAGCTTTTGATCATCAAAAATCATATGCAGATTTGAAACAAAAAGTCATTGAATTTGAAAACAGAGATAAAGTATTTTTGAAAGTCTCACCATGGAAGAAAGTACTTCGGTTCGGTAGAAAAGGCAAATTGAGTCTGAGGTTTATCGGGCCATATGAAATTATCGAGCGTATTGGACCGATTTTATATAGATTGTTATTGCCACCAAAGCTAGAAAAGATTCACAATGTATTTTACGTATCGATGCTTCAACGATACAGATCCGATCCTTCGCATGTAATTCCTCTATCTGAGATTGAGATTCAGTCTGATATGACCTACGACGAAGAACCGATTCATATGCTAGCTCATGAGGTTAATGAATTACGATATAAGAAAATTTCGTTAGTAAAAGTAATACCGACACGGAGTTGAAGAGGCTACATGGGAGCCTAAAGATGTTATGAGATAACAATATCCGAATCTGTTCAATAGTAAGATTTTCGGGGACAAAAATCCCTGAGGGGGAAGAATTGTAACAGTCCGGTTTAGACCCAAGTTGGAATAGTGGTTTCGGGACCACAAATCTGAGTAAAAAAATGTTTAAATATTATTTTATGTGCTTATAATATGTGAATTTGTATTCGACTTAGGTACGTTTGAATTGTATAGCATGTTTGAGAATAAAAGGTAAGTATATGTACCTTGGTGAATATGTTATATAAGTATGAGTTGCTATGAGAATGAGTTATGATATGTGAATCATGTTCAAATGAAATATAGGAGATATATGGCTAAGTGAATGTATTTTGCCTTAAATTATATGAGTGAATTGATGTTATTTATTAATTTTATTTGTATATGGCTTATTAAGCTTTTGAAAGCTTACTTTGTGTGTGTTATCATTGTTTTATAGATATCGTAGGTACCAGGAGCTCAGGGATCATCGAGGATCATCACCACATTATAAAACTCTATTTTGGTACATTTTAAAAGTGTAAATATTGGAGTATGACATGTATAGGCTAGAAGTACTTTGATTATGTTTTGTGATGTATATATATATATCTAGCCATGTGATTTGGCTTGATAATGGTTATGTTTATGAATGTGTTCTTGGTATGAAACATGTGATGCAATATGATTAATATGATGTGTTTTGAATGGATATTGAAATTGATCATTTTGGTAAGTATTGGTATATGTTTATTTGAGAAAGTGGTAAGTTTTGGTCCTGAGATTGAATGATGTAAATTGAAGTATTGAAATATATGATTTGGTTAGTAAATTGAGAATGGAATTTGTTGATAATGTAATGGCATGAATGGTGTATGTTATGGTGTATGAATTGGCTAGAAATTGGTATGAAATGTGCTTGGTTTTATGCTTGTAGGGATGACCCAAAATAGGTGACAAATTGGCTTTGCAAATAGCCTATTTTTGTCCACACGGGCAGAGACAAGAGCATGTGTCTCAACCGTGTGTGACACACGGTTATGTTACATGGCCGTGTATCCCATATGGTACCTTACGATTTTAAGTCAGTGTACCCTACAGTTTTGACACGGCCTAGACACACGGGCGTGTGGTCGGCCCTATGACCCAAGTCAGTAGCCTCTCTAATTTTCACACAGCCTAGCACACGAGCATGTCTTGTGGCCATGTGGGACAAGTGAGTATGTATGCCCTATTTTGCCACGGCTTAGACACACGGGCGTGTCTAATGCCGTGTGAGGCACACGGCCAGTTCACACGGGCATGTGACCTGTATAACTTTGAAAAATGTTTTTGAAAAATTCTGTATAAGCTCGGTTTAGTCCCGACCCCTTTCTAAATTTTATTTAAGGTCTCGTTTACCTATGTAAGGGACTATTTGTGTATGAATTGCTATGATATGATGATGTATGATTTATGATTTTGTAATGTTTCAATTTTTCCGGTAACACCTTTAACCCTAGTACGGCGATGTATATGGGTTCGGGGTGTTACATTTGACTTTTCTGGTAATGCCTTTAACCCTAATCCGATGACAGATACGAGTTAAGGGTGTTACAATTTTTGTATAAATAGAAATATCATTTTGGTATAATGGCATGTATAAGTTTAGTTGGCCAATGATGGCTTGTAATGGTTGTCTTGTAACCTAGCCATTGGAGTGGTTAAGGATAGTCTAAGTTTGGGTATTTTAAAGTGATGCTTTGATAATCACATAAGTGTTTGTTATAAGTTGGTTTGATGAAATTGTGTCAGCATATGAGTTTATGACATGAGTAATTTTATATCTATTGATGCAAGAGATAATACTATATGATCGATGTCAAATTTCTTGTGAATAAGATGTTGGATTGGTGGATATATGCATGTGAGTTTTAGTGTAGGAAAATGGTAAGATTTGGGTGACAAATGAAGCTAGGAAATGTCCTTGTTTTGTCCACAAGGGCGTATGTGTTGGTCGTGTGTGACACACGGCTTGTCCCATGGGCATGTGGTCCAACCGTGTGTCCCCTACTTCTTAAAAATGAGACACAACATGCTCAAAATTGGGCACACAGGATGAGACACGGGTGTGTGTCTAAACTGTAATAGCCCGATTTTGGGGATAGTTGAAATAGTGGTTTCGAGACCATAAATCCGATGTACAAAAATTTATTTTTATTATATTTTTATGGTCTACAGATTCACAGAATGATTTCGTGAAAATTTCGTTCGAAAATTTTGACGTTTGGGCATTCAATTTAGTAAAAAAGGATTAAATTGTTAAAAGTGCAAAAGTTGAGTTCTACATGTTAAAGGTGTCCAATTGATATGAAATTTTAAATTAGAGGTCCTTATATAACAATTAGACCATTTGTTATGTTAGTGGACAAAAATGGACGTGGTGAGATAAAATTTTAAACTTTGGCAAAAAGGGCATTTTAGTCATTTGGTAAATGAAAGAATAAAAAGCGAAAATAAAGCCAAACTTTGTCCATCTTCTCCAACCCTTGACCGAAAATTTGGAGACACCATAGCTATGGTTTTCTTAAACTTTCAAGCTTGATTGTAAGTACATCCTAGCCCCATTTTTAATGCTCTTTACGTTTCTAAAGTCGTTATCACTCGATCTTTCTATTTCTAGCTTTGTTTTGAAGTAGGCTTCATGTTTTAAAATTTACCCATGTGTGACATGCATGTCTAATGGTAGAAAATGAAAGTTTGATGTGTAATAAACAACTTTTTCTAAGTGATTTTTCATGAAAATACCAAAAAAAGAACCTATTTGTAAAAACATGTAAAATGGGTAGTAAAAATCTAATTTGATGAAAAATTTGGACTGATATGAGCATGTATATGGTTCGACTAGGGTTGGGTAACGGAGAAATTGAATACATTTCATTTTACAAGCCCAGGGACTAATTTGTAAAACTGTGAAACTTCAGGGGTAAAAAGGTAATTTTTCCATAATGTGATGTTTGGACTGATTTGAGTAATGTGAATATTAAATAAGTTAAATTTTCTATTATAGATCAAGAAAAATGAAGTTCAGACATTGATCGGGAAAAGAATAAGGTGTTTGCCGATTAAATCCTTTTGTACTATTTTTGTACCCAGGTAAGTTCGTATGTAAATAATGCATCATTATTTACACTTTAATTGCTTTAATATCGTATGAATTGTAATTTACTCTTTGAATGTAATTGACAAAGTTCGACAAGCAAGAAAATCCTGGTTGAACCTTAAGAATAGTTAGGATACAAATATCATGACGTTAGGGCTAGTTGAGATTATGTGTAAGACCATATCTAGGATATGGTATCGATATGAGACTTCGTGTAAGACCGTGTAAGACCATATCCTGCACTATTGGAATCGATAAGAGATACCATGTAAGACCATTTCTGGGATATGGCATTGGTATGGTACTATGTGTGTGACATATCCCAAGTATCCTTTAGTATTCCAAGTGGTTCAACGGGAAACTTAACGACAATGTTTAAGTTGTGAAAGACTATTGTAAGTTGCAAAAGATTATGGTAAGTTGCAAGTTGTTACAGGTATGTACATAAAACCCATTCTTAATGAGCTCGATATGTGATGAACCCTCGGTGAGGTATGATTGAGTAAGTTATGATGTTAAGGTTTTAATAACATTATGTTATGTTTGATTATGAATGTTTACAATGATATTTATGTTAAATTACTTCATGTTAAATTTATGCTAAAGTGTGTATGATGCCTATTATTTACTTAGGAACTTACTAAGCTTTAAAGCTTACTCTCTTTTCTTTTTCCCTTGTCTTATAGTGTCACCAAGCCAGCTCGGGGATCGAAGGCGGTCGGAGATCCATTCACACCATCAAATTATCATTTTGGGTACTTGTGATTACATTATTTTGAGCTATGGCATGTATAGGGACTTGGTCCTTCTGTTATGTGTCATAGTTGATTTGGCCAAATGTGTTGGCTTATGTTATTTGAAAATTCATTTTGTAAATGGCCATTGAAATTGGCTAATATTGGTTAAGTATATATATGCATAAGAAGATGTCTTTCATGAATGTGGATCTTACATGGTTTATGATGATAACTATGAGATGTTGTATGTGATAGGAAACAACATGTAATTGGTGTGTGGATGACTTGGCTATGGCTGAATTTGTTGTATGTATATACATGGATTTGTGTTGCTTGTTGTTGTGAAGGTTGGTGCAAGCAAGGGTGGCGAATTGGCTTGGTAAATAGCCTTATTTTTGTCCACACGGGTAGACACACGGGAGTATGTTTAGGCTGTGTATGACACATGACTTGTCCCATGGGTGTGTGATCCGGCCGTGTGTCCCCTGCATTTTGAATTTTAGCTTCAAATTGGCCACACGGGCAGAGACATGGCCATATGTCTTAGCTAGGTGAAGGACACAGCCTAGGGACATGGGATTGTGCCCAGGGCATGTGAAGTCTGCACCTATTTTATGAAAAATTATGAAAATTAAATCGTCCAAACAGCCTAAGCACATGGGCATGTGACTTGGCTGTGTGACTTCAATATGTTGATGATGTCATAAACAGAGAGTTACACGGGTTAGGGACACGGGAGTGTGTGATCACACACGGCCCACCTGCATGGGCGTGTCCCAAGCCACACGGGCGTGTGACCCCTGTTTTGGTGAAAATTTTCTAAGTGTGGGGAAATTTTTTAAAGTTCTCAGTTTAGTCTTGAACCACTGCCAAAGCATGTTTTGGGCCTCGTAGGCTCGTTTTAGATACTATATGAATGCTTATGAAATGTTTCAAATTTGAGTGGAAACTCATGTCCTAGTTTTGAATATTTGCTTGAGTTTAAGTCCGAAAATGCCTTGTACCCTATTCTGGCGTCGAACACAGGTAAGGGGTGTTACATTTAGTAGTATTAGAGCTACAGTTTAGTCGATTCTTGGACTAACATAGCGTGTGTAAGAGTCTAGCTAGACAAGCCCTAAATGAACTGTGATAGTGTGATGACTCTTGACAATTGTAAATTGTGTTTTCGTAT
This sequence comes from Gossypium longicalyx, assembly GCA_025698465.1. Taxonomy (NCBI): domain Eukaryota; kingdom Viridiplantae; phylum Streptophyta; class Magnoliopsida; order Malvales; family Malvaceae; genus Gossypium; species Gossypium longicalyx. The sequence goes on along the minus strand of CM046998.1, from coordinate 38,958,998 downwards.
AGTAATGGATCCCAATCGAGCTGAGGCTGATGAACTCAAAAGTAATACACCGGCCCCTGCTCAAGAAGCAGCACCGTCTGATAGTAGACCCCCTACGATTAGTCAAGGAGAAAGAGGCAGAGAAGCCTTTCTCAATATGATGAATGATTGGTATATAGAATTTCTTCGAACAAATCCGAATGCCCAACCTTCTCCACCCCCACCTATCCCTCGACCGGTTCCCGTAGCCCAACAAGGTATGGACTTTGTAAGAATGAATAAGCTTGGGTTGATAAGATACGAAAGCATGGGGATGAAGATTTTTGAGCTAATGTGGATGATGATCCTGAGAGAGCAGATTTTTGGCTCGAAAACTCTATCAGGGTATTAGATGAATTGTCCTACACACCGGATGAGTGTTTAAAGTGTGCTATCTCGTTTATGAGAGATTCTGCATACCATTGGTGCAATACACTTGTATCAGTAGTTTCGAGAGAAAGGGTCACATGGGACTTCTTTCAGGAGGAATTCCAAAAGATGTATATTAGCCAACGGTTCATCGATCAGAAATGTAAAGAATTTCTTGAGCTGAAATAGGGTCGTATGACCGTAACAGAGTATGAGCAAGAATTTTTCAGACTGAGTAAGTATGCGCGGGAGTGTGTTTCCACCGAGGCCATCATGTGCAAGAGATTTGAGGATGGATTGAATGAAGACATCTGTGTGTTAGTCGGGATCTTAGAGTTGAAAGAGTTTGTGGTGTTGGTTGAATAGGCTTGTAAGGCCAAAGAATTGAACAAAGAGAAGTGAAAAGTTGATCTTGAAGCTAGAGACTCGAGGAAGAGACCGATGAGTAAGTTATTACCATCTCAGTTCAAGAAGTCTAAAGAAATGTATTCCCGTTTGAATTTTTCAGCGAGGTATTCACACAGAGATCGTGGGAAACAACATTCGAGTTCTAAATCTCAAGCCACCTCAATGGCGAGTATGGGCAAATTAAAGTCTAATAGACTCGAATGTTAACAGTGTGGCAGACGTCATCCCGGCGAATGTAGAATGAATGACCGGGCTTGTTTTAAGTGTGGTTCTCAAGATCATTTTATCAGAGATTGCCCGAAGATGGTAGCGAAAGAGAAGTTCCAAAGTGCAAAGCCTAGTAATACTGCTTCTAGAGAAAAGGCCCCGAGTAATATTGGAAATAGAGCTTGTAGTAGAGGTGTGACTAAAGATACAGCCATGAGATCGGAGGCGAGAGCACCGACGAGAGCCTATGCCATCCATGCTCGCGAAGAAGCGACGTCTCCCAATGTTATTACTGGTACCTTTTCTCTTTATGATACTAATGTTATTGCATTGATTGACCCTCGATCTACTCATTTGTATGTTTGTATGAATTTGGTAGATAATAAGAAATTGCCTGTCGAGTTTACCGAAATTGTGATTAAGGTGTCAAACCCCTTAGGCAAGCATGTTTTAGTTGACAAAGTATGTAAGGAATATCCTTTGATGATTAAAGGTTACTATTTTTCAGCTAACTTAATGTTGTTGCCATTTGATGAGTTTGATGCTATTTTGGGTATGGATTAGTTGACGTTGCATGATGCTATAGTAAATTGTAGACAGAAAGTTATTGAATTGAAATGTGAAAACGGTGAAATTCTTAATGTTGAATTAGATGAGTCAGATAGATCGCCTGTGGTGATTTCATCGATGTCAGCTCAGAAATGTATAAGAAAAGGTTGTAAAGCTTATCTAGCTTATGTACTGAATACAGAAGAGTCTAAATTGAAAATTGAATCAGCGCCGATAGTTTGTGAATATTCGGATGTGTTCCTGGAAGAGTTACATGGGTTACCTCAAGTTAGAGAAGTTGAGTTTGGCATTGAGTTAGTCCCTAGTACTTCACCGATATCTATTACTCCGTATAGGATGGCTCTGATTGAATTAAAAGAATTGAAAGCTCAGCTGCAGGAATTGACAGATAAGGGATTCGTGAGACCGAGTCATTCCTCCTGGGGTGCTCTAGTGTTATATGTAAAGAAGAAAGACGGATCCATGAGATTGTGCATTGAGTATTGACAACTCAACAAGGTTACCATAAAGAATAAGTATCCTTTACCAAGTATTGATGACTTGTTTGACCAGATGAGAGGAGCAACTGTGTTCTCAAAGATTGATTTGAGATTCGGCTACTACTAGTTACGAATTAAAGAGTCAGATGTGTCGAAAACTGCTTTTAGAACAAGGTAGAGGCACTATGAATTTTTTGTTATGCCATTTGGATTAACTAATGCCCCTGCTGTTTTCATGGAGTTGATTAATCAAAATTTTTTACCATAAGAGTTTAAAGTATTTGATGACTCAGAAGGACTTGAACTTACGGCAACGAAGATGGCTTGAATTGTTGAAAGATTATGAGTTAGTGATTGACTATCACCCGGGTAAAGTGAATGTAGTTGCAGACACCTTGACTACGAAGGCCTTGTTTACCTTGAAGGCATTGAATATGAGATTGACTTTATCCTATGACGGTTCCATTCTAGCTGAGTTGAAAGCTAGGCCGATGTTTATTCAGCAAATTTGTGAAACCTAGAAATGTGACAATGATTTGCAAGCCAAGAGACCTCATTGTAAATCGGTTAGTGATCCAGATTTTCATGTCAGATCTGATGATTCTTTGATGTTCCGAGGTAGAATTTGTGTACTGAAAAATGATGAACTTATTCAGAAAATTCTTCATGAAGCACATAATGGTTGTTTATCTGTACATCCAAGTAGTAGAAAAATGTATAATGACTTGAAGAAAATGTATTGATGGTCGGACATGAAAAGAGATATCTCCGAGTTTGTTTCGAGATGTCTGATTTGTCAACAAGTGAAAGTTTAACACCAAGTACCTTCGAGTTTGCTTCAGCCAGTGATGGTACTCGAGTGAAAATTGGATAGGATTACGATGGGTTTTGTAATGGGTTTACCTTTGACTCCAAAAAAAAAAGATGCCGTGTGGGTTGTTGTTGATAAATTGACGAAATTGGCTCACTTTATTCCAGTACGTACTAATTACTCGCTTGATAAGCTAGTTGAGCTGTACATTGCTGAGATTGTGAGATTGCACGGGGTGCCTATCTCTATTATCTCAGATAGGGATCTGAGGTTTACTTCGAGGTTTTGGAAAAAGTTGCAAGAAGCCTTGGGTACGAAATTGAATTTTAGTACTGCATTTCATCCACAGATTGACAATCCGAAAGGGTAATTCAGATACTTGAAGATATGCTTCGATGTTGTGTTCTAGAATTTGAGGGTAGTTGGGAAAAATATCTATCATTGGTTGAATTTTCCTATAACAACAACCATCAGTCGAGTATAAAAATGCCACCTTATGAGGCATTGTATTGTCGCAAGTGCCAAATACCTTTGTTTTGGACTGAGCTTAACAAGAAATAGATTCACAGGGTTGGCTTGGTTAAGGGAACTGAAGAGAAAATAAAGTAATTCGAGATTGTTCGAAAGCTACTTCTGATAGACAGAAATCGTACACGAATTTGAAAAGAAAAGAGATTGAGTTTCAAGTTTGGGATAAAGTATTTTTGAAAGTATCTCTGTGGAAGATGATTCTCAGATTCGGCCTTAAAGGCAAGTTGAGTGCACGTTTCATTGGGTCGTATGAAATTATGAAAAGGATAGGGCCAATGGCATATCGGTTAGCTTTACCGACAAAGTTAGAAAGAATTCATAATGTGTTTCATGTGTCGATGTTGAGACAATATCGTTCCCATCCTTCACATGGGATTTCACCATTAGAGTTGAGATCCGACTGGATATGACGTACGGTGAAGAACCGATTAAGATCTTAGCACGGGAAGTTAAAAAAGTTGAGAAAAAAAGTATAACCCTAGTGAAGGTTTTGTGAAAAAGACATGGTGTTGAAGAGGATACGTGGGAACCTGAGGAGGCTATGAGAAAACAGTACCCAAACCTATTTTCTGGTAAGATTTTCGGGGACGAAAATTTCTAAAGGAGGAGAGTTGTAACAACCCAATTTTGGGGATAGTTAGAAAAATGGTTTTGGGACCACATATTCAATGTAGAAATATTTATTTTTATTATATTTTTATTGTCTACAGTTTCGCGGAATGATTTCGTGAAAATTTCGTTCGAAAATTTTGACATTTGGGCACTCAATTTAGTAAAAAGGACTAAATTGTAAAATTTGCAAAAGTTGAGTTCTGCATGTTAAAGGTGTCCAATTGCTATAATATTTTAAATTAGAGGTCCTTATATGATAATTAGACCATTTGTTAAGTTAGGGGACAAGAATGGACATGGTGAGATAAAATTTTAAAGTTTGACAAAAAAAGGAATTCTAGTCATTTGGTTATTTAAAGAATAAAAAGGGAAAATAAAGCCAAAATTTGTCCATCTTCTCGAACCCTTGGCCAAAAATTTGGAGACACCATAGCTAGAGTTTTCTTCAACTTTCAAGCTTGATTGTAAGTACATCCTAGCCCCGTTTTTAAAGCTCTTTATGTTTTTGAAGTCGTTATCACCCGATCTTTCTATTTCTACCATTGTTTTTGAAGTAGGGTTCATGTTTAAAAATTTATCCATGTGTGACATGCTTGTGTTTTGATGTTTAATGGTAGAAAATGAAAGTTTGATGAGTAATAAACAACTTTTGCTAAGTGATTTTTCATGAAAATATCTAAAAAAGACCTATTTGTAAAAAGATGTAACATGGGTATTAAAAATCTGATTTGATGAAAAATGTGGGCTGATATGAGCTTAAATATGGTTTGGCTAAGCCTGGGTAATAAAGAAATTGAATACATTTCATTTTACGAGCCTAGGGACTAATTTGTAAAAATGTGAAACTTTAGGGGTCAAAAGGTAATTTTTCCATAATGTGATGTTTGGACTGGTTTGAGTAATGTGAATATTAAATAAGTTAATTTTTCTATTATAGATCAAGAAGAACGAAGTTCGGACCTTGATCGTGGAAAGAATAAGGTGTTTGACGATTAAATCATTTTCTACTATTTTTGTACCGAGGTAAGTTCGTATATAAATAATGCATCGTTATTTACACTTTAATTGCTTTAATATAGTATGAATTGTAATTTATTCTTTGAACGTAATTGACAAAGTTCGACAAGCGATAAAATCCCGGTTGAACCTTAGGAATAGTTAGGATACAAATGTCATGACATTAGGGCTAGTTGAAATTACGTGTAAGAACATATCTGGGATATGGCATCGATATGAGACTTCGTGTAAGACAATAGCTGGGTTATTGGCATCGTTACGAGATCTCATGTAAGACCATATCAGGGATATGGCATTGGTATGGTACTATGTGTGCGAGATATCCCAAGTATCCTCTAGTATTTCAAGTGGTTCAATAGGAAACTTAACGGTAATGTTTAAGTTGTGAAAGACTATGGTATGTTGTGAAAGATTATGGTAAGTTGCAAGTTAGTACAGGTATGTACATAAAACCCATGCTTAATGAGCTTGATATGTGATGAACCCTCGGTGTGGTATAATTGAGTAAGTTATGATGTTAAGGTTTTACTAACATCTATGTTAAGTTTGATTACGAAAGTTCACAATGATATTTATGTTAATTTAATTCATGTTAAGTTTATGCTAAAGTGTGTATGATGCCTATTATTTGCTTAGGAACTTACTAAGCTTTAAAGCTTACTCGCCTTTTTTTTCCCTTGTCTTATAGTGTCACCAAGCCAGCTCGAGGATCGAAGGTGGTCGGAGATCTATTCACATTATCAAATTATCATTTTGGGTACTTATGATTACAATATTTTGAGCTATGGCATGTATAGGGACTTGGTCTTTTTGTTATATGTCATAGTTGATTTGGCCAAATGTGTTGGCTTATGTTATTTGATAATTCATTTTGTAAATGGCCATTGAAATTGGCTAATATTGGTTAAGTATATATATGCATAAGAAGATGTCTTTCATGAATGTGGATTTTACATGGTTTATGATGATAACTATGAGATGTTGTATGTGATAGGAAACAGCATGTAAGTGGTGTGTGGACGACTTGGCTCTGGCAGAATTGGTTGTATGTATATACATGGATTTGTGTTGCTTGTTGTTGTGTAGGTTGGTGCAAGTAAGGGGGGCAAAATGGCTTGGTAAATAGCCTTATTTTTGTCCACACTGGTAGACACACAAGTGTGGGTCTAGGCCGTGATTGACACACGACTTGTCCCATGGGTGTTTGATCCGGCCGTGTGTCCCCTGCATTTTGAATTTTAGCTTTAAGTTGGCCACACGGGTAGAGACACGACCGTGTGCCTTAGCCAAGTGAAGGACACGACCTAGGGACATGGGCGTGTGCCAAAGGCATGTGAAGTCTGCACCTATTTTATGAAAAATTATGAAAATTAAATCACCCACACGGCCTAAGCACACGGGTGTGTGACTTGGCTGTGTGACTTCAATTTGTCGATGATGTCATAAATAGAAAGTTACATGGGTTAGGGACACGGGCGTGTGAGATCACACGGCCTACCCACACGGGCGTGTCCCAAGCAATATGGGCATGTGAGCCTTGTTTTGGTGAAAATTTTCTAGGTGTGGGGAAATTTTCTAAAGTTCTCGATTTAGTCTCAAACTGCTCTCAAAGCATGTTTTGGGCTTCGTAGGCTCGTTTTAGGGACTATATGAATGCTTATGAAAAGTTTTCAATTTGAGTGGAAATTCATGTCCTAGTTTTGAATGTTTGCTTGAGTTTAAGTCTGAAAATGCCTCGTACCCTGTTCTGGCAGCAAATACGAGTAAGGGGTGTTTCATCAGCCGTGTGGTTGACATGGCCTTGGACACGGGCGTGTTACACAGCCATGTGAAAACTGCACCTAAATTTCAAAAATAAAAATTTGCCACACGGCCTAGCACACGAACGTGTGACTTGGCCATGTGACTTCAATTTCTTCATGCTTTAAAAGTCAGAGAATTACAAGGGTTAAGGACACGGTCGTGTGTAGTACACAGCCTGACCACACGGGCGTGTGAGCCTTGCACCTAGGAAATTTTTTGGAATTTTGTAAAAAAATTCCTGAGTTTTCGATTTGATTCCAACACTCGTTTTGGGCCTCGAGGCTCCATATAAGAGACGATATGTATGATCTCGGTAAATGAATAATAAATTACGTAAATTAATTGAATTTTTTTGAATGTTTTGGTAATACTCTAAAACCCTACTCCGACGACGGATACGGGTTAAAGGTGTTACATTTAGTGGTATCAGAGCTACGATTTAGCCGATTCTCAGACTAACGTAGCAAGTATGAGTCAAGCTATACATGCCATTATATAAATTATGATAGTGTGATATCTCTTAACCACTTTTAAATGTATTTTTATATAGCAATATCTTCCAACCAAGCTAGAGCCAAGACTGAGGAAGTTAAAAGCACTGCTCAAGCTTCCGTGCTGTGAGTTGCATCTAGTGGTAGTAGAAGGCTCGTATCTGAGGGCCAAAGTGAGGCGACAAAAGCAGCATTCTTTGAATTGATGGATGAATAGTATAGTGAATATATGAGAACAAATCCCGCTATTCACTGACCTCCCCTACCTGCTTCACAACATGATGAAACGCCACAAGATGCTAGACCTGTTAGAATTGGTAAGGCTCCAATAGATAAAATTAGAAAACATGGGAAAGAAGAATTTAGGGCTATGGGTGATGACGATCTAGAGAGGGCCGAGTTCTGGCTGAAAAATACTATTTGAGTTCTAGATAAGTTATCATGTACACCAGCCGAATGTCTAAAATGTGTGGTATCTTTGCTGAAAGACACGACCTACCATTGATGGAAAACCATATCTTCTGTGGTACCTAGGGAAAATATTACATGGGAATTTTTCCCAACAGAGTTTAAAAAGAAATATATTAGTCAGAGATTCCTGGACTAGAAAAGAAAGGAATTTTTAGAGCTCAAATAGTGGAATATAGAGCTCAAATAGTGGAATATGACAGTGTTTGAGTATGAGCGAGAATTTGTTACATTGAGCAAGTATCCTAGTGAATGGGTTTAGACCGAAGCCAAAATGTGCAAAGGATTTGAAGAAGGGCTAAACGAAGATATTAAGTTGTTAATTGGTATTATGGAATTAAGTGAATTTGTACTGTTGGCTGAATAAGCACATAAGGCCGAGGAATTAAGCAAAGAAAAGAGGCAAGTGGAAAGGGAAGATCGAGTTACGAGCAAAAGATTTATGAGCAAGATGCAATCATCTGCTTCAAAGAAATCAAAGAATTATCATTAGCATTTTGCTACCTCAAGGGAGTATTCAGGAAAGGAACAAAGTTATAAATGCACCAACCCGAGGTCTTCATCTCCCTTGACCACCAGTGTTAGGAGTGTTGGAAACCCCAAACCACAATCCAATGTCTGTAATAAATTGTATTTTAGAGAGTGCCAGATAAGAAGTGGGGCTTGCTTCAAGTGTGGTTTTCTCGACCATTTTCTTAAAGATTGCCCAGAAAGGGTTGAAAAAGATATGGAACAGACCCCGAAGCCAAGTAATCCTGTCTCGAGGGGTAGACCACCACAGTATTTCAGAAATATCGGTGGTAGTTGTAGCGCTGCAAAGGATTCAATAGCTAAATCTGAGGCCCGGGCTTCGACAAGAACATATGCAATACGTGCAAGGGAAGATGCTTCGGCACCAGATGTTATCACTGGTACATTCTCTCTACTTGATACTGATATTATTGCTTTGATTGACATTGGTTCCACGCACTCATATATATGCACAAAATTTGTATCTGGTAAAAATATAATTGTTGAATTCACCGAATTTATGGTTAAAGTTTCAAACTCCTTAGGTCAGCATGTTATGGTGGATAAAGTTTGTAAAAATTGCCCATTGATGATAGAGGGTTATTGTTTACTAGCTATTTTGATGTTATTACCCTTTGATGAATTTGATGTAATATTGGAAATGGATTGGTTAACCCAACATGATGCAGTGGTAAATTGTAAGCATAAATACATTGTATTGAAGTGTCAGAATGGTGAGTTACTCTGGGTTGAATCTAAGAAACTGGGTGGATTGTCTAATGTGATTTCAACAATATCAGCACAGAGATATATTAAAAAGGGGTATGAGGCTTATCTTGCTATTGTACTGGACACCAAAGTGTCAAAGTTGAAAATCCAGTCAGTGTCGATTGTTTGTGAGTTTCCTGAGGTATTTCCAGAAGAACTACCTGGTTTACCTCCAATTAGAGAGGAGGAATTTTCCATAGACCTTGTGCCAGGGATGCCACCGATATCTATAGCACCTTATAGAATGGCTCTTGCTGAATTGAAAGAGTTGAAGGTACAGTTGCAAGAGTTGATTGATAAAGGAATTGCTCGACCCAGCTTTTCACCATGGGGTGCACCGGTATTGTTTAAAGAAGAAAGACGGATCATTGAGATTATGCATCGATTACAAGCAGTTTAATAAAGTCACAGTCAAAAATAAATACTCGTTGCCTTGTATAGATGACTTGTTTGATCAATTAAAAGGTGGCACTATATTTTTGAAAATTGATCTATGATCTGGTTACTATTAGCTATGAGTAAAAGACTTAGATGTGCCAAAGACAACTTTCAGAACCAGATATAGGCATTATGAGTTTTTGGTGATGCCATTCGGATTAACAAATGCCCCGGTGGTATTTACGGATTTAATGAAAAGAATTTTCAGACCATACTTGGACAGGTTCGTAGTTATTTTTATTGATGATATTTTGGTTTACTCTCACGATGTGAATGAGCATGCTCAACATCAGAGAATTGTTTTGCAAACTCTGTGTGAGAAACAGTTGTACGCTAAATTCAGTAAATGTGAATTCTGGCTACGGGAAGTTAGTTTCCTTGGACATGTTGCATTGGCAGAGGGTATTCGAGTGGACCCGAACAAAATTTCAGCTATTGTAAGTTGGAAGCCACCAAAGAATGTTTTAGAAGTAAGAAGTTTTCTGGGAATAGTAGGATACTATCAGAGATTTGTTAAAGGGTTCTCAATGATAGCTTCTCCAATAACTCGATTGTTGCAAAAAGAAGTGAAATTCGAGTGGACTGGTAAATGCCAACAGAGTTTTGATAGATTGAAAGCTTTATTGACAGAAGCGCTTGTATTAGTCCAACCTAAATCGGGTAAGGAATTTACAGTTTACAGCGATGCCTCGTTGAATGGTTTAGGATGTGTATTGATCCAAATTGGCAAAGTAGTGGCTTATGCATTTAGGCAGCTAAAATCGCATGAAAGAAATTACCCGGTACACGATCTTGAATTAGCAGTTATTGTTTTTGAATTAAAAATATGGCATCATTACCTTTTTGGTGAAAAATGTCACATTTTTACAGATCAAAAAAGTCTAAAGTATTTAATGACATAGAAAAAAACTGAATTTGAGACAATGTAGATGGTTGGAATTATTGAAAGATTATGATCTCATTATTGATTACCATTCGGGGAAAGCTAATGTAGTGGTAGATGCCTTGAGCCGAAAATCCTTGTTTGCCTTATGAGCATTGAACACCCAATTGTCTTTATCTGATGATGGTTCACTCATAGCTGAGTTAAAAGTTAGACAGACGTTTATGCAACAGATCTCTGAAGCTTGAAAAAGTGATGATAAGTTGGAAGTGAAATGGATACAAAGTGAATCGACTCCTGACTCAGAATTTCAAATTAGGACCGATGGTTGTTTATTATTCAGAGACAGAGTATGTGTACCGAAAAGCTCAGAACTAATACAGAAGATTTTGAACGAAGCTCATAATGGTAACATGTCTATAGATCCTGGTAGTAATAAGATGTATAGTGACTTGAAAAAGATGTATTGGTGGTTGGGAATGAAACGAGATATTTTTGAATTTGTATCGAATTGCTTGATATGTTAACAAGTAAAGGCCACAACATCAAGTACCTTAGGGGTTATTGCAGCCAATTACAATACCATAGTGGAAATAGGAAAGAGTTACCATGGACTTTGTAACGGATTACCTTTATCATCGAAAAAGAAAGATGCTATCTGGGTAATTGTCGATCGTTTAACGAAGTTGGCACACTTTATCCCGGTACGTATGAATTTTTCATTAGATAGATTGGTTGAATTATATGTCTCTGAGATTGTAAGGCTACACGGAGTGCCAATTTCTATTATCTCAGATAGAGACCCTCGGTTTACATCTCGATTTTGGAGTAATTTGCATGAAGCTCTGGGCACTCATTTACACTTTAGCATTACATTCCATCCTCAAACAGATGGACAATCTGAACGTGTGATACAAATTCTTGAAGACATGCTTCAGTGTTGTGTACTTAAAATTGTAGGTAACTAGGAAAAATACTTGCCTTTGATTGAATATGCTTACAATAACAGTTATCAGTCCAGTATTAAAATGGCACTGTATGAGGCTTTATATGGTCGAAAGTGCAGAACTCCATTGTATTGGACAGAGTTAAGGGAGAAAAAGATACATGGAGTTGAGTTGATTCGAGAGACCGAAAAAAAGGTGAAGATAATTCGGGACAGTTTGAAAGTAGCCTCTGATCGTCAAAATGAAACAAAAAGAAATAAAATTTCAAGTTGGTGACTGTAATACCCCAAACACGGCCAAGACGTTATGGCCGAATCTGACGCATCACATTGAAGTGTTTTAGCGAAAACCTTATTTTCATTGAAAACCTTTCCTTAAGATATGAAACCTTAGTAAACTTATGAAAACACTCTTTTCAGTTGCGAAAGCTTTGTTTAAAACATTTGATTTAAGAAAGTTTATCAATTAAAAGTTTGGTTGCAGAAACATAGTACATAAAAACTATGGTTTAGAAAATCCCTGTTTAACTTATCGCAATTACAACGCATAAGAATAATAATCCAAATAATAATAAAAAGGGGAGGCCTTATTACAATCCAGTCTAAAATCACTTAATAAATCAAGAACTAAATGCTTTTAAAACAACCCAGTCCAAGTTGTCTTGCTAGCTAGCCATCCAGAGTCCCTCCAGACATCGAACCTCCTAATGAGCATTACCTGAGAAAAAAAAACAAAAAAGGGGGTGAGTTTTCGCAAACTCAGTGTGTACACCCTTGTCAAGAAGCAATCATTCATCAATCATCATAAAATCACACATGCAATGCAGTGCAATGCAACCCACCTTAATAATCCATCTGCTACACTTCAGCTCCATCCCCCGGTACACTTCATGTGGGGATATAAATATTGACCCACCCAACCGATACACTTTAATGGTAGCCCGGTTGCAGAACTACCTTCATTGCAGCAAGCTACTAATTATATAATGGGCTTAAAAAGCTTTCGGTGGATCCACAGTCGTCAAGCAACCTTTCGATCCTCATATACTTTCTTTGTTCCAAAACTCCCAACCCATATGAAACCTAAGCAGAATACCATATGTATGCATGTCACATCCATAAAACTTACATTCAACGCCTAGGGGTATTTTGTTCATTTTCTCCCTTAAGGCATTTCAATAATTTTCCCTTTCTTTACAGTTTTCACTTACCTTGGCCCCGTTAACAAATCCCGTGAGCTAAGATGAATGAATGCTATGCACCAGGTAGGATTCCAGAGAAGAGGAGGTGAGTCATTAAGACCACTTAAGTACTAAGCTCTCCCTAGATCCAATCCTAGACATACATATACCCGTTGCCACACCTTAACCCTTTGACTTGTTCACGGTAGCAATAAATTAATTAAGTTTTATGTAGTCATCATATACTAGGCCCAAACCCCTTACAAAGCCTAGTCAAATTCACATACCTGCATATGGCCCACTAGGCCCAATCATATTCATATGGCCCATTAGGCCCAAATCACCTGTATATGCCCCATTAGGCCCAAATCACATTATACACATGCTCACCTACGAATTTCTATCACATAGCATCAATTATCAATTTTTGCCTATCATGGGCCGAACAGCCCGTTAGGCCCATTAAGCCTATTCTGGCTCGGTTGGCCAATTCAAAACCCAAGTCCATGGAATCGCCCATGGGGCCTCAGACAACCTATCGGTTTCCTCCTCACGAGTGTTCGCGCACTCACAAGACTATCGTAGCCCAACTTTCAGCATTTCGACATTTTGGCTTTTGCCGATTCATTGTGTGTGTGCAGTGTATGTACACACTTGGTAATAGAGCGTGCTGCGATTCCCTTAGCCGCAAACCTACAAATGATATCACCTTTCAATTAATCATATGCTTAATACATATTTTACCCAAAACCGAAACCTCACCTTAACCTTAACTTGAACACCAATCCCTAATATCTTTTCCTTGATCACGTACTCCCTAGATCTACATTGATCTTACTCATTAAAACCAAATACTAGGGTACTCGCATCTAACTTAATTCACCTCTTTATCTCACTTAAGACCATTCGGCCAATCTTAGCCAACAAGAGAGGAATACTTACCAAAATCGCAAAACACCTTAGGAGCAATTTGACAGAGAGGTACAATCCAAGATCCGATACTAATTCCCTACCAGAGTTGATTAGAAAGAGTGAGGGAAGGAAGTACTCGATATTAACAATACTAGCTGAAAAGAGATAAGATACTTACACCAAAAGAGTAATCAGCCCGAGGGAGATTCGACTTTTCGGCTTTCAAACTAATTTGGTGAATAAGGTTTATTTGGCACAAATTAAAGAAGAAGAGTAGAAGAAAGAATCGGCTAACCCAAAGGGTAAATCAAAAGAGATCTGAGGAGAGAAAAAATGGCAAAAGAATCAGGTAGCAAAGATGGAAAAGCCAATCGGCACTAAAGAAAAAAAATGAAAAATTTGGCATTAGCCTAAGATCCTAAACTCAACACATATTTATAGCCTCTAGCCAAACTGCCTGACCCTCAATTCCCAATTCAGCTCCATCACTTCCCCCTTCCCATCTCCTCGTTTTTCTCCCTGATAACTCCCCAATCCATTTCCTAAATTTTCTCTTCTGAACACTCCCCTTGGAGTCCATCTTCACGCCACTTCCAACCTTCTGGAAGGCCAAAATTAAACTTCTAAAAATACTAAGCTAGGATTCCAACCTTGGATCTCCTTGCTAGCCACTAATGCCACCTCCCTACACTCTAAGTGGCGTCACTTAGCCACTCCACCACGACGCTTTTTGATGCCATTTTCCCCTATCCTGATTTAAAAGCCCAACTACTGGCCATCAAAGTTCCTTTAATAATTAAACTATAATTTCTTCTACCCCTAGGTTCAAACTCAAACCTTGACTAAGACCTATCATCACGTAATTAACACTTAACTAAAAATGCTAAGCATAAAAAGAAGAATTTGAGATTTTAGGATTTTTGCGTTTGGAGATTTTTGGGGCGTTACAGTGACAAAGTATTCTTGAAAGTGTCGCCTTGGAAGAAAGTTCTCCGATTTGGATGCAAAGGAAAACTGAGTCAACGGCTCATCGGGCCATATGAGATTATTGAAAGAATCGAGCCTGTTGCATATTGGTTAGCGTTACCTCCAGAGCTTGATAAAATTCATAATGTGTTTCATGTGTCCATGCTACGACGATATCGATCAGATCCTTCACATGTTTTTACTCCAATAGAAGTTGAGATTCAGCCTGATATGACTTACAATGAGGAACCGATTAAGATATCGGTATATGAGATGGAAGAGCTAAGAAATAAAAAGGTGGCTTTGGTAAAAGTCTTCTGGAAATGGCATGGATTAGAGGAAGCTACCTGGGATCCTGAGGATACCATGAGGAAGCAATACCCTAACCTTTTTTCTGGTAAGAATTTTCGAGGATGAAAATTTTTAAGGAGGGAGAGTTGTAACAGCCCAAATTTGATGAGGTCGGAACAATAGTTTCGAGACCACAAATCCTAGTTAAAAATAAAATTTTTTTTTATTTTATGGTTGGCATCATGGTAGGAAGGTTACATGAAAATTTTGATATGAAAATTTTATCGATTGTGTGGTTAATTAGGTAAAAGACTAAATTGTATAAAATGTAAAAGTTGGATTCTAGTAGCTATAGGTATCAAATAGCTATAGAATTCAAAACTTAAGGTCCTTATATGGTAATTAGAGCATTGAAGAGTAGTTAGTAGATATTTTAATGACTCATCCATGGAAAACTTAGAGAAGAAAAGGGACTAAATTGGAAATCACTAAAATTAAAATATGGAAATTAAATAAAAAGAAATATTCATCAAATTTCATATCATCTTCCCCAAAATTTCTATGAAAACCCTAGGAGAGAGAAAAACAACTTATCAAGATTGAAAAGATCCGGAAAGACAAACTACAGAACTAGATCGAGGAAAGCAAAAGGTTTCAAATTAGTTGAAATTAAAAAAAAATCATTTTTAAGGAAAGTTCGTGTAACTTAAAAATGTATCTTAATATGCTTGAATTGAATCGTATGATTGTGTTGTTATGTGTTAGATGATATATACATAATGAAATAGTTTTAAGTTGTGTAATATGGACAAATTATCGTGTTCCGATCGAATGTTGAATTTTCATGGGTTAAAAATAATAGTGCATATGTTGCAAATAGAATTTATCTCAGACGGGTAATTCTAATGTGTCCTCTTGAGTTAGGTTATAAATTGGATTAAGCCCAGACGAGTAATCCATATTAAGCTCTTTAGATCATATGCTACGAATAGGATTTAGCCTGCACTGGTAATCCTACGGTAAAAAGTACGACTCAAGGGTATGATTTTTCAATTGTACCCAATGGGTACTTTTACACATGAGTATAATATCTGAACGTCCATCGAAATTTCAATAGTTCAACGGAAAGGAATCTTCAAGTGCGAAAAGGTGAAATTAATGGAAGCTGGTAATGTGATGAGCTCATCTATGTTTACTTGATATTCATAGGAGATTATGTTACTAACTTGTTTGAATAAGTGTATGTGTTTAGGTAACTTACCCAAAATTGATGGAATATGTATTTATGTGTGCTTGTGTTAATAAGTAAGACCAGTAAGTTTATTTCCCGTTATACGGACTTACTAAGCATAAAATGCTTACTCCGTTTATTTTTCCCTATTTTATAGTGCCCAAAGCTCGCGAAGGTTGGAAGTTGGTCAGAGCAGTGATCACACTATCCACTATCTCATTTTGGTATAAATAGAAATTTCATTTTGGTACAATGGCATGTATAAGCTTAGTTGGCCAATGATGGCTTGTAATGGTTGTCTTGTAACCTAGCCATTGGAGTGGCTAATGATAGTCTAAGTTTGGCTATTTTAAAATGATGTTCTGATAATCACATAAGTGTTTATTATGAGTTGGTTTGATGAAATTGTGTTAGCATATGAGTTTATGACATGAGTAAGTTTATATCTATTGATGCATGAGATAATACTATATGATCGATGTCAAATTTCTTGTGAATATGATGTTGGACTGGTGGATATATGCTTGTAAGTTTTAGTATAAGAAAACGGTAAGATTTTGGTGACAAATGAGGCTAGGAAATGACCTTGATTTGTCCACATGAGCAGACACACGGGCATATGTCTTGGCCGTGTGTGAACCACGGCTTGTCCCATGGGCATGTGGTGTAACACCCCTAACCCGTATCCGTTGTTGGACTAGGGTTAAAAGGCATTACCGGACATATCAGAACATTTTGCATTCATTTAACAAACATCATAGCATCATAGTCAAACATCAACGTAAAGTCAATTTCTTAGGTCAACGAGACCTTAAACAAGCTTTAGAAAGAGGTCGGGACTAAACCGAGCAGATACAAATTTTTTTCAAAACTTAAACATTTTTCTAAGTTACGAAGGTCACACGCCCGCGTGAACAGGCCATGTGCCTCACACGGCATTAGACACACCCATCTGTCTAGGCCGTGGCAAAACAGGGCATACATACTGACTTGTCCACACGGCCACATGATACGCCCATGTGCTAGGCCATGTGAAAATTAGGGAGGCTACTGACTTAGCCACATGGCTAGTCACATGCCTGCATGTCTAGCCCGTGCTCAAAACTAAATTTGCCATACGGCCTAGCACACGCCCGTGTGTGTGGGACTGTGTGGTCTGCTCAGACTCATTTCGAAATGGCCCTCGAGCAACACGATTGAGACATATGCCCGTGTCCCTGTCCATGTCGGCAAAAATAAGCCATTTACAAGGCCAACATGCCACCCATTAAGGGCCCTCCCTATAAGCCTCAAAACCAAAACATTTCATATCGAATTTTCAACCAATTCATAACCAAAACATACTCCATTCATGCCATATCATAAACAACCAACCTCATGCTTATAATTCATACCAAAACATATCAAAATCACTTACCAAACTCATTCATTCACACTTGTAACTAATTCATTCCATGATCACATGATTCACATCACATTTATAACCATTTCAACACAAAACTAACTTACCAAAAAGATCATTTCACTAAGCCATACATATACACCAAATTTACCATTTTTTGCATCACACATCATATACCAAAATCAAACCATAAGTTCAATCATAATCAATCCATATCGCAAGGCTAAATATACACTTCACAAAACATATTCAAATTCCAATATTCACATTTTCAAAAGGAACCAAAATAGAGTTTGATAGTGTGGTGATGATCCTCAACAATCCCATAGCTCCTAGTAGCTTCGATAATCTATAAAACATCTGAAAATACACACAAAGCAAGCTTTCAAAAGCTTAGTAAGCCATATACAAATAAACTTATCACATATAGCCATTATAAACTATTTCATTCATATGAATCATGACATAACTCTGTAGCAAGTTCATATTTCTCATTTAGCTCTAATGTTCATAACCATTTGCTAGTAAATACTTCACATTTCCATGTAGCTCACATATCAATAGATCATATTCATACCCACCTTTCATTACCAAATTCCATATACAGTTCATACGTACCTGAAGCAGATATACATTCATATATTTATCCATTTCTCAATGTTCCCGTTGAACCGTAGGGAATCAAATACGTTACGCAGATAACTCAAAAAGCTAGTACAATGCCAACGACCCAGACGTGGTCTTACATGTAATCAAATATCGATGCCACTATCCCAGACAGGGTCTTACACGAAATCAAATACGATGCTGATGTCCCAGACATGGTCTTACACGTAATCTCAAATTGATGCCAACGTCCCAGACGTCGTCTTACACAAAATCATATATAAGAAATTCTATGTCATGATATATGTATCCTAACTATTCCTATGGTTCATACGAGGCTTTTGGGACGTCGTCACATTATGGGAACTTTCTCGGAGTTCTCATATTCAACTCAAATAGTCACTCATCACAATTCATTAACATATAACCAATACTAATTCAATTCAAACACATTTATTTGTATATTGACTTACCCCGTACGGATTCGAACGGACGGAATCGACTACTCGATGACTTTCGACTTTCCTCGATCTAATTCCTTTCTCTTTGGTTCTTGATCTATAAAAATTCAAATTTGACTTATTCAATCTCACATTCATTCATATCACTCCATATACACATATTTAGGGCATTTTACAAATTTTCCCTCACTTTTTCACATTTTAACACTTTTGTCCCTAATTCATAAAATCACAAAATACACAAAATTTCCTTTTACACATGTTAGGCCGATTTTCATGTAATTAATATAAGCCCATATATTTCATTTATTTCACATTTTAGCCTTTCAATTTCTCATTTTCACAATTTAGCCAAAAATACTCAAATTCATCAAAAATCCCAATACATAACATAGTAATCTAACACATATCTTTCATTTTCTATCATCAAACTTCATAAAACTCACACTATCAACAATGCCACATCTTAAAATCATAATCAAATTCAGAAATTGAGGCATGGGCTTGATAGAATATAGAGCAACAATCACAAAAACATAGAATTCATCAAAAACTGAGTAAAACACATACCTTATCACAAATTCTCTTTGCCGAACCCTAAAACTCTTTTTCTTTTCTTTTCTTCTTCAATTTTCGCAACAATAAGATGATAATGGCTTTATTTTCATATTTTTTATTATAATTCATTTAATACATTAATTACTATTTTGCCTAGGATTAATAAACTATTAAAACATTAACTTATAAGGTCATTAATGTCCACTCATAAGTTCAATGGTCTATTAACCACATAAGGACCTCTCATTTAAAGAGACATAGTAATTAAGCACTTTAACAATTAACAAGCCACTTTTACATTTTATGCGATTAGGTCCTTTTATCAAATTAAACACACATATGATCAAATTTTCATATGAAACTTTCACAGATATCAATTCATATATTATAAGCATGAAAATAATATTAAAATATTTTTGAATCAGATTTGTGGTCCCAAAACCACTATTCCGACTAGGGTCTAAACCGGGTTGTTACATGTGATCTGACCGTGTGTCCCCTACTTCTTAAAAATGAGAAATAGAATGTTCAAAATTGGGCACACTGGATGAGACACGGGCATGTGTCTCAGCCGTATGGTTGACACGACCTTGGAAACGGGCGTGTTACACGACCGTGTGAAAATTGCACCTAAATTTCGAAAATAAAAATTTGCCACACAGCGTAGCACATGGGTGTGTGACTTGGCCATGTGTCTTCAATTTCTTCATACTTTAAAAGTTAGAGAGTTACATGGGTTAGGGACACAGGTGTGCGTAGTACACGGCCTGACCACACAGGTGTGTCCCTAGACCACACGAGCAAGTGAGCCCTACACATAGGAAAATTTTTAGAATTTTGCAAAAAATTCCCTAAGTTCTTGATTGAGTCCCGATTTGATTCCAACACTCGTTTTAGGCCTTGAGGGTCCATATAAGAGACGATATGTATGATCTTAGTAAACAAATAGTAATTTACGTAAATTAATTGAAAAATGTTTAGATTGTTCCGGTTATACTCTGAAACCTTGTTCCGACGACGGATACTGGTTAGGAGTGTTACAATAAAGCTAACACTCTCCTTATCCCCCCAACATGTCTCATTGAATGAAGCTTAGCTCACATTCCTTTAATCTTCCAACATGTCTCAGGGCTACTACTAAATTCACATATTATTGTATCTTATCGCAATTCACATATTCACATAGTTCACAAGATAACATAGGTATAAGAAAGCACATAGTAGTCATTTATCTGTTCATCTGGGAAGCACGAAAATGTATAATGACTTAAAGTAGCTCTATTGGTGGCATGGCATGAAACGGGATATCTCAAAGTTTGTTTCTATATGTTTGATTTGTCAGCAAGTTAAAGCTTAGCATCAAGTATCGTCTGGTTTATTACAGCCGATTATGATTCTTGAGTGGAAATGGGATAGAGTAACTATGGAATTTGTTTTAGTTTTGCCCTTACCTCTGAGTAAGAAAGATGCAATCTGGGTTGTTGTTGATCGGCTGACAAAATCAGCTCATTTCATTCCTATGCATACAGTTATTCGCTTGATAAGTTTGTTGAGTTGTACATCTTTGAGGTTGTGAGATTACATAAAGTACCTATTTCTATTGTTTTAGATAAAGATCTGACACATCCAGGTTTTGGAAGAAATTACAAGATTCACTGGGTAGAAAATTACATTTCAATACTACGTTTCACCCGCAGACGGATGGTCAATCTGAGCGAGTTATTCAGATACTCAAGGATATGCTACATTGTTGTATTCTTGAGTTTGAAGGTACGTGGAAAAAGTATTTGCCATTGACTTAAATTGAGTATAATAATATTTTTCAATCGAGCATTAAAATGGCATCGTACAAAGCTTTATACGATTGTAAATGTCGAACATCATTGTATTGGACGGAGCTAAGTGAGAATAAAATTCACGGGGTCGATCTGATTAGAGAAATAGAAAAGAGAGTGAAAGTGATCCGCGATAGTTTGAAAGCAGCGTCAGATCATCAAAATCATACGCAGACTTGAAACAAAAAGATATTGAGTTTTAGATCGGGGATAGTGTTTTTGAAAGCATCTCTGTGGAAGAAAATACTTCGATTCGGTCTTAAAGTAAATTGAGTCCAAGATTCATTGGGTCGTATGAGATTATCGAGTGAGTTGGACCAGTTGCTTATCGACTAGTATTGCCATCTGAGTTAGAAAAGATTCACAATGTATTTCATGTATTGATGCTTCGACATATAGATCCAATCCCTCACATATTATTTCTCTGAAAGAAGTTGAGATTCAACCAGATTTATCGTACAGTGAAGAATCGATCCGAATTATAGCTCGTGAGATCAAAGAGCTGAGAAATAAAAGAATAGCGTTAGTAAAAGTGTTATGGCATCGAAATGGGGTAAAAGAAGCTACATGGGAACCCAAGGATTCTATGAGAAAGCAATATCCAAACCTATTCACTAGTAAGATTTTCGGGGATGAAAATCCCTAAGGGGAGAGAGTTGTAACAGCCCGATTTTAGCTAAATCGAAATAGTGGTTTTGAGACCACAAATTCGAGGTCGTAAAATTATTTTAATATTTTTTTGGTGTTTATAGCATGTGAATATGTATGTGTGAAAATTTCATGAGCTAATATCGTTTAAGTGGTTTATTTGAGAAAAGGACTAAATCGCGTAAAATGCAAAAGTAGCATGCTATAAGTTAAAATTGTCTAATTGCTATGGTTTATTAAACCAAAGGTCCTTATGTTGTAATTAGACCATTGATAGTGGAGATGGATATAAATGGCCTTATATTTGATGATTAAATGGTTTAATAACCAAGGGTAAAATAGTAAAATATGTAATAAGTTATAATAAATAAAAGAAAAACAACTTTAACGCCTAAATTGTTATCATCTTCCACTGAAAATCAAAAGAAAATAAAAGATGGAAGCTCATTCAGGGTTAGTCCATGGTTAAGCTTGATTAAGGTATGTTTTGAGATCGATTTTTGATGATTTCTATGTTTTTGAGATCGTTGCTTCGTGTTCTATCTAGCCCATGCTTCAAATTTTGAAAGTGTTAATAATTTTGAAATTTTCCATTGATGAATGCTTGAATTCTTGAATGTTGATGATGGAAAATGAGTATTTGTTGATAGATTATTATGTTTTATAAAGTGATTTTTAGTGAAATTTCATAAAAGAGACTAATTTGTGAAAAGAAGAAAATGTGTAGTTAAATGTGTAAAATAAATGAAAATATGGGTTGATATGAAGCTATATGAAATTCGGCTAGCATGTAATTAGAAACATATTGTGTAATTTGTGATTTTGTGAAATAAGGACTAAATTCTAAGAAATGTGAAATTATAGGGTTAATGTGTAAAATACCCCAAATTGTGTGCTTTGGATGAAATTGAATGAATTAAGGAATAAAAGAGTTAATTTTGAATTTATATAGATCCAAAAAAAAAGAAATCAGATTTAGATCGGGAAAAATAGAAGGTTATTGAGTAGTCGATTCGATTTGTCAATTCCAAGTACGAGGTAAGTTGTACGTGATAAACATTGTTACAATTATGTTATTTAATGCTTTAATAATGCATAAATTGTATATATGCGACTACGACTATGTACGACAACAAATCTACTACATTTGGCACTTATTGTGTGTTTCGAAATAGCTTCGGCTATACACAGCACTTAGTGTGCGAATTGGAATAGCTTCGGCTTTATGTGGCACTAAGTGTGCAATATCAAGATAGCTTCGGTTTAATGTGATAACACTAAGTTTGCAATATCATTATAGCTTCTGCTTATCATTTATGCACTAATTGTGCGAGTTCTTAGAGCATTGAAAGATTTCTGAATGATTTAACATGTTGAACAAGGAGGTGAGAATGAAATAAATAAATACGAGAAAGTACAGGTACGTACGATACCTATGTGGTAGTTGATATTATGTATATGAAGCTTGATGAATTTGTATATATATATATATATATATATATATGATAAATGATCATGGATTAGAATTGAATGACAATATGAGAACTACTAAGTGTTTATTAATTGATGATTTGTATATTATGAACTATTAAGTATATTTGGTATGAACTTACTAAGCTATGAAGCTTACTATATGTTATTTGTCTTTGTTTTATAGAGTATCAAAGCTAGCTCAGACTTGGGGATCATCCGGAAACATCATCACACTATTGATCAATTGTTGGTACTTTTGTAGCTTGTATATATGGTATATGGCATGTATAGGTCAGAGTCATTTTGGTATGATTTGAACTATGATGTTAGCCATGTGATTTGGCTTGTTAATGATGCAAATGTTGGTATGTTTTTAGCCATTTAAGTTGGCTTAAGTTATGTGATTGATAAGTGATATATGTGATGTATATAATGTCTTATATGTTGGCTTATTTTGGTATGTTTGCCATAGTTGTGGATATAGTTAAATGGATGTTGATTTGGTTTGTTACTAATGTTTGAGGAATGGTAAATTTTAATAGTTTTGGTATATGGATTTGGTATATTTATATATGGAATTTAGTAGTTGAATTGGTTGATGATATATATAGCTTGAAATGTGATTGATTTGGCATGTTTTTTGTTGCCTAAAAATGTATTGAAATTGTGTTATTTTGGTTGATTAGTATGCTTGTGGAAAGGGTGGCAAACTGGCTTTACAAATGGCCTATTTTTGTCCACACGGGCAGAGACACGGGCGTGTATCTTAGCCGTGTGTGACACACGGTCATGTTATACAGTCGTGCGTCCCCTAGGGTAACCCTATGAATTAAGTCAGTATACCCTATAGGTTTGACACAGTCTAGACACACGAGCGTGTTTGCTGGCCATATGTGTCACACGGACTAACACATGGGCGTGTGACTGACCGTGTGACATAAGTTAGTATACCCCCTAAGTGACACATAGCTAGCACATGAGCGTGTGTGGCCATTTCGAAGGGTACACGGGCTAGACAAATGGGTGTGTCATCAGCCATGTGACCTAAGTCAGTAACCTCCTTAATTTTCCCATGGCCATGGGACACAGGCGTGTCTCCGGCCGTGTGGTACAAGTCAGTATGTATGCTCTGTTTTCACACGACCTGCACCATGGGCGTGTCTGGTGGTCATGTGAGGCACACGGCCTATTCACATAGGTGTGTGGCCTATGATTTCATAAATTTTTTCTAAGTGTTTGAAAATTTTTATATGTGATTAGTTTAGTCTCGAACCAATCTTAAGCATGTTTTATAGGTCTCGTAGATCTATTTAAGGGACTTTGTGTATGTGAATGATTAATATGCGATATTAAATGTTTGATAAATTTTATATTGTCTGGTAATGCCTCGTAACCCTATTCCGGCAATGGATAGGGGTTAGGGGTGTTACAAAACAAACTTCATTCATCTAATTATTCTTCAACGACTCATTCCCAACCTTTAAACTACACAAAACTACTCTATTCATGTATCGAGTGTTTCAACATGTTTTATGGCTATTTTTTGAAAATTCATTAAAAATCAAGAAATCTTTAACAAAACTTCAAATTAAGTTTAGAAACATCTAAATCATGTCAATATTAATTTTAAAACACTTTGAAACCATATTTTTACTCAAAATCTCGAAATCCATCATTAATGGCTCAATTTTTAACTTTTATTTAAAACATACGATTTAATGGCTAAAATCTTAGTTTTAAAGACTAAATAACATTTGAAACTATTTAGGACTTGAATCCTTAACTTAGACGATGAAAAACCAAGCGTTTGATTGAAAACTCAAAAAACTCGAAAGCTTGAAAATAGAGAAAATTATGGTGTCTTTGGGTATTTTTTTTAACTTCTATGGAGATTTATAACTTAATAGATGATACAAATCAAACGGAATTAGGAGTTGGAATTCAAAATTGATTGGAGAGTTGAGAGAACTATGGACGGCACAAGTATGAGAGGAGAAGAATACTACCTTAAAATAAAACTATAAATGGGGGCTTTTAGATTGGATTTTAAAATCTGGTCTAATTGCCTCTTAAAAACTCTAAGTTTTGACTCTTTTACAAATTAGTTCTTTTCAAAATTAAAGGTATTTAAAATTCATTTTCAGAAATTTATTTAATTTTCTAAAAACCATAGTAAAAAATATTATCGATAAACCATGTCACCAAATTTCAAACACTCTAAGGCTAAAATTTTTGAATTACCGCTAAAGCTCCTAGGCCCTATTTTTGGGTGTTACAAATCTCCCATTCTAAAAATAATTTCCTCCTCAGAATTTCTTGCTAACACATCACTTACTTAATCACAAAATATGCTATTTCTACTTTTAGACTGACCATCACACTTTTGCTGGGCACACTGATTCCTATTCTCTTTATCTTCCTACCGCTCTCCTTAATGATTCTATTTACTACCACGAACTACCTTTCAATAAATTGTCTAACAATTTCCTCTATTCACTCGACTCTCTCGTCTAAAGAACTTGTAATCATTTTTATCTTAATTCAATAGTCTCTATCGGGATTCTCTACTTATGAGCTAAGTCACTCAAAATTTATGAAAGCATAGAACCTAAATCTACCACCATGCTTCTGCTACTTGATCTAACCCGAATGAAACCCTCTTCAAACACTCATGCTGAAATTCCCAAATTGCTAAGTAATGCACTTAGAACAAACGAATACGTTTGCACTCACATTAACACATCTGCAAGGCATATCTACTAATCTAACATACACAATCAACCAAATAAGCAAACAGACAGAGGTGTGAGTGGCAGGGTAAATGGTCCAAGTCTTGTTCCTACAAACATACTTTAGTATTAAGGCAATGTGTTCTCGTTCCTACCACACATGCAATTCAATCAAAGACATCTAAACCAATCGCATGCCATTCAATCAGGGGTATATTAACAATTTCAAGAAAACAGGGAGATTAGATTAATGAGTTTCAAAGCCCGAAACATACAACAATCACCTAGGTCCTAGAGTTAATGAACTTAGAGCTCTGATACCACCAAATACAAACATCTTATACCCGACCTAGTCGCCAAGCCCGAATATCAGGATGCCATACCACGGTCTCATGTCATATTCATAGTAAATCACCACATTATGAAGAAATCATCCTTTTTATCACTGGTCTTATAAATTTTTTGTCAAACATATTGTAACAGCCCAACTTTGGGGCTAGTTGAAATAGTGGTTTGGCGACCACAAACCTGAGATAGAAAAATTTTATTTTGTTAGATTTTTATGGTCTACAGTTTTACAAAATTATTTCATGAAAATTTCGTTCAAAAAATTTGACGTTTGGGCACTCAATTTAGTAAAAAGGACTAAATTGTAAAAAGTGAAAAAGTTGAGTTCTACATGTTAAAGGTGTCCAATTGCTATGAGATTTTAAATTAGAGGTCATATATATATGATAATTAGACCATTTGTTAAGTAAGTAGACAAAAATGGACATGGTGAGATAAAATTTTAAAGTTTGGCAAAAAGGGTTTTTTGGTCATTTGGTAAATAAAAGAATAAAAAGGGAAAATAAAGCCAAAATAGTGTCCATATTCTTCTACCTTGGCTAAAATTATCAAGACACCATAGCTAGGGTTTTCTTCAACTTTCAAACTTGATTGTAAGTACATCCTAGCCCCATTTTTGATGCTCTTTATATTTTTGAAGTCGAATTCACCCGATCTTTCCATTTCTACCATTGTTTTGAAGTAGGGCTTATGTTTAAAAATTTACCCATATGTGACATTCATGTGTTTTGATGTTTAATGGTAGAAAATGAAAGTTTGATATGTAATAAACAACTTTTACTAAGTGATTTTTCATGGCTAAAAAGGACCTATTTGTAAAAAGATGTAAAATGAGTAGTAAAAATCTGTTTTGATGAAAAATGTGGGCTGATATTAGCATGTATATGGTTCGTCTAGGCTTGGGTAGCAAAGAAATTGAATATATTTCATTTAATGAGCCTAGGGACTAATTTGTAAAAATGTGAACTATAGGGGTAAAAAGGTCATTTTTCCATAATGTGATGTTTGGAATAATTTGAGTAATTTGAATATTAAATAAGCCAAATTTATTATTATAGATCAAGAAAAACAAAGTTCAGACCTTGATCGGGGAAAGAATAAGGTGTTTGACGATTAAATCTTTATCTACTATTTTTGGTACCAAGGTAAGTTTGTATGTAAATTATGCATTATTATTTACACTTTAATTGTGTTATTATTGTATGAATTGTAATTTATTATTTGAATGATTTCGACAAAGTTCGACAAGAGAGAAAATCCTAGCTGATCCTTAGGAATAGTTAGGATACAAATGTCATGACATTAGGGTTAGTTGAGATTACGTGTAAGACCATATCTGGGAAATGGCATCGATATAAGACTTCGTGTAAGACCATAGATGGGCTATTGGCATCGATACGAGAGCCCATGTAAGACCATATCTAGAATATGACATTGGTATGGTACTATGTGTGTGAGATACCCCAAGTATCCTTTAGTGTTCCAAGTGATTCAATGGGAAACTTAACAGCAATGTTTAAGTTGTGAAAGACTACGGTATGTTGTGAAAGACTATGGTAAGTTGCAAGTTGGTACAAGAATATACATAAAACTCATGCTCAATGGGCTCGATATGTGAAGAACCCTCTGTGTGGTATGATTGAATAAGTTATGATGTTAAGGTTTTAATAACATCTATGTTAAGTTTGATTATTAAAGTTTACAATGATATTTATGTTAATTTACTTCATGTTACATTTATGCTAAAGTGTGTATGATGCCTATTATTTGGATAGGAACTTACGAAGCTTTAAAGCTTACTCCCCTTTCTTTTTCCCTTATCTTATAGTGCCATCAAGCCAGCTCGGGGATCGAAGGCGGATGGAGATCCATTCGCACTATCAAATTTTCATTTTGGGTACTTATGATTACATTATTCTGAGTTATGGCATGTATAGGGACTTGGTCATTTTGTTATATGTCATATTTTATTTGGCCAATGTGTTGGCTTGTAATGGTTAATGATTGATATTGTATATGGCCATTGGAATTTGGCTAATATTAATCTTATTGGTCATTGATGTGTTTATGTGATGATGCTTATCATGAAGATGAAATTGGCATGAATGGAAAATAAAGTATGTGAGGTTTATACATGATAGATGTTAGCATGTAAATGATACATTGATATCTTGTTTGTGGTTGAATTGGTTGTATAAACATACTTGGATTTGTGTTGATTGTTGTTGTGTAGGTTGGTGCAAGTAAGGGTGGCAAAATGTCTTGGTAAATAGCCATATTTTTTTCCACAGTCTAGGCCGTATGTGACACACGGCTTGTCCCATGGGGGTGTGATCCGGCCGTGTGTCCCTTGTATTTTCAATTTTAGATTTGAATTGGCCACACGGACAGAGACACAACCATGTGTCTCAGCTATGTAAAGGATACGGCCTAAGGACATTGGCGTGTGCCTAGGGCGAGTGAAGTCTGCTCCTATTTTATGAAAATTAAGAAAATTAAATTGCCCACACGGCCTAAGCACATGAGCGTGTGACTTCAATTTGTTGATGACATCATAAATAAATAATTACACAGTTTAGGGACACAGGCGTGTGTGATCACACGTCCTACCCACAGGGGCGTGTCGTAGGCCACATGGACATGTGACCCTGTTTTGATGAAAAATTTTCTAAGTGTTTTAAATATTTCTAAAATTCTCGATTTAGTCCCAAACCGCTCCCAAAGCATGTTTTGGGCCTCGTAGGCTCGTTTTAGGGACTATATGAATGCTTATGAAAAGTTTTAAATTTGAGTGGAAATTCATGTCCTAGTTTTGAATGTTTGCTTCAGTTTAAGTCTTGTAATGCCTCATACCCTATTCCAGTGTCAAATATGGGTAAGGGGTGTTAGATTTAGTGGTATCAAAGGTATTGTTTAGTCGATTCTCAGACTAACATAGCATGTGTAAGAATTTAGCTATACATGCCATAAATGAACTGTGATAGTGTGCTTACTCCTAATAATTGTAAATTGTGTTTTCATATAGTAATGGATCCCAATCGAGCTGACACTGATGAAGTCGAAAGTAATGCGCCGACTCCTACTCAAGGGACAACGCCTTCTGATAGTAGACCCCCTACTGTTAGTCAAGGAGAAGGAGGCAGGAAAGCCTTTCTCCATAGGATGAATGAGTGGTAAACGAAATTTGTTTGAATAAATCTGAATGCCCAACCTCCTCCACCCCCACCTCTCCCTCGACCGGTTCCCATAGCCCCATAAGGTATGGACTTTGTAAGAATGAATAAGCCCCCGGCTGATAAGATTCGAAAGCATAAGGCTAAAGATTTCTGAGCTAATGTGGATGATGATCCTAAGAGAGCCGAGTTTTGGCTCGAAAACTCAATCAGCGTATTCGATGAATTGTCCTGCACACCGGATGAGTTTTTAAAGTGTGCTATCTCGCTTCTGAGAGATTATGCATCCCATTGGTGGAATTCACTTGTATCGATAGTTTTGAGATAAAGGGTCACATGGGACCTTTTTCAGGAGGAGTTTCGTAAGAAGTATATTAGCCAACGGTTCATCGATTAAAAACATAAAGAATTTCTTGAGCTGAAACAGGGTCGTATGACCGTAACAGAGTATGAGGAAGAATTTTTCAAACTGAGTAAGTATGCTCGGGAGTGTGTTTCCATCGAGGCCATCATATGCAAGAGATTTGAAGATGGTTTGAATGAAGACATTCGTGTGTTAGTTGGGATCTTAGAGCTGAAAGTGTTTGTGGTGTTGGTTGAACGGGCTTGTAAGGCTGAAGAATTGAATAAAGAGAAGAGGAAAGCTGATCTTGAAGCTAGATATTCGAGGAAGAGACTGATTGGTAAGTCATTCCCATCTCAGTCTAAGAAGTCTAAAAAAATGTATTCCCGTTCGAATGTTTCAGCGGGGTATTCACACAAAGATCGTGGGAAACAACATTCGAGTTTTAAATCTCAAGCCACCTCAATGGAAAGTATGGGCAATGTAAATTCTAATAGACCCAAATGTCAGCAGTTAGACAAACGTCATCCTGGTAAATGCAGAATGAATGATCGAGCTTGTTTTAAGTGTGGTTCTCAAGATCATTTTATCAGAGATTGCCCAGAGATGGCAGAGAAAGAGAAATTTTAAAGTGTAAGGCCTAGTAATACTGCTTTTAGAGGAAGGCCCTCGAGTAATATTAGAAATGGAGCTAGCAGTAAAGATACAGCCTGAGATCAGAAGCGAAAGCATCGATGAGATCCTATGCCATTCGTGCTTACGAAGAAGCGATGTCTCCCGATGTTATTACTGGTACTTTTTCTCTTTACGATATTGATGTTATTGCATTGATTGACCCTGGATCTACTAATTCATATGTTTGTATGAATTTGGTAAATAATAAGAAATTGCCTATCGAGTCTACCGAATTTGTGATTAAGGTGTCAAACCCTTTAAACAAGGATGTTTTAGTTGACAAAGTATGTAAGAAATGTCCTTTGATGATTAGAGGTTACTATTTTCAAGCTAACTTCATGTTGTTGCCATTTGATGAGTTTGATATTATTTTGGGTATGGATTGGCTGAAGTTACATGATGCTATAGTAAATTGTAGACAGAAAGTTATTGAATTGAAATGTGAAAATGGTGAAATTCTTCGGGTTGAATCAGATGAGTCAAATAGATTGCCTGTAGTGATTTCTTCAATGTCAGCTCAGAAATGTATAAGAATAGGGTGTGAAGCTTACCTAGCTTATGTGTTAAACACTAAAGAGTCTGAAATGAAAATTGAATCAGTTCCGGCGGTGTGTGAATATTCGAATGTTTTTCCAGAAGAATTGCATGGGTTACCTCCAATTAGAGAAGTTGAGTTTGGTATTGATTTAGTTGTGGGAACTTCACCGATATTGATTGCTCCGTATAAGATGGCTCCGACTGAGTTAAAAAAATTGAAAGCTCAGTTGCAAGAATTGACAGATAAGGGATCCACGAGGCCAAGTTACTCCCCTTAGGGTGCTCCAGTGTTATTTGTAAAGAAGAAAGATGGATCCATGAGATTGTGCATTGATTACCTATAGTTCAACAAGGTTACCATAAAGAATAAGTATCCTTTACCAATGATTGGTGACTTGTTTGACAAGTTAAGAGGAGTGATCATGTTTTCCAAGATTGATTTGAGATCCGGGTATTACCAGTTGAGAGTTAAAGAGTCAGATGTGCCAAAAACTACATTGTAACACCCCTTACCCGTATCCGATGCCAGGACAGGGTTCGAGGCATTACCGGACTTAAACATAAACAAACATACAAAACTGAGCTATAAAATTTCGTCCAAATTTAAAAAATTTCAATCACATGCAAATTGTCCCTTATAAGGGCCTACGAGGCCCAAAGCATACATCAAGAGTGGTTCGGGACTAAATCGAGAACTTTAGAAAACTTTGAGAAGACCAAAAAAATTTTCTTCTTCTGGAGAGTCACACGCCCGTGTGGGTAGGCCGTGTGGTCACACACACCCGTGTGGCTTGGGACACACCCGTGTCCTCAGCCCGTGTAACTCTCTGTTTATGACATCATCAACAAAATGAGGTCACACGGCCACAGCACATGCCCGTGTGCTTAGGCCGTTTGTCAAATTAAATTCTTGAAATTAAGTGCAGACTTCACACGGCCTGGGCACACGCCCATGTCTTGAGGCCGTGCCCTTCACACGGCTGAGACACACGATCGTGTCTCTACCCGTGTATTTACTACTGGGCATTCTCTTTTGCATTAATTACGGTGCAGGAGACACACGGACGGACCACACACCCATAGGGCAGACCGTATGTCACACGTAGCCTACACATGCCCGTGTGTGTACCTGTGTGGACAACTTTGAAGCTATTATCCAAGCCATTTGTCACCCTTAAATGCTCACTCACTCATACATTTTTTATGGCATGCAACTTGATATATTTAGTCACTCAAATACTCATACACATGATTAATCCATGATTTTGTAATGTCAACATATCACATACTTAAACCACTATACTTTCATATGACATTCCACGCCAATTTCATATTTGTTCATCCTTACAACCCTACCTTGAACCTACTCATTTATACAATAGCTTTGGTCATACCTATTAGCCATAATTCATTCATTAAGCACATATGTCATTCATCCCTCATATCATCCACAAGTAACCACATCAAGCATAACATATTGCATGCATGCATAATTAAATAGGGTCATAACCCAAATAATCAATATGAGCCACCTCTCATGGCCATATACAAAATGAATCATAACATTGTCATTAGCCAACACATTTGGCTAATCAATATGACATAAGAAAAGACCAATCCCTTATACATGCCATATTCAAAATGTTGAAACTAATTATACCCAATTTTCCAATTGATAGTGTGAACGAAAACTCCGATGTCCTCTGATCCTCGAACTAGCTGGGCTACACTATAAGAAAAGGGAAAGGGAAGGGGGTAAGCTTTAAAGCTTAGTAAGTTCACAAGGAAATAGAATGCAATTTAAACAAGCATTAATATTACATTTAACTTAATGAACATAAACTTCCATTTTATTATCAAATCACTTAAACTTATTCTTCATATATATATTCTCACCACAAGTTCATCACATCTCATGATGTTCTTATGAGTTCGATATACATACCTGTTCCCACTTGCACATAACAACTTACTTTCTCATCTTTGACGTATTCATCAAGATTAACCATTGAACTTCTCTTTGGACTACCTGTTGAACACTTGGAATACCATTGGATACATCAGAATCTTGCACCTAAGTGCCCCATATGTAGCCAACGCTACCTCATATCACATATCACATGTTACTCGCTTTCAAGCTACTCACGGGTCTACTCATACAAGCTGTTGGTCAGGATGTAGATACTCAGGCTGCTCACACAAGCTGTCAGGTATCCGCAACATATGCCAGATTACCCAGCCACCGGTAGAACATACAAGACCAATACTCGGAACCCCATAACATGTGTCACACATATCATGAACTCAGACCACAACTCATGAGCTCAGATCACATAGTTTCTAGTGACGTGTCACTTGTATCCTAAACTATTCTTAAGGTTCAAATGGGATTTTCATACTTATCGCATCACTGTCAGACTCGCTCGAAATATCGACCTCAATGTACATAGTATCAATCATTTTCTCATGGAAGGATCAAGGCATACTCATAAAAACAATAAAGCATTTAAATTTACAAAATAACAAAGCATTGAACATAATACATATTGTATTATTCACATATGAACTTATTTCAGTACAAAATGATAGAAACGAGCCTAATCCTCGTAAACTTATTTTTCCCCTAATCAAGACCCTAATCACATTTTTCTCGATCTATAATGCCAAATTTAACTTATTTAATACATATATTATTCAAATCAACCCATAGCACATACTTTGGTAAAATTACCTTTTTACCCCTAACTTTTTACTTCTTTACACTTTAGTCCCTAGGCTCATAAAATGAAATGTATGCATTTTCTTGGTCCCAAGCCTAGCCGATTCATATTCTAACTCATATCAGCCCACCTTTCTCATTAAATCACATTTCTACTACCCATTTCTACATCTTTTACAAATAAGACCCTTTTAGGTATTTTCACTAAAAATCACATTGTAAAAGATGTTCATCACACATCAAACTTTCATATTCTTCCATTAAAATTTAAAATACAAACATGTCACACATGGGTCAAGTTTCATACATGAACCCTACTTCAAAATATGGCTAGAAATGGATAGATCATGCTTCAAGGATCTCAAAAATGTAAAGAACATAAAAAACGGGGCTTGGGAGCACTTACAATCAAGCTTGAAAAGTTGAACAAAACCCTAGCTATGGCTCTTGAAAATTTCGGCTAGCACTTGGAGAAGATGAGAAAATTTTGACTTATTTTTCCCATTTTATTCTTTTATTAACCAAATGACAAAAATGCCCTTTAAGCCTTTCTTTCAAAATTTTCCTATTCATGCCCATTTTTGTCCAAAATTATAGAAATTGGTCAAATTACTATTTAAGGACTTCTAATTTATAATCCAATGCAATTTCATGCTTGAAGCTTCTAGAACACATATTTTGCAACTTATTCAATTTAGTCCCTAACTTCAAATTGGACACTTTAGGCATAGAATTTCTTCATGAAAATTTCACACAAACATGCAATCATATCATGGACCATCAAATAATCATAAAATAATTATTTCTATTTTAGATTTGTGGCCTCAAAACCACTATTCTGACTAGACCCTAATTCGAGATGTTACATGCTTTCAGAACAAGGTACGGGCACTATGAATTTCTTGTTATGCCATTTGGATTAACTAATACCCCTGTTGTTTTCACAGACTTGATGAACCAAATTTTTTGACCATATTTGGATAAGTTTGTAGTTATTTTTATTGATGACATACTGATTTATTCTCGTGATGAGACCGAGCATGCCGAGCATTTGAAAACTATTTTACAAATTTTGAGAGACAAATAGTTGTATTCTCGTGATGAACTTATTTAGAAAATTCTTCATAAAGTGCATAATGGTTGTTTATATCTGCATCCGGGTAGTATGAAAATGTATAATGATTTGAAGAAAATGTATTAGTGGTCGGGCATGAAAAGAGATATTTCCGAGTTGGTTTCAAGATGTCTGATTTGTAAACAAGTGAAAGCTGAACACCAAGTACCTTCGGGTTTGCTTCAACCAGTGATGGTACCCAAGTGGAAATGGGATAGGATTACAATAGATTTTGTAATGGGTTTGCCTTTGACTCCGAAAAGAAAGATGTCGTATGGGTTGTGGTTTATAGATTGACAAAATTAGCTTATTTTATATTGGTACGTACTAATTATTCACTTGACAAGCTAGCTGAGTTGTACATTGCTAAGATTGTGAGATTGCATGGGGTACCTATTTCTATAATTTTGGATAGAGATCTGAGGTTTACTTTGATGTTTTGGAAAAAGTTGCAAGAAGCTTTGGGTACAAAATTGAATTTTGGTATCGTATTTAATCCACAAACAGATGGTCAATCCAAAAGGGTAATTCAGATACTTGAAGATATGCTTCGATGCTGTGTTTTAGAATTTGAGGGTAGTTGGGAAAAATATCTACCATTGGTCGAATTTGCCTATAACAACAGCCATTAGTCGAGTATAAAAATGGCACCTTATGAGGCATTGTATGGCCGCAAGTGTCGAACGCCTTTGTATTGGATCAAGCTTAACGAGAAACAGATTCACGAAGTTGACTTGGTTAAGGAAACCGAAGAAAAAGTAAAGGTAATTCGTGATTACTTAAAAGCTGCTTCTGATAGATAGAAATCATTCGCGGATTTGAAAAGAAAAGAGATTGAGTTTTAAGTTGGGGATAAAGTATTTTTGAAAGTATTTCTGTGGAAGAAGATTCTTAGATTTGGTCGTAAAGGCAAGTTGAGTCCATGTTTTATTGGGTCGT
Organism: Gossypium longicalyx; assembly: GCA_025698465.1. Lineage (NCBI taxonomy): Eukaryota > Viridiplantae > Streptophyta > Magnoliopsida > Malvales > Malvaceae > Gossypium > Gossypium longicalyx. Next base: position 38,923,528 of record CM046998.1, on the reverse strand, counting down.
ATGAAATTATTGAAAAGAATAGGGCCAGTGGCATATCGGTTAGCGTTACCGACAGAATTGGAAAGAATTCATAATGTGTTTCATGTGCCGATGTTGCGACGATATCGTTCTGATCCTTCACATGTGATTTCTCCAACAGAGATTGAGATTCGACCGGATATGACATGCGGTGAAGAACTGATTAAGATCTTAGCTCGAGAAGTTAAACAATTGAGAAATAAAAGTATAGCCTTAGTGAAGGTTTTGTGAAAAACACATGATGCTGAAGAGGCTACTTGGGAACCTGAGGAGGCTATGAAAAAATAGTACCCAAACCACTTTCCTGGTAAAATTTTCGGGGACGAAAATACCTAAAGGGGGGAGAGTTGTAACAGCCTGACTTTGGGGCTAGTCGAAACAGTGGTTTTGCGACCACAAACCCAACGTAGAAAATTTTAATTTTATTAATCTTTATGGTCTACAGTTTCATAGAATGATTTCATGAAAATTTCATTCAAAAATTTTGACGTTTGGGCACTCAATTTAGTAAAAAGGTCTAAATTGTAAAAAAAGTTAAAAAGTTGAGTTCTACATGTTAAAGGTGTCCAATTGCTATGATATTTTAAATTAGAGGTCCTTATATGATAATTAGACCATTTTTTTAGTTAGTGGACAAAAATGGACATGGTGGGATAAAATTTTACAGTTTGGCAAAAAGAGCATTTTGGTCATTTGGTAAATAAAAGAATAAAACGGGAAAATAAAGCCAAAATTGTGTCCATTTTCTTCTACCTTGGCTGAAATTCTCAAGACACCATAGGTTTTCTTCAACTTTCAAGCTTGATTGTAAATACATCCTAGCCCCGTTTTTAAAGCTCTTTATGTTTTTAAAGTCGTATTCCCCGATCTTTCCATTTCTACCATTGTTTTGAAGTAGGGTTCATGTTTAAAAATTTACCCATGTGTGACACGCATGTGTTTTGATGTTTAATGGTAGAAAATTAAAGTTTGATTTGTAATAAACAACTTTTACTAAGTGATTTTTCATGAAAATACCTAAAAAGGACCTATTTGTAAAAAGAAGTAAAATGTGTAGTAAAAATTTGATTTGATGAAAACTGTGGGCTGATATGAGCATGTATATGGTTCGCATAGGCTTGGGTAACAAAGAAATTGAATACATTTCATTTAACGAGCCTGGAGACTAATTTGTAAAAATGTAAAACTTTAGGGGCAAAAAGGTAATTTTGTCATAATGTGATGTTTGGAATAATTTGACTAATGTGAATATTAAATAAGCCAAATTTGTTATTATAGATCAAGAAAAATGAAGGTCAGACCTTGATCGGGGAAAGAATAAGGTGTTTGACGATTAAACCCTTATCTACTATTTTTGGTACCGAGATAAGTTCGTATGTAAATAATGCAATATTATTTATGCTTTAATTGTGTTATTATTGTATAAATTGTGATTTATTCTTTGAATTAATTTGAAAAAGTTCAACAAGAGAGAAAATCCCGGTTGAACCTTAAGAATAGTTAGGATACAAATGTCATGACATTAGGGTTAGATGAGATTACGTGTAAGACCATATCTGGGATATGACATCGATATGAGACTTCGTGTAAAACCATAATTGGGCTATTAGCATCGATACGAGATCCCATGTAAGACCATATCTGGGATATGGCATTGGTATGGTACTATGTGTGTGAGATACCCCGAGTATCCTTTAGTATTCCAAGTGGTTCAACGGGAAACTTAACGGCAATGTTTAAGATGTTAAAGACTACGGTATGTTGTGAAAGACTATGGTAAGTTGCAACTTGGTACAGGTATGTACATAAAGCTCATGCTTAATGGGCTCGATATGTGATGAACCCTCGGTGTAGTATGATTGAGTATGTTATGATGTTAAGGTTTTAATAGCATCTATGTTATGTTTGATTATGAAAGTTTACAATGATATTTATATTAATTTACTTCATGTTAAATTTATGCTAAAGAGTGTATGATGCCTATTATTTGCATAGGAACTTACTCAGCTTTAAAGCTTACTCCTCTTTCTTTTTCCCTTATCTTATAGTGTCATCAAGCCTGCTCAGGGATTGAAGGAAGTTGGAGATCCATTCACACTATCAAATTTTTAGTTTGGGTACTTATGATTACATTATTCTAAGGTATGGCATGTATAGGGACTTGGTCAGCTTGTTATGTGTCATATTCGATTTGGCAAAATGTGTTGGCTTGTAATGGTTAATGATTCATTTTGTATATAGCCATTGGAAGTTGGCTAATATTAATCTTGTTGGTTATTGGTGTGTTTATGTGATGATGCTTATCATGAAGATGAAATTGGCATGAATGAAAAAGAAAGTATGTGATGTTTATGCATGATAGATGTTAGCATGTAAATGATACATTGATATCTTGTTTTTGGCTGAATTGGTCGTATGAACATACTTAGATTTGTGTTGCTTGTTGTTGTGTAGGTTGGTGCAAGTAAGGGTGGCAAAATGGCTTGGTAAATAACCTTCTTTTTGTCCACACGACTAGACATACAAGCGTGTGTCTAGGCCATGTGTAACACACGGCTTGTCCCATGGAGGTGTGATCCAGTCGTGTGTCCTCTGCATTTTGAATTTTAGTTTCGAATTGGCAACATTGGTAGAGACACGGCCGTGTGTCTCAGCCATGTGAAGGACACGGCCTAGGGACATGGGCGTGTGAAGTCTACACCTATTTTTTGAAAATTAAATCACCCACACGGCCTAAGCACACGGGCGTGTGACTTGGCCGTGTGACTTCAATTTGTTGATGATGTCATAAACAGAGAGTTATATGGGTTAGGGACACAAGCATGTGTGATCACACAGCCTACCCACACGGGCATGTCCCAGGCCACACGAGCGTGTGACCCTGTTTTGATGAAAAATTTTCTAAGTGTTTTAAAAATTTCTAAAGTCCTTGGATAAGTCTCGAACCACTCCTATGTATGTTTTGGGCCTTGTAGGCTCGTTTTAGGGATGATATGAATATTTTTTTAAACTTTTAAATCTGTGTGGAAATTCATGTCTCGGTTTTGAATGTTTGTTTGAGTTTAAGACTGGTAATGCCTCGTACCCTATTCGGCGTCGGATACGGGTAAGGGGTGTTACACATATATCAACCATCATTAAAACATGCCAAACATACTTTAAATAAACTTATAATAATAATCAAACATGCATTAGGACCACTTAGCAAAATTTTTCAAAATTGTTACATAAGTATCAATACTGGTAAAGTAGTATTTATAATTCGCTCAAGTGGTATTGATATTGCTTGAAAAATTGATACCAAATTAGCTTACTGTTTCTTGTCTTAAAACCCCAACTTTCAGAAATTATCAGCACCATTGAAAAAGTATCGATAATTTTATCTTGAGTATCGATACTCATGGAAAAATATCGATACCAATAAGCGAAATTGACTTCCTGCACTTTGAAAATCACAGAGGTATCATTTTTAAAATATGAATATTGATACCTCTACTCTAGACAATAAAAATTTATCATATTTAAGCATATAAACCATTCCAACACGAATCTACTCAACATGTATCTTTTACCATATTAAATAAACGTCAAAACAACTATAATCACTGTTTCAAACATTAAGAATAAGTCCAAGCAATAGTCAACATATCACGAATCAAAACTTTAAATCCTGAGAACAAATAAAACTATAGAAACATCCAAATTATCATGGCAGAATTGTAACGCCCCAAAACCCGGCCTAGGCTTAGAAGTTTAGGCTAAATTTTGAAAGTCACATTGGTCACCGAAGTGATCGTGGCAAAATTTTAGTTTCACAAATTGAAAAACATTACAGTATTTAAGTTCCATAAAAACTATCAGATATAAAGTCTCGTTATTAAAATAAATTCAATCCAAAGAAAACCATTTACAGAAACCCAAATTAAAATTGTACCACAGTTTATACTCTTAAACATATTTCTTTATTGTAACTGTTCGAGACCTCCGACATGCCGAGTCCAAGCTATAAAAAACAGAAGTCTAGCTGAAAGGGGAAACACTAAGGGTTGAGCTACACGAGCTCTGTGTGAGTCCAAAAGGTGACAAACAGCAGGTCAATGGCATACTGTATTTACAGAGATACGCAGAAACAGAGGGTAAAATCGGAACCTACGTCTCTACCATACGCAACAATCAACACATTTAGTACTATACGTAGAATCACAACATGCAAACCCATTAACGGGTTGATATCAAAACACTATCAACACAAACACAATGATAAGAAAGTCAGAAACACACTTACACATTAATACCCACAATTAGAACAGTCACAAATGTTAAGACAAGCTTATAGAATACAGCCAAATAGACTTACACCCAATCACTCAAATAAGATGCGTATGAATGTAGTTAAGAAGAAAAAACCCACCCATCTAGCCAACATACCTCTCCATCCCCCGATCACACTCTAAAAGAGCTACTTAAGCTCACCAACTAAACACACCAAAAAGGACCTCGAAAGGCCCATCCAACCCTACACACCATGTATGTGGACTAAGCCACTCAGATAATAATATGCAGCAAAGCTTGCGTGTACGTTGTACAGCGCATTACTGTAAACCGCTGTACAAACATGTTGCAGTTTACACTATCCGATTAGATAATATTATGCAGAAAGTTGACATACATAGTATAGTGACGTAAACCGTTGTACAAATAAGTTGCAGTAAAACTACCAAATTAGATCAGATCAGATTCAAATAAGTTGCAGTAAAACTGCCAAATTAGATCAGATCAGATTCAGTCTTTCTTCTCTTCACAACCAACCCCAAAATTTCTTTATGCAAGTGCATGTATGCTTACAACCTCACAAAAACAATGAACACATCGATAGACAATCAGACAGAACCAAATATGCATACACATCTAGCTAACCGAGTTTAGAATCAGACATCTTACACAACAGTCACAAATAACACATAAGCCGAAACCCATATCAGAGTTGTAACTACCCTCACTAAAGCCTAACCAAGGGTCGAAACACACAGACACATTTTAAGATAAAAAACATACACAGAACTAAAATAGATGACCACACAGCCGGGTGCTCTGGTTGTGTGGAAAAGCCTAGGCTGTGTGGGGGGTTAACACGCCCATGTGAGGGAACACATGCCCGTATGGCTAAGGCACATGCCCATGTGAGTCAGGACATGGCGTGTGAACAGGCTATGTAACTCTCTGTCCATTTGTGCTAAAATAGAGTGCAGGCCAAACACAGCCATGTGAGGGTCTCACACGCTCGTGTTCCCACCTGACATGGCCGTGTGTCCAAAACACATGCTCGTGTGGGATCCCTAAATCCCCAAATTAGCTACACGGCCGTGTGGCCAGGCAGTGTGGCACTAAATCACCAAATCCCTAATTCCAAAACACACACGCCCGTATGTCCAAGGGACACGGTCGTGTGAAAATCGACTAATTTCTCCAAATCAGCCACACAGCCGTGTGGCTAGGCCGTGGGGCACCCAAATTTTCCCGAAAACCCTAAATCCCAACTACACACGATGGTGTGAACTGCCCGTGTGGGGGCACACGCCCATGTGGCGACCCGCATGGTCATAAAACCACACTAACATTGGCTGAAAACCCGCTTTTGTGACGTCAAGACGAACCCCAAACCTTAATAACCCAAAAGTATATCAAAATCACACCCAATTTCAAGCCGTCACCACATCAATCAACCTTTCAAAAGGTCCATTTTCCGAACACACAAACAATGTCAAATTCCATAGAACAGGTGAAAATTCAGAAATGAAGGGGAAAGGTTCCCAACATCCATGAAATTAGAATACCACCAAATAGAAACCTTAATTTGCAAATAAACTAAAAGAGTTACGTATCCCACACCTGATTTGCGAGATAAGCACTCAAATCGCTCGATTTGCTCCCCAAGCCAACACAGAGACCCCCAAGTCAACAATGATGATGATAAACCCAGAATTAATTTAGGAATCGACAGAGGGAAAGAAAGAGAAGAAAATCTTTTGATTGAAAAAAAACCAAAAAAAAAAGGAGAGAGAGGAAACGTCTAGAAATAAAAAAAAAGGTGCAAAAATTTTCCTAAATAAAATAATAATAATAAAGTTAAAATTAATAACTATCTTTAACTAAAAGCAAATAGAAGGTGCAAAATAATTTTCCACCAGCACACCTAAAGTCTCGAACCCGAGACCCCAGACTAAACTAACGCACAACTAACCATTAGACGAGCAGGCCCATTCTGACACTAGAGCACAGAAACAAACTCAAATATACCATCTAGCCACTGAACCTATCACAAAGCTCAAAACTACTAACCCCAAAATTTGGAGTGTTACAACTCACCCCTCCTAAAAGAAATTTCGTCCTCGAAATTTCCAACTCACCCCACCATGCTCCTACTCTCACTCTAAACCCAAGTAGTTCCATACCAAACTTAAGACCTAAAACACACATCCAGAACACTTCACCACTGAAGCAGATACACATTTGTCACACACACTCAAACGTCAACAAGTAAATAGTCAAACAAATCATCTTCAGCAACACACCATGACAAGATAACCTATATCCATACCTATCTCAATGACGTCGAAGACACTCTCGGATTTGATGTTCTGTGGACCTACATTGAAAACATGCTCCTGCCTTTTTTCAACAATTACTCGGATGGCACTTCTTACAGTGCACACAAAACGGAACACTTGTACCATTAGTAACAATCTCCGCACTACCTTTACTATCACTCAAATGCATTCTCACACACTTCGTAGATTGAGGCTCCAACCTCAGACGACTGCAATCTCTTTTCTTGCCATAATCTACTCACTTACCTTGAAGCATTTCTCTAATCTTCCCTAACCTAGCTTCAAATACTTTCTCTACCACTTCCCTTACCACCCAAGTCAATTCCTCAATACCAAGCTCCGGCTTATTGCTACCCGAAGTTGGCGGAATCGTATTGACCTCTAACTCCTGAACAGACACACATCCCATAGAAGCAGACGACTTCTTGCAATCTCGCTTACCTTCATAATCCATATTGATCTTGTACCTGAGCTTTAAGAATCTACAATTTCCAAAATCACACACAATCATAAATGTCTAAATATTGCAGTTCTATTCTTACTGAACTAATCTTACAATTCTTTAAGTTTAGCTCAGACCGACATTGGAGTCTCGGACATCTTATTTTTGCAAAATGTTTTTCCAATCACAAGTCATTTCAAAACACCATGGTATAGTTTCTCAAATTTTTTTCTTTAAAACGAACACACACGCACACGGTTACGTAAAAAACACAGGTCGAGTTTTTGCAAACTCAGCTCTGATACCACCAAATGTAACACATCAAAACCTGGCCTAGAAGTTTAGACCTAAGTCCGGAAGTCACAGTGATAACCAAAGTGATTGTGGGGAATTTTAGTTTAACAAACAAAAAAATATTACAGTATTTAAGTTCCGTAAAAACTCTCAGATATAAAGTCCCATTATTACAAAAATTTCAGTTCAAAGAAAATAATTTACAAAAACCCAAATTAAAATTGTACCACAGTTCAGACTTTTAAACATATTTCCTTATTGTGACCATCCAAAACCTTCTACATGCCGAGTCCAAGCTACAGAAAACAATAGTGTACCTGAAAGGGGAAACACTAAACGGGTGAGCTACACGAGCTCAGTGTGAGTCAAAAAGGTGACAAAAACAATAGAATTAAAGAACAACAATCCAAATAGCATTACAATAGCTTAGTGTATTTACAGATATATGTAGAAACAGAGGGTAAACCTGGAACCTGTATCTTGACCATACGCAATAATCAACACATTTGGTATTATGCGTAAAATCACAACAAGCAAACCCATTAATGGGTTGATACCAAAACACTATCATCACAAACACAATGATAAGAAAGTCAGAAACATGCATAAACCTTAATACCCACAATTAGAACAGTCACGAATGTTAAGACAAGCTTATAGAATATAGACAAACAAACTTACACCTAGTCACTCAAATAAGAAGTGTATGAATGCAGTTAAGTAGAAAAAACCCACCCATCTAGCCAACACACCTCCGTCCTCCGATCACACCCCAAAAGAGTTGATTAAGCTCACCAACCAAACACAACATAAAAGACCTCGAAAGGCCCATCCAACCCTGCACACCATTTATGTGGACTAAGCCACTTAGATAATAATACGCAGCAAAGCTAGCATGTATGTCATATAGTACATTATGGTAAATTGTTGTACAGATTTACACTGCCCGATCAGATAATAGTACGCAGCAAAGATGACGTAAATGCAGTACAGAGTGGTAAACTATTGTACAAGTAAGTTGCAGTAAAACTGCTAGATCAGATCAGACCAGCTTCAGTTTTCCTTCTCTTCACAACCAACCCTAAAATTTCTTTATGCAAGTGCATGTACAGAAATAATGAACACATCGACAGACAGTTAAACAGAAACAAAATATGCACACACACCCAGCTAATCGGGTTCAGAATCAGACATCTCACACAATAGTCATAAAGAACATATAAGTCAAAACCCAGATCAGAGTCTTAACCACCCTTACTAAAGCCTAGGCGAGGGTCGAAACACATAGACAAATTTTCAAATAAAAACACATACACATAATTAAAATAGGTGACGACACGGCTTGTGGAAAAGCTTAGGCTGTGTGAAGGGTCAAAACGCCCATGTGAGGGGAGACACGCCCGTGTGAGGGAACACACACTCGTGTGGGAGGAGGCACATGGTCAAGTGGCTAAGGCACACTCCCGTGTGAGCAAGGGACATGGTCGTGTGAACAGGCCGTGTAACTCTCTGACCATTTGTGCTAAAATAGAGTACAGGCTAGACACGGTCGTGTGAGGGTCTCACATGCTCGTGTGCCTACCAAACACGACCGTGTGTCCAAAACACACGCCCGTATGGGATCCCTAAATCCTCAAATTAGCCACACGACCGTGTGACCAGGCCGTCTAGCACCCAAATTAGCCTGGAAGCCCTAAATCCCTACTGTACACGACCGTGTAAACTGCCTGTGTGGGCGCAAACGCCCATGTGGCCACCTGTGTGGTCACGAAATAACACCGACATTGGTCGAAAACTCACTTTTGCGACGTCAAGACGAACCCCAAACCTTAACAACCCAAAAGTATATCAAAATTACACTCAATTTTCGGCCGTCACCATATCAATCGACCTTTCAAAAGGTTCATTTCCCAAATATACAAACAGTGTCAAATTCCATAGAAAAAGTTAAAAATTCGACAATGAAGAGGAAAGGTTCCCAACACACATGAAATTAGAATACCACTAAATTAAAACCTCAATTTACAAATAAATTAAAAGAGTTACGAATCTCACACTTGATTTACGAGATAAGCATTCAAATTGTTTGATTCGCTCCACAAGCCAACATAGAGACCCATAGGTTAAAAACGACGATAATAAACCCAGAATTAATTTGGGAACCGATAGAGGTGAAGAAAAAGAAGGAAATCTCTTGATTGAAAAAAAACCAAAAAAAAAAGGGAGAGGGAGGAAACGATCAGAAAGAAAAAATAAGAGAACGTGCAAAAATTGTAATATCCCGAATTAGGGCCTAATCAGAATAGTGGTTTTGTGACCACAAATCCGAGATAGAAATAATTATTTTATAATTGTTTTGAGGTTTATGATATGATTGTATGATTGTGTGAAAATTTTGTGACGAAATTCTATGCATAAAGTGCTTAAGTTGAAATTAGGGATCAAATCGAATAATTTGCAAAACTTGCATTCTAGAAGTTTTTAGTATGAAATTATTTTGGAATATTAATGAGGAGGTCTTAAATAGAAATTTTACCAATTTCTAAATTTTTGGACGAAAATGGGCTTGTACATGAAAATTTTCAAAGAAAGGTATTAAGGGTATTTTGGTCATTTGGTAATTAAAAGATTAATAAAAGGAAAAAGATGGCAAAATATGTCCATCTTCTTCATTAGGACAAAAATTAAAGGTTTCTCCATAGCTAGGGTTTTTTTCAAGCTTCCAAGCTCCATAGTAAGTGATTCCAAGCCCCGTTTTTAATGTTCTTTACGTTTTTGGAGTCCCGGTAACTTGATTTAGCTTATGCTAGCAATAATTTAACCTAGGGTTCATATTTGGAAAAATACCCATAGGTAAAATTTGTGTATTTTGGTGTTTTATGATAGAATATGAGGTTTTAAATTATGCTAGACAACTTGTGCTACTCGGTTTTAAGTGAAAACGAGAAAAAGGGCTCAATTAGTAAAAATACCTAATATTCATAAGTACATGTTAGAGTGTGAATTTGATGTTGCTATAGAAGGGGAAAATGATCAGCATGTCATAAAACATAAGAAAATGGCATGAAGTTTCATTCCCGAGCCTAGGGGTAAAAGTGTAAATATGTGAAAGTTTAGGGGCAAAATGGTAATCTTGCCAAAGTTCGTACTAAGGGCTGTTTTGATGAAATTAAATTTAGTAACACCTTGTGCTCAACTCCGGCAACGGTCTCGGGTACGGGGCGTTACAAAAATTTTCCCAAATAAAAAAATAAATAATAATAGTAAAGTAAAAATTACTAACTATCTTCAACTCAAAGCAAATAGAAGGTGCAAAAATGATTCCTCACTAACACACCTAAAGACTCGAACTCGAGACCCCAAAATAAACTAACACACAACCAACCACCAGACCAACAAGCCCATTTGACACTAGAACACAGAAACAAACTCAACTGTACCATCTAGCCACTAACCCTATCACAAAGCTCAAAACTACTAACCTTAAAATTTAGGGTGCTACAACTCACCCTTCCTTAAAGAAATTTTGTCCTCGAAATTTCCAAGTAACAAAATAATGATCTAACATAAGGTATACCACCACGCTCCAGCTACGCACTCTAAACCCAAGCAGCACCATACCAAACATAAGACCTAAAACACACATCCAGAACACTTCACCGCTGAAGCAGATACACATTTGTCACATACACTCAAACGTCAACCAGTAAATAGTCAAACAAATCATCCTCAGTAACACACCATGATAAGATAATCTACATCCATACCTATCTCAATGACGTCGAGGACACTCTCAGATCAGATGTTCTCTGGACCCATATCAAAAACCTGCTCTTGCCTTTTTCCAACAATAACCCGAATGACGCTTCTTATAGTGCCCACAAAACAGAACGCTGGTGCCATTACTAACACTCTCTGTACTACATTTACTATCCTTCAAATGTATTCTCACATGTTTCACAGACCGAGGCTCAAACCTCAGAGGACTGCGATCTCTTTTGTTGCTACAATCTACGCACCTACCTTGAAGCATTTCTCTAATCTTCGCTAACCTAGCCTCAAACACTTTCTCTACCACTTCCCTCACTAATTGAGTCAATTCCTTAGTACCAAGCTTTAAGTTATCACTACTCAAAGTTGGCGGAATTGCATTAACCTCCAACTCTTGAACAGACACACGTCCCGGAGAAGCAGGCGACTCCTCGTGATCTCGCTTACCTTCAGAATCCATATCGATCTTGTACCTAAGCTTTAAGAATCTACAATTTCCACAATCGCACACAAGCATAAATGTCTAAATATTGCAGTTCTAATCTTACCAAACTAATCTTACAATTCTCTAAGTTTAGCTCAAATCGGCATTGGAGTCTCAAACATCTTTAAAATGAACACACGCGCACACAATTACGTAAAAACACAGGCCGAGTTTTTACAAACCTGGCTCTGATGCCACTAAATGTAATGCCTCAAAATCTATCCTAGAAGTTTAGGCCGAATTCTGGATGTCACATTGATCATCGAAGTGATCATGGGAAATTTTAGTTTAACTAACCTAAAAATATTACAATATTTAAGTTCCGTAAAAACGCTCAAATATAAAGTCCTATTATTACAAAAATTTCAGTCCAAAGAAAACCATTTATGGAAACCAAAATTAAAATTGTACCACAGTTCAGACTCTTAAACATATTTCCTTACCGTGACCGTCCGAGACCTTCAACATGCCGATTCCAAGCTATAGAAAACGAAAGTGTACCAGAAAAGGGAAACACTAAAGGGGGTGAGCTACATGAGCTTAGTGTGAGTCCAAAAGGTGACAAATATCAGAATTAAAGAACAGGAATCCAATGGCATAGTATATTTACAGAGATACGCAGAAACAGAGGGTAAACATAAAACCTATGTCCCGACCATACGCAACAACCAACATATTTGGTAGTATGTGCAGAATCACAATAGGCAAACCCAATAACAGGTTGATACCAAAACACTATCATCATAGAAACAATGATAAGAAAGTCAAAAACACACTTACGCCTTAATACCCATAATTAAAACAGTCATGAACGTTAAGACAAGCTTATATAATATAGATAAAAAGACTTACACCCAGTCACTCAAATAAGAAGCATATGAATGCAGCTAAGTAGAAAAAATATGCCCATCCAACCAATGCAACTCTTCGTCCTCCGATCACACCCCAAAAGAGCTACTTAAGCCCACCAACCTAACACACTACAAAGGACCTTAAAAGGCCCATCCAACTTTACACACCATGTATGTGGACTAATCCACTCAGATAATAATTCGCAGCAAAGTTGGTGTGTATATCGTACAGTGCATTGTCGTAAACCGCTATACAGACAAGTTGCAGTTTACCTGCTGATGAACTATATTATATACATATTTTTATCCCATGCTTGGCATATTTATGGACTCTTTATCTTTGGTTTTACTGAATTTGGTGCTCCTAGTCTGTTAATTTCATGTTTTGTACCCAGGAGAACATAAGATAGTGAAAAGAGTAAGAAACGAGACAAAAACGGACAAAATAGGCTAAAGTTTGTGTTTCACAAGGCCTAGGAACTCTTACACGGGTAATTCACACACTCGTGTATGACACACGGGCTGGCTACACGCCCGTGTGTCATGGCCGTGTCAACATTAAATCAAGTCAGAATTGCACACGGCTTGAACATCTTCGCACGGGCGTGGCACACGGCCGTGTCCCTGTCGTACCCAACTCTAATTCTACTAAAAAAAGGCTACTTTTAAAGGTTTTGAAGCATTCTAAAGTCTATATAAACACCCTAGAAGAGTATCAAAGAACACACAGAGTAAAAGGCAGAGAATATGGAAAGATAGCCATCGGAATTAGCTCAGAAGTAGGATCTACTTTAAGACTGAAGATCTCCATTCAATTTTCTAGAAGTTCTTTGAGTTTCTTTATGTTTTATTGTTTTCCCAATTCTAAGATGTTTTCCAATATTATGAACTAAACTCCCTAAATACCTAAGGGAGATGAAACCTAAGACGGATCTTATTACTATTTGAATTATATGATAAAGACTTCTTCTTATTCTTAATTATGAGTTTTAACCCTTGCTTTAATATTCCAGGATATTAATTCAAGTTTTGATGTGCTTATTAAGTGGAGCAAAAGTCCTTGTTTAAGAGTAGATCTTCCATAAATAAGCGGAGTTGCATGCAATCCTAGAGATAGGACGACATAAATCTGCCGGATTAGAGTCAAATCTACTAATGGAATCCATAGATCGAGTTAATGCGATAATAGGGGTTTTAATTAGAAAGAGATTTCAATTAATCAACCTAGAGTCAATTGTTTTTAGTCTCGAGAGAGATATTAACATAAATCAGGGATTTCTACGGATTAAGTCAAGTGAATAAATTGTCTAATTCAGAAGTAATAAGTGAAGTCTAGGTGGATTCTTCCTTGGGTATTGTCTTCTCCATCAGTTTTCCAAAAGTATTTTTCAACTTTCATCTCTGTCGTTTCTCTTAGTTAATTAGATAGCTAATCTTAGTTAAAAACATCCCTTTAATTCTTAGGGTAGATAATAAAAAAATAGTAATTACTAGTACTTTTAGTCCTTGTGGATACGATATTTTCGGTCTCATCATAACTATACTACTGTTCGATAGGTGCGCTTGCCTTAGTCGAATTTTTAGTTAGTTTAGCAACCAACAAGTTTTTTGTAACGCCCCCTTACCCGAGACCGTCACCGGAGTCGAGTATGAGGAGTTACTAGACTTAATTTAACATTTAAAAAAAAACTTTGGATCATTTGTTTCTACATTCACAGCTTTCTAGCTACTTACGTCACAGTTACAAGAAAAATTATATCTCGAGTTACGAAACTCGAAATCAAGATCCGTAAATTTTCCCTGAATCTAGACTCATATACCTATTTACTAATTTTTTTCCAAAATTTTTGGTTGGCCAATTAGTACAGTTTATTAGTTAAAGTTACCCCTGTTTCAGGACTTGACTGGACTGACCTCTATTTACTACGAACCACATTTCTCTCTATACAAAATTCATATGACTATGAGGTTTATTTCTCATGAAACTATACTCAGTAAGGATTCTGAGAATATAAAATAAAACACCTAATTATATTTGTACAATTTATGGTGAATTTCTAAAGTTGGAACAGGGGATCCAGAAATTGCTCTGGCCCTGTTTCACTAAAATTCAAATATCTTCTAACATATAATTTCTTTACCTATTTCGTTTGTTTTATGTGAAACTAGGAATACTAAGATTAAATTTAATATTTAATCCATCACCAAATTCGATTTCTACGATTTTTAGTGAATTTTCAAACTCATATCAGTGTTGCTGCAATGTTCTGTTTAGGGCAAATTTTCATCTTTTCATGAGTTTTTATGAACTAGATAACCTATTAACCTTCCATGACATCAAACATAATCTAAACTAACCATTTCCATGGCTTATCATTATCAAACATTTTCTCAACCAATCAATCTCCATATTATAAGATCATTTACACCAAATAGGTATATTGCTATACATGCCATACTTAAATTTACAAGCCATTTACCAAAAAGTCCTTCAGACAGTGTGACCGAGCCTTCGACCTATCCCGATTCCTGAGCTGGCTTGTCCAAAACTACAATGAATAAGAAGGAGGGAGTAAGCATAAATGCTTAGTAAGTTCATATGCAAATAATAAGTAACATAACAAAGCAATCATACCAAACAACATTAGCATGGTATCACCAAAACAATATCACATTTCTAATCATTTTTCATCATCTTATTACCTTATCGTTGTTGTATCAATACTCAACCCGAGGGTTAAGTACATACCTGTTCAAAGTATCCATTTCACAACACTTACCAATACGTCTCTTTTCATCTCAAGTATTCCACCATTTGAGTAGAACTTTACCCGTTGAACACATCGGAATATAATTCGGATACATGGATAATTTGCACATAAGTGCCACATATGAAATCAAGCAATCATGTAACCCGCCCCTAAGTGAACTCGGACTCAACTCAATGAGCTCAGGCATTCGCATCCATAAGTGAACTCGGACTCAACTCAACGAGTTCGGATGCCTAGTTACATCTCACGAACTTGGAGTCAACTCAACGAGTTCGGACATTCGCATCCATAAGTGAACTCGGACTCAACTCAACGAGTTCGGATGCTCAACCATCCTAGTGACATGTCACTTGTATCCTAATCTATTCCTAAGGTTCAAACGGTATTTTCCTCGAACACATATCCTTGCCGTCTTCCGTAGAATGCCGAAACCAATACTCGGTAACAATTTATATTTAACAAGTAGCTCACATTATTTACATTTTATTCGAAAATAACCATAAAGCATATATTTCATGATAAAAATCAGCATATCATATAATTGACATCAATAACTTAAAAATAATAATTATGCTACATTATTTACACATGAACTTACCTTGGTACCAAAATATAAAGATTTTGCAATTTAGTCCACAATCTTTTCTTTTCCTCGATTAGGGTCGATTCCACGTCTTTCTTGATCTAAAATAACACATTTAGCTTATTTAATACTCATATTATCAAATTAATCCTTAATTCAAATTTTGGCAAAATTACAATTTTACCCCCAAACTTTTGCATATTTACACTTTTGCCCCTAGGCTCGGGATTAAACTTTATTCCTTATTCTTATGTTTTATAACATGCTGATCACTTTTCTCTTCTATGGCAACATCAAATTCTCACTCTAACATATACTTATGACTATTAGGTATTTTTACCGATTAAGCCCTTTTACTCGTTTTTGCTTAAAATCGAGTAGTACAAGTTGTCTAACATAATTTAAAACCTCATATTCTATCATAAAACATCAAAATATACAAATTTCACCTATGGGTATTTTTCCAAATATAAACCCTAAGTTAAATTATTGCTAGCATAAGCTTTATCGAGTTACCGGGATCTCAAAAACGTAAAAATCATTAAAAACGGGGCTTGGAATCACTTACTATGAAGCTTGAAAGTTGAAGAAACCCTAGCTATGGAGAGAGTAAAATTCGGCAGCAACCATATGAAGAAGATGACCATTTTGTGTTATTTTTCCCATTTTAATTCATTTAATATCCAAATGACCAAAATGCCCCTCCTTACTAAACTTTCAAAAATTCCTTCCATGTCCTAATTTTGTCCATGAACTTGAAATTGGTCAAATTGCTATTTAAGACCTCCTAATTAATATTTCAAAGCAATTTCATACTAAAAACTTCTAGAATGCAAGTTTTGCAACTTATTCGATTTAGTCCCTAACTTTAAATTAAACTCGTTATGCCAAAAATTTCTTCACGAAATCTTCACACAATTATGAAATCATATCATAAACCTCAAAATAATTATAAAATAATTATTTCTATCTCAGATTTGTGGTCGCGAAACCACTATTTCGATTAGGCCTTAATTCGGGATATTACATTTTTGGCGCCGTTGCTGGAGACTAAGATATTAGGAACACTTAATTTTTATTACTTTAGTCATTCTTTTATTTTTATTGCAATTTAATTTTGTTTTTATTACTAATTTTTATTTTATTTACTTCTGGCAGGTTTTTATAGTTTATGACTAGAAGAAACCCGTCAAGACCTTTACTCTTTGACAGTGAGATTAAAAGTACAGCTTGCAGAAACCGAAGAGAAATAAGGAGAAGCCTACAATACATAGAGAAAGGCTGAGAGGACGATATCCATACTACAACCAAGGAGATGGCTGAGAACCAAAATAATCCACTGCCACCTGTGGTTGTCATAAATCCAGTAAATCAAAATCCTGCTCCTCGTACTATGTACGACTATGCTAAGCCCAATTTAACAAGAACTGAATCGAGTATAGTTAGACCTACTGTTGCTGCAAATAATTTTGAACTGAAACCTAACACAATTCAAATGATACAACAGTTTGTTTAGTTTGATGGTTTGCAGGACGAGGATCCAAACACTCATTTAGCAAATTTTCTGGAATTTTACGACACCTTTAAGATCAATGGCATTTCTAACGATGCCATTCACCTTCGGTCTTTTCCTTTTCATTAAGGAATAAGGCTAAACAGTGCTTGAACTCGTTACCACGAGGGTCAATCACCACTTGGGAACAAATGATCGAAAAATTTTTACTTAAATATTTTTCACCGACTAAAACGGCTAAGCTGAGGAATGATATCTCTTCTTTTGTGCAAATGGATTTAGAAACTCTCTATGACGCATGGGAGAGATACAAGGACTTATTGACAAGGTGCCCTCACCATGGGTTACCCCTTTGGCTACAAGTTCAAACTTTCCATAAAGGTTTAAATCCTTCAACTAGAAAAATGATCGACGCAGCTGCTGGTGGAACCATCAATAATAAGAAACCTGAAGAAGCTTTTGAGTTCATAGAAGAGATGTCACTGAACAATTATCAGTGGCAAGTCATGAGAACAAACCAACCAAAGTAGCCGACATTTTCAACGTCGACTCAGTTACTATGCTTTCAAATCAGGTAAAACTCTTGAATAAAAAGATTGATGGTTTATTTGGTTCTACGTAGCTACATCCAGTAATGCAGTGCGATGCAAGTGGAGGTGGAATGAGCAATTCAGAATATCTACCCTACGGCCCCAACATAGAGAACGAACAAATGAATTATATGGGTAATAATCCTCGACCTCAAAATAATCCTTACAATAACACTTACAATGCAGGTTGGAGGAACCACCCAAATTTCTCATGGGGAGGCCAAGGGAATCAGAGACCACCACCCCCTCCAAGTTTCCAACAACAACCTTACTAGTAGGAGAAAAAGCCGAACCTTGAGGAAATGATGACAAAGTTTATTTCAGTAGCAGAAACCCATTTTCAAAACACTGAAACTGCACTTAAAAATCAGCAAGCATCAGTTCAAAGGCTCGAGAATCAAATTGGACAACTAGCTAAGATAATTTCAGTAACACCGAACCCAATCCAAAAGAGCATGTGAAAGCAGTTAAACTAAGAATTGGGAAAGTGTTAGCTGAATCTAAAAAGAAGTTACCACAAGAAGTTAACAGAAATGAAGGAGAGGAGGTAAAACTCGAAAACAATAAAAAACCGATGCTAAGGGAATACAAACCACCAATCCCGTATCCAACAAAGTTGAAGAAAGACCGCATGGATGCACAATTTGGTAAATTTCTTGAACTTTTTAAACAGTTGCATATTAACTTACCTTTTGTTGAAGTGATCTCGCAGATGCCTACCTACGCAAAATTTTTGAAGGAGCTTCTAACAAATAAGAGGAAGTTTGAAGAGTTGTCTACAGTAGAACTCAACGAGGAATGCTCGGCCATACTCAAAAATAAACTACCTACCAAACTAAAAGATCCAGGAAGTTTTACTATTCCCTACCTAATTGATAGCTTAAATATTGAAAAGGTATTAGATTTAGATGCAAGTATTAATTTGATGCCTTACAAAATGTTCAAGCAACTAGGTCTTGGGGAACCGAAACCCACTAGGATGAGTATTCAATTAGCTGATAGATCAGTTAAATATCCTAGGGGTATTATTAAGGATGTGCTTGTAAAAGTCGATAAGTTTATATTCCCTGTTGATTTTGTTCTACTTGACATGGATGAGGATGTTGAGGTGCCCTTAATTTTAGGCCGTCCATTTTTAGCCACTACTAGGGTTGTTATTGATGTGGGTGACGATAAACTTGTGCTTAGGGTAGGTGACAAAGAGATTATTTTTAAAATTTATGATGCCATGAGATTTTCTAGAGAACAATATGACTCTTGTTATTTCATTGATTCTACTGATCATGCTACTCAAGATTCTTTACAGGAAATCGTACGTAAGGACACGTTGGAACTGTGTCTTGCCCGAGGAGAGGAGGTAAATGATGATGATTCTGTGATAGGTAAGATAAAAGTTGAACTAAATTCTAATGAGCCTTCACTGAGATGGAATAGTTATGATGGTATTGAGGTAAATAATAAATTAAAATTAAAACCCTCTGTTGAAAAACCTCCTAATTTGGAATTGAAGCAACTACCAAATCACCTAGAATATGCATTTCTTAGAAATAATTCCATATTACCAGTGATCATTGCTTCAGATTTACAACCAACTGAAAAGGACAAATTACTACAAGTATTAAAGGAGCATAAAAGAGCTATAGCTTGGAAGATTTCTGACATAAGAGGGATCAATAATTCTTTTTGCACACATAAAATTTTAATAGAAGATGAATATAAACCCTGTGTGCAAGCTCAAAGACGATTGAATCCTAACATGAAAGAAGTTGTAAAAGTTGAGGCAATTAAACTTCTAGATGCTAGAATTATTTATCCTATTTCTAACAATTCTTGGTTGAGCCCTGTGCAGGTTGTTCTTAAGAAAGGAGGCTTGACTATTGTGGCCAATAAGAAGAACGAATTGATTCCAACACGAACAGTCACGGGATAGAGAGTTTGCATTGACTATAATAAATTGAACGATTCCACAAGAAAAGATCAGTTCCCCTTACCATTCATTGATGAGATGTTAGAAAAATTATCTGGGCATATGTATTACTGCTTCCTAGATGGACTCCCTAGTTATTTCCAAATCGCAATAGCTCTTGAGGATCAACAAAAAATGACATTTACATGTCCATACTGTACGTTTGCTTATCGACGAATGCCTTTTGGATTATGTAATGCTCCTGCTACTTTTCAACGATGCATGTTGACCATTTTTGATGAACTCGTGGAAGACATTATAGAGGTATTTATGGATGACTTCTCAGTATTCAGTAACTCTTTCCATCTTTGCCATAAGAATTTGAAAGGAGTTTTAATGAGATGTGAGGAACGAACCTTATACTGAATTGGGAAAAATGTCACTTCATGGTTCGTGAAAGGATTGTGTTAGGCCACAAAATTTCTAGCAAGAGAATCGAGGTTGACAAAGAGAAAGTTGAAACTATTGAGAAATTACCTCCCCCTAATTTAGTTAAGGCTATTCGAAGTTTTTTAGGTCATGCTGGATTTTATAGAAGGTTTATTAAGGATTTTTCTAAAATAGCTAAGCCTTTAACGAATTTATTAGAAAAAGATGTGCCTTTCAATTTTAGTCAGGAATGTTTAGAAGTATTTAATATTCTTAAGGATAAAGTAATTAATGCTTCAATTGTAGTTGCACATGATTGAAATTTACCTTTTGAACTAATGTATGATGCGAGTGATTTTACAGTAGGTGTGGTTCTTGGACAGCAAAAAGACAAGCATTTTCAACCGATCTATTATGATAGCAAGACGTTGACAGCCGCACAAGAAAATTATATGACGACTGAGAAAGAATTGCTGGCTATGGTTTTTGCTTTTGATAAATTTAGACCATATTTAATATTATCTAAAGTTTTCGTTTACACTAATCGTTCAGCTCTTCGATACCTCCTTATTAAAACAGATGCAAAACCTCGACTAATAAGATGGATTTTATTATTGCAGGAATTCGATTTAGAAATTCAAGATAAGAAGGGAGTAGAAAATCTTGCAGCAGATCATCTATCTAGATTAGAAAACCCACATCTCAAGGAGCTTGATGAACATGAGATAAATGACTCGTTCCCTGAAGAACAACTCTTTGCTATATCTGACTCCGAGGAACCTTAGTTTGTAGACATTGTGAATTATTTAGATGCTAACGTTACACCAAAAGAGTTGATCCTGATGTGAAAAGCTACTTTTGGGAAGGTCTTTTTCTTTTCAGCATATGTACAGATCAAGTAATTAGAAGATGCGTCACAAAGTCAGAAGCAATTAGGATCTTGGAACATTACCACTCAAGACCGACTGGAGGACATTACAGTGGGACTAGAACCACACATAAAGCGCTTGAATCAGGTTTTTATTGGCCCACACTATTCAAAGATGCCAACAAGTACGTTATGTCCTGTGATAAATGCCAACGGACAGGTAATATCTCTAAACATGACCAAATGCCTCAAACGTATATCCTTTCATGTGAAATATTTGATGTATGGGGTATTGATTTTATGGGTCCATTCCCTAGCTCATTCGGGAACAAATACATCTTAGTAGCCGTTCATTATAAGTCCAAATGGGTGGAAGCCCAAGCTTTACCTACTAATGATGCTAGAGTGGTGGTGAGATTTCTAAATAAACTCTTCTCTCGATTTGGAACACCTAGAGCAATTATCAGTGATAGGGGTACTCACTTTTGTAATTCTCAGTTTGATAAAACCCTTAAGAAATATGGAGTCTACCACAAAACAGCTACCCCTTTACCATCCTCAAACCAGTGGACAAGTCAAACTAGCAAATCGAGAGCTTAAACGTATCCTAGAAAAGACTGTGGAATCAAATAGGAAAGATTGGGCAATAAAAGTAGATGATGTGTTATGGGCCTATAGAACTACTTTTAAGACACCCATAGGAACATCTCCTTACAAACTTGTTTAAGGGAAAAGTTGTCACTTACCATTTGAACTAGAACATAAAGCATTTTAGGCTATAAAGCTCCTAAACTTTGACCCCAAACTTGCAAGTGAGAAGAGATTGATGCAGCTGAACGAGATAGATGAATAACGAGCTAGCGCATATGAGAACTCACGATTATACAAGGAAGCAACGAAGCACCGTCATGATGCTCGTTTAAAGCAAAACAAGCAATTTAAAGTTGGAGATCTTGTCCTGCTTTACAACTCAAGGCTCAAATTATTTCTTGAGAAGCTTAAATCACGATGGTCAGGTCCTTTCGTAGTCCAAACCATTTTTCCATATGACACAGTAGAGGTAAGTCATCCAACCCAAGGCACTTTCAAGGTAAACAGACATCGTCTTAAACCTTATAATGGTGAGGATTTTAGAGATAATTAAGAGGAGCTACGGCTCCACGAACCTGCCTAAATATGCCCACAAGGTAAAGTCGAGCTTAGACTTTAAATAAGCGCTACTCGGGAGGAAAATTGAGCACCAACCCCACTAAATAACTTTATTCTTTTCCTCTTATTTTTCATAATCTAACTGCAAGAATTTTTGGCACACATAGCTTGACACACGGGTGTGCCCTAGGCCGTGTGCTCACCATGGGTAGGAGGCACGGGCGTGTCCATGGCCGTGTTAAAACAGAACAAAAATTTCCCCAAGATAGGATGGTACACAAGCTGTGATAAACAACCACAATCGTGCGACGCGGTCGTGTGCCCCACATGGGTAAGGGACACAGGCATGTCCCAAACCATGTTGAAACTGCACTTTAATTCCCCAAAAATCAGCAAAGGCATGGCATACGTAAAATCACCATGGCCGTACGAGGCAGCCGTGTAAGTCACACGATCATGAACACAGGCATGCTTGAAGCCGTGTGGGAACTTGCACAAACACTGAGACTTTCAACAAATCAGGATACAACACGGGCTTATGCCACGATCGTGTCCAAAAGCCGTGGGCAATCCTGACTACATAACAAGGGCGTGTTGGACCTAACACAGGCGTGGAAAAAGCGAACGAATTAGTACATAGCTGTGTGATGCAGCCGTGTGGCACACATGGGCGTGTCCACAGGCCGTGTGTGATACTGACTTAAATCATCAGACCATAAGTGCAAATCATAAACACGAGCATGTTGGACCTAACACGGGCGTGGGAGAAGAAAATGAATGAGCACAGGATCATGTCGGTTGGAGGACACGGGCGTGTCTAAATGGCCGTGTGCAATACTGACTTCGAATTTCACGAAAACATGGGCTAGGACAACACCACATGGCCATGGGCCACAGCCGTGTGGACCAAAATGAGGCCTGGACGACCGTGGCCCCCTTTTATTCCCCCTAACCCTAATTTCTCCCCATTCCTTTTATTCCCCTTTAACTATTCACTTATCTTCTTCAACTGGCCCCCCTTCTCTTTCTATTTCTCTATTTTTCTTTCCCCCTTTTTTCCCTTTCTTTCCTTTTCTACTTCTCCCTCTCTATTCCTCTTCTCCTTTCTTCATCCTCGCTCTCCGACCAGCCCTAAACCACCCCACCATCGCACACCTGACGCATCCACACCAAATCACAGCCCCCTTCCCTATTTTGTGCACCACCGTCGACCACCTAGCCGCCATCCACTCACACCATAATAATCGGTTTTCAATATTCTTGATTTTCATTATGCTTTTATTTCATTTTATTTTAGTTTATCTTATTGATTCACTAATATGTTTGATATTCATTTGGTACTTTGTTGCCCTTTATTAACAGTAGATTTGGGATTTCCCTCTCTTGATTCTTGATCATTTGCCTTGCTCACTATTTTAATCATAGGCTCTTTTGATATATTTGTGGATTTAGTTAGTCGTTCATGATGTTCGGTTTGTCTTTAGTGTTTATTTGTTTTCATTATTCGGTGCAGTCTTTTCCCCTTTTTACTATTATTATTGCTACTTAGTTTAGTATATTGTTAGTTAGATTCACATTTTGTTAATTTTTGCATGTTAGGGTAATGGTGCATATAGAACTAAATTTCCATCTTGTCTTCTAAGTCACATTTTTGTCTTATTTACATATCTCCTCTGTAACAGCTCGATTTAGACCCTAATCGGAACGGTGGTTTCGAGACCACAAATCTGAGTCAAAAAATATTTAAATATTATTTCTTATGTTTATTATATGTGAATTTGCACGTGTGAAAGTTTCGTATGAAAATTTGATTGTTTGTATGTTTAATTTAATAAAAGGACTTAATCGCGTAAATTGAAAACTTGATAGTTTAAAGCATAAAAGCTGAAGTGTTAGTGGCTTTTTAATATGAAGCACTTGTAATGCAATTAGGCCATAATTAAATGAGTTGGACGGTTGTATACAACCAATATAAGGATTTTATATTATTTAGTAAAGGTTAAAATAGTAAAAGATGAAATAATATATGTTATAATTAACATAAATAATAAAATGATGTTCATATATGCATGTTTTGACCTAAACTAAAAAGAAAGAAAAGAAACTAAAGCTTGGTGATGTTTGACCATTTCTCAAGCTTGATTCAAGGTTAGTTTGGTTTCAGTTTTTGATAATTTTTACGTTTTTTAGATCGTTGCTTCGAATACTATCCGACTCATGCTAGAATTTCTAATTTTGGTAAATATTTTGAGTTATGCCATTGATGAATATTTGTGTTTTGTGATGTTTGATGATAAATTATAAAAGATATGTTTTGGATTAATATGTTTTGTATTGGAGTTTTTGATGATTTTGAGTAATTAGGACTAAATTGCAAAAATAATAGATTGAGGGACTAAAATGTGAAATAGATGAAATATATGGACTAGTATGTGTATAAGGAAGATTTGGCCCAACTATGTTGTTGTGAGATTTTTTGTATTTTGTGTTTTATGCAATTAGGATTAATTTGTAAAAGTATGAAATATTAGGGGTAAAAATGGTAATAAGCCCATTTATGTGTTGTTGGAGTAAATTGAATGAAATTGTGTTTGAATGAGATTAATTTGAAATTGTATAGATCAAGAACAAAAGAAATCAAACTTGGATCGGGGAAAAGCAAAAATAGTCGAATAGTTGATTTACATCGTTCGTCGATATCCGAGGTAAGTCTTTAAGCAATCAAACATCGTTAATTATGAATGTAACATAGTTTAATATGCTGATTTGGAATTCATGGATTTATGGTATAGTTAGTCGAATGTGATAAAGCATAGAGATAATGTATTTGAGTTTAACTCGATTGAGTTATAACATTTGGAAGACAGTATGAATTATGTGGAATATCTGAAATGTTTGATATATGAATTTTTTATGAGATAGCTTTATAATACTAATATTCGGGCTATGATCCTAGTAAGCCTTGTTCTGGTGAATTTAATCGAGCTTTATGCCTAGCAGGCTTATTGCCGGTGATTAAAATTAGACTTTGAGTCTAGTAGGCCTTTTGCCGGTGTGTGATTTAGGCTTATGCCTAGCAGGTTTTATGCCGGTGATTTATTTTAAGCCTATGCCAAAAAGACTTCATGTTGATATGGTAATTGAGTAAGTAAACTGAGTTAAATGATCTTGTATATTCGGCCATATAGGTATGTACATATGAGATGTTATATTGGATCTTGTATATTCGGCCACATAGGTATGTACATATGTGATGTTATATTTGATCTTGTATATTCGGTCACATAGGCATCTACATATGTGATGTTATATTGGATCTTGTATATCCGACCACATAGGTATGTACATATGTGATGTTATATTTGATCTTGTGTTTTCGGCTAAATGAGTGGTGTTGGTATATGAAGTTAAATTTTGTTTTGTGAGCTTGTGTAAATGTGTGGAAGTATATTTGAATGTATAATGATATTTGGCTTTGAAAGTTGAATGAAAATTTGTAAAATGTTAACCTTATAAGTATTCGGCCAAAGTGATAGTTATGTTAAATGTGTGTGGTTATGGATTGATTAAGTTGAGATTAAATGTGATGTTGATATAGTAAATTGGTTCAGTTTAAATTTTCAAAAGTTGACTATATTTTTTAGTTATATTTGCTTATGACTTACTAAGCTAAGTTAGTTTACTCTGTGTGTATTTGTATACCCTGTTTTATAGATTTTGAATCAAGTTACGAGCTCGGGGATCGTCAGCAAAGTTCATCACACTATCTACAACTTCAGTATTTAAATAATCAAACTCGAATTATGGCATGTATAGGCTGGAATGTGTTTAGAAACAACGAACTTTGGTTTTGTATAAAAGCCATACGAATATGGCTTATTCCTATGATAAATTCGTTTATGCTTGATTGTGTTTTAATTCAATTTTGGTTATCGTGTTAAGTGCTATGGTGAAATGATATTTGTGATAGGTGAATATGACTTAGAAATGGTAGATAATATATACTTGAAGTTGATTAATGACTAAAACTTGTATGAAAGAACCGATCATAAGTAAAATGGTTGGTTTGGGATGTGTTTTATATTAAGACAAGGTGTATGCGAAATTTGCTTATTATGCTTAGACTTGGTT
Source organism: Gossypium longicalyx (assembly GCA_025698465.1). NCBI lineage: Eukaryota > Viridiplantae > Streptophyta > Magnoliopsida > Malvales > Malvaceae > Gossypium > Gossypium longicalyx. The sequence goes on along the minus strand of CM046998.1, from coordinate 38,897,120 downwards.
TGATATTTTCTTAGGTATAATGTTTAATAAGTTTAGTCTTGGCAATTTGGTGGTGGAAATTTTGGGATGTGAATGTGGTTTTAAGTAATAAGATTCAGCCATACAAAGTATTAAGAAAATAAAATGTTTCATGATGATTTTAGTCAATGTTTTGGTATGAATTCCAATGTTAAATGTGGCTTTGAATTTAGAGTAAGTGCATGCTATGTATATTCATATATATACCTTAATAGCATGTTCGATCATGTTAAGTTGCATATGCGATTGTTCATTAAGTTAGGTAATAAGATTTAATCGATTTTATCATATGCACGTATTAAAGTTATTAATTGTGTCTGAAAATGTTTATGATATAATAATGTAATGAACTTAAGATCGGTGTAACATGTTGAAATTTTTAGTACGTTAGTTTTTTATTAAACCATAAGTATGATTTGTAGTAAAGCTTACTTGAGTATGCTTAATTACACTTACTTATACATGAATATATTCTAATGGGTGTTTTAGATTATTATTTCATTAACGATTCTATTAAATTGTATTATGTTCTATGTTTAAATATATATAATTTATAATTTGTTTTAATATATGCCGAATTATGATTTAAACATATTATTAGTATGAACTGTGATATGACTGTGATATGATCAGTAATGTCTCGTAGCCTAATCTGATGACGAATACGGCTAGGTGTGTTACATCCTCCTAAGCTTTTCGATGTCTTTGTTTAGTATTATTTATGCCGATTTTATTCATTTCAAATTGTTATTTATCCCGATTTTATTCATTTCAATTTTTTTCTCTTTCAGGAACATCATGACAAACACTTAAGGAAATAAAATTGCCGTTCCCGCTTCTAAAAAGTGAAAAAGAGCGACATCCTCAACCGTGACCACTGAGATACGCCATCCTTTCCTCCAATTTCCACTAGGACCTCAGGAGGAGTTATTTCAAATTCTACGAGTCCGACCCCTTGGTGTTGGCCGGTGCATCGATTGGCTCGTATTAGAGCAGGTCCACCTAGCTGACTCAGTTCGAGCCCTCTTCATTACCGCTCCTTGGGACCGCTTCTTTGATGTTATCGAGCCAACATACCTAGAGTTCACTTTGGAACTGTGCTTGATGTTTCAGTTGCAGATAGTTATGGTGAAGTACGACGACCCAGGCATAGTGCAATTTTGCCTTGGTAGTCTAATACGGCAATTGAGTGTACCAGAATTCGGAGTTGCCTTGGGACTATATACAAACGAATTTATGGAGGCCGACAATTTCCCCCATCTCTACCGTCATATCCATTATGCGCCTTCCTCCTGTTGGGCAGCCCTTATGCCTGCTACAGGCATTTATGATCCCAGTCGTTCCAAGGCATCGGCTCTCTCTCCAGCTATTCGATACCTCTATGTCCTTTTAGCTTACACCTTAACAGGGCGACGAGAGAGCACTAGCGTCGTTAACACTTACGATGCATACTTCCTATAGAGTATGAGGCAAAGGCATGTGTTCGATCTTGCATATTTCATCGCCTTCGCCTTTTGTCACCAGACCGAACGGCACCAAAAGGGAGTCATTAGCATCGGCCCTTACGTGACTCATCTAGCTTGACACTTTGGGCTCCTAAACACATCAGCGCAGTCCTCATTGCTCATACTCATCGGCCAGATGTCTCCACAGGGCATCTCAAGTATGCTCCACATGAGGATGATAGAGCGTCATCATGGGTTTGATCCTCCTCAATACCAACTAGCACGAGTCATCGATGAGGATGACCTCAAGGATATTCCTGACGATATCCCACCATTCCATGAGGATCGACCTTCTCAGCCATCGTCGAGTCACAGACCAATTCATGCGGCTACTTCATTGTCAGAAGTTTTTGACCACCTAAATCGCTTTGAGCAGTATTGCACTCAGTGATTCGACAGCATAGAGGTGACTTTGCAACAAATTTGCCAGCATTTTCACATTTTACCTCCAGCTCCACCACCCCACGATCCAACCACTGATGAGGACTTTTGAGTCCACTTATTTTTCACTTTGTTTTTCTTTTTATTTTATTTTTATTTTTATGATTATTTTTGTTTTTATTTTTCATGCTCTTAAAAAGACTTTTATTAGTATAATTTGAATTTTTCTTATCTAGTTTTTCCTTTATGACTAACCATAACAACCCCATCGATATAACTCCCTAAAACATTACTAATGGCATCACAGTTTTAAAAGATTCAATCGATTGGTGCTACTCAGAGATATACAAACAATCCTCTACGACTGCCATAACCTGCTCGACCACGACCATACCCACCACGACACCGACCACCATGATAACCTCTTCGCTTGGCACTGTGATTACAGAACCCAAGCTCTACCACCACCTTCACCTCTACCTAGTTCCACACACATTTCATTCACAATGTTTACAAATCCGCTCCCACTATCCCAAGGACTACATCCAAATTCAGGGCAGTTTCACTTCTTCCTCTCTCTTATGATATTATGCTTATATTGTTTTTCTCTACCTTTGTACGTTGAGGACAATGTACATCTTAAGTGTGGTGAGGGTTATGATATTCAGAAAATCCCTGAATTATATCTTGTTCTCAAATAATTTTCTTATATTATTATTAGAATGAATTTTGATTCTGGTACTTGTTTGTAATTCAGTAATTGGCTTTATTTTTCTAAGTATAGTAATTTATTAAATTAATCTCAATTCTAACCCTCTGTTTCAGCCTATATCCACACCTTTAACCCAAGCCCCATTACAACCTTGTAAAGACCTTTTGATTTGTGTATCATCTCATTTATAGTGGTGGAGATTTGATTTTCATGCAAGCCTATGGTAATAACTTTTCATTCTTGACTAATGAGTGCTTAATTATTGAACCGTAAACACTTTAAGTGATTTGAGCAAATCTTTAGTGAGGATGCCAACCCTTGTCAATTTGGAAATAAAGGTAATTACTTAGATAAAGGGGGATACCTATGATTTTATGACTAAAATGCTCAACTTGGATTGTTTGAAACTTTGATGTTCTTTTAGTTGAATTCTCAATGTATGATTATTTGTGAATTATTTTGAACCATTATTGATGAGAATTATAATTTGAGAAGAATTTATTTTAATTGTGAGTTGAGGATTTTGCTTGAGGACAAGCAAATGCTTAAGTGTGGGGATATTTGATGAACTATATTATATACATATTTTTATCCCATGCTTGGCATATTTAAGGATTATTTATCTTTGTTTTTACTGAATTCGATGCTCCTAATCCGTTGATTTCATGTTTTATACCCAAGAGAACATAGGATAGTGAAAAGAGCAAGAAACGGGACAAAAACGGGTAAAATAGGCTAAAGTCAGTGTTTCAAACGCCTAGGCACTCTCACACGGGTAATTCACATGTCCGTGTGAGACACACGGGCTGGCCACACGCCCGTGTGTCATGGCCCAGTCAACATTAAAACAAGTCAGAATTGCACACGGCTTGAACATCTTTACACGGGCGTGGCGAACAGTCGTGTCCCTGTCGTATCCAAGTCTAATTCTACACAGAAAAGGCTACTTTTGAGGGTTTTGAAGAATTTTAAAGTCTATATAAACACCCCAGAAAAGTATCAAAGAACATACAGAGCAGAAGGCAGAGAATACGGAAAGATAGCCATCGGAATCAGCTCAGAAGCAGGATCTACTTCAAGACTGAAGATCTCCATTCAATTTCCTAGAAGTTCTTTGGGCTTCTTTATGTTTTATTGTTTTCCCAATTCTGAGATGTTTTCCATTATTATGAACTAAACTCCCTAAATACCTACGGGAGATGAAACCTAAGACGGATCTTATTACTATTTGAATTATATGATAAAGACTTATTCTTATTCTTAATTGTGAGTTTTAACCCTTGCTTTAATATTTCAGAATATTAATTCAAGTTTTGATGTGCTTATTCAGTGGAGCAAAAGTCCCTGTTTAAGAGTATATCTTCCATAATTAAGCGGAGTTGCATGTAATCCTAGAGATAGGACGACAAAAATCTACCAAATTAGAGTCAAATCTAATAATAGAATCCATAGATCGAGTTAATGTGACAATAGGGGTTTTAATTAGAAAGAGATTTCAATTAATCAACCTAGAGTCAGTTGTTTTTAGTCTCAAGAGAGATATTAACATAAATCAGGGATTTCTACGGATTAAGTCAAGTGAATAAATTGTCTAATTCAGAAGTAATAAGTGAAGTCTAGGTGGATTCTTCCTTGGGTATTGTCTTCTCCATCGGTTTTCCAAAAGTATTTTTCAACTTTCATCTCTATCGTATCTCTTAGTTAATTAGATAGTTAATCTTAGTTAAAAACATCCCTTTAATTCTTAGGCTAGATAATAAAAAGATAGTAATTACTAGTACTTTTAGTCCTTGTTTATACGATATTTTCGGTCTTACCATAACTATAGTACTCCTCGATAGGTGCGCTTGCCTTAGTCGAATTTTTAGTTAGTTTAGCGACCAACACCTGCCCAATTAGATAATAATACGCAGCAAAGCTGACATATATGTGGTACAGTACGGTAAACTATTGTACGAATAATGTAACACCCTTAAACCGTCTACGTCACTGGAACAGGGTTACGGAGTATTACCAGAACTTTCAAAACATTTTCAGATAAATCATGCAATCACTATTCATTTTTCGAGATTATTCAAAACGTCGCTTAAATGGACCCTTGAGGCCCAAAATAAGCAATGGAATCGAATCAGGACTTATTCGAAAAATCTAAAAAATTTGTGCTAGTTTTTAAAAATTTTCCAAGGTGTAGGGCTTATAAGCCCATGTGACCCTAGGACACGCTCGTGCTACAGGCCGTGTTCGACCCCATGTAACTCTCTAACTTGTGCCACATGGTCAGCCACACGCCCGTGTGAGTAGGCCATGTGATTAATTAAATACTTCGAAATTAGGTGCAGGTTTCACACAGCCAAGACACACGCCCGTGTTCTAATCCGTGTAGCATACACGGTTGAGACACACGCCTATGTCGCTGCCCTTGTGCTCAATTCTGAGCATTCTATTTTCTCGAATTTAAGATACAGGGGACACACGGCCTAACCACACGCCCATGTACCAGACCGTGTGTCACACAAGGTCTAGACACATGCCCGTGTGTCTACCTATGTGGATAAAATAAAGCCGTTTCTAGCTTCATTTCTCACCCAAAATTTTTACTAAGTTCCTGCACCAAACTTACATCCAAACACTAACCAATCCAAGAATTGAATTCAAGCAATTTATAACATCTAATATGATACATTGTTACATGCATTCATGCTTTTAATCTTACCTTTTATAAGCTTACTCATTTAACCATTCTCAATCAATCAATAATAAACACTTATGTTATCTCCATAAAATAAACATAATACATATATACATATACCAAAAGATAATCATCACTAGCCATTCCAATGACTACATTAAGATAATCATTTACATTTGCATGACAATATGGCCAATTTAACCTATACATGTCATTATAACCATAACTGATTACCATATGTACCGAAATAGGCCTATGGATAGTGTGAGTGATCTCCGCCAAGCTTCTATTCCAAAGAGCTTCCGATTTACTATAAAACAGGGAAATAAAACTAAGTAAGCATTACATGCTTAGTAAGTTCGTATAACATGGCACTTAACTTACTATTCATTCTATTTTGAGGTAACTATGCAAGGCATACTCAATCAATTTGACCTCAAGCCCTACACGTATCCTCATTGCCCTTGTTAGTCATATATTCCATAATAACATCAAAACATATGTGGGCTCAACAATGATCAAGTTTCTAGGTACATAAGCTTTCCACAACATGTACTCATTTAACATGTATAAATCATCTCTTTATATTACAAGTATAATTTCATATAATTCATCTCGAGTTCAGATTATTTCATATCAGAACTTTACTCATATTACTCAAAATATCAATGTCACACAAGTAATAGTACACTCAAAGTGTACAAGTCTATAATCAAGGATGAACATATTCATCAAATGAATTCTATGTACAAATATCACCATCTCATGTTTTCAAATATGAATTGTAACGTATCCACATTTTCATGTATTTCAGACAAATACGTGTAATAACTCATTTCTTATTCATATCTTCTCATGTCAAGATTTTTCCCCATTGAATTTTAATCGAAATATCGATGGATACACAAGTAGTACACTTGACATGTACAAATCAGGATCCGTCAATTCATGTCCAATGGTACCCATAAGGTACTATCTCAAAAAGTACACTCTCGAGACACACAAGTATACAACAGGATTACCAGTTCAAGCTAAATCCTGTCTCCAAAATATATGCACTCAATAGAGCTTAGTCAAGATTACCAGTCCAGGCTAAATCCTTTTTATGACATATGCTCTAAAGAGCTTGATCTGGATTACCTGTCCGGGTTAAATCCTATCCATAACATATGCTCGAGAGGACTTATTTTAGAATTATCCATCCGCAACAAATACAGGACCTCATTCATTTCGGGAAATCACATATCCATTGATTTCTCATTTATTCAAACGGGATTTAACATTTTTCAAATATTATCAGGCATGTGATTACTTCATACATCTATAACATTCATATAATTCAAATAAACACATTCCACATTCATTTCAAGTATATAAATAACATTTTTATCATTTATCATTTATCATTTATCGGGTATTATTATTGATCGAGCTTTGTCAGATATATTTTCAATGTCATATATATACAATATTTATACAATTCACAAACACAACATTAATTCAAGCATATAAAGATACACAATTTAGTTACACGAACTTACCTCGACAAATGTTCATGTACATAAAATCTACTAATCTGACATTTTCCTCTTTTCCTTGTTCTAGCTCTGAATTTAGTCTATCTGGATCTATACAAGTAAATTTAACATCAATTTATCATATTTCATATTCAAGTGGACTCAATTTACATTCTAGGAAAAATTACAATTTTGCCCCTAACTTTTCTATAAATTCCAATTTCATCCCTTGGCTCGAAAATGAAATTTATGCAATTTGCTCCCTATTTCAAGCCCAACTGAAAATTCAATATACAATTTACAGCACATATATTCTATAAATTTCAAAAATTTTCTTCAATTTTCATAACTTTACATTTTAGTCCCTAAATCATGTTTCCATCAAAAATCACTTTGTAAAAGTTGTTTATCTATCAACAACCTTCCATTTTCTACCATAAATTTCACATTTTCAACATATTCATCCATGACCTAACTTCCATACTTTGATAACTTTTCAAATTGATCCCCAAATAGATAGATTAAGTTATCCCGGTTTCTAAAATATCAAAATCACTAAAAAAGGGACAAGAAAACTTGCTTTCTCGTTCCTAGGGTTTCCACGGAATATTTGGGGAAGAATATGATATAAAATGATTTTTATTTCTATTTAATAATTTATCATCTTTTAATTATTATGATTTCCAATTTAGTTCTTAGCCTTTTTCTAATTTTCCATGGATGAATCATCCAAAAATATCTACTAACTTTTCATTAATGGTCTAATTACCATATAAGGACCTCAAGTTTTGAATTCCATAGCTATTTAATCCTTCTAGTTACTAGAATTCAACTTTTTCATTTTATGTGATTTGGTCCTTCTGTAATTAAGCACATAATTGGTAAAATTTTCTAATCAAGAATTTTCAAATGACATTTCGAACATAATACAGACCATGTAATAAAATAAAAATAAATTTTATTTTTGACTCAGATTTGTGGTCCTGAGACTACTATTCTGATTTCACCAAAAATGGGCTGTTACAAATAAGTTGTAGTAAAACTGCCGTATAAGATTAGATTCAGTCTTCCTTCTCTTTACAACCAACTCCAAAATTTCTTTATGCAAGTGCATGTATGCTTACAACCTCACAGAAACAATGAACTCATCAACAGACAGTCAGATAGAAACAAATATACACACACACCTAGCTAACCAAGTTCAGAATCAGACATCTCACACAACAGTCACAAATAACACATAAGCCAAAGCCCAGATCAGAGCCTTAACTACCTTCACTAAAGCCTAGCCAAGGGTCGGAACACACAGATACATTTTCAAATAAAAAACATACACATAACTAAAATAGGTGACCACACGGCCATGTGCTCTGGCCATGTGGGAGGTCAACACTCCCATGTGAAGGGAGACAAGCCCGTGTGAGGGAACACAGCTCGTGTGGAAAGAGGCACACAGCCGTGTGGCTAAAGTACACGCCCGTGTGAGCCAGGGACATGACTGTGTGAACAGGCCGTGTAACTCTTTGTCTATTTGTGCTAAAATAGACTATAGGCCAGACACGGCCGTGTAATGCACTCACACCCCCGTGTGCTCGCTTGGAAACACGACTGTGTGGCACCTAAATTAGCCTAGAAACCTTAAATCCCTACCACACACGACCGTGCGAACCGCCCGTATGGGGGCACACACCCGTGTGGCCAGTCGTGTGGTCACGAAACCACACTAACATTGGCTGAAAACTCACTTTTGCGATGTCAAGACAAATCCCAAACCTTAACAACCCAAAAGTATATCAAAATCACACCTAATTTCCAGCAGTCACCACATCAATCGACCTTTCAAAAGGTCTGTTTCCCAAACACACAAACACTGTCAAATTCCACAAAATAGGTCAAAAATTTGACAATGAAGAGGAAAGGTTCCCAACACACATGAAATTAGAATACCACCAAATCGAAACCTCAATTAACAAATACACTAAAAGAGTTATGAATCCCACACCTCATTTACGAGATAAGTACTCAAATCGTTCGATTCGCTCTCCAAGCCAACAGAAAGACCCACCGGTCAGCAACGACGATGATAAACCCGAAATTAACTTGGGAACCAACAGTGGGAAAGAAAGAGAAGGAAATCTCTTGATTGAAAAAAAAGAGAGGGAGGAAATGTCCAGAGAGAAAAAAAGAGAACGTGCAAAAATTTCCCCAAATAAAAAAATAATAATAATAAAGTTAAAATTAATAACTATCTTTAACTCAAAGACAATAGAAGGTGCAAAAATAATTTCCTACTAACACACTTGAAGACTCAAACCCGAGACCCCAAACTAAACTAACAAACAACCAACCACTAGACCAGTAGGCCCATTCTGACACTAGAACACGGAAACAAACTCAAATGTACCATCTAGCCACTAACCCTATCATAAAGCTCAAAACTACTAACCCCAAAATTTGGGGTGTTACAAAAATTGATGCAACAATTCTACCACATTGCTTTTATTTCCCCAAATCATAAACGAAATAATAATTCCTACGAAATAAAGTTAATGTCTTGCTTGGATCACCCCTCGAAACCACATCACTTACACCAGCACTTAACTATTCTGCAAGGGTTTAAAAGGAGTGGGTGAGCTTAACAAGCTCAGTGAATGACTAGAATAACTACCATGCAAACAATTAATCAAGCATTAATGAAACAACCATATAGCACAACCTCAGTAGTTCCAACTCTAGTGTCATATTGTACTTACTCGTGCATTATTTACTAGTTCATTTACATGGTAATCATATTCACTTTTAAGCATGTATCACATTACACATATAATCACATATCATTTAAGCATATATCACAATACTCATATAATCACATAACAATTAAGCATATATCACAATAGTCCTATAATCACATAACATTCAAGCATATATAACAATACTCAAAAAAATGTTTATAGATATATTGCATAATGGTCAAATGTCATATAAACACATATCATAATACACACATATTCATAATTTAAGATAATTTGGCACTTGAGCTATGAAACATAAAAGTGAGCTCTACAATCACTCATCGGATTCACAGATCTCCAACAAACCACATAGACTCATGGAGTCAAACATATCCCAAAAGTGAAGCATAAAGCTGACACTGTCATTATTTCCCCTCACATGTCCTTTTGAATAGAGCCTAGCTCACATTCTCTTATCCCTCCAACATATCCCAAGGCTTTAACACTTAAAATTACTATACATATAGGTGAGTACTCACAATCCTATAGCATGTGAACTATATCCAACGGTTTCAAGATCATAAGGCCAAAATATCTAAAATTAAACACATATCACTTATCGATTATCCATGCACTATCACTGCATATTTGCATCTTTAGCAAAACATTGTCACTAACATTTAACATATACATAACATGTACACATTTGCACTTTCACAACGATTATCATAACCACATATCACATGTTATAACATCTCATCTCAATTCACATATTCACATAGTTCACAAGATAACATAGGTATGAAAAAGTTTACACTCAAAATTTAGAGTAAGGGTTTATGTAACGCCCCAAAAATTGAAGTGTTTATTTTGTATGTTGTATTGCATAAATGTATGCTTGTTTCAGTGGTTGAGTATCCTGAGGAGTGTTGGAGAGGTCCTGAGTTCAAGCTTGGGCAATTGCTAAAACTTTTTTTTTAAGAATAACCCTTGCCTTTGGTTAGTAGTCTTTTAAATTATTATGGGTAAACTTTGTCATAAAAAGCCTACTGATCTGGTGGTTGAAAGTATGCGGAGTGTTCTTTGGGGTTTGAGGTTCGAGCGTTGGCAGGGTAGAAGCAACGTGTCATTTTTTTTGCTACAAGTGCTAGGGAGGTATCCTAGGTTAACCGAAATTGAGGAGTTGGTGGGAGTTTGAATGGGCAGTTAAGTAGAATAAGGTGGAGAGATTTTAGGAGAGGATTAAGGGGAGGAAAAAGGGGAGTTTGAGGTGAAGTGGAGTTGTGCCGAAAGTGGATTGTGTGCGTAGGAGTTTCGACTGAATGAGTTCTCTCTCAAAAGTTTTGGTTTTGTGTTTTTTTGGTATTTTTTACTTAGTGACCGAAATTTTGCTCTTCTTTTGTTTGATAGTTACTACCCTTTTTTCTTTTTGTTTTCTCTATTCAATGGTGTTGCTTGTTGATAGTTGAATCCTGTTGATAAACTTCTTTCCTTTCTCATAACCAAATATTATTCTCTTCCTCCTTTGATTTTCTTCAATTGCCTTTTGTTGTGTTCATACCTAGGCCGAATACTACTTGTTCTTTCTTTCACAAACCCCTTGCTTGTGACCGACTACTCCTCTTTTCCTTCTCTCAAAACCATTGTTCTTCTTGTGTTGGCTGAATCTGTTAAGGCCTAAACACCTTATTCTCTTTTCTCCTAACCGTTTCTTACGAGGGTTCTGCCGAAATCACTTCAATTCATTAGTAAGTGGTTTCTCTAGCTGAATCTTGGTTGGCTTCTTTCTCTAGGCTCGACTTTTGTATCTCTTGGGCTAAAAGGTTGTATTCTCTTTGTTTTCCATGGAGATAAGTTCATCTAACACCTTTTTTTTCATTCAAATGTTGCTAGGGGCTCGCTTTCCTTAATCAAGGTGTAGGCCGATTGTTTTTCCCCTACAAGGGATCTTTTGATTCATGGTAAGAGCTTTAAGCATAGTATTTTTTTCATGTGGGATTGTAGAATCTTATGAATCGGTTAACGGTTCTTGTGAAGGTAATAGCATTGGAAAGAATACGTGGTTTGAGACTTGAAGAGGTTGTGATTGTTGATTGGTAAGTAGCGTTGGTTTGATTAAATCGTTTTCAATATTATGGTGATGAAGGGTTTGAGACTAATGATGGGGTTGTTGTTATCATAGATGTTTGATCTCAAAAGCGCTTCAACTACAAATCCATAACAGGTGTTTAATCACACTGCAAAGATTGTTAATTAGCAAAAGCCGAAAAGCATGTTCATAAATGCTACACGAGCATGCGTTTGCTCATGTGGTGAATCGAATGCATAAACATGTGTGTTTGACGGTGGAGGGCCACCATGAGTGATCTCATAGGTTTAGGATGTTTTGGGCCACATTGGTCCGAAATGGGACGTGTGGGCCTACGGGCTCGTGGGCCTCGCACAGGTAAACCGCACAAATGTGTAGAGATTAGTGGGCCGATTGTGTAGTTTGCACAGCCAAGGCCATTATTTGGGCTTATTGGGCCACGCGAACGTGTAGGCACACATGGGCCGTATTATGGGCTTTGGGCCCATTTTATATGGATCGCCTAAGACGACTGTGGGCCTACTAATGGATCAGTAAGTACACTTAGACCCCATACTAATGAAATGACTATTATACCCCTAGAGGTAAAATGATTGATATACCCCTATGCTATATTTTACTGTATTCGAGCATGACATTTTGCATACACGTATATATTATGAAATGACATGTTGTATGGGGGCGAGATTGATATATTTGGAGGAAGTGTATTGTACTGGCAACTCTGCTACCTAAACTGTTAATGTTGCAACCGGTGTTATATTTTAGAGTGTAGGGATGGGTGGGTCGATTTTATCCCCACATGGAGTGTAGGGCTGGACAGATTGGAGTGTAGAGGATGGATGGGTAGGATCTCTGTATGCACATTGATACTGTACTAAATTGGGCTAAGGCCCACATTGATACTGTTACTGTAATGGGCTAAGATCCACACTATTATTGCCACTGACACGGGCTTAGGCCCCGACCACTTTGCACTACATGATTTACTATGATAAATAGGGTTACACACTGAGTTTTCATAAACTCACTTTTCTGCTTATCTGTGCAGGTAATCCTTAGACGGATCAGTGCTGCGAGGGACTCAGAGATGGCCACACCACTATTTATGTTTTCGTATTTAATGTTTTAGTAAAAGTAGTTTTCATTGGGTAAATTTTATGTAATAAGGTCGCTTTAAGTTATTATTTTTATTTGGGGATTTATTTAATTTGATTTATATCTGTTAGTAGTAGGACTCGATTTTCTAAAAACAAATGATTTTCAACTACCACTTTCCGCAACTCGTTTTAAAAGCTTTTGCAATGAAAAATGATTTTAAAATGTTATATCAACTTGGTATGACATTTGTTTTGCTAAACAAACCTGTAAGTTAAAAAGGAACAAGATAAGATAGCTTTTCACCACAACGGGGTTTGATTACAAAATAGATTTTTAACGGGGCTACGCTTTCAAGACATAATCCAGTGTGACACCGTAGATTTGGCCATAATGTCTATGTCGGGTTTGGGGTGTTACAGTTTAGGCTACTTGTAACAGCCCAATTTCAGTGAAATCAGAACAGTGGTTTCAGGACCACAAATCTAATCCGAAAATAAAGTTTATTTTTATTTTATTATATGGTCTGTTTTATGATAGACATGTCGTGTGAAAATTTTGATACAAAAATTTTATCGATTAAGAGTTTAATTACGAGAAGGACTAAATCGCATAAAATACGAAAGTTGAATTCTAGTAGCTATAAGGATTAAATAGCTATGGAATTCAAATCTAGAGGTTTTTATATGGTAATTAGACCATTAAAGAAAAATATGTAGATTTTGGTGACTCGTCCATGGAAAAATTAGAAAAGAGTAGGGTCTAAATTGGAAATCACAAAAATTAAAGATGATAATTAATTAAAAAGAAATTATCATCTTATTTTCATGTCTTCTTCCCTAAAATTTCTACGGAAACCCTAGGAGAGAGGGAGAAACCTTTCCAAGCTTAAAAAGGTATGAAATCAAGTCCCGTTTTTAGTAATTTTTATATTTTTAGAATCAAGATAGTCTAATCTATCTATTTGGGGGATTAATTTGAAAAGTTATCAAGGTATGAAATTTGGTTCATGGATGAATATGCTGAAAATTAGAAATTTATGGTAGAAAATAAAAGGTTTTTGATAGATAAACAACTTTTACAAAGTGATTTTTGATGAAAACATGATTTAGGGACTAAAATGTAATGTTGTGAAATTTGATGAAAAATTTTGAATTTTTATAAATTCATGTGCTGTAAATTTTGTAATGGAATTTTGCTTAGGCTTGGATTAGGGAGTAAATTTCATAAGTTTAATTTTCGGAGCCTAGGGACGAAATTAGAATTTATGGAAAAGTTAGGGGAAAAATGGTAATTTTGCCTAGGAAGTAAATTAAGTCCAAATAAATATGAAATATGTGAAATTCATTATTAAATCTATTTATATAGATCCAAACAACACAAATTCGAGGTTAGACTGAGGAAAATAAAAGGTTTCGGATTAGTAGAATTTATACGCAAACAAGTGTCGAGGTAAGTTCGTGTAACTTAATCGGGCATGTAAATATGTTTAATTGAATGTTGTGTTGTACTGAATGTGACTTATATTGATGTACATTACTTGAATGCTATAATGAGAAATTTAATATATGCTTAATATGGTGAAAAAGGGTTAAGTCCCGATTGAATGTTGAATTCCGATGAATATATGCACTTTCCCGAAACGAATAAAGTCATGCATTTGTTACGGATGGGATTTAGCTCGGACAAGTAATCCTATTGACCTTTTTATATAAAGGATTTAGCCCGGATGGGTAATCCGGATAGAACACATCTCAAGTATACGTTATGATTAGGGTTTAGCCTGGACTGGTAATCCTAATTGAGCTCTTCTGAGCATACATTACATAAAGGATTTAGCCTAGACTGGTAATCCTGTAATACGATATGTGGGTTGAGAGTGTGTTATTTGATTAAATGCTCTAATAGGTACATTTGAATAAGAATTGACGGATTATGGAACCGTACACCTCGAGTGTACTACTTGAGCATCCATTAGAATTTCAATGATTCTACGGACATAAAACTCTTGACATGGCATGAGAATTATGAGATGAAATGATAATGTCTTGAAAAAGTATTGCATGATGAGCTCATCTATCCTTAATTGATGTATATGTAAACTTGGTGACTAACATGTTTGATTGACTGCATGTGTTTAGGCAATATTGCTAATGGATGGTAAGCATGATGTTGTATGCTTAGATTTAATAAACGGGATTGGTAAGTTTAATTTCTGTTATACAAACTTACTAAGCATGTAATCCTTACTCCATTTTATTTTCCTTGTTTTACAGTGCTCGAAAACTCACAAAGGTTGGAAGATCATTAGAGCATTGTCACACTATCAACTAGTTATTTTGGGTATATATATGGCAAAATCATTTTGGTATAATGGCATGTATAGGACAACCTGACCATTAATGGCTTGATAATGATGCTTGTAATCTAGCCATTGGAATGGCTAGTAATGGTTGTTTTGATATACTTGTAATGTCATGTTATGGTGGTTAAATATATGTTAAGTATATGTGACCAAATGATGTTAATGCCTAAGTTAATCCAAGGTAAGTTTATAAACACATATGCATGTAATGGTATGCCATGATGAATGATGAAATTGTTTAATTTGATTGCTTGGATTGGTTGGTATTGTATGTGTGTTTCAAATGCAGGTCTTGGGTGAAATTTTGGGTGAGAAATGTAGCTAGAAATGGCTTCATTTTGTCCACACGGGCATGTATCTAGATCATGTGTGACACACGGCCTGGTAACATGGGCATGTGGTTAGGCCATGTGTCCCCTGCACCTTAATTTTGAGAAATAGAATGCTTAGAATTGAGCATATGGGCAGAGACACGGGCATGTATCTCAGCCATGTGTGCTACACGACCTAGAACATGGGTGTGTGTCTTGGTCGTGTGAAACCTACACCTAAAATTGAAATGAATTAATTAAGCACACGGCCTAGCACACGGGCGTGTGGCATGGTCGTGTGCACAAGTCAGAGAGTTATACAGGGTCAAACACGACCCGCAGCACGGGCGTGTCCCAGGGTCACACGGGCATGTCCCTTGGACCACACGGGCGTGTGAGTCTTGTAACTTAGAAAAATTCGCGAAATTGATTGACAACCTAGTTAAATGTATTTTATAAAATTGGTCAGGGTGTTATGTGGTGATTAACCACATTTACCTAGAAATGAACGATTTTTTCATTCCCATCCTCCTCAACCGAAATCATCTTCATTAAAGAAGAAAAAAAAGCTCTAGGTAGTCTTGAACTATCGGCTTTGTAGGTAAGTGTTTTCGAAGCCTATTCTTCATAAATTTTATGTTTTTGAGATCGTTGTACCTTGATTTAGCCAGCTTGTATGTCTGATTTCAAAATTGTTAAATTTGAAGAGTTGTCATTGATGACTTAAATGTATTAACATATAAATAAAGAACCAAATCAAGTTGTAATAGCCCGTTTTTAGTGAAATTGGAACAATGGTTTTAGGACTACAAATTTGATGTGAAAATATTTATCTTATTATTATTTTAATGTTTATGAGTCTATTTTAAGGTCGTTTTAAAATTTTGTTAAGAAATTTTGACGTTTGCATGCTTAATTAAGTAAAAAGGACTAAATCGAAAAAGGTGCAAAAGTAGATTTCTTGTAGCGAAAGGTATCTAATGGCTATAAAACATTAATACAAGAGTGCTTAGGTGGTAATTATACCATTTTTGTGATAATGGACAATTATGAGTTTGGTTTTATTGAAATTATTAAAGTTTTTAAAGGTTATAAAGGTAATTAGGTAATTAAGGTTAAGATTAATAAAACAAAATCTATTTTCTTTCATTCATCTTCAACCTCCATCAAAAATTAAAGTTTAGAACACCTTCGGCCAACTCTTTAGCTTGCATGTAAGTGGTTTTTGTCCCGTTTTTAATGATTTTATGTTTTCGGGATCGTTGTAGCTTAATCTAGCTAGCCTAGGGACTAATTTGAAAAACTATTAAAGGAATAGGGTTTTACCATTAACATGTTTTTATGATTCTTGAAGTTTAATGAAAGATTATGAGTCCTTGTTGAAAAATAAACAAGTTTTGTAAAGTGAATTTTGACGAAAATGTCAATTAGGGACTTATTTGTAAAATATGTAAAAGTACATGGTGAAATTGTGAAATAATGATTTGTATGAGTTGATATGTGTATATAATAAATTCGGCTAGCATGGGTTAGGGATGAAATTGCGTAAATTTCTGTTTAAGAGCTTAAGGACTAAATTGTAAAGAAGTTAAAACATTAGGGGCAAAAAGTAGGTTTGCAAAAGTATGATCTTAGGATTAAATTGAATAGTATGTGTATTAAATATATTAAATTTTCCTATTTAGATCAAGATAGACCTCGTACAGATTTCGATAGGGGTAAAACTAAAGCTTCGAATTAGTCGACTTTATTTCTACGCCTCTATCATCGAGGTAAGTTCATATGATCATGTAATGTTTAATGTTATGTTTTGATCTATATGTTAATATTTTAAGCGATATGTAATTGAATAATGTAAATCCAATGATGTACGATGACTATCGAGCCCCGTATGAACCTTAGGAGTTCGTAGGATACAAATGACATGTCATTAAGGTTTTCATGTTTCGAGTGCTGGTTTTGAATGTGCTTGTAATAGACCGTTTTAGATTCAAATCAGAACAATGGTTTTGGGACCACAAATTCGAAGTAGAAATATTTATTTTTATTATTTCTTTAAGGTCTACAGTATGATTAAATGATTGTGTGAAATTTTCGTTAAGAAATTTTATCGATAAAGTGTTCAATTTGACTAATAGGACTAAATTACAATATGTGCAAAATATGTGTTCTAGAAGCTAGAGGTGTCTAATTGCTATGAAATTTTAAATTGGATGTCTTTAAATGATAATTATCCCATTATAATTTAAGTTGGACAAAAATGGACATGGTTAGGTGAAATTTCAAAGTTTGGCATTAAGCGCATTTTGGTCATTTGGTTAACAAAGACAAATTAACTAATAAAAAGATGTCATCTTCTCCAATTTAGTCCCTCATACCCGAATTTATCAAGCGACCATAGTTAGGGTTTTTGCCCAAGCTTCCAAGCTCGATTGTAAGTCCGTCTTTATCCCGTTTTTAATGATTTTTACGTTTTTTGTGAATATTGTAACTTGATTTAGCTATTCTAGGACTAATTTGGAAGAAAATCAATGTCTAAAATTTTAACCATGTTGAATATTTGCGTATTTTGATAAAATGCATGTTTGGTGTTAGATAAACAACATTTACCAAGTGATTTATGATGAAAATGTCAAATAAGGACATATTTGTAAAAGTTGTAAAATGTGTGTACAAATGTGAATAAATGAAAATGTGGGCTGTTATGAGCAAGGAATAGGTTCAACTAGGCTTGGGTGTGATGAAATTGAATGAAAATCATTTTACGAGCCTAGGGACTAAAATGTAAAAAGTTGAAAAGTTAAGGGCAAAAATGATTTTTTTTTCCATAAGGTGTTTTTGGGATTAAATGTAATATGTGATGATTGAATGAGTTAAATGTGGTATTATAGATAATAATAAAAAAAGATGACGTTCTGACCTAGACCGGGGAAAGAACAAGGTTGTGGAGTAAATCGAACTATTAGCCATTTTGTACCGACGTAAGTTCATATGTTAAAAATAAGCTTTAGAATAATTGTACTTAAATGCTTTATTATTGCATGAATTTTATGTTTGATTATGTGAATGAGTATAATTCTACAAACGAGTTCGACAACGATTCGATAAGCAAGAAATCTCGTTTAAACCTTAGGAATAGATTAGGATACAAGTGACCTATCACTAGGGTCATTACGTGTTATGTGATTATGTGATCTGGACGCTGGTCTTGTACATCCTACCGGTGGCTGAGTATACCAGCATATGTTGCAGATACTTGACAGCTTGTGTGAGCAGCACCGCGTAGCTACATCTTGACTGACAACTTGTGTGAGCAGGCTCGTTGATAGCTTGAGAGGAAGCAACTATGTGATATGAGACTTGGGTAGCTTTGGCTACATATGTGGCACTTAGCGTGCAAAATTTCCCAAGTATCTGACATTATTATTCCGAGTGGTTCATGGGTAGGTCAAAGATGAAAATATGTGTAAGTTCATTTCAAGATGGTTCAGGTATGTACGTAAATCTCATGTCTATTAAATGTCTAAAATGATGAAAATGAGGTAAGTTTAGTGATGGAATGAATTATGATCATGAGACTATGGTAAATTTACATTTAATTATGTTATATTATTTGAATGTAATATGCATGGTAAGGTTGTTTATTTCTTGCACACGAGCTTACTAAGCTATATAGCTGACTTCGTTTATTTTCCACGTTTTATAGTGTCACCAAGCTAACTCGGATCGAAGATCATCGGAGATTCAAATCACACTATCAAACTCTCATTTTTGGGTATTGATGATCTTAATATTTTGAATGTATGGCATGTATAGGGACATGGTCATTTTGTTATGTAACATCCCAAATTAGGGCCTAGTCAGAACAGTGGTTTTGAGACCACAAATTCAAGATAGTAATAATTGTTTTATGATTTTTATGAGGTCTATGATACGCATGCATGCTTGTGTGAAAATTTAATGGAGAAATTCTATGCATACAATGTCCAATTAAACCTTAAGGTCCAAATTGAATAAGATGCAAAACTTGTGTTCTAGAAGCTTCAGGAATGAAATTTCTTAAGATTATAAATTAGAAGGTTCTAATTAGCAATTTAACCTATTTCTAAAATCTTGGACAAAAATAGGCATGCATAGGAAAAATTTGAAGGAAAGGCCTTAAGGATATTTTGGTCAACTAGTAATTAAAAGAATAAAAAGAGAAAATTAAAGCAAAAATTGACTCATCTTCTTCATGTGGCTACCGCAATTTCTAAGCTCTCCATAGCTAGAGTTTTTGACATTTTCGAGCTCAATAGTAAGTGTTCCCTAGCCCGTTTTTAATGTTCTTTACATTTTTGAAGATCTCGTAGCTTGATTTACCTATTTTCACCCTTATTTTCGTAACATCCCGAAATAGGGCCTAAACGGAACAGTGGTTACGAAACCACAAACCCGAGGTAGAAAAATTTATTTTATTATTATTTTGAGGTTCATGATATGATTACATGATTGTACGAAAATTTCGTGATGAAATTCTATGCATAAAATGCTTAATTTGAAGTCAGGGACTAAATCGAATAAGTTGCAAAACTTGCATTCTAGAAGTTTCTAGTATGAAATTGCTTTGAAATATTAATTAGGAGGTCCTAAATAGCAATTTAACCAATTTTAAGTTCATGGACAAAATTAGGACTTGGAAGGAATTTTTAAAAGTTTAGTAAGGAGGGACATTTTGGTCATTTGGATATTAAATGAAATAAAATGAGAAAAATAACACAAAAATGATCATCTTCTCCATAAGTTGCTGCCGAATTTTGCTCTCTCCATAGCTAGGGTTTCTTCAATTTTCAAGCTCCCTAATCAAGAAGAATGAAATTCAGGAGTAGATCGGGGAAAAGAAAAAGTAAAGGACTAAATTGTAAAGTTTAGTCACATTTTGTATCGAGGTAAGTTTACAGTAAATAAATGCAATATTCTTATATTTTACATTATTATTTTTAATTTCCAGCATTTATATACTTATTTTTTTAGAATATTTAAAGTTGAATTAAAGGAGAAGTAGCAGAGAAAAGCATTAGGAAGCCCCGTTTGAACCTTAGGAATATTAGAATATTGGGGTTGACAGGACAGGATAGAAATGAGCCATGTAAGTCCATATCAGATATATGGCTTTGGAGACAAGAATGAGCCATGTAAGCCCATATTATATATATATATATATATGGCATTGGAGACAGGAATAATTCATGTAAGTCGAAGACATGGCATTGGCAGGATATTGATAGACAGGAACGACCCTAGTATCCTTAGTATTCCGAGTGGTTCAATGGGTCATTGTATATGTTAAATCATAGTGAATTATCAGCAAAAAAGGAAGGTAGATTATATTTATGAATAGTGAAAGGTCAGGTAAGAAAGAAGGTAACTGAGTAAAGAAGAAGGTAGAAAATGAGAAGTAAAGAAAGTTTATGAGGCTAGGTGACTTGATGTATATTTATTCATTATGTTGAATGTTGTAATTTATTTGCTTGTAAGCTTACTAAGCCTAGTGATTACTCTCTTATTTTATTTTTCTTATAGTTTTTATCAAGCTACACGGGGATCGAAGGAAACGTCGGAGACCCGATCACACTATCGAAGAAATTACATTGGTATAGTTAGACGTTTCATTTTGTGTATGGCATGTATAGGAACTTGGTTTATTTTGATATGATATGATCAATGAATGATGTGTAAATATTTGCTAGTGATTAGCTAATAGAATGGCTGATGATATACATGTTTAATAGTATGTATGATTAAGTAGTAATTGTCACATGAAAATTATGAAAAATGTGAAAGTAACTTAAAAACAGATTCAAGTATCAGAAATAACGTGATTTTGAAAAATCACAAAAATTTGTAGAGACATGGTTTGATAGTGAATAATATATGAAATTAAAGCTCATTGTGTCTATTTTCATATGGAATAAGCAAAGTAGGTAAAGGTTTTGTATTTTATAAGATATCTAAGTTTTAATGAAATAGGGCCAGAGCAATTTTTGGATCCCCTATTTCAAATTTATAAATTCACCATAAATTTTATAAAAATAATTAGGTGATGTAATTTATATGGTTATAATCCTTATTGAGTCTAGTTTTAATAGAAACAAACCTCATAGTCATTGAAATTCTGTACAGAGAGATATCTGATTCGTAATACATAGAGGTTAGAGCAGTCAAACCCTAAAATAGGGGAGACTTTAACTAATAAACTGTACTAATTGGCCCAGCCAAAAATTCTAGGAAAAAATTAGTAAATAGATATATGAGTCTAGCTTTAGGAAAAATTTATGGAATAGGATTTTGAGTTTCGAAACTTGAGATATGAATTTTTAAGCGACTGTGATGCAGATTGCTAGCTGGACTGAAAATTTTTAAAATTAAATTGTTTGAGCTGTTTAAGCAATGAATTAAGTCTATTAACACCTCGTGTTCAACTCCGGCAATGGTCTCGGGTACGGGGCATTACATTTATTGGTATCAAAGCAGGTTTAGTCAGTTCTCGGAACAGTTAGTGTGAGTAAAAGTCTAGCTATACATGCCATACCTGTATTTTGATAGTGTGATGACTCCTGACGATTTTTAAATATTTTATTTTATAGTAATGGATCCCAAGCGAGCTGGTGATGATGATGTAGAAAGTAATGCGCCTGCTCCTGCGGAAGAGGCAGCGCCATCTGAGAATAGGCTAGTAACAGTTAATCAGGGAGGAGTGACTCGAGAAGCTCTCTTCCAAGCTTTGAATGATTTGTTTGCAGAGTTTGTTCGTCCAAATTCGGCAGTTAGACCTCCACCCCCTCATGATTCTCAGGCTACCCATGCAGCTCAAGCTTCCCCAGTCACAGGTACAGTGATAAGAGAAAAGCCACCAGTTGATAGAATCAGGAAACAAGGGGTAGAAGAGTTCCGAGCAACAAAGGATGATGATGCAGAAAGAGCAGAATTTTGGTTAGAAAATACTATCAGAGTCTTTGACGAATTATCTTGTACACCCGAGGAATGTATGAAATGTGTAGTACCACTACTTAGAGACTCAGCCTACCACTGGTAGCAAACACTTGTATCAATTGTACCAAAGGAGAGGGTCACTTGGGATTTCTTTCAGGAGGAATTTCGTAAAAAGTACATCAGTCAGAGGTTTATTGATCAGAAGAGAAAGGAATTCCTGAAATTGAAACAAGGTAATATGATGGTGACCGATTATGAGCGCGAATTTGTCAGGCTTAGTAAATATACTAGAGAATGTGTGTCCACAGAGGCTATCATGTGTAAAAGGTTTGAGGATGGGTAAAATGATGATATCCGACTGTCAGTGGGTGTCCTAGAAATAAAAGAGTTCGTTATTTTAGTTGAGAGAGCCTGTAAGGCAGAGGAGCTGTTAAAAAGAAAAGGCAAAGTTGATACAAAAAAGAGACAGATGAGTAGGTCATTCCAAGCTACATCCAAAAGGCCAAAGGAGTTTTCTACTAGATCTAGTTTCTCAACCAGGTATTCTAGTCAGAATAGAGGCAGTAGATTTAAGGATTCGAAGGCTCGGACCACCTCGATCATGCGAGTGTAGGTAATGTTGGACAGGGGTAGATCGGGGTGTCCACGGTGTGGTAGACTTCATTATGGTCCTTGTCGGGCGGCGAAAATGTTTGTTATAAATGCGGTGCTCCGGATCATTTTGTACGAGAATGTCTAGAGGTAGCTAATCGAGAGATAACACAGAGTGCTAGATCGAAATGCTCCTACTAGAGCCAGACACGAGGCAACCGGGAGTAGGAGCAAGTAACCAAAGTACCTCAAGAGATTCAATCGTGAGACCGGATGCTAGAGCCCGTACAAGGACTTATGCTATTCAGACACGCCAAGAGGCATCCTTCCCGATGTGATTACGGTACATTTTCTCTACATAATATTAATGTCATTGCTTTGATTGATCCGGGTTCAACTCATTCATATGTTTGCAAGAAATTGATGCCTAGTATATGTATGCCTATAGAATCTGAGAATTTGTGATTAAAGTATCGAATCCATTAGGCAAGCATGTATTAGTAGATAAAGTATGTAGAAATTGTCCTTTGATGATTAGAGGCTCTTGTTTTTCCGGCGATCTCATGCTATTGCCATTTGATGAGTTTGATGTGATTCTTGGTATGGATTGGTTGACTACACATGATGTGATAGTGAATTGTGGGAAGAAATTCATTGAGTTGAAGTGTGAAAATGGTGAAATTAGTCGGGTTAATTTAGAAGAGTCAGATAGTTCATTTTCTATAATTTATGTTATGTCTGCTCAGAAATGTTTGAGAAAAGGGTATGAAGCTTATCTTGCTTTTGTGTTGAACACTAAAGATCCAGAATTGAAAATTGAATCAGTGCCTATGGTATGTGAGTTTCCCGATGTGTTTTCAGAAGAACTACCAAGTTTGCCTCCTGTTAGAGAAGTTGAGTTTGGTGTTGAGTTGATTCCAGGTACCACGCCCATTTCTATTACTCCTTATAGAATGGCTCTGTTGGAATTGAAAGAATTGAAAGCTCAGTTGCAGGATTTAACAGATAAAGGCTTTGTAAGACCCAGTAGTTCACCATGGGGTGCACCAGTGCTATTTGTGAAAAAGAAAGACGGATCGATGAGATTGTACATAGATTATTGGCAACTTAACAAGGTAACAGTAAAGAACAAGTATCCATTACCTAGAATTGATGATCTGTTTGATCAATTGAAGGGAGCTACTGTGTTTTCCAAGATAGATTTGAGATCCGGATACTATCAGTTACGAGTTAAAGAGTCAGATGTCCTGAAGACTGCTTTCCGGACTAGGTATGGTCATTATGAGTTCCTTGTGATGCCATTTGGCTTGACTAATGCTCCTGCCATTTTCATGGACTTAATGAACCGAATTTTCAGACCGTACCTGGATAAGTTTGTAGTTTTGTTCATTGATGATATTTTGATTTATTCTCATGATGAGACTGAGCATGCAGAGCATTTGAGAACAATTTTACAGATTCTGAGAGATAATCGCTTGTATGCCAAGTTCAAAGAAAAGTGAGTTCTCAGTTACGAGAAGTTGGTTTTCTTGGACATATTGTCTCGTGAAGGTATTAAGGTTGATTCGAGCAAGATTTCAGCCATTGTTGATTGGAAGCCTCCTAGAAATGTATCGAAAATTAGAAGTTTTCTTGGTCTTGGATATATTATAGACGATTTGTAGAGGAATTTTCTATGATAGCTACCTCGCTGACAAGATTGCTGCGAAAGGATGTCAAGTTTGAATGGACTGAGAAGTGTCAACAGAGTTTTGATAAGTTTAAAGTATTGTTGACTAAAGCTCCTGTTTTAGTACAACCGAGAACCGTAAGGAGTTTGTGATTTACTGTTGATGCGTCCATGGATCGACTTGGTTGTGTACTTATGCGGGGAAGGGAAGGTAATCGCTTATGCCTCTAGACAGCTAAAGCCACATGAGAAGAACTATCCGACACATGATTTAGAGCTAGCTGCCATTGTTTTTGCGCTGAAAATTTGGAGACATCACTTGTACGGTGAGAAGTGCCACATATTTACTGATCACAAAAGTTTGAAATATTTGATGACTCAAAAAGATTTGAATTTGAAGCAAAGAAGATGGTTAGAGTTGATTAAAGATTATGAGCTAGTGATCGATTATCACCCAGGTAAGGCAAACGTTGTTGTTGATGCTTTGAGTAGGAAATCTTTGTTTGCATTAAGAGCTTTGAACACTAGTCTAGCCTTATCAGATGATGATTTTATCTTAGCTGAGTTGAGAGCCAAACCGATGTTTCTTGAAGAAATTTGTGAAGCTCGAAAAAAATGACAATGAGTTGTTAGCCAAAAGAGATCGGTGTGAGTCGGATATAGAGTCGATTTTTCGAGATCGGTTCTAACGGTTGTTTGATGTTCGCAGAGACGAATATGCGTACCAAAAATGATGAGCTTATTCGAAGATCTTACAGAAGCACATAGTAGTTCTTTGTCTATTCATCCGGGTAGTACAAAGATGTATAATGATTTGAAGAAAATGTATTGGTGGGTAGGAATGAAAAGGGACATTTGAGTTTGTTTCTAGATGCTTGATCCATCGGTAAAGGCCGAACATCATGTACCTTCGTGTTTATTGCAGCCCGTGCTAGTCCCCGAGTGGAAATGGGATCGAATTACTATGGATTTTGTGACAGGATTGCCGCTTACACAGAGAAAGAAAGATGCGATATGGGTTGTGATTGATAAATTAACGAAGTCGGCTCATTTTATCCCGATTCAGTATGGATTATTCACTTGACAAGTTGGCCGAGTTGTATATTTCAGAGATAGTCAGACTACACGGGGTACCATTATCGATCATTTCAGACAGAGATTCAAGATTTACTTCACGGTTTTGAAAGAAATTACAGAAAGCTTTGGGTACAAAGTTGCGTTTTAGTACAGCTTTCCATCCTCAAACCGACGGTCATTCAGAGAGAGTTATTCAAGTACTTGAAGATATGCTTAGATGCTGTGTACTGGAATTCCAAGGCAGTTGGGAAAAATATTTACCATTAGTAGAGTTTGCCTATAATAATAGTTATCAGTCGAGTTTGAAGATGGCACATTATGAAGCTTTGTATGGACGTAAATGTCGCACACCTTTGTATTGGACAGAGCTTAAGGAAGATCAAATTTACGGGGTTGATCTAGTTAAGGAAACAGAAGAGAAAGTAAAAATCATCAGAGATTGCTTGAAAGCGACTTTCCGCATGACAAAAGTCGTATGCAGATTTGAAGAGAAAAGAGATTGAATATCAAGTTGGTGACAAAGTTTTTTTGAAAGTATCCTCGTGGAAGAAAGTTCTTAGATTTGGCAAGAAAGGCAAACTAAGTCCACATTTTATTAGACCGTTTGAAGTGATTGAGAGAGTCGGACCATTAGCATATCGGTTAGCTTTGCCGATTGAGTTAGAGAAGATTCATAATGTATTTCATGTGTCTATGCTACGTCGTTATCGTTCAGATCCGTCACATGTGATTTCTCAGACAGAGGTTGAGATTCAGCCAGACATGACTTACGATGAAGAACCAGTAAAGATTCTAGCTCGAGAGGTAAAGCAATTAAGGAACAAAAGTATTGCACTTGTGAAAGTACTATGGAATAGACATGGGGTAGACGAGGCTACATGGGAACCCAAAGAGGCTATGTGAAAACAGTACCCAAATCTCTTCACAGGTAAGATTTCCGGGGACGGAAATCCCTAAAGGGGGGAGAAATGTAACATCCCGAAATAGGGCCTAAACGGAACAGTGGTTACGAAACCACAAATCTGAGGTAGAAAAATTTATTTTATTATTATTTTTAGGTTCATGATATGATTACATGATTGTGCGAAAATTTCGTGATGAAATTCTATGCATAAAATGCTTAATTTGAAGTCAGGGACTAAATCGAATAAGTTGTAAAACTTGCATTCTAGAAGTTTCTAGTATGAAATTGCTTTGAAATATTAATTAGGAGGTCTTAAATAGCAATTTAACCAATTTTAAGTTCATGGACAAAATTAGGACATGGAAGGAATTTTTAAAAGTTTAGTAAGGAGGGGCATTTTGGTCATTTGGATATTAAATGAAATAAAATGGGAAAAATAACACAAAAATGATCATCTTCTCCATAAGTTGCTGCCGAATTTTTCTCTGTCCATAGCTAGGGTTTCTTCAATTTTCAAGCTCCATAATCAAGAAGAACGAAATTCAGGAGTAGATCGGGGAAAAGAAAAAGTAAAGGACTAAATTGTAAAGTTTAGTCACATTTTGTATCGAGGTAAGTTTACAGTAAATAAATGCAATATTCTTATATTTTACATTATTATTGTTAATTTCCAGCATTTATATACTTATTTTTTTTAGAATATTTAAAGTCGAATTAAAGGCGAAGTAGCAGAGAAAAGCATTAGGAAGCCCCGTTTGAACCTTAGGAATATTAGGATTTTGGGGTTGACAGGGCAGGATAGAAATGAGCCATGTAAGTCCATATCAGATATATGGCTTTGGAGACAGGAATGAGCCATGTAAGCCCATATTATATATATATGGGGCATTGGAGACAGGAATAATTCATGTAAGTCCATGTCGAAGACATGGCATTGGCAGGATATTGATAGACAGGAACGACCCTAGTATCCATAGTATTCTGAGTGGTTCAATGGGTCATTGTATATGTTAAATCATAGTGAATTATCATCAAAAAGGGAAGGTAGATTATATTTATGAATAGTGAAAGGTCAGGTAAGAAAGAAAGAAGGTAGCGAGTAAAAGAAGAAGGTAGAAAATGAGAAGTAAAGAAAGTTTATGAGGCTAGGTGACTTGATGTATATTTATTCATTATGTTGAATGTTGTAATTTATTTGCTTGTAAGCTTACTAAGCCTAGTGATTACTCTCTTATTTTATTTTTCTTATAGTTTTTATCAAGCCACTCGGGGATCGAAGGAAACGTCGGAGACCCGATCACACTATCGAAGAAATTACATTGGTATAGTTAGACGTTTCATTTTGTGTATGGCATGTATAGGAACTTGGTTTCTTTTGATATGATATGATCAATGAATGATGTGTAAATATTTGCTAGTGATTAGCTAATAGAATGGCTGATGATATACATGTTTAATAGTATGTATGATTAAGTAGTAACTATCACATGAAAATTATGAAAAATGTGAAAGTAACTTAAAAACGGATTCAAGTATCAGAAATAATGTGATTTTGAAAAATCACAAAAATTTGTAGAGACATGTTTTGATAGTGAATAATATATGAAATTAAATCTCATTGTGTCTATTTTCATATGGACTAAGCAAAGCAGGTAAAGGTCTTGTATTTTATAAGATATCTAAGTTTTAATGAAATAGGGCCAGAGCGATTTCTGGATCCCCTAAATTCACCATAAATTGTATAAAAATAATTAGGTGATGTAATTTATATGGTTAGAATTCTTATTGAGTCTAGTTTTAAGAGAAACAAACCTCATAGTCATTGAAATTCTGTACAGATAGATATCTGATTCGTAATACACAGATGTTAGAGCAGTTGAACCCTGAAACAGGGGAGACTTTAACTAATAAACTGTACTAATTGGCCTAGCCAAAAATTCTAGAAAAAAATTAGTAAATAGATATATGACTTTAGTTTCAGGGAAAATTTACGGAATAGGATTTTGAGTTTCGGAACTCAAGATATGAATTTTTAAGCGACTGTGACGCAGATTGCTAGGTGGACTGGAAATTTTTAAAATTAAATTGTTTGAGCTGTTTAAGCAATTAATTAAGTCTGTTAACACCTCGTGTTCGACTCCGGCAACGGTCTCGGGTACGGGGCGTTACAATTTTGAAGTCGGGTTTATGTTTAAAAATTTACCTATGTGTGACATGCATGTTCTTTGATGTTTAATGAAGGAATATATGAGCTTGATGTGTGTTTAACATCTTTTACTAAGTGATTTTGCATGAAAACAACTAAAAAGGACTAAATTGAAAAAGGTGGGAAATTGAGTGATAAAAATCTATTTTTGATGCTTAATGTGGGCTACTATGAGTACAAGAAATATTCGACTAGGCTTGGGTAGTAAAGGAAATGAGTACATTTCATTATACGAGCTTAGGGACTAATTTGTAATTTTTTGAAAGTTTTGGGGCAAAATCATAATTTTGTCAAATTATGAATTATGGACTGATTTGGGCAATGTGATAATTAAACAAGTGGAATTTTTTATTATAGATCAAGAAAAATAGAGTCCAGACCTAAACTGAGGGAAAAGAAAGGTTTTGGACTAAAACGTAAAGTTAGCAATATTTTGGGACCGAAGTAAGTTGTGTGTAAGTAATTCAACAATTTCATTATCGTGTATGTAATGTTTAAGGTTTTATGAAATATTTGTATATGCCCTTATGGAATTTGACTTGAACTGATTTAATAACAATTTGATGATAGCTTTGTATCTCGGAAATCCCGGGTGACCCTAAGGAATACTTAGGATTTGGATGTCATGACACCATGATTAACAAGATCTGTGTAATATCATGTTTGGGACATGGCATCGACATCGATACGCGATCCCGTGTAAGACCATGTCTGGGACATGGCATCGTCATCGACACGCAATCCCGTGTAAAACCATATCAGTGATGTGGTTTTGGCATCGATAAGTGATTTCGTATAAGAACATGTTTGGGACATGGCATCGATATGAGGTCCCGTATAAGACCATGTCTAGGGCATGGCATCGACACTGATTTGAGACTTCGTATAAGACCATATCTAGGATATGGGATCGATGTGTGGTCCCATGTAAGACCATGTCTGGTACATAGCTTTGGCACCCTATTTGGTGTATGATAATCCCGAACGTCCTTCCATATTCCAAGTGGCTCAACGTGCCATTCAAGATCAAGTTTAAGAGATGGAGAAATATGAATAAGCTATGATTAGTAGAGGTATGTACGTAAACCTCATGAGTATGGAATTTGATTCTTGATGGAAAATTTAGCATGAGTAAGAAAGAGTAAGATAAGTTGTGAAGTTCAATGACATTTATTGTCAATTCTTATTATGTCCATTGTGTGTAAATTGGTAATGTTGTGGTAATTAGTAACATGTTTAACTCATGAAATTGTGAGATTTATGTTGTTTATTAGTTGCATACAACTTATTAAGCTTTATGCTTACCCTCTCTCTCTTTACTCTTTTTCTTAGCATCGCCAAGCTAGCTCGAGGATCGTAGATGTCAGAGCTCTAGTCACACTATCAACAAATCTTTTGGGGTATATTTGGTTTAATACATTTAAGTATGGCATGTATAGGGGACTTATTATTTTGTTATACGTGTCATATTAGTTGGCCAAAGTGATGGCCCATATTGGTATACTAATTCATTTTGTATATGGCCATGATGTATGGCTCATATTGATTATTGGGTTGTAAATCCTAGATATTGATGCATACATGAGATGTGTTGATACCTTTGAGGTGTGTGATGAGTTGGTTGTTTACAATGAATGATAAAATATGGAATCTATGCTTGATGGATGATTGATGTCACTTGGTTAGATCATAGCATGGTTTAAAGTAAGGAAATGTTTTGAATGATCCTAGTAAGTTATGGAGTCCCAAATATGTATACTTTGGCATGTAATTGTCACGCATGAGTTAAACTATGGATGTTTAAGTAACCCATTTATGCCATGATATTCACCATTGGCATATGAGAGTATGCATGTGTTAATGAGGGTGACAAAAGGGCTTGGAAAATAACCTCAAAGTTGTCCACAATGGTAGACACACAGGCATGTGTCTAGGCCGTGTGTGACACATGGTCAGCCCCATGGGCATGTTGTTCGGCCGTGTGTCCGCTGCACCCTAGTTTTGTAAGTCAGTATGCATGGTAGTAAACACACGGGCAGAGACACAACCGTGGGTCTCAACCGTGTGGAAGACACGACTTCAGGACATGGGCCTGTGCCCAGACCGTGTGAAGTCTGCACCTTAAGTGCGAAAATTAAATTCGCCACACTGCCTAACACACGGACGTGTGACCTTTAATTTATGTTGACATCATAAATAGAGAGTTACATGGGTTGAGGACACGAGCGTGTCCTAGCCACATTGGCGTGTGAAATCCACACGGGCGTGTGAGTCTCCCAACTTGGAAAATTTTTCCTAAGTGTTTTAAAATTTTTAGAAGCACTCAATTTAGTCCTGAACCACCCTTGAAGCATGTTAAAGGCCATGTGGGCTATAGAAGGGACATTGTGTTTATGTTTGAATGTTTTTAAGATTGGATGAAATTTGTATAGCTCAGTTTGTGTTAAAGTGTATGTCGAAGACCGGTAATACCTTGTACCTTATCCCGGCGTAGGATACGGGCAAGGGGTGTTACATGTTTTATGTGTCATTTGATTTTTCCAACTGTATTGGCTCATATTTGTTTATGGTCACTTGGTATTTAGCCATATAATTGGCTTATTTTGGCTAAAATAATTGTAAGCCCATTTATATAAGTATATGTGTTAATGCCTTATTGTTTTTGTGTTTTGGAATGGGTTGTTATATGTTTAGTATTGTTAAAGGACTTGTTGTGAAATGGATGAGATGAGTCCTTTGGTGTGCTAGGAAATCTAAGTAGAATTATGTATGATGAAAGTATTCATGATGATACTTGTGAATGTGAGTTTGGTATGAATTGATTTGGTAAATTATGCCATGTAAATATGTGAAGTGTTGGTAATGAATGATATGATTTAGCCTTGATTTTGGATGTTTAGATTGCTTGAACAT
The DNA here is from genome assembly GCA_025698465.1 of Gossypium longicalyx. Lineage (NCBI taxonomy): Eukaryota > Viridiplantae > Streptophyta > Magnoliopsida > Malvales > Malvaceae > Gossypium > Gossypium longicalyx. The sequence goes on along the minus strand of CM046998.1, from coordinate 38,865,371 downwards.
GCCATAGATTATGCCATTGAACTTGTGTGTGTGTGTAGGTGTAAATGAGGGTGACAAATGGCTTGGTAGATAGCCTTTATTTTGTCTACACAGGTAGACATATAGGCGTGTGTCTAGGCCGTGTATGACACACGGTCTGCTCCATGGGCGTGTTTCTTGGTTGTGTGTCCCTTGCACCTTAATTTTTGAGAAACAGAATGCTCAGAATTGAGCACACGGGCAGAGAAACGGGCGTGTTTCTCAGTCGTGTGGATGATACGGCTTCAGGCACGGGCGTGTGTCTTGGGTGTGTGAAGTATGCACTTATTTTGTGAAAATTTAATTATCCACACAACCTAGCACACGGGCGTGTGACTTGGCCATGTGACATCAATTTGTTCATGCATTACAAAATAGAGAGTTACACGAGGTAGGGACACAGGTGTGTGTAGCCACACGGCCTGCCCACACGGGCGTGTCCCATATCCACACGAGCGTGTGACCCCTGTTTAAAGGAAAAATTTTCTAAGTTTTTTAAAAATTTCTTAAGTCCTCGATTTAGTCCCAGACCACTCCCAAAGCATGTTTAGGGCCTCGAAGGCTCGTATTAGGGACTTTATGATTAACCACAAATGGTTTTAATTTGGACGCAAATTTATGGCTCGAAATTGTATGTTTGTTTGTGTGGTAAGTCCAATAACACCTCAGACCCTATTCCGGTGTTGAATACAAGTAAGGGGTGTTACAGTCCTATCAATGGCTGAGGTTCTGCTTTTTTTGTAGATACTCCATAGCTCGTGTGAGCAGCGTCGTGCAGCTTACATTCTGACCCATAGCTCATGTGATTAGACCCATTTCACTGCTCGTATGAGCAGTGATGTAAAGGAAAGAAAATATTACGATTATATGTTTAGTACACTTTTTGTAAGCTATCTCACATATCCGATAATATTCTAAATGGTTCTACGGCACGCAAATAAAAGGAAATGGTAAAAGTTCAATATGAACTATGTTATGTATTTATGAAAAGGATTGAAATAGTGAGATACATTGAAAGCATATTATGTTGTGGAAAATGATGAATCCAATTGAATTATGTTCAAGTGTAATGGTTTATCCATGTTAAACTCATATGGATTATGTTTAAGTATACTAACATGTGTTGTGGTTGGTGCTTAGGCTTGTGCTAAGCTTATGGTTGGATTGTATTATGCATAGATTGATGTTATGTAATGAAATGGTAAGTTATGTTTTATGCTTACGAACTTACTAAGCATTATATGCTTATGTAGTTTTCTTCCCTAAGTTTTATAGTTAATCAGAAGCTCGTTCGGTTTGTAAGCTCGTTGAAGACGTATCACACTATCCCACAGATATATCAGTTAGATTTCAATTTTTTGGCCATGGTTATAATGGCATGTATAGGAAACTTATGTTTAAAGTTTGAGTTGAATGCTAAATATTGAATTTGGTATGTATATATATGATAGTTGTTTTGGTACCATTTGAAAATGGTTAGTTTTGTGTCATTTAGATGGTCTTGATGCATGTATGAAATGGTCCAAATGGTAAGGTTATTTTGATATGACATGAATCTAGTATGGTATGGATGAATTGTGATATGTTTTGACATGAAAATAGGTTAGTTGATGAATGGTTAAGTATGCACATGTATAAGTATGTTTGATGTATGTGTTTGAGGTTCCTATATGGCATATTGGTTGTATGGGTCATTAGCCTATTATATGGGTCTTTTCATGCAGGTTTTAAGCATGTTTTGAAGCCTTGGTCATGTGTGTAAGTGTACTTACGCATATGCTTGAAAATGGTGAAATGAATTGCTTGATTTTGGCCATTTTCTTGTCCACACTACCTAAGACACGGACGTGTGTCTCAGCCATGTGTGACACACGGTCGTACGACACAGGTGTTTGTCCCCTGTAGATTTAAGAGGGTTGCAAGTCAGGCAGTTACACGACCTAGCACATAGCCTGGAACACGGGCATCAAAAGTTACACGGTCGGGCACACGAGCATGTGGCTTGGCCGTGTTACCCAAGTCAGAGAGTTACACGGGCATGTGTCTCAACCATGTGAGTCACACAACCTAGCCATACAGCCATGTGACCCCTACAGTATGAAATTTTTGAACTTTTCCTTAATGTTTCAAATGTTCCTGAAATAATCCCGAATCATTTTTAAAGTGTTTCTAAGGACTCGAAGGCTTGAATAAGGGACGATATGCTTATGTTTGAATGAATTATGCTATGATTTATATAGTGTTTAAATGTGAATATTTTAAAGTTACACTTTTACAGTAATGCTCCATAACCTTATTCTGGCGATGGATACGAGTTAGGGGTGTTACAGAAGCAATAGTTAACAAAGGAAAAGGAAATATCACAAACTAATCTTGGGTATTCTACTTTTGTTGTTATACCAGGTAAGTTCATATGGTAATGTTGTGGTTAATTATGAAATGTTTGAGTTTGAATAAATATAGAAAATGTTAGCAAACTAGCGCCTGAGGTGAGAAAGGTATTGTATGGTAAAAAGGAATGTTTAGGTATGTTTATGGAGCCCAAATGAGAAAAAGGATAAAATTGGCATACCAATAAGATTATTGCGTGCTGTATGGGTTGTAAAAGAGATGTGAAGAAGATGAAGGAAGTTCTTTGATGTTACCGGAGTCCAGCATTTGTTGCGGATTCCCAATTATATCTCTTATGAGCAAACTGGTGTGTTATCAGATGGAATAACTCTTATGAGAAAACTGGCGTGTTTCGGTTGTTTACATGTGTATCCATTTTTGTTTATAGAAATTTATCGGGGCTTACTAGTTAAAGTAAAGGTGTCTTTGATATTACAGTGATATATATATATGTGTGTATATATATGTATGTTGAAAAAGATAAGAATACTTGATAGTATGATCGTGTTTTAATGGTACGAAATCCATGGAAAATGTTACATGATTCAATGTGATGTGCTCACCTTGTACGTGTAAAATGTGTAACAGGGAGAAATGTGTTTTAGTCAAGTTATTTATATTAATGCTTTTTGAGGTGAGCTTTATGTTTAAAACATATGAACTTACTAATTTATGTTTAAAACATATGAACTTACTAAGCATATTTAATGCTTACTCTGTTTAATTCCATATTCCTGTAGTTATATTCTGCGAAACTCGGCAGGTGAATCAATCCACAACTCACACTATCCAGCTTTTGTTACGGTAGATTTTACTTTTAATCTTGCACTTGTCAAGTGGCATGTAAATAATTTTAAATTATATAGAATTCTGTTTTGAGGAAATTGAACATGAATAGCTGATGATCTAAAATTATGGGTATTTATATATATTGATGATGCTTATTCATGTGTATCGTATTAATGTATAATTGCTTGAATGCGAGCGAGTGCATGTTTTGAATGTGTGAAGTTATTTTTTTTATTTAGCGGGCTACATAAAATACTAGTTGTTAAATGGATATTACAAGTACGTTCAAAGTTGCGGAAAGTATTGTGTGAGCATTCTCAATGGGTGATCCATGCGTGATTTAATATGTGGATCATGTGAAATCAAGCTGATGTGGCATACTGTCCAGAGGTGAACAAACATGGCAGGCACACCTGGAAGCGAGTGGTCATGGCTGGCGGGTTGTATACGAGAAATTTGTCGAACTAGTTTGTTCATCATTTTTTGCGGATAATCATTTGGCGAAACATAAATTGGCTAATATCATTAGCTTGTTATGTTTTAATTTTTCCAATTTAACTTTAAGTATGCTTAAATTGTTTGATAATTGCTTTTATTTGTGCTTAAAATAGTTTTAATTATTTCTAAAACAAAATACTTGTTAAACTTTAGATGTGAATGTTCTTGCATTTTAACTACAACATCCCATAACTTGGGTCCAGTGACTGGACCGGGTAGGGGGCGTTACAGATGCCCTGTGCTCAGGAATCCTGAGTAAGCTTTAAAGCACAATTAAAGCATATATTATTATTTGATGAAAACACGTATGAAAAGATGTGTTTTTAATGAATCCTTCCCTCCCTCCCTTTTTTTTCCTTTCAATCTCAACCCCAGCTTATAAAAGGGGGGCTTTCCTTCCCCACTCCATCATCTCCCCCGACCACCATCCCTCCCCTTTAAAAATTTCTCTTTCTCAATTTTCTTCTCACTTCAGTGTTTAAATTTTGTCAGAAATATTTATTTCTATTTCAACTAGAGAGTGTGCTAGTTTTAAGGCATTTTTTATTCACCAATGATGCGATAGTTCTTCAAGCACACACATTTCATATCTCATTTCGAGATGGGACCATTATCTTAGAAGCCCATCCTATAAAAGTCAAGTTCTGGGGTGACAGTGGTTTATACGGTCATAAGTCGAAGTCTAAGTGGAGGTCCCAAGCGGCAGCCATTATGCAGTCACGAGTTGGAGAATAACTTGGAGGCCAATTGACAGTCGTTATGCAGTCATGATTTCAAGCTTTTTGTATACCCGAAAATGATGCCTTAAAAATACCATACATAAGTTTGAGGGCATAATGTAACACCCCTCACCCATATCCAACGCCGGGATAGGGTTCGAGGCATTACCAGAATTTCACCTTTACAAACTTACTAAATCGGGTCACCAAATTTCGCCCAAAATTAAAACTTTTCAAACATGTACCTCTCTTCCCTTATACAGGCCTTCGGGGCCTAAAACACATGTAGGGGCAGTGTGGGACAAAACCGAAAACATTCGATAAACTTTAGGCACTTTAGAAAATTTTCCCTTACTTTGAAGTGTGACACGCCCGTGTGGTGGGGCTATGTGGTCACACACGCCCGTGTGGCTTGGGACACGCCCATGCCCTCAACCCGTGTGCAACACTGACTTCAACCTCATCATAAAATTAGGAACAAACGGCCAAGATACACGCCCGTGTGCCTAGCCTGTGTACAACACTGACTTGAAAATTTAGGTGCAGGGGACACACGGCCATACCACACACCCATGGGGGTGAGCCGTGTGTCACACACGGCCTAGACACACGCCCGTGTGTCTTCCCGTGTGGACCTTGTTAGGCTATTTTCCAAGCCCTTGGTTACTCTCTACCACCCAATCACACTTATAGGTTACTTTTACGCATGATAAGGCCAAAATATACATATATAAATATAAAACTTTGATTAACTTCATTGCATGTAAACCTCATGTCATTGGTTTCATACATGCTAAGTTAATTCTCATCTTGCATTTAAGAATTTCCATGTCTACTTGACATATTTAAGATCGGCTCGTTTTTATAACTCATTTCCAATTGAAGACCAAACCATTTCATATGAACATAAACATGCGTAGATTTGTAGGTCATAGCCTACTTCAAAATAAGCCAAGTTCCATGTATACAAAAAGAATAGTATAACTTTACATGCCATCATTTTGGAAAATCAAATGACATAAATAACAAAATACTTAAAAGTTCTATACATGCCATTGAGCAAATAAGAGTCTATATACCAAAGCTGGACTAGTTAATAGTGTGTTGACTCTCCAACCATCTTCTAATCGTTACAAGTCCTCGAGCTCTGTAAGACGGGGAAAAAGAGAGGGGATAAGCATTTACATGCTTAGTAAGCTCGAATAACTGGAAAGTAAACTTACCGTTTATTAGCATACATCCTTATTAGATAATGAAATCAACGAATATGAAAATGGTTTCCCTATCACATGCATTCAATCAATGAGTTAGTCACATAACAAAACATAATGTAATTTATCTTAGATGAGCTCATCATTCAACATGTCATTTGTGCATATACCTTGTGTTAATCCCGTTGAGTTTCTAGGGAATCTCGATGGATTATCCACTCACCGTCAATTCATACGAATGATCATTTCAGGTATGCACTCCCGCGAACCTCACATTTTACGGCGAGATTACCAGTCCAAGCTAAATCCCCCGTAATATAAACTCCAAAGGTGATGTCGGGATTACCAGTCCAGGCTAAATCCCTTATAACAACAAACACCCTTAGTGAGCTCGGAGGCTAAATTCAGACCCTAATCGAATTACCCGTCTGGGCTAAATCCATAATGCACACATATTCTTCGGGAGGCTCGATCATTCAAGGAACACCCGTCCGGGCTAGATGCTTTTTATACTTGAGATCATCGGATTACCCGTCCGGGATAAATCCTTTCTACAACACATGTAGGAACTCAATTCACATGCCAATCATGGTTTATCCATCGAAATTCCCTTTTTAACCTCAACCAAGGCATTTTCCAACAAATCATTATTAAAGATGTATTTCATGTGATTTCATGCCATTAATAAATGCAATCACCATGCATTCATAAGTCATATCATTAGATACATTTTGATTTTACTTTAAGTTATACGAACTTACCTAGTACTCGTTTCGGTATTGTGTTTCGGTTATTCTGAAACCTTTCGCATTCCTCAGTCGACCTCTAGAATTTGTTCCTCGGGGTTATTGAGCTAGAAAATGTTGAAAACCCTAGCTATGGAGTCCCTTGAAGTTTCGGCAACATGGAGAAGAAAATAAGTTGATTTTGGTTCATTTTTCCCATTTTATTTCATTAAAATGCCAAATAACCAAAATGCCCTTAAGCCCTTTCTTTAAAATTTCATCTATGCAAGCCCATTTTTGTCCAAAAACTTAAAAATTGGGCAAATTACTCTCTAAGACCTTTTAATTTATAATATAAAGCAATTTCATACAAATTGCTTCTAAAATCCAAGTTTTGCAATTTATGCTATTTAGTCCCTAATTTCCAATTGGGCACCTTACTCAAAGAATTTCTTCATGAAATCTTAACACATGCATATTCTCATATTCTAGACCTCATAATAATCATAAAATAAATATTTTAATGTCAGATTTGTGGTCCCAAAACCACTATTCCGACTAGGCCCTATTTCAGGATGTTACAATTCTCCCCCCTTAGGGACTTTTGTCCTCGAAAGTCTTACCAGTAAACAGGTTCAGATCTTGGCTTCTCATGGTTTCTTCTGGCTCCCATGTAGCCTCTTCTACACCATGTCTATGCCATAGAACATTTACTAAAGCCACATTTTTATTTCTGAATTGTTTAACCTCACGAGCCAAAATCTTGATCAGTTCCTCTCCATAGGTCATATCTGGTCTAATCTCAATCTTTGCTAGTAAAATCACATGAGAGGAGTCTGATCGATATCGCCTTAACATGGATACATGGAACACGTCGTGAATCTTTTCCAATTCGGGTGGCAATGTCAAATGATAGGCTAATGGTCCAACTCTTTCAGTGATCTCGTACGGTCCGATAAATTGCGGACTCAATTTGCCTTTTAGGCCAAATCTCAACACTTTTTTACCATGGAGATACTTTTAAGAATACTCTATCTCCAACTTGGAATTCAATCTCTTTTCTTTTCAGATCCACATATGACTTTTGCCTATCCAATGCTGCTTTTAAACAGTCTCGTATCACTTTAACTTTTTCTTCAGTTTCCTTAATCAGATCAACCCCGTGAACCTGACTTTCCTTAAGCTCTGTCCAGTACAATGGAGTTCGGCACTTTCTACCATACAAGGCTTCATAAGGTGCCATCTTCAAACTCGTTTGAAAACTGTTGTTGTAGGGAAATTCTACCAATGGCAAATACTTTTCCCAGCTACCCTGAAATTCGAGGATGCAACATCGCAACATATCCTTGAGAATCTGAATCATCCACTTAGACTAACCATAGGTCTGAGGGTGAAAAGTCGTACTAAAATTCAACTTTGTACCCAAGGCTTCTTGCAACTTCTTCCAGAATCTCGAAGTAAAACTCAGGTCTCTGTTCGAAATAATTGACAGTGGTACCCCGTGTAATCTCACATCTCAAATATGTACAAGTCGGCCAATCTATCAAGAGAGTAGTCTGCTCTTATCAGAATGAAATGAGCTGACTTCGTCAACTTATCCACCACAACCCATATAGCATCTTTCTTTTTCGGAGTCAAAGGTAATCCTATCACAAAATCCATAGTAACTTTGTCCCACTTCCATTCGGGGACCATCACAGTCTGTAACAAACCTGAAGGCACTTGATGTTCAACTTTAACTTGCTGACATATCAGGCATTTCGATACAAATTCAAAAATGTCTCTTTTCATGCCGTTCCACCAGTATATTTTCTTCAAATCGTTGTACATCTTGGTACTTCCCAGATAAATAGACAAAAGGCTATTATGCGCTTCTTGCAAGATTTTTTGAATAATCTCATCATCTTTAGGCACACAAACTCTATCTCTAAACATCAAACATCTATCAGGACCGATCCGATAATTTGATTCAATGCCCGACTTACATTGAGTCCTTTTAGCTTATAGGTTACTATCATTAGATTGAGCATCATAGATTTCCTAAAGAAATGTCGGCCTAGCCTCCAGCTCTGCCAAGACCGAACCATCATCAAGCAATGCTAACTGAGCATCCAGGGCCCTCAATGCAAACAAAGATTTCCTGCTTAACGCGTCGGCGACCACATTCACCTTTCCCGGGTGATAATCAATGATCAAATCATAATCTTTAATTAGTTCTAACCATCTCCGTTGTCTCAGATTCAATTCTTTTTGAGTCATCAAATACTTCAAACTCTTGTGGTCTGTGAATATACGACAAGTCTTACCATATAAATAATGCCTCCAGATTTTCAAGGCAAAGACAATGGTGGCGAGCTCTATACATGCCTTCATTTTGGCAAATCAAATGACACAAATAACAAAATACTTAAAAGTTCTATACATGCCATTGAGGAAAACATAAGAGTCTATATACCAAAGCTGGACTAGTTAATAGTGTGTTGACTCTCCAACCGTCTTCTAATCGTTACAAGTCCTCCAACTCTGTAAGACGGGGAAAAAGAAAGGGGTAAGCATTTACATGCTTAGAAAGCTCGAATAACTGGAAAGTAAACTTACTGATTATTTAGCATACATCTTTATTAGATAATGAAATCAACGAATATGAAAATGGTTTCCCTATCACATGCACTTAATCAATGAGATAGTCACATAACAAAACACCATGTAATTTATCTTAGATGAACTCATCATTCAACATGTCATTTGTGCATATACCTTGTGTTAATCCCGTTGAGTTTCTAGGGAATCTCGATGGATTATCCACTCACCGTCAATTCATACGAATGATCATTAAAGGTATGCACTCCCGCGAACCTCGTATCTTACGGTGGGATTAACAGTTAGAAAAAATCCCCCGTAGTATAAACTCATAAGGTGATGTCGGGATTACCAATCCAGGCTAAATCCCTTATAACGACAAACAACCTTAGTGAGCTCGGATCCCGAATTACGAGTCAAGCTAAATTCAGACCTAATCGACATACCGTCCAAGGCTAAATCCATAATGCACACATATTCTTCGGGAGGCTCAATCATTCAAGGAACACCTGTCCGGGCTAGATCCTTTTTATACTTTAGATCATCGGATTACCCGTCCGGGCTAAATCCTTTCTACAACACATGCAGGATCTCAATTCACATGTCAATCATGGTTTATCCATCGAAATTCCTTTTTTAACCTCAACCGAAACATTTTCCAACAAATCATTACCAAAGATGTATTTCATATGATTTCATGCCATTAATAAATGCAATCACCAAGCATTCATAAGTCATATAATTAGACACATTTTGAGTTTACTTTAAGTTATCCGAACTTACCTGGTACTCGTTTTGGTATTGTGTTTCGGTTATTCCGAAACCTTTTGCTTTCCTCGGTTGACCTCCAAAATTTGTTCATCAGGGTTATTGAGCTTGAAAATGTTGAAAACCCTAGCTATGGAGTCCCTTGAAGTTTCGACACCATGGAGAAGAAAATGAGCTGATTTTGGTTCATTTTTCCCATTTTATTTCATTAAAATGCCAAATGACCAAAATACCCTAAAGCCCTTTCTTTAAAATTTCTTCCATGTAATCCCATTTTTGTCCAAAAACTTAGAAATTGGGAAAATTGCTCTCTAAGACCTTCTAATTTATAATCTAATGTAATTTCATACAAATTGCTTCTAAAATCCCAGTTTTGCAATTTATTCAATTTTGTCCCTATTCTAATTGGGCACCTTACTCAAAGAATTTCTTCATGCAATCTTAACACATGCATATTCTCATATTCTAGACCACATAATAATCATAAAATAAATAATTTAATGTCAAATTTGTGGTCTCAAAACCACTATTCTGACTAGGCACTATTTCGGGATGTTACACATAATCAAAAGGAAAAACTGAGGGGCTCCCCTGTATAATCAGCTTATTCTTTTTCTTCATATCCACAAAAGGTAGTGTAACAGCCCAGTTTAGCTAAATTGAAATAGTGGTTTTGGAACCACAAATCTGAGGTCGTAACATTATTTTTAATATTATTTTATATGTTTACAGCATGTGAATATATATGTGTGAAAATTTCGTGAGCTAATTTTATCATTTAATAGCTCAATTTGAGAAAAAGGACATAATAGTGTAAAATGCAAAAGTTGCATTCTAATTGATAATGGTGTCTAATTGCTATGGCTTATTAAATGAAAGGTCCTTATGTTGTTATTAGACCATTGAAAGTGGATATTGACATAAATGGGTTTAATAAGATGGAGTATGCCGACTTTTAATTAGGGTTAATTTTGTAAATTAGTTATTAAGTTAATATTAATAAAACAAAATCTTTCCTATCATCTTTTAACCTTCCTAGCTAAAAATCAAAAGAAAAGAAAACAAATAGGAAGCTTTAGGGTACGTCATGTTAAAGCTCAATTGAAGGTTCGTTTTTATTCCACTTTTGATGATTTTTACGTTTTTGAGATCGTTGCTTCGAATACTAGCTAGCCCATGCTTGAATTTTTGAATTTGTTATGGATTTTGTGATTTGTCATTGTTGATAGCTTGAGATTTTTATGGTCTGATGATAGATTATTATGTTTAATTAAGTGATTTTTGACAAAAATGCTCATTAAGGATTAAATTATGAAATTTACAAATTGAGGGGTAAAAATGTGTAATAAATGAAAGATATGGGCTTAGATGAACTAAGGGAATATTCGGCCAAGCATGTGTATAAGGAAATTTTGAGTATTTTTGTTGTTATGAAATAAGGACTAAATTGTAATAAATGTGAAAGTTTAGGACTAAAGTGTAAAAATGTCAAAGTATGTGTTTATGGATGAAATTGAATGAATTTAGGAATAAAAGAGTTAATTTTGAATGTATCTAGATGAAGAACGAAAGAAATCGGATTTGGATCAAGGAAAATTGAAAGTTATTGACTAATCGATCCAATTTGTCTATTCCAACTACGAGGTAAGTTCATATGCAAATAAATGTATTTAAATTGAATTAAATGTGTTTACTTGCCATTGAATTGTTATAATTGTTGAACGAGCACTTACAAGCAAGAATTGACAGAGTTTCGACATCCGAAAGTCCCGTACGAACCTTAGGAATAGGATATAGATGTCATGACATTAGGTTATCGAGATGTGATTACATGTAAGACCATGTTTGGGACATTGGCATTGTATTGAGATTACATGTAAGACCATGTCTGGGACATTGGCATCGTTAATTAATTTTGTGTGAGACCCTATCTGGGATAGTGGCATCGATATGTATTAACATGTAAGACCATATTTGGGATCTGGCATTGTACGAGTTTATGTAATTTTTGAGTATCCTTAACAATTTTGAAGGGTTCAATGGGCAAAGATAAGTTGAGCAAGAATGTGTTAATGAGCTAAATGACTCAGGTACTTTCAAAGTTTATATAAGTATTGCAAAGTGAAGTAAGTGATCAGTTACATGAGAGAATGAATATGTATTCAAAGAGAAAGGTTTTTGTATATATATATATATATATATGTGTGTGTGTTACTTGTACTTGGCTTAGTGATGTAAATGTGGTGATTTATATGATAGCTTTATTTGTATATGGCTTAATAAGCTTTTAAAGCTTACTTTGTGTGTTCATTCTTTACTTTTATAAATCATCGAAGCTAGCTCAGACTCCGGGATCGTCGGGAAACGTCATTGCACTATCGATCATCCCGTTGGTATTTTTGGAAGCTTTGTATATATGGTATATGGCATGTATAGACTAGTGTCAATTTGAGATGTTTTGAGTTATGGTTTTGGCCATGTGATTTGACTTGTAAATGTTGATGTGTATGACTATATGGTAAATGTTGAAGTATAAAATAGGTGACGAGTTGATGGATAAATGCAATTATAAGTTATGTATGTTTGATGATTTGGGTGTAGTGAAATGGTATGTTTTGGTTGTGAAAATTGAGTAGTAGAAATGGTTGTGAATAGATAGCATGATATGTGCATGAACTGATAGGTTTTTGGTTGCTTAAAGATGTATTAAAATGGTGTTATATTGGTTACTATTTGTGTTTGTGAATAGGATGGCAAATTGGCTTTGCAAATGGCCTATTTTTGTCCACATGGGTAGAGACACGGGCGTGTGTCTCAATCGTGTATGACATACGGTTATGTTACACGACCATGTGTCCCCTAGCGTACCCTTCGAATTAAAGCCAGAATACCCTACAATTTTGACATGTCCTAGACACACGGGCATGTTTATTGGTCGTGTGAGTCATACAGCCTTGGCACATAGGTGTGTGTGGCCATTTTGAAAGGCACACGAGTTTGACACACGGGAGTCTGGTCAACCGTGTGACCCAAGTTAGTAACCCCCATAGATTTCACACGGCCTGGCACATAGGCGTGTCCTCGGCTGTGTGGTGCAAGTTAGTATGTATGCCCTGTTTTCACACGACTTGTGACACGGGCATGTCTGGTAGCTATAACATTCTAAAATAGGGCCTAGTCAGAATAGTGGTTTCGGGACCACAAATTCGACGTTGAAATATTTATTTTATGACTATATTGTGGCCTAGAATATGAAAATATACATGTGTTAAAGTTTCATGAGGAAATTTTATGAGTAAGGTGTCCAATTGGAAAATAAGGACCAAATTGAATAAATTGCAAAAGTTGAGTTCTAGAAGCAATTTGTATGAAATTGCTTTAGATTATTAATTAGAAGGTCTTAAAGAGAAATTTTCCCAATTTCTAAGTTTTTGGACAAAAATGGGCATGTATGGATAAAATTTGAAAGAAAGGGTTTAAGGGCATTTTGGTTATTAGGTTAATTAATGAAATAAAATGGGAAAAATAAGCCAAAAATCAGCCATTCTTCTCCCTCATGCAGCCGAGTTTCTCAAGCCTCCATAGCTAGGGTTTTAAACATTTTCAAGCTCAATAGTAAGTTCGAGGAAAACAAAAGGTTTCGGAATAACCGAAATGCGAAACCGAAACGAGTGCCAGGTAAGTTCGAATGACTTAATTAACTCTTAATTGCTTAATTGCATGTATTATGAATGTCTAATAATTAGTTATAATGATGGTATGAAAATCCATGAAATGTGTTAATAATAATGACATGATAATAAATGTCCCGGTTGAAGTCAAAAAGGGAAATTCGATGGATAAACCATGACTTACAAGACTTAGGATCCTGCATGTGTTGCAGAAAAGGATTTAGCCCGGACGGGTAATCCGTTGATCCCAATATAGAAAAGATCTAGCCCAGACGGGTGTTCCTTGAGTGATCAAGCCTCTTGAAGAATATGTGTGCATTATGGATTTAGCCCGGACAGGTAATCCGACTAGGGTCTGAATTTAGCCTGAATTGGTAGTTCAGATCCAAGCTTATTAAGGGTGTTTGTCGCTACAAGGGATTTAGCCTGGACGAGTAATCCCGACATCACCTATTGAGTTTATATTTTGGGGGATTTAGCTTGGACTGGTAATCCTACCGTAAGATCTGAGGTTTGCGGGAGTGCGTACACGAGATGATTGCTCTTATGGCTTGAGGGTAAATGGATAATCCATCGAGATTTTTGAGAAACTAAACAGGATTAACATGAGATATAAAAATAAAAATGTTGAATGATGAGCTCATCTAAGACAAATTTCATAATATATTGTTATCAGACTAACCCGTCGATTGAGTGCATGTGATAGGGAAACCATTTAATGCTTGTTGGTTATATTGCCTAATATGGTTATATGCTAATTAATCGGTAAGTTTACTTTCCAGTTATTCGGGCTTATTAAGCATGTAAATGCTTACCCCTCTCCTTTCCCTATCTTACAGAGCTCGAGGACTCATAGAAATTGGAAGACGATTGGAGAGTCAACACACTATCATCTCGTCCAGCTTTGGTATTTAGATACTTTTTTTCGTTCAATGGCATGTATAGGGCTTTTTTTATTTTTTTATATGTGTCACTTGATTTGCCAATGTGAAGGCTTGTATAGGTATATATATTCACATGTAGATGGCCATGGGAATTGGCTCAATTTGATGTAGGTTATGACCTACAAATTTGTGCATGTTTATGTTCAATTGTTCTAGTGAGGATGAAATATGGTATATAAAATTTAGATACTGTAACGCCCCGTACCCGAGACCGTTGCCGGAGTCGAACACGAGGTGTTAACAGACTTAATTCATTGCTTAAACAGCTCAAACAATTTAATTTTAGAAATTCCAGACAAGCTGGCTAACTGCGTCACAGTCGCTTAAAAATTCATATCTCGAGTTCTGAAACTCAAAATCAAGATCCGTAAATTTTCCCTGAAACTAGACTCATATATCTATTTACTAATTTTTTTTTCTAGAATTTTTGGCTGGGCCAATTAGTACAGTTTATTAGTTAAAATCTCCCCTGTTTCAGGGTTCTACTGCTCTGACCTCTGTGTATTTTGAATCATACATCTCTCTGTACAGAATTTCAATGACTATGAAGTTTATTTCTCTTAAAACTAGACTCAATAAGAAATCTTTACATATAAATTATGACTTCTAATTATTTTTATAAAATTTATGGTGAATTTACAAAGTCATAACAGGGGATCCAGAAATCGCTCTGGCCCTGTTTCACAAAAATTTAAACATCTCATAAAATATAACCCATATACCTGTTTCGTTTCTTCCATACGAAAATAGACTCATAATTATTCAATTCCATATTTTATTCATCATCTAATTATATCTCTACTATTTTTAATGATTTTTCAAATTCACATCACTACTGCTGTCTGAATCTATTTTATGGTAAATTTTACCTATTTCATGGTTTCCATGGATTAACTAGCAATTTGACATACATAACACCAAATATGATCATAATTAGCCATTCCAATGGCTAATCATTACCAATCATTTTTATACTACTCAATAACCATATCATAAGACCATATATACAAAATGATTATAATGCTATACATGCCATACTCAAAATATACAAGCCATTATGCCAAGATGGTATACGGATAGTGTGAGTGTGCCTCCGACCGTTCCCGATTTCCGAGCTGGCTTGTCAACACTACAAGGAATGAAAAGGAGGGAGTAAGCATAAATACTTAGTAAGTTCACATGTAAATCACAAGTAACATAACCATATAAGCAAACATAAAACATCATTTGCATAATCATCACCAAGACATTCATATCATATTTTCATTTATCATCTTACCATATTGTTGTTATATCGATTTTTCAACCCGAGGGTTAAGTACATACCTGTTCAAAGTATCCATTTCACAACACTTACCAATACGTCCCTTTCATCTTGAGTATTCCTCCATTTGAGTAGAACTTTACCCGTTGAACACATCGGAATATAATTCGGATACATGGAAAGTTTGCACATAAGTGCCACATATGTAGCCAAGCTACTATGTAACCCACCCATAAGCGAACTCAGACTCAACTCAACGAGCTTGGGCGTTCGCATCCATGAGTGAACTCAGACTCAACTCAACGAGCTCGGATGCCTAGTTACATCTCACGAACTCGAACTCAACTCAACGAATTCGGACATTTGCATCCATAAGTGAACTCGGACTCAACTCAACGAGTTTGGATGCCCAAATATCCCAGTGATATTTCACTTGTATCCTAATCCATTCCTAAGGTTCAACGGGACCTTTTTCCCAATCATGTGTCTCAACCATCTTCTACGGAATACCGATACCGATACTCGGTAGTATTTCACATTTTCCAAGTATATCACATAATTTGACATATTATCAAACAATTATCACGAGTATAATATTTCATAATAATTATCATATCATTTAAATAACATAAAAACATTTAAAATAATAACTATGTTACCAACATTTACATATGAACTTACCTAGTATGCGAAAATGGATACTTTTACCATTTCGTCCACAACTTGGTATTTTCCCCATTTTAGCCCGAATTTCAGTTTTCCTTGCTCTATCATTTAAAATATAGTCTAATTAGGACTCACATTATTCAAATTGACCCAAAATCGTATTTTGGAAAAATTACAATTTTGCCCCTAATCTTTTGCATATTTACACTTTTACCCCAAAGCTCGTAAATTAAAATTCAGCCTATTTTCTTATGTTTTATGACATGCTGATCATTTTTCCCTTCTATGGCAACATCAAATTCTCACTCTAACATGTACTTATGACTATTAGGTATTTTTACCGATTAAGCCCTTTTGCTCGTTTTCACTTAAAACCGAGTAGCACAAGTTGTCTAACATAATTTAAAACCTTATATTCTATCATAAAACACCAAAATACACAAATTTCACCTATGGGTATTTTTCCAAATATGAACTTTAGGTTGAATTATTGCTAGCATAAGCTAAATCGAGCTACCGAGACTCCAAAAACGTAAAGAACTTGAAAAACGGGGCTAGAATGGACTTACAATCGAGCTTGGAAGCTTGAAAAACCCTGTCCATGGTTTCTCCTTGCTATATTCGGCCATGGGGTTGAAGATGAGCAAAATTAGCTTTTAATTTTGTATTTTAATTCATTTTACCCCTAAATGACCAAAATGCCCTTACTACTAAACTTTCCAAAAATTCCATCCATGTCCAATTTTTGTCCATAAACTTAGAAATTGGTAAAATTGCTATTTAAGACCTTCTAATTAATATTTCAAAACAATTTCATACTAGAAACTTCTAGAATGCAAGTTTTGCAAATTATTCGATTTAGTCCCTAATTTCAAATTAAGCACTTTATGCATAGAATTTCGTCACGAAATTTTCACACAATCATGAAATCATATCATAAACCTAAAAACAATTATAAAATAATTATTTCTATCTCAGATTTGTGGTAACGAAACCACTATTCCGATTAGGCCCTAATTCGGGATATTACAGATACACGTAATGTGACCAAATCACATCGGATGGCTAGGCCATAATTGGCAATGAGTTATAATAATGAGCCAATCTTAATAGTGTTATAAGACATAGAAATCCTTAATATAAAGGGGATAACCTAGCATCTGTAAAACATATGAGATGAGGTTTATCAAGGTTGTTTAAAAATATAATTAGGCCATGTTAAATATTATTAAAACCTATAAGTGTGTATGGATGTTAGAGGGTGACCAAAGGCTTGAAAAATAGCCTAATAAGGTCCACACGGGTAGACACATTGGCACGTGTCTAGGCCGTGTGTGACACACGGATAGCTCTATGGGCTTGTGGTATGGTCGTGTGGTATGGTCGTGTGACCCCTGCACCTAAAATTTTTAAGTCAGAATACATGGTAGTAAATACACAGGTAGAGACACGGGCGTGTGTCTCAACCGTGTGGCCGACACGGCCTAGCACACTAGCGTGTGTCTTGGTCGTGTGCCCCTAAATGCATGCTGACGTCATAAACGGAATACACGAGCGACCACACGGGCGTGTCTAAGCCGTGTGAAGGACACGAGCCAGGGACACGGGCATGTGCTCAGCTGTGTGAAAACCCCTGTAGGTTAAAAGTAGAAAATAAATTCAATTAATGCTACACGGGTAGGGGATACGGGCGTGTCCCAAGACACACGGGTGTGTGCATTGTCTCCACACGGGCATGTGAGACATTAACCTAGAAATTTTCTTAAATTTTCCTTAGGACCTTAGTTTTGTCCTAGACCATTCTCAATGTATGTTTAGGGCCTCGTAGGTTCATAATAGGGACACTAAGATATGGTTTGATTGGTTTTAATTTGAAATGAAATTTCATAGTCCGTATTTCTGAAAATGTCTGAGTACATGTATGGTAACGCCTCATACCCTGTTTCAGTGTCGAATACAGGTAAATGGTGTTACATTTAGTGGTATCAGAGCTACAGTTTAGTTAGTTATAGGACTACCGTAGAGAGTATTGAGTTTCGCTATACATGCAATTATACAAACATTGATAGTGTGACACCTCTTAACTGCTTCATTATTTTTGAGTATAGTAAATGTCTTCCAATCAAGCACAAGATGAGTCTGAGGGAGCCGAGAGAAAGTATGCGCTGAGGAATTTGGAGCTAAGATCGATGATAATGCTGAGCTAGCTGAGTTCTGGTTGGAGAACACTACAAGTATTGGACGAGTTATCTTGTACATCTGAGGAGTGTCTAAAGTATGCTGTATCTCTTCTAAAAGATACTGCATACCACTGGTGGAAAACTGTATCTTCAGTGGTGCAAAAGGAAAACATCACTTGGGAATTTTTCCAAGAAGAGTTTAAGAAGAAATACATTAGTCAGAGGTTCCTAGACTCGAAGCGAAAGGAGTTCCTGGAACTCAAATAAGGAAATAAGACTGTCTCGGAATACAAAAGGGAATTTGTGAGGCTAAGTCAGTATGCAACTGACTGGGTTCAAACAGAGTCAGAAATGTTCAAATGCTTCGAGGAAGGTTTGAATGAGAAAATTAAGCTATTAATTGAGATCCTTGAAATAAGAGAGTTTGTTGTATTAGCAGATCGGGCCAAGAAGGCCAAGGAGCTCAATAACGAAAGGAAGCAAGCTAAGAGAGAAACTCGAGTTTCGAGCAAGAGATCCAACAGTAAGACACTCCTATTTTCAACAAAGAAGTTAAAGGGCCAACATGAACGCTCCACTTCATCGGCAGGATATTCGGGTAGAGTAAGAAGCTCCAAATGACTTAACCAGAAGTCTTCTTCCCCGATGGTAACTAGTGTGGGGACTGTAGATGACCAGAAGCCGAAGTGTAAAAATTGTAACAAATTTCACTTTGGAGAGTGCCGAATGAAGAGCGGTGTATGCTACAGATGTGGTTCTCTTTACCACTTCCTCAAAGATTGCCTAGAGCAAACCGATAAAGATGTGGAATTAGCCCTGAAGTCGAGTGCTTCTATTCCACGAGGTAGACCTCCTAGATATCCTGGAAATGCTAGTGGTAGTCGAGTTGCGGCCAACGACACTACAAAATTAGAGGCTCGAGCCCTGAAAAGAACGTATACAATACGCGCTCAAGAGGAAGCCTCTGCTTCTGACATCATCACGGGTACCTTTTCTCTTTTTAATACTTGTGTTGTTGCCTTAATTGATCTGGGATCGACGCATTCATACATTTTCATGATATTGGTGTCTAGTATGAATATATCCATTGAACCTACGGAATTTATTATCAGAGTGTCAAACCCATTAGGCAAGTCAGTCCTAGTTGATAAAGTCTGTAAGAATTGTCCTTTGATGATTCAGGGTCATTGTTTTCTGGCTAACCTAATGCTATTGCCATTTGATGAGTTTGATGTAATACTTGGTATGGATTGGTTAGCCCTGCATGATGTAATTGTAAACTTTGGTAGCAAGTATATTGTATTGAAGTGCCCAGATGGTGAGATTTTACGGGTTGATTCAAGAGAATTGGGTGCACCACCGGTTGTAATTACATCAATGGTTGCCCAAAGATATGTGAGAAAAGGGTACGAAGCCTACCTTGCTTTCGTACTAAACACTAAGGAAACAGAGTTGAAGATTGAGTCTGTGCCAATAGCATGTGAATATTCAAACGTGTTCCCAGAGGAATTACCCGAATTACCTCTTGATAGAGAGATAGATTTTGGTATTGAACTGGTGCTAGGAACAGCTCCTATTTCTATTTCTCTGTACAAGATGGCACCAAGCTAATTGAAAGAGCTAAAAGCACAGTTGCAAGAGCTGACAGATAAAGGTTTTGCAAGGCCGAGCTTTTCACCTTGGGGTGCTCCCATATTATTTCTAAAGAAGAAAGATGGTTCAATGAGGCTATGTATAGATTATCGGCAACTGAACAAGGTAAATACCAAGAATAAGTATCCTTTGCCAAGGATCGATGATTTGTTCGACCAGTTGAGGGGAGCCACTGTATTTTCTAAGATAGACCTGAGATTTGGCTACTATAAGTTGTGAGTTAAGGAGTCAGACGTACCAAAGACAGCTTTTAGGATGAGGTATGGCCACTATGAATTTCTTGTCATGCCGTTTTGGTTGACAAATGCACCGACCGTATTTATGAACCTAATGAATAGGATATTTAGGCCATACTTGGACAAGTTCATCGTTGTGTTCATTGATGACATTTTGATTTATTCTAAGGATGAGACAGAACATGCGAAGCATTTGAGGACTATGTTGCAAACCTTACGGGAAAAACAATTGTATGCTAAGTTTAGCAAGAGTGAGTTTTGGCTCCATGAAGTAGGGTTTTTGGGTCATATTGTTTTGGATGATGGCATCCGAGTTGATCCAAGTAAGATCTCTGCCATCATTGAACGGAAACTATCTAAAAATGTAACCGAGGTTAGAAGCTTTTTAGGCTTAGCTAGTTACTACTGAAGATTTGTGAAAGGATTCTCCATGATAGCAACTCCAATGACAAGGTTACTATAGAAAGACGTTAAGTTTGAATGGTCAAAAAAGTGTCAGTAGAGTTTCGAGA
Organism: Gossypium longicalyx; assembly: GCA_025698465.1. Classification (NCBI taxonomy): domain Eukaryota; kingdom Viridiplantae; phylum Streptophyta; class Magnoliopsida; order Malvales; family Malvaceae; genus Gossypium; species Gossypium longicalyx. The sequence continues at coordinate 38,844,546 of CM046998.1, read as the reverse complement.
AGCTAAAGACATTGCTGACTGAAGCTCCAGTTCTAGTATTACCCGAGTCAGGAAAAGAGATTGTGGTCTACAGTGATGCATCCTTAAATGTACTGGGTTGTGTACTTTTGCAAGATGGCAAGGTGATAGCCTATGCTTCACGGCAGTTGAAACCACATGAGAAGAATTACCTGACGCACGACTTAGAGCTTGCCGCCATTGTTTTTACCTTGAAAATTTGGAGGCATTATTTATATGGTGAGACATGTCATATATTCATAAACCACAAGAGTTTGAAGTATTTTATGACTCAAAAAGAATTGAATTTGAGACAGCGAAGATGGTGAGAATTAATTAAAGACTACGAGTTGATCATCGATTACCATCCGGGAAAGGCAAACGTAGTCGCTAACGCATTAAGTAGAAAATATTTGTTTTCATTGAAGGCCATGAATGCTCGATTGGCGTTTTTTGATGATGGTTCGGTCTTGCCAGAGTTAGAGGCTAGGCCGACATTTCCTTAGGAAATTTATGATGCTCAGACTAATGATAGTGACCTGCAAGAAAAAAGAACTCAATGTGAATCGAGCATCGAATCAGATTTTTAGATCGGTTTGGATGGATGTTTGATGTTGAAAGACAGTGTTTGTGTACCGAGGAATGATGAAATTATTTGGAGAATTTTGCAAGAGGCACATGATAGCTGTTTTTCTATTCATCCTAGAAGTATCAAAATGTACAATGATTTGAAGAAAATGTACTGATGGAACGGCATGAAGAGGGACATCTCCGAATTTGTATCGAATTGTCTGATATGCCAGCAAGTCAAAGCTGAACATCAAGTACCTTCCGGTTTATTACAGCATGTGATGGTCCCCGAATGGAAGTGGGACAGAATTACTATGGACTTCGTGACAAGATTACCATTGACCCCGAAAAAGAAAGATGCTATATGGGTTGTGATGGATAAGTTGACGAAGTCGACTCATTTTATCCCGGTAAGGACAGATTTTTCACTTGATAAGTTGGCTGACTTGTATATATCTGATATTGTGAGGTTACACGGGGTACCATTGTCGATTATTTCAGAGAGAGACCCAAGATTCACTTCAAGATTCTGGAAGAAGTTAGAATAAGCATTGGGTACTAAGTTGAGCTTTAGTATAGCTTTTCACCCACAGACCGAGTCTAAACGGATGATTCAGATTCTTGAGGATATGTTATGGTGTTACATCCTCGAATTTCAAGGTAGCTGGGAGAAATATCTGCCATTGGTAGAGTTCCCTACAACAACAGTTTCCAAACGAGTTTGAAGATGGCACCTTATGAAGCCTAGCATGGTAGGAAGTGTCGAACTCCATTGTATTGGACAGAACTCAAAGAGAGTTAGATTCACAGAGTTGATCTGATCAAGGAAACTGAAGAAAAGGTTGAAATGATACGTGACTGCTTAAAAGTGGCATCAGATAGACAAAAGTCGTATGCTGATCTGAAAAGAAAAGAGATCAAATTTTAGGTTAGAGATAAAGTGTTCTTGAAAGTATTTCCATTGAAAAAGGTATTGATATTTGGTCGGAAAGGCAAATTGAGTCTGCGATTTATCGGACCATACGAGATTACTAAAAGAGTTGGACCATTAGCCTATCGCTTGGCATTGCCACCAAAACTAGAAAAGATTCATGATGTGTTCCATGTATCTATGTTAAGGTGATATCGATTAGACCCCTCGCAAGTGATTTCATCAACGGAGATTGAAATTAGACCGGACATGACCTATAGTGAGGAACCGGTCAAGATTTTGGCTCGTGAGGTTAAACAGCTGAGAAATAAAGATGTAGTCTTGGTAAAAGTTTTATGGCATCAACATGGAGTGGAAGAGGCTACATAGGAGCCAGAAGAAACCATGAGAAGCCAATATCCAAACTTGTTTACTGGTAAGACTTTCGAGGACGAAAGAAATGTAACATCCCAAAATAGGGCCTAGTCAGAACAGTGGTTTTGGGACCACAAATCTGACATTGACATATTTATTTTATAATTATTATGAGGCCTAGAATATGAAAATATGCATGTGTTAAAGTTTCATGAAGAAATTTTATGAGCAAGGTGTCCAATTGAAAAATAAGGACCAAATTGAATAAAATACAAAACTTGAGTTCTAAAAGCAATTTGTATGAAATTGCTTTAGATTATTAATTAGAAGGTCTTAAAGAGCAATTTTCCCAATATGTAATTTTTTGGACAAAAATGGGCATGTATGGATAAAATTTGAAAGAAAGGGTTTAAGGGCATTTTGGCTATTAGGTTAATTAATGAAATAAAATGGGAAAAATAAGCCAAAAATCAGCCATTCTTCTCCCTTATGTAGCTAAGTTTCTCAAGCCTCCATATCTATGGTTTTCAACATTTTAAGCTCAATAGTAAGTGCTCCCAAACCCTGTTTTTAATGTTCTTCGTATTTTTAAATCCCGGTAACTTACTCTCTCTATTTCTACCCATATTTCATACAAGGGTTCATGTTTAGAAATTTACCCATGCATGAGTCACTTGTATTTTAATGGTTTATGGAGGAATATGAAATTTTAAAGGATTGTAAACAACTTTTACTAAATGATTTTTCATGGAAATGGCTTTAGGGACTATTTTGTAAAAGTTGTAAAAATGGGTAGAAAGATGAAAAATAATGGAAAATGTGGGCTGCCATAAGAGGGAAAAACATTCAACTAGGCTTGGGTAATGTATAAATTTCATGCATTTCATCATACGAGCCTAGGGACTAAATCGTAAATAATGTAAAAGGTTAGGGGCAAAACGATTATTATGTCTGGGGCAAAATTTAGACTCGAAAAGAATAATGTGAGGTATTAATGATTCATTTTTATTGTTATAGACCCCGAGAAACAAATTCTGAAGGTCGATCGAGGAAAACAAAAGGTTTCGGAATAATCGAAATGCAAAACCGAAACGAGTACCAGGTAAGTTCGAATGACTTAAACTAAACTCTTAATATGCTTAATTGCATGTATTATGAATGTATAATAATTAGTTATAATGATGGTATGAAAATCCATGAATTGTGTTAATAATAATGACATGATAATAAATGTCCCGGTTGAAGTCAAAAAGGGAAATTCGATGGATAAACCATGACTTACATGACTTGGGATCCTGCATGTGTTCCAGAAAAGAATTTAGCCCGGACGGGTAATCTATTGATCCCAATATAGAAAGGATCTAGCCCGGACGAGTGTTCCTTGAGTGCATTATGGATTTAGCCCGGACGGGTAATATGTGTGCATTATGGATTTAGCCCGGACAGGTAATCCGACTAGGGTCTGAATTTAGCCTGGACTGGTAGTTCAGATCCAAGCTCATTAAGGGTGTTTGTCGCTACAAGGGATTTAGCCTGGACTAGTAATCCCGACAACACCCATTGAGTTTATATTTCGGGGGATTTAGCCTGAACTGGTAATTCTGCCGTAAGATCTGAGGTTCGCGAGAGTGCATACACGAGATGATCGCTCTTATGGCTTGACAGTAAATGGATAATCCATCGAGATTTTTGAGAAACTCAACGGGATTAACATGAGATATAAAAATAAAAATGTTGAATGATGAGCTCATCTAAGACAAATTTCATAATATATTGTTATGAGACTAATCTGTCGATTAAGTGCATGTGATAGGGAAACCATTTAATGCTTGTTGGTTATATTGCCTAATATGGTTGTATGCTAATTAATCGGTAAGTTTACTTTCTAGTTATTCGGGCTTACTAAGCATGTAAATGCTTACCCCTCTCCTTTCCCTATCTTACAAAGCTCGAGGACTCATAGAAATTGGAAGACGATTGGAGAGTCAACACACTATCATCTCGTCCAGCTTTGGTATTTAGATACTTCTATTTCGTTCAATGGCATGTATAGGGCTTTTGTTATTTTGTTATATGTGTCATTTGATTTGCCAATGTGAAGGCTTGTATAGGTATATATATTCACTTGTAAATGGCCATGGGAATTGGCTCAATTTGATGTAGGTTATGACCTACAAATTTGTGCATGTTTATGTTCAATTGTTCTTGTGAGGATGAAATATGGTATATCACAATTAGATACACGTAATATGACCAAATCACATTAGATGGCTAGGCCATAATTGGTAGTGAGTTATAATAATGAGCCAATGTTAATAGTGTTATAAGACTTAGAAATCCTTAATACAAAGGGGATAACCTAGCATCTGTAAAACATATGAGATGAGGTTTATCAAGGTTGTTTAAAAATATAATTGGGCCATGTTAAAAATTATTAAAACCTATAAGTGTGTATGGATGTTAGAGGGTGACCAAAGGCTTGAAAAATAGCCTAATAAGGTCCACACAGGTAGACACACGGGCATGTGTCTATGTCATGTGTGACACACGGATAGCTCTATGGGTGTGTGGTATGGCCGTGTGATCCCTGCGCCTAAAATTTTTAAGTCAAAATGCACGGTAGTAAACACACGGGCAAAGACACGGGCGTGTGTCTCAACCATGTGGTGGACATGGCCTAGCACACGGGCGTGTGTCTTGGCCGTGTGCCCCTAAATGCATGCTGACATCATAAAAAGAATGCTCGAGTTTTTGGATACGGGCAACCACACGGGCGTGTCTATGTGAAGGACAAGGGCCAGGGACACAAGCATGTGCTCGGCCATGTGAAAAGCCCTGTAGGTTCGAAGTAGAAAATAAATTAATTTAATTCCACACGGGTAGGGGACACGGGCGTTTGCATTGTCACCACACTGGCATGTGAGACATTAACCTAGAAATTTTCTTAAATTTTCCTTAGGACCTCGGTTTTGTCCTGGACCATTCTCAATGTATGTTTAGGGCCTCTTAGGCCCATAATAGGGACACTAAGATGTGGTTTGATTGGTTTTAATTTGAAACGAAATCTCATAGTTCGTATTTTTTAAAAATGTCTGAGTACATGTATGGTAACGCCTCGCACCCTATTCCGTCGTCAGAAACGGGTAAGGGATGTTACAGTAGTCGTGTGAGGCACATAGCCTATTCACATAGGGGTGTGACCCTTTATATGTTCGAAAATTTTCTAAGTACCTTAAAGTTAGCAAATGTTATCGGTTTAGGCCCGAACCTCTTCTAAGCATCTTTTAAGGTCTAGTGGGATCTTAAAAGGGACAATATGGTTGATGTGTATGGACTTTGATTATGAATGTATGAATGTGTACTTTTGCGATGTGATTGATCGGTAATACCTCATAGCCCTATTCCGGTGACGAATACGTGTTAAGGGTGTTATATTTAATTGGTATCAGAGCTACAGTTTAGTCAATTCTAGGACTAACGTAGCACGTGAGAGTCTAGGTATACATGCCATATATATACTTTAATAGTGTGATGATTTCTGACAGTTAAAATATGTTTTTGTATAGTAAATGGATCCCGATCAAGCTGTGGTCGATGATGTGGAAAGTAATGCACCTGCTCCCGCTCAAGGGGCAGTGCAATCTGATTCTAGACTTGTTTCGAGTAGCCACGAGGGAGAGGCTAAACAAGCCTTCTTCCAAATGATGAATAAGTGGTTCACTTAGTAGATTAGAACTAATCCGGCTGCTCCACAACCTCTACCTCTGCCTAATCCTCCACAAGTCCCTGTCATGCCACAAGCTATGAATCCAATTCAGTTGAGTAAGCCTCCTGTTGATAAAATTAGAAAATATGGGGCTGAAGAGTTTTGTGCTACTACTGGTGATGATGCTGAGAGAGTTGAGTTCTGGCTTGAGAATATACGAGTGTTTGATGAAATGTCATGCACTTTTGATGAATGTCTTAAATGTGCTGTCTCACTTCTAAGAGATACGACGTATCATTGGTGGAAAACGTTAATATCTGTGGTTCTGAAAGAATAAGTCACTTGGGAGTTCTTTCAGAAAAAGTTTAGAAAGAAGTACATCAATCAGAGATTCATAGATCAGAAATGTAATGAGTTTCTTGAGTTGAAACAAGACCGTATTTCTGTTGCAGAATATGAACGAGAATTTGTGAGATTAAGTCAATATGCACGAGAATGTGTTTTGACTGAAGCAATTATGTGTAAGAGATTTAAAGATGGTTTGAATGAAGATATCCACTTGTTGTCGGGATTCTTGAAATAAAAGAGTTTGTTGTGCTTGTTGAACGAGCATATAAAGCTGAGGAACTCAGGAAAGAGAAAAGAAAAGCTGACTTTGAAGCTAGAGATTCGCAAAAAAGATTATCGAGTAAGTCATTTCAGTTGGCATCAAAGAAATTTCGAGTTGATTTTAGCCGTTCAAAGACTACTGCGGGTTATTCTAGACATGATCAAGATAGACCACCTATGAGTTCGAAAGCTGCCTCAGTAGCTAGTGTTGGTAACATAAGGCTGAATCAACCTGAGTGCAAGCATTGCGGTAAACGACATCCCAAAAATTATAGATTGAATGACCGAGCTTGTTTCAAATGTGGATCATTAGATCATTTTATTCATGATTGTCCCGAGTTGGTTGAGCATGAGATAGTGCAGAATACGAAGCTGAATAACACTGCAGTTAGAGGTAGACCACCCAAAAATACGAGTAATGTGAGTGGTAGCCAGAGAATGACTAAAGACACTGTGAGATCTGAAGCCCGAGCATCGGCCAGAGCTTATGCTATTCATGCTCGCGAAGAAGCTCTGTCTTAGATGTTATTATCGGTACTTTCACTCTCTATGATACTACTATAATTGCATTGATAGATCCAGGATCAACTCATTCTCATGTATGTGAGACTTTAGTATCCAGTAAGACTTTGCCTGTAGAGTCTACTGAATTTGTGATTAGAGTATCGAACCCCTTAGGCAGATGTGTCTTGGTGGATAAAGTATGCAAGAACTACCCATTGATGATTCGAATTTCTTGTTTTCCAGCCGATTTGATGTTGTTGCCATTCAACGAATTTGATATAATTTTGGGTATGGATTGGTTAACATTGCACGATTCTATTGTAAACAGCAAACGAAAGACGATTGATCTGAGATGTCAGAATGATGAAATAATTCAAATTGAATCAGATGATTTGAATGGTTTACCGGCAATGATATCTTCGATGTTGGCTCGAAAATATATGAAAAATGGTTATGAAGCTTACTTTGCTTATGTACTCAATTTTAAAGTAACAGAAAAGAAGATTGCATCAATACCAGTTGTGTGCTAATATCTGGATATGTGTCTTGATGAGTTACTGGGTTTACCACCGATTCGAGAGGTTGGTATTGAGTTCATATCAAGAACTACTTCAATATCGATAGCTCCGTACAAAATGGCTCCGATAGAGTTAAAAGAACTAAAAGCTTAGTTACAAGAGTTGACTGATAGAGGTTTCGCACGACCGAGTTATTACAATAGTTGACTGATAGAGGTTTCGCACGACTGAGTTATTCTTCCTGGGGTGCACCAATTTTATTTATGAAAAAGAAAGACGAAAATTTGAGAATGTGCATCGGCTATAGACAGCTGAACAAGGTGACAATCAAAAACAAATACCCTTTACCGCATATTGATGATTTGTTTGACCAATTAAAATAGGCTACAGTGCTTTTAAAGATAGATTTAAGGTCGAGTTACTAACAGTTGTGAGTTAAAGACTCCAATATGTCGAAAATAGCTTTTCGTACGAGGTACGTACATTATGAGTTTTTAGTTATGCCTTTCGGATTAACGAATGCACCTGCTGTTTTTATGGACTTAATGAATCGGATCTTCAGACCGTATTTGGATCGATTTGTTGTTGTGTTTATTGATGACATCTTGATTTATTCCCGTGATGAATTCGAGCATACCGAACATCTAAGAGTAGTGTTACAGACTTTGCGAGACAAATAGTTATATGCAAAGTTTAGTAAATGTGAATTATGGTTGCGTAAAGTTATTTTTCTGGGACATATTGTGTCAGCATCAGCTATCCGAGTCGACCCGAACAAGATTTATGCAATAATGGATTGGAAGCCTCCGAGAAATGTATCTGAAGTCTATAGTTTTTTGGGACTGGCTGGTTATTACCGACGATTTGTAAAAGGCTTTTCGATGATTGCGACTCCGTTGACGAGGCTGCTTTAGAAAGATGTTAAGTTTGAGTGGTCAGATAAGTGCCAGAAAAGTTTTGATTAGTTGAAAGCCTTATTAACTGAAGCTCCAGTGTTGGTACAACCAGAACCGGGTAAAGAATATGTGATTTATAGTGATGTATTGTTGAATTGTCTGGGTTGTGTTTTGATGCAATAAGGTAAAGTTATAGCTTATGCCTCGAGACAGTTAAAACCGCATAAAAAGAATTACCCGACACATGATTTGAAGTTAGCTGCGATTGTGTTTGCATTAAAGATTTGGCGTCATTATCTGTTTAGTGAGAAATGGCATGTTTATTCAGTTCACAAGAGTTTAAAATACCTGATGACTTAGAAAGATTTGAATTTGCAACAGCGGAGGTGGCTAGAATTGTTAAAAGATTATGAGTTAGTGATTAACTACCATTCGGGAAAAGTAAATGTTGTTGCTGGTGCATTAAGCCGAAAATCTTTATTTGCTTTACTTACAATGAATACTCAGTTAGCTTTATCTGATGATAGCTCAATTGTAGCTGAGTTGAAAGTGAAACCGTTGTTTATTCAGCAGATTTATGAAGCTCAGAAAGTTGATAATGAAATGTTAGCTAAACAAGCACAAAGTGATTCGAACCCTGATTCAGAGTTTCAAGTTGAGTCAGATGACTGTTTAAGATTCAGAGGTCGATTATGTGTTTCGAGAAATTCTGAATTGATTCAGATGATTTTGAATGAAGCTCATAGTAGTTGTTTATCTGTTCATCTGGGAAGTACAAAAATGTCTAATGACTTGAAACAACTCTATTGGTGGCATGGTATGAAACGTGATATTTCAGAGTTCGTGTCTAAATGTTTGATTTGTTAACAAGTTAAAGCTGAGCATCAGGTACCGTCTAGTTTATTGCAGCCGATTATGATTCCCGAGTGGAAATGGGATAGAGTGACTATAGACTTTGTTTCGAGTTTACCCCTATCTCCGAGTAAGAAAGATGCAATTTGGGTTGTTGTTGACCAGTTGACAAAATCAGCTCATTTCATTTCTGTGCATATAGATTATTCACTTGACAAGCTTGTGAGTTGTATATCTTCAAGATTGTAAAATTACACGGAGTACCTGTTTTTATTGTTTCAGATAAAGATCCAAGATTTACATCGCAGTTTTGGAAGAAACTACAAGATGCATTAGGTACGAAGCTACACTTCAATACTACTTTTCGTCCACAAACGGATGGATAATCTGAGCAGATTATTCAGATACTTGAGGATATGTTGAGGTGTTGCATTCTTGAGTTTGAAGGTACGTGGGAACGATACCTTCCATTGATTGAATTTGTGTATAATAATAGTTTTCAATCGAGCATTAAAATGGCACCATACGAAGCTTTATACGGTCAGAAATGTCAAAAACCTTTGTATTGGACTGAACTTAGTGAGAATAAGATTCACGGGGTCGATTTGATTAAATAGACTGAAAAAAAGTGAAAATGATTCGTGAAAGTCTAAAAACAGCATCAGATCATCAGAAATCGTACGCAGACTTAAAACGAAAAGATATTGAGTTTCAGATCGGAGATAAAGTGTTTCTGAAAACATCTCCGTGGAAGAAAATACTTCGATTCGGTTGTAAAGGCAAACTGAGTCCAACATTCATCGGGCTGTATGAGATTTTTGAGTGTATTGGGCCGGTTGCTTACAAATTGTTGTTGACACCTGAGTTAGGAAAGATTCATAATGTATTTCACGTATCGATGCTTCGAAGATACAGATCTGATCCTCCGTATGTTATTTCCCCGACCGAAGTTGAGATTCAGTCAGATTTGTCGTACAGTGAAGAACCGATCCGAATTCTAGCTCTTGAAATCAAAGAATTGATAAATAAAAGAATAGCATTAGTGAAAGTTTTATGGCATCGACACGGGGTTGAAGAAGCTACGTAGGAATCTGAGGATGCTATGAGAAAGCAATATCTAAACCTATTCACTGGTAAGATTTTCGAGGACGAAAATCCCTAAGAGGGGAGAGTTGTAACAGCCCGTTTTAGCTAAATCGGAACAGTGATTTCGGAACCACAAATCTGAAGTCATAAAATTATTTTTAATATTATTTTATGTGTTTACAGCATGTGAATATGTATGTGAGAAAATTTCTTGAGCTTATTTTATCATTTAATAGCTCAATTTGAGAAAAAGGACTTAATAGCATAAAATGCAAAAGTTGCATTCTAATTGATAAAGGTGTCTAATTGATATGGCTTATTAAATGAAAGGTCCTTATGTTGTTATTAGACCACTGAAAGTGGAAATTGACATAAATGGATTTAATAAGATGAAATATGTCAACTTTAAATTAGGGTTAATTTTGTAAATTAGTTATTAAGTTAATATTAATAAAATCAAATCAAATTTCCTATCATCTTTTAACCTTCCTAGCCGAAAATCAAAAGAAAAGAAAACAAATAGGAAGCTTTGGGGTTCGGTCATGTTAAAGCTCAATTGAAGGTTTGTTTTTGTTCCGCTTTTGATGATTTTTATGTTTTTGAGATCGTTGCTTTGAATACTAGCTAGCCCATGCTTGAATTTTTTAATTTTTTGTGGATTTTGTGATTTGTCATTGTTGATAGCTTGAGATTTTTGTGGTCTAATGATAGATTATTATGTTTAATTAAGTGATTTTTGACAAAAATGCTTATTAATGATTAAATTGTGAAATTTGCAAATTGCGGGGTGAAAATGTGAAATAAATGAAAGATATATGCTTATATGAACTAAGGGAATATTCAGTCAAGCATGTGTATAAGGAAATTTTGAGTATTTTGTGTTGTTATGAAATAAGGACTAAATTGTAATAAATGTGAAAGTTTAGGGCTAAAGTGTAAAAATGTCAAAATATGTGTTTGTGGATGAAATTGAATGAATTGAGGAATAAAAGAGTTAATTTTTAATGTATATAGATCAAGAACGAAAGAAATCGAATTTGGATCAGGAAAAATTGAAAGTTATCGAGTAATCGATCCAATTCGTCTATTCCAACTACGAGGTAAGTTCGTATGCAAATAAATATATTTAAATTGAATTATATGTATTTACTTGCCATTGAATTGCTATAAATGTTGAACAAGCACTTACGAGCAAGAATTGATAGAGTTTCGACGTCCGAAAGTCCCGTACGAACCTTAGGAATAGTATAGGATACAGATGTCATGACATTAGGTTATCAAGATGTGATTACATGTAAGACCATGTCTGAGACATTAGCATCGTTAATTGATTTTGTATGAAACCCTGTCTGGGACAATGGCATCGATATGTATTAACATGTAAGAACATATCTGGGATATGGCATTGTACGAGTTTATGTAATTTTTGAGTATCCTTAACAATTCCTAACGGTTCAACGGGCAAAGATAAGTTGAGAAAGAATGTGTTAATGAGCTAAACGACTCAGGTACATGCAAAGTTTATATGAGTATTGAAAAGTGAAGTAAGTGATGAATTACATGAGAGAATGAATATGTATTCAAAGAGAAAGGTTTGTGTATATATATATGTGTGTGTTACTTGTAATTGGCTTAGTGATGTAAATGTGGTGATTTATATGATAGCTTTATTTGTATATGGCTTACTTAGCTTTTAAAGCTTACTTTGTGTGTTCATTCTTTGTTTTCATAAATCATCAAAGCTAGCTCGGACTCTGGGATCGCCGAGAAACATCATCGCGCTATCGATCATCCCGTTGGTATTTTTGAAAGCTTTGTATATATGGTATATTGCATGTATAAACTAGTGTCAATTTGAGTGTTTTGAGTTATGATTTTGGCCATGTGATTTGGCTTGTAAATGTTGATGTGTATGACTATATGGTAAATGTTGAAGTATAAAATAGGTGATGAGTTGATGATAAATGCAATTAGAAGTTATGTATGTTTGATGATTTTGGTGTAGTGAAATGGTATGTTTTGGTTGTGGAAATTGAGTAGTAGAAATGGTTGTGAATAGATAGCATGATATGTGCATGAATTGATAGGTTTTTGGTTGCTTAAAGATGTATTGAAATGGTTTTATATTGGTTACTGGCTAATTGGCTTTGCAAATGGCCTATTTTTGTTTACATGCGCAGAGACACGGGCGTGTGTCTCAGCCGTGTGCGACACACGGTCATGTTACACGGTCGTGTGTCCCCTGGGATACCCTTCGAATTAAAGTCAGTATACCCTATAGTTTTGACACGGCCCAGGCACACGGGTGTGTCTATTGGCCGTGTGAGTCATACACCTTGGCACATGGGCGTGTGTGGTCATTTTAAAAGGCACATGGGTTTGACACCCAGGCATATGGTCAACCATGTAACCCAAGTCAGTAACCCCCTTAAATTTCACACGACCTGGCACATGGGCGTGTCCTCGACCGTGTGGTACAAGTTAGTATGTATGCCTTATTTTCACACGGCTTGTGACACGGGCATGTCTGGTAGCCATGTGAGGCACACGGCCTGTTCATACAGGCGTGTGACCCTTTATATGTTTGAAAATTTTCTAAGTACCTCAAAGTTTGCAAATGTTATCAGTTTAGTCCCGAACCTCTTCTAAGCATCTTTTAAGGTCTAGTGGGATCTTAAAAGGGACAATATGGTTGATGTGTATGGACTTTTATTATGAATGTATGAATGTGTACTTTTGTGATGTGATTGATAGGTAATACCTCGTAGCCCTATTCCGACAACGAATATAGGTTAAGGGTGTTACAGGCAGAGTCCTTAACCTCCGTCTTATTCGAAACCCGAGACTAAGTTCGAGGCAAGAGGACTCTCAGAGGGGCCAGTTTTGATGGTGGAAACATCTGTTCTCCCTTTAAGAGTCTTTTTGCATCCAACTCGAGCCCAAGATAAGAAAGAAGGTTAAAGATATTGGCTTTGGTGGAGATGGAGAAAAAAAATTATGTTGATTACACCGAAAAGCCCTTTTGTTCTTCCCTATGATTATGGCATCAATATTATGTATGGTGTTTATTAGCCACCACGTTCAAGTATCCAAAAAGCTTGAACTCGTAGCCCGTAACGACCATCAACTGGCCCTTGAGTTATACCCCGACCCATGGCCGCATAACGGCCATTCGACTGGGACCTTTACATATACTTCAACAGGTGATCGTATAAAGCACTGTCACCCCAAAACCTGACTTCCATAAGATGAGCTTCTAAGGTAATGGTCTCATCCTAACACAACATATGAAATATGTGTCTCCGAGCGTTATCGTATCCTTAACAATTCAAATCTACCATTAAGCTTTCATAGTGTCTACTTCAAATCCCTAAACCTAGTAAAAACCATAAACCATAAAAATTCTTAAACCCATAAAAACCCTAAAACCTATATAAACATAAATCTTCAGACCCTTAAAAAACCAAAACCCATAAAATACCAAAAATAGTAAAATTCTAAAAACCTTAAAACACCTAAACTCTAAACCTTAAAAATAACCAAACCTTAGAAACCCTAGAAAACCAGCCAATGAGAGAGAAAGGGAAATCTTGTTTTCCTGCATACTAAAAGGAAAACACGTCCAGCTAGGCGCGCTTTCTTGCTAACTGTGCAGAAAATGCGTCCGGCTGGACATGTTTTCGCACTTTCTTCAAAATCGACTTATTTCCCTAATTTAAAAAAAAAAGGCATAATTTGAAAAATATTTTTGTTCGACATTTTTCCCTAAAATAGCCACATATGACTCCATTATTTATGTTTTTTTTAAATGTCTAAGCTACAAAAAATTTCAAAGGCAAATTTAATATTCTAAAAGTTTACATCACGTTATTTAGAACTATATCTGGAATGAATATAAACATACAAATGTCTAGATTCAAATGAACTTGAACATTTATTTGTTGATATTTATTCTAGATATGTATTTTTAGTATTTTTAATAATTTAAATTACAAACTAACTTTACATAAACATACTTATCCATGTGGTATGGCATATGCCAACATCTCACTACTTTCGTCAATGATTGTTAATGGTTAAATTGGTCAATATGGCATAACACATGTCAACTTTTCACTACTATCATCTATTAGTGATCAAATTGGTCAATGTTGATTCTTGTTAATGGAAGGCCCATTTGATTTTAGTTGGATGGTTAAGAGCTTAACTGGGTAAATTTTTTAAAGTTCTAATTGATTTTTAAAAAAAATTACGATTTACTTGTTTTACCCTTAAATCTTATACAATTAATGCCAATGAGTTTTTTTTTTAATTTATTTTCTATTTTTTTTCAAGTTATAAGTTTTTTATTTAATGGTAAGTAGTAGTTAAAATGTTGAGGTCTCATGTTTGAAGCATGAATTCATTCCATATTTATTATGATGACTTTTTATGTATATTTAAAGCTTTTAACGATTAATTTTAACATATATCCTTGTAACATAAAATATATATACAGTTTTGTAAAAGAATATAATAATAATAAAATTAAAATGTAATTTTTTAAAAGAAAATTAAAATTATATTTGATTTTTACATTTTAAAGTAAAGGGTAATGTACAAGAATAGTCACTCAACCATTCAATTTGTTCTATTTTGGTCACCCAATTATTATTATTTTTAATTTAGTCACTCATCTTTTAGAAATTAAATATTTTAGTTACTTTTGTTGTTAACTTAGTAATGGAAGTATAATGTGGGCTTTTTATTCACCTAATAACAATTTTAGCCCACCATGTTTACATATTCTATCAATTTGATCCTAAATATAAAAAATTCAACAAATTAAGCCACATTGTTTACAAAATATATTTTAAAACTCTTAAAAATATTTTATATTTACTTTTAAAGATTTTTTAATTTATAATTACTCTATTTCTAATTTATATTTACTAATTTATATTTATTTTTTCTCATCAACAAAATATGTGAAAAACTAAAAAACTTAAATTATTTTTTTGGTTCAATTTCTTTTGATTGAGTACTAATTTTCCTTTGCTATAGTGTTTATCTATAATCCCTAATTAAAATTTAGAAAGAAGCTCAGAATTAAAAAATTTATAAATTAAAAATGGTTGAGTTGACAACACCAACTCACTTTAACTTTTGTTACAGAGATAGTACCAATACTAGTTCTAGGCTCGAGTGTTCTTGCGTCTTTATCATTTCTACCTTAAGCATTAGAGAGAGATTATAAGCTAAAGCCATGACATTTGATATTTTCAACTTTGACAATTGAATAAAAGAAAAAATAAAGTAAAATATATAGTTGAAAGTTTTTTATGATATAAAAATCTTTTAAAAAAAATGTTATCAGGTTCATTAGGCAACAAATGAGAAGAGTAGTTAAAATATTTAATTTTGAAAAGTTAAATGATTAAATTAAAAAAATTAATAATTGAGTAGCTAAAATAAAACAAATTGAATAGTTGATCACAATTCAATTTAATTTAAGCGAAGTAAATTTTACTCGCCTTCGGTGCTTAAACTGAAAGTTTCGCTTTCCGGTCTTTCAGTCTCCGACGATCTTAGGTCATCATTTTCTAGTGACGATATCGAAATCGCAACATCACGACCAGGAGAAGGTGAAGGAGTAAAGTAAGATGGCGAAGAGATGGGCGTTGAGTAGGGCGTCGCTTCCTCTTCCCCCCATCAACTACAACCGCCACGTTATTGGGCATTTCGACCTGACCCGACAAATAAACCCTCTTCTCGCTTTTCATTTCACTCTGACCACTAGATGTCTCGACGCTGTCAGCTCCTTCTCTTTCACCTTCTTTTATCGTATACAAAACCCTCGATTGTTCGTACACCTCATGCCACTTTGCCAACTCGTACTCTTCTTCCTCCATGGTGGCTGCCTCCGAATCCGCCGCTGTGGCAGCCTCCGTTGGCGTCGTAGACACTACCCCAGAGGAGGGTTCCACACGGGTTGGTTTGTTTTTGCAGCAGAAGAAGTAGAGTAGTTCCTTAGAGCTGATTACACTAGGGCCGCTGCTGACGATTAATGGTTGACGTTTTCGCTGAAGGACGTAAACCAGCTCTAAGAGAAGAGTGAAAAGGCATGTTGTGAAGATAACGAGGAGAGCTATGCCAAGCTTGGTTGAAGCATTCATGGCAGGTTTCTCTTTTTCATATGTGATATGCAATAAATAAATAAAAATGAACACTCAACTGAGGGTTTCTGAGATATAAGAAAACTTGTGTATGTATGTATGTTTGGGTGTGTGTTTATTTTCTTAGGAAGGAAAATGAAGGAGTTTTTTTCTGGGAAAAATATAGGTGCGAAAGTTTAGGATGATGTGGTAGTAGAGAAGGGAGTGACTTGGAAGAATTTTATTTTCTTGGATTTCAAGATTTTGAATTCGTTTGGCGGATTAGATGTTACTTTCTCGGAAATCAAGAAGATACTAATTTCAGAAATAATTTGTCCTTACATCAATCTCAAAGAATCGACAAATGAATCGTTCTCTATTTACAAATAATAATAATTCTTCTTTAACATAACATAAAATACAACATGAATAAATAGACAATTTGAAGGAATATACTAAAGTTTTAATATAATTTATATTATTAATTTATCAAATTTATATAAATAATATATAAACTTGTCATATTTATAAAAACACAAAGTATTATATTAGTTGATCACCATAAAGCTAAATGGGAGAGGAAGGAAAAGAAAAAAAAAAAAAAAAGGGAAAGTAAAGGGTGTCAGTCAAGTAGGTGAAATTCACCAAGAATAAGGGTTCCTCTCGTGAATGTTTTATAAACTTTTCCAAAATAATATGGAATTTCTATTAAAAGTTAGAATTGTCTTCCTAAGTTTTAATTAAATCTTTCCCACCTTCGATTATATGAAACCACCTAGGAGTTTTTGGCAATAATCCTACCATATACTTCTATTTTTTTTTCATGTTTGTTTTTAGCGTAGTGACAAAAATATTAAGATGTGAAATATGAGTATAGTTGGAACTCATGTCGGACTTACTTCATACTTAAATTTTCTCGAGTTTGAATTATTCAGGTTCAGATCGTCTTGGCCTTGAGCTTTCTTGAGCTCAGATTTGTTATGGGCTCATATTTTTCGGGCTTAAGCCCTTTCAAACTCGAACTTTTTTAATTTAGGCCTGAATCAAATAGGGCAGGCTCTGACGAAGTCAAATAAATTTTATTTTATAAGTTATAAATATTTTAATTTAGAATATAATAATTTATTTTACTTTTATACGATAATAAAGCAATTTAATTTTTTTTATAAAAAACATAAATTATATATATTTAATAAAGTTCTTTTATATAAAATAATTAAAGAGCTTATTGCATGTAAAATTTATTATTCTAGAATATTATATAAATTAACGAAAATATCTTTTATTGCTCATTATTCTATTATATTGACAATAAATAACTTTTTATCTTGCTTATTAAATTTATAAACCTAATACTCATATTCTAAAATATTTATTTCAAAACTTAAATATATTATATTAAGCTCAAATCCAAATAATATACTCATTATTACCTAAACTCAAAATAAACTAATTATAACTCAAATTTCAAGTCTAAAATAAAAAGAAAAGAAATTAAACCTAATACCCAAATACAATTTGTAAAAGTTAAACAACAATTCAAATTCAAATTTAATAAAAATAATATTTTATTAAGATATTAAATTTTTTAGTAATATATTATGTATTTTTAGTTATAATTATAAACATGTATTTTAATATACTAAATTCCACATAACTATCGATGTCATATATTTTATTATAATCTATAAATAATAATAGTTATATATATATTAATACTTATAAAATATATTATTTCATATAATACTATATCACATACTATAATAGTAAAGTAGTATATAATATATTAATTAGTACCATATATTATTGTTTATTATCATATTGGTTGAAATATGCTCTAAATCCCTATATTTTTCGTATATTTGAAAGTTAGCTCTCCTACTATATTATATAATGTTATATCATAGCATATAGTATATAATATATTAATAGTTTATATATATATATGCATCAATGATTAAACATTATAATACCATGTAATACTATATCATTTATTATAATCTATATTATAATAATAGTACATTATATATTACTTATTATCATATATTATTATTTTTTATTATACTAGTTGAAATATGATCTAATTCTCTATACTTTTCGTACATTTGAAAGTTAGCTCTCCTATTATATTATATAATGTTGTATCATATCATATAATATATTAATAGTTTACATATATGCATCAATGACTAAATATTATAATATCATGTAATACTATATCTTTTATTATAATATATATTATAATAATAGGTATATATATATGTATTAATATTTTTAGTAATATTTATATATTATTTTATTATTTTATGTATTAGTAATATAATAATTTAATATAACGGTTTAAGGTCAGGTTAAGTAATCAGTTTCAGTTTCGGTAATAGTTATATAATATATTATTATATTATCATTAAATTTTAATTTTATATATTTTAATAATTATTAATCTTAATAATTAATATACATATATAATTATAGTATTAAAAATATTTTATATTAAATTAATATATTTAAAAAATTATTTCACTTATAATTTAAGATAACAAATATTATTAATTCCTTTTCCTATTAATAATATTCTAATATAAATATGCAATGTTTATGAATATATTTTAAAAAATAAAGAATTATTATTTATTTTATTTTATTTTATTTTAAGTAATATCATAAAATTATATTAATTATTAATGTCTATTATGGTTGTTTAGTTATAAATTCGGAAGTTTTTCAAGTTTTGGATTAGATTTATCTCAGGCTTGGGCTTGATTGATTTTGGACTTGGGTTTGTTATGGGCTTGAGTTTTTCCCGGCTCAGATTTTCTCAAGCTCGGGCTTTTCAAGGCTCGAATTTTCTTGGGCTCTGGCTTTTTTAGACTTGAATCAGCACATGCGGGCTTTCAAGCTCAGGCCTAGTTTGCCAGTTCTAAACATGAGAGTTTAAGTTTAATCCCAAGTAGCCTCATCTTCTATCCCTAATTATAACATATATATATATTGTATATTTATATAGTTAATATTTGGTACACTGAGAGTGTACTGTTTTTTTATTCCACAAGTAGCCTTGAAAATTTGACATGTGTTTCTGTTTTTAAAATATTTATTTGTTTAATATTTTACTATACCCTACACTTGTCAACTCTCTGACCTTGCTTGTAGACTCTAAAAACTCCACTGATAATGTAGCAAATAATTTCCCATATATATAAGGTTAGTATTTGGTATATTGACAATGTACTTTTTTATTCCACAAGTAGCCTTAAAAAATTGTCATGTGTTTTTTAAAATATTTTACTATACCCCTATAGAATGCTTTTCAACCCCCTAGCACTGGTTGTAGAGTCTAAAAACTCAACTCGCAGTGTACCAAATATTTTTCCATATATATATATATGTGTGTGTGTGTGTGTTTATAATTACTTTAAGATAGTGTTTGGAAAATATGATTTCAGAATTTGGATATAGATTTTAAAAATAGTCTAATTTAAATGCTAAACTATTTAGAAATGTAATATTCATGATAATTTTCTTAAAGTTCATGGATTTGTTAAATGCCTATTTAGTAATGAATTGAAATTCTTAAAATATTTTTGGATTTGACAAATCCATGTTTTTATACTTTTTTAATATATATTATATTGAGTCTTAATTAATTTGTTCATAATATATGCATTTCATTTTTACCATTTACATAATAATGGTTAAAATATATTATAAGTTCTTATACTCTTTGTAAAATTGAAATTTAATCCCTATACTTTTATTTCAAGGAATTTAGTCCTTTTTCTTTTCAAGTTTTAAAATTCAGGTTTAATTGTTAACGCTGTTAAACCCTTTCTATTAAATTTGATGGTTTGACATTTGAAATATATAAAAAATCTCACTTGGTAGCCATGTAACTAAAATAATGTTGTAATGATCTTGAATTTGACAAAAAAAATTAATTGTGTTATCAATTAGACTTATATATTAAATCTGAAAAGTAGAAGGGCTAAATTCTTTAAAATAAAAATAAAAAGACTAAATTCCAAATATATAAAAATATAGAAGCTTAGAACATAATTTAACCTAAATGAAATTTTCAAATCCATGTGGGCATGATAGTATTTTAAAAAAAGTTTTTATAGGTAGAATTATAAGTAATACATGTTGGAGTAAATATAATTAAAATGGAATCAATTTGAACTGATTTTTTTTAAAAATTTAACTATTATAAATACAATACATTTATCAATACAATATAAATATAAATATATGATGAATCAATTACAATGTACATTCAAACTTATACAAAAGCACAATAAAATAAAATAAAATAAAATAAAAAGTCTCACCAGCAAAGCCCAACAAAGGTCCCAAGGACCCAACAAATCAAATATTGAGCTGAAATTTGAAATTGAGAGATATACCGCACAGATAAATAGGAATTCAAGTGTGAAAGGACCCAAGGCCCCAACAAAGTCGCTTAAATTTAAATTATAGTAGAAGCCCGAAATTCAGTTTACCATGGACATGGGCCTTTGATCATAATCAAGACCAACTGGACTGCAAATATGCAAGGGTGAGTTGAGGAAACTTGGTCCAAGCCTCTTTAATCATTATTTCTGGGATACAATTTGTATTAATGTTTTTAAAATGGTCCAACATTTCTTCTTAAGTGGAAAACTTACGAGACAAATGTTATTCTCATTCCTAAAATAAAGGGGTCAGATTCTATAACCCAATTTCGTCCTATTAGACTTTGTAATTTTAGTTACAAAATCATTTTTGATTGTTGGCCTCTCGAATAAAACCCTTTCTTGATTAATTTATTTATTTGGCTCAATCGACTTTTATTGAGGGTAGAAAACTCCAAGACAATATTATCATTCCGCATGAGGCCTTTAATGTACTAAAGAAAAAAAAAGGTAGAAAAAAAAAAACTCTACCTGTTAAGCTTAACTTGGTGAAGGCTTATGATAAAGTTGAATAGAATTTTCTCAAAGCTCTTATGAGAAAATTAGAGTTGTGTATTGTTTGGCTTACAAGAATAATAGAATGTGTTACCACAATCACAATCTTTGTTCTTATTAATAAAGCTAATATTGAGATATTTGCTCTGAGGAGGGGATAGAGGAAATGAGACCCTTTACCCCTTTTTTTGTTTCTTCTTATGGCAAATGTTCTATCCAACCTTATCGATATAGAGATTGAAAGCAAAAAATTTCATGTATTTTAAATAAATCGATGATGTTCAATTATTAATGAATTATTTTTCCAATGACTACCTTATCTTCACCAGTATGGAATATTCTAGTGCAAACTCAATTAAAAAGATACTTAATGAC
This sequence comes from Gossypium longicalyx, assembly GCA_025698465.1. Taxonomy (NCBI): domain Eukaryota; kingdom Viridiplantae; phylum Streptophyta; class Magnoliopsida; order Malvales; family Malvaceae; genus Gossypium; species Gossypium longicalyx. Next base: position 38,823,068 of record CM046998.1, on the reverse strand, counting down.
TTTCAAGGAGCTATGGGACAAAAAATCAATTATACCAAATTTGCAATATTCTTTTTCACTAATACTTCACTTGTTGATAGAAAAAAGTTTGAAAGTTGCTTCAATATGGAAATTATGGATCCTAGTAGAAGTTACCTAGAATTACCTACTATTTTGGGTACAGGAAGATAGGAGCTTTGAATTTTGTCATTGATAAAGTTAAGGCAAAAATTCAAGGATGGAAAGGAAAATTGATATCACAAGCGAGGCATGAAATTCTATTAAAATTTATGGTTACGACTATCTCTTCATATGTGATGTCATGTTTCCTCCTTACATAATCCTTTTGCAATAACTTGAATTCCTTAATTAGAAAATTTTGGTGGAATGGAGTTAGGTTAATTGGAGAAAGATGGGTTTTGCCAAAGCAAAGGGGACGCACTGCCTTTATAGACTTTTGAGCTTTCAACCAAGCCATTGTGGCAAAACAAGTGTGGAGAGAGATTAAGAATCCTAACTCTCTTTGAGCATGGGTCATTAAGGGAATTTACCATCCTAATTGTAATATCCTTGAAGTCGAAAGAAAATTGAAAGGCTTTTGGGTGTGGTAAAGCCTTGTGAAAAGAAGAAAATTTCTAAAATTGGGCACTAAATGGAAAATTTGCAATGCTATAAATGTTCTAATTTGGAATGATAAGTGGATTCTGGGTTTGAATGATGGATTTATTCACTTTCCTTGTCCAATTATTTACGGACCATCTCTCGTTCATCAACTTTTTGTCCATGGTTGAAAAGAATAAAATTATGAAATTCTCGATCGTTGAATTTTGGAAGAGGAAGCTATGATCATAAAGAGTATTCACATTGGTCCACCAAACACTGAAGATTCTTTGGTGTGGGCTCCCAATCAAAATGGTCGATATAATTTTTGCTCCAATTATCACTCCATTATGTCTTGTAAAGAAATTCCCTTGAAGTCTCATTTAGTGATGAAAGTTATTAGAAAAATTATATTTAAAAAGTAATTTTCAGTTATAGTAGAACTTAAATTTTTTTTGAAAATTAAGTCGGTTTGTGATATTTATAGAAACATAACTTTTTTCCAAGCCTTTCTAGTAGCACAATGTCTTACAAGCCTTTCTAGTAAGACTGGAAACAATTGATTGATTACCTTTAGTTGTAACTATTAGGGAGAATGATAGCAACCAACCTTAGTCAAATTTCTCATCCAAAATTAACTTTTTGTTTTGTTTTAAATGTAGAAACTTAGTTTTGAATATTATTATTTTTATCTTTTCCTTGAGATAAATAATATTATATTTCAAGAAATGGTCTAACAAGCGTGGAATAACTAGCATCGTCATTTCACTTAATATCACTTTCAGAGCAACAACTCTTATTTTGAATAGTTGTTCAGAATAATTGTTGTTTGAGAATAGCTATCTAGATAGATATGTTCAGAACAAGGTTTTAGTTAACACAACTATCATTTAGAGTAGTTGTTATTTGATAACAACTAAAGTTTTGAACAACTCTTGTTTAGAATAACAACGTTTTAGGAATAGCTATGTTTAGAACAATCATTGTTTAGAACAACTTGTATTTAGAGCAACTGTATTTTTCTGGAAGAGTAATTATTCACAACAAGTTTTACCAAGAACATCACTACATAAAAACTCTTATTTGGAACAACCTTTACATTGGAAATAACTCATGTTTAGAAAAAAGTTAAAATATCTATTATTCAAGAACAACTCTTATCCAAGAACAACCATCGTCTTACGTTTTAAGAGATGTTTCGTGAAAGATGTTTCACATGATACTATTTCACCAAAGTAAAAGAAGGGGAAGTAACCTTAGAAAATGGCAGAGTTCTTGGGTTATCCTCACTTTTAGGATGTTCCGGAGGGCTTGGCTTGGTGGATTAGATATGGAGGTATTTAAGAGTTCTCCTCTTAACCTATTCTAATAACATTGAGTGTTTTTTCCTTCTTTTAGAAACATAATGAATTCTTCTTCACCATTCACCATGACCAACAAAACCTTTCACTATCCCTTATTAATCATTAATGTAATTATAACTAAAAAATATCTATCATTACTCTCATTAATTACCAGTTTTGTAACTCTTATTCTTGAAATACTATAAATAGGAGTATTTCACAACTAGTGAAATGACTTTTTGACATTTTTATCATTTTTAACTCTCAAAGGATTCTCTCTGAAATTCTCTCAACTTACTTCTTTGTTAAGCTTGATCATTAGCCATTTTTCCCTTTCTGCACCTTATCGACCACCACTTGCCGTTGCGCTCAGTGTTTATCTACTCTAGTCTTCCCTTTTGCCTTTTTTAGGTACATCTTATTTACTTGTGTGCAACACTTCCTCTCTCCATCAAAAGAACCTTTTACATTTTGGGGAACACTGACGTGAGTTAATCTTCTTCTTATTTATTTGAGTTAATTTTGACTGTTAGATTGTTTTCCTTAGTTTTATTTAATTTAGGCTATTCTTTATATAATTTTAATTTGTCTTTTCATACTATAATTTTAGATTATTACTGTTTAGCCATGTTAGTGTAGAAAAGTGAATTTTAGTTTAATTCAATCTCCATTGGGTACAATCCTCGAAATACTTCCCGGAGTTGTTTCATTGTAACACATTACTATATTACAATTTTAGCCGTATACTTGTGGACACCACTAGTTTATTCAATAACTTTTTGATGCAGTATTTTAAGTCCAAACATTCGTACGTCTAGCGGTGGTCAAGTTGTTGGCCCTGTTGCCGGGGAGGTTTCGACATTAAATTGAATTTTTATTTTTCTAAAATTAATAAGATAAATTGGAAAATTTAGAATTATAGATACAATTTTTATTTTTATTCTATTTGATTTAAGGTTATTAATTTTAGTTTTATTTCTCTGATTTTATTGCATGACTCAAAGCAGAACCATTCCAATTGAGCCAAATCCTGAGCTAGAGAGATTTTTAAGACAAACCCGATAGTAAATGGAAAACAACCCGCTTGTGGTAATTGATTCACCTTAGGAGAATCCACTGTTTGATAATCCACTTTAACCACCAGCACAAATCTGAGGAGAATCCCTAAAGGCTCGATAGGAAAGGACGTTGCGCGAATATGCACTACCCTCTTCAGATGCGGTTTGAAGCAATATCGAAAGGCAAACGATTAACGCCAATAATTTTGAAATCAAGATGACTACCATATAGTTCATTCAGAACACTATACAATTTTGGGGCAATATGATGGAAGACCCTAAATAACACTTAAAGCTGTTCCTTCAACTTTGTGTTACATTTAAGTATAACGGGGTCACTGATGACGCTATTTGTCTTCAGTTGTTCCCCTTTCCATTGTGTGATAACGCGTATGATTGGCTTCATTCGCAGGAACCTGGTTCCATTACTACATGGGATGAACTAGCAAGAATGTTTTTACATAAATTCTTTCCCATTAGTAGAACCATCCAGCTAAGGGGCGATATTGCTAATTCAAGCAAATCAAGGGTGAGAACCTATACAAGGCATGGGAATGTTTTAAATCATTGCTAAGGATGTGTACCCACCATGGAATGCAAGAGCGACTACAATTACAAATATTTTACAATGGTTTGGATGGAAATTTGAGATCCGGATAAGATGGTACATTTGGAGGGGCCTTCATGAATAGCAACTATGAGTGAACCTATCAATTAATCGACGACATGTCTATGAGCTCGTACATGCTGTAGCCATTGACGACTAAAGCAGTCAAAGAGGAAGATAAATATCAACAAATATTGGAAAACCTATACCACTTAAAGACCATCATCAAACCATTCATGAGTGATATTTCTTGAAGCTGTGTGTCATACTTTGAGAGCCAGCCAAAAGAGGTGACCTATTAGGGAAATACGGGCAGAAATCCCTATTCGAACACTTATAACCTTGACTCAAAGGACCATCCCAATTTGAAGTGGAGAGGCAATCAAGGAGGTGGAAATGCAATGCAGAATCTTCCGTATCAACCTCCATATCTACAAAGATCTCAAAAAATACCCATAGGAAATGATCATGTTGGATGTGGTTAAAGATTGGATCGAATCGAAGGAGAGATGTAGTTGATGAAGTCTGACATTCAACATGTAAAGTCTGAATGCACCCAAACCCATGCCAATGTGGCCAAATTAAAAGAATAAATGCACAGTATACTGAGTGTGTTGAATAAAATGAGAAGGAAAATGGGCACACGTATTCCAAGTAACACAAAAAACAATCCCCAGAAGGATGGAAGAATATGTGAATTCTATTGCACTCCGCTTGGGTAAGACTCTTGTAAACCCAAGTATACCCATGCAAAAGGAGGATGATTTGAACAATATTGTCAACGAACCCCTTGATGAGCATAAGTTTGTAGAGAAAATGGAGAAAGTAGTTAAATCGATAGCTAAACCGGAGATTGTGCAACATTCAGAGTATGCCTTAAAGAACATACTATTTCCATCGAGGTTAGAGGACAAACAACGAAGGGAAGAAGTGGAATTTGTATGTTTTTTAAATTTATTTAAATCCTTTAACGTAAATTTTCCACTTTTTTAATTAATTGATAAATACAAAAATATGTAAAATACTTAAAAAGAAATTATGTCTAGGCATAAGAAATTAAAGAAGGGTGAGCAAATTAATATTGACGCCTCCTGTAGTGTAGTAATTGCCAGAAAAATACGCTCGAAATTAAAAGATCAAGATAGTTTTCACAATTCTTATAGGGATAAAGGACAAACATTTTAGTAAGGCCCTTTGCAATTTAAGGGATAGTATTAATTTGATTCCCTGTCTACTTACATAAAACTCGGATTGAGGGAATTAAAAAACACATCAATAACACTGGAATTAGCTGATAGGCTTTATTATATCTATTGATTTTTTTGACTTCGATATTGAAGAGAATCAAGATATTCTTATTTTGTTGGGTAGACCATTTTTGGAAACTTCTAGATCAACCATCTATATCAAGAAAAATGAATTAGCTATGAAAATCGATGGAGAGATAAAGGTGTTCAAATGGGGCAATGATTCTCAAAATTAGGAATTAGGAAATCAATTAGGGGAGATGCCACACCCGATTTGCTTTAAACACATACATTTGGAACAATTGGGGTTAAATTGAATGAGACTGTAATATGACAGTCTCTATAAAAAAATAAAGAAAAGTTAGAAATGAAATTGAGCATGGTTGAAATCTAAGTCTAGTTCGGTTGGATTACAACGAGCTAGTTTGTTAGCGGGAGACAAAATGATTGTTAATGTATGATTTTTTAAACGATTGAAGACCATGCACGAGGGACTATAAATGGTTGAGAAGTGAATCCTTAGGTGGATTCCTCTTAATTTTGTTTCACTCTTTCTCCATTTTCATTTTCCTTGGCATCTCCATGGAAGCAAAGCTTATGGAAAGCTTTCCATGGAATGATGATGGTGAGGATTTAGTCAGAAAAGTAGGAAATCTGGGGAGCTAGTAAGGTTCTAAGTCCTTTAGTGTATATAAAATTTAGGAAACAAAATTAAGGGCTTTCAAAATAATTTTAGGGGTTCTTGTTTCTGGATAATTAAGTTTTAAATGAGAATGCTGAGTTTAATTCATGATTTTGAGTTGTTGGGCTTAGCTGCCAGGAGAACAAAATCTCTAGCATTCTGAAAAGCTAAGTGGAGGAGGAGGCAGTGAGGTGTTAGGTGAGCTTCTGTACTCCATTCCTAGAACGTTAAGTACATTTCAAATTAAATAGGTACATGAGTATCTGCCACTTTATTTTAGTATGCTTGAATTAACTGTGATTCCATGGTACTTCATCCATGAAATGCATGAGTTGCATACTTATAGTGGTAGTATGAAAAAGGGAATTAGCGACGGGTTAGACGAAGTTACGAATAGGGAAAAGGTGATTCTGTTAGATACCACCATACAGTATTGCTGTGAGTAATCCGTGATGTGCGAAGCTCTGGGCCTTATGGAGGGGACACTACAATGTTTGAGCATCAAGGTTAGGAATGGCGTAATGGAGGAATGAGCAAAGGTATAGAGAAATTGGTATTCCATTTTGATTTTACCATTCGAGATTGCTGGGAGCAAACCGTGATGTGCGAAGCTTCGGGCTTTATGGAGGGGACACTTTGGTGTTCGTGCATCAAGGTAGATACAAGATGAATTGACATCGACCGTTATAAGGTTCCATAAAGCAACACTACGACGATGGTCAGTAGGCTTTTTAGGGTGACATCGCAATGATAGTAAGGTCCTTTTGGACGACATGTCAAAGAGGTTTAAACTGTAAGACCATAGTTTGGTTATGGCAACCAATAAAGTCCACCACGATAATAAACATGGGGTAGTCCACTGGGATAGTAAACACGAAGTAGATCGGGGTGTAAGACCATAACTCGGCTGTTGCAACCAATAGAGTCCATCAAGACATTAAATTTGGGTAGGTTATCAAGACAATAATTATGGGAGATTACATGTGGGGAAAAGAGTTAGAAGGAAAAATACAAGTATTGGCGAACAACTTTTGAGTAATTTGCTGACCCAGGCAAAGGTAGTAGAAAGGGGAGCAGTTCACCCAAAATAGCGATCGTGAAAGCCAGTAAGGCAATACAGCTGAAACTCAGTAGGAGTAAGACATAAGAAATGATGATTTAGTAACATCTTGTATTTAGGCAAGAGTAGAGGATCTATCCACAGGTTGCGGTTAATGATCCACCATTAAGAGCTGCCACAGAGCTACTAAGGAAGGTAAACAAAGTGACAAATATGTCTGTCAAGAGTATTCTTCCTTAAGGGGGATTATAATGTGAAATAACCACCAAATGGTTTGTTTTGTAAGTATAACACCCCTAACCCATATCTGTCTCTAGAATATGGTTATAGAGCATTACCGTAAAATCATAACTTAAAACATTCAATTCTAAACATTTCATAAATCATAGCACAATTCATTCAAACATATGCATATCGTCCCTTATTCAAGCCATCGAGGCCTTAGAAACACTTTAGAAACAATTCGAGACTAAATCGGAAACATTTAAAACTTTATGGAAAAAGATAGAAAATTTCACACTACAGGGGTCACACGACTGAGACACACACCCGTGTGCCATGTAACATTTGAAATAGGGACACAAGGCCGTGTCTCAGCCAGTGTTCGTGCCCGTGTAGCTCTCTGACTTGGGTCACACGGTCAAGCCACACGCCAGTGTGCCAGGCCATATAACACTCAAAATGGCCTCACACGCCCATGTGCCAGGCCGTGTGCTAGGCCGTGTAACTTTCAAAAAGCAACCTTAAAAACCTATATGGGACACACGGCCATGTCGCAGGGCCATGTCTCACAAATGGCTGAGACACATGCCCGTGTCTTAGGCTGCGTGGACAAGAAATTGGCCAAAATCAAGCCATTTCTTTCACCCATTTCAAGCATGTACCTACAAGCCATTTGCATCATTGACTAAAACATCAAAACAAACCAAATTATGCATAAAATGCCCAATTCAAATGACCATAATCCATTCAACCAATATGCCATATAGGCATCTCAATCACAATCAAACTAATATAATTAAACTTATGCATATTTGATCATATATCATTCAACCACATTTACCTTATTTCCATATCAATTGTACCATACTTAACCACATTGAAAATACTTCATTCACATACCAAATTGGTGATTCCAACATGCATCAACTTAACAATAAAAACGCCAACCATCAAGGCATCAAAGTGCCAAAGGCACACCAACCATAGTAACACTTATAGATACCAAAACAACAACTAGATCATTTATACACAAGTCCACCTATAAATGCCATTATAACCTTGACTAAAACATTAGAATCTACCAATATAATTGCTGGATAGTATGATAGGTCTCCGACAAGCTTCCAAACTGATCGAGCTTCTGATAATCTGTAAAGTAAGAGAAAGATGACTACGTAAGCAATGAATGCTTAGTAAGCTCGTATAAACTTTAAACATAACATTCCATTTCAAAAATGAACTTTATAAGGTAAATATAAACCTATACTAAAGTCACAAGATTTATCAAACCATAATTATCAACTCACAAATGAATAAGTCCATCAACACCACATATACTTATCATTTCTAGAATAGTAGAATTTTATAAGGCTTCGAACCCTTCCATTTAATTTCCATTGCATTTACTTACTTTAGCTTAAATAACAACTTCAATTCACTAATTAGTATATTTTTTCATGAACTAGGTATATTCATCCATAGCATACTTAAATTTCTCACATATAAGTTCATCATTCAACCCATCAATCCCTTTTCATCATATTACATATCTCAACTTTGAACTTACCATTTCATTACCTTTTCTTAGCTATTTTATTTGCATAATGCAAGACATAAGTAGAAAAATCAACCACAGGATAAACAATTTCATTAGAAAATACATACTTTGGTTCTTACCACCCTTTTATGAACATAAGCATATTTTCCTTGGATACTTACCTTTTCAATGCATAACTTTAAAATCAAACATAATACAATCCAACCAATAGCTTGGCACAAACCTAAGCGTCATCAATAACAAATGTTAGTGCATCAATTCATAATTCACTTGAATAACATAAGATAAGTCATTAAACATGAATAACCTTACTTGAAATCATCAATTCCATGCACATAGACATACTTTCATTTAACATTTCTCTTTCATTCCTTTTCATAGTTTTCATGATATAAGTCTTTTGAATACTTACCGTTCCTTCCTTTTTCATGCCTGATGAGCCATTTAGAATAATATCAGATACGTGAGAAAGCTCACACAAAGTGTGCTAAACATATGGTTGAAACCATTCCTTTTCATCATTACTCACTCGAGTCATAAATGGGTCTGCTCACACAAGCTGATGGTCAGAATGTAGCTACACGATGCCGCTCACACAAGTTGACGAGTATGCACAATAAATGCTAAAACTTAGCCATCGATAGGACATTTAGGACCAGCATCCAAAACATGGTAACCTAGGTCTACTCACACAAGCTGATGGTCAGAATGTAAGCTACACAATGCTGCTCACACAAGTTGATGAGTATCCGTAACAAATGCTGGACCTCAGCCACTGATAGAACATTCAGGACCAATACTTGGATCATGAAAACCCTAATGACATGTCATTTGTATCTATACATTTCTAAGGTTCAAACGAGGCTTGATAATCGTTAATTCGTTATAATGTGGACATAATCATAAATATATTGATTCATTTAAATTAAAAACAACACATTAAAAATTCAATTTAATCAACATTTAAGTGTTTATAGTTCATACGAACTTACCTGACTAAATTGTAGAAATGTCAAAGTATAGGGGCTATTTGGTAATTTTCCCTTCTCGATTTTCACCTCGTTCTTGATCTAAATTAATAATTTCCTTAAATTCATTAATTTAGGTAGAAAAATCACTTTATTTTATGCAATTTAGTCCTTTTTGGCATTTTTACAAAATTACCCTCAAATTTACATTCTTGTTCAATTTGGTCCTTATGTCCTAATCATGCAAATAAACCAATTTTATTGAAAATTCATACCAGCCGTATGTTATTAGCATCCAATATAGCCCAATTTTGTAACAATTTCACATCAAGTCCTTGTATTTTTACTATTTCAACAATTTAATTCCTAATTGTTAAATTCATCAAAATCACTTATTAAAATACTTATAAATAACAACTAATACCTCAAATTCATCATTTAACATATAAAATCATAATGATTCATCAATTGAAACATTCAAAATCTTTAACATTTTCGAAAACAATGGTACGAGTTAGTTAGACCTAGTTGCAATGATTTCAAAAATAGAAAAATTACTAAAAATGGGTAAGAATTACTTACAATGCATGAATTGAAGCATGGCCGAACCTTGTTTCTTCTTGCCATGGTGTTTCAGTGACGAACATATCAAGTCAATAAGAAAACCTTTTGTTTTCTTATTTTATTAACTTTTTATTCTTTATTTTATCTTTATCTTTTAATAATAATATTATAACATATAAAAAACATATAAATTTAAAAGAAAATAAAGCTTTAACCGTCCACCAACTTAAGAATGGGTAATGTACCCATTAAGGCCATCCAATTATAATTATTTAATCAATTAACATCTTTAAACTTATAGCGATTGAAATTTTTTAACTTTTACGATTTAGTCCTTTTTGCTTAATTAACTATCGAAACATAAAAATTTCTTAACGAAACTTTAATACAACCTTACTAACACTCCTTAAATATTTATAAAAGTATTTATGACTCGTTTTATAGAAACGAGGTCTCGATACCTCATTTTCTAAAACCACTTAACTTTAGGGTCTTACCACTTGAACTTAATTAATTATTCAAATAGCATAAATTACCATATCAAAAACCTTTTTAAAACCATATTTGACTTGTAAATATTAAAAAAGTAATATTTATGGACTTACTCGTCAAATTTGTGGCCTTAAAACCGCTATTTTCGACACCACTGAAAAATGGGTTGTTACACATTACTTAAAATAAATCGTAAACCCAAATAGTCACTCAGTTGACAACTTATTGGATACTGTGGGCCAAGTGGCTCCTAGGATATGGACGTGTTACATTGATAAGCATGGTATCACGATTAAGGTAGATCACAAGTAATACAACCACTAGTCATCAAAGGGAATGTCAGTAAGTCCTTTGGGATAAGGGTAAGAAAAGAGAGTTCTCAATGGACTAAATATGTTTAGTAAGATCACCAACGTGCATGGTTCTTTCTTATAAGCCTCATGAGTAGAATATCAGCATATCTTCTAGTGTGTAGGGTAAAGTGAGAATCCGCCAAGATAGCAAGGCATTTAGAAATCACCAAATCCCTTTTGTCAGGACACTAGTTCGCCTAGTAACATAAGGGTATTAGAGGACAAACTGCTTTTAAAGAACGGTGGAAGGTGTATGAGGTCCTCCTATCTAGATGGGATGATAAAATCTAAGTAAAAACAAGGAGTTAAATTATTTTATTTTCTTTTAAAATTTTGCCTTAGTAAAGAAATGGACGAATTTTTTAATTTAGTAGAGAAGAAACTCACTAAGTTCCCGTGAAGTTACAAGAGTTTGACTTGTGGTTGCAGGACTTGTGTGCCAAGGAACTCGAGGAGGGACTAAGCCAGGTTGAGAAAATTTAAGGAATTATACATCAGTACAGTGCCATGCACATAGGAAGGGGGTACTAGAAGAAGCTTTGCCTCAGAGTTCATTACGTTGTAATTATAAAGTTCTCTTATAGTCTAAAATTGAGATAGTGTACTTTTGATGTAGAATGAGTATCTCTATTGTAAGACTTCTATTTAAAGAAATAAGTAATACAATTTGATTTTAAAATAATGAGAACAAATCTTGTACGAAGTCGGTTTGGTTGTGATTCTATATACTCGGGTTCAACGAAAAGGTTATGTAAGGGTGTTACAAATTTAGTGGTATCAAAGTACGTTTTAGTCAGTCCTCTGGACATAGGAATTTGAAAAAGTACCCCTTATGTTGGAACATATGTGTTGATTGTGCATATGTTCGCCTGAATTGGCAGGAACAAATGAGAGTAAAAGCAAACGAATAGGGAGAAAGACATAAGTAAGGATAGCTAGATACACTAATTGAAAAAGTACAAGTCCTAGAGAAAAGAAATTTTAATTAAAGAAGAGATACAACAAAAGTAAAGTATCATTATCTGCTGAGGGAGTTGCCACCTTAAGGGAGTCTTTGCTACCTTTCGGCTAAGTCTTTTGAAAGGAATGAAGATGATGACGCTTGATTTTTGGAAATGAGGAAGTTATTGAATTTCTTTCGTCATCCTCCTCATAGAAGCTTGGGGAGAATGAGTGTCAAACTTGAGGGCGGCATCAGGATGTCTCTAAATGGAGTTGTGTGGTTTGCATCAAAAGAACCCATAATAACGAGAAACTTAGTCGCAAAATAAAAAGTTGGCAGTCTAGTCCCTTGTGTCAATTTATGATGGGGATTAGACAGGAAATATGAGAAGAAAGGTACACTTGGGCACCATACTCGACATCGCTGTATACTCCTCAAGACTGAGGAAACTCCCTATCTTGAAAGTGTACCTTTTCATCAGGTATAGCTTTCCCTAACCCTTTTTCTTTTACTAACCCATAAAGGGTTTGAGTTTAGGCCTTCAAGTAGAAGGGCAAAGTGGATAGACTTCTATGAATCTAAGGAGTTGTACACATCGTTTTTTGCCAAAATAGGTACCTTTTTAGTGTAACCCGCTTCACTTTGCTTCCACTTTAAAGGGCAGTCAAGGATTTCTTTTCCACCCTGTCGATAGTGGAAGAAAGTCACCAGGGTTGTTAAAGAAGGGAGTTGAATCCCTGGTAGGAATGAGACGAGGAGATGAATGATGTTGATATGGTCTCCCCACAATGTTATAGAGGAAGTTGCAATGAGCGGGATCCCGATGAGGAATGGGGAGGTTGAAGAGAGGAACTTCCCTTGTTCTTGAGGTAGACCCTTACCTTGTTTTAGATTGACTGAGGTAGAAATGTTTAATCTCTAGCAATAAAACGTCTCCTCCAAGGGAAGATAAGGTAGTTACTAGCATCACCTAGACGACCTTTTCTTTGATCCATGTCGAGAACAAAAGTAACATGGGGAAAACATATTTCTTGGGGTAGTAGGTGAACCACCATGTGGTATCTGGTAGGTGGGTCCCTGTAAATCAAGAACCTTCACTTTACTTATGCCTTTTATGGAGAATTAGCCATTAGGCAAGCAAGGAAGGTAGAGAACTAAGAATTTATTTTCAAGATTTTTACGTTGAGAATAGTCGGGGAACTACACCACAAGGACGTAACTAGACAAGTAGGAAGAAGAGAATTGAGAAGAAATGGGAGGACTGGACAAGCTAAAGGCCTGTAGGCTTATGAAATTTCCCCTTAGCATTCTGGTTTATTTATAACCAAAGGAGAGCATGGGGAGTTATGGAAAAAAATTAATGAATGGTAAGACACTGTTCAAATCCATCCATCCAGGTAGGACATCTATTGACATCGGGAGGATGAAAAATCCTATACGATTCCCAAGGAAAGATTGTTTGTCAACTTTTACCCATTATGGTCTAGCCCTCATGAAAGTGGGACTAGTCATAGGCTTGTTTCACGATAGCCTTATTCAAGTAAGACTGATAATCCATGTTTACTATTGGAATAGAAATCCAAAATCAGAGTAGTAGCTCTGGTATTTTGCTAAAAAGGAAATAAAAACATTTCGTGAGTGAGTTTAATTACCCTATGAAAGGATAGGAGTTGACCATTAAATGGGCAGGGTTGGTGTATAAATAAATCTAGAAATTGTGGGATCATCCACCAAAATTAGAGATGATAAGATGTTAGTCAGGTGATGGTTGCTTCAGGGCAATCACCAAATTGATAGCGAAGAAAAGTTATGAGTTGGGGTACATCCAACATCGAAATGGTCAGATACCCACCAATAAGTCAGTATCTATGATTTGTTAAGTGTTGTGGGGATCCACAAATTGGGCGGAGTAAGAATCATGTGAACGTACGTAAAGGGAACCAAGTATAAGGTTTTGGTAAGAATGAAAAATGATTACTTATACAGATCTCACAAGGGCAAGAATGGAGAAAAGCTTCTCTAAGTCTGCCTCTGTGGTTGAGCGTGAAAGGAAATTTTAAAGATGTTTTTTTTAAGGTGGCAATTGGGGGTTAAATTAAATAAGACCATAAGCTAACAGTCTCAACCAAAAATTAGGAAAAGTTAGAAATGAAATTGAGCATGGTTGAAATCTAAGTCTACTGCAGGTAGATTAACAGGTAGTTCATTAGTGGGAGACAATGATTGTCAATGGATGATTTCTAAATGGTTGAAGAATGTGCATAAGGGACAATAAATTGTTGAGAAGTGAATCCTTAGGTGGATTCCTCTTAATTTTGTTTCATTCTTTCTCCTTCTTCATATTCTTTGGTATCTCTAAGGAAGCAAAGGTTATGGAAAGCTTTTCATAGAATGATGATGGGGATGAATTAGACGAAAGAGTAGAAAATCTAGGGAGCTGGTATGGTTCTAAGTCTTTCGGTGTACGTAAGATTTAGGAAACAAAATTAAGGGTTTACAGAACAATTTTAAGGGTTCTGCATGTTTCTGGATAATTAAGTTTTAAATGAGAATGCTGAGTTTAACTCATGATTTTGATTTGTCGGGCTTAGCTACTAGGAGAATGAAAGCTCAGGCATTTTGAAAAGCTAAATGGAGGAGAATGTAATGAGGTGTTAGGTGAGCTTCTGTATTCCATTCCTAGAACACTACGTACATTTCAAATCAAATAGGTACATCCATATCTTCCACTTTAGTTCAGTATGCATGAATTAACTGTGATTCCATGGTACTTCATATATGAAATGCAAGAGTTGCATGCTTATGATGGTAGAATGAAAAAGGGAATTAATGACGGGTTAGACGAATTTACGAATGGGAAAAAGGGTGATTCTGTTAGATAGCACCATACGGTTTGTTGTGAGTAAGCCGTGATGAGTGAAGCTTCGGCCTAGCGGAGGGGACTCTATAGTGTTTGAGCATCAAGGTTAGGAATGACATAATGAAGGAATGTGTAGAGGTATAGGGAAAGTGGAATTCCATTTCGATTTTGTGATCCAAAATTATTGGGAGCAAGCCGTGCTGAGTGAAGCTCCGAACCTTCCAGAGGGGACACTTTTGTGTTCAAGCATCAAGGTATATATGAGATGAATTAGCGTTGACCATTATAAGGTTCCATAGAGCAACACCATGATGGCGGTCATGAGGATGTATGGGGCAACACTACGATGGTAGTAAGGTCCTTTAGGACGAGACCTCAAGGAGCTTTAAGGTGTAAACATGGGGTATTGCAAACAATAAAGTTCATTGAGATAGTAAACATAGGGTAGTCCACCGAGACAGTAAACACTGGGTAGTCTGCCCAGACAATAAATATGGGGTAATGATAGCCTTTGGACGTATCAAGTCCAAAGTAGAAATCATGCACAAAAATATGAAAATGTGGTATACGAGTCAAGTTGTAATATAGTTACAATGGAGTAGATGAGTACTTCGAGGATCGTACCCAAGGGAGGTGAGCACTAAGTTAATTCTAACCTAAGTACAAATAGATTTAATTAATACTTTAGATAAATTATATTACGATGAAATATAAAGAGAAGTTTTTGGGATTTTCAATAATAATACAAAGAAAAGAAATAAATAATAATGAGAAATCAAATAATAGAATCTGTCAAATCTGAGCATGGGTGATTAGTTCATTTCGGTAATCATAACCAACTATCGTCTCAGGTTTTCTTATTCAAGCAACTAGTTGATACCTCAGCATGATCTTCTAATCTTCCACTAGAATAATGATTCAGCAAGAACTACTTATCTCTTGACCTCACAGTCCAGACTGATTCAGGGTTAATGTGTTCATGGATAGGCCATACCAATTTGGGTTAATTACAACCTTAATGACTTATTAGGGTTTAAGATCTTCTTTTCCTGAACAACTGATCCACTAAGAGAACCTTACAAAATAGTTAATTAATCATACCTCCGCTTGCTAATCCCCCATAGGACGATTAGTTCTTCATGAATATGATAAACAATATAGAATTGATATATAGAATAGACATGAATAACAATTCAAGAATATAAAGTTTAGAAGAAGCCTAATTTTTATTAAAATAGAATGCCAAATCCTCATAGAGTTTGATCACATTCACAAATCTAATTTCTTTCGCAAAACAAAGAACAAAAACTGAAATAACACCTAAAGCCTAAGAAAAGAAAAAGGAAAACTAAAGACTAAAACTAGGAAGAAAATTATACAATATGAAAAATTGTTCATAACATGTGTTAAATAAGTCTATTTATAAACTTAAAGTGGCGGTCATCCTTAACCTAGGCCACCTGCTGTCCTCGTGCTTAATGTTTCATTGTACAGGTTGAAACGCCCCTAGCTCGTAATTATTTCCCATATAGAGGTGATGTCGCGACACACTAGGTCCTGTGTCACGATGTCGAGGGTAGTATGCTTCATTTTTAGGGTGTCTTCAGGGCTGTGTGACCGCCTTTGGATGTACTAAACTATACTACAATAAAAGATAAAGAATTGAGGTGATGTCCGCAAGTATATGGGTCAGGTTGTCATATAGTTTTTACAACGAAGTAGGTAAGTACTCCAAGATCGTGCCCAAAGGAGACGAGTATTAAATTAATGTTAACCTAAATGCAAATAAAATTAATTAGTAGTTTAAATAAATTATAGTATGATGAAACATAAAGAAGAATTTTTGGATTTTTATAAATGAAGAAATAAAAGATGCATAAATAAAGTAGACTTCGGAAAACTTAATTTATAAACTTAATCAAATCTAGACATGGGTGATTAGCTTGTTTTGGTGATTATAACTAATTCCTATTTCAAGTTTCTATTCAATTAATTAGTTGTTACCCTAATAATATCTCTCGATCATCCACTAAACTAATGAGTTGGCAACAACTACGTATATCTCGGTCTCATAGTCCAGACTAGTTCAAGGCTAAGGTGTTCACAGATAGACGATACCAATTTTGGGTTAATTCCCTCCTAAGTGAATTTCTAGGGTCATCGAGCCTAGGGTTTAAGTTTTTCTTTTCGCCAATAGCTAATCCACTAATAAACCCTACGTAACGATTAGTTAATCACATCTCCACTAGCTAATCGCCCATAAGAGGATTAGTTCCTCTCGAAATTTATAAACATCATAAACTTGACAATAAAGATAGGCATAAAGAATAAATCAAGATTAGAGTTTAGAGAAACCTATTTGTATTCGATTGGTGAAGTACAATAATCCCCAAATGTTTGATTGTGTTTACAAAGCAAGTTCTTTGAAGAACGTGAACCGAACAGAACTGAAAACTAAATTACTGGGAAAAAATGACAATATGAAAAGTTGTCCCCCAATGAGTGTTTTGAGAGCCTATTTATAGAGTTAGTGTTGCTGTCATCCTCAACCCTAGGTCAGTTGACGCTCTCGTGTTTAAATTTTGATTGTGCAGACTAAAACGCCCTTGGCTCGTAAGTGCTTCCTGTACAGGATTGATGTTGCGACACCCTAATGCATATGTCGTGAAATCGAAGCCAATATGCTTAGATTTAGGGTGCCTTAAGGGGTGTGTCGTGAAATCTCTTGTCTGTGTGGCGACACCAAAGGCAGTCTACGAATTCTTGCATTCTGCTCCTTATGTTACGGTATCAAACGCCCCGTGTTGCAACATAGTGACCAGTATTGAGTTTTATGCCCTTAGATGGTGTCTTGCACAATCACTAAGTACATTAGCTCACCTTTAGTTCTCATCCAGCCCCTAAGGTCAATAAAAGACTCAAATTACACATTTTATTAAATTTAAAATAAACTAAGAAAAATAACTAAAACATAATAAAAATGCTTGTATCCAAGCTCACAAAGTGCGAAAACTAGTTACATCGACTACACCAAATTACGACAAATCAATGTGTCGCGAGATCCTCAGGCTGTGTCTCGACACCAAAAATAGTCTTAGTGTAACAGCCCATTTTTAGTCAAACCGGAACAGTGGTTTCAGGACCACTAATTCGATTTGAAATAATTATTTTATTATTATTTTAATGTTTATAGCATGATAGTATGATTGTGTGAAAATTTCGTTAAGAAATTTTATTGTTTGAATGGTTAATTTGATAAAAAGGATTAAATCGTGTAAAGTGCAAAAGTGATGTTCTAATAGCTAAAGGTATTAAATGGCTATGAAATTAAATAGTGGAGGTCTTTATGTGGCAAATATACCATTGTTAATATGAGCGGACATTTTTGGACTTATATTAAGTGATTTTAATGAATTGTATTAAAGGTTAAAAAGGTAATTTAGTAAATTAAATAAGTAGAATAATAAAACAACAAAGTTATCATCTATGTTTAGTTTTTTCCATCGAAATTAAGAAGATAGAAACTCCATGGATGCATGTTATGTTCGACCAAGCTTCCTAGCTCAATAGGTGAGTGAATTTTGTCATGTTTTTAATAATTTCTATGTTTTTGAGTTCGTTGCAGCTTAATGTAGCTAGCCCAAAGACTATTTTTCAAAACTGTTAAAGGTTTCAGGTGTTGTCATTGATGAATCTTTATGTGTTTTGATATTTGATGATAGAAAATGCATGCTTGTTTTTAGATAAACAACATTTGTAAAGTGATTTTTGACAAATTTATCAATTAGGGATTAAATTGTGAATATTAGGGATTAAATTGTGAAATATGTAAATTTGTGGTTAAATTGTGAAATAAATGAAAAATATAGATTGCTAGGGACCTAATTGAAATTCACCTAGCATGGGTTTTGGTTGAATAGCATGAATTTGTATTTTTCTAAGATAAGGACTAAATTGTAAAAATGTTGAAAAATTAGGGGCAAAAGTGTAAAGTTGCCTTAATGTGTAACACCCTTTACCTGTATTCGACGCTGAAACAGGGTACGAGGCATTATCGTATTTATCACACAAACAATCACACAATCCCAAGTCATAAATTTGCGTCCAAATTAAAAACCATTTGAAATTAATCATAAAGTCCCTAATACGAGCCTACAAAGCCCTAAACATGCTTTGGAAGTGGTTTGGGACTAAACCGAGAACTTTAGAAATTTTTATAAAACTTAGAAAATTTTTCCACTAAACAGGGGTCACACGCCTGTGTGGATGGGACACGCCCATGTGATCAGGTCGTGTGGTCACACACGCCCGTGTTCTTGCCCTGTATAACTCTCTGACTTGTAACCCATGAAAAAATTGAGATCACACAGCCAAGTCACCTGCCCGTGCGCTAGACTGTGTGGAAAATTAATTTTCATAAAATAGGTGCAGGCTTCACACGCCCATGCCTGAGGCCGTGTCATCCATACGGCTGAGACACACGCCCGTGTCACTGCCCGTGGGCTCAATTTTGAGCATTTTGTTTCTCAAAATTAAGGAGCAGGGGACACATGGCCGGAACATATGCCCATGTGGTAGACTGTGTGTCACACGCAGCCTAGGCACATGCCCGTGTGTTTACCTGTGTAGACAAAAAGAAGGTTATTTGCCAAGCCATTTGCCACCCTTATTCACACATACACATACACCAATTCAAAGGCACAAAACATAACATACCTAGGCAACCAAAACATCCACATTTCTGACCAACACATGCCAGTACAATAACAGCATCTATCATATACACATTTATCAAACCACAATTGACTACTTTCAAGATACCTAGTTGTATACAAATTTTATCATTTCATCCATAGATCATATCACCAAACATTTCACATTCATGCCTTAAATCACAATTCCATCATTCACCAAGCATTCATAGACCACACCGCACAAGGATGATTGCACATGCATGCATTCATAAATATATAAATATATATATATAGATATGCTTACAACCATTCCAATCAAAATGAGCCAAGTTACATGGCCAAATACCACATCAACTTTTGACAATTACAAGCCAATATTTTTGGCCAAAACACAATGTCACATATAACAAAATAACCAAGTCCCTATACATGCCATACTTTCAAAATACTAAGATTATCAATACCCAAAACGAAAGTTTGATAGTGTGATTTGAGTCTCCGACGATCTCCGATCCAATCTAGCTTAGCGACACTATAAAAACATGGAAAATAAATGGAGTAAGAAATATAGCTTAGTAAGTTCGTATGCAAGAAATAAACAACCTTACCATGCAAATAACATTCAAATATTATAACATAATTAAATGTACATTTACCAGGATCTCATAATCATAACTCATTCCATCACAAAGCTTACCTCATATTCATCATTTCAAGCATTTAAT
Source organism: Gossypium longicalyx (assembly GCA_025698465.1). Taxonomy (NCBI): domain Eukaryota; kingdom Viridiplantae; phylum Streptophyta; class Magnoliopsida; order Malvales; family Malvaceae; genus Gossypium; species Gossypium longicalyx. The sequence continues at coordinate 38,803,113 of CM046998.1, read as the reverse complement.
AGATATGAGCTTGAAGTACATACCTGTACCCTTTTGAAAGGAATTTACACATAATCTCATCTTTGGCATACCCATGAACCACTCAGAATAATAATGTTGGATACTCAAGATTCTTGCACACTAAGTACCACATATGTAGCCAATGCTACCTCAAATCTCATACCACATAGTTGCTCGCTCTCGAGCTATCAACGGGCTTGCTCAGACAAGCTATCAGTCAAGACGTAGCTACGCGGTGCTGCTCACACAAGCTGTCAAGTATCCGCAACATATGCCGGTATACTCAACCACCGGTAGGGCGTACAAGACCAGCACCCGGATCACATAATCACATAACACATACTAACCCTAGTGACATGTCACTCGTATCCTACCCTATTCCTAAGGTTCAAACGGGATTTCTTGCTTGTCGATTCATCTTCGGACTCATTGGTAGAGTTATACTCATTCACATAATCAAACATACAATTCATGCAATATTAAAGCATTTAAATACAATTATTCTAAAGCTTATTTTTAACATACGAACTTACCTTGATACAAAATGGCTAATTGTTTGATTTAGTCCACAATTTTTTTCTTTCCCCGGTCTAGGTCAGAACCTCATCATTCTTGATATATAATACCACATTTAACTTATTCAATCATCACATTATTCAATTTAATCCCAAAAACACCTTATGGAAAAAACTACATTTTTGCCCCTGACTTTTCAACATTTTTACATTTTAGTGCCTAGGCTCGTAAAATGATTTTCATTCAATTTCTTCATTACTCAAGCCTAGCCAAACCTATTTCATGTTCATAGCAGCCTACATTTTTCATTTATTCACAAATTTACACATATTTTACAACTTTTACAAATAGGTCTCTATTTGACATTTTCATCAAAAATCACTTGGTAAATGTTGTTTACCTAACATCAAACATGCATTTTCTACCATTAGACATCAAACTACACAAATATCTATCATGGGTAAAATTTTAGACTTTGATTTTCTTTCAAATTAGTCCTTGAAGTAGCTAGATTAGGTTACACCGATCTCAAAAATATAAAAATCATTAAAAACGGAATAAGAACAGACTTACAATCGAGCTTGAAAGTGGCCAAACCCTAGCTATGTCTTTTCTTGAGAAATTCGGCCATAGGGGACTAAATTGGGGAAGATGACATCCTTTTATTAGTTATTTTTGTCTTTATTTACCAAATGACCAAAATGCCCTTCACTTAAAACTTTGAAAATTTATGTAACCATGTCCATTTTTGTCCAACTTAAAGTATAATTGTCTAATTACCATTTAAGGACCTCTAATTTAAAATTTCATTTCAATTAGACACCTTTAGCTTCTAGAACACACATTTTGCACTTGTTGTAATTTAGTCCTATTTGTCAAATTGGACACCCTATCGATAAAATTCTGAACGAAATTTTCACACAATCATTCAATCATACTGTAGAACTTAAAGAAATAATAAAACTAACAACTGTTCTAATTTGACCCAAAAACGGGCTGTTACAACTCCCCCCCTTTTAGGGATTTTCGTCCTCGAAAATCTTACCAAAAAAGAGGTTTGGGTATTGTTTTCTCATAGCTTTCTCTGGTTCCCACGTAGCCTCTTCGACCCCATGTCACTGCCACAAGAATTTTACTAGGGCTATGCTTTTATTTCTCTACTATTTAACTTCCTGAGCTGGGATCTTGATTGGTTCTTCACCATAAGTCATGTCGGGTCGAATCTCAACATCAGTTGGCGAAATCACATGAGATGGATCTGACCGATATCGTCGCAACGTAGACATGTGAAACACATTATGGATTCTATCTAATTCTGATGGTATAGCTAGCTGATAAGCCATTGGTCCTATCCTTTCAATAACCTCATACGGATCGATAAAGCGCAGACTCAGCAAGCCTTTGCGACCAAATCTAAGGATTTTCTTTCATGAAGATACTTTCAGAAATATCTTATCACCGACTTGAAATTAGATTTCCTTTCGTTTCAAATCTACGTACGATTTCTGTTTATCCGAAGCTGCTTTTAAACAATCACGAATTACTTTCACTTTTTCTTTAACTTCTCTAACCAAATCAACCCCGTGAATAAGTCTCTCACTGAGCTCAGTCCAGAATAACGGAGTTTAACACTTACGACCATATAATGCCTCATACAGTGCCATCTTTATACTCGAGTGAAAACTGTTGTTATAAGAAAATTCAACTAAAGGTAGATATTTTTCCCAACTACCTTCGAACTCTAGAACACAATAGTGAAGCATATCATCAAGTACCTGAATCGTCCTTTCAAATTGACCGTCGGACTGTAGATGAAATGCAGTACTAAAGTTTAACTTTGTACCCAAAGCTTCTTACAACTTTTTTCCAAAATCAAGACGTAAACCTCGGATCTCTATCTGAAATAATAGAAATAGGCACTCCATGCAATCTAACAATTTCAAAATTGTACAATTCAACTAGCTTATCAAGTGAATAGTAGTCGATTTCGCCAATCTATCAACAATGACCCAAACAACATCTTTCTTCTTCAGAGTCAGAGGTAATCCAGTTACAAAATCCATCATAATTCTGTCCTACTTCCACTTGGGAATCATCACAGGCTGAAGTAAACCTGAAGGTACTTGGTGTTCGACCTTTACTTGTTGGCAAGTCAAACATCTCAATACGAATTCAGAAATATCTCTTTTCATACTTGACCACCAATACAGTTTCTTCAAATCGTTGTATATCTTCGTATCCCAAATGAACAGACAGACAACCACTGTATGCCTTATGATGAATTTTCTGAATAAGCTCAGTATCTCTCAGAACATCAAACAATCATTGGCCTCAAATTTGAAAATCTGAATTACTAGTCGATTCGCACTGAACTCTTTTAGCTTGAAGTTCCTTGTCATATTTCTGAGCTTCGCAAATTTGCTAAAGAGATATCGGCCTAGCTTTTAACTCAGCTAGAATCAAACCATTATCAGATAAAGTCAGTCGCGTATTCATTACTCTCAAAGCAAACAAAGATTTCCTACTCAAAGCATCAGCGACTACATTCGCCTTTCCCGGATGATAATCGATTACCAACTCATAATATTTTAATAGCTCGAGCCATCTCTGTTATCGCAAATTCAAATCCTTTTGAGTCATCAAATATTTTAAACTCTTGTGATCAGTATGGATGTGGCACTTCCCACCGAATAAATGGTGTCGTCAAATCTTTAAAGCAAACACAATGGCAGCCAATTCTAAATTGTTCGTCGGATAATTCTTTCCATGCAGTTTCAACTGTCTCGAGGTATAAGCTATCACTTTTCCCTCTTGCATCAACACACATCCAAGATCGTTCAATGACGTGCTGCTGAAAATCACAAACTCTTTTCCCGACTCAGGTTGCACTAACATCGGTGCCTAAGTTAACAATACCTTCAACTGTTCAAAATTCTTTTGACATTTCTCAGACCACTTGAACTTAACATTTTTCTGTAACAATTTCATCATAGGTGTAGTAATCATCTAGAATCCCTTAATAAAACGTTGATAATACCTAGCCAAGCCCAAAATGCTTCTAACCTTGGATACATTCCTCGGCGGTTTCCAATCAACAATTTCTGAAATCTTACACGGATCAACCCTTATACATTCTGCGGAGACAATATGTCCTAAAAATCTGACTTTTTGGAGTCAAAACTCATTTTTGTTGAACTTAGCAAACAATTTCTTATCTCTCAAAGTCTGCAATACGATTCTTAAATGTTCGGCTTGCTCAGATTCATCTCGGGAATAAACCAAAATGTCATAAATGAACACAACTATAAACTTGTCTAAATACGGTCGGAAGATCTGATTCATCAAATCCATAAAAACAACAGGAGCATTAGTTAATCCAAAAGGCATAACAAGAAATTCATAATGCCCATACCTCGTTCTGAATGCAGTTTTTGGCACATTCGAGTCTTTAACTCTCAACTGATAACAACCAGATCTCAAATCTATCTTCGAAAACACTGTTGCCCCTTTCAACTAGTCGAACAAATCATCAATCCTCGGTAAAGGATACTTGTTCTTTATCGTAACCTTGTTAAGTTGATGATAATTGATACAAAGTCTCATGGATCCATCTTTCTTCTTAACGAATAATACTGGTGAACCCCAAGGAGAAAAACTCGGTCTCGTAAAACCCTTATCTATCAACTCTTGCAACTGAGATTTCAATTCTTTCAACTCAGTTGGAGCCATTCTATATGGAGCTATCGATATGGGTGCAGTCCCCGGTACTAAATCAATAGCAAACTCCACCTCTCTGACCGGTGGTAACCTAGACAACTCTTCTAGAAACACATCTGGATATTCACAAACTATCGGTACTGGTTCGATCTTCAATTCAAACACCTTAGTATTCAGTACATACGTGAGAAATGCTTTACAACCCTTTCTTACATACCTCTGAGTCGACATTAACGAAATCATAATAGGAAATTCACCCCATTCATCCGATTCAACCCAGAGTATTTCATTGTTTTGACACTTCAAATCAATAACTTTTCATTTACAATTCACTACTACATTATGTAGAGTTAACCAGTCCATTCCAAGAATCACATCAAACTCATCAAATGGCAAAAGCATTAAGTCAGCCGAAAAACAATGACCCCGAATCATTAGAGGACAACTCTTGCAAACTTTATTAACTAAAACATATTTGCCTAAGGGGTTCGACACCTTAATCACAAACTCAGTAAACTCAACAGGAAAATTCTTACTAGATACCAAATTCATGCAAATATAGGAATGAGTCTATCCAAGATCAATTAATGCAACTACATTAGTATCATAAAGAGAAAATGTACTAGTGATAACATCGGAGGATAACGCATCCTCGCGAGCACGAATAGCATAAGCTCTCGCAGGTACTCTAGCTTCTAATCTCACAACTAATGTCTTTGGATACTCCTCTGCTATTGGTCCCATTTCCCGTATTTCTCACCGGCCTCCCTCTAGTAGTAGTATTACTCGATCTTTTATTCTAAAAGTTATCTTTTTTAGTCATTTCAGGGTAATCCCGAATAAAGTGATCTTAGGAGCCACATCTAAAGCAAGCCCGATTATTCATCCTACATTCACCAGGATGTCGTCTACCACAGTGTTGGCATTCAGGCTTGTTAGACCTAGCATTACCAACGCTCGCTATGGATGTAGTTTGGGCCTTAGAACCCGAATATTGCTTCCCACAATCTTAGTTGGGATACCCAGCTGAAGCATTCGATCAAGCATACAAATCTCTCGATTTCTTTGACGAAGACTGAAACGACTTATTCATTGGCCTCTTTCTCAAATCTCTAGTCTCAAACTCAACTTTTTTCTTTTCCTTGCTTAACTCTTCTGCTTTGCAAGATCGTTCGACTAGCACAACAAATTCCTCCGGCTCTAAATTCCCAACTAACAGCCTTATGTCCTCATTCAGCCCATCTTCAAATCTCTTCCACATAATAGCCTCTGTTGAAACACATTCCCAAGCATACTTACCGAGTCTAACAAACTCTCACTCATATTCAGTCACAGTCCTACGGCCTTGTTTCATCTTAAAGAACTCTTTGCTTTTCTAATCAATAAACTGCTGACTGATGTACTTCTTTCTGAATTCCTCTTGGAAGAAAACCCAAGTAACTCTTTCCCTCGGTACCACAGATATAAGAGTGTTCCACCACTGATATGCCGTATCCCTCAGAAGTGATATAGTACATTTCAAGCACTCATCCGGGGTGCAAGAAAGCTCATCAAATACCCGAATAGAGTTCTTAAGCTAGAATTCTGCTCTCTCGGGATCATCATCAACATTTGCTCTAAAATCTTCAGCCCCTTGTTTTCGAATCTTAACAATTGTAGGCTTATTTAATCTTACCAATTCTAAACCTTGGGGAGCTACAGGAATCGGTTGGGGCTTAGGTGGGGGTGGAGGATGTTGGGCAACTGGATTTGTCTGAACAAACTCGGCAAACCACTCATTCATCCTTTGGAAGAAGGCTTCCTTAACCTCTCCTCCCTGACTAATTGTCACAGGTCTACTTTCGGATGGCACGGTCCCTTGGGCGAGAGCCGACACATTACTTTCTACATGATCAGCTACTTCTCAGTCGGGATCCATTTACTATATGAAAACACAGTTTAAATTGTCAGGAGTTGTCACACTATAAAGATTTGTATATGGCATGTATAACTAGACTCTTGCACTCACTACGTTAGTCGAGAATCGACTAAATCATAGCTCTGATACCACTAAATGTAACACACTTTACCCATATTCGACGCCAGAACAGGGTACGAGGATTGCCGGACTTATCACACAAACAATCATACAATCTCAAGTCATAAATTTGTGTCCAAATTAAAAACCATTTGAAACTAATCATAAAGTACCTAAACATGCTTTGGAAGTGGTTTGGGACTAAACCGTAAACTTTAGAAATTTTTACAAAACTTAGAAAAATTTTCCACTAAACAGGGGTCACACGCCCGTGTGGATATGGGCCACGTCCATGTGCTAGGCTATGTGGAAAATTAATTTTCATAAAATAGGTGTAGACTTCACACGCCCAAGACACACACCCGTGCCTAAGGCCATGTCATCCACACGGCTGAGACATACACCCGTGTCTCTGCCCGTGTGCTCAATTCTGAGCATTCGTTTCTCAAAATTAAGGTGCAGGCGACACACGGCCAGAACATATGCCCATGTGGCAGACCGTGTGTCACAGCAGCCTAGGCACATGCCCGTGTGTTTACCCGTATGGACAAAAAGAAGGTTATTTGCCAAGTCATTTGCCACCCTTATTCACACATACACCTACACCAATTCAAAGGCACAAAACATAATATACTTAGGCAACCAAAACATCCACATTTATGACCAACACATGCCAGTACAATAACAACATATATCATACACAAACATTTATCAAACCACAATTGACTACTTTCAAGATACCTAGTTGTATAAAAATTTTATCATTTCATCCATAGATCATATCACCAAACATTTCACATTCATCCTTTAAATCACAATTCCATCATTCACCAAGCATTCATAGACCATATCACACAAGGATGATTGCACATACATGCATTAATAAATATATATATATATATATATGCTTACAACCATTCCAATCAAAATGAGCCAAGTTACATGGCCAAATACCACATCAACTTTTGACAATTACAAGCCAACATTTTTGGCCAAAACACAATGACACATATAAAAAAATAACCAAGTCCCTATACATGCCATACTTTCAAAATACTAAGATTATCAATACCCAAAGCGAAAGTTTGATAGTGTGATTCGAGTCTCTGATGATCTCCGATCTGAGCTAGCTTGGCAACACTATAAAAACATGGAAAATAAACGGAGTAAGCTATATAACTTAGTAAGCTCGTATGCAAGAAATAAGCAACCTTACCATGCAAATAACATTCAAATAATATAACATAATTAAATGTATATTTACCATGGCCTCATAATCATAACTCATTCCATCACAAAGCTTCCATGGCCTCATAATCATAACTCATTCCATCACAAAGCTTACCTCATATTCATCATTTCAAGCATTTAATAGATATGAGCTTCAAGTACATACCTGTACCCCCTCGAAAGGAATTTACCATATTCTCATCTTTAACATACTTGTGAACCACTCGGAATAATAATGTTGGATACTCAAGATTCTTGCACACTAAGTACCACATATGTAGCCAATGCTACCTCAAATCTCATACCACATAGTTGTTCGCCTCGAGCTATCAACGAGCTTGCTCAGACAAGCTGTCAGTCAAGACGTAGCTACGCGGTGCTGCTCATACAAGCTGTCAAGTATCTGCAACATATGCTGGTATACTCAACCACCGGTAGGACGTACAAGACCAACACCCGAATCACATAATCACATAACACATACTAACCCTAGTGACATGTCACTCGTATCCTACCCTATTCTTAAGGTTCAAACGGGATTTCTTACTTGTCGATTCGTCTTCAGACTCATTGGTAGAGTTATACACACTCACATAATCATACATACAATTCATGCAATATTAAAGCTTTTAAATACAATTATTCTAAAGCTTATTTTTAACATACGAACTTACCTTGGTACAAAATGACTAATTGTTTGATTTAGTCCACAACTTTGTTCTTTCCCTAGTTTAGGTCAGAACCTTGTCTTTCTTGATCTATAATACCACATTTAACTTATTCAATCATCACATTATTCAATTTAATCCCCAAAACACCTTATGGCAAAAATTATATTTTTGCCCCTAACTTTTTAACATTTTTACATTTTAGTCCCTGTAAAATGATTTTCATTCAATTTCTTCATTATTCAAGCCTAGCCAAATCTATTTCATGCTCATAGCAGCCACATTTTTCATTTATTCATATTTTTACACAATTTAAAATTTTTACAAATAGGTCCTTATTTGACATTTTCATCAAAAATCACTTGGTAAATGTTGTTTAACTAACATCAAACATGTATTTTCTACCATTAGACATCAAAATACACAAATATCTATCATGGGTAAAATTTTAGACTTTGATTTTCTTTCAAATTAGTCATTGAAATAGTTAGATTAGGTTACGCCAATCTCAAAAATATAAAAATAATTAAAAAGGAACAAGAACGGACTTACAATCGAGCTTGAAAGTGGCCAAACCCTAGCTATGTCTTCTCTTGAGAAATTCGGCCATGGGGGGACTAAATTGGGGAAGATGACATCCTTTTATTAGTTATATTTGTCTTTATTTACCAGATGGCCAAAATGCCCTTCACTTAAAACTTTGAAAATTTATCAACCATGTCTATTTTTGTCCAACTTAAAGTATGATAGTCTAATTACCATTTAAGGACCTCCAATTTATACTTTCATTTCAATTAGACACCTTTAGCTTCTAGAACACACATTTTGCAACTCTTGCAATTTAGTCTTATTAGTCAAATTAGACACCCTATCGATAAAATTTCTTAATGGCATTTTCACCCAATCATTCAATCATACTGTAAACCTTAAAAAAATAATAAAATTAACATTTTTACTTCAAATTTATGGTCTTGAAACCATTGTTCTAATTTAACCCAAAAACGGACTGTTACATAATGTGTATTTTGGACTAAATTGAGTAGAGAGATTATTAAATAAGCTAATTTTGATTACATTTAGGTCATGAAAAGTGAAATACAAATTTAGATCGGAGAAAGAATAATATTTTGGACTAGTCGACTTGTTTCTTCGTTTTTGCATTCGAGGTAATTTTGTATGTAATAAGTATTATTATATTTGTGTTTTAAATGCTTTGATGTTGCATGAATTGTGAAATCGACCTTGCGGACGTATTATGATATTCACAAATTAGAAATCTCGATTGAACCATAAGAATAGATTAGGATACAAATGACATGTCATTAGGGGTTATGTGATTTGGGTGTTGGTCCGTACGTCCTACCGGTGGCTAAGTTATTCAGCATGTGTTGCGAATACTCGTCAGCTTGTGTGAGCAGCACTGTGTAGCTTCGTCATGACCGTCAACTCGTGTGAGCAGACCCGTTGATAGCTTTAGTGTGAGCATTATATGTGATACGAGATTGAGATAGCTTCGGCTATATTTGTGTGGCACTTAGGGTGTTAGATTTCTGAGTATCCGATAGTATTCTGAATGGTTCAACGGGTAAATCAATGATGTGGATGAATTTGTATTTGATACGAGATGGCATAGGTATAACTAACTTTGTGAATGAAAATTATGGTAGATTGATGGTTTAAAATGAGATATGTTATGATATGTTTAAATTGCTTAAATTGTGCATATTTAATAAGTTAAGTTTATTGCTATACGAACTTACTAAGCTTTATAGCTTACTTTGTTAATTTTCCATGTTTTATAGTGAAATCAAGCTAGCTCAAATTCGGGAAATCGTTGGTGACTTCATCACACTATCCAACTATCACTTTGGTACTTTTGAACTTATGTATTTTGAGTATATGACATGTATAGGAACTTTGGTCATTTTGGTTATGGTTTGATAATGAATTTAGTAATTTGAAATGGCTTATAAATATTAATAGTTGGGTTTTGTATATAGCCATGAGGGTTGGCATAATTTGGTTGGTTTGGTTGTGTATATATATGTGTGTATATGGCTTGTGTTGTGAGTTTGTTGGTGGATGTATGATGCTTGTTGATTATAGGTATTGTGGATGTCAAATGGTTAATATTTGAGAATTAGTATGCTTGTTTGTTTAGGCAAAATGATGCATAAATTTAAGATAAAATTTAGGTGATTTGTGATTGTAAGTTGGCATGATTGAAATTGTCAAATTTGATACTTGTGTATTTTATGGTTAATGGTATGAGATTATCATGAATTGAGTTTGATTGGAGTTAATTTGGAATGCATATTATATGACATATTTTAGTGCTAATTGGGTTGATGTAGGTGTAAGCAAGTTTGGATGGTAAAATGGCTTGGTGAATAGCCTATTTTTGTCCACATGGGCAGAGACATAGACGTGTGTCTCAGCCGTGTGTGACACATAGTCAAGTTACACGGCCGTGTGTCCCCTGGTGTTGAATTAAAAATCAAGTCTGTATGCTATACACGGTTTAGCATGGACGTATGACTTGGCCGTGTGGCATAAGTCAGTATACCCTATAGGATTGGCACAACCTAGCACACGGCCTAGCACACGAGCTGGTCACATGGGCGTGTGGTTGGCCGTGTGACCCAAGTCAGGAAGTTACACGAGTTAGACATAGACGGGGACACGACCATGTGATCTCATTTCGAATGTCCACACGGCCTATGACACGGGCGTGGCTTTGGTCGTTTGAGACACACGGCCTGACCACACGGGCGTGTGTCCCCTGAGATATCATTTCTTGAGTTACCGGTTTAGTCTTGAACCACATCTTAAGCATGTTTTAGGCCTAGTAGGTTTGTATTAGGGACGATGTGAATGATATTGAATGATGATTACTTGAAATTTGAAAATGTATGTGAAATAAATGTTTAATTATTTTATAATTTTGGTAATGCTCTGTAACCCTATTCCGACATTGAGTACGGGTGAGGGGTGTTACATTTATTGGTATTAGAGTAACATTTTAGTCAATTCTCAGACTAACGTAGCGTATGTGAGAGTCTAGCTATACATGGCATATATAACCTGTGATAGTGTGATATCTCCTGATAGTTTAAATCGTGTTTTCGTATAGTAAATGGATCCCACTCGAGCTGTAGTTAATGATGTTGAGAGTAATGCACCAGCCTCTATTCATGGAGTAGCGTAATCCGAGTCGAGATCCGTAACGGGTAGCCAGAGAGGAGAGGCTAAAGAATCCTTCTTCCAGATGATGAATGAGTGATTTACGGAGTTTGTTCGAACAAATTCGGCTGCTCAACAACCTTCACCCCCACCTAATCCCCAACTGGTTCCCGTAGCTCCTCAAGGTGTGGAGCTTTTATGATTGAATAAGCCACTAGTTGGGGCTGAAGAGTTTCGAGCTACTATTGACGACGATCCTGAAAGAGTAAAGTTTTGACTTGAAAATACGATTTGGGTATTTGATGAGCTTTCTTGCACACCGGCTCAGTGTTTAAAATGTCCCGTATCACTTCTGAGGGACATAGCAAATCAGTGGTGGAATACTCTAGTATCAGTGGTGCCGAGAGAAAGGGTCACTTGGGAATTCTTTCAAGCTAAGTTCAGAAAGAAATACATCATTCAACTGTTTATTGATAAAAAAAACAAATAGTTTTTGGAGCCAAAATAGAGCCCTATGTCTGTGACTGAATATGAGCAAGAGTTTGTGAGACTCAATAAGTATGCTCGAGAATGTGTTTCCACTGAGGCAATTATGTGTAAAAGATTCAAATACGGACTGAACGAAGACATTAGACTGTTAGTTGGGATTTTAGAGTTGAAAGAATTTGTTGTATTAGTCGACCAAGCTTGCAAAGTCAAAGAATTGAGCAAAGAAAATAGAAAAGCTAAATTTGAAGCTAGAGATTCAAGAAAAATATCAATGAATAAACCATATCAATCTTCATCAAAGAAATCAAGAGATTCGTACACTCGTTCGAATGCTTCAATTAGGTATCCAAACAAAGATCGTGGAAAGCAATACTCAAGTCCTCAAACACAAGCTGCATCAGTATCGAGTGTTGTCAGCGTGAGAAATAATAAATTCGAGTGTTAACAGTGTGGTCGATGACATAGTGGTGAGTGCTAGATGAATAATAGAGGTTGTTTTAAATATGGCCCACAAGATCATTTCATTCAAGATTGCCTGGAGTTAGCCGAGAAAGATAAATTCCAGAATGCAAGACCAAGCAACATAGCTACTAGAGGGAGGCCACCTAGAAATATGGGGAATATAACCAGTAGTAAAGGTGTGACAAAAGATTCAGCTATGAGATTAAAGGCTAGAGCACTTGCCAGAGCTTACGCTATTCGCGCTCCTCAAGATGCGTCATCACTAGATGTTATCACCTGTACATTTTCTCTTTATGACACTAGAGTAATTGCCTTGATTGATCTTGGATCGACTCATTCATATATCTATATGAACTTAGTGTCTAGTAAGAGTTTGCCTTTTGAGTCTACGGAGTTTGTGGTTAAAGTGTCAAACCCCTTAGGCAAATATGTTCTAGTTGATAAAGTTTGCAAGAATTGTCTTTTAATGACTCTGGGTTATTGTTTTTTGGCTAATTTGATGCTACTGCCGTTTGATGAATTCGATGTAATTCTGGGTATGGATTGGTTGACGCTACATGATGCGGTTGTGAATTGTAGATAAAAGACTATTGAATTGAAATGTCAGAATAGTGAAATCTTTTGAATTGAATCAGATGAGTCGATTGGATTGCCTATTGTGATTTCGTCTATGTCAACTCAGAGATGTGTAAAAAGGTTGTGAAGTTGATCTTGCTTATGTACTGGTTACAAAAAATGTCTGAATTGAAAATTGAATCAGTGCCAGTAGTCTGTGAGTATTCGGATGTGTTTCCAGAAGGGTTACTAGGGTTACCACCAATCAGAGAGATCGAGTTTACTATTGAATTAGTGTCGAGAACATCACCGATATCCATAACTCTGTATAGAATGGATTCGACAAAATTGAAAGAATTGAAAGCTCAGTTGTAAGAGTTAACAGATAGAGGTTTTGCACGGCCTAGTTTTTCACCCTGGGGTGCACCAGTGTTGTTCGTAAAGAAGAAAGATGGATCAATGAGACTTTGTATTGATTATCATCAGCTCAACAAGGTTATGATAAAGAAAAGGTATCCTTTGCCACGAATAGATGATTTGTTCGATCAGTTGAAAGGTGCAACAGTGTTTTCAAAGATTGATCTACGGTCTAGTTATTATTATTTGAGTGTTAAAGATTCAGATGTGCCAAAAATTGCATTCAAAATAAGGTACGGGCATTATGAATTTCTTGTTATGCCTTTCGGGTTAACTAATTCTCCTGCAGTTTTTATGGATTTGATGAATCGAATCTTTAGACCGTATTTAGATAGATTTGTTGTTGTGTTCATTGACGACATTCTGATCCATTCACGAGATGAGCCTGAGCATGCCGATAATTTGAGGACTATGCTACAAACTTTGAGAGATAAGCAATTGTTCGCTAAATTTAGCGAATGCGAGTTTTGGTTCTGAGAAGTCAGATTTTTTGAACTTATTGTTTCAGCGAACGGTATACAAGTTAACCCGAGCAAGATTTCTGCAGTTATTGATTGGAAACCACTAAGAAATGTGTTTGAAGTTAGAAGCTTTTTGGGATTAGCTGGTTATTATCGGTGTTTTGTTAAAGGATTCTCGATGATTGCTACACCGAATACTAGATTGCTACATAAAGATGTGAAATTCGAGTGGTCCAAAAAATGTCAATAGAGTTTTGAATAATTGAAAGCATTACTAACTGAGGCACCAGTTTTGGTTCAACCTGAGTCGAGTAAAAAGTTTGTGATTTTTAGCGACGCGTCCTTGAACAGTTTGGGTTGTGTTTTTATGTAAGAGGGAAAAGTGATAGCTTATGCTTCCTGACAGTTGAAACCACATGAAAAGAATTATCTGACATACGGTTTAGATTTGGCTGCTATTGTTTTTGCATTGAAAATTTGGCGACATCATTTATACAGTGAAAAGTGCCATATCTTTACAGATCACAAAAGCTTGAAGTACATAATGACTTAGAAAAATTTAAAATTGCATCAACGAAGACGGCTCAAATTGTTAAAGGACTATGAGTTAGTGATTGATTATCATCTGGAGAAAGCGAACGTAGTCACGGATGCTCTGAGGAGGAAATCTTTATTTGCTTTGTGAGCAATGAATACACAGTTAAGCTTGACTGATGATGGTTTGATTTTAGCTGATTTAAAAGCTAAACCGCTATTTCTTCAGCAAATTTGTGAAGCTCAGAAATGTGATAATGTATTGCAAGTTAAAAGAATGCAATTGAGTCGACTAGTGATCTAGACTATCAAATCAGATCCGATGATTGTTTAATTACACATTTTATTAGATGCAGCTAAAATTACAAAAACTTAATTAAAACTTAACCAAAATGCTTGTGTTCAAGCTCCTAAAGTGCGAAAACTAGTTTAATCTGCTACATCAAACTACGACAGGTTAGATAGTTCGTCGAGATAGGAAACACGGGGTAGTTCGACGGGATAGTAAACACGATGTAGTTCAGTGGGTAAGACTACAATTCGGTTGCAACAACCAATAGAGTCCTCCAAGACATTAAATTTGGGTAGTTCATCAGGACGATAATTATGGGAGATTATACGTAGTGAAAAGAGTTAGATGGAAAAATAAAAGTATTGGCGAGAAACTTTTTAAAAATACGTGACTCAGGCAAAGATAATAGAAAGGGGAACAATCCTCCCAAAGCAGTGATCGTAAAAGGCAGTAAGGTAGTAGAGTTGAAACTCAGTAGGAGTAAGATATGGGCAATGACATGCCAATAACACCTTGTAATTAGGTAAGGAAAGAGGATCTATCCACAAATCACGGTTAATGATCTGCCATTAAGAGCCGCCAGAGAGGTATTAGGGTGGATAAACCAAGTGGCAGATATGTTGATCAAGACTATTCCTCCTTGAGGAGGGATTATAATGTAAAATAACCGCCAAATGGTTGGTTTTGCAAGAAACCATCGTATAAAAGAAATTGTAAATCCAAATGGTCACTCAGTTGACAGCCTACTGGATATTGTGAGCCAAGTGACTCCTAGAAGATGGACATGTTACACTTATAATCATGGTATCGTGATTAAGGCGGGTGTCAAGTAATACAACCACTACACATCACTCGTCGGATTTAGACCGCCAAAGTGGCGGGGGACCCCATTTGTTATCCCAATGAAGGGGATATCAGTAAGTCATTCGAAATAAAGGTTAGAGAAAGGAGTCCACTATAAACTAAATAGGTTTCATAAGATCACCCATACACATAGTTCTTTCTCGTAAGCTTCATGAGTAGAATATCAGCATATCCACTAAGACTTTGGTGCTCATAATCCAGATCCATATTAAAAGGGGTACTCCTGATAAGATTGCATGTAGGGAAAAGTGAGAACCCTCCAAGATACTAAGGCATTTAGAAATCACCAAATCCCTGTCGTTAGGACACGAGTTCGCCTAGGAACATAAGGGTATTAAAGGAAAAACTGCCATAAAAGAATGATAGAAGGTGTATAGAGTCTGCCAGTCCAGATGAGATGATAAAATCTGAATAAAAATAGGGAGTTAAATTATTTTATTTTCTTTTAAAATTTTACCCTGATAAATAGAGGGGCGAAGTTTGCAATTTAGTAGAGAAGAAACTCACTAAGTTCCCATGAAGTTACAAGAGTTTGACTTGTGGTTGCGGGACTTGTGTGCCAAGGAACTCAAGGAGGGACTAAGCCAAGTTGAGTTAATTGAAGGAATTATACATCGGTATAGTGTCATGCACATAGGAAGGGGTTACTAGGAGAGGCTTCGCCTTGAAGTTCATTACATTGTAATTATGAAGTTCTCTTAGAGTCTAAAACTAAGATAGTGTACTTTTGAATTAGAATGAGTATATCTGTTGTAAGACTTTTATTTAAATAAATAAGTAATATTGTCTGGTTTTAAAATAATGAGAACAATGGTTGTACGAATCTGGTTTAGCTGTGACACTCCATACCCAAGTTTGGAGAGCGAGTTAGGTAAGGGTGTTATAGGAGAATTGTTATGTAATATCTTATATCTCCCTTATCAACCTTCATCAAAGGTATGGTTGTTGTTCTATGTATGCAGGGATGAATGGGTTGATAGAAAAAATGGAAAGACACCAGATGGAAAGGCATATGATGGGCGGATCGCAATAAGTGACGACGAAAAAAAAGTCAATGAAGGAAATTCAAGGGCTACCGGATTCATCCAGTAGCCACACACAAAATAAATCATTGAATTTTTAATATGTGTTGTAAATTAGTGTGTATTTACTTATTTTTTACTATTTTAGAGCCTTATTTATGTTTAGTATTTGTGAGGTTATTTGTGAGGTTATTTTTGAACTAGGTGAGAACGGAAGAGAAAAACGTACCTAAAAGGATGAGTTTTATGAAATTAAGGGCCATGTCGCGACACAAAACTTTGGTGTTTCAACATGAATCTTCGAAAGCTCTAAGGTTTCCAAAAATAAATTCATGTCGTGACACCGAACCCTAGTGTCACAACACGAAACTTCGAGTATCCTTAGTTTTAAACATACAGAGTTATGTCGCAACATGGAACCCCGATATGCAACACCCTATTTTGAACCTAATTAAATTTGAAAAATAGGGCCTGTGTCGTGACATGAAATAATGAAGCAAAAATCTAAAGTGTTTGAATTTTGGTGTCGCGACATCCAAACCTCGTGTCGTGACATCAAAGTTGAGTTTGCAGCTTAAAACACTATAATCAACCACCCAAGTTTCCTAACACCAGTCGCACACCTCTCCCTCCCTCCTTTATCTCTTTTCCATGTTTTTCACAATTCATACCCATGTTGTTGTTTTCAGCTGTAACATTGTTGATTTCTCCTTTGTTGGAAGCACTTCATACCAAGCATTCTACGAAAAAATGACAAACACGATAAAAAGTTTCTAAACTTTTGTTAATCTGTATTTTATCATATTAGTTGATTTTGGGTTAGATTTCTTGTTAAATATATTAGCTAGATTAACGTGGCCCCGAGAAAAGTTAGGCACACCATACAACCGGAGGCATCAATGGACTTCGATACCAACCACTTCCAGAGCCAAGAAGTTCAAAAGTGCTTTTTGGATCTTCAAGGAAAATGTAACACCCCTTACCCGAGACCGTCGCTGGAGTTGAGCACGAGGCGTTACCTGACTTAACTTACTAATTTGGGGCATAAAATTTGCTTTTAAAATTAATTTATTTTCATTCATTCAATATGTACCTAAAAAGGGCCCTCGAGACCCTAAAACATGCAATTGAAATTGTTCGGGACCAAACTAGGAACATTAAAAATTTTTCGAATACTTGGACAAATCAAAACAATTCATTTCATTATTCTTTATAAAACTACCCACCTGCATCATAGTCACTAAATAAATCATAAATCAAGTCACAAAACTCAAAATTTAAATTCGTGAATTTTCCCTGAAACTAGACTCATATATCTTCTTACTAATTTTTTTCCAGAATTTTTGGTCTAGCCAATTAGTACAGTTTATTAGTTAAAGTTTCCCCTGTTGCACTGTTCGACTACTCTGACCTCTCCTCACTACGAATCAATTTTCTCCCTGTACAGAATTCAAATAACCATGCCGTTTGTTTCTATTGAAAGTAGATTCACTAAGTAATCTAGAAATATAAACTATAATTCTTTTTGTAAAATTTTTAGTGAATTTATAAATTTAGAACAGGGGATTCAGAAATCGCTCTGACCCTGTCTCACTAAAATTCAAATATCTCTTAACATACACTTCTTTTGCTTACTCTGTTTCTTTCATATGAAAATAGACTCAATAAGCTTTAATTTTATATATGTTTCATCACCTAATCCCATTTCTACCATTCTTATTGATTTTTCAAGTTCACGTCACTGCTGCTATTCAATATTGTTTTAATGCTAATTTCGCTTTTTCATGATTTCTTTGTATTAACTACCATTTAGGCATACATAACACCGAAACATGTTCTTCATTAGCCATTTCAATAGCTAATCATTATCAAATATTTACATATCATTCTTTAGCCATATCATAAGGACATACACACAAAATGGCTAAGTCCCTATACATGCCATAAACTAGAACGTTTGTAAAAGAAGGTACCCATTAGGTAACTTGATAGTCAATAGTGTGAAGTGATCTTCGACGACCTCCAACCCGAGCTTCCTTTTAAGTACTCTGAAACATGGGAAAGTGAAAAAGGTAAGCTTATAAAGCTTAGCAATCAATTTAGCTTACTACTATGCTGTCATAATTTGTTTAAATAATGTTTAGTTCTTACTTTCCCATCTTACTTATCGGTAACCTTACCAAAGGCTCAGAATACAAAAGGCACCTTACTTAATAGCTTGCTTACATATCTGCAACATCTCACTTAACACATGAGTACTCTTTCATAATATAGGCATATTGCCAATCATGTCATAAAGTGTCACAAGCATAACTGAAAACTCATCACTTACTTAATACTTGATAATATCAATTACTTACAATCTCAATATTAAACAAGTCTTAAATGCATACCTATACTCTTTCTTCATGTTCTCACCTTGTCGTTTCTTTGGCTTGCTCTTTGGATTACTCAGAAACCTTTTCCTTTTTGAACTTACCATTGCCATGTCTTGACATGGTCTTACGTGGTATCCTTGCCTTATGAACTCACCAATGCCATGCCTTGGCATGGTCTTACATGGGACCTTTGCCTTATAGTAACTCATCAATGCCATGTCTTGACATGGTCTTACATGATTTCCTTGCCTCATAGAACTTATCAATGCCATGCCTTGGCATGGTCTTACATGATATCCTTATCTTACCAAATGCCATGTTCCAAACATGGTCTTACATGGTATCCTTGTCTTATGAACTCACCAATGCCATGCCTTGGTATGGTCTTACATGGGGCCTTTGCCTTATAGTAACTCATCAATGCCATGTCTTAACATGGTCTTACATGATTTCCTTGCCTTATAAAACTTATCAATGCCATGACTTGACATGGTCTTACATGATACCCTTATCTTACCAAATGCCATGTTCTAAACATGGTCTTACATGGTAACTTTGTCTTAGTGCCAATGCCACATCTTGATATGGTCTTACATGGAGTCCTTAATCAATGCCGATGCCATGTCTTGACATGGTCTTACATGGGATCCTTGCCTTACCAATGCCATGTCTTGACATGGTCTTACATGGTATCCTTAATCGTTAATTCCTCCTTAAATGCCATGTTATGAACATGAAATTTTCGGGCAATTCTTCCTTAATTGCCATGGTACAACCATGGACTTTGAGATATCAATGCCTTGTCAAGTTATAGCTGAAACATACTTGCTCAAGTTATCAAGGTTAGTCACAGAACTCAATAATAACAATACTAATAACAATAATTGCATAATAATAAAATGCTACTCAACTTACATACTTACATTCTCAATCTCATCATATCATCAACTTAACTTATTCTCATCAAACTATGCTAGTCAATACTTTCTTGTTATCATACAAAGCCATAATACAAAATATGGTCTTACATATAAATTATACAAGTTCTCTTTCCAATATCGAATTATTATCGAACATTAATCATTATATCTGAAACTCAATACTAAAGTATTTATGGCCAAAATATTAATTCATCATTCAAATATGCATAATTAAATGCTTATTAAACATATGAACTTGCCTTGATACCAAAACGACCATTTTACCAACTTTCTCGATTTTCGGTTTTTCTCCCATTCTAGGTCCAAATCTTACTTTTCAGGATCTAAAACATCATATTTCACTTATTTAATTAATGTACTCTTCAAAACATTCCCTAACTCAAACTTTGGAAAAATTACAATTTTGCCCCTAAACCTTTGCAGAATTACAATTTTTCCCCAGGCTCGAAAATTAAAATTTATCCATTTTTCTTATGTTTTATGACATGTTGAAAATTTTTCTCTTCTATGGCAACATCAAATTCTCACTCTATCATGTACTTATGAACATTAGGTATTTTTACCGATTATGTCGTTTTACTCGTTTTCACTTAAAATCGCTTAGCAAAAGTTGTTTAACATAATTTAAAGCTTCATATTCTACCATAAAACATCAAAATAAACACATTTAAACTATGGGTATTTTTCCAAATATGAACCCTAGCATGAATTATTGCTAGAATAAGCTAAATCAAGTTACCGGGACAACAAAAACATGAAGAACATTAAAAACGAGGCTAGAACAGACTTACTATTGAGCTTGGAAAGCTTGGAAACCATAAGCATGGCTTCCCCCATACTATATTCGGCCTCCATGAAGAAGATGGACCAATTTTGGCTTTATTTTCCCTTTTTAATTCTTTTAATTACTAAATGACCAAAATGCCCTTAAAGGCTTTTCTTTCAAATTTGTCCTATTCTTGCCCATTTTTGTCCAAACTTAAATATAATGGTCTAATTAATAAATAAGGACCTCCACTTTAAGAACCCATTTCAATAAAATCCCCTTTATTATCTAGAACACACATTTTGCTAATTTTACAATTTAGTCCTAATTATCTAATTAGGCACTTATACATAAAATTTCTTCACAAAATTTTCACACAATTATTCAATCAATGAATAAACCTTAAAACTTAATCAGAATAAATTTTTTTGACCTTGAATTTTTGGTTTTGCAACCACCATTTCGTTTATGCCCTATTTCAGGATGTTACAGAAAAATATTTATCCAGGAATGGCGGTTCGACCCATCTTTAACTCTTTGTGATGATATTTAGGAATTAGTGCATTATAATAATTGGACTAATTTTTGTTTGACCCAGAACGGACTGGTGGTCGACTTGGTCATCTATGAATTTTACGCTTCTTTAAAAGCAAGAGAAAAAAATTTGAATGTCCTGTTATGGTTTGGGGAAAGGAAGTCCTAGTACCTCCCTAGGAAATTTGTAATTTTCATAGCGCACCATACTTTGTTTCGGATGCTCTAGATGACATGGATATATTTTATTTTCAGGACATAGATATGGATAGTATTGTAGAGTATCTTACCGAGGGGAGGGGCATTTGGAAATGCTAACCGAGCACTAATTTCCCTTTATCATTTAATTAAACAATCATGTTTCAAGTTGCTAAAATGTGAATGCAATTCATATGTGATATAATATTTCTTACCTTGAATGTTTCTAACGAATATGCTTGAAGAACTGTCTTGCTTTACTCCATTCCATAGTGAAAATAAGTTTGCGTGTCCAAATGGATTTATCGGTCAATGTTCACTTGCATTAGCAGCAAGAAGTTTAGGATGTTTTTCATACACCTAGTGACTGCACTATGCAAGAAGGTTCCGATGTCTACAACAAAGCAATTTCTGAAGCTAAAGAAGAGCATTATCAGTAACTCGATTTACACACAATACACTGAGCTTCAATTAAAACAAATCATCGAGTGGAACCAATGCTAGAAGCAAAAGATGGACGTCTTGCAATCCCTAAAGCGAAAAGGAAAAGAAAAAAGCCAACCAAGCCAAGGGTTGAGTGATTTGCCTGACATGGAGTGGGTGATCTGGTAGATGCAAGAGATGTCCCTAATGTACATCAATTATGCACGGAGGCAAAACTTTCAAGTGCCCAATCCTCCACCAAACAAATATCTACCAGTGTAGTTCTATGGATGAACCAAGTACAATAAAGGGGATGAGGAAGATGAGTAATAAAGGAAGAGCCAGCCTATGAGTACAACCTCGATGGCATTTTCCAACCAGAACTACCCACACTGGGAAGGGTCAAACTTTGCAGTCCGAGCTAAACAAAATGGTTTCTTTGCATTGTAGCTGATAATTAGGGATCAATGTCAAACTTTACTTAACCCAGATATCATGCGTTTTCTGATTTTATGCTTGAGAAATCCATGCATCCAAAACTCCTCGAATGAAAAGTTATCAAGCCACAAACTAGAAATAATTAAAAATTACAAATTCAAAACCAATAGAGTGTGAGTCGAATAATTATTTAAACGGACAAAAATATCAAATACAGTGAAACATGTTAGCATTAACAAAATAAGACAAAACCATCATTGGAATTTCATATCATTATATAGCCACTATCAAATCAATGTCAAACAGTGTATGAGCATGGATCATTATTCATTCGAGTAATAATCATTAATTTCGATACCACTTAATACAACATAATACAATACATAGCATAAATTTATAACATTCGAGTTTGTCGTGAGCATGATGCAATACAAAAAGGTTCCTATTCAAACCATCCACTACACACCACGAGTTTCCTAAAACCCATCATCCAAACTTCAAAAAATTATGGGCTTAAGCCCGTTGTGGTTAAAACTACCAATAACAATATGAAGAAAATTTTGCCAGTAATAATGCAAACGAGCTGCCAGTAAAAATGCGATAAATTTCTGTTCCCTTCGGTACTATAGGTGTAGTGCACTAGCTACATATAAATATAGACTTAATATGCTGTCAATACTCCACGAAACTCCTCCGTCAACCACAAAATAACCCGCCCCAATGCACATGCAATATGTTTAAAATCTCATACATAGCCATAAATCATACTTTCACATTTTATGGGCATTTTCAATATACGCCCTCAATTATCAAATACTTTCAGTGAATGGAAATAATATTCCAACTTCCAAATTTCCAATAAAATGGTATCATTCAACAAATCACAACTTCACGTTCATTTATAACTTTTCTTTGTGTGCATTTATAGAAGTCTTTTGAACATATCATAACAAATCACTTGAACGAATATATCATGCATAAGCCTTATTTCATTCATAATCATGCCATAAACCCAAACATATATCAAACTAACCTAACCTTCATGACAATGTCAATCACTTAATCATTTAGTCAAACTAGCAATAATACTACCATGCCAAATAGTTAGTGCTCGTAACGTAACTGATTTGACCACTTACAAGTTTAATTACTTAGCTATTAAGCCAAGCCAAATCAGTAAGATAAATCATATATTCAATCATAATAAATATAATTAACAATTAAATTTTTATAGTTTAGGTCTCACACCTTATTTTACGCTTTTTCGTAGCACACTAGCGAACCTTCCTATTTCCTTAATAAACCTTAAAACGAACCTAAATTAAAAATTAGTATAAATTCAATTAATTAACCTCTTAAACAGCCCCTTAAACACCCACTTATGGTTTCAAACCAATAGTCACAATTACTACTATTTTACGAATCCAAACTAGTTAGATTTCATACACTGTTTTTATGTGAATCGTATGCGCGAACGTCTTTTGGATTTACGGTTGATTCGGGGAGTTTGGGTCAGTAACAACCCGGTTTTAGCTAAATCAGAACAGTGGTTTTGGAACCACAAATTCGATGTCAAAAAAATTATTTTAATATTATTTTATGTGTTTACAGCATGATAGCATGTATGTGTAAAAATTTCATGAGCTAATTTTATCGTTTAATTGTTCAATTTGGGAAAAAGGATTAAATCGCTTACAATGAAAAAGTTCCACTCTACTTGTTTAAAGTGCTTAATTGCTATGGTTTATTAAATGGAAGGTCCTTATGATGTTATTAGACCATTGATAGTGAAATTTAACATAAATGGGCATATATTAGGTGAATTTATAATGGTTTCATTAAGGTTAAATGTGTAATTTAATTAATTAAGTTAGATTAAATAAAACAAAACCCAAAATCATCTTATTTCCTTCATCCATAACCAAAAATCAAAAGAAAATAAAGCTTTGGAGAGCATTTTAGGGTTCGGCACATACAAGCTTGATTAGTAAGTGTTTTGAGCTCGATTTTTGATGATTTTTACGTTTTTGTGATCGTTGCTTTGAGTACTAACTAGCTCGTGCCCTAATTTTTGAGTTTATTAGTGATTTTGTGAACTTACATTGATGAATGTTTGAGCTTTTGAATGATTGATGATGAAATATGAAATCTTGATGATAGATAATAAAGTTTTGTTAAATGATTTTTGACAAAAATGTCAAATAGGGATTTAATTGTGAAAATGTGAAATTGTGTGGTTAAATTTGTAAATAAATGTGAAATATGGGCTGCTAGGGGCACTATGGTAATTTGGCCAAGCATGAGTTTTGTCAAATTTGGTGTAATTTGTGTTTTTGTGAAATAAGGACTAAATTGAATAAACGTGAAAATTTAGGGTCTAAAGTGTAAAAATGCCCAAATAGGTATTTTTGGATGACATTGAATGAATAGCTGATTAAATGAGCTAAATTTGAATTCATATAGATCAATAAAGAAAGAAATCATATTTAGATCGGGGGAAATTGAAAGTTGTAGAGTAGTCGATCCAATCCGGTTATCGTATATACGAGGTAAGTTCATATGCAAATAAATACCTTTAAATAGACTTATAAATGTTTATTTGTCATTGAATTGCTATGAATGTTGAACGAGCAAATACGAGCATGAATCGAAAAAGTTATGATATCCGAAAGTCCTGTACGAACCTTAGGAATAGTATAAGATACAAATGTCATGACATTAGGATTGCCGAGATGTGATTACATATAAGACCATGTCTGGGACATTAGTATCTTTATATGATTTCGTGTAAGACCATGTCTGGGACATTGGTATCGATATGTGATAACATGTAAGACCATATCTAGGATATGGCATTGTAAAGACCATATCTGAGATATGGCATTGTACGAGCTATATATGATTTCTGAGTATCCTTAACGATTTTGAAGGGTTCAACAGGAAAAGTCAAGTTGAGAAAGAATGTGTAAATGAGTTAAGTGACTCAGGTACATATGAGATTTATACAGGTATTGAAAAGGGAAGTATTTGATGAATTCACTTATGAATTTGAATATGTATACATTTGGGAAGGTTTGTAAGCTTCTATGTACTTATTCATAATTTGCCTATTTGATGGAAATGATGTTGATTCATGAGATGGTTTTATTTGTATATGGCTTACTAAGCTTTTAAAACTTACTTTGTGTGTTCTTTCCCTATTTTATAGATTATAAAAGCTAGCTCGGACATCAGGGATCATCAGGAACCGTCATCACACTATCGACTACTTATTGGTATATGGCTTGTATAGGCTAGTGATATGATGATATTTTTTGAATTAAGATATTAGCCATTTAAGTTGGCTTATTTCATAAATTTTATAAGTGATACATGATGCCTTATGTTTTTGCAAGTTTAGTATGGCTTATGTGTTGGCTAGATAGTTAATTGATTTGGCTAATTGCTAGTGATGTATCATGGTTAAGAAATGGCATGTTGTAGTTTAGTTTTAAGATGATGAAATGGTATGTTTTGTGGCATGAATTAGTTGATAATATGGTGAGAATATGTATAAGGAAGTTAGGTGAAAAATGTTGGTTATGACAAATTGATATGGTAAATTTTTGGTTATGATTTTAGGGGTTGAATGGATGGTTTATAAATGGCATGAAATGTGTATGAAATAGCATGCTTTGGTTGCTTTTGAATTTATTGAAATGGTATGAAATGATGTGGTATAGGTAAGCTTGAAGGCGATGAGAAATATGGCTTAAACCAAGCCTAATTTTTCCCTACACGGTTGAGCACACGGGCATGTGCCTCAATCGTGTGCCTACTGTAACTTAGTTAAACAAGTCAGTGAGTTACATGGCTTAGACACACGAGTGTGTCTACTAGCTGTGTGTGGCACATGGGCATGTAGTCGACCGTGTGACCCAAGTCAATATACCCTCGAGATTTCACACGGTCATCGCACACGGGCATTTCTTCGGCTGTGTGATGCAAGTCAGTATGTATGCCCTATTTCCACACGGCATGTGACATGGACGTGTCTGGTTGTTGTGTTAGGCACATGCCCTGTTCACACAGGTGTGTGAACCCTGTATGCATAAAAATTTTCTAAGTTTCCTAAAGTTTTTAAATGTTTTTGGTTTACTCCTGAACCTTTTCCAAGCATGTTTTAAGGTCCCATAGAGCCTTATAAGGGACAATATGATTATGTTTGATTAATGTTTACGTGATAATAGATTCATGTATGAGAAACGTATGTTGTATGTTGTATTAGATCAGTAACGCCTCAAAACCCTATTCCAGCGACAGATACGGTTTAAGAGTGTTACATTTATTGGTGTCAGAGCTACGGTTTAGTCGATTCTAGGACTAAAGCAGCGTGTGAGAGTCTAGCTATGCATGCCATATATATAAACTGCGATAGTGTGATGATTCCTGGCAGCTTAAAGTGTGTTTTATATAGTAAATGTATCCCAAATGAGATTTAGCTGATGATATGGAAAGTAATGTGTCCACTCCCGCTCAAGAGGTAGCGTAGGCTGATTCTAGGCTGATTTCGAGGAGTCTCAAGGGAGAGGCTAAATAAGCCTTTTTTCATATAATGAGTGAGTGGTTCACAGAGTTTGTTCAAACGAATTCGGCTGCTCAACAACCTCCACCCTTACCTGTTCCTCAACAAAACCTTGCTATTCCTCAAGTTATAGATTTGACACGGTTGAACAAGCTGCCAGTAGATAAGATTTGGAAACATGGGGGTGAAGAGTTTCGGGCTACTGTTGATGATGATGCTGAGTGAGCTGAGTTCTGGCTCGAGAACACGATCCGAGTATTCGATGAATTGTCTTGTACTCCTTATGAATGTATAAAATGTGTTGTATCTTTGCTGAGAGATAATGCGTACCATTGGTGGAAAATGTTGATATCTGTGGTTCCAAGAGAACGAGTTACCTAGGAGTTCTTTCAATTCGAGTTTCGAAAGAAGTACATAAGTTAGCAATTTCTCGATCAGAAGCATAAAGAGTTTCTGGAGTTGAAACAGGGCCAGATGACTATCATTGAGTCCGAAAGACAATTCGCACGTTTAAGCAAGTATGCTCGAGAATATGTTTCCACTGAAGAAATCATATGCAAATGATTTGTAGATGGATTGAATAAAGATATAAAACTACTAGTCGGAATACTAGAGTTGAAAGAATTCGTCATTCTGCTTGAGAGGGCTTGTAAAGCCGAGGATCTTAGCAAAGAAAAGAGAAAAGATGATTTTGAAGCAAGAGATTTGAGAAAGAGATCAACTAGTAAATCTTATCAGTTTGCATCGACAAAATTTCAAGACTCGTTTAATCGTTCTAATGCATCAGTGGAACATTCAAACAGAGATCGTGAAAGGCAACATTCGAGCTTTAATGCTCTGGCTATCTCGATAGCTAGTGTTGGGAGTGTGAAACCAAATCAACTTGAATGTAGACAGTGTGGAAAATAGCATATCGATAATTGCAGATTGAATGATCGAGCCTGTTTTAAATATGGATCATTAGATCATTTCATTCGTAATTGTCCTGTGAGCAATATACAGTACAAACAAGAGGCCGAGTAACACTACAGTTAGAGGTAGACTACCCAAAAACACGGGAAATGTGAGTGGTAGCTAGAGAGCGACTAAAGATTCTACTGTGAGGTCAGAGGCCAGAGCACCTTGACGAGCTGACGCTATTCACGCTCGTGAAGAAGCGTCATCTCTAGATGTTATTACCGTACTTTCACTCTCTATGATACCAATGTGATTGCATTGATAGATCCAGGATCAACTCATTATTATATATGCATGAATTTAGTATCCGGTAAGACTTTGCCTGTAGAGTCTACTGAATTTGTGATTAGAGTATTGAACCCTTTAGGCAAATGTGTTTTGGTCGACAAAGTCTGCAAGAATTGTCCATTAATGCATTAAGAATTCTGTTTTTCGGCTAATCTGATGTTGTTGCCATTCGATGAATTTGATGTGATTTTGGGTATGGATTGGCTAACGCTAATGATGCTATAGTAAATTGTAAATGAAAGACAATTGATATGTGATGTCAGAATAATGAGATTATTGGGATTGAGTCAGATGAGTTGAATGATTTACCAGTAGTGATTTCATCGATTTTAGCTCAAAAATATGTGAGAAAAGGGTTGCGAAGCTTGTTTTGCTTATGTGTTTGATATGAAAGTGATTGAAAAGAAGATCGAATCAGTGCCAGTTTTGTGTGAGTATTCGTATGTGTTTCCTCAAAAGTTACCAGGTTTACCACCAATCCGAGAGGTTGAGTTTGGCATTAAGGTAGTGCCGAGTACAACATTGATATCGATAGCTCCGTACAGAATGGCTCCGGTAGAGTTAAAAGAATTGAAAGCCTAGTTGCAAGAATTAACAGATAGAGGTTTTGCAAGACCGAGTTTCTCTCCCTGAGGTGCACGATGAGAATGTGTATTGACTACGGACAGCTGAATAAAGTGACTATAAAGAACAAATACCCTCTACCGCGGATTGATGATTTCTTTGATCAATTAAAAGGGCCAATAGTGTTTTCAATAATCGATTTGAGATCGAATTATTACCAGTTGTGAGTTAAATATTCTGATGTGCTAAAGACTGCATTTAGAACGAGGTACGGACACTACGAATTTCTTGTTATGCCCTTCGGATTAACAAATGCACCTGCTATCTTTATGGATTTAATGAATCAAATTTTTAGACCGTACCTAGGTCAATTTGTCATTGTATTCATTGATGAAATTTTGATTTACTCTCGTGATGAATCTAAGCATGAATAACATTTGAGAATCGTGCTACAAACTTTGAGAGATAAACAGTTGTATGCAAAATTCAGCAAATGTGAGTTTTGGCTACGAGAGGTTAGTTTTCTGGGACAAATAGTTTCAGCCGCGGATATCCAAGTTGACCCGAGTAAGATATCTATGATTATAGATTGGAAGCCTCTGAGAAATGTTTCTGAGGTCCATAGTTTTCTGGGACTAGCTGGCTATTATAGACGATTTGAGAAAGGTTTTTCAATGATTGCAACTCTAATGATGCGATTACTATAAAAAGATGCTTAATTTGAGTGGTCAGAAAAGTGTCAGTAAAGTTTTGAATAGTTGAAAGCTTTATTGACAGAGGCATCAGTGTTAATTCAGCCTAAATCGGGTAAACAGTTCGTAGTGTTCACTGATGCTTCATTGAATGGTCTGGGTTGTGTTTTGATGCAGGAAGACAAAGTTATAGCTTATTCCTCGAGACAGTTAAGCCATATGAAAAGAACTATTCGACACACGATCTTGAATTGGCTGCGATTGTGTTCGCGTTGAAAATTTGGCGCCATTATTTGTTTGGTGAGAAGTGCCATATTTATTCCGGTCACAAAAGCTTGAAATATTTGATGACTCAGAGAGAATTGAATTTGCTACAGCGGAGATGGTTAGAATTACTAAAAGACAATGACTTGATAATTGACTATCATCTGGGGAAAGTGAATGTAGTTACTGATGCTTTAAGCCGAAAGTCCTTATTTGCTTTACATGCTTTGAATACACATTTGGCTTTGTCTGACGATGGTTCGATAGTAGCTAAGTTGAAAGCGAGACCGTTGTTTATACAACAGATTTATGAGGCTCAAAAGTTTGGCAATGAATTGTAAGCAAAACGGGTTCTGTGTGAGTCAATTTCTGATTCAGAGTTTCAAATTGATTCCGATGATTGCTTGAGATTCAAAGATCGAATATGTGTTTCGAGAAATCCATAGTTGATTCAGATGATTTAGAACGAAACACATAGTAATTGTTTATCAGTACACCCAGAAAGCACGAAAATGTATAATGATTTGAAATAGTTTTATTGGTGGCATAGCATGAAACGAGATATTATAGAATTTGTTTCAAAATATTTGATTTGTTAGCAAGTCAAAGCTGAGCATCAAGTGCCGTCAGGTTTATTACAGCCTATCATCATTCTCGAGTAGAAATGAGATAGAGCGACTATGGATTTTGTATTAGGTTTGCCTTTATCTTCGTGAAAGAAGATGCTATTTGGGTCATTGTAGATAGATTGATGAAATCAGCTCATTTTATCCCTGTATGTATAGATTTCTCGCTTGAAAAGCTAGCTAAGTTATATATCTCTGAGGTTGTGAAATTGCACGGGGTACCTATTTCCATTGTTTCGGATCGAGATTCAAGGTTCACATCGCAGTTTTGGAAGAAACTACAAGAGGCACTGCATACAAATCTACATTTCAGTACTACTTTTCACCCACAAATGGATGGTCAGTCTGAGCCAGTTATACAGATACTTGAGGATATGTTGCGTTGTTGTATTCTTGAGTTTAAGGGTAGTTGGGAGAAATATCTATCGCTGATTGAATTTTCTTACAATAATAGCTTTCAATCGAGGATAAAGATGGCACCATACGAAGCTCTATACAGTCGTAAATGTAGAACACCGTTGTACTGGACTGAGCTAAGCGGGAATAAGATTCACGGAATTGATCTGATCAGAGAGACAGAAGAGAAAGTGAAAGTAATTTGCGATAGTTTGAAAGTAGCTTCGGATCGACAGAAATCTTACGCAGATTTGAAACAAAAAGATATTGAGTTTCAGATCGAGGATAAAGTGTTTCTGAAAGTATCACCACGGAAAAATATATTACGATTTAGTCGAAAAGGAAAATTGAGCCCAGGGTTCATTGGGCCTTATGAAATTACTGAGCGAATTGGTTAGTGGCTTATCGGCTGGCATTTTCTTCTGAGTTAGAAAAGATTCATAATATATTTCATGTATCGATGTTACGAAGATATCGATCCGACCCTTCACAACTCATTTCCCCGATTGAGGTTGAAATTCAGCCAGATTTATCAAATAGTGAGGAACCGATCCAAATTTTGGCTCGTGAGATCAAAGAGTAGAGAAATAAAAGAATAGCATTGGTGAAACTATTATGGCATTGACACGGGGTTGAAAAAGCTACGTGGAAACCCGAGGATGCTATGAGAAAGTAATATCCAAACCTATTCACTAGTAAGATTTTCGGGGATGAAAATCTCTAAAGGGGGAGAGTTGTAACAACCCAATTTTAGCTAAATGGGAATAGTGTCTTCAGAACCACAAATCTGATGTCAGAAAATTATTTTAATATTATTTTGATTGTTTACAGCATGACAACATGTATGTGTGAAAATTTCGTGAGCTAATTTTATCGTTTAATTGTTCAATTTGAGAAAAAAAGACTAAATCACGTAAAATGCAAAAGGTGCATTCTACTTGTTTAAAGTGCTTAATTGCTATGGTTTATTAAATGGAAGGTCCTTATGATGTTATTAGACCATTGATAGTGGAATTTGACATAAATGGGCATATATTAAGTGAATTTATAATGGTTTCATTAAGGTTAAATGTGTAATTTAATTAATTAAGTTAGATTAAACAAAACAAACCCAAAATCATCTTATTTCCTTCATCCATAACCGAATATCAAAAGAAAATAAAGCTTTGGAGATCATTTTAGGGTTCGACACATGCAAGCTTGATTGGTAAGTGTTTTGAGCTCGATTTTTGATGATTTTTACGTTTCTGTGATCGTTGCTTTGAGAACTAACTAGCCCGTGCCCTATTTTTTTGTGTTTGTTGGTGATTTTTTGAATTGCCATTGATGAATGTTTGAGCTTTTGAATGATTGATGATGAAATATGAAAGTTTGATGATAGATATTAAAGTTTTGTTAAGTGATCTTTGACAAAAATGTCAAATAGGGATTTAATTGTGAAAATGTGAAATTGTGTGGTTAAATGTGTAAATAAATGTAAAATATGGGTTGGTAGGGGCACTATGGTAATTCGGCCAAGCATGAGTTTTGTCAAATTTGGTGTAATTTGTGTTTTTGTGAAATAAGGACTAAATTGAATAAATGTGAAACTTTAGGGTCTAAAGTGTAAAAATGCCCAAATAGGTTTTTTTGATGAAATTTGATACGATTCTGGCCACATCATGTCATGATTTAAATCAACGAGACCGGGAATGGTCTAAACATGAGGGTCCCAAGTGCAAAATGAAACTTAATTTCAGCTCAACGAGTTCAATCTAGGTTTTACCCAACTCAATGGAGCTCAATTCGGCTTGATGCTAGTACATTGAGCTTGATTCTAATTTATTTACTTTCATGCATTTTAAGCTACTGGAATAAATGCTCATCTTAGTTAATTAAGCTGTTGGGATTAATGCTCATCTTAGTTAATTGAGTTGCTGGAATAAATGCGGCCTAAGTAACAACAACTGTCAATAAGATTTAATGTTCTAATTTAGCTGATTTAATAAGCTTGAATGCTTAGGTTTCATTCTTGAGCAGCCAAAGAGTTTAGGATAAGCTTTAAATTCTCCCTTGGATAGCCGAATAGACACCAACAACATTCATGATATTTTTGGGCACACAAATAGACCATGGAGTGTTCTTAAAGAGGCAATCGGTTATGGAATTTGTAATCACTCCTTTGTCCATTGCTATTCTTGAAAAACTCCTTGGAGAAGATGGAAAGGCTGATGAATTTTAATGATGCATATTGCTCCCCTTTTATTGTTGTAACAACCCTTTGTATGTATCCAATTCCAACTGAATAGTCACATTTATCACTTTGTAATAGCCCTTGTACATAACTGATTCCAACTAAATATTCACCTACAAGCATTTATTAACAAACACATTTAAACACATTTAAACACACTAAACTTAATAAGCTTATTTAATAAACTGTAAATAAACATATTTAACAATAAGTTATTCCAGAAATTAAATAAACTAATATAAGTATTTATTCCAGCAACTCAATTAACTAAGATGAACATTTATTCCAGCAGCTTAATTAACTAAGATGAGCATTTATTCTAGCAGCTTAAAATGCATGAAAGTAAATAAATACAATCACATTATTGTTAGTTCATTCTCAGGCCTTAATCAAATTACCTATCTCTGCTTAACCATTTCGCAACCTTGTTTTAAGCCTATTTCTTTCTTCTTATCAGCCTATTTTGATTAAAACTAATTCATTTTCGAAAACGATTCAACTCTTACTCAAATTCACGATTGGGCAACAAATACGACTCAAGACATCTACAACCGAGTTTGTATCAAAATTGAATGAATAGGTGATTAAATGAGCTAAATTTGAATTCATATAGATCAAGAAAGAAAGAAATCGAATTTAGATCGAGGGAAATCAAAATTTGTCGAGTAGTCGATCCGATCCATTCATCGTATATACGAGGTAAGTTCATATGCAAATAAATACCTTTAAATTGATTTATAAATGTTTATTTGTCATTGAATTGCTATGAATGTTGAACGAGAAAATACAAGCAAGAATCGATGAAGTTATGATATCCAAAAGTCCCGTACGAACCTTAAGAATAGTATAGGATACAAATGTCATGACATTAGGATTACCGAGATGTGATTACATGTAAGACCATGTCTTGGACATTGGTATCGTTATATGATTTCGTGTAAGAACATGTCTGGGATATGGCATTGTACAAGTTATATATGATTTCTGACTATCCTTAATGATTCCGAAGGGTTCAACGGGTAAAGTCAAGTCGAGAAAGAAAGTGTAAATGAGTTAAGTGACTCAAGTACGTATGAGATTTATACATGTATTGAAAAGGCAGCTATTTGATGAATTCACTTATGAAATTGAATATGTATACATTTGGGAAGATTTGTAAGCTTATATGTGCTTATTCATAATTTGCCTATTTGATGGAAATGGTGTTGATTCATGAGATGGTTTTATTTGTATATGGCTCACTAAGCTTTTAAAGCTTATTTTGTGTGTTCTTTCCCTGTTTTATAGATTATAGAAGCTAGCTCAGACATCGGGGATCATCAGGAACCATCATCACACTATTGACTACTTGTTGGTACTTTTGGATACTTTGTAAATATGGTATATGGCATGTATAGGCTAGTGATATGATGATATGTTTTTAGTTATGATATTAGCCATAAGGTTTGACTTGTAAATGTTGGTGTGTATTTAGCCATTTAAGTTGGCTTATTTCATAAATTTTATAAGTGATATATGATGCATATAATGCCATATGTTTTGGCAAGTTTAGTATGGCTTATATGTTGGCTAGATAGTTAATTATTTGGGTAATTGTCAATGACGTATCATGGTTGAGAAATGTCATGTTTTGGTTTAGTTTTAAGATGATGAAATGGTATGTTTTGTGGCATGAATTAGTTGATAATATGTGAGAATATGTATAAGGAAGTTAGGTGAAAAATGTTGGTTATGACATATTGATGTGGTAAGTTTTTGGTTATGATTTTAGGGGTTGAATGGATGGTTTATAAATGGCATGAAATGTGTATGAAATAGCATGCTTTGGTTGCCTTTGAATGTATTGAAATGTATGAAATGATGTGGTATAGGTAAGCTTGAGAAGGATAAGAAACGTGGCTTAAACCAAGCCTAATTTTGCCCCACACAGTTGAGCACATGGGCCTGTGTCTCGACTGTGTGCCTGCTGTAACTTAGTTAAACAAGCCAGTGAGTTACACTGCTTAGACACACATGTGTGTCTACTAGCCGTGTGTGGCACACGGGTGTGTGGTCGGCCGTGTGACCCGAGTCAGTATACCGTCCAAATTTCACATGGTCATGGCACACGCGCGTGTCTTCGGTCGTGTGATGCAAGTCAGTATGGATGCCCTGTTTTCACATGGCCTGTGACACGGGCGTGTCTGGTGGCCGTGTGAGGCACACAGCCTGTTCACACAGGCGTGTGAACCCTGTATGCATAAAAATTTTCTAAGTTTCCTAAAGTTTTTAAATGTTATCGGTTTAGTCCCGAACCTTTTTCCAAGCTTGTTTTAAGGTCTCGTAGAGCCTTATAAGGGAAAATTTGATTAAGTTTGATTAATATTTATATGATAATGGATTCATTTATGAGAAATGTATGTTGTATGTTGTATTAGATCGGTAATGCCTCGTAACCCTATTCTAGTGACGGATACGAGTTAGGGGTGCTACAGGGTCAGCACCTAACACATTTACATACTGGAAAATCAGTAGCTAATCTATGATTAAAATTAATTATTTGATCAATTAAAAACTTTTCCCAATATCTACATCAAATCTATTCATTACTTTGCAATTACCCACACTTACACTTCTCGAATTACCAGATCTAAAGTGTTGATTGATCAAGATCAATTTTTCATAATTAACACATGTTTCAAGGCTGATTAGTAGGGGTTCAAGAACTGAATATAATTCCGGAAAAAAATGGGCAAAAACCAAGAAACAAAACCACCCCCTTTCTTACACATAGGCACACGCACAACCACCCACGGTGGCTAAATTAGGGCTGATTTAAAATTGATTTTGAGATCCATTAGAAAGCTGGAAAATTTAGTTTAAAATATTTAAAATTTCTCCAAATTTCAGATTTTATAATTTAGGTTTTTAATTGAAAAAACTAATCAAGAAGTTCAAGAAATAGAAGATCTTACACAAGCTAGTTGAGAGAAACTACAATGGCTCTTTCTTGGCAATGTTTGGAATTGTAGTTGGAGATCAAGATTTCATATTTGGGGCTTATTTAATTGGAGAAAAATGGAAACAATATAGTAAAGGAGATGGTGCACAATCTTGATCCAAAAAGAAGAAGAAAGAGATGGTAAAATGGGAGGTGTAGACAACGACAACAATGGAGAAATGAAAGAAAATTGAAGATCCAGGAAGAGAGGAGGGGGGAGGAACGACTAGGGTGAGTAAAAATAGAATAAAATTTGATTATTTTTTGTAAAATTAACATTTATACCTAGGGTTACAAGGGCATGGATGACACACACATTAAAAACAAGAGATTTTGTAATAATTAATTATTTTGATGGAAAGGATTCAAACTTGGGACTTTAATTTAATTTCCATGCTTTTCCATTTATCAATTAACCACTAGGATATTTCCTTATTTTTTAAATAATTTTAAAATATTTATTTTAAAAACAAGGCGTGTCACATATTAGGGTTTGAGGAAAAATTTGCAAAATAATAAAAATGGTACGATAGAAAAGATTTGAACTTGGGTTTCAAGGAACGTTTCACTAACACTTAACTAACAAACCAATACCTCAATTTTCCTAAAAACGCATAGATAATCTCAAAATTTAGGGCATGACCACTCTCTCAGTTTACAAACCTGATTCTACTAACTCCCAATGTAACACCCCAAACCTGGCCCAGATGTTATGGCCGAATCCGATGTGTCACATTGAAGTTAAAAATCCACGTTTTGTTTTAGTGTTTTAATAAACCGTCTTTTTGAAAAGGCTTAACCAAGTGAATGGAAGCTGTGCACCAGGTAGGTATCCAAAATAGAAGAGGTGAGCCATGAAGGCTGTTTAAGTACCAAGCTCTTCGATTGGATCCAATCCTAGACATGCCCACAACCATTGCCACACTTGGTTATAACGAGTTGAAATTTATTGAGTGGACACCTTTGATAAACCAATTAATCGTGATGTTGTATTATTTTGAAAACGTGTATCGTTTTGAAAACGCGCCCTAAGTCTAGCCCATTTGAGTTATCATCAACCAGTTTTAAGTTATTAAAAATAAAATAATCCCAGAAAAGAGAAGATAATAAAGTTAAAGTGGCCTTATTACAACCCAAAAAATAAATAATAAATAAGATAAACTAAAGAAAACTAGTTATTTATTTTAATGTCCAAAAGCGATCTTCGTGGCCACTCTAAATCCCCTCCGGCTCCATGTCCCCACATCAAGGCTCACCTGCAAGGTTAAGGAAGGGGGTGAGTTTGGAAACTCAGCGTGCAACAAGCCCCTTTCAGAGCCCAAATTAATATCAGCATACTGGGCCGAAGCCTTTTGTTTAACGGTTACTAGGCCGAAGCCTTTTCATAAATCATATCATTGGGCCGAAGCCTTTTCTGTAAATGGTATGGCCCAAAGGCCCATTTCAATATCACATGTAATATCAAAGGATGAATGCAAGCCCATTTGGGGAGACTACTCAACCCACCAACCGCTACTCTCCACCCGTACCAACCAAGCTCTCCATGTGGGGAATAACTCAACCCACCCAACCAAACTCTCCACTGGCAGCATAGCTACTTTATCTTATAACTGGAGGCCTAGCCTCTTTTAATAACTGGGGCAAAGCCCTTTTTGATAAACCGGGGCAAAGCCCTTTTCGGTAAACTGAGGCAAAGCCCTTTTGCACTTCCTCCATCCATATAAAACCCAACCCATGCATAAATGAATACATCATGTGCATGTCATACATATCACGTGCATATCATGTCAAAACATGTATATCAAAATCTCATGCATCAAATTCATAATTAAACCCTAGGGGTATAATGGTCATTTATACCTAGGGGCAAAACAGTCATTTCCATATTATAAAGGTAATTCCGTAATTTTACCAAATATTAGGGTTTTCCATGTTCATTATCAGTTACTAACAATTTTGAGTGTTTTGACAACGATTCTAGCCCATTCTTAGTGAAACCGAGTTATTGGGCCAAAAACCCTTAATGGGCCCTACTTAGCCGATTTGGTCATCTAGGCCTATTTAGCCTATATCCCATAGCAATTTTAACAGTCCTAACGCGCAATTTAACATGATTCCTCTTTCTACCAAAATTTACCCAAATGGGCTCGGAAGCCCATTGGGCCTGATTTCAGCCCCTCGAGGCCCAACTTACCGTGATGCCGAAAATCGTGGTCTTACCAGTTCCAATAATCCCGATCATCAACTTAGCAAATCTAACTAACCAATGAGCGTTCGCATGCTCACAAGTCCTCGAAATGCCGAAATTTCAGCATTTCAGCTTTTCGGCATTTATCGATTTAAGCTACGAAAGAGGGTTCGTTACACACCTGATTTGCAATATTCCTTGACGAGATCTCCTACGCGATTTCTCCTTTAATCAACCGCCTATAGATTAGATCGTGTTAATAGTTAAACCAAATTGAAAACTATCTATTATCATCTCTTACATATTCGACCACCATCCACCATGGCCCTAGGGTCCATACCTTTGCCGAAATTGATGACTAGATTTAGTCACTCCGATGATCCCAGCTAATCCAAATCGACACCTCACACCTTGCTGCTCCTCCACTATACAAACCATAAAAGATCAAAGTAAGAAGCCCAATAAGGCCTATACCTACAATCGGCCACCTCCCTAAACTATAGGGGTTTCGGCTTTTGTCAACAATTACTATTGAAATCGATTTAGAGTACGAATACTTACCACGGTCTGAATCCATTTAAAGCCTAAAAGATAAAGGGATTGGCCACCCCAAAAAGTGAAGGGAAAAAGAAGGTTGCTGGTCAATAAAGAATCGGCACCACCAAGCTTCACGGGTTCGGCTTTGCGGCTTTTTAGTGAAGTGGAGGTAAAGAAAGAAGTAGATGAACAGAAGGGAGTAGTGGGCTGGTTTTAGAAAAAGAAAAGGAAGGAAAGATGAATGGAAGGGTGGTAGATTCGGCTGGAAAAGAAAAAGAAAAGAAAAGACTAATCCTAAAGAAGAAAACGGCACAACCTAAGTCCCTAATGCCGAAAATACTAACCTAATACCCCTCTACCGAAATCCCCTCTCTAATCCCCTCTATTCGGCTAACTCTATCTCCCTCTCAAATCCTTAAAATTTCTCCCCTTATCCCTCCTTAATCCATGTATTTGACTGATTCAAACTCTCCCCCACAGAGTTCTATTCGGCTACAACTCTTGCATGCTCAAAGCATAAAAATAACACCACATTTGCCATCACAAGGAATCGAACCCAAGTTTCCCCCAACCACTTACACGCCACCTTATTAGCACCCTAGTGGCGTCACTTAGCCACTCTTCCAGAGACTCTCTTGTGATACATTTTACCCACGATTTTTAATAAAACCATCTATCCAAAACCCCTAACTTCTTAAATCCAAAATTCAAAAATTCTACTGGGTTTTGGCCATCGCATGGGCCTTCCATTAGCCCACTTACACACTCCAATTATGAATTTCACAACCAAATACCAAATTTTTTAAAATTAACCAAAATCTCGAGAATCACGAAAAAAAACCGAAAAATCAGGATGTTACACCCAATTTTTAGGATGTTACAAAAAAATTATTTAAAATTAATCTGATTACTCCTCCAATAGTTGCGTCCATGTCCTAACCTCGAGGGTTATCTGAAATGTCAGAAAATTATAGAGTGGGCTATTTAAGCCTAGTGTGAGTACTAACTTAAGTAGCAATAGAATTTAAGGCATACATTTCATAAAAATAGCAGAAACTACATAGAAACACAATTTCACAGATAGCAGTATACATGATGATGTCAATGTAAAGTTTTACAGAAATCAGTGCAAAGTTTTCAGAAAATGTTCCAACTCAACTCTGCTACACATCATAGAAGAGTTTCGTAGATCTTTTTAATCCAATAACACACCAATATTGTGGACAATCCACTAGATAATGTAGACAAGTTGGCAGATGCAAATTATGTGGACATGCCACCATAATCATAGATAAACTACTAAAAAATGTGGTTAAACCACCAGAATGTGCAGATCATTAAACTACCAGAATCTTCTTCCTTACAATATTGTCCCAACCCCATGCGTGTGAGCATATAGAAACAAAAATTTTCAGTGGGCATGCTTAACATGCAAATTAGATTTTTAGTACGAAATAGTACAATGGGCATGCTTACCATGCCAATTA
The DNA here is from genome assembly GCA_025698465.1 of Gossypium longicalyx. Classification (NCBI taxonomy): domain Eukaryota; kingdom Viridiplantae; phylum Streptophyta; class Magnoliopsida; order Malvales; family Malvaceae; genus Gossypium; species Gossypium longicalyx. The sequence goes on along the minus strand of CM046998.1, from coordinate 38,763,232 downwards.
GATTTCTATTAATAGAATTAGTGGCATCGTTTATTTTTCATGATATCAATTTTTCTTGATCAAATACTGCTATTAAATCACATAACATAAGTGACATAACATATACATAATATTTCATCTATCAATATAACACAAAAACATTGTAACATCCCACCTGACAAAGTCCTAAAGGTTGAATGTTGTTTATGGAAGTACAACAAATAAAGGTTTGGTGTAGTGTTTAAGCTTTATTGATTGGCAGAATGGTGATCGCCCATATGTTTTGTATGGCACATAGTATGGGCAAACTCAGTCGTGTGTTCTTAATTGTGAGAGCTTTATAACCGATTACTATGACATGTTGGAAGGAGGATGGGATTGAGTCAACCAGTACTGAAGGTATGAGTCCACGTTAGAGGTAACACACCTTTTTCTATGGTACTGTACACGTTAAGTTATAAGGTAAGCTAGTTAGGAACTAACTAAATGTGAATCAAGATAGTTAAAAAGAAATGGAAACCATTCAATTAAGTTTCTCAAGAGTTGTAGACTTTGATAGGAAAATATAGTAAAAAGGTTAAACTTGTCAAGTTTCAGTAGGGCTATAGATTATATTGATAAATAATTTGGATAAGATAACAATTCCCTTTTTATTTCTTCTAAATCTTACTGCTTTGAGGTTAGAAGAATAGGAAGGGGATTTCTTTATGCTAAGATAAGGATCCTGAGTTTAATTAGCGATTTCTCCACATCAAGGTAAGATTTATGACTCTAATAGTTAAGAAAATGTAAATCTATAAGAGTGTTTGGTAAAATAAGGCTAGTTGGGATTTTCTGGGTTGATATGAGATTTAAGGTTACCCAGATGGATCTTAATGATGTTTTTCTATTCTACAAGGTAGTGGTTGTTGCAGTTCCTAAGAGGATCTTAGACTTGAAGCTCAAGCGACTAAACGGTTCAGTCAATTGAGTCTTTAAGCCAACTTTTGCATGTATGTTAAGTGTTTTGGAAACTTCTATGAAAAATGATTGAAACATGAAATGGAAACTAGATGAGTATGGTATAACGGTTCTGATGTAAAACGAGTGTTTGATAGACCTTGTATGTATGGAGAGTACGCGATATGAATTTTGAGGCTAAAGGATGATTGTCTATGAATAATTGAAACATATGTGTGCATGTGTCTTGAAAATATGCTATGGTCTGTTATGAATGGGTCAATATGTATGATGAGTTTGTGTCTATCTCTATGGAGTTGTCTAAAGGGGTTGTCAAGACTTTAAACAAGTGCTCTAGGAAAGGACAAGTCCATGGCCATGGCACCGAAATGAAAAGGACTATATTGTGTAACACTATAGTTGGGCTATGTCATTATATAGAAAGAACTAAATGAAGGTTACTACCTAACGAGGTTTCTGTGTGATCCAAACAGTGAGGGGAAAACCTCACGAAAGGTGAGTCTAGGCAAATCTCTATCATGAACAAACTTGGGAAAGAATGCCTTTGTGGCGAACCACTGAAAGGAAAGCCTTTGTGGTAAACTCTTGAAAGGAAGCCTTTGTGGTAATATCTGAAACAGAAGCCTTTGTGGTAATCTCTAATAAAGGAAGCCTTCGTGGCGCAATCTAAAGAAAAGCCCTAGCGGCTATCATCTGAAGGGAACACCTTTGTGGCAGACCCTGAAGAAATAAATGGTGAGTATGGAAAGCTTTTGCAGCTATCATATGAAGGGAACACCTTTGTGGCAAACCCTGAAGAAAGAAATGGTGAGTATGGCAAACCCTGAAGAAGTAGTATGTATGGAAAACTCATAAGAAATGGATCAGTATGAAATGTTGTGGTGAATTATGGATAGTATTGAGATATGAACAAGTGAAGCTAAAATGTGCTAGAGTGTGCGACTAATCTAGAGTATGAGCCAAATGGACTTATAGAACAAATCAATCAATAGTATTCTTTTTGTGTGATTACCTAACGTAGGAATGGGTAAGAAATCAGGAAGGGGTAAGGTGAAGAACTTGAATGATGTAATGAAGGTGGGCACGGTAAGTTATAATCTCAGGGCAAGGTGTGGCTTCTATGACATAAAGAATGAATCTTAACGAACTATTTGCCTAAGCCAAGGATAAGAACAATGAGACGTATAATAGAGTTCTTGAATATGACTCAGGTAACTAAGGGTTTACTCATTAAGTTCTCATGAACTTACCATCGTGTTTCATGTCATAGGTATGCCGACGTGAGACTACGCTTGAAGGGACGATGCCAGGGTTACGCCAAAGGAATGGAGAGATAGGTTGTTATACATATAGAACAAGTCGAGTTAGTGTGATCGAGTCAAATAGGAGTACTGTAAAAAAGTCTAGAGATTTATTTGTAATTCCTTGTAATGTATATTGAACACGTGGATAGAATAATTATGGTCAGTAATATCAATTAGAGGCAAAATTTATAGAACTATGTAACTACGTTATGATATTCACTTGTAAGTCCTCATATTATAAAGTCTAATGCAATCAAATGAAATTTAGTTGAAACATTATTTTCAATTGAGTTGTTAAATAGGCATAAGCAAGTTAAGAAATGTTTGTATGTGTTTTGAAACACTCAAGATCCAGATTCAGTGAATCGGATTGGGTTGAGGGTGTAACAGCCTGTTTTTAGTCAAATTAGAACAGTGGTTTTGGAACCTCAAATCAAAGATCGAAGAATTATTTTAATATTATTTTAAGTGTTTACAGCATGATAGCATGTATGTGTGAAATTTTCGTGAAGTAATTTTGTCATTTGAATGCTTAATTTGGTAAAAAGTACTAAATCGCGTAAAGCGTAAAACTTGGGTTCCAATAGCTAAAGGTGTCTAATAGCTATAGAACCTTAAAGTTAAGCTCCTTAAGTGGTAGTTAGACCATTTTAATTGTGAGTGGACATATATGGACACATAATGGATGTTATTAAATGGTTTTATTAAAGGTTAATGTTGTAATTTGATTATTAATCATAATATTAATAAAACAAAAACATAAAGATGATTTTCATTCATCTTTTTTAACAGTGTATAGCAAAGAAGAAAGCCATTTTAGGGCTTGAAATATTCGATCACTTCATGACCTAATTGTAAGTCCATTTTTGCTTGGTTTTTAATGATTTCTATTGTAACACCCCTTACCCGTGTCCAACGTTGGGACAAGATACGAGGCATTACTGAACTTGAACATACACTACTATGTAAATACGAGCCATAAAATCTCGTTCAATTTAAAATTTATTCCAGAACTTGCATATCGTCCCTTATATGGGCCTACGAGGCCCAATAGATACATCGAGGGTGGTTCGGGACTAAATCGTGAACTTTAGAAAAAATTTCTTAAAACAGGGTCACACGCCCGTGTGGACACAAGGACACGCTCGTGTCCCCAGGCCGTGTAACTCTCTGCTTATGACATTGGCATGAATTTAATATCACACGGCCAAGTCACATGCCCGTGTGCTAGGCCATGTGGCAAATTTAATTTTTGATTTAAGGTGCAGACTTCACACGGCCTGGGCACACGCCCATGTCTTAAGGTCGTGTCCTCCACACGGCTGAGACACACGGCTGTGTCTCTACCCATGTGTTTACTACCATGCATACTGACTTGTAAAACTAAGGTACAGGGGACACATGGCCGGACTACACGCCCATGGGGCTGACCGTGTGTCACACACGACCCAGACACATGCCCGTGTGTCTACCCGTGTGGACAACTTTGAGGCTATTTTCCAAGCCCTCTTGTTACCCTTAACAACCCCAACACACACTCATGTGCCAATGGTGGTTAACATGGCATAAAAGGGTTACTTAGAAATCCATAGCTTTAACTCATGTATGATAAATTCATATCAAGTTTACCTAATTAGGACTCCTTGACTTGTTAAGTTCATTCTACATTTCTTTACCTTTATTAATATAATGACCATACCAATTGGCATCATTTATCCATTAAACATAAATTCCACATTTTATCAACCATTTGGCATACACCACAAAAGTAATAACACATCTCCTGCATGTAACAATATTTAGGAATTTCAACCCAATAATCAATATGAGTCATATTTCGTGGCCATATACAAAATGGAATAATATACTAAAAGGAGCCATCACTTTGGCTAACAAATATGACACATATAACAAAATACTAGGTCCCCTATACATGCCATACTTAAATGTAGTAAACTAGTTATACCCCAAAAGATTTGTTGATAGAGTGACTCAAGCTTCGACTTCCACGATCCCCGAGCTAGCTTGACGATGCTAAAAGAAAAGGGAAAGGAGAGAAGGGTAAGCATAGGGCTTAGTAAGTTGCATGTAAATAAATAACAACATAAGTCAAGATATTCATGGATTAAACATATTATCAATTATCACCACAATATCATACTACACACATGAACGTACTCAAAATTGACATTAAATGTCATTAAACATCAAGCTTATCTTACTCATTTTTACTCATGCTAAATTTCCCATCATGAATTGTAACACCTCTAACCCGTATCCGTCGCCGGAATGGAGTTACGAGGCATTACCTTACCGATCAAAAACAATTCAGAACAGACTTTCATTACAAGTTAATCATCTAATATTTTTTTTAAAACAACTAAACTAACACGTTTGGTTATAACATTTATCTAGATATTCGAATTTTTGTTAACTCAAAACAAACATATAACCATAAAAACCAAATGCTTAAACTATAACCCAATATATATTTCATTTCATAAGTACATTACCAAACATTCCACATAGACATGTCTAAGTATATTCATATATATATATATATATATATATATCATTATAACCGAACCAATAAGTTACTCACAAAACCAGTTAAACATGATCATATCATTTTGACCAAACCGAATATATATGCATCATACATATATAACTCATTTTATTTTATTTTGTTTTATCAATACAAAATTTCACTATTCATTTGGTTATTTATTTCAATGCATTACTAAAATATAAACTTACCTAATAATCATAATATATTTAAGATCACATTTTCTTATTTTTGCCCTATCATTTCATATGCATATATCCTATCATGAAAGTAAAATTAATAAACATATAAACTAACCATAAATTACATCTCAAATTAAATACATTTCGAAAATATGTACTCATTTACATATGTGCATATATAATATCAATACATCTCAATGAATAAATCATAAAACACATCAAATTATTGAATGACATAACTGAATTTACATTACAACTAACATTACTTTGCCGATTTATGAACAAACATATCAAATACATATACTCTTTACCTTGAGCTCATTTACCTAAATTATTATAATCATATAGCCAAGATACATAATCCAACTTCACAAACATCATATACCATGGAAATTATATACATATATTAAACCAATACATCATATACTTAGATATATAAGTACAAAAGCCCAAATCATCAATCAACATATTCATACCTAATTTCAACATCTCACCGAACATACTTGTCAACCAAGCTAAACTATTACTATCATTACAAGTCATAACTGAATCATTTTAACCAATAGTACATAACAAACATAATTCATACCAATATGTATACCATGGTCGACTCATTCATCCTTAGCACATAACGTTTCAACCAAAATGAACTTAAACCACAATCAAACAAAACCGAATTCAAGCATAGAAGTTAAGCCATTTTCGCATGGCTTAAAATTATACATAACCAAAATCCAACATTTCAAAAGTATAATCCAGCCTATACATGCCATAGGTGTGAAAATTCAGCTTATAAAATACAGAAGACAGTCGATAGTGTGATAAGCTTTGCTGACGATGATCTCAAAGCTCGTAACTTGAATCCAAAATCTATAAAACAAAAGCAACATAAACACATACAGTAAGCTATCATAGCTTAGTAAGTCATAAGCAAATAAACAACCTAATGATATAATCAACTCAATTAAACCAAACCAAATTGTAATATCATTATCACATTTAGTCTCAAACTTACAATTTCATAATTAATATATACCTTCATACGTTAATATTACCTTGGTCGAATGCTCATATAGTTAAATTAACAAATTATCATTCAACTTTCAAAGCCAAAATATCATTATAAAACCAAGTACACATAAACTCATATACACAAGCTCATGAATCAAAATATAACTTCATATAAATATACTAATTATATGACCAAATATACATGATCATATATACACATATTCAAGAATCATTTCCATAATATTCAAATTATTTATTCACAAGGCCGAATACACTTACCATGTTCATATACATTCTTCCTTTACTTCATATATGATTTGCAACTAATATCAAATAATTTACTTACCTTATTTCAAGTAGGAAATAAACTAATTCATACCTGATCATTTTAGCTCATTTTACACAATCGATCACAACTTATCGTTGCCCAATGAACCGTTCGGAATTGGATAGGACACTCGGATAATCACACATATCGTACAATGCCAACATCCCAGACGTGGTCTTACATGTAATCACATATCGATGCCACTGTCCCAGATAGGGTCTTACTCGTGCACATATATCGAAGTCACATATCGATGCCATGATCTTACTTGCACATCGCATATCAGAATTCTATGTCATGACATATGTATCCTAGCTATTCTTAAGGTTCATACAGGGCTTTCGGACGTCGTAACTCGGTCGAAATGAATTCATAAACATTTCTGTCAAGCTTATTCACATTCGGCTAATACATATATATATTTTCATATTTCAATTCAGCATATATAATTCAAATTTAATTAAAATTAAGTACGTCTATTTGCTTATAAACTTACCTCGGACGATGAAAAACGGAACGGGACGGCTAGTCGATAACTTTAGTTTTCCCCCGATCCAAATCTGATTTTCTCTTTTCTTGATCTAAATTAATATAAATTAAACTTATTTAATTAAATATTCAATCAAATTCATCCAAAAACACATAAATGGGAAAATAACCCTTTTACCCCTGACATTTTACATTTTATACAATTTAGTCCCTATTGCACAAAACACAAAATATGCAAAATTTCAATACACCCAAGTTAGGCTGAATGTTCCTAGTGTCCATACAAGTCCATATATTTCATTTATTTCACATTTTAGTCCCTTAAATTATTATTTTTGCAATTTAGTCCTATTACTCAAAATCATCAAAAATTCCAATACAAAACATGTTAATCTATCACATATCTTTTATTTTCTACCATCAAACAACAAAAATCACAAGCTTTCAACAATGGCATAATTCAAAATATTCACCAAAATAAAAAATTCAAGCATGGGTCTTGTAGATAACTTAGCAACGATCTTAAAAACGTAAAAATTATCAAAAACCGAGCTAGTTACATACTTTGATTAAGCTTGAATATGGCTGAACCTAGGTTTTCTTTTTCTTTTCTTTTGTTTCAGCAAGAACACAAATAATAACACATATAATGGCTTTTATTTTTATGTTATAATATAACATATATTAACTTAATACTTAATTTACATTTTTAACCATTATAATAAAATTATAAAACCATTATAATATGGCCATTACCGTCCACTCTAATTGTCAAAGGTCTAATTGCTTCATAAGTGCTTCATATTAATAAGACAAGTTCAAATAAGCACTTTCACATTTAACCACCAAATTTTTATTTTATACGATTAAGTCCTTTTATTTAATCAGACACTCAAATGATAAAATTAAAACAGGAAAATTTCACACAAATAAATTCACACATAATAAACACAGAAAATAGTTTTAAAATATTTTTTTGATTCAGATTCGTGGTCCCAAAACCACCGTTCTGATTAGGGTCTAAATCGAGTTGTTACATGAATCGAGTTCGATACTCATGAGGTTTACGTACATGCCTGTACCGTACGTTCTTACTCATATCACTCCACTTCTTAACCCAACATCTTGAATGACCCATTGAGCCACTGGAATACTAAAGGACACTTGGGATTGTCATACACCAATTAAAGTACCAATGCCATGTCCCCGACATGGTCTTACATGAATCCACATATCATCGTCGATGCCATGTCCCAAATATGGTCTTACACTGGCATACATATTATCGTCGATGCCATGTCCCAGACATGGTCTTACACAGGCACATATATCATTGCCGATGCCATGTCCCAGACATGGTCTTATACAGGCACATTTAGCACGGTGTCACGACATCCAAGTCCTAAGTATTCCCTTGAGTCACCCGGGCTTCTGAGACACGAGGCTATTACTAAACTTCCATTAGATCATCACAAGTCAATTTTATTAAAGCATATATACATGTATCATATAATGTCAAATATTAAATACGTAATATTGGAGTTGTTAAATTACTTACACACAACTTACCTCGGTGCAAAATATGGCAAATTTACGATTTAGTCCACAACCTTGCCTTTTCCTCCGTCAAGGTTTATCCCTAGTCCCTTTTGATCTATAATAGCACATTTAGCTTATTTAATACATGCATTATTCATTTCTGTCCAAAAATCACGATATGTCAAAAATTATAATTTTGCCCCTAAAATTTTATAAAATTATAAAATTGCCCTTAGGCTCGTAAAATGAAAAGTACCCATTTTTCTCATTATTCAAGCCTAGCCGAATCATTTCCCTCTTATACCAACCCACATTTTTCATTTATTCACACATTTACACATAGTTTCTACAATCTTTACAATTAGGTCCTTTTTTATCAATTTCACCAAAAACCACCTAGTAAAAGTTGTTTACCACATCTCAAACCTCTATATTCTTCCATTAGACACCAAAGCACAAACATGTCATTCATGGGTATGTTTTTTAACATGAACCCTAGCTCAAATTAAAGGTAAAAATAGCTAAATCGAGCTACGAGGATTTCAAAAATATAAAGAACATTAAAAATGGGGCTAGAATGCACTTACTTTATGCTTGAAAGATGAAAGAAACCCTAGCTATGGCTTCTTGTGAAATTCGGCCAAGGAGGATGAAGATGGACACAAATTTTGACTATTTTTCCCTTTTAATTCTTTTATTAACCAAAATGGACCAAAATGCCCTTCCATTATAACTTTGATATTTTATCCCTCCTATGTCCATTTTTGTCCATAATGACATATAATTGTCTAATTGCCAAATAAAGACTTCAAATTTCAAATCTCATCACAATAAAGCCCATAAATCAACTAGAATACATGTTTTTCACTTATTGAAATTTAGTCCTAATAACTCAATTGGACACTTTATCAGTAAAATTTCTCATCGATATTTTCACACAGGCATGCATATATATCATGGACCTCGTAACACCCATAAAATGATTATTTCTATCTCAGATTTGGGGTCTAGAAACCACTATTCTAACTAGGCCCTAATTCGAGATGTTACGATTCTCTCCCTTAGGAATTTTCGTCCCCAAAAATCTTACTGGTAAACAAGTGTGGGTATTGATTTCTCATGGCTTTCTCAGGCTCCCATGTAGCCTCCTCTATCCCATGCCTATGCCATAACACTTTTACTAAGGCGATATGCTTATTTCTCAACTGTTTGACTTCTCGATCCAAGATCTTGATCGGCTCTTCACCATAAGTCATGTCCGGTCGAATCTCAACTTCTGTTGGTGATATCACATGTGAGGGGTCCGATCTATAATGGCGCAACATAGACATGTGGAATACGTCATGGATTTTTTCCAATTCCAGTGGTCTCATAAGGTCCTATGAAACGAGGACTTAACTTGCCCTTCCTGCCGAATCTCAGAACCTTTTTCCATGGGGATACTTTCAAAAATACCTTATCACCCACTTGAAACTCAATTGATTTTCTTTTCAAACCTGCATAAGACTTTTGCCTATTCGATGCCATTCTTAAATAATCTTTAATTACTTTCACTTTTTTCTCGATTACGAAGTCAACCCCGTGCAATTTATTTTTCTTGAGCTTTGTCCAATACAAGGCAGTTATATAACATCACATGTATACCATGAAACATAATTCCCACATTAGATCTAAACATAAATGAATATACATAAATAATACCACATATAATCAATCAAAACAATTATATAACATATTCATTACTTGCCATTTAGCTCCCAAACATAATAAGCCAATATTGATTCAAATATATATCCACTATTTTATCTTAATACTAAGCCAAAATTTACCATCATTCACCATCCAAATTATACCACATTTCATACTTCCAAAATGAACTAACTAATAAACCGATTATAACTTATGCTTACCATTTTTATTGCCGAATTATTTAACTAAACATCACAAACATATAGACCAAAGGAACATATTTACAAAAATATAATTATCTCATTTCAAATTGCTAAATCATCAATTACCTATTAATCAAGTCAAACCATATAGCCAAATACCAACTCACATAGCAAAACCTTAACCAAACATATCAACCAAATTCACATATATTTATCTATGTATAAACCATAACTTGACCACCAAAACCACAACCAAACATAACCATAATTTGATCAAAACATAAAATCCAAACTTAACAAAATAATAAGCCATTTTCGCATGGCTCATAACTACATAACCCAAATCAAATATATATAAACATAAGCTAGCCTATACATGCCATAGGTTTAAGTTCAACTTTATAAAAATACCGAAATAGTCGATAGTGTGATACACTTTGACAATGATCCCCGAGCTCGTAACTTGACTCCGAAATCTATAAAACAATGTAAACAAACACATACAGTAAGCTATCATAGCTTAGTAAGTCATAAGCAAATAAATAACACAATGTTAACATGAACTCAACTTAACCAAACTAATTTATGCTATCATATTCACATTTATTTTCAAGATCATAATTTCTTATATAACACATACTTCCATACACAATTTCACATTGGCTGAATATACATAATCTTATATACACATATTCAAGAACCATTTCAAAAATATTCACATTATATATTAAAAAGGTCGATTACACTTTCCATATTCACATACATTCTTCATTTATATCATTCATAATTTGTAACAAATATTAAGTAACTTACTTACCTTATTTCAAGTAGGTAATAAGCTAACTCATACCTGGTCATTTTAGCTCGTTTTACACATTCGATCACAACTTAACATCACTCGATGAACCATTCAGAATTGGATAGGACACTCGAAAAATCACATATATCATACAATGCAACGTCCCATACGTGGTCTTACATGTAATCACATATCGGTGCCACTATCCCAAACAGGGTCTTACTTGCACACATATATCGAAGCCACATATCAATGCCAACGTATAAAACATGGTCTTACTCGCACACATATATCAGAGTCACATATCGATGTCAACGTATAAAATGTAGTCTTACTCGCACACATACATCGATGCCATGGTCTTACTCGCACATCACCTATAGAAATCTTATGTCATGACATATGTATCCTAGCTATTCCTAAGGTTCATACGAGGCTTTCGGATGTTGTAATTCAGTCGAAACGAACTCGTAAACGTAATTCCCTTGTACATATACATTCGACTCTCAAACATAAAATTTCTTATAATTTAATTTCTGCATATAAACTCATACATAATTAGAATTAACGATATCTATTTGCTTATAAACTTACCTCGGACGATGAAAAATGGAACGGGACGACTAGTCAACAACTTTAGTTTGCCCCCGATCCAAATCCGATTTCTTTGGTTCTTGATCTAAACATATTCAAATTAAACTCATTCAAACATATTTTCACTCAATTTAGTCCAAAAACACATAAATGGACAAATTACCATTTTACCCCTGACATTTTACACTTTTTACAATTTAGTCCAAATTGCATAAAACACAAAACATGCAAAATTTGAGTACACCATGCTTAGGCCGAATACTACCCATGTTCATACAAGTCCAGACATTTCATTTATTTTACATTTTAGTCCCTCAATTTATCATTTTTGCAATTTAGCCCTAATTACTCAATTTCATCAAAAATTCCAATACAAAACATATCTTTGGTAATTCCTCAACTAACATCACAAAGATCAATTATTCATCAATGGAATAACTCAAAATATTCATCAAAATAAAAAATTCAAGCATGGGCCTTGTACATTACACTGCAACGATCTCAAAAACATAAAAAATTTTCAAAAATCGAGCTAGTTACATACCTTAATCAAGCTAGTCTTTGGTCGAACCCTTAAAGCTTTGTTTTTCTTTATTTATTTATTTATTTTATTCAGTCATAATAAGGAAGATGAACAAATGGATTTTAACTTTATGTTTTATTATATACATATTATTATATATTTTACTAAATTAACCTTTAAACTAAAATATAAAACCATTATGTTATAATGTCACAACCGTCCATCACATTTAACCATGGTAATTTTGCAACTTAAATACCTCAATTTAAAAAAGACAACAACAATTTGGCCCTTTCACATTTAACCATCAAATTTTCATTTTACGCGATTAAGCCTTTTTATTAAATCGGACACTCAAACGATAAAATTAAATCACAAAAATTTCACAGATATTAATTCACACATAATAAACACAGAAAATAAATTTTAAATGTTTTTATAACTCGAATTCGTGGTCCCAAAACCACTGTTCTAATTAGGGTCTAAATCAGACTGTTACACAAATATACGAATTGGTAGACCCCGGATAAGCAACATCAGGTGTTTCATAGATAGAAAATGTACCCGTAATTACATCAGAAGACGAGGCCTCTTCGCGAGCGCGAATGGCATAGGTCCTCACAGGTGCCCTGTCCTCGGGTCTCACTGCAGACTCTCTAGGTGCACCTTTACTACTTGTTTCACTACCGGATTCCTCTGAGGTTTTCCCTTATTAGCAGTACTATCTGACCTTTTTCCTTGGAGATTTCTTCTTTGAGCTTGAAAGATGAAAGAAACCCTAGCTATGGTTTCTTGTGAAATTTGGCCAAGGAGGATGAAGATGGACACAAATTTTGACTATTTTTCCCTTTTAATTATTTTATCAACTAATGAACCAAAATTCCCTTCCATTGTACCATTGATATTTTATCCCTCCTATATTCATTTTTGTCCATAATGGCATATAATGGTCTAATTGCCAAATAAGGACTTCAAATTTCAAATCTCATCACAATTAAGCCCTTAAATAAACTAGAATACATGTTTCACTTATTGCAATTTACTCCTAATAACTCAATTGGACACTTTGTCAGTAAAATTTCTCATCGATATTTTCACACAGGCATGCATATATATCATAGACCTCATAAGACCCATAAAATGATTATTTCTATCTCGAATTTGTGGTCTCAAAATTACTGTTCTGACTATGCCCTAATTTGGGATGTTACATCTATATTTTTGTGATCGTTGCAACTAGTACTAGCTAGCCGAGGGTCTATTATGCAAAACTGTTAAAGATTTTGAATGATTCCATTGATGAATACATGTGTATTTTTAGGTTTCTTGATAGATTATGAATGCTTGTTGATAGATATACAAGTTTTGTTAAGTGATTTTTAGTGAAATTGCAAAATAGGGACTAAATTGAGAAATGTTGAAACTTTGTTGTTAAATTGTGAAATAAATGAAAAATATGGGTTGTTAGGGGCATAATAAAAATTCGACTAGCATGGGTATATTTGGAATTTCATTAATTCGTAATTGTATGACATAAGGACTAAATTGTAAAAAAATATAAAATATTAGGAGCCAAAGTGTAAATGTGTTTTAAAGTGTGTTTTGGACTAAATTGAATGAATATATGATTAAATAAGTTAATTCTAAATATATTTAGATCAAGAATGGAGAAATACGGACTTGGATCGGGGAAAAGATAAAGTACTCGATTAATTAACAATTTCATCGTTTATGCATTTAAGGTAAGTTTGTATGTTATAATTTCATTTCAAATGTATTCTATATGCTTTAATATAGTATAAATTGTGATTATGTGACTACGGACAAGTTTCGAAATGATTCAACGATGATTCAACTATTAGAATCCCAGTTGAACCTTAGGAATAGTTTAGGATGCTAGTGACATGTCATTAGGGGATACATTGAGTTGGCTTTAAGCCATGATATAGCACTTTGGGTGCAAGTTATTCTGATTTGGCTTTGAGCCATGCATATCGACTGATTTGGCTTCAGGCCATGATTTCAGTACTTCGGAGATAAGTTACCTTCATTTGGCTACGGACCATGGTATAAGTACTTATTGTGTGAGACCTTTGAGTATCCCACTTCTATTCTGAATGGTTCAATGGGTAAATGAAAGATAATAATGTGTATGAAATTGATACGAGATAGTATAGGTATGTGCATAAACTATTTTAGCTTTGAATCGAACAAATGATGATGAAAGTTATAATTTTGTGAATGAGTATTTGAAAGGTTTGTTAGCTAATGTAAGTTACATATTGGTGTATTCAGATTATTGAATTATGTTTATGTGATTGCATTAAGTTTATTTCATACGACCTTACTAAGCTTTATAGCTTACATCATTTATTTTTCTATGTTTTATAGTGAATTCAAAGCTAGCTCGGAGTCGAGAATCGTTAGAGATCACTTCACACTATCCACCTATCATTTTGGTACCTATGAACTTTGGCATTTAAGTATATGGCATATATAGGCATTTTGAGTCATTTTGATTATGAGTTGATAAAGATCTTGGATATTTGTAATGTCTTGTAAATGTATATGTTTTGGTTTGTAAACTTAGCCATGAGAGTTGGCTTAATTTGGTGAATTTGGTTATGTGCATATATGGTTGATATTTTGAGTTCATGGATGGATATGTGAATGGCTTATATTATGAGGCTTATGGATATTGATATAGTAAATGTTAAATGGTAGATATTATATTTGAATTGTGCTTGTGAATTGGTGCAAAAATGATAAATGTTTGGTAAAGGCTTAGTTAGTTGATTTGCATATGTGTTTTGGTATGTCTCAATTGAGTAAAACATATGTTATAAGCATGTTGGTTGTTAGTATTGGAAATAGTATAAATTAGCCTTGATTGTGGCTAAGTTAGATGTTCATTTATGCTTTCAATTGGTGCCATTTGGGTTGTGTAGCAAAAATTGGGTGGCAAAATGGCTTGCTAAATAGCCTATTTTTGTCCACACGGGCGTGTGTCTCAGCCATGTGTGACACACAATCAAGTACAAGGCTGTGTGTCCCCTAGAGTTGATTTTTGAAATTAAGTCAGTATGATCCACACGGCCTCACACACTGGTGTGTGACTTGGCCGTGTCAATATACCCTACAAGTTTGGCACAGCCTAGCAAACGGCCTGGAACACGGGCGTGTGTGGCCATTTTTAGGGCACACGTGTTAGCCACACGGGTGTGTCTGTTGGTCGTGTGACCCAAGTCAGAGAGTTACACTGGGTTAGACACTGGCTGGGACACGACCATGTGCTCCTATTTAGAATGTTAATATGGCCTGTGACATGGGCGTGTCTGGTGGCCGTGTATCACCACACGGGTATGTGTCCCCTATTTTGAGAAAAAATTTCAAAGTTGGTGAAAGTTTCTTAAGTTATCGATTTAGTCCCGAACCACTCCCAAAGCAAGTTTAGGGCCTCGTAGGCTCGTATTAGGGACAAATTGTTTGAGATTAAATGATGATTATATGAAATGGATAAATGTATGATAAAAGTATGTATAAATGTGTTGTAATACAGGTAACACTCCATAACCCTATTCTGGCATTGAATACGGGTGAGGGGTGTTACATTTATTGGTATCTGAGCTACGATTTAGTCAATTCTAGGACTAACGTAGCGTATGTGAGAGTCTAGCTATACATGCCATATATAAACTGTGATAGCGTGATGAAGCCTGACAATTTAATATGTGTTTTCATATAGTAAATGGATCCCAATTGAGCTATAGCTGATAAGGTTGAAAGTAATGCGCCTGTTCCTGCTCAAGGGATAGCGTCGTTTGATTCTAGACCTGTATTAGGTAGCCAAGAAGGAGAGGCTAGAGAAGTCTTCTTTCAAATGATGAATGAATGGTTCACGCAGTATATCAGGACAAACTTGGTTGTTCAACAACCTCCACCCCCTCCTAATCCCCAACCGGTTCCTGTATCTCCTTAAAGAGTCGAGCTTTTAAGATTGAATAAGCCTCCAGTTGACAAGATTCGTAAACATGGGGCTGAAGAGTTCAGAGCTAATGTTGATGATGATCCTGAGAGAACAGTCTTTGATGAGCTTTCTTGCACATCGGCTGAATGTTTAAAATGTGCTATATCACTTCTGAAGGACATTGTATACCAGTGGTGGAATACTCTAGTATCTGTTGTACCTAGAGAAGCGGTTACCTGGGAATTATTTCAGACCAAGTTTAGGAAAAAATATATAAGCCAACAGTTTCTGGATCAAAAGCACAAAGAATTCCTAGAATTGAAATAAGGTCGTATAACTGTAACCAAGTACAAGAGAGAATTTGTACGGTTGAGTAAATATTCTTGGGAGTATGTTTCTACTGAAGATATTATGTGCAAATGATTTGTTGACGGGTTGATTGAAGATATTAACTTCTAGTCGGGATTTTAGATCTGAAAAAATTTGTTATGTTAGTTGACTGGGCTTGCAAAGCCGAGGATTTTAGCCGAGAAAAGAGGAAAGTTGATTTAGAGGCTAGAGATTCAAGAAAAAGACAAATGAATAAACCTTATCATTCTTCATTAAATTAATCTTGAGATTCGTATAGACAATCGAATGTATCAGTTGGATACCATAATAGAGACCGTGGAAATCAACATGTGAGTTCTAAAGCTCAAGCAAGTTTCGTCTCGAGCATTAGCAGTGTAAGAAACAACAAACCCGAGTGTAAATGATAAACTGTAATTTATACATATTTTTATCCCATGTTTAGCACATTTATGGATGAATTTTCTTTAAGTATGGTGAATTTGATGCTCCTAATCCCTTAATTTCATGTTTTATACTTAGGTGAGCATAGGAGAGTAAAAAGAGTGAGAAACGGGCCGAAAACAGAGAAAATGGGACAACATGGGAAATCAACACGGTCTGAACTTCCTCACACGGGTAGACCACACGCCCATGCCCTTTTAGCAGAATTGAGCACGACTTACACGGTAGACCACACGGCCGTGTCTATTCAACAGACTCTAACACGGTTTGGAGCAATCGAACACGGGCGTGCCACACGAGCATGTCCCTGTCGAGCTCAAGTTGAGTTCTATTCGGAAAAGGCCACTCTTTAGGGTTATAAGGCATTCTAAAGCCTATTTAAACACCAGAGAGGAGGATGAAAAGGGACACACGGAGTGGGAAGCAGGAATTTACTCAAAGAAAGTCGATTGATCCATCTTAGAAGCCGGATTCTCCTTCAAGAATGAAGATCTCCCTTCAATTTCCCTTTAGGAGTTCTGGGTTTTCTTTATGTTTTGTATTCAATATTCTTCTAAGATGTTGTCTTTTATAATTATGAACTACACCCCCTAAATACCTAAGGGGAATGAAACTTAAGACGAATCTTGTTATTATTTTCTGAATTGTATGATAAATATTTGACTTGTTCTTAATTATGTGTTCTTAATTCTTGCTTCAATATTTTAGGATATTGATGCAAGTTGATGCGCTTATTCAGAGGAGCAAAAGTCTCTGTCTAAGAGTTATTTTTGTCATAATTAAGCAGAGTTGATTGCACGCCTAGAGATAAGGTGATAAGATTTTACCGGATTAGGGTGAAACCTAATAAGGGAATCCATAGATCGAGTTAATGCAACACTAGGGGTGTTAATTAGAAAGAGATTTCAATTAATCAACCTAGGGTTAGACGTTGTTAGTCTCGAGAGAGATAATAATATAATTTAGGGATTTCTACGGAACCAAGTCGAATGAATAAATCGTCGATTTAGAGTCAAATAACAAGTGAAGTCTAGGTGGATTTTCCCTTGGGTATTGTCTTAATCAACCGAATTTCCCAAAAGTATTTTCCCCAATTTTCTTTCTGTGAATTCTTAGTTATTTAATTAGTTTAGATAAAACAAATCCCTTTATTTTTAGGCTATATAATAAGAAAGAGTTAATGCTAGTACTTTTAGTTCCTTTGGGTTCGACATCCTGGTCTTGCTAAAACTATACTACTGTTCGATAGGTACACTTGCTTTCGTCGTGATAATAGTTAGTCTTCAATAACGGTCAAATATAAATTTATTAAAACTTATCACGAATCAACACGATCAGTCAACAGTGTGGGAGACGTCATTTTGGAGAGTGCTGGAATAAGAGTGTTAAAGCTTGTTTCAAATGTGGCTCGCCAGATCACTTTATTCGAGATTGCCCAGAGTTATCTGAGAAAGATAAATTTCAGAATGCAAGACCGAAGAATACGACTACGAGAGGGAGACCACCGAGAAATATGGGGAATATGTCTACTGGTAGAGGTGTGACTAGGGATTTAGTTGTGAGATCTAAAGCTAGAGCTCCAGCCAAAGCTTACACTATTCGCGCTCGCAAAGAGGCGTCGTGTCCAGATGTTATTACTGGTACATTCTTTCTTTACGACACTAATGTGATTGCTTTAATTGATCTTAGATTGACACATTCGTATGTTTGTGAGAATTTAGTGTCTAATAAGAAATTGCCTGTTGAGTCTACAAAATTTGTAATTAAAGTATCGAACCCCTTAGGCAAGTATGTTTTAGTTGACAAAGTATGCAAGAACTGTCCTTTAATGACTCAGGGTTATTGTTTTCCAACTCACTTGATGCTTTTACCATTTGATGAGTTCAATGTGATTCTGGGCATGGATTGGTTGACTCTACATGATCCCATTGTAAACTGTAGACGAAAGATTATAGAATTGAAATGTCAGAATAATGAAATCTTCAGATTTAATCTGATGAGTCGGGTGGATTACCTATAGTGATTTCATCGATGTCAGCTCAAATATATGTGAGAAAAGGTTGCAAAGCTTATCTCGCTTATCTTTTAGATTCTAAAGTGTCTGAAAAGAAGATTGAGTCGGTGCCTATAGTCTGTGAATATTCGGATGTATTTCCAGAAGAATTGCTTGGGTTGCCACTGGTTAGAAAGGTTGAGTTTGCTATTAAGTTGGAACCAGGAACATCTCTAATATCTATAGCTTCGCACAGAATGGCTCTGATAGAGTTGAAAGAGTTGAAAGGTCAGTTGCAAGAGTCAACAGATAGAGGTTTTGCACAACCAAATTTTTCGTCCTGGGGTACACCTGTGTTGTTTGTAAAGAAGAAAGACAGGTCAATGAGAATGTGTATTGACTACCGCCAGCTCAACAAGGTTACGATAAAGAATAATTTTTTTGATCAGTTAAAAGATGCAGCAGTGTTTTCAAAGATTGATTTAAGATCTAGTTATTATCAACTGCGAGTTAAAGACTCAGATGTGCCGAAAACTGCATTAGAATGAGGTACGGACATTACGAATTTCTTATTATGCCTTTTGGACTAACTAATACTCCTGCCATTTTTATGGATTTTTTGAATTGAATATTTAGACTGTATTTAGATAGATTTGTTGTTGTGTTCATCGGTGACATTCTGATTTATTCACGCGATGAATCTGAGCATGCCGAAAACTTGAGGCTTGTGTTGCAAACCTTGAGAGATAAGCAACTATTAGCAAAATTTAGCAAATGTGTGTTTTGGCTCCAAGAGGTTGGATTTCTTGGACACATTGTTTTAGTTGAAGGTATAAGTGTTGATCCGAGTCAGATTTCGACAGTTGTTGACTAGAAATCACCTAGAAATGTATCTGAGGTCAGAAGCTTTCTGGGACTTGCTAGTTACTATCGACGTTTCGTTAAAGGGTTCTCGATGATTGCGACACCAATGACCAGACTGTTATAGAAAGATGTGAAATTCTAGTGGTCTAAGAAATGTCAACAGAGTTTCAATCAGTTGAAAGCACTATTAACTGAAGCACCAGTTTTGGTTCAACCTGAGTCGGGTAAAGAGTTTGTGATTTATAGTGACACGTCATTGAACGGTTTGGGTTGTGTGGTGATACAAGAAGGAAAAGTTATAGCTTATGCTTCCAAACAATTAAAGTCACATGAAAAGAATTATTCGACGCATGATTTAGAGTTGGTCGCTATTGTATTTGCATTGAAAATTTGGCGACATCATTTGTATGGTGAAAACTTCCACATCTTTATTGACCATAAAAGTTTAAAGTATATTATGACTCAGAAAGATTTGAATTTGCGACAATGGAGATGGCTCAAGCTACTAAAAGATTATGAGTTAGTAATCGATTATTATCCAGGGAAAGCGAACGTAGTCGCGGATGCTTTGAGCAGAAAATCGTTGTTTTCCTTGAGAGCAATGAATACACAATTGACATTATCTGATGGTGGTTTGATTTTAGCTGGGTTAAGGGCAAAACCAGTATTTCTTCAGCAAATTTGCAAAGCTCAGAAATGTGATAGTGAATTGCAAGCTAAAAGAGTGCAATACAAGTCGAATAGTGATTTAGAGTACCAAATTGGATCTGATGATTGTTTGATGTCTCGAAACAGAATTTACGTATCGAAAAATTCAGAGTTAATTCAAAAAATTTTACACGAGGCATATAGTGATTGTTTATATGTTCATCGTGGAAGTACTAGAATGTACAATGATTTGAAGAAAAAGTGAAAGTAATTCGTGATTATTTGAAAGCAACTTCAGATCGACAGAAATCGTACGCGGATTTGAAACGAAAAGACATTGAATTTTAGATCGGTGATAAAGTGTTTTTAAAAGTATCTCCGTGGAAGAAAATTCTTCGTTTTGATCATAAAGGCAAATTGAGTCTGTGATTGATCGGGTCGTATGAGATTATTGAACGAATAGGGCCAGTGGCATATCTGTTAGCATTACCAATCGAGCTAGAGAAAATCCATAACGTGTTCCATATATCGATGTTATGTCGATATAGATCTAATCCATCACATGTGATTTCTCTGTCAGAGATTGAAATTCAACTTGATATAACGTACAACGAAGAACTGATCAGAATTTTAACACATGAGGTTAAACATTTGAGAAATAAAATCATAGCTCTCATGAAAGTACTTTGGCAACGACACGATGTCGAAGAGGCTACGTGAGAGCCCGAGAAAGCTATGAGAAAATAGTACCCTAACCTATTCGCCGGTAAGATTTTCGGGGACGAAAATCCCTAAGTGGAGAGAGTTGTAACAGCTCATTTTTAGTCAAATCGAAACAGTGACATCAGAACAACAAATCCAAGATCGAAGAATTTTTTAATATTATTTTAAGTGTTTACAGCATGATAGCATGTATGCGTGAAAGTTTCGTGAAGTAATTTTGTCGTTTGAATGCTTAATTTGGTAAAAAGGACTAAATCGCGTAAAGCATAAAACTTGGGTTCTAAAAGCTAAAGGTGTCTAATAGCTATAGAACCTTAAATTTAAGATCCTTAAGTGGTAATTAGACCATTTTAATTGTGAGTGGACATATATGGACACATAATGAATGTTATTAAATGGTTTTATTAAATGTTAATGTTGTAATTTGATTATTAATCATAATATTAATAAAACAAAAACATAAAGATGAGTTTCATTCATCTTTCATAACCGTGTATAGCAAATAAGAAAGCCATTTTAGGGCTTGAAATATTCGGTCACTTCATAATCTAATTGTAAGTTCGTTTTTGCTCGGTCTTTAATGTTTTCTATGTTTTTGTGATCGTTGCAACTAGCACTAGCAAGCTCAGGGACTATTTTGCAAAACTGTTAAAGATTTTGAATGATTCCATTGATGAATACATGTGTATTTTGAAGTTTCTTGATATATTATGAATTCTTGTTGATAGATATACAAGTTTCGTTAAGTGATTTTTAGTGAAAATGTAAAATAGGTATTAAATTGAGAAATGTTGAAACTTTGTGGTTAAAATGTGAAATAAATGAAAAATATGAGTTGCTAGGGGCATAATAGTAATTCGGCTAGCATGTGTATATTTGGAATTTTATTAATTTGTGATTTTATGAAATAAGGACTAAATTGTGAAAAATGTGAAATATTAGGGGAAAAAGTATAAATGTGTTTTAAAGTGTGTGTCGGGTGTGTCCATTATTTTGGGAAAAATTTTCAAAGTTGGTGAAAGTTTCTTAAGTTATCGGTTTAGTCCCGAACCACTCCGAAAGCATGTTTAGGGTCTCGTAGGCTCACATTATGGACAATTTGTTTGAGATTGAATGATGATTATATGAAATGGATAAATGTATGATAAAAGTATGTATAAATGTGTTGTAAGATCGGTAACGCTCTAGAACCCTATTCCGATGTTAAATACGGGTGAGGCGTGTTATAGAGGGCATTACAAACACATTGTAATATAAAAGATTAAACAGTTTGAAATTACTTACTTGGAAATCGTCCTCTTTAAAGGATTTACCATCCACCTTGAATACATAGTATATTTGGATATAGTCACATTTTAGAGTACTGATAAAAGTATCAATAATTAATAAATATTACGAAACAAATATTCATGGAATATTTATATTAAATTAGACCCACACTTGAACTTCATAGATCTAATGCAAAACTACAATTCGTTGAACCCCACTCTTGGATCTAATTAGATAGATCTTAGATCTGAGCATCAAATAGTAATCTAGCATTAAATCGTCACTTAAGTTATCCTTTTTAATAATAAATAGTTTAATCTTGATTTACCATACTTATTCTTATACGACTAGAATTGGAGATGTGATTCTCTCCAAAAGTCAAGGGTGGTCTAAGTTGTTAGCAATCGATCCTTCAACAAGAACAACATACGAGATGTTAATATTACAAAAGATAGATTTCTTATACTACTACTACATTCGTCCATTAATAAAAAGATTAGAAATAATTGATAATTTATACCCAATCATACTTGCGCTATTCCATAACCGAATCTTTGTTGAATCAATCGATCAAGAGGAGAGCAAGGATAAATTGAAGAAATAGTTTATAGAAAATGATCTATTTGGGATAAACAAAATAAAATTTCAACAAGGTTTTATCAAAATAAAAAGATAGAGATTAAAGTAGAAGTGGTGAGTTTTTAAGAAGAGAAAAGAATAATGGGAAAAATGGTGGTTATGGTGGTGTGGCAATGGTGAAGTGGTGGTTTGGTGGTGGAGGATGTTATAAGTGGTGGTGAAATAAAAAGAAATTGGCGGTGCAAAAGAGGAGGTTTAGAGGCTAAAAATAAAAGAAAAGTGAGAAAATAAGGAGTAAGGAGGAGGAATAACTAAAAGGGGAGGAAGGGAAAAACAAAATGAGAGAAAAGTGAAAGATGATGGAAAATGGTGTGGTATGAGAGGCAGAAGCAAGTCAAAGAAATGGAAAATGAAAATTGGGGGACAAAGGCATGAAAAGTGGACCAAAAGGACACATATGGAGCAAAAGGGGGGATAAGGGAGGAAGGCTGACTAGTTAAAGGAAGAAAGTATCTTTTCAATAAGGCAATAATTTGGGGGACAACACAAGGTGTTTTGACCAAATACTTTTATTCCAAAAATTCTAAAAAGAATATGAAGGAGTAGGGAATTGAACATCGGACCTTGGGAAAATTAATTAAGCTCTTAACCACTAAGCTAGATTAAGTTACTTATTCATGAGCTAATGGACCTAAAATAAAAATATTGGGCATGACACATCGGGCCATTGATATTGAGGGTTAGGTAGATATATAAAAGGGGTTTCAAAATAAGAAAAGTTTTGAGCAAAAGGATAAGGAACTATAACATCCAAAATTTAGCTCTATAAAATTTAGAAATATATCAAAAATAAGGAATTGACCTAATGGTTAGTCATTAAATGTGAAAGCTTGAAGGTTAGTTGGAGGTCCCAAGTTCAAGTCTCAACTTTTACAATTTTTTTTTTTTTTTTTTTTTTTTTTTGCAAATTCCCTTTTTTCTTTTATGTGTTGGCATCCAAGTTTAGTAAACCTAGGAATAAATACAATTTTTTATCAAAATAATCAGCCTTTTAATCCATTTTCTTCTACCTTAACCGTCCCTAACCCCCTCTCCCTCTCTTCATCTCTATTTTTATTTTCTTTTCCCTTTTGCGTCCATTGTTGTCTTTGCCTACACCTCCCCTTTTATAATCTTCTTCTTCTTCTTTTTGCATCAAGATTGTGCACCATCTCCTTTGCTATATTGCTGCAATTTTCCCTCAATTAAATTAGTCCTAAATCTGAAATTTTGAACTCCAAGATTGATCCCAAACATCGCCTAGAAGTGCTACTGTCGTTTCTCTCGACTAGCTTAAGGCCTCTTCTCACTTCAATTTCTTAATTAATCTTGTTTATTAATGTAACAGCTCGATTTTGACCCTAATTGGAACGGTGGTTTCGGGACCAAGAATCTGAGTCGAAAAAATATTTTTAAATTATTTTTTGTGTTTACTTTGTGTGAATTTATGTCTGCGAAATTTTCGTGATTTAATTTTGTCGTTTAGGTATCCGATTAAATAAAAGGACTTAATCGCGTAAATTGAAAATTTAGTAGTTTAATAGATAAAGGGTCAAATTGTTAGTGGCTCTTAAAAATGAAGGATTTAAGTGGCAAATAGCCCACTGATAAATTGAATGGACGGCAATGGGCATATATTATGTGAATTTGTTATAATTTTAATAAGGTTAAATTAGTAAACTAATAATATAACTTAGTATATTATAAAATATATATCATAAAACAAAGTGCTCATACTTTTAATCCACCATTGTCGAATATAAACAAAGAAAAAGAAAAGAAAAACCAAGCTAGGGTTTAGCCAATTTGAAGCTCAATCAAGGTATGAGTTTAGCTCGATTTTTGATAATTTCTACGTTTTTGAGATCGTTGCTTTGAATACTACAAAACCCAAACTTAAATTTTTTATTTTGATGAATATTTTGAATTGTGTCATTGTTGATAACTTGTGATTTTTTTGTTTGATGATGAAAAATGGAAGATATGTTTTAGATTAACATGTTTTGTATTGGAGTTTTTGATGATTTTGAGTAATTAAGACTTAATTGCAAAAATAATAATTTGAGAGATTAAAATGTGAAATTAACAAAATATATGGACTTGTATGGTAATGGGTAGGATTTGACTAAACATGGGTAATTGGAAATTTTGTATATTTGTATTTTGTGCAATAGGGACTAAATTGTAAAAATTGTAAATGTTAGGGGTAAAATGGTAATTTGCTCATTTATGTGTTTTGGACTAAATTGAATGAAAATATGTTTGAATGAGCTTAATTTTAATATGTTTAGATCAAGAACCAAAGAAATCGGATTTGGATCAGAGAAAAGCGAAAGTTGTTGATTAGCTGCTCGATTCCGTTTTGTATCGTCCAAGGTAAGTTTATAAGCAAATAGATGGGTTTATTGACAGTTTAATGTTATAATTACATGTTGCTATGAAATGTTAAGATTAAATTATGCTATAGCCGAATGTGTTTGAATATGGTTACTATACTTCCGAGTTCGATTTGATCGAGAAATAACGTCCGAAAGTCCCGTATGAACCTTAGGAATGGCTAGGATACATAAGTCATGACATAGGATTCCGATATATGTGTGCGAGTAAGCCCATGCATCAATTTGTGATTCTGATATGTATTTACGAGTAAGACCCTGTCTGGGACAGTGGCATCGATATGTGGCTACATGTAAGACCACGTCTAGGACGTTGGCATTGTACGATTTAAGTGATTATCCGAGTGTCCTATCCAATTTCGAATGGTTCATCGGGCAAAGATAATTGTGTACGGATTGTGTAATACGAGTTAAATGGTCAGGTATGAGTTAGCTTGATTATTAACAAAAAAAAAAAAGGTAAGTGTATTCGGTCTATTGTACATTATTGAATAAGTGTTAATTTTGTGTATGTGCATTTATATGTATTCGGTCAAATGATTAACATATGTACATGGGATTATATTATGAACATGTGAACTAGGTACCTATTGATCATTCGGCCTTGAAGGTTAAATAATGATTTGTTAATTTTGATTATATAAGTATTCGGTTTAAGTAAAATACCATCGTATACAAATGTACATGATATTTGTTAGTTGAATTCTTGTGTTTAAGCGAATAAGTATGTGTATGTATTTAATTGTATAGTGATATTATAACCTAGGAAGTTGGTTTCACATTCGGTTAATGTGGTTGTGATAACATTCAGCTATGTAGAAATATGCATGAAAATGCTTCTATTTATTTCACTTGTAAATTTGAAGTTAAAACTGGTTTTGTTTATACCATTCGGCTTAGCTTGAAAGAAATGATTAAATCTTGAAATTGTCTATTTGTTTTAAACTTACTAAGCTATGTTAGCTTACTCGTGTATTTAAATCTTTGTTTTATAGATATTGGAGTCAAGCTACAAGCTCGGGAAACCATCAGCCAAGTTCATCACACTATCTGTCGTTTTGGTATCTTATTAACTAATCTTAAATTATGGCATGTATAGGCTGGAATATATTTTTGAAATGTTGATTTTGGCTATGTAACTAAGGCCATGCGAAAATGGCTTGTTACTTATGTTTAGTTTCAGTTTTATATGTGCTTAGTTTTGCTGTCCATGATTTTGGCTTGATATATATATGCTATGATGCTTGTTCATGGTTTGGTAGGTGGTAAGTATCTTGTGTAATGATAATGGCTTTATTTCTTAGGTTGAATTCGGTTTGGGGTTGAATTATTGTTCAAGCCTTTTGATAAATATAATATATGCTGTGGTCTTTTAAAATCGTTATGTTATCCTGGAAGTGTATTTAAGTATACATATATAGCTTGCAAAAATACTTGTGGTTCAATTGTATGTTTACAAATGATGATATTTATGCTAGGGTTTGTCATGTGCTTTCTTGGTAACAATTATGTCACATACTTGTAATAAATCAATGGTCATCAATATATATATACTAGGACATGCGTATAGGAAATATTCGGTCACCTTGATTGAGTTGAAAAATTTATTTATACTTTACTTGGGAATAAAAAGATTATATTATATATGTTACATATATATATATATATGTAAATATGCGTATGGTTGATTTTATTAAATGTGCAGGTTGTTTACAAATTATATATGTTAGGTATTATATGTTTTAAATCGGTTAAGTGATGATTATTGCATGTGTCTTGTAAAAAAAGGACAATTGTTATATCATGTGTTTAATGCTAAATGTGACCGCTACCTTAAGGCTGATTGCATATTATGTATAATTATATGTTAGCCTATTCGGCCATCATGTAATGTATTAAACATTTATTTGTGATTACTTATTAAATTATATAATATGGTTGCATGATTAGACATGAATTCTAAGGATTTGCTCTTAATGTTAAATTGTGAATGGCATTAAAGATTAATAGTTAAGAAGCCAAATTATTGATTCACTTGGTACTAAAGAATAAAGCATGCAAGTTTATTTCGCCTATTATTTAAGTAGCATATGTAGTGGTTTATATATGTTTTATGGCTTATTAAATTTTAAATGTGTATGTGTTTTAGTTACCATTTTAATAACCACATAACTAGTTTTAGAAGTATGTTGACCATGTGGGTGTTAGTTAATATTGCGTATGCAAATACCTTGATGCAGTAAGAAATACGTGAGTTTAGTTGTGACTCGTATATATAAGATATATGTCAATACTTGTTGTGAAATGTAAATTTATTTTATTTTCAATTATAAATGAATTTGACTTGAATGAATATATACATATATATAAATGATTGGAATTAAACCGTTGATCAGTAATGCCTCATAGTCCTAATTTGGCGACGGATACGAACTAGGGGTGTTACAATTAAAAACATAAATTTTCAAATTTGGAATTTAGGGGATTTTTTATTTTTCCATATTTTAATGAGGTTTCAAATCATTTTAAAATTCAGCCCCAATGTCAGCCACCATAGGCGGTGGTGCGTGCGCATATGTGTAGAATAAAGGGCTGTTTTGTTTCTTGAATCTTTCCCCATTAATTTCAGCCTTAATTTGATTTCTTGAACCCTACTAATCATCTATTAAACCCATGTAAATTAGGAAAAAATTTCTTGATCGTTTGGGCATTCGAATCTCACAAATTAGGAAGCGTAAGTGCGGTTAAGTGTAAAATTAATTGTTGCTTCGACATAGTTGTAAGGTAAATGTTATGGATTGATTAAATTAAATAATTGAATAATTATCAGCCACTTATTTTCTAGTATATTATGTAATTAGGTGCTGATCCAAATACCTCGAATCAACCGTAAAGCTGAAGAATGATCGTACGTACAATTCGTATCGATACAAGGTAAGGAATCGAGCTAGTTGAATTCGTAAAATAGTTATGAATTCAACAATTGGTTTGAACCCATAATTGGGTAATTTGGAGTTGGTTAAGTGGTAAATTGATTTAATTTATACGGAATTTTGGTTTAGGATCATATAAAGGTTTATTAAGGAAATTTGGAAGATTCACTAGGGTGCTGCGAGAAAGCGAAAAATAAGGTGTGGGTCCTAAACTTGTAAAATTTGTTTGATAATGATAAATGTTAGGTTATATTTGATAATTAGCTTGCTGATTGGTTTGGCATAGTAGCCAAAATATTAGTTTTGCGAGTGGCCGAACTAGGTACGTTTCTAGCCTTAAAAGATTAATATGTTGGCAAAATTGCTAGTTTGATTGTATGAATGTGTAATTGAGATTGTTATGCATAGTTATATTATGTGGTATGAGAATGTTTGATGGAATGGTATGAAAAGTTGAGATATTAGTTTTATGCATGATTTAAATGCATGAAATATTTAGTATGACATATATACGTGAGGTTGCTATTGGTGCATAATGAAATTCATAAAGTATGTGAATTGAATGATATTTATGGATACCATCTTAATGGTAATTTGAAAATTGGAACATTGTTTCCTTTCTCTGAAAGTATGTGATTATTGAGGACATGTTGAGCATGTCAAATAAAAGTGAAAAGTATTGAAATGTGATCGTGTATGAATTTGTATGACATATTGCATGTACATTGGGATGATATTTTGTGGTTGACGGAGGAGTTCCGTGGAGTACCGGCGGCATACTAAGTCTGCATATATTTTTAGTCAATGTACTGCATTTGGAGTACGGTGGGGATTGGATTATATCGCATTATATATTTGGCAGCTTCACGGCATTATTGATTATTGGTGGTTTTACCACATCGAGCATTGCTCACATACGTTGGAGTTTGGCAAACGGGTTCTGGGGAGCTCGTGGTGTGTAGAGGATGGTATGGGTAAGATCTCACATGTGCATTTTTCACGATTATGTGCATTTGAAAATTATTATTGTTAATGTTTGATTGTGCAATTGGTACCTCTATGAAATTGTCTATATGAATGCTTAATACTCGTTTAGTCTCACACTGAGCTTGTTAAGCTCATCCCATTATCTCAACTTCTCAAGTAATGATCGAACTTAGGATTGGAATTGGCATGCGAACATATGGTGGACTTCGGACTTTACTTCGTCATATTATTTTAACTAAAATTATATTTTTAGGTTATTTTATTATTATTTTGTTTTGGATTGTAAAGTTTCTTTAAATTGTGGTTTGGGACTGTTCGAGATTTTGGGGTTTTTCATGCATGCATGACACACATGTTTGGTATAGATACATGGTTTTTATAATATGTTGAAAAGGACTATGCATGATATATGACTAAATTAATAATTTGACTAGTAATGGTTCATTTCTACTGCTAAGAAGATAACAAAATGATTTTTCAAAGGCAACACCGTCAGTAAGGTTTTACAAAAACTCACCTAATTCGCTAATTTGACCTAAGCATGATTGGACTAAGTAAAATGACATTTTCCAAAACTAACAATAGAAACCACGATTTTATAAAAAGAAGTACTTAAAGGTTTTTAACTATCATTAGGGTAAGTTTGACACTAAGGTGTCCAATGTGGCCTTCCCAATTCAACCATGATGTCTAGGTCGGGTTTGGGAGGTTACAGAAACAATATAGTGTAATAAGTGCATGATTCTTGAAAGCTTGTACTTTAATGAAAAGATCGAGTGAACAAAAGCATTGTGATGGTTTAAAGCCAAGCAAGAGTTTTTTTTTTTTATTTCTTTTGAAAAATCTCATTATAGGTTTTGATCATATATACTCTTTTTCACACAATGCCTAGAACTTCCCATAGCCCCTCCCCTACCCATAAATAGGAGAATAATGCACTTCAGTGCACTTGAAACCACATCGTCTTGCATTAGCAATAATGTCCATGCCAGTCAAGATAAGACTTAATCCGCAGTGAGAGTTATAAATTCATAGAATAGATAACAGCAAAATGAGTGAAATGAGAGTGAAACAGAAAATTTGAACAAAACAATTTCTGCTCAGTTTTGGCACAAAAATTTCCTAAGCTAATTGTACTCATTGATACTATATCATGACATAGAAAATGGAGAGAAAAGGAAGGCAAGAGAAGTGGATATAAGGTGGTGAGCTAAACAATTTAATTCGAGTAGCTTCCGGATAAATATAATGTACCAAAATATTTTCATGCTTAACCCGTTTTGTAGAGTCAGTTCTTTAATTCTGAACCAACCTAAGCCGCAAAACATTACAAGTAGAAAAGTCCTACGTGACCTAAGTGATACAACTCATGGATGAAAATTAAACTATATATTGACAATTTTGACCACTTGTATTCTCTGAACATAGATGTGTATTTGTTTAGATGGAATAATATGCTTAACATTCTCTTATTTGTTTTCCTTGTAACTTAATGAACTAACATGTTTACTATTGAAAAGCAGGAATCAATTACTTATCGTGCTAGAATTACGTGTTTCGTCACATTGTCTTATTTAAAATGATCTAAAGTAATCTATTTTATGAAACATGCACAAGCATCGTTTGGTTGTTTTATTTTCTTATTATCTTCTGTTTTTGAGTTGTTGCTTGAGGACAATTAATGAGTTAAGTGTGGGGAAGTTTGATCCACCACAATTTATTATCGCAAATTAGAGTTTTTTCGGCACTTAATAAGCTTGTTTTCAAGTTGTTTTATATTATTTTGTTATGTTTTCCATTTTTAGTAGTTTATATTTAATTTTAGTAAAATAAGTGTTGTTACTCATATTTTAGTAATGTAATGACCTAATGGGCCAATACGAGCCTAGGGAAGGACTGACAAGTTGATTTAGTGTGCAAGACACTATTTTAAGGCCAAGAAACATCAGTGACAAGGTCAACGTTACAACACTAACATGTGGTGTTGCAACACCACACTTTAAAACCAAATAAGTCCCCTACAAAGTTTAGTTCCGCGACATTGGCCTTGTGGTGTTGCGACATCGGAGTGTCGGAAGGTAAAAAGAAGCTAAGGGTGTTTTCATCTGCACAACACATTTTATTCAGCCTTGTGGCTTTTAATTGACCTAGTTCATTGCTATATATATTCTTACTTAGGCTAAGTTAAAGAGGTCGTTTAAAGAGTTATTTTTAGAGTAGATTTTTAAGATTTAATTTTGGTTTTAGTTTATTTTGAAAATAGAATTATTCTTCTTGTTCTGACTTGGATTCAATTTGGGTCCAAGCTTTCTTTTTTTCAGTTCTTAATAAATTTATTTTGTTTTTTAATTGCAATCAGCGTTATCTTTGCAACTGTCAAAGGAATTTTAGCTTTCGCGCACAACTTGATATCAAAATGGATCAATTTCGCTATTCCCTTTCTTTATTTAAATATTTACTTTGCATGATTTAGGGAAAATTGCATATAAATCCATAAGCGGCTAATATCCTTAGGGAGATTAACGATCAAATGTGGGAATAATTAATAGAAGAAGTAGGGTTTGTTTTTGAATTATTTGGCTTAAATTATACGTGCCTAAACCCTAAGATTGACAACCCTAGGAAGTAATTTAGGTAAACGAGGTCGAGAGAATATTTTATTGAGTACCTCATAATTTATCTTGGTTTAAATAGTGAGGTCGAGAGATAAATTGTTTTTGCTGACTAATTATTTAGTTAGAGGATGCGAGGTAATAATTGGCTTGTTATTAGCTAATTTAATAAAACCTATGTTCTGAAGTTATTTAGGAACACTAACGTAAGTTAATCTTCTACTTGATTATTTGAGTTAATTTCAATTGTTAAATTGTCTTCCTTAGTTTTATTTTATTTAGGATATTTTTTTGTTATTTAATTTTAATTTGGCTTTTTGTGTTATAATTTTAATTTATTACTATTTAGGCCTTTTAGTGTGGAAAAACAAATTTTAGTTTAATTCAACCTCCCTTAGGTAGGATCCTCAGAATACTTCCCAGAGTGTTTCATTGTAACACTTTAGTATTTTACAATTTAACACGTATACTTGTGGACATCGTTGCTTCATTAGATATATCTTTGCTGTAGTATTTCTAGTCCAGACATTTGTATCTCTAGCTGCTGTCATCTACTATGAAGGCAATAAATATTGATCTGAAGAGCCTACGTCATCCCATGATTATATCTTTTTTTATAATAAAGATATTGTGTCTTTGGGAAAGGTGACAGTGAACTTTAAAATGGTGTCGATTCAAGATCAAACATGCTTCCATGTAATTGGTGTTAATGTGGCTTATCATTTTCTCATAGGAAGAAAATTTCTCCATACTCACAATATCATTCCTTCTTCCCACCATCAATGAATCAAAGGCTATTGAAAGGAGAAATAGGTATTCATTCCGGCTACGAAGCACCATTTAAGTGGAATAAAGTGAACTATATAGAACCATCTTTCTTTGAAGATCCAGGATTGGATGAAGAAACAACTATTTCTAAGCTAATAGGTGTGCCATTTCATAAATGGGAGGAAATCTTTAAGAAGAAGGATGATAACAATGAGGAGAAGAAGAAGAAAAAGAACCGTCGGGGTGGGAAAAGAAGATGTAGAAATGCTTCTAGGAATGAAGTAGAAAGTGAGGCCAAGAAGAATATTGGAGTGAGTTCTTATACTCGTGAAAATGGGAAGACTATTTACTATTTATGATAGGACATAAGGTCTAAAGAAATACTTTCTTCTAGCCCATTCCTTAGGAACCTCCAGATGTATTACAATATTGTTTCCTAGTAAAGGAAAGAAAAAAAAAGATACAAGAGGTTTTTCCTACTCTAGAACAACTACTAGATCAACCAATGCCATAACGAGATGAGTTAGAAGAAAAAAGCATGGTTGAAGAAAGTTAAACCGTTAAACCACTCTTTGATCTACCACAATTTCATATGATAAATTGAGTTCTTTTTTATACTTAACAAGCTTTTAATCAAGCTTTTTGATGTTACTTTAATGGTTTAATGATTTACGGGTGAATTGTGTTTTTGATGAATAACACTTTAAGGGTTTAACGATCATGTGCATTTGAAAATTATTATTGTTAATGTTTGATTGTACTATTGGTACCTCTATGAAATTGCCTATGTGAATGCTTAATACTCATTTAGTCTCAACTGAGCTTGTTAAGCTCATCCCATTATCTCAACATCTCAGGTAATGATCGAACTTAGGATTGGAATTGGCATGCAAACATATGGTAGACTTCGGACTTTACTTCGTCATATTATTTTAACTTAATTATATTTTTATAACCACATCAACCAAAATAATCCAACTCTCATGGCTATAGACAAACCAAAACATTTAACATTTACAAGCCATTTCAAATTATCAAAATCATTATCAACTCAAAACCAAAATAACCATAAATCCTATACATGTCATATAACCAAAACATAAGCTTAGAAGTACCAAAGTGATAGTAGGATAGTGTGACAAAATCTCCGATGATCCCCGAATCCGAGCTAGCTTTGAATTCACAATAAAACACTGTAAAATAAATAGAGTAAGCTTTATAGTTTAGTAAGCTCGTATGAAATAAACTCAATCTAATCATAAATACACAATTCAACAAATTGAATATATCAACATATAACTCATATTAACTAACAAACCTTTCATATGTTCAATCATAAGATTATACGTGTCTTTCACAAATTTCTTCGATTTAAAGCTTACACAGTTCATGTACATACATGTACCATCTTGTATCAATCTCATACTCAACCACGTCTTTCATTTACCCGTTGAACCATTCGAAATACTATCAGGTACTCAGGAAACTCACACCCTAAGTGCCACATATTTAGTCGAAGCTATCTCAATCTCGTATCACATATACTGCTCACTCTAGAGCTATCAACGGGCCTGCTCACACAAGCTGTTAGTCAAGACATGGTACATGGTACTGCTCACACAAGCTGTTAGTCAAGACATGGTACATGGTACTGCTCACACAAGCTATCAAGTAACCGCAACACATGCCGATATACTCAGCCACCGATAGGGCGTACAGGACCAGCACTCGAATCACAATATCACAATAACCCCTAATAACATGTCATTCATATCCTAATCTATTCCTAAGGTTCAACTAGGATTTTCACGTTTCTCGAATCATCGTCCAACATGTTCGTAGTCTCGTATTCACAGTTTATGCAATATGAAAGCATTTAAAATATGTTTATAACACAACTTATTACATATGAACTTGTCTCGATTCACAAAAACAATGAAATAGGTCGATTAGTCGAATACTTTGTTTTTCCCCCGATCTAGATCTGAACTTCATTTTTCTTGATCTATATAATATCAAATTTAGCTTATTCAATCATTACTCTATTCAATTTAATCCAAAACACTTATTAAAGCACATTTACACTTTTGCCCCAATAATTTCACAACTAATACAATTTAGTCCTTATTTCATAAAATCACAAATTCATCCAATTTCACCAAAACCCATGCTAGCCAAATTTTAATTAGGTCCCTAGTAGCCCATATTTTTCATTTATTTTACAAATTACCCACAAACTTTCCACATTTCTCAATTCAATCCCTAATTTGCATTTTCACTAAAAATCACTTAACAAAACTTGTATAACTATCATCAAACATTCATAATCTACCATCAATCATTAAAATACATGCTTATTCATCAATGGCAACTTCCTAAATCTTTAACAGTTTTACAAAATAGTCCCTAGGCTAGCTAGACCTAGTTGTAACGATATCAAAAACACAAAAATCATTAAAAAGAGGACAAAAACGAACTTACAATTGAGCTAGAAAGCTTGGTCAATTATAAAGCCCTAACAATGGCTTTTCTTATTGCAATATTTAGTGGTGGAAGAACATAAAAGGTGATACATTTGTTGTTTAATTAATTTATTAACATGTATTTACATTTTACAAAAATAACCTTATTATAAAACCATTTAATATAATCCATTTTATGTCCATCTTTTTCCACTAAATATATTAATGGTCTAATTACAACATAAGGACCTCTACTATTTAATTTCATATCCATTTAATACTTCTAGCTATTAGAACATCACTTTTACACTTTACACGATTTAGTCCTTTTTATCAAATTAAACATTCAAATGATAAAATTTCTTAACGAAAATTTCACACAAACATACTATCATGTTGCAGACATTAAAATAATCATAAAATAATTATTTTGAACTCAGATTTGTTGTCCCAAAACCACTGTTCTGATTTGACTAAAAACAGGTTGTTACAAGCTATGATGAGCCAGCGAAGGAACAAAGTTTTTCATCCCATCTACTATGCAAATCTGACTCTGACAGGAGCTCAATTGAATTATATGGTAATAGAGAAATAGTTACTTGCTATTGTGTTTGCTTTTGACAAGTTTCAATCTTATTTTATAGGTACAAAAGTGATTGTGTATTGGATCATTCGACAATTAAATACTTACTTGCCAAGAAAAATGCTAAATCGAGGTTGATCCGATGAGTACTTCTACTCCAAGAATTCGATTTAGAAATTCAATATCGAAAAGGAGTAGAAAACCAAGTAGCATACCACTTGTCCAGATTGGAGCCGCAAGAAGGGACTTCTCTACTCATACCTATTCAGGAGACATTCTTAGATGAACACATATTTAAGGTAAATCATATCCATAATACCCCTTGGTTTTCTGATTTTGCTAACCATTTAGCTTGTGGTTTGATGCCTTTTACTAAGGCATATCAAAAAAAGAAAAAGTTTCTTCATGATGTGAAGTACTATTTTTGGAAAGAACCATATTTGTTTAAAAAGTGTGCAGATCAAATGATTAGAAGATGCGTGGTAGAAGATGAACTACATGAGATTTTATATCATTGTCATACAACTCCAAGTGGGGGAAACTTCGGAGGTACACTTACTACAGCCAAAGTATTGCAAGTGGGATTCTTTTGGCCAACACTATTCAAAGATGCATATGACTACGTAAAAAATTGTGATTGATGCTAGAGGGTTGGAAACATCACCAACAGAAATGAGATACCCCTAACAAACATCATTGAGGTAGAATTATTCGATGTTTGTGGTATTGACTTCCTTAGTCCTTTCCATCCGTCTTTTATCCACAAGTATATATTGGTAGCAGTAGGCTACATGTCTAAGTAGGTTGAGGCCGAGGCATATCCAACGAACAATGCCAAGGTTGTGATGAAGTTTTTGCAGAAACATGTGTTCACAATGTTTGGAACTCCTAGGGTCATCATCAGTGATTAGGGGTCCCAATTTGTGAACAAATGGTTGAAATGGTTACTCGATAGACATGGAGTGAAGCACAAGGTTGCCACAGCTTAACATCCGTAGACGAATGGGCAAGCTGAATTGGCGAACAAAGAGATAAAAGGCATAATCGAGAAGGTAGCTTGTTTGAACCGACGAGACTGGTCCAAAAGACTAGACGATGCTTTATGGGCCTACAGGACAGCATACAAGACACCTTTAGGGATGTCACCCTATAGGTTGGTTTTCGGGAAAGCTTTTCATTTGCCCTTGGAGTTAGAATATAAAGCTTACTAGGCTCTCCAACTGCTCAACTTGGATCTTAAGCTTGCTAAAGAAAAACGGATGCTTCAACTTAACAAATTAGAAGAGTTCCGAATGTTCTCATACGAGAATGCCAAACTATTCAAGGAAAGACTTAAAAGATGGCACGACAAGCACATGCACATTCGAGTTCGAGAATTTGAAGCAAGTCAGCAAGTCTTGTTATTCAATTCCAGATTAATGTTCTTTCTAGGTAAGTTAAAATCACGTTGGTCCAGTCCATTTACGATTCGCCAAGTTTTTCCATATGGAGTTGTTGAACTTCAAGGTAAGGGAGGTAATTTTCAAGTTAATGCTCAACGCTTAAAACATTACTGGGGAGATAAAATTGAGCGGGATAAAATCTCATTCATTTTATCGGATATTTAATCTTTCTCATTTTCTTTTAAATAAATGATTTAGGGTATATTTTCGGGATTAGTATGTTAAAATAAATTCTATCTAAGAGATTGGAACTTAAGCGAGACAGGTTGTAACCCCTCTAGTCTTTCCTAGGAACTGATTTTAACATAATCTTCCGAGAAATTATTCAGTAACTGGAAAAATAAATTTTTAGTTTTTCAAATAAAATGGTCAATTTTTATCCAAGTTTTAATTGCAACTCAATTTTCAAATTTTCTTTAAGTCTAGGTACTTAATTGAATTTATTTTTTTAATAAAAAATGACCCTAAGGTCAACCTCAATTTATAGCATCATTAATGACAGTACTATGGATTTCCATAGGATAATCCACATTAAAATACAAATTACACTTTTCCTTAATTGAATTATTTGCAAAATTTGGTTACTCTTTTTTGTAAATATCTTTAAAAGCAACTAAAATAAAATTTTTAATTTAATTTTTAATAAACAAGATGATAATAACTAATATACAATTTTGTTTATTATAATGTATACTAATTATTATCAACTTTGTATAGAATTAGAATTAGTTTAAATTTTATCATATTTTAGTTAAGAGTTTTTATTTCAATAAATAAAGTAATAGCAATTAATATATTAATATACATTATATTATTTATAAATTTTTATTAACTTTATATGACATTAGGACTTAGAATATTTTATTTATAAATTGTTCTAAGAATTCTAGTTGAACTCTTCCATTCTATCACTTTAAATACCTCTACCTTCATCCATCATTCACCATTCATCAATCAAACCTCCTACACAACCTTTCCACTATTGGCCTTAGCAGCTCCACCCTCATAGTGCCGCAGCTCCCGTTTGGTAACCATTAAAGGAACCACTACCAGCAACACCGCCCAACAGCCCTCTTTGGTTAGCAACTACACACGCCCATTGCGCGAACTCGACACCCCTGCCTTGCACGACGCTGCTGCCTACTGCTCACACACCTGCTTGCGCACCAGCCCTGCTGCTCGCTCACACCTGCCCTACTCGCAACTTTGACGGTATTGCTGCTGGCCCCGCTTGCTGCTATCATTCCTTCCTTTAACCCGTCCACACCCTTGCACAAACCGCAACGCCCTTGTCACCCTTACACCATATCACCATTAAAAATTTTTGCTACTATTATCACGATCACTTCCAACCAACCCTCATTCGAATTATTTTGCTCACAATTTAATTTTTATTTTTAGGTTCTTATTTTTCTTTACACAAAGGTGGTAAGAAATTCTTTTTCTCTTAAATTTTAATTTATTTATTTACCCTTTAAAATTTCATGAATTGTTAAATTTTTAAGTCCAGGTTAATCATGTTCAAGTTAAATTTTTGAGAAAATATTTGTTTCCATCTTATGTCCAAGTTAATCATGCCTCACAAAAGAACTTGTGCCTCTGTCCAAGTTGAAGAATCACAAAACAAATTCCACTATGAAGAAGCAAAAGCGAGATACGATAGCATATTCAAAAATCAGCGAAAGCTCCCTCAAAAAGGCTTTACACTAAAAGAAAGCAACTATATCAATTTCATGGCACGCATTTGACAAATTACTGAAGCTCTCAATTGGGAGTTATTTTGTGAGAAAACACCTAGTGCAGATGAAGAGTTAGTTCGTGAATTTTATGCTAATTTGACATTAAGTGAATTAACGAAAGTTTCTGTCCGATGAATCAATGTACCAATAAGCTTAAATTCTATTAATGAATTCTTTGAATTACCTGATTTTGAAGACGACGAATATTCTTCCTTGATTAGAAATATTGAGGCTAAAAAACTGCAAGAAATTCTCGAGGAACCTACAGTTTTGGGTTCTAAATGGACTGTGTCAAAGCATGGAACCCACATGTGTCGTAGAGAATATTTGACACTATTAGCAAATATATGGTTCTATTTCATTCGATTCAGCCTTATGCTTATTCCACATGGGACCATAATTTCATTAAAATGAATGGTCTTGTTAGACTCGATTTTAATTGCAAAGACCATTGATGTGGGAAAAATCATTCTGAGAGAATTGCAAAATTATGCCGCTAAACATTTTGGCCGAGTATACTTTCCATTTATGATAACAATTTTGTGCTTAAGAGCTAAAATTCTTGCAAATATAAAGAATATAGGTTATAGTCAGGGCATAATCACAGATTGGAACCTCTAACGAATAGTTGGAGATTTTGTTCTCTAGCAACGAGTTGAATTGAGTGAGAATCTCGAAGAAGAAGAAAAATATCCCATAGAGATCGAACCAATGCAGTCAACTAAAATCCCTAATAAGGCAAAACCAATTGAACCAATAACCGAACCTGACAAGGCAACCTCAACATTCATAACTCAATCGCTTCGCCTAGATCTTTATGATGAACTGTCAAAGTTAATGGACCTAATGAAGCATATACAGTGGCAACAACAAGTTTATTGGAGATATTCAAAAATATGGGATGACTCAATGAGAAGTGTTTTTATGAAAATATTCAATGACCCGTTTATTTTGTGCTTGAGTTTCCTGATTTGACATTTGAACCATGGAGTCCAATATTGAAGAAGGAACAAAATGATTCATGTAAAAACAAAGACAATGGAGTAAAAGATGAGTTGGATCCTGAGGGATCTGTAAATAAATAAAAAAGAGGGGATCTTTAATTTATTTTATTTTCTTTCCTATGTTATTTAATGCTTTAGGATTAGGTCTATTAGGATTTTTATTTCTTGCAAAATAAAATAAGAGATGGAAATCATAAATAAAAATGAACAAGTTGCAAATTATGAAGTGTTGCAATAGATATGTACATGTCTAGGATTGGATCTAGAGAGAGTTTGGTACTTAAGTAGTCAAATTGACTCACATCCTCTTTTCTGAAATCCTACCTGGTGTATAGTATCTATTCACTTCTAACAATGAAAACATTGTTCATCTTAAGTAGGGGGGATTGAAAATTTGAAATTATTTCCTCTCAGAATAAATTTTTCTTTTAATTGTGGCTAAGATATAGTTTGTTCAAAAATTTGAAATTTTGTTAAGTATGCTATGAATAAGGTTTTATTATTTCAATAATTGTTATGTTAGTTGAATTATGACATAAATGTACTCTTAATAAAGTATGTAAATCATACCATAAAATTTTTAGTTCCTTAGGAAAGTTAGGCATGCATAAAAGTTTAAATCTCTAGAATTAACAGTAATTTCTTGAGGCGAAATCCAAGGAAGCATGGAATGCTAAAAATGATTTAGGCAACTGTGGGCTGCTTGAGCCTTTCAAGCCAACCTTGATGAATTTTTACCCCTTGAAACCCAACTATGAGACTATATGACCTAATTTTATTTGAACATTTGCAATATTTAAACATCACTACTCTTTTAATTATCTTCAAATTGTCCCAAACACTAAACTTGGTCTATTCAAAATATACTTTGAAAATAAGTTTGGGGGAGTTGAAAAGAAGTATCAAATGCTAAAAAAAAATCATATGTTAATCAAAATATGCATTGCATTCCTTTGTCAAGGCTACCGTCTCAAATTCTCCAAGTCTCTATTTCTTGGATAAGATATCCTTCATGAATTTGACATAGTTTGGCATCTTCTCAAGTGCTTCTACCAACGGAATGTTGATATGAAGTTGCTTTAGTACATCTAAAAGTTTTTTGAATTGGACTTTCTGTTTCTGCTTTTGAAGCCTTTGAGGGTAAAGTGGTGGAGGATTCTTTATTGGAACTGGCTGGTTCAACTTTTGTGGCAATTCTACATCTAGCGAAGTTGTTAGTTTATCAGAACTGACTGGTTCAAAAATTACCTTATTGGGTTTTACAGATTCTGGTTCTAATGAAGCTGGAATTTCAACACTTGGTTGAACTTCCACTAAATCTTGAGCATCAACTGGCTCCTCTTCAACTTTGACAGTGTTGGGCTTTAATGTCTTTCTGCTCCTTAATGTCAATGCTTTACAATGCTCTTTCCTTGGATTTCTTGGATTCTAGTATCACTAGGCAAAACACCTTGTGGTTGGTTCCTGAGTTCAATTGCAAGCTAGCCAATTTGCTTTTCCAGTTTTTCAATGTGGCTGTTTGGCTTTGGATTAAGGCATCATTTTTTGCTATGTATGCCTTCAACAGGTTTTCTGAGCCATTGGAAGATTTAGCTTGAGGTTGCTTCTGAAATTGATGGGAAAAAACAGGTGGCTAGGTTGGTTTGGGTTGGGCATGAGTGTTACTAGGTCCATTCCCTTAGTTACTTCAAGAGAAATTAAAGTTGTTTCACCAATATGGGTTATAAAAATTGGATTTTAGTTCTTGCCTTCCTCGGGTTTGGTTTTGGTTACCCAAGTAATACACGAATTCTGGGTTTGATGGACATTCTTTGAACAAGTGCCCTTCCCTATAATAAACACAGGCAACATTCTTAAATTGATTAGGTGGCTGAGCTGCAAAATTATTAAACCCATTAATAGTAAATTTTTTAAGCATTGAGGATATTGAAGATATCTGAGATGCGAGTGAAGTGAGAGCATGTGATATCCCGAATTAGGGCCTAAACGGAATAGTGGTTTCGAAACCACAATTTTAAAGTAGAAAATTTTATTCCGATTAATTTTTATAATTTATTGAGTGATTAGATGCATGTGTTAGAATATCAATAGAAAATTTCATGAATTGCATGTCTAATTTGCCTATTAGGACTTAATTGCAAAAGTTGATAAATATCAGTTTTAGATGTTAAAGGATTTAATTGAAGAGCATAATTGAAGTAGAGGTCCTTAAATGGTAATTATACCATTAAGTTTTCATGGAAAAAAATGGACATACATAGGTAGAAATAACCAAAGTTTTTAATGAAGGGTATTTTAGTCATTTGGTAATTAAAAGAATAAAAAAGGAAAAAGATGGCAAAATATGTCCATGTTCTTCATTAGAACGAAATTTCAAGGGTTCTCCATATCTAGGGTTTGTTTCAAGCTTCCAAGCTCCATAGTAAGTGATTCCAAGCCCCGTTTTAATGTTCTTTACGTTTTTGGAGTCTCGGTAACTTGATTTAGCTTATTCTAGCAATAATTTAATCTAGGGTTTATATTTGGAAAAATACTCATAGGTGAAATGTGTTTATTTTGATGTTTTATGGTAGAATATGAAGCTTGAAATTGTGTTAAACAACTTTTGCTAAGCGATTTTATGCGAAAACGAGTAAAACAACATAATCGGTAAAAATACCTAATGTTCATAACTACATGTTAGAGTGAGAATTTGATGTTGCTATAGAAGGGAAAAATGATCAGCATGTCATAAAACAAAAGAAAATAGGAAGAATTTTGATTTCCGAGCTTTGGGTCAAAAGTGTAAATATACAAAAGTTTAGGGGCAAAATTGTAATTTTTCCAAAGTTAGAGTTAAGGACTATTTTGATAAATATGAGTATTAAATCAGCTAAATGTGTTATTTTAGATCAACAAAGACGTGGAATCGACCTTGATCGGGGAAAAGAAAAGATTTCGAGTTAAATTGCAACCTTTATACATTTTGTACCGAAGTAAGTTCATGAGTAAATAGGGTAACATAATTGTCGTTTTAAGAAATTTAATGTTGTTTACATGATATGATGCTTATTATCATGAAATGTTTTGTTTTGTGGTTATTGTTGAAAAATATGTAATTATGTGAATTACTTGATAAGTGTGAACTACCATCAAAGTATCGATTTCGACATTTCGTGGAAAATGGCAAAGGAGTATGATCGAGGAAAATCTCGTTTGAACATTAGGAATAGATTAG
Source organism: Gossypium longicalyx (assembly GCA_025698465.1). Taxonomy (NCBI): domain Eukaryota; kingdom Viridiplantae; phylum Streptophyta; class Magnoliopsida; order Malvales; family Malvaceae; genus Gossypium; species Gossypium longicalyx. Next base: position 38,720,049 of record CM046998.1, on the reverse strand, counting down.
GATACAAGTGACATGTCACAACGAAATTGAGATGCGAACTCGTTGAGTTGCGTTCCGAGTTCGTGAGAATTATGAGACATCCGAACTCGTTGAGTTGCATTCCGAGTTCACTTATGGATGCAAGCATCCGAACTCGATGAGTTGTGTTTCAAGTTCATTATGGATGCGAACACCCAAGTTCATTGAGTTGTGTTCCGAGTTCATTATGGGTGAAATTATGAGCTTGATTTCATGTATCCGAATTATATTCCGATGTGTTCAACTGGTAAAGTTCTAGTGAAATGGAAGAATTCTCGAGTTGAAAGTGACTAGTTGGTAAGTGTTGTGGGACGGATACTTGGTACAAGTATGTACTTAATCCTCGGGTTGAGACTTCAATATAACAATAATATGGTAGGATCATGAATGAGAAATATGATATGAATGTTTTGGTGATATTATGCAAATGTGGATTTTGTATTATTGCATGGTTATCTTACTTGCTATTTACATGTGAACTTACTAAGCATTTATGCTTACTCTTTCCCTTCCTTTCCTTGTAGTTTTGACAAATCAGATAGAGATCGGGATGGTCGGAGACACGTTCACACTATCAACAAACCACCTCGGTATAGTGGCTTGCATATTTTGGGAATATGGCATGTATAGCATTATGATCCTTTTGTGTATATAATCTTATTATATGGTGAATGAGTGATGTGGAAATGTTTGTTGATGATTAGCTATTGGAATGGCTAATCAAAATTTATATTTAATGTTATATATGCTTAATGTATTACCTAATCCATGGAAAACCATAAAATGGTGAAATTGGCTATAAAACAGAATCACACAGCAGCAGTGACGTGAGTTTGAAAAATCACTAAAAATAGTAGAAATAGAATTAGATTATTAATAAAATATTTAATTGAAGCTTAATGAATCTATTTTCATGTCGATGAAACAAAATAGGTAAAAGAGATGTATTTTATAAGATATTTATGATTTGGTGAAATAGGGTCAGAGCAATTTTTGGATCCCCTATTGTGATTTTATAAATTCACTATAAATTGTGTAAAATTAATTATGACTCACACTTTATATTTATGAATTTCTTATTGAGTCTATTTTTAATTGAAATAAACAGAATAGTCATTGGATTTCTGTATAGGGAGAAATTTGATTCGTAGTGCACAAGGGTCAGAGTAGCCAAACCCTAAAATAGGGTATACTTTAACTAATAAACTGTACTAATTGGCCCTGCCAAAAATTCTAGAAAAAAAATTAGTAAGTAGATATATTAGTCTAGTTTTAAGGAAAATTTACAGAATTGGATTTCAAGTTTTAGAACTCGATATTATTTTTTTAGCGACTATGATGCAGATGGATAGTTTACTACAAGAATTGTTTGAACTTGTTTAAATGCTAAAATAAGTTTAGTAATGTCTCATACTCGACTCCGATGATGGTCTCGGGTAAGGGGGCATTACATTTGGTGGTATCAGAGCTACAATTTAGTCGATTCTCGGACTAACGTGGCGTATGTACGGTCTTGCTATACATGCCATATATATTTTTGTGATAGTGTGACGACTCCTGACCTTTTTAAAGGATTTTTTATAGTAAATGGATCCCGATCCAGCTGTGGCTGATGATGTAGAGAGCAATGAGCCAGCTCCTGCTAAAGGGCCAGTGCCAACTGAGAGTCGACCTCCTACTGTTGGTCAAGGAGGAGGAGAAGGGGCTCGAGAAGCCTTTCTCCAGATGATGAATGCATGGTACACCGAGTTCGTCCGTACGAACCCGAATGCTCAACCTCTCCCACCTTTCCCGATTCCTCAACTTGTACCCCCGACACCTCAAGGTATGGATCTGATGAAATTTCATAGAACCCCAGTTGACAGAATTCGCAAGTAAGGGGCCGAAGAATTCAGGGCAAATGTTGATGATGATGTCGAGAAAGCAGAATTTTGGCTCAAGAATTCTATTCAGGTATTTGATGAGTTGTCTTGTACACCTGAAGAGTGCTTGAAATGTGCCATATCCTTGTTGAGAGATTCGGCTTATTATTAGTGGAAGACATTGATTTCAGTGGTGCTGAAAGAGAGAGTGACTTGGGAATTCTTTCAAGAAGAATTTCGGAAGAAATACATCAGTGAAAGATTTGTTGACCAGAAGCATAAAAAATTTCTCGAGTTGAAACAAGGCAACATGACAGTTACTGAGTATGAAAGGGAGTTCGTTCGATTGAGTAAGTATGCTAGAGAATATATTCCTTCAGAGGCTAAAATGTGCAGACGATTCGAAGATGGACTTAATGAAGATATCAAAGTACTTGATGGAATTCTTGAGTTGAAAGAGTTCGTAGTACTTGTTGATCGAGCTTGCAAGGCTGAAGACCTAGTTAAAGAGAAGAGAAAGGCGAAGGCTGAGACTAGAGACTTGAAGAAAAGACCAATGAGTAGCACATTTCCACCACAATCTAGAAAATCCAGAGATATGTATTTTCGTTCTCATGCTTCGACAGGACATTCATATGGGGATCGTAAGAAGCAAAATGTGGATTCCAGATCTCAAGCTACCTCTATGGCTAGTGTGGGAAATTCTAGACTTGTTGGACCCGAGTGCCAAAGATGTGGTAGAAGTCATTTTGGTTGATGTAGAATTAATGATAGATCCTGTTACCGGTGCGGTTCTCCAGATCATTTCATTAAAGATTGTCCGGAGATGAATAAGAAAGAAAAATTTCAGAGTGCAAAACCTTAAATAGTGCAGTTTCGGGAGGAAGATCTTCGAGAAGAGCTGGGAATGAGCCAAGCAGCAAGAATGTAGTCAGAGATTCAGCGATTAAATCTGAAGTTAGAGCTCCGGCTAGAGCTTATGCCATAAAGGCACGTGAAGATGCTTCATCTCCTGACGTGATCACTGGTATTTTCTCTCTTTATGATGTTAATGTTATTGCTTTGATTGATCCCGGTTCTACTCATTCATATGTGTGCATGAAATTGGTGTCTAATATGAGTATACCTATTGAGTCTACAGAATTTATGATTAAAGTGTCGAACCCGTTAGGCAAATGTGTTGTGGTTGATAAAGTATGCAAGAAATGTCCTTTGATGATCAGAGGTCATTATTTTCCAGCCAACTTGATGTTGTTGTTGTTTGATGAATTTGATGTCATTTTGGGTATGGATTGGTTAACATTTCATGATGCTATAGTTAATTGTAGACAGAAAGTTATTGAATTGAAATGTGAAAATGGTGAAATTTTGCGGGTTGAACTGGACGAATCAGAGGAATTTCCTAGTGTGATTACTTCGATATCGGCTCAGAGATATTTGAAAAGGGTTATGAAGCTTATTTGGCGTATGTGTTGAATACAAAAGAATCTGAGAAGAAACTGGAATCAGTACCGATTGTGTGTGAATTCGCGGATGTATTTCCAAAAGAGTTGTCAGGTTTGCCTCCTATCAGAGAAGTAGAATTTGGTATTGAGTTGATACCAGGAACAACACCGATCTCAATTGCTCCATATAGAATGGCACCAATAGAGTTGAAAGAATTGAAGTCACAGTTGCAAGAGTTGACTGACAAAGGCCTTGTGAGACCGAGTTTTTTGCCCTGGGGTGCTCCCGTATTATTTGTAAAAAAGAAAGATGGTTCTATGAGATTGTTTGTAGACTATCGGCAGTTGAATAAGGTGACAGTCAAGAACAAGTATTCGTTGCCGAGAACTGATGATTTATTCGACCAGTTGAAAGGAGCGACATGGTTCTCAAAGATTGACTTGAGGTCTGGGTACTACCAGTTGCGACTAAAAGAGTCAGATGTGCCTAAAACTGCTTTTAGAATAAGGTACGGCCATTATGAATTTTTAGTTATGCCATTTGGTTTGACAAATGCTCCTGTTGTGTTTATGGATTTAATGAACCGTATATTTCGGCCATACTTGGACAAGTTTGTTGTGGTACTTATTGATGATATCTTGATCTATTCGAAGGATGAGATAGAGCATGCTGAGCATTTGAGAATAGTTTTGCAAACTTTGAGAGATAAACAGTTGTATGCCAAGTTTAGTAAAAGTGAGTTTTGGCTTCGAGAAGTCGGATTCTTGGGTCATATTGTTTCGGATAATGGTATACGGGTTGATCCTAGTTAAATTTTGGCTATTATTGATTAGAAACCGCCAAAGAATGTGACTGAGGTTAGAAGTTTCTTGGGTCTAGCTGGTTATTATCGACGATTTGTGAATGGATTTTTTATGATTGCTACTCCTATGACTAGACTGCTCCAAAAGGATGTTAAATTCGAGTGGACGAAAGAATGTCAATAGAGTTTTGAGACATTGAAAAAGTTACTAACTGAAGCATCAGTATTGGTACAACCCGAGTCAGGTAAAGAATTTGTTGTATACAGTGATGCTTCTCTAAATGGCTTGGGATGTGCACTTATACAAGAAGGAAAAGTTGTGGCTTATGCTTCGAGGCAGTTGAAACCTCACGAAAGGAATTATCCGACTCATGATTTGGAACTGGCTGCTATAGTGTTTGCTTTGAAGATTTGGCGACATTATCTGTGTGGTGAAAACTGTCGAGTATATACCGACTACAAAAGTCTCAACTACTTGATGTCACAAAAAGACTTGAATTTGAGACAGCGGAGATGGTTAGAATTATTGAAAGATTACGAGCTTGTGATTGACTACCATCCGGGGAAAGCAAATATGGTTGCCGATGCCTTGAGTAGAAAGTCGTTATTTGCTTTGAGAGCTATGAATACTCAGTTGACGGTATCTGACGATGGTTCGATTCTAGCAGAGTTGAGAGCAAGACCGATGTTTTTACAAGAGATTTGTGAAGTTCAGAAAAATTATCAAGATTTGCAAGCCAAGAGAAAGCAATATGAGGCTGATACGGGATCAGATTTCAGAATCGATTCTAATGGTTGCTTGATGTTTAAAGATCGAATTTGTGTACCGAGGAATGATAAGTTGATTCAGAAGATCTTGTATGAAGCACACAGTGGTTGTTTGTCAATGCATCCACGCAGTACAAAAATGTACAATGATTTGAAGAAAATGTATTGGTAGAACAGAATGAAAAGAGATATTTCTGAGTTTGTATCGAAATGTCTAATTTGTCAACAAGTAAAAGTTGAACACCAAATGCCTTCAGGTCTACTTCATCCTATCATGATTCCCGAATGGAAGTGAGATCAAATTACCAGAGACTTTGTGTCAGGATTGCCATTAACTCCGAAGAAGAAAGATGCCATCTGGGTAATAGTCGACAGATTGACTAAATCGGCTCATTTTATTCTGATATGTACTGATTATTCTCTTGATAAATTGGCTGAATTGTATGTCAGTGAGATTGTTAGACTTCACGGAGTACCTTTTTCCATCATTTCGGATAGAGATCCGAGGTTTACCTTGCGATTTTGGCAAAAATTGCAAGAGGCATTAGGTACAAAGTTAAATTTCAGCACTGCTTACTGATGGACAATCAGAGAGAGTAATTTAGATTCTTGAAGACATGCTCAGATGTTGTATATTAGAATTTCAAGGTAGTTGGGAAAGGTACTTACCGCTGGTAGAATTTGCTTACAATAACAGTAATCAAACAAGTTTGAAAATGACACCTTATGAAGCATTGTACGATCGTAAGTGTCGGACGCCACTATATAGGATCGAACTTAAAGAAAATCAAATCTACGAAGTTGATCTAACTAAGGAAACCGAAGAAAAAGTTAAAGTGATTCGAGATTGTTTGAAAGCTGCTTCGGACAGATAGAAATCCTACGCAGATTTGAAAGGAAAAGAGATTGAGTTCCAAATTGGCAATAAAGTGTTTTTAAAAGTGTCTCCGTGGAAGAAGGTTCTCAGATTCGATCGAAAAGGTAAATTGAGTCCACGTTTCATTGGACTATATGAGATAATTGAAAGAATTGGACCAGTAGCATATCGGTTAGCACTACCACCGGAATTAGAGAAGATTCACGATGTGTTCCATGTATCTATGTTACGTCGGTATCGTTCAGATCCTTCACATGTGATTTCACCAACGGAAATCGAGTTGTAACCGGATATGACTTACAATGAAGAACCGGTTAAAATTTTAGCTCGGGAGGTCAAACAACTAAGAAACAAAGTATCGCTCTCGTGAAAGTATTGTGGCAAAAACATGGGGTAGAAGCGGAAACATGGGAGCCCGAGGAAACTATGAGGAATCAATACCCACACCTGTTTACTGGTAAGATTTTTGGGGACGAAAATCCCTAAAGGGGGGAGAGTTGTGATATCCCGAATTAGGGCCTAAACAGAATAGTGGTTTTGAAACCACAATTTTGAAGTATAAAAATTTATTCCAATTAATTTTTATAATTTATTGAGTGATTAGATGCATGTGTTAGAATATCGATAGAAAACTTCATGAATTGCATGTCGAATTTGCCTATTAGGACTTAATTGAAAAAGTTGATAAATATGAGTTTTAGATGTTAAAGGATTTAATTGAAGAGCATAATTGAAGTAGAGGTCCTTAAATGGTAATTATACCATTAGGTTTTCATGGACAAAAATGGACATACATAGGTAGAAATAACCAAAGTTTTTAATGAAGGGTATTTTAGTCATTTGATAATTAAAAGAATAAAAAAAGGAAAAAGATGGAAAAATATGTCCATATTCTTCATTAGGACGAAATTTAAAGGATTCTCCAGAGCTAGGGTTTGTTTCAAGCTTCAAAGCTCCATAGTAAGTGATTCCAAGCCTCGTTTTTAATGTTCTTTACGTTTTTGGAGTCTCGGTAACTTGATTTAGCTTATTCTATCAATAATTTAATCTAGGGTTTATATTTGGAAAAATAATAATAGGTGAAATGTGTTTATTTTGATGTTTTATGGTAGAATATGAAGCTTGAAATTGTTTTAAACAACTTTTGCTAAGCGATTTTACGTAAAAACTAGTAAAACGACATAATCGGTAAAAATACCTAATGTTCATAACTACATGTTAGAGTGAGAATTTGATGTTTCTATAGAAGGGGAAAATGATCAGCACGTCATAAAACATAAGAAAATAGGAAGAATTTTGATTTCCAAGCTTTGGGGAAAAAGTGTAAATATGCAAAAGTTTAGGGGCAAAATTGTAATTTTTCCAAAGTTAGAGCTAAGGACTATTTTGATAAATATGAGTATTAAATCAGCTAAATGTGTTATTTTAGATCAAGAAATACGTGGAATCGACCTTGGTCGGGGAAAAGAAAAGATTTCGAGTTAAATTGCAACCTTTATACATTTTGTACCGAAGTAAGTTCATGAGTAAATAGGGTAACATAATTGTCGTTTTAAGCAATTTAATGTTGTTTATATGATATGATGCTTATTATCATGAAATGTTTTGTTTTGCGGTTATTGTTGAAAAATATGTAATTATGTGAATTACTTGATAAGTATGAACTACCATCGAAGTATCGATTTCGACATTTCGTGGAAAATGGCAAAGGAGTATGATCGAGGAAAATCTCGTTTGAATATTAGGAATAGATTAGGATACAAGTGACATGTCACTAGGAAATTGAGATGCGAACTCGTTGAGTTGCGTTCCGAGTTCGTGAGAATTATGAGGCATCCGAACTCGTTGAGTTGCGTTCTGTGTTCACTTATGGATGCAAGCATCCGAACTCGATGAGTTGTGTTCCGAGTTCATTATGGATGCGAACACCCAAGCTCGTTGAGTTGTGTTCCGACTTCATTATGGGTGAAATTATGAGCTTGATTTCATGTATCCGAATTATATTCCGATGTGTTCAACTGGTAAAGTTCTAGTGAAATGGAAGAATTCTCGAGATGAAAGTGACTAGTTGGTAAGTATTGTGGGACGGATACTTGGTACAGGTATGTACTTAATCCTCGGGTTGAGACTTCAATATAACAATAATATGGTAGGATCATGAATGAGAAATATGATATGAATGGTTTGGTGATATTATGCAAATGTGGATTTTGTATTATTGCATGGTTATCTTACTTGCTATTTACATGTGAACTTACTAAGCATTTATGCTTACTCCCTCCCTTCCTTTCCTTGTAGTTTTGACAAGCCGGATAGAGATCGGGACGGTCAGAGACACGTTCACACTATCAACGAACCACATCGGTATAGTAGCTTGCATATTTTAGGAATACGGCATGTATAGCACTATGATCCTTTTGTGTATATAATATTATTATATGGTGAATGAGTGATGTGGAAATGTTTGTTGATGATTAGCTACTGGAATGGCTAATCAAAATTTATATTTAATGTTATATATGCTTAATGTATTACCTAATCCATGGAAAACCATAAAATGGTGAAATTTGCTATAAAACAGAATCACACAACAGTAGTGACGTGAGTTTGAAAAATCACTAAAAATAGTAGAAATATAATTATATGATTCATAAAATATTTAATTGAAGCTTAATGAATCTATTTTCATTTGGAAGAAACAAAATAGGTAAAAGAGTTTTATTTTATGAGATGTTTACGATTTGGTGAAATAGGGTCAGAGCGATTTTTGGATCTCCTGTTCTGACTTTAGAAATTCACCATAAATTGTGTAAAAATAAATAGGACTCACACTTTATATTTATGAATTCCTTATTGAGTACATTTTTAAGTGAAACAAACGGCATAGTCATTGGATTTCTGTATAGGAATAAATTTTATTCATAGTGCATAGGGGTCAGAGTAGCCAAACCCTGAAACAGGGGAGACTTTAACTAATAAATTGTACTAATTGGCCCAAACAAAAATTCTAGAAAAAAATTTGTAAGTAGATATATGAGTCTAGTTTCAGCAAAAATTTATAGAATTGGATTTCAAGTTTTTTAACTCGAGATATGATTTTTTTAGCAACTATGACGCAGATGGATAGTTTACTACGAGAATTGTTTGAACTTGTTTAAATGCTAAAATAAGTTTAGTAATGTCTCATATTCGACTCCGGCGACGATCTCGGGTAAGGGGGCGTTACAGAGCATCTACTTCATATACTCTAGTAACTCATCTTTCTGACGCTACTCGATTGGTTAGCCATTGGTAGTTGTTGCTAATAATCCTCTCAATGATTTCATAAGCCTCGTTGTAAGACTTAGAAAGGAGAGCAGCATTAGCAGAAGCATCCAATACATTCCTCGTGTGAGCATTAAGACCATTATAGAATGTCTCAAGTTGAATGCAATGCGAGATTCCATGATAAAGGCACTTCCATAATAATTCTTTGTACCTTTCCTATTCCTCATACAAGGACTCCTCATCCATTTTTTGGAAGGTAGTAATTTCATTTTGCAACTTAACATTCTTGCTAGGTGGGAATTACTTCATAAGGAATCTTTCTTTTAACTCTTGCCATGTGGTAATGGAATATGGTGGCAATGAGTTCAACCAAGCTCGAACTCTGTCCCTTAACGAAAATGGGAATAGCTTTAATCGTAGTGCATCTTTGGGTACTCCGGCTAACTTGAAAGAATCGCTCACCTCCATAAACAGTCCTAAGTGAAGGTGAGGATCTTCGGTAGGCATTCCAATGAATTAGCCTACTGTCTGACGTATCTGGAACATGACTGGCTTCAGCTTGAATTGTTATGCCTCGATTTCGGGTCTCGTAATACCTGGATTAATATCATAAAACACTAGTACGACATACTGTCTTAGAGCTCTATCCCTATCATCAGCAATAAGGATAGGATTTTGAGTAGGGTTTGCTCCGTTTCCTTGATTCTGGTTTTTGAAGTTCATCTCGTCGATCCTTCTCTAACTTGCTTGTCTTCTTCGTTTTCGGATTATAATTGAATTCCTTCCTTCTTTCACTATAAATTCTACCGAATTTCTCCACCATTCACATCACCTTAACCAACTTCCCCATTCACCCTTCCCACCGTCAGCCTTAGCATCCAAATCCACCTAGTGCCACAGCTCCTAACCACCACCAGCAACACCGCCCAGCAGCTCCCATTCAGCCAGTAGTTGTACATGCCCATTGCGTGTACTTGGTGCACCTGCTCAACAACTTCCGCACTAACTCCTACTCGCTTCCGCTGCTACCTGCCCTGCTTGGTGGTCCAGCTGATGCACCTGCCACTCACAGCCTTACCTCGCACGACACTGCTGCCCACGCACCTGCTTGTGCACCAGCCCTGATGCTCTCGCATGCACAGCCCCTGCTCGCGCCTTGCTTGCACACAAGCTCCGCGTGCTACTGTTGTTCCTTGCTTTAAGCTGTGCACACCATTGCATCAACAACATGCTCCATTGTTTCGCACACCCCACACCTTAGTCCCAAGCTGCTGCAACTTCAAGCCACAACTCAACCATCTTTTTCCATCAACTTTACACTAAGCCACTAACCAATTACCCTCCAACAAACCCAAAATCAACATCTTTAGCTTCACATTCTTTTATTTATTTTATTGAGTTCTTAATTTTTATACAAAGTTGGTAAGAAAATTTTTCTCCTAAATTTCAAATTTATTTGATTATTTAATTTTTCAATTTATTGAATTAGTAATATTTTATGCAAATTGAATTTTTGAGAATAATTTGTTTCCATCTTATGTTTAGGTTAATCATGATTTTACTTAATCAAACAATTTACTAAGACCTATAACAACATAAACATGATTTTAATAACTTAAGTAGACCAAATGCAATCAACCTAACACGAATTAAATTTAAGTCATTTTAAGTAAATTTAGAATAACAACATAAAAAATATTCATAGACATGTTCATAACAACAACAATAAAAGTTAAAGATAGGAAACTAGAATCAAATCTGGTGTTTCTCTGAAGCCTGACTAGTTTGCTCCACTCCTCCTTCTCCGCTCATTCTGTTGAATCGAGGCTTCTACAAGCATTTCAATGCTGCTACCCAAGGTGGTTGGAGGGATCTTCTCCAAGAGGGAAACCAGCAATGGAAATAAAAGGGAAAAATGGAAAACAAAAGGAGGTTTGGAAGAGAAAAAGTGAGTGAAAGGGAGAGAGATGCGTGGAATGAAAGGTGTGTTAAAATGTATAGGTGGAGGGGGTATTTATAGGTGGATTGGCTACTAAAACTAGCAAAAAATAGCAGCCATATACCCCCTAGGCTGGGTACACATGTAGCAAAGTTTGAATGTTTCAAACTTTCCTAAATTTAGCTTGGTACAAATCTTTAAAAGCACAGAGAATGGAGGGGTTTGAATGCGATTTCAAGGAGACTTCAAGGGCTGATTTGAAAGTAAATAAATCAGCTATTTTTAGCTTATTGGGTGAGCATGTTGGACGATTTTAGGTAGCCTGATTGCTTAGTTGGATCAGTCTCTCGTATTAGCACAATTAGGCCTCCTTTTCATATATAATTAATAATAATTATTAAACCCAAAATAAATTGGATAATATTAAAATTAATTGCATTATGTATTAATATTCATAATTTGGGACGTCTTAGGCTAAAAAATTAATTTGCCTCAATGCTTCAAAAATCGCTTCCCAATTTTGCGCTTCTAGTAGTATCTGCCGAGCTAATTTTCAACCTTTATGCAAATCTGTCGAAAATAAATCAAAATTTATGAAAATTTATTATAAAATTAATTAAAATTAAATATGTTAATAATTTTAGTACAGATTAATTATTTTATAATTATATTATATTTTTGACAAAAATTACTACGAAACTGCATGAATTTGAGTTAAAAATGTGCTGAAAAAATTTATATATTTTTGTGTTTCCATTTAGCTACTAACATTTTATTTTTTCCTTGAGATAAATGATATTATATTTCAAAAAAAATGCTACCAAGCATGGAATAACTAGCATCATCGTTTCACTTAATGTCTCTTCCAGAGCAACAATTCTTGTTTTTGAATAGTTGTTGTTCAAAAAAACTGTTGTTCGAGATTAGTTATGTCCAGAATAGGGCTTTAGTTAGAGCAACTATCATCCAGTGTGGTTGTTATTTGAGAACAAAACCAACTAAATTTTGGAACAACTCTTGTTTAGAATGAATGCATTTTAGGAATAGCTAAATTTAAAACAATCAATGTTTGGACTAATTTATATTTAGAGAAATTGTGTTTTTTTTTCGGAAAAGTCATTATTCAGAACAAGCTTTACCAAGAAAAGCATCATCATAGGACAACTCTTATTTGAAACAACTTTTACAACGAGAACAACTCACATTAGAACAAGTCAAAATAACTATTATTCAAAAACAACTCTCATCCATTAATAACCATTGTCTTACTTTTCAAGAGATGTTCCGCAAAATATAGTTCACATAGTACTGCTTCACCGAACTATGAAAATTGGAAGTAACCTCGGAATATGGTAGGGTTCTTGGGTTATCTTCACTTTTGGGATATTCCAGAAAGCCTGGCTTGGTGGATCAGATATGGAGGTAGTTAAGAGTTCTCCTCTTAACATTTATCTGTAATGTTGAGTGTTTTCCCTCCCATGTAAATAAATATTGGACCATGGCCCTCAACGTAACACCCCAAACCCGGCCCAGATGTTATGGCCGAATCTGGAGCGTTACATTGAAGTGTTTGAGCGAAAACCTTGTTTTCATTGGAAACACTTCCTTAAAATGAAAAACATTAATTACTTGGTAAAATCTCTTTCTAGTTGCGGAAGCTTTATTTAGAACATATAATTTTATTAAAACTCGTCATTTAAAAATTTAGTTGCAGAAACATAGTATTTAAAAAAAACTATGCTGTAGAAAAATCCATATTCAACTTTTCGTAATTACAACGCATAAAAATGATAAACCAAATAATAACAAAAAGGAAAGGCCTTATTACATTTCAGTCTAAAATCACTTAATAAATCAAAAACTAAATGCTTTTAAAAAACAAACAAGTCTAAGTCTAAACTTTTTATGATAATTGGCCACCTCCGAGTCCTTCCATCCGTCGAACCGCCTACTGAGGATCACCTGAAAAGTTTAGAAGGAGGGGGGTGAGTTTCGAAAACCCAGTGTGTACAACCCTCAACGAGTATAAAGCAATCATTAGTTATGTTAGGCTAGAGCCCAATTCAATAACAGTGGTCTTTGGGCCTTAGCCCATATTAGCCTCAGTTGGACCGAAGCCCACATCGCAATAATATCACAACAATATCATACATGCAATGCAATGCAGTGCAATCCCATCCATGTAATCCATCCGCTACACACCAGCTCCATCCCCCGACACATCATGTGAGGATATAAATATCGACTCACCCAACCGACACATCCATGGTAGCTCGGTTGCAGAACTATCTTCATTTACACATTGGGCTTAAAGGCCGTCGATAGATCCATAATTGTCAAGCAACCATGCGATCTTCATATACTTCCTCCGTTCCATAATTCCCAACCCATATGCAACCAAAGCAGAATATCATATGTATGCATGTCACATCCATAAAACTAACATTCAACACCTAGGGGTATTTTGGTCGTTTTCACCCTTAGGGGCATTTCGGTAATTTTCTCTTTCTTTACGGTGTTCACTTACCTTGGCCCGTTAACAAAGCCCGTGAGCTAAGATGAACGAATACTATGCACCAGGTAGGATTCCAGAGAAGAGGAGGTGAGTCATTAAGACCGCTTAAGTACCAAGCTCTCCCTAGATCCAATTCTAGACATGCATATACCCGTTGCCACACCTTAACCCTATGACTTGTCCACGGTCACAATAAATTATTTAAGTTTTATGTAGTCATCATATACTAGGCCCAAAACCCCAACAAAGCCCAAACTCACATACTTGTATATGGCCCATCAGGCCCAATTCACATTCATATGGCCCATTAGGCCCGATTCATATTTATAGTCATGCTTGTCGAAACCATTTTTAAGTTTTGAAAAACGTGGATCGACTTTAAAAATGCAAATGGAGTCACCACCAATCTTTTCTAAGGTGAGATTGGGCCACCTTAAAATTAATCGTTTTAATAAAAACATTTGGGCTTATTGAAACAATAATTCTTCATGGTCTGCTAAGTTTGAGAAAATGGGCTTGGGAATCAGTTACGTACGAGGAAGGATTAGCACCCTCGTAACGCCCAAAAATTGGTACCTATTTGATTAGTTGATGTCTTGGTGTCGAAGTTTGAAAAGATTTTAGAGTACGATCCTTTTATTTGAAAGAAAATCAGAATTATTAGAATAAAATGTAAAGACCGACTCATTTCAAATGAGAGAATGCCATACCCAGTAAGTTAGGGTCTAACATTTCAGACCTTCGGGACTAAGTTGGTCTTCGATTTTTGAAATTCGTGTATGAAGGTTCAAAAGAAGGATATTCGGTCCTCCAGGACTCATGAAAAATTAGAACTCAGTAAGTTAGAGCCCAATCTCTCAGAACTCCCAAATAGCGAAGGTTGCCTTGATTTTGGAAATCACTATCCTCAACATAACGCGATGCCACACCCAGTAAGTTAGGGTGCAACGTCCCGAATTTCAAGAATAGGTTTTTTATTGGAACCTCATACAATTAGATTTAAGAAGGGTACCCAATTATTTAGGTTCAACGAGGAAAATTGGAACCCAGTAAGTTAGGGCACAATCCTCCCGAGGATCCTAAATATCGAATATTGCCTTTATTTTGAAAACAATCAAGGATAAATCTTTGAATAAAAAGAATTTGGGGCGGTGGAAACTCAACAAAAAAAAATTCGATAAAAAAAACTATGATATATAAAAATAATAATATAGTAGGTCTATTAATAATTATAAAAAACTTTAGCGAAAAATATATACATATAAAAAATTATAAATAATAATAATAAAATAACAGTAGTAAACGGTAAAAAAAAAAAACATGATAAATAAGATATAATAAGTATAATAAACTATATTTAAAAATTGATAACTTTTAATAAAATAAATATATATATATATATAAAACAAGATTAACATAAATAGTATAGAAAATGATTATGAGTAAAAGCAAAAATAATATAACAAATAATGTAATAAATGATGATAATTTATACATAAAATAATTAGTTTTTCTTTAAAAATATATATTCATATATATTTTAATCATATAACAAATATATAAATAAATAAATAATATAATAATGTGAAACATAACTCAAATTGACTAAATTAAATGAAAATAAAAAAAATAACGAAAATGATATAATAAGTATAATAAATAATAGTGTAAAAAAAATAATACAATAAATAATAGAAACATAACTAAAAATAAATAAATAAAATAGCAATAATAGATTGATAATAATAGTACCAAAAAAAATAGTAATTTTGTGATAAAAGTGTTTAAAATAAACAAAATAGGGCTTAATTGGAATCAAAACGAAAGTTCTGGGGTAAAACATAAATAAAAGGGGAAAGGAGGACCTCATTGAAGCGCGAAAGCAATGGGGTTTAAGAATGTAATTTACCCAAATTTACGAGCCTAGCGTTTAATGTGGACCAAATTAAAAGTGCACAAAATTACTGGGTAAAATTCAAAAACAAAAGTGAAGCAAATTTGGGTAGCAAGGAAATGTACGGGGACTTAGTGCACAAATTGACCCTTTAAGGGCCAAACACGCGGGCCCCACCACTTTAAAAGCTATTGAATGGCTTTCTGTCATTCTTTTAAACACCCATTTTATTTTTTATTTCTATTATTTTTCAAAAAAAAAGAAAAAGAAGCAGAATGCTTCTTCTTCCCTGCTCCCTCTCCATTCTTGTTAGGAATTCAACCTAGCTTGTGCCACCTTGGAGGATCATCGGTGCCACGCACCTCCACCCCCCCGTCGGTTCACGGATCAAGACCAGGTAAGCCCTCCTTTCTTTCTTTTTACTTAAAATCAGTTTATAAACAAAAATAAAAAAATAAAAAGGAAAAAAATGAATCAAAAAAGTTGCAGGAAAAAAAAATGAAAAAATCACCTTTCAAACCTTAAACCAGATTTTGATTTACTTTTGATTCTCTCTCTATAATTTATGCTAGTGTACCTATATAATGAGCAAAAAAAAAAAGAAAGAAAGAAGAAGCCCCTATTTACAATGTTTAGAATGGCTTTTATAGCCTAGAAAAACAAATAAACTCTTCTATTGGTTGCTATCTGTTTGTTTCCTGTTACAAGTGTTGTTGCGGATGTCTCAGAAGCACAAGTCGTGACAAAGAGGGACAGCTGGTAGCGCACGTCTCAGAGGTGTAGTGGATGGTGGAGGCACGTGGGGATTGAGGTGAATTTGGTTCTGGGCTGTTTTGGGTTATAGGATTGGGCTAGGAGTTAATGGGTTTGATTAGTGGGCTAGGCAAAGAAAATTGGTCCAACAGCTGCCCCTCTTTACTCATTGTCGTGTAACGAGAATAGAGCAAAGACTTAGAAGGGCCAATTTTGCCTGGCCCCATCATGTCTTGACTTCTTGATTGCCTATTTTCTTCAAGTAGCCTCGTTTTAACCCACTGCATCCCATTACTTCTAGATGCTTTATTGCTACTTTGTATATACGATTTATTGAAACTTGATCCATTCCATTCCTGTTCAATGGGGTGGATCTGCTTGAATTTGATCTCGCTCCGCTCTGCTTTCGATGAAGATAAGATTGGTGGCTGAAATCGCTCCATTGTCGATCCATGGAGATAAGATTCACCAAAATCGATCTGCTCTGCTCTCTCGCAATGAAGATAAGACCAGTATATTTAGCTTTGCTCCACTCCTACTCGGTGAAGATAAAGTGATGATTGGAATCGCTCCATCGCCGAGTGCGTGGAGATAAGATTCTTTAAAATTTGATCTGCTTCGCTCTCCCGCTCAATGAAGATAAGATCTCGTATATTTAGCTGCTCCACTCTGCTTTCGAAGATAAGGTTGATGATTGGAATCGCTCCATCGCCGGATGCGTGGAGATAAGATTCTTCAAAACTCGATCCGCTTCACTCTGCTTTCGCCAATGAAGATGAGATCTCGTATTTAGCTTTGCTCCCTCCACTCTCGCCGGTGAAGATAAGGTGATGATTGGAATCGCTCCATCGCCGTCGTGGAGATAAGATTCTTCAAAACTCGATCTGCTTCACTCCTGCTCAGTGAAGATGAGATCTGGTATTTAGCCTGCTCCACTCCTGCTCAGTGAAGATAAGGCTGATGATTAGAATCTGCTCCATCACCAGTACGTGGAGATAAGATTCACCAAAATTCGATCGCTGCTCGCTCCCGCTCAACGGAGATAAGATCACATTATATTTAGCCCGCTTCACTCCCGCCGAAGAAGATAAGGGTGATGATATTTGTAATCTTGCTACATTGTCCACTAGGGAATCCATCTGTCGAAGAGTGATATGCTTATGCCAAATGATTAGGATGCCATGATCAAATGCTCCTAACTAGATGTCTTATGGATGTTAAATGCATAAATGCAAAATGAGAATGATTTATTTTAATCGCTCGCTGGTAACATTCATGACGTGTGTCTTCTTGTTCAGCTTGATAACAGAGGACCTGAAGATGCGGTTAATTCCTTATCCCTCACACGTTTCTAGCCCTTTTAAGCTCGGTGCGTTCTAAATAATTGTCCTATTTCAGGTTCTTGTATTATTTAGAAACCTTTCAGAGTAATACATAAAACTTCTTTTGTGAGTACGATGTTAGCTCATTAATCATTATTTCAATACAAAATGCTTGAAAAAGATTGTAAGGGTAGGTAAATCTGAAATTTATTCGAGTCGAGTTACATAAAGATGTGTACTAAACAAAGAAAGCATTCATTATTTAGAGTACGAAAATGGATGAAAGGAACAAATAGGTGCCCCAGATTTCGTAGTTTGAGCTTCTCTGCACGATCTCTTCGAGGACCATTTTAAGCTTGGCATGTGCTTAAGGGATTTATAGCATTTTGTTGATGCCCCAAGATGTAACTTATCTCCTCTTTGTCGATTCAAGTGTAGTGAGATCGCCAGCTTGCCCAGCTTTGGACCGAAATTTGAATTGCCTTTGCGGTTTTCGATTCAAAGCCCCTTTGGTCTCAAGGTGCCCTTTTACGGGTTTTCACCTTGGCCTCTCCTTTTTTTTTTTGCGCCCTTTACGGGTTTTCACCTCAACTGCTTTAAGCAAAATATCTTTTGACAGAATCCGAATTTATCAGGTTAGACAAGCTCTTGCCATCCATCTCTGCTAGTATCAATGCCCCTCCAGAGAAAGCCTTTTTTACCACATAGGGACCTTCCCAATTTGGCATCCATTTCCTCCTGAAATCTTTTTGCATAGGGAGAATCTTTTTCAATACTAAGTCCCCCTCATGGAACACCCTGGGCCGAACTTTTTTGTTGTAGGCTAGCATCATTCTCCTCTGGTACATTTGACCATGACGAATAGCCTTCAGCCTCCTCTCTTCAATCAAGTTTAGTTGATCGTAACGAGATTGGATCCATTCTGCTTCGTCTAACTTCAGCTCTGATAAAACTCGGAGAGAAGGGATTTCAACCTCAATAGGTAAAACTGCCTCTATCCCATAAACCAATGAGAAAGGTGTTGCCCCGGTAGAGGTTCTGACAGATGTCCGATAAGCATAAAGGGCAAATGGGAGCTTTTCATGCCAATCTTTGTAGGTCTCTGCCATCTTCCCCACAATCTTCTTGATATTCTTATTAGTCGCCTCAATTGCCTGCTCATTTTCTAAGGCGGTATGGTGACGAGTTGTGATGCTTAATGTTGAACCGATCGCAAACTTCGCTATTGCGCTATTGTTCGAGATTCAATGCGTTTGTCGATATCGATTCTTTCTCGGCATACCATAACGACATATGATCTCTTTCTTCAGGAACTTACTGACCGCCGACTTTGTGACATTGGCGTATGAAGTAGCCTCTACCCATTTAGTAAAGTAGTCAATGACCACAAAGATGAAACGATGCCCATTAGAAGCCTTCGGTGAAATCGGCCCAATAACGTCCATGCCCCATATTGAGAAAGGCCACGGAGAAGTCATAACATGAAGGGGTGAAGGAGGCACATGGATCTTGTCTCCATAAATTTGACACTTATGGCACTTCTTAGCATAATTGATGCAATCTCCTTCCATTATAGACCAGTAATATTCGAATCTCATGATTTGTCGAGCCATTGTGAAACTATTGGCATGTGTCCCACAGACACCATCATGGACTTCCTCTAGAATTTTCTTTGTCTCAACAGCGTCAACACATCTTAACAATACCTGATCCTTTCTCTTCTTATATAGGACCTCACCATCTAGGACATAGTCACTGGCTAACCTCCTCAATGTTCTTTTATCATTTTCTGTTGCTTGATCTGGGTACGCACGGCTCTTCACATATTGTAAGATATCCTGATACCAAGGATGATCATCTCTCTCTTCCTCTTCATCGACATTACAGCAGTGAGCTGGAGCCTCACAAATACTCATCTGAATTGGCTTCATATCCTTCTGTTCATTTGCTTTGATCATGGAAACTAGTGTAGCCAAAGCGTCAGCCATCTGATTCTCGTCTCGCGGAAGGTAATGAAAGGTAATATCATCAAACTCTCCAATTAACTCTAGGATTAACTTTCGGTAACTGATCAATTTGGGATCTCTCGTTTCCCATTCGCCTTTAAGCTGATAAATTACTAATGCAGAATCTCCATATACTTCTAATACTTTGATTTTGCGGTCTATAGCTGCCCGAATTCCCACGATACATGCCTCGTATTCTGCCATGTTATTTGTGCAGTCAAAATCCAGCTTGCAAGTGAACGGATAATGATCTCCATTTGGGGATATCGATCTCCCCAACTCCATTTCCAATAGCATTTGATGCTCTGTCAAAATTTAATTTCAAGAATGATCTTGAGCATGTCTCCTTCACTATTGCTACATACATTAGATCTTCATTAGGAAGCTGAAATTCAAAGGTTCATAGTCCTCCAAAGCTCTACATCACTAGGAAATCTGCTATTGCACTCCCTTCACACTTTTTGGTTTACATAGACTATGTCAAATTCGGAGAGCGAGAATCTGCCATCGGGCTATCCTTCCATTTAAAACGGTTGACTCCATCATGTATTTGAGAGGGTCTAACTTTGAGATTAGCCAAGTTGTATGATACAACATGTATTGCCTCAACCTTCGTGTTGTCCAAACCAAAGCACAACATAGCTTCTCAATTGGTGGATACCTCATTTCACACTCAGTGAATTTTTTACTGAGGTAATATATCGCTCTTTCTTTTCTTCCAGTCTCATCGTGTTGGCCGAGCACACACCCCATCGAATTATCAAATACTGTTAAGTACAGTATCAATGGTCTACCAGGGTTTGGTGGTGTTAGCACTGGGGGACTAGACAAATATTGTTTAACCTTTTCAAAGGTTTTTTGGCATTCATCATCCCATACCCCAGGATTGTGCTTTTTAAGAAGACGAAATATGGGGTCACACTTCTCCGTCAATTGTGAAATAAACCGTGTGATGTAGTTCAGTCTCCCTAGAAAACCTCGGACTTCTTTCTGAGTTCGTGGTGGAGGCAGCTCCTGTATAGCCTTGACTTTATCAGGGTCGACTTCTATTCCCTTCTTACTGACTACGAAGCCGAGTAACTTTCCGGACCTAGCTCCGAAGGTGCATTTTGATGGATTGAGCTTTAATTGGAATTTTCTCAACCTCAGGAACAATTTTCTCAACACTTGCACATGCTCCTCTTCAGTTCGGGATTTTGCAATCATGTCGTCAACGTAGACCTCAATTTCTTTGTGCATCATATCATGGAACAAGGTTACCATGGCTCTTTGGTATGTGGCTCCTGCATTTTTCAACCCGAAAGGCATCACCTTGTAGCAAAACGTTCCCCATAAAGTTATGAACGTGGTTTTTTCCATGTCCTCAGGATGCATCTTGATCTGATTGTACCCGGAGAACCCATCCATGAAGGAAAACAGTGAATAGCCTGCCGTGTTATCCACTAGAGTGTCTATGTGAGGCAATGGAAAGTTATCCTTTGGGCTGGCCTTGTTTAAATCTCTGTAATCTACACACATCCGTACTTTCCCATCTTTCTTAGGGACAGGGACGACGTTGGCCACCCACTCCGAGTAATTAACCACCTGTAAGAAGCCAGCATCAAACTGCTTTTTGACTTCTTCCTTTATTTTCATTGCTACATCAGGTCTCATTCTTCGGAGTTTTTGCTGAATTGGCTTGCACCCTTCTTTTGTAGGGACACGGTGCACTGCGATATCGGTACTTAGACCAGGCATATCTTGGTATGACCATGCAAAGACGTCCTTGAATTCTTGCAACAGCTCAATGAGATTTTGTCTTGTTTTCTCATTAACGCAAGTGCCAATTTTAACTTCCTTCCCCTCTTCCAGGGCCACAAACTCAATAGTCTCTTTGTGTGGCAGGATCTATTCCTCTTCTCGCTCCACCTTCCTTAACAAATCAGGAGATAAACCACAATCCTCATCCTCTTCAGAACCCTGAAAACCCTCAAAGCACATGTCTCGCTCAAAAGGATATTCCGGACTCGTATCAGCATTACTCATGACGTTAACATCTAGGGGCCTATTATGAGTATAAGAGAATACCCAAAGAAAACGAAATGAATAATTCCTTTGTATGGTATGGATGTGTATGAAATGAAAAAGAAGAAAGAATAATTGCTCAAACCGATATATGAAAATGTATTTTTTATTGAAAATAATAATGTTTGAACATGAGCCTATTTCACAAAAGATTCTTATTGTCCCTAGGCTAGAAGACAATAAGTGGGTTTTGAATATTACTCTGTGTTAGCTCTAAAGATTACAGGAATTTTTTCCTCAGTCCAGTTATCCAAAACACTCCCAGGCTCATACGGACAAATGCCTGATAAATTTCTTTCCATTGCTTCCTCTTCAAACGTGGCATTGATGTTCCAAATTCCCATCACATCCTCGACCATTCCTTCTTTTATCCTCTCCCGTGCAAAATGAATAAACCCTCCAGATACAAATGTTTGGGAAACATGGGGGAAGCTCATCAGTTCCCACCTGACTTATGTCCCACTCAATCTCGCTCTCCGCTGTTCTTGTTTCCTTTCAAACTCCTTCTTCACTTAGCTTGCATCTGGCCTGAATCCCAAACCGAAGCGATCCCATTTGCCAACCAAGACCGATACTCTAACTTGTCCACGGAGGTACTTCCCGAGTCCTCCGTCGGGTAACGCCCCTTTCCCAACTGTCAACTGCAAGCTCATTTTTATAGCCCCCGATATCTTAGGTATCGGAATCCTGCTTCCTTCAGCTATAAACGTTGCATTTACAAACTCTAACGATCGAAATGAACATTCAACCGCTTCGTTGTCATTCTCTACGTAAGGTGCATCACTGGTAACTGACGCAATAATGTCCTCCTCCGCTTTTATTATTATTAGCCGACCCTCAGTAACCATCTTTAGCTTCTGGTGCAGCGAGGATGGCACTGCCCCAGCTGAGTGAATCCAAGGTCTTCCTAATAGACAGTTATAGGAAGGTTTAATATCCATCACGAGGAAATCTACCTCGTACGCGTTTGGGCCAACCTGGAGAGGTATTTCTATTCTTCCCATCACTTTCCTTTCTGTGCCGTCAAACGCTCTCACTATGTTCTGACATGTCTTCATGTGAGAGCTGTCTATAGGTAAACGGTTTAACGTAGACCAAGGCAATACGTTTAATGCAGACCCATTATCAACCAGTACTCCAGGTAGTGTATACCCCTTGCAACGTGTAGTGATATGCAGACCTTTAGTAGACCCCCTACCCCCTGGCGGTATCTCATCATCGCTGAAGGAGATGAAATTGTCAGCACTTATGTTGCCGACAAGATGATCCAATTTGTTAACCAAAATGTCATCCGCAATATAGGTTTCGTTCAACACTTTCATCAATGCATTGCGGTGGACCTCTGAATTTAACAGCAAAGCCAATACCGATATGCGATCCGGTTGTTGGTGTAGTTGTTCCACAACACTATATTCGCTATGTCTTAGGAACTTCAAGAACTCCTTGGCTTCATTTTCCATTACTGGCTCATTAACCCGTGGTTCTAACCTCTCGACTTCTTGCTTGAGCATGACGGGTTTCCCTTTTGCTGGTTCGGCTTCTGTGTTTAGTGTGTCAATCGAACCCTCCTCTGAAACTGCTATATTACAGTTATAATTCCAAGGCACCCTACGACTATCTTTATAAGGGGGAACAGTTGGCTTCTGGATTACAACTCTTGGTGTGACTCTTGTTTTTACTCCACCAACTCTGGGCTTCGAAATAATTATCACCGGACGGCCGGTTCTGTAGCCTTCTTCACTTGACTCTCCTCCTAGAGAACATACATCCTCCTCTTCGACAGACTCGAGGAACTCCAATTCCTTATTATCCATTAGATCCTGTATTAGGGCCCTGAACTCAATACAATTCTGGATTTCGTGGTCTTTCTTATAATGGAACTCACAGTAGTTCCGTGCGTCTTGGATTTTATTCCCCAACCCCTGCGGGACAAAACCTCTCTTCTGCATTTCTTTCCAAACTAGCTTCAATGGGGTTCTCACATCTGTGATATTCAGCTTGGCTTTCCTCCTCACATTCTCAATTATCGCATTTACCCCTTTATCAGTGTGACTGGGCAACGGATTTCCTGTACTAGGCGTATCATCGAATTTTACAACACCTGCTTTGATAAGCCTTTCTACGCACCTTTTGAACGAGGTACAGTTCTCTATTGAGTGCCCTGTAATCCCTGCGTGGTATTCGCACTGAGCATTTGCATCATACCATTTAGGGTATGAGGGTTGTAACGGTTCTAAGTGGAAAGGGGCCACTACGTGTGCATCGAACAACTTTTTGTATAGCTCCCTATACGTCACTGGTATAGGAGTGAACTGGAACCTCTCTGTATTCTGCCTTGTGTTAGGCTCTCGCCTTGGTATGGCCTGCTGGCCTGTGACTATCGTTCTCGATTGATTAACGGTGACAGGTTTTGAATAGCCTGAGCTCACGTTGCTTACCTCATTTTCCTGTTTCTTCGGGGCTGACCTTCTCGTGTTTTCCCCTATTCCTATCTTTCCGCACCTTATTGCATTTTCTATCATTTCGCCAGACATCACTATGTCTGCGAAACTCTTAGTTGCGCTCCCCAACATATGATTAATAAAAGGTGCCTTCAAGGTATTAATAAACAGCATAGTCGTTTCTTTTTCCAGTAGTGGTGGTTGGACTTGCGTAGCGACTTCCCTCCACCTCTGAGCGTATTTCCTGAAGCTTTCACCTGACCTTTTCTCCATGTTCTGTAATGTAATCCTGTCAGGTGCTATATCAGTCACATGGCCATACTGTTTCATGAAGGCCTGCGCCAAATCCTTCCATGATTTGACCTGAGCACGGCTCAACTGATTGTACCATTTCGCTGCAGCCCCACTCAAAACGTCCTGAAAACAATGGATCAACAGTTGATCATTGTTGACATACCCCGTCATCCTTCGACAAAACATCGTAACGTGAGCCTCAGGGCAGCTGGTTCTGTTATATCTTTCAAACTCTGGCATTTTAAACTTCGGGGGAAGTACTAAGTCCGGGACCAAACTCAGTTCTTTTGCATCGATTCCGCCGTAATGATCGGTATTCTCTAACTCCTTGAATTTTTCCTCCAACCATTTGTATCGATCCTCAAATCGTTTTGGAACCTCAGCCTTTATCTTTTCCACCTCTGCTGCGTCGTCGAAGTCAGGGACCTGAAGGTTTGCCAGATTATCTCCAGGGTTGGTGCTTGATCCTGTTGGGAAGTTTACTGGTGCCGAGGTACCAGTTTGATAAAGAGGTTGGACATTAACAGACACCCTTGGTGGTTGTGTTTGCATGTTTACTGGCGCAAAACTTGTAGGATAAGCGGAATCCTCATTGTCCTTTCCCATGTCCCCCATAGGGCTTTTTCCTTTGTCAGACCCTCCTTTCAGCAGCTGTGTCAGCTTGCTCATCATGTTGTTCTGTGACTCCAGCATGTTTTTCTGGGACTCCAGCATTTGATCCCTCACCTCCTACTGGATCCTAGCCAGCTGTTCTTGCATCTGAGCTTGCAGTTGCTCCTGCATTTCCTTTTGCATTTGTTCTAATTTCTCTAACCTCTGATCCATATCCCTTGTTTTCCTCCGTGTATAGTAACGATGCTCCAGGGTAACTAGATAAATTATCACTAATTAATAGGGTTCTTTTGTGCAACTTAATGTTTATGATGCTATGCAATGCAAATGCATGATATGAATGCAAAAAGGTGTCAATCTGATTCAATTTTATTTAGAATAACTTTACTAAAGGACAAAATCCTTTACATAAAAAATAGACTACATATACGGCCTAGCCCTTATGCCCAGAGTTCTAACTTTTTTAAGAAGCTCAGCCAGCTCTTGGCCCCGGTTCGATACTGACTCATATTTTACACTTAATACATCAGCTTGGCCGGCCAGGATTTGTAAATGTTCCGCCACTTCTCGAATCTGGGCTATAGCTTCTCCCATGAGGCGATCTCTATCTCGAACCTTATTCTGAGACCGGTGAAGTTGCTCCACTAGTTGCTCACCATTTGCTTCCAGTGATTCAATTCGGTGTTCACAATCCTGTAACGCAGCCCCAAGTTCTTCTATCTTCTCCTTCAAATTCTCGATCTCACTTAAGCTAGCCTTTAATTCCATTACAGAGTTGCGACTACGATACTGATGTAATGTCTTTTCTAACTCTGTTATTCGAGCTCTTAACATCTCATTTTCGCTTTGGCTCTCTGATGTAGTTCTTTTTAAGGCTTCCTCTCGTGCTCGAGCATCACAAAACCTCCTCTTCCATTGATCGGCCTTAGACTTTTCTTCTTGGATTTCTTGTTGCCATTGCTTCGACGTTTATCCCAACCCGGCAGTTCTCATCGACATATGCAGCTCCTTGTAATCATTCTTCATACTGTCCAAGTCTTCTTCAGCTTTCCTTTTCCCTTTTCTCAGTTTCTCGGTGTCTAATTTCTGGACGTCAATGTCTAATTTTAGATATACCTTCTCCTCTTCGAGTTGCTCTATCTTTTTCCCCAACTATAAACTTCTTTTTTCAAAATCCTGTTTTATAATTTCCAATTCGAAGGGAACTACTCGCAGATACTCCTCTATCGGTTGAGCACCCTCTAAACTCGACTCAGGGATATTATCGTTAACTCGTCTACTCAACCATCTATCATACTCAGGGGTCGTCATCAGATCTGCAGCCAACCCTTCCATTCGACGAGTCTGATTCCAAGCATTAGAAATCTCTTTAACCCTTTTCTTGTAGTCTCCCTTATACGAAAATTCGCATTGAGCAAGCCCATGGGTTACCGGTGTGAACTGTCTTGCTGCATATTGCCTAAGCACAAGCAAGGGAGCATATCCAATGGCTCCCCAGATCCCAAGCAAAGGAACCCAATCAAAACTTCCACATCGAAAAAGAATTTTGTTAGGCATCTACCAAGGTGCTTTCCACTCAATGTCCTGTCCCTGGAGATTCCGTAAAAGCGCGATCCAGTTTTCTTCCGATATGTCATCTCTTCTGGGTGTAGCTGCTATCTCCTTTAGTGGGGAATAATTCCCAAAGAAAGCTCGATAATGACCTTTGTCTATCTTCCAAAAATGACTGTAAAACCATACTAACAATAACTATGCACACCCTATAAATTTGCCTTCGCCGGTCCTTCTACACGCGTTCAAGGACCTGAATGTCTCAGCTAAAATTGCAGGAACTGGTGTGACTCCATTGTCAAGTCGGTCGAATAGATCTGTAACCGCCTCATCAACATATCCCAATGCCCTAGGGAAAAGCATCAACCCGTAGATACTCAAGGCAAAGACGTCAACTTTCTTCTTCATATCAGGATGTGTTAGGATCAAATCTCGTAAATTCTTCCATGGAATGCATTTACACTCCCCTTTTTGCTTGATCCTTGCCGTAACCCACTGTTCGCTCATTCCAGTAATATTCATTAGCTTTTTCGAAAAAGCCGGAACATAAGCAGCTCTCGAATAGGCCTTGTCGACTTGTACCTTTGGACAATTTAATAAAGCTGTATACTCCTCCACCGTGGGTACTAAATCCACCCTCCCAAACTGAAGCAGCGACTATATGCGAGTTCCAATCTCGAGCAAGGGCCCAGAACAAGTGTTCGTCTATTTCAATATCAAGTAGGTACGGTAGGTCTCCATAGTTGCAGTAGAATACTTGTTTAGCCTCATCATCCCACTGATCCCATATCTCCTTCAATTCCTGATGATTATTTTGAGTCACGCTAATACGAGTATAATCTCATAACTCCGATTTGTATCCCTTGGCTAGGCTGTCTCCCTTCTCTAATTGTGTTATCTCTGACCATTTACGGACAGCCGCATTATTTTCTACCTTATCAAGGAAATTGTCCCCCATGACGAGCTTTCTAATTCAGAAAATTAAACACGAATTGACACCTTTCAAATGTAGAATGGCATGCAAATATGGCAAAACAAAACACAACAAGTTAGTATCATATATCAGAAACACAACTCAAAGTAAAGAAAATAGAAACAAGCACTTATTGGGGGTAATAACTAGGGTTTAGCGTAGTTCTTCCAAAGGTGGGCCCTTAGGGTTCCTCTATATGTGGTTTGGTTCTAGAGTTGAGGTACCTGAACTAGCAGATTCCTCGATCCTCACCCATTATAGGCTCATATAGACCGAGTTCAGTTCAGGGGGATACATTTCCCTATGGCTGCACGGAGGTGAAAACCTCACGAAGACATAGGTACAGATGTATCCCGAAAGCGATCCACTATCCTGCACGGAGGTGAAAACCTCATGAAGGAAATAGCTTCTCACTCCCACTTAAGAGGTGTGACCATAACGGTCATGCAATGCAATGACAGAAGATATAAAAGAACTTCGAAAAACCGGAAAAATATAACACCAAACAGATGAAATGCAATAAGAGGATCGTAGACTCAAAAAACCAACTTCAACCTTCGACAAAAGACAAAAAGTGATCAAATCGCGGCTTGACTCTCTTACGGAGTCCCCAGTGGAGTCGCCAAGCTGTCGAAACCATTTTTAAGTTTTGAAAAACGTGGATCGACTTTAAAAATGCAAATGGAGTCACCACCAATCTTTTCTAAGGTGAGATTGGGCCACCTTAAAATTAATCATTTTAATAAAAACATTTGGGCTTATTGAAACAATAATTCTTCATGGTCTGCTAAGTTTGAGAAAATGGGCTCGGGAATCGGTTACGTACGAGGAAGGATTAGCACCCTCGTAACGCCCAAAAATTGGTACCTATTTGATTAGTTGATGTCTTGGTGTCGAAGTTTGAAAAGATTTTAGAGTACGATCCTTTTATTTGAAAGAAAATCAGAATTATTAGAATAAAATGTAAAGACCGACTCATTTCAAATGAGAGAATGCCATACCCAGTAAGTTAGGGTCTAACATTTCAGACCTTCGGGACTAAGTTGGTCTTCGATTTTTGAAATTCGTGTATGAAGGTTCAAAAGAAGGATATTCGGTCCTCCAGGACTCATGAAAAATTAGAACTCAGTAAGTTAGAGCCCAATCTCTCAGAACTCCCAAATAGCGAAGGTTGCCTTGATTTTGGAAATCACTATCCTCAACATAACGCGATGCCACACCCAGTAAGTTAGGGTGCAACGTCCCGAATTTCAAGAATAGGTTTTTTATTGGAACCTCATACAATTAGATTTAAGAAGGGTACCCAATTATTTAGGTTCAACGAGGAAAATTGGAACCCAGTAAGTTAGGGCACAATCCTCCCGAGGATCCTAAATATCGAATATTGCCTTTATTTTGAAAACAATCAAGGATAAATCTTTGAATAAAAAGAATTTGGGGTGTGGAAACTCAACAAAAAAATTCGATAAAAAAACTATGATATATAAAAATAATAATATAGTAGGTCTATTAATAATTATAAAAACTTTAGCTGAAAAATATATACATATAAAAAATTATAAATAATAATAATAAAATAACAATGAGTAAACGGTAAAAAAATAAAACATGATAAATAAGATATAATAAGTATAATAAACTATATTTAAAAATTGATAACTTTTAATAAAATAAATATATATATAAAACAAGATTAACATAAATAGTATAGAAAATGATTATGAGTAAAAGCAAAAATAATATAACAAATAATGTAATAAATGATGATAATTTATACATAAAATAATTAGTTTTTCTTTAAAAATATATATACATATATATTTTAATCATATAACAAATATATAAATAAATAAATAATATAATAATGTGAAACATAACTCAAATTGACTAAATTAAATGAAAATAAAAAAATAACGAAAATGATATAATAAGTATAATAAATAATAGTGTAAAAAAATAATACAATAAATAATAGAAACATAACTAAAAATAAATAAATATAATAGCAATAATAGATTGATAATAATAGTACCAAAAAAATAGTAATTTTGTGATAAAAGTGTTTAAAATAAACAAAATAGGGCTTAATTGGAATCAAAACGAAAGTTACGGGTAAAACATAAATAAAAGGGAAAGGAGGACCTCATTGAAGCGCGCAAAGCAGCAATGGGTTTAAGAATGTAATTTACCCAAATTTACGAGCCTAGCATTTAATGTGGACCAAATTAAAAGTCGCACAAAATTACTGGGTAAAATTCAAAAACAAAAGTGAAGCGATTTGGGTAGCAAGGAAATGTACGGGGACTTAGTGCACAAATTGACCCTTTAAGGGCCAAACACGCGGGCCCCACCACTTTAAAAGCTATTGAATGGCTTTCTGCCATTCTTTTAAACACCCATTTTATTTTTATTTCTATTATTTTTCAAACAAAAAGAAAAGAAGCGAATGCTTCTTCTTCCCTACTCCCCTCTCCATTCTTGTTAGGAATTCAACCTAGCTTGTGCCACCTTGGAGGATCATCGGTGCCACGCACCTCCACCCCGTCGATTCACGGATCAAGACCAGTAAAGCCCTCTCCTTTCTTTCTTTTTACTTAAAATCAGGTTTATAAACAAAAATAAAAAAAAAAAAAAGGAAAAAATGAATCAAAAAGTTGCGAGAAAAAAATGAAAAATCACCTTTCAAACCTTAAACTGATTTTGATTTACTTTCGATTCTCTCTCTATAATTTCTGCTAGTGTACTTATATAATGAGCAAAAAAAAAAAGAAAGAAGAAGCCCCCATTTACAATGTTTAGAATGGCTTTTATAGCCTAGAAAAACAAATAAACTCTTCTATTGGTTGCTATCTGTTTGTTTCCTGTTACAAGTGTTGTTGCGGATATCTCGGAAGCACAAGCCGTGACAAAGAGGGATCACTGGTAGCGCACGCCTCTGGTGTAGTGGATGGTGGAGGCACGTGGGGATTGAGGTGAATTTGGTTCTGGGCTGTTTTGGGTTATAGGATTGGGCTAGTAGTTAATGGGTTTGATTAGTGGGCTAGGCAAAGAAAATTGGTCCAACAATGCTCACATACAATTTTTCATCACATAGCATCAATTATCAATTTTTCCTATTATGGGCCCAATAGCCCATCGGGCCCATTAAGCCTATTATAGCCCGGTTGAACAATTCACAGCCCAAACCCATGGAATCGCCAATGGGGCCTCAGACAACCTATCAGTTTCCCCTTTGCGAGCATTCGTGCACTCGCAAGACTACTGTAGCCAAACTTTCGGCTTTTTGGCATTTCAGCATTTCGGCATTTCGGCTTTTGCCGATCTACTTGTGTGTGCAGTGTATGTACACACCTTTGAATTTATATCAAGTTATTATAGGGTAGAGATACACACCTTATCACCTAGAGTACTAGGTATTCATAATCGCCCGAACCTTGACTAGATTGATTGACTGCGATCCGCCCATGTAACTCGAAATCTGACGTAGTCCCCCTTCTGCATCCAGGCGAAAAGTCCCTAACGGCTGACACCTTATGTCGCTTAAACTTTAGAGCCTCTATCCCAACCTCTCTGCTAGAACCCCCTTTTTCCATCAGCGATCACACTCTTGAATGAGAGGGAAAAGAGAGATAAATAGAGAAACCGTAGGTTAACGAATGTTTTGGAAAGAATAAATAAAATCGACTTTTAAGAGTGTAGAAATGAAAGAACTTAGAAATATTTAACAAAAGCCAAAGAAGATCTAATTCACTTACCGATTGCGAGATTGCTTGCCAACATGAAATCAAGCCCCCAAAGTGTTAGAATCGGCTTTTAAATGCAAAAGAAACAATCGGCTAAGTTGAAGAGGGAAGAGGTTGATTCGATTAAAATAGGGAAGAAAAGATCAAGAGTTTGACTTAAAGAAAAGAGGAGGTGATATGCGACTGAAGCACACAAAAACAACAAATGCCCTTACTCGCGCATACGACACACATATTTATACTAAATAAATAAATAAAATACACCTACACTCCTCAATCGACTTAAACTCGTCAAGATAATTTCCCCTTAAATTCTCCAATTTTATCACCATCATATCTACACTTAATCCTCATCCTAATCCTTATGATTTTAGCCAAAAATTCTAATTTGAATTGCATTAAAATTGCTTCCACCGTACAGCACTTGAGTAGCAAAATTAAATTCTCCCTTTGTGCGCACCACTACTCAAACTCCATCCCTCCATCTTCCTAGTACGCTGTTGGCCAATGCACCATGTCCTTTCTCATGCTACCTTTCGATCACAATTAATTATAAGGCTTATATGCCTAAGCCTCAGTTTTCTTAAAGAATAAAAATTTAAACTTTGCCAAGCCTGGGATTTGAACCTGCTCCCTCTCATAACCATAGCATGCTTCTTGCCATTGCACCGTAGGCGCTCTTGTGCCATATTCCATCCCTAACTATTTTTAAGGCCTATTAACCCACAACCTGATTATCCTAAAAATATTTGCCACCACTCAATTTTGAATCCCTAATCTCTTGGTTGTGCTATACATCCCTTGCCACCAAGCCAGAAGCTCTTTTATGTCGTTTTTCCTCCCCAATTAATTATAAAGTTTTTCTGTCGACCTCCAGGTTGTCTAAAAAAAACCCACAACTATTGCTCATGCTACGACTTGAACCCAGCACCTCTCTTTACTCCTAACACCATTATGCTACTAGGCCAAGCTCATCCTTTGTGTCAAATTTCCACCTAATATATTTATAAAGCCTAAACGCTAGCTTCCCTACTAATCTTATGCGCAATAAAAATTTTTTGCCAAGGCCAAAACTTGAACCCTGGACCTCCTGCTTACTACCCACGCCTTTTGCCACTAAGCCAAGCGTTTCCTTATGTTAGATTTTACCAGGCCTTATTAATAAGCCTTCCACCGAATGCTCAAGGTTCTTTAGAAAAAAAATACAAAATTTTGCTAAAGCCCTGGATCGAACCCAGGACTTTTTCCACACTACCAACCCTTCCTAAATAATTTAACAATTAAACTAAACACACAATTATAAAATATTTAAACACATTTCTTTTATTCAAGCCGCCTTCTAACAGATCCCAAACTCAAGACCTATTACTTCTAGGCCCAAAATCAAGGTATTACAATCAACTTCTCATTTAACACTCTTTTTCAAATTGTAATCTTAGAAGTAAAGCCCAAACCAATCTTTGGGGGTCTAAAACTAACTCCATGAAACGTTCAAAATAACTTTCAGTTTCCTTACTATTATCCTATTAAAATATTATATATCCATATTAAATTTAAGATTTATTAAATTATGTCACATCTACGTTGTGAATAAAAAATAAAATTATATAGCAAATATATTTATAAAAAATAATTAAGATTTTGGTTGAAATTATAAAATAAAAACATTGAAATTCATATTTATTAAAAAATATCCTTGAATTAATATAATTGACTTTATAAAACAATGATTTTTCAGTCATTATTTAACTAAGTTGTGTCAGATTGATTTGTAACACTAACTCAACCAAATGTTTAATAACTAATTAGATTTACATGAAAAAAATTATGTAACAAATATATTTATTAAAAATTCATATAAAAAGTCAATCATACATGATATTCCAAGTTCAAATCTCATTATGAAAATTTTATTGATTTATTATATGAAAAAGACTAAAGTACCCTCATAAAATATGTATAATTTAATTTTTTTATATAGTAAGATATTTTAATAATTTCATAATTGAATTGACGCCAAATCAACTTGTGACATTAATTCAATAAAACACTTGAAATAAGTAGATATAAATAATATTATCAATTGTATATTTTGCACCAATTGAGTTGGCAAATACATAAAAATAAAATTATAATATAAACTATATTTATTTATAAGATTATATTAGTATTATTTTTTTTAAAACAAGAAAATAAATTATATATCTCTTATTAACTTAATTTTTCTAATTTCATTCTTCTAAAAGATCATTTTAAAAAAACCATAATTACTTTAATTATCCACCATCTCCTTTGTTTTATTCTAATTATCCATATTTATTATATCCTAATTATTATAAAGTCTACTGAGTTCGATATTCCAGGTTAATTGGGTACCAATTTAATTAAGAAAACATGAAAATATTCTCACTTTATAAAATAAATTGTATTATTTTGAAGGTACTTTTGCCATTTTATATCCTTTATATAAGAAAGTAAACATGCATGATAAGATTTGAACCCATATCTCTTTAAATTTTTACATTCATACTTTACCATTTAGCTAAAGTTTCATTTATTATTTATATCAATTATATATATTTGTTACATTATTTTATTTTTATCATATTGTGAATCTACCATAATTTAGTTTTTTTATATATATAAATATATAGTATTATTCTAAATTAGGAATGTTAAAAGAAACAAATCAAAATCAATTAAATAGGGGTATTTAAAACGTTTGCAGTATAATAAATAACTACCATTACAAAAAGCCATTCAATTAATAAAATCATTTTTTTAGAAATTTGTAAATTCTAAATTTAATGATGTAGTTTTCTTTTATAAATATTGACACCTCTAATTGTAGAAGAAGAAAATTTACAAGCTAATTACTAAAATTATTGTGGATCAAAATTAAAGTTATCACGGTAAAAATAATGACATCATACATGTGTCATAATTATTTTCTTTAATTAATTGAGATAAATATTAAAATTTTATATTATCACTAATTAAAAACAAAATAATTAAGTGAAAAATTAAATATTTATTTTATCTTAAAATTAATTAAATTAATATGATAAATAATAAATAAAATAGTTTAAATTCTTATAGAACAATTAAATGGAATAGTTAAATTCTACAATAACTTTCTTTTATTTATGTGATTATATCAAATGAAGCAGTTAAATTTTACAAGATTCATCTTTTATTCATGTAATTGACACTACATAAAGAGGTTACCCTAAGCCATTCTACACATTCACAGGTTCAAGAAGCTCGAAAAATCTCTATAGAATTCTCGAGAACTTGAAGAAATTTTAAAGAACACCATACACCTTGTATAGAAAAGTTGCATTCTGATCTAGTTTAGCCATAGAGAAGAAGACAAAAGTCATTTATGAAGAAAGTTGTCTTTCAATCCTTTTTAATTGAAGAAAGGAGGTTCAAACCTATTTCAAGAATAAATTAAGTCGACACTTAGAGCAATCAACATTTATAAAAAATCAAATCAGATGACTCTTGAATCGAAGTCAAATCGAAAAGAAGAATAAAAGGATAGTTTTATTTGTGTTGAAGAATAATATTAAAAACTGCGAAGCTGGGATCCTAAAGTTGGAATTAAATTAAAGTGATTCCTAAGGGATGGTTGGAAACCATTTAAAACTCCAAATGGATTAAAGGAGAAGAGGCCCTTCATCCTTGGAAATTGCTTGAACGTCACAAGGATATCAAATCCAAATCAAATCTTGGAAAATTCAAAAGCCAGCAATACATCTGGGAATCTTACTTAGGATTATATATAATTTGATCCACTAACTTAAGCTTTGACAGTTTCTTCCCATAGATTTTTGGAAGATTCTATTCATTTTATTAACAAAACATGACATCATGGGATTTTTCATTAATTTTCCAGTTTTGTTGTGTTGCCGACATTTTCTCCTCACATTATTATATTATACGATTCTAATTTTCTCTACATTCTCCTCTGCATGATTGGATCAACTTTAATCATTGAAACAATTTTGCAATTTTCCTCAGATTTTGTTCAACCATTAATTTTACTCTAGATTTGATTTTAGATTGATTGTTTCTCAAGATGCAGAACTAAATGCAATGTGCTAAACCAAAAAGGACCCACAATTTCACTCTTGAATGATTTTAATTCAAAGTTTGTATACGATGATATATATTTTAAATCTAAATCTATTTACTTTATATTACACCATTTAATTTACTCGTAATAAATAAAATTATAGGACAATATTATTATTATCCGCCAAAAGAGGCAAGTTGTTGGTCAACGACAATCCCACTTTATCATGTCTAGTTTGGAGATTGGAAGTAGGAAACACCATATAAAACGTCGTTGTTTCAGCTAAAGTGTTTTGTTTGAGAGCTGCCTTCACTGTTTGTTTGTTTCCCATTTCACATCACATCCACGTTGTTGGATTTATTTTTCTTGTTCTTTTATTAAGTATTATGAAGATTAATGTGTTAAAAATTAAATTACACTTTATTTTCTTCATTAACATAACTGTTAAAGAATTATAAGAAATTAATATAATATGTTTCATTAACTTGATAAGTTAAGAATATCAATTTAATAAATTTTCAATAATTCTTTTTATATTTTCTATAATTATTTTTAAAAAAAAAAACATGTCTAGGATGTGGGTTTTTAAATAATTATTAAAATTGTTATCAAATACTAATAATGCAAAGAACACAAGGATAATAGATGAGAATAAAGAGAGATTTCTATTGCATTTCTCTTGTTTTCCATTGTCATTACAAGTAGTATACTCCTATATATATATATATATATATATATATATATATAGGGAGATTAGATTCCTTATTTTTTAATATATAAATAAGAAAAGAGTTACAAGAAGATGAAAAGTGAAGAGTTAAGGAAGATGAAAGGTGAAAGGTTGATTATAATAAACATCCACTTAATAGAATTTATAACACTCTCCCTTGGATGTTCATTGTATAAAGGATGTCTCATTAAAAACATTACTAGAAAAAACCTTGTAAGACAAAAACCTAGTGAAGGAAAAAAAAGTACATAATCCTTTAATACACAGTATGTCACAACCTTAAAAGAAAAATGTAGTGCGAATTTACTCCCACTCATATAAGCATCACTTAAGATTTTTGAAACGGCACAATCCAATTCTGAAAATTAACTTCTCAAATGTAGTTGTAGTGAGTGCCTAATTGAATTCTTGATTATTCTTTGCATTGGGTGAGGGGTGTTACAACAGTGCATATTTTGCTCCCCTTATTTGGACATCATTTTATAACTCAACATTGAGTCATTCAATATTATTTATCAATAGTAAATCATCAACATATAGAACGAATTTTGTTGATGCGTATCAATATAACAATAAAATTCAATTGCATTCTTATGCTTTATATGTTGCCAACAACTTTATAAAGCAAGATATATTGTAGTATTCATTATTACCAATACAACGAGTGCATTGGGCACATGAAGAAAAGATACTTCAAGACCATCGTTTTATAACATTATTGTTTGACCATTTGTATTCCTTTTGAATATCTCCAATCTACATGAAAAATTAGTCTGATTAATTCTAATTATATAAACACTATTGGATCCTTAATAGCAATTCTTTATAATATAATTGTGAAACAATTTATCCTTATTGAACACTCGATCTTCACGTCGAGAAAAAAGTTTATTTTTAGATATACTTTCATTATAAAGTTTGTCTATCGAATAATTATTTCTCTTGAAAATTCTTCAAAAACTCCAATGATATTAGATTAATATCAACAATGATGATAATAACCTATATGTATAAATACATTAATTAATAAAAACTCCTGAACAAAATCATATTCACATTTATTTATTTTCTCATGAAACTCGAGTTTTATGCTTCAAGCATCAATATTATCAAATAATTTATATCAGCTGAATACAAATTCACTAGACGTAAATAAATAACTTTATTTGATTTTTGCATCCACCACAAATTAATCATTTTTCATAACCAAAACCAAGTGTCTTGTCAACATTCTTGTTACAAGTCAATCCTATATATTATGACTTGTATTTTCTTTCACTATTATGCTAACATGTACTCCCCTTGGCTTTACACTTTTCGGGTGTTTGGACTTCAAGTCTAAGATTCATTTCATAAGTTATAATAGAAGTGTCTCTTTATTTTTTATGAGTTGTTCCCATATCAATGCTTTCAAATATATTTTCATTCAAGATCCTCACTTTTCCATAATATTGAAGTGTTCTACATTTATTATCGTTGTCGACAATAATTTCATTTTGTCAGCTCCATCATATTTATTTATGACACAGTTGATTGGAATATCACATTATATTCATAATTTCAGGTACTTGAACCTCTTTTGGGATTCTATCAAAAGTTATGCCTTGGGTCTCTTCATGAGTACTCGTCTCCTTTAGTATGTAACCATTTTCATTTATTTCTCCTTTCTTTTAAGAATTTTTCGTTTTATAAAATCGAATGATTTACCATGTTTCTAGCATGCTCAAGACTTATTTTTTTATCACATTGTCCTTTTGTAACATATAATTATTTGAAGCATTTTAGTTGGTATATGTATCAACTAGTATATGCAATCTCTAAATGTCATCACTAAACATGTTTGGCAAAAAAATTTATCCTTCAAACTTCGTGCATATAATCTTAGTAAGATCACAAAGGTGATGACATAATTATTTAACCAACTTGTCTCTCTTTAATACTAAAAAAATTTGCAACATGACAATACTTTTCAAAATTATAAATATATCTCATTTCAACTTTTAACATCTAATGAAAATTCTAAATTTTCTCAACTTCATACTTGATGATCCATCTTCATGCATTATGGTGGAACATAAAATAGATATTGCACATCCAAATATTCTTAGATGAAATCTATTGGCTTATAAGTGAAAGTCAATTCTCACGAGAAAAATATTTCTTACATGTTGTCTTGATGCAAATAAAATTACATGCTTACTGTAAATCTATTCTTATATTAATGGTTAAGCAATTAAATGGAGACATAGTTTTGCTAACCATTAAAAAATAACATATATAGGTATAGACAACTTAATGTTATCCCAACTAAAACTATTAAAATCAAGTTTGGGATATAATGCACCAGCATTGCTAGCACAAATTGCATACAACAGAGATTGTGTACAATCAAATTATTTCAAGAATTAATATCGCAAACTTCGAATAACACACATGTAATGCATAGCTCATATATTATTTGGTTATCATCTAAAAATGCAATCGACCTCTAAGTTTAGCTGGTGTTAGTTCAATACGTAATACCCCCAAACCCGGCCTAAACGCTATGGCCGAATTTGGTGGCGTTACATGAGAGTGCTTTTTAGAAAGACTTTAGCAAGTTGAAAACATTTCATTAACGCGGAAGCTAAAACGTCATTAATTCTTAAATCAAGTATTAAAATCCCAAAATACCCCAAGAATAGTTCGAGTCCAAATACATAATCAATCCCAAAAACAACTTTTAAAGTAAAATAGGCAAAATGAATATTACTCATAAAACCATTAAATGTCTACCAGTGGTCACCATCGAGCCCTCCGTCGCACCGATCCATCTGCTGCTGAGGATTGCCTGAATAGGCAAATAAATAAAGGGGTGAGTTTTTGCAAACTCAGTATGTACATCCCCACAAACAGCATGCATACAAACAGATAACAGAATACAGATATTCAGCCTTAGTCATACAATTATCGCATGCATAACAGATCAGATATCATATATATCATGCCCACCAACCCTGCACACTATCTCTGTCCAACCCAACACACCATGTGGGGATAAAATCGACCCATCCATCCCTGCAAACCGTGTATAGGGATATAATCGACCCTTCCAACCCTACACACAATAAGGTACAGCATCGCGGCACATATCATAAGTATGCAGCATAGCTGCCAGATAACGGCTTATGAAACCCTTTAAATACTCCCTTCACTTCGTCAACCCACCCCGATGCAATACATCATACAAGTATGGCATGTTATAATGCAGACAAACAGATCATACATTTATTTACGGAACAGATCAGATAATCATGCTAAGTATATCATGCGGACACATACATCACAAAATTAATAGTCTAAGGGTTAGTTTGGCAATGCTTTTGAAAAGTGCTTTTGAAAAGTGCTGTGGAAAAGTACTTTTGGGAAGTGCTTTTGAAAAGTTTGATTTAATATTTGAGTATTTAGCAATGCTGTCAAAAAGTGCTTTTGAAAAATAAAATGTCCATTTTAAACATGTTATTATCAAGTAACAAATATGCATTTAAATAATATTTAAATTAGTTAATATTATTATATTTTAGTAAGAATATAAAAAAAAATTATTATAACTTCTTGATAATATTTTAATATATAAAATATAAATTTTAAATATTTTTAAGCAATAAATATTAATTATTTATAAAATTTAATTAGAATATATAAACTATATTTTAAATATTTAAATATAACTATTAAATATTTGTAATTAGTATTTTAAAAAATATTTTTTTTTATTTTTAATTAATGATTTTAACACATTTGTAATTAAGTACCAAGAAAAAAATGGGAAGTACTATGTTATTAGAGGGGTGAAAAAGTAATTAAGCACTAAAAGTGCTTTTGGGAGAGGAAAAGCTAATAATTCTAGCTTCTCCTTTTCAGAAGTGCTTTTCAAAAGCACTTCTGAAAATCTAAAAATTTCAGCCAAAAGCAGCTTGTTCTACACAGCTTTTCTTCCAGAAGTGCTTTTGGAGCCAAAAGTGCTGTTGAAAAGCAATGCAGAACTGGCCCTAAATAAGGCTTACCGACCCTACTACAGGTCACAGTCGACTTGGACGACCCGTGCAACCTTACAGAACATTTCAAATTAAAGGGGCTCACACGCTCGTGTGCCTTGCCCGTGTGGGCCCACACGCCTGTGTAGGACACACGGCCTGACCCAGATTCCCACACACCTGTGTGGTTCACTCGTGTGGGCCTACACGCCCGTGTAGCCACACGGGCCATTTGCTTGAGCCCGTGCCTCACACACGGCCTCGTCAGCCTCACACGCCCGTGTCCGTCACGCCCATGTGGCGTGCGCACGGCCTGGCTCGTCAGTGACATGCCCGTGTCTCGTGACGCAGGCTACCACACAGGCAAACCACACGCCCATGTGGCGTCGATAGGCCACTTTTCGGCTTTCGCTGAAACTTGATTTCTGCGTAATCGGAGTACACACCTGGTTATTTTTTGCTGCTAATCCAACCACGAGCACTCCAAAGCCTAAAATCGATCATAGCTCACCCAAAATCAGTCTCTTAAGTCAGATTATTAAGAATAGGCAAATCCCAAACAAGAGATCTACTTACCTTCAATGAATAACGGTGATTCCTTGCTGTTTAGAACCCTGCTTAATAACCCACAAAACCTTGAATATTCCCTAAACAGCAACCAAAATCCCTTTTAAACAACCTCCAAAGAAAATCACGCAACTAGTAAAGCGACACTTACCGAATTGAAAGAATCGCTAGTAATACGCCTAAGCTTATCAAAAAAGAAGAAAACGAATGAGAGAGGGGAAAAAGAAAAGAGAATTTTTGGCAGCAAGGGGAAAATTGGGAAAAAGAAATGGCAGAGAAAAAAATTTGTTAAAAAGAAGGGAATAAGCCCTAATTTTCCCTAAACCCCAACTCAGATTTCTGATAAAGCCCAACTCTTAGCCAAAACTTGCATAAAAAATAATCCCAACTCTACTGCAGGAAATCGAACTCTAGAACTTAAGCGTCATCCCTTGCCACTTAACCACTAGACCAGTAGGCCCATTCTGTTAGGTTTTTACCAACAATTCCTTATAAGCCCACTGACCTAAAGTCAGGCTTTATTCAAATAAAAACCCAAAATTTAGCCCAAGTTAAAGCTTAAACTTAAGACCTCCCAAACACACCCAAGAGCACAAAACCACTTAAACCAACATGTTTAAAGCCAAAAATAACACAGACCCAGTTGTTCAGATATTTCCATACTCAACAATCGTAAAAGTCGAAATTACAAAAATTTGAGGTGTTACAACTCTACCCCTAAAAGAAAATTCGTCCTCGAATTTTACCTGATCAAAAAAGGTGAGGATACGACTGACGCATCGAATCCTCCGGCTCCCAAGTAGCCTCCTCAGTGCTATAATTCTGCCACAGCACCTTCACCAAGGGAATAGATTTCCTACGCAGAACCTTGATGTCGCGATCCAAAATTTGAACTGGCTCCTCCTCGAACACTAGATCCGGTTTAACCTCAATCTCCTCCACAGGCATAATATGCGTGGGACCAGAGCGGTAACGTCTCAACATCGAGACGTGGAACACGTCATGAATACGATCCAACTCTGGAGGTAGCTCCAACTGATATGCGACTGGCCCTACTCGCTTTAGAATCCGATACAGCCCAATAAATCGAGGACTCAGCTTGCCCTTACGACTGAACCTTAGAACCTTCTTCCATGGCGAGAACTTAAGAAAAACCATGTCTCCCACAGAATACTCAATGTCCTTTCTTCTCAAATCTGCATAGGACTTCTGTCTATTAGAAGCTACTTTCAATCGATCTCAAATCAAGCGAACCTTATCCTCAATTTTTGAAACCAACTCCGGACTCAAAACACGCCGCTCACCCAACTCAGTCCAGCACAAGGGAGTACGGCACTTAGGAACCATACAATGCCTCGTAAGGGGCCATCTGTATACGAGACTGATAGCTGTTATTGTAAGTGAACTCTGCTAGAGGCAAGTACTCCTCCCAACTGCCTCGAAAATCGATAATACAGCCCATCAACATATCCTCCAATATTTGAATCACCCTCTCTGACTGTCCATCTGTCTGAGGATGAAAAGCAGTACTGAAGTCAAGACGGGAATCCAAAGCCTCGTGAAGCTTTCTCTAAAATCGAGAAGTAAAACGAGGATCCCTATCAGAAATGATCGAGACAGGTACCCCATGCAGCCTTACTATCTCAGAAATGTACAGCTTGGCCAACTTCTGTATAGAGAAGTCTGTCCTAACAGGAATGAAATGTGCAGTCTTGGTCAATAGGTCCACGATGACCCAAACAGAATTCTTCTTAGTGGGTGTTAGAGGCAACCCACTAACGAAGTTCATCATTACATGCTACTATTTCCACATCGGTATCTTTACTGGCTACAGCAAACCTAAAGGTAACTGATGCTCAGTCTTAACCTGCTGACAAGTCATACAACAAGCAACAAAGTCGGTAACCTCATGTTTTAACCCTGGCTACCAATACAACTCTCGAAGATCCTTATAAATCTTATTTCCACCAGGATGCATAGTGTATGGACTACTATGCGCTTCCCTCAGAATCAGCAGTAATAAATCCTCAGCATTAGATACACAGATCCTACCTTGGAAACACAGTACCCCATCACTATTAATCCTAAAGTTAGTAGTAGTCCCAGTCTCAACTTGACGAAATCGCAACTGAAAAGACTCATCTCCTAACTGCTTATCCTTAATCTGAACCAGCACGTTGACCTAACCTGCAACTCAGCCAGGAGACTCCTATCGTCATAAAGACTTAGTCGAGCGAACAACGCTCTCAAATCAGCCACAGCCCTACTACTCAATGCATCGGCCACCACATTGGCCTTCCCAGGGTGATACTCTATACTGCAGTCATAATCCTTAAGCAGCTTGATCCATCGTCGCTGCCTAAGATTTAACTCCTTCTGAGTGAGGAGATACCTTAGGCTCATGTGATCAGTGCAGATGGTACACTCCTCACCGTATAGATAATGCCTCCAAATCTTCAATGCAAAGACCATTGCAGGCAACTCCAAATCATGCGTCAGATAATTAGTCTCGTGAGTCTTAAACTGTCTAGACGCATAGGCAACTACCTTACCGTCTTGCATCAAGACGCAACTTAAACCCACATGTGACGCGTCACTGTAAACCACGAAATACTTACTAGGTTCAAGCTGAATCAAAACTGGAGCCTGAGTCAGAACTGTCTTGAGCTTCCCAAAGCTCTCCTGCTGTGCGTCAGTCTAAACAAAACAAACTTCTTTACGCAATAACTTGGTCAACAGCGCTACGATCAACGAGAACCCCTCTACAAAATGTCGATAATATCCTATCAGTCTCAGAAAACTACAGATTTTCGACATACTCTTCAGCTGTTTCCAATCCAACACAGCCTCAATCTTACGAGGATCCACTCGAATCCCCTCAGCAGAAAGCACATGCCCCAAAAAGGTTACCTCCCTAAGCCAGAACTCACACTTCGTGAACTTCGCATACAACTGTTTCTCACGAAGAATCTGTAGAACCACTCTTAAATGCTCGTCGTGCTCGTCCTCTGACTTAGAATACACCAAAATGTCATCGATGAACACCACCACAAATCGATCCAAGTAGGGCTGAAACACACGGTTCATCAAGTCCATGAATGCCGCTGGTGCATTAGTTAACCCAAAGGGCATAACTAGGAACTCGTAATGTCCATAATGGGTCCTAAATGCCGTCTTATGCACATCGGCCTCATTGACCCTTAACTGATGATAATTTGATCACAGATCGATCTTGAAGAACACAAAAGCCCCTCTGAACTAATCGAATAAGTCGTCTATCCTCGAAAGTTGGTACTTATTCTTAATCGTCATCTTGTTCAATTGACGGTAGCCGATACACATCCTCATTGTATCGTCCTTCTTCTTTACGAACAGAACAGGTGCTCCACATGGAGACACACTAGGATGAATAAACCCACGATCCAACAGCTCCTAACTTTGAGCCTTTAGGTCCGCCAGCTCCTTCGGTGCCATTCGATAATGGGCGATAGACACCGGAGCTGTACCAAAAATCAACACAATCCCAAATTCTACCTGTAACACCCCTTACCCATATCCGTAGCGGGACAGTGCGAGGTATTAACAAATCATGGTAAATACTATTAAATAAAACCCAACAAAAATATAGCGTGCAATTTGATCATTATAACATCTCATTATTAACAATACAAACTAACTCCAAAGGTTTCATA
Organism: Gossypium longicalyx; assembly: GCA_025698465.1. Lineage (NCBI taxonomy): Eukaryota > Viridiplantae > Streptophyta > Magnoliopsida > Malvales > Malvaceae > Gossypium > Gossypium longicalyx. The sequence goes on along the minus strand of CM046998.1, from coordinate 38,675,816 downwards.
CAAAATGATTAGCTTGATACTATAAGTAGTAATTTAAACCTAGACATTTATGACACGTAACAAAATAACCAAATCATATACATGCCATATTTCAAAATAGTGTTCACAATGTACCAAAAAGTATTGATAGCGTGGATGGGTCTCCGACGATCTTCAATTCCCAATCACGCTTAGTAACTCTATAAGACAAGAAAAAAAAAAAAAGAAAAGAAGATAAGCATATAGCTTAGTAAGTAAGTATATAAATAACAAATAAGAAATCTAACATGTTTACAACATAACTCAATTATAAAATATTTTTATACTTTTATTGTTTGTCCCAATTTGATCAAGCTGTCCCCTGCATCATATTCACTAAATAAATCATAACTCGAGTTGAAAAACTCGAAATTCAAATCCGTAAAATTTCCTGAATCTAGACTCATAACTCTCTTTGGTAATTTTTTCTAGAATTTTTGGTTCAGCCGATTAGTACAGTTTATTAGTTAAAGCTTCCCTGTTACACAGCTCGACTAGTCTGACCTCTGTTCACTACGAATTGAATTTCTCTCAGTACAAAATTCAAATAACCCTGAAATTTGTTTCATTTAAAACTAGACTCAATAAGGAATTTAGGTATGTAAACTATATTTCTTAATTTGCTTTGTACAATTTTTAATGATTTTTCAAAGTTGAAACAGGGGATCACACATTCATCCTGAGCAAGTCACACACAATTGTAAATATCTCAAAATATAAAATTCCTTTGCTTGTTCTGATTCTTTTATATGAAAGTAGACTCATTAAAATTTAATTGCACATCTCATTCAACCTCTAATTATGTTCCTCCTATTTTTTGTGATTTTTCAAAATCACATCACTGCTACCGTCCAAAACAGTTTTAATGCAAATTTCACTCTTTCACACATTCTTTATGCTACCCTCATTTTATCTTACATATATAGATATGCCACAAATCATTTTCACCACAATTCATTCATCATAAGTATAGGTCCATAACCACAACGTCACCACAAAACCATCCCGTTGAACAATTCGGATCAATCCTCGATATTTAATGGTTTTAGCACACACATTTCACCATCATACTTCATTTAATTCGGCTCTCTTGTACACATGGTGAACACTTAATACCACTCATGTGACCTAGCCAATTTGTCTCTCAGCTTTCTTGTCTACATGGTGTCCTTCACTTGGAATCACACATGCGACCTAGCTACATTTATTTATTACGTAGCTCTCTTGTCTACATGGGATACATCCCGTATCACACATGTGACCTAGCTACATTTATCTCTTACGTAGCTCTCTTGTCTACATGGGATACATCCAGTATCACACATGTGACCTAGCTACTACATGGTATTTCGTAGCTTTCTTGTACACATGATGTGCACTCAGCATCATACATGTGACCTAGCTACGCTCCTCTATTTTATTCGATCTCTCCGAATGTTCAATCGGGATTCCTCTCTATTATTTATTTTTATTCTCCCAATAGTCGATTTATATTTTAACATCAGCTAGTATATTCATATAATAGGCTGAAATATATAGGAATGTAAATGAAAATAATATAATATTTACATACAAACTTACCTCGGTGCAAAATGTGGAAATTTTGTGATTTAGTCCAAAACTTTTTCCTTCCCTCGTTCGAGGTCAATTCCACGCCTTTCTTGATCTATAACAACACATTTAGCTCATTTAGCACTCATACTATTTATTTTAATCCAAATATCACATTATAGAAAAATTACATTTTTGCCCCTAACTTTTACAAAATTACAATTTTGCCCCTAGGCTCGGAAATTTAATTTCAGCCCTTATTCTTATGTTTTATGACATGCTGAACATTTTTATCTTCTATGACCACATCAAATTCTCACTCTAACACATAGTTGTGAACAATAGGTATTTTTACCGACATGCTGCTTTTACTCGTTTTCACTTAAAACCGAGTAGCACAAGTTGTCTAACATAATTTAAAACCTCATATTCTATCATAAAACATCAAAATACACAAATTTCACCTATGGGTATTTTTCCAAATATGAACCCTAGGTTGAATTATTGTTAGCATAAGCTTAATCGAGCTCACGGAATCCAAAAACGTAAAGAACATTAAAAACGGGGCTTGAAATCACTTACTATGGAGCTTCAAAGTTGAAGAAACCCTAGCTATGGAGGAGAGCAATTTTCGGCAGCAACTAATGAAGATGATAACCAATTTTGTGTTATTTTTCCCATTTTATTTCATTTAATATACAAATGACCAAAATGCCCTTAATGCCTTTCTTTGAAAATTTTCATGTACAAGCCCATTTTTGTCCAAAATTTTAGAAATTGGTCAAATTGCTATTTAAGACCTCCTAATTAATATTTCAAAGCAATTTCATACTAAAAACTTCTAGAATGCAAGTTTTGCAGCTTATTCGATTTAGCCCCTAACTTCAAATTAAGCATTTTATGCATGGAATTTCTTCATAAAATTTTCACACAATCATGCAATCATATCATAACCTCAAAATAATTATAAAATAATTATTTCTATCTCGGATTTGTGGTCACGAAACCACTATTCCGATTAGGCCCTAATTCGGGTTGTCACAATTCTCCCCCCTTTAGAGATTTTCGTCCCAAAAATCTTACCTGAAAGAGGTTTGGGTCTTTGTTTCCTCATAGCCTCCTCAGGTTCCCACGTAGCTTCCTCTATTCCATGTCTGTGCCACAATACTTTCACTAAGGCTATACTTTTATTTCTTAACTGTTTAATTTCTCGAGCCAAAATCTTTATTGGTTCCTCTTCATAGGTCATATCCGATCGAATCTCAATTTCTGTTGGGGAGATCACATGTGAAGGATCGGAACGATAACGTCGTAACATTGATACGTGAAACACGTTATGAATTCTCTCTAACTCTGCCGTAAGGCCAACCGATATGCCACTAGTCCAATTCTCTCTGTAATTTCAATGCGGCCCAATAAAACGCGGACTCAACTTGCCTTTTTTCGACTAAATCTCGAATCTTTTTCCATGGTGACACTTTCAAGAACACTTTATCACCCACTTGAAATTCAATCTCTTTTATTTTTAAGTCTGCATGACTTTTGTCGGTCTGAAGCGACTTTCAAGCAATCCCGAATTACTTTTACTTTCTCTTGGTTTCTTTAACTAGATCAACTCCGTGAATCTGCTTTCTCACCGAGTTCACCCAATATAAAGGAGTCCGACACTTACGACCATACAAGGCTTCAATGCGGTGCCATTTGTATACTTGACTGATAATCAAGTATTGTAGGCAAACTCAATTAAAGATAGATATTTCTCCCAACTACCTCCAAATTCTAAAACACAACATCTAAGCATATCTTGAGTACTGGATTACTCTTTCCGATTGACCATCTGTTTGTGGATGGAACGCAGTACTAAAGTTCAATTTTGTACCCAAAGCTTCTTGTAACTTTTTCCAAAATCTTGAGGTAAATCTCGGATCTCTATCCGATATTATAGACATAGGTACCCGTGCAACCCTCACAATTTCAGCAATATATAATTCGGCTAATTTATCAAGTGAGTAATCGGTGCGTCATCGATATAAAGTGGGCTGATTTTGTTAATCTATCAACCACTACCCAGACAGATCCTTCTTTTTAGGAGTCAAAGGCAAACCGGTTACAAAATCCATGGTAATCTTGTCCCATTTCCACTCGTGCACCATTACCGGTGAAGTAGTCCTCAAGGCACTTGATGTTCGGCTTTTACTTGTTGACAGACCAAACACTTGGTTACAAATTCAGAAATGTCCTTTTTCATACACGCCACCAATACAACTTCTTTAAATCTTTATACATTTTTGTGCTACTGTGGTGAATCGATAAACAGACCATTGTGCGCCTCTTGTAATATTTTCTGAATCAATTCATTATTTTTCGCACACATATTCTGTCTCGAAACATTAAACAATCGTCTGGTCCAACTCGAAAATCGAGTCGTAACTCGATTCGCATTGAGTTCTTTTGGTTCGCAACTCATTATCATCCTTTTGAGCATCACAATCAACCGGAGAGAAATAACGGTTTAGCTCTCATCTCTGCTAAGATTGACCCATCATCGACAATGCTAATCCCATATTCATGGTTCTCAAAGTAAAAGAAATTTTCTCTTTCAAAGCATCAAGAACTATATTTGCTTTTCCCGGATGATAATCAATCACTAGATCATAATCCTTTAATAATTCAAGCCATCTTGCCGTCGCAGATTCATCCTTTTGATTCATCAAATACTTCAAACTTTTGTGATCGGTAAAAATTCGGCATTTTTCACCGCATACAAATAATGTCGCCAAATCTTCAAAGCAAAGACAATAGCGGCCAATTCCAAATCATGTATAGGATAATTCTTTTCATGCGGTTTTAACTGTCTCAAGCATAAGCTACCACTTTACCCTCTTGCATCAACACACATCCAAGGCCCATCAACGATGCATCACTATAAATTACGAACTCTTTTCCTGCTCTCTGGGTGTACTAAAATTGGTGCTTCATCAATCGTGCTTTCAACTTTTCAAAACTCTGTGACATTCATCACCCATTCAAACTTAACATTCTTTTGCAGCAACTTAGTCATAGGAGAGGCAATCATCGAAAATCCTCAACAAAACGTCTATAATATCCGCTAAGCCTAAAAAGCTTCTAACCTCAAATACATTCTTTGGCGGTTTCCAATCAACGATCGCAGAAATCTTGCTTGGATCCACCCGAATACCATCACCCGAGACTATATGTCCCAAAAATCCGACTTCACGGCCGAACTCACTTTTACTAAACTTGGCAAACAATTTCTTTTCTCTCAAGATCTACAATATGGTTCTCAAGTGTTCGCATGTTCAAACTCATCCCGAGAATAAATTAGAATGTCATCTATGAATACTACTACAAACTTATCAAAATATGGCCGAAAGATCCGATTCATTAAGTCCATAAATATAGCTGGAGCATTTGTTAAGCCGAAAGGCATTACAAGAAACTCATAATGTCCATACCTTGTCCTAAAGGCGGTTTTAACTTTGACATCCGACTCCTTAACTCTCAACCGGTAGTAACCGGACCTTAAATCAATCTTTGAAAACATCAGTAGCCCCTTTTAATCGATCGAATAAATCATCAATCCTCGGCAATGGGTACTTGTTCTTTATAGTCACCTTATTGAGTGACGATAATCAATGCAAAGTCTCATTGAACCATCCTTCTTCTTTACGAATAATACAGAGAGCACCCGGGGAGAGAAACTCGGTCTCACAAATCCCTTATCTGTTAATTCCTGCAAACTGAGCCTTCAATTCTTTTAATTCGATCGGAGCCATTCTATATGGAGCAATCGAGATCGGTGCGATGCAAGGCAACAAATCAATGGCAAACTCTATCTCTCTGTTCGAGGCAACCCAGGCAATTCCTCCGGAAATACATCCGAAAACTCACAAACTATCGATCTTGATTCAAGCTTGATTGAGGCAACTCAAGATTTCATTACATAAGCGGATAAGCTTCACACCCTTTCCTCATATATTTACTCATGCGGACATATGCGAAATCACCATAGGCAATTTATTTGATTAAATCTGTTTCAACCCACAAAATTTCTCCATTTTCACATTTCAACTCTAGTGTCTTTTGTTTACAATCTACCTTAGCATCATACAATGTCAACGACCCATTCCCAAGATAACATCAAACTCATTAAATGGTAACAAACATCAAATTGGCGGAAAAACAAATGACCTTGAATCATTAATGGGCAATTCTTGCAAACCTTGTCAACTAGCACATATTGGCCTAAGGGGTTCGACACTTTAATCGTAAACTCAATAAACTCAACAGTAACTTTTTATTAGATACTAAATTCATGCAAATATAGGAATGAGTGGACCCGATCAATCAATGCAATAACAATAGTATCATAGAGAGAAAATGTACCAAAGAATGACATCGGAGATGATGCATCTTCTCGGGCACGTATAGCATAAGCTCTAGCAGTGCTCTAGCTTCCGATCTTGCCATCGAGAGTCTTTCATCGCAGCTTTATCGCTAGTCCCACCTCCGGTATTTCTCGGTGGTCTACCTCTACTAGCGGTGGTATTCTCGTCTAGCATTCTGAAATCTTTCTTCTTTAACTTTCTCCTGACAATCTCTAATAAAATGCTCATGAGAACCGCACCTGAAACAAGCTCGCTCGGTTCCCCAACACTCACCATAGTGTTGCCGGCCACATTGCGACACTCGGGCTTTCTAGGTCGCACATTACCCACACTTGCCACCGAAGTAGCTTGAGCTTTAGACCCCGAATACGCTCTACCACGATCTCTCGTGTGACTCCCCAATTGAAACCGTCATTCGAGGGTTTGCCTCTTTGGACCTCTTTGATTGAGATTGAAATGGCTTGCTTATCGGTCTTTTCTCTGCATCTCGAGCCTCAATAGCACTTTTCTTTTTTCTTTGTTCAATTCTTCACTTTAAGAGCTCGATCAACCAATACAACAAATTCTTTCAATTCCAAAATTCCTACAAGCACTTTAATGTCCTCATTCAGCCCATCTTCAAACCTTCGCACACATAATGGTTGACACACATTCCTGGGCATACTTGCTAAGTCTCACAAATTCGCGTTCATATTCTCGCCACGCACATCTTGCCTTGCTTCAATTCAAGGAACTCCTTCCGTTTTGATCCATAAATCGTTGACTTATGTATTTTTTTCTAGATTCTTCTGGAAGAAATCCCAAGTAACTTTTTCTTTTGGCACCACTGATACCAAAGTCTTCCACCAATGGTAGGCGAATCTCTCAAAAGTGATACAAAGACACTTTAAGCATTCTTTGGGTGTACATGAGAGCTCATCAAATACACGGGTAGAATTCTCAAGCCGAATTCCGCTTTTTCAGATCATCGTCGATCTTTGCTCTAAACTCTTCGGCCCCTTGTTTTCGAATCTTGTCAAATGGAGGCTTGTTCATCCTTACCAAATTTACATCTTGAGCAGCTGGGAGAATCATCCGAGGTATAGGAGGGGGTGGAGGAGGTTGAGTATTTGGATTTGCTCGAATAAATTCAGTATACCAATTGTTCATCCTTTGGAGAAAGGCATCCCGAGCCTCATCTCCCTGTCTCAACGTCTCTGGTCTACTTTCCACAGGTACGGTCCCTTGTGCGGGAGCGGTGCATTACTAGCAAGACATCATCACCGTAGTTCCTTCAGGATCCATTACTATATTAAAACAAAACACAATTTAGAATAGTCAAGAGTCACCACACTATCACAATATTTTTATGGCATGTATAGCTAGACTTTTACACACACTTTATTAGTCCGAGAACCGACTAAACCATAGCTCTGATACCACTAAATGTAACACCCCTTACCCATATCCGTAGCCGGAACAGGGTACGAGGTATTAACAAATCATGGTAAATACTATTAAATAAAACCCAACAAAAATATAGCGTGCAATTTGATCATTATAACATCTTTTATTAACAATACAAACTAACTCCAAAGGTTTCATACAAAATGATTAGCTTGATACTATAAGTAGTAATTTAAACCTAGACATTTATGACACGTAACAAAATAACCAAGTCTGCTATACATGCCATATTTCAAAATAGTGTTCACAATGTACCAAAAAGTATTGATAGCGTGGATGGGTCTCCGACGATCTTCAATTCCCAATCTGGCTTAGTAACTCTATAAGACAAGAAAAAAAAAAGAAAAGAAGATAAGCATATAGCTTAGTAAGTAAGTATATAAATAACAAATAAGAAATCTAACATGTTTACAACATAACTCAATTATAAAATATTTTTATACTTTTATTGTTTGTCCCAATTTGATCAAGCTGTCCCCTGCATCATATTCACTAAATAAATCATAACTCGAGTTGAAAAACTCGAAATTCAAATCCGTAAAATTTCCTGAATCTAGACTCATAACTCTCTTTGGTAATTTTTTCTAGAATTTTTGGTTCAGCCGATTAGTACAGTTTATTAGTTAAAGCTTCCCCTGTTACACAGCTCGACTAGTCTGACCTCTGTTCACTACAATTGAATTTCTCTCAGTACAAAATTCAAATAACCCTGAAATTTGTTTCATTTAAAACTAGACTCAATAAGGAATTTAGGTATGTAAACTATATTTCTTAATTTGCTTTGTACAATTTTTAATGATTTTTCAAAGTTGAAACAGGGGATCACACATTCATCCTGAGCAAGTCACACACAATTGTAAATATCTCAAAATATAAAATTCCTTTGCTTGTTCTGATTCTTTTATATGAAAGTAGACTCATTAAAATTTAATTGCACATCTCATTCAACCTCTAATTATGTTCCTCCTATTTTTGTGATTTTTCAAAATCACATCACTGCTACTAGTCCAAAACAGTTTTAATGCAAATTTCACTCTTTCACACATTCTTTATGCTACCCTCATTTTATCTTACATATATAGATATGCCACAAATCATTTTCACCACAATTCATTCATCATAAGTATAGGTCCATAACCACAACGTCACCACAAAACCATCCCGTTGAACAATTCGGATCAATCCTCGATATTTAATGGTTTTAGCACACACAATTTCACCATCATACTTCATTTAATTCGGCTCTCTTGTACACATGGTGAACACTTAATACCACTCATGTGACCTAGCCAATTTGTCTCAGAGCTTTCTTGTCTACATGGTGTCCTTCACTTGGAATCACACATGCGACCTAGCTACATTTATTTATTACGTAGCTCTCTTGTCTACATGGGATACATCCCGTATCACACATGTGACCTAGCTACATTTATCTCTTACGTAGCTCTCTTGTCTACATGGGATACATCCCGTATCACACATGTGACCTAGCTACTACATGGTATTTCGTAGCTTTCTTGTACACATGATGTGCACTCAGCATCATACATGTGACCTAGCTACGCTCCTCTATTTTATTCGATCTCTCCGAATGTTCAATCGGGATTCCTCTCTATTATTTATTTTTATTCTCCCAATAGTCGATTTATATTTTAACATCAGCTAGTATATTCATATAATAGGCTGAAATATATAGGAATGTAAATGAAAATAATATAATATTTACATACAAACTTACCTCGGTGCAAAATGTGGAAATTTTGTGATTTAGTCCAAAACTTTTTCCTTCCCTCGTTCGAGGTCAATTCCACGCCTTTCTTGATCTATAACAACACATTTAGCTCATTTAGCACTCATACTATTTATTTTAATCCAAATATCACATTATAGAAAAATTACATTTTTGCCCCTAACTTTTACAAAATTACAATTTTGCCCCTAGGCTCGGAAATTTAATTTCAGCCCTTATTCTTATGTTTTATGACATGCTGAACATTTTTATCTTCTATGACCACATCAAATTCTCACTCTAACACATAGTTGTGAACAATAGGTATTTTTACTGGATTATGCTGCTTTTACTCGTTTTCACTTAAAACCGAGTAGCACAAGTTGTCTAACATAATTTAAAACCTCATATTCTATCATAAAACATCAAAATACACAAATTTCACCTATGGGTATTTTTCCAAATATGAACCCTAGGTTGAATTATTGTTAGCATAAGCTTAATCGAGCTCACAGGGAATCCAAAAACGTAAAGAACATTAAAAACGGGCTTGAAATCACTTACTATGGAGCTTCAAAGTTGAAGAAACCCTAGCTATGGAGGAGAGCAATTTTCGCAGCAACTAATGAAGATGATAACCAATTTTGTGTTATTTTTCCCATTTTATTTCATTTAATATACAAATGACCAAAATGCCCTTAATGCCTTTCTTTGAAAATTTTCATGTACAAGCCCATTTTTGTCCAAAATTTTAGAAATTGGTCAAATTGCTATTTAAGACCTCCTAATTAATATTTCAAAGCAATTTCATACTAAAAACTTCTAGAATGCAAGTTTTGCAGCTTATTCGATTTAGCCCCTAACTTCAAATTAAGCATTTTATGCATGGAATTTCTTCATAAAATTTTCACACAATCATGCAATCATATCATAACCTCAAAATAATTATAAAATAATTATTTCTATCTCGGATTTGTGGTCACGAAACCACTATTCCGATTAGGCCCTAATTCGGGTTGTCACACTGCCTCACGGCTCGGAGGGAATCCTGGTAGTTCCTCTAGGAAAACATCTGGAAAGTCCTTCACAGTATGGATGTCCTTAACCGATAAGTCCATAGAATCAGAGACACTGATGTAGGCTAAAAACGCCTCAAATCCTTTCCTCACCAGCTTCTCTGCTACCAACGCAGATATCACATTACTCAGATAACTCCTTCGTTCTCCAATCATGACTATCTCACTATCTTCTTCGGTCCTCAGAACAACCCTCTTTTCAGCATAATCTAGACTTACACGATGCCTCACCAACCAGTCCATACCCAGAATTAAGTCGAACTCCCCAAACGGAAGTTCCATCAGATCCGCCAAAAATATCGTTCCTTGAACTTCCAACGAAACGTCTCTGAACAATTTACTAACCCTAATAGACTACCCCAAAGGACTCACTACTGAAATCTCACTAGGAGTGCTCTCATTCGGTATTCCCAAAGTCTCAGACACAGAACATGCAACGTAGGAATGTGTAGAGCCTATGTCTATCAGTGCAACATAAGGTACATTAGAAATGAAGAACGTACCTGTGATGACGCCCTGCACATCTCCATCCTCACGGCGCCGTGCAGTGTAGACAAGTGCAGGCTACCTTGCCTCAGTCGGTCCAACACCTCTGCCCGGTGCTCTCTATCCTCGACCCATACCGTTATCACCCCTAGCTTGGCCTCGGCCTCTAGGTGGCTGCTGAATTACCCTCGGCGGCTGTGCAATCTCAATGGCTGGAGCTTGCATCTGATTGGTCCTCAATGGACAGTCCTTAACACGATGCTCAGAAGACCCAAATCTAAGACAAGCTCCAGTAGATCTCCAACACTCACCCGGATGACGTCTATTATAAAGCTGACACAGGCCACCCCAACAGGAACAGCAACAATAGGCCCAGCTCTTATGGGCCCATCAGTCCTAGCCTTTTTTTTAGGCCTCATCCCAGCATTCGAAGGCTCTATATCCCTCTTAGCCTTCCCTCTGTCATGGTTCTAGCGCTCAGCACGCTTAACCTCCTCCACAATCTTGGCCTTCTCGACCAACACGGCAAACTCACGCTCTCTCTGCGAAGCTATTAGGACCCTCAAGTTATCCCTAAGGCCGTCCTTAAAACGAACACAGTGCTCATTCTCTATCGCCACCATGCCTCGTGCATAACGGCTCAGCCTCAAAAAGTTAGCCTCATACTCGGCCACTGAACGGTCTCCCTGAGTAAGATTCAGGAACTCATGCCTCCTAGCATCGATATAACTGGCCCCCACATACTTGCTCTAGAAAGCCGTCTTAAACAAATCCCATGTCAGACTGAGTGTTATCCCTGACCGTCAGCCACCACTGATATGCTTCATCAAAGCAACGAAATAGCCCCCTTAAGCTTCTGCTCGGTAGTAAAATTCAGATCATCCATAATACGCTCCATGGCCTCCATTCAGTACTCAGCCATATTAGGAGCAACTCCAGAGATGCCCCTGAATACCTCAGACCCATTGGACCAAAGTTGTTCTGTAATCGACCCACGGCCCCCAGATCCAATATTAGCCCCAACGACCCTCTCCAGAATTCGCAACATGGCCTAAGACAATGCGTCGTCCCCAGCTGCACGGTCTTGAGACTCAGCACCAGTCTCAGTAACAGGCAAAACTGGCTCTCGTTAGTGTCCAGATTAGGGATCGTATCAGATGCGAAGGACTTAGCTCGAATCCCTTTACGGCCTCTACCACGGCCTCTAGTACCCCGTCTACGAGTACCACATGTGCTCATCGTAACTATCAAATTAATCTGGTTATTAAAGAATTTTATGCAAATCAGTTTACAATTTCAATATTTGTTAACAGATATTTTATGCAATATTATAGGGTTTCAGAGTCAGTTATCGCGAGAAGCAGTCTCATTACATTATCGCGAGAAGCAGTCTCATTACAGTTTTAGTCCATACCATCTAAAGTGATTCAGTAAAGTACTACCTACAGCAGTTTCACAACAAACATTAATATTTTCAAATAGAAACTCAGTATACTCTAAGCATTCTTCCAAACAATTTCATACAAAGTTTCAGAAACTTACAAGATCGGTGCTGGAGACTTGGTGAACCACATACTTAATCGGAGTATTTGAAAACATTCGAAAGTGTTTCTTTAAAACAAAATTTTGGAACCCAAAATTCATAGCCGAGTTTTGAATCAGACTCTAATACCACTAAATGTAATACCCCTAAACCCAACCTAGACTTTATGGCCGAAGCTGGTGCCGTTACATGCGAGTGCTTTTTAGAAAGACTTTAGAAAGTTTAAAACATTTCATTAACGCGAAAGCTAAAACGTCATTAACTCTTAAATCAAGCATTAAAATCCCAAAATACCCCAAGAATAGTTCGAGTTCGAATACATAATTAATCCCAAAAACAACTTTTAAAGTAAAACAGGTAAAATGAATATTACTCATAAAACCATTAAATGTCTACCAGTGGTCACCATCGAACCCTCTGCCGCACTGATCCATCTACTGCTGAAGATTATCTGAATAGACAAATAAATAAATGGGTGAATTTTCGCAAACTCAGTGTGTACATCCCCACAAATAGCATACATACAAACAGATAACATATTATAGATATTCAGCTTTAGCCATACAGTTATCGCATGCATAACAGATCAAATATCAGATATATCATGCCCACCAACCCTGCACACCATCCCTGTCTAACTCAATACACCATGTGGGGATAAAATCGACCCACCTATCCCTGCATACCGTGTATGGGGATATAATCGACCCATCCAACCCTACACACCATAAGGTACCGCATCACGCCACATATCATAAGTATGCAGAATAGTTGCCAGATAACGGACTTATGAAGCCCATTAGATACTCCTTTCACTTCGTCAACCCACCCCGATGTAATGCAGCATACAAGTATGGCATGCTATAATGCAGACAAACAGATCATACATTTATTTACGGAACAGATCAGATAATCATGCTAAGTATATCATGCGAACACATATAGATAAGGCTTACTGACCCTACTACAGGTCACAGTCAACTTGGGCGACCCATGCAACCTTACAGAACATTTTCGATTAAAAGGGCTTACACGCTTATGTGCCTTGCCCGTGTAGGCCCACACGCCTGTGTGGGACACACTGCCCATATTGGCCTTGCCTGTGTGAATCACACGACCTAGCCCAGATTCCCACACGCTCGTGTGGTTTATCTGTGTGGGCCTACACACCTGTGTGGCCCACAAGGCCCATTTGCCTGAGCCCGTGCCTCACACATGGCCTCGTCAGCCTCACACGCCCTTGTCCATCGCACCCGTGTGGTGCACGCACGGCCTGGCTTGTCAGTGACACGCCCGTGTCTCGTGACGCAGGCTACCACACGGGCAGACCACACACCCTGTGGCATCAACAGGCCACTTTTTGACTTTTGTCGAAACTCGATTTTTACGTAATCGGAGTACACACCTAGTTATTTTTCACTGCTAATCCAACCACGAGCACTTCAAAGCCTAAAATCGATCATAGCTCACCCAAAATCAGTCTTTTAAGTGAGATTATTAAGAATAGGCAAATCCCGAACAAGAGATCTACTTACCTTCAACGAATAACGATGATTCCTTGCTGTTTAGAACCCCGATTAATGACTGACAGAACTTTGAATATTCCCTAAATAGCAACCAAAATCCCTTTTAAACAACCTCTAAAGAAAATTACGCAACTAGTAAAGTGACACTTATCGAACCGACAGAACCGCTAGCAATACACCTAAGCTTATCGAAAAAGAAGAAAACGAAGAAAATAGGGGAAAAAGAAAAGAGAATTTTTGGCAACAAGGGGAAAATTTGGAAAAAGAAACGACAGAGAAAAACTTTTGTTAAAAAGAAGGGAATAAGCCCTAATTTTCCCTAAACCCCAACTTAGATTTCTGATAAAGCCCAACTCTTAGCCAAAACTTGCAGCAAAAATAATCCCAACGCTACTGCAGGGAATCGAACTCCAGAACCTAAGTATAACCCCTTGCCACTTAACTACTAGAACAGCAGGCCCATTCTGTTAGGTTTTTACCAACAATTCCTTATAAGCCCACTGACCTAAAGTCAGGCTTTGTTCAAATAAAAACCCAAAATTTAGCCCAAGTTAAAGCTTAAACTTAGGACCTCCCAAACACACCCCAGAGCACAAAACCACTTAAACCAACACGTTTAAAGCCAAAAATAACACAAACCCAGTTGTTCAGATATTTCCATGCTCAATAATCGCAAAAACCGAAATTACAGAAATTTGAGGCGTTACACAATATGTTGCCCAAATAACTAGTATTGATGACAATTATTAAAATATAACTTCTAATTCTTCAATAAAATCATATAAATTTTCATCAAATTATTTGCATCATCGTTGACTTGAGATGGTCTAATCGGTCATACCAACACTATGAACTTCAATTCGCTATCTCATATGTCAATCATATACGTGTAATGTATTCCATTGGGGAATATTTATAATACAAAAACACAAGTATCTCATGTCGTTTCTATCCATGATTTTAATGCAAAACACATAAAGAGTTCCTTCAACATATATCTTATTGATCTGAAAAATAATATTATGTTTTACAAAATTTTGCATCACAAGGAGGTAAAATAGTAGAGCTTTTTACGGTTTGATGCAATATTATCTCTTTAGGAACACGTAATCATTTTATTTTAAACAATAAACACTTTTGCTCTTCATTCCAACATGAATGATAAAAATTTATAATATATGTGTTTTATTTATTCATATAAAAATAAAATGAATAGGTATAAATAAAATATATATTAAACATAACAAATAATAAATTCATGTCACTAATAAATCACTATGGTTATAGATAATAATTTTTTTTTATATATACCATAACACAACAAAATGCAAAATAATATAATGTCAGATTAAAGTAACTTTACAACTATAAAGGTTTAAACATAAATATTTTCTAACCTCCACATCTTATGACATAATTTCATTTTAAATTTTACAATAATCATGAAACTTTCTAGATAGGGTGAATATCCCAAAGTTCATGACAAGTAAGTATTTTTAATCTCATTCTGCAATAATAATATATTTTAATCAAAATTAAAATTAAACCAATCAATTATATTAAAAATGAACCAATAAAAATATTATCTCCACAGATCAACCCCGAGCAAATATCAAGTAGCCACTGATTCTAATGATTCTTAAACCAAACAATTAAATTTCAATGCTTGGATCCCAACAAAATTTTGACACAAACTAAGAATATATTAATCATCCCTATATGCATGGTCAGCTTTAGCATCATAGTAAAAATTTTCATCTTCTGCCAAAAATTTATCCTCCATTTTATCATTTTGGGATAACAAAGTTTATCTCAATATTGTTTCTTTTTTTTTTAATGGATGTTTTGATAAACTTTTACTAGATGCTTAAACATATGATAGGTACGTGACCAATGCATTTTCATACTACATTGGTAGTATGGATTTTTAATAACCTTCGAATATTTTGACCACCATTTTCTTGTTTTTCCTTATTATTCTTTTTCTAGTGGTTAGAACTACCACTATTATAACCACCATGACAACAATTATTAGTATTTCTTCAACCACATCCTCAATTACAACGACAACCACGATCTCTATATTTTGACTTTTCATAAGTTTTATGTGTTGTTACATTCACTTTAAGGAATAGAGCCTTTTTCACTAGAAGGCATGAGATCGGTTCTAAGTATTTTTTAAAGTCTTTTTCACAATATTGTTGTTGCAGGAACACATGATATATTTCAATCACAACAAGTTTTAGAGAGTATTATCATTTTCCAATGGTCAAATCATTTTTTCAAATTATCACACAATTCAAGAGTCAAGAGGATCTTTCGCAATTAGATATTCCAATTTTAATCCTTCATGTAGATGATATTGGACAAAAACAATCGTTTTTACTGTCTATATAAAAGTCAAATTTGTTTATACTCACAAATCATGTGTGGTTCTATTAGAAATAATCTAACAGGCAACGTAGTACATTTGGTAAAGGTCACCAAATAAAATAAAATATTTAAAAATGGCTACTATTTTTTAATCATATCAATGGCATATGTTATGAAAGATATACATATTTAAGTAAAAATATTCAAGTTGTTGATACTTTAATCTTATTCAAAGTCTTAGATCATAAACAAGCATACAATGGAGTATATAAAACATAAATTCATACTTAAATAAGAAAAAAAATTAGCGTCATTTTTAACTTTTTTTCATTAGGAATATTGAAATCTCAAAATCTTTCAAGCACGTATAGAAAATCACATACCTTAGGAGTGTTGCTTCAACAAGAACGTTGTATGTCTAGATTACTTGTTCTACAACGAAATATTGAATACTATCAACTAAGCTCGTGCCGATAACATGTTATAAAATAATAATAATGCAAATAAAACAAGAATAATATATTAGAATAAAGGGAGATTTCTAGTGCATTTCTCTTTTTTTCATCATCATTACAAGTAGTATATTCCTAAATATATATATAGGGAGATTATACTCCTCATTTTCTAATACATAAATAGGAAAGGGATTACAAGAAGATGAAATGTGAAGAGTTAAGGAAGATGAAAGGTTGATTATAATGAACATCCACTTAATAACATTCATAAAAATATATATATTTAGGATTTTTTTTTAAATTTTAATATTACCACATCAACATAATGTACGTGTGGCATGCCTTGTTTCACTGTCTGATTGCTCTGTCAGCCAAGTCAATACTTAATTGTAGTAATGGATAGAATTTTAATAGAATGACTAAGTTATTTTCTATCTAATGTACAAAGATTAATTTACCTTTTTTGAGTAGAAGGGCAAAATGCAACTTACTCTAAATATAGGGCCCACCATGGTACTTTTACACATATTTGTATAATATATATTTGACTTATATTAAACTTTAAGTATGAAATCATAATTGCAAATAACTAAAACTTTAGAAAAAGGTCAAATTCGTCGAGATAAGTCTGCGAATTATTGTCAATTAAGAGCCAACAAACCCTTCAACAAGCCAATATTATCCGTATCACATCCCAGGTCTGACGAATCCAAGATTTAAGTGTATTCTAGTAAAATAATCTGTTTGGCGAAGTGTGATCCGCCCAATTATTTCTTTTGGCGCATATGCATTAGTGTATAGTTATCGTCATGTAAATAAGTGAAGATTCTATTTTAGATTATTCTACTATTTAAACAAAAAGGTTTTGTTAAGTGGAAAGGTAATTATGGTATAAGTTAACACCAAAGGTATAGTATGCCTTGTCTTTATGAAGTATTGTGCTAGTTAGGTTGTAAAGTGACCTTGTTAGGAACCAACTGGACAGACTGGTCTGATATCTATAATGCAAGATTTTCATTTATGTTTCTCTTAAAAACTGTAGACCATTAAGAAGGAAAAATTATAAAATTTGTGACACTTGTTAAGTTCCACTATGAGGAAATAGGTCATATATATGTGTGAGAAGGGTTCCGTGAAGAAGGTTCTTCTTTCTTGAATACGTTACTCTCTGATTTTTTTTCTTTAGTTCAATGACATATTTTTCTCACTAAGCTAAAAGCTAAGGCTCTTAGCTTAATTAGTGGTCATTCCATCTCTAGTTGTTATTGCTAATTTGAGAATGATGTTTGAGTCTAGAGCTTCGAACTACAATAGGTAAGTAACAAGTGAGTCTCTACCTTGACTTTTCTATGGGAACTGTTCAAGTATAAGCATATATATATGAATAAATGACGATGATATCTAAAATAATTGGTAAGAGTATGAGTATAGTAAAGATGTGATATGTGATATGATGATATGTATAAGGTTCTGTTGAAAAGAATGTTGATCAGTAAGCATGAGGTAAAGTCCGATATACGAAAAGTATGAATCAGTCAGGAATGTGAACAAATCTAGGTAAGTGAAGCCTAAGCAATGTCCCTTTGTGATGCCTTTGGTAGGGCAGTTATATTGCTAACCAAATTGGTAAATCACAATATAAAAACCAGAGTAAGACCATGAGGTTGATACCCATGACATCGTATGATATGAAAACATTCATGGTGTAGCCTCTAGTAAGATAAAGACTAGACTGGCAGATCACGATATATGAAAGTGTGTAAGTCTATATGGCTGAGGCCCATGGCAAGATATGAATGTATGAATGTTCATGGTATAGCCTTCAATAATGTGTAGATCGAACTGGCAGATCACGATACAATAAATTCATGTATAAGCCTATGAGAGAGAAATCCATGGCACATTCTATGAAAGTCCGCCAGAACAATATACACATGACTTTGTATGTTGCCTTTGTGGCATATTTTGTATGTTTCCTTTGTGGCATATTTTATTTAGCTGTTGTGGGGTACTCTGCTAATTTTGTATGGTAAAATGTGATTATTTTCCCTTGTATATCCTGGATAAGTTCATATAATTATTTGATAAGTAAATCTATGATAAGGTAATGATATGTCTGAAACTAATTTGATTGAATTAGTTCTCTAATGTAATCAGATAAGAATTAAGGGAAGTTCTTGATAAGAAGGGAGTATTTGTATGTTCAGAAAGGGTATTTGCCATGATAATCTGTTAGTTTATGATTTGGGTGTGTTTATAGTTATGAATGAGATAAGTATCTATTATTCTAAGTTTGTTTGTACCATGTAAGGTTGAATATGAGTTATCTAGAATCCACCATATCTGAGTAGTATCATGTCTTCTTCTAAAATCTTATGGAATTTGAGTTTTTATTATCTGAATACCTAGGGTTCTTTAACAAAAATTTGTCGAATTCATCTGAATGGTTTGTATAATTCATTATCATTATAAGCTTGTTGGGTATTGAATAAGAATATGATTTGATTAGCAAACTGATGATATTCAAATCTGCGTAGGAATCTGACCAAACGTGTATGCATCCGCCAGTGAACAATATCTATAAACAACTGTTCTTGAATAAGTGTATGTATGAAGAGATGGTTTATATGAAGTGGGATTTGAAAATATATTCTTTGAAAAGTATCTTTGTGGTTCTAAGAAAAAGAAAAGATTAAAGTAATGTTTGGAAGGATCTTAAGTTAGTTAGGTAGTTAAGAGAGAATTTTTATGATTAAGAGTACATTAGTTGGCGTGTAAGTGTAAGCCTGAAATTGTGATAGTATCCGCTCGAAACAAAAGTGGTTAAGAAGGGTAGCTGGTGTAGAGATGTTCTTCAAATATTATATAAGAACCTGCCAAGGTATTCTGTATTAACTCTCACTAAGTTTTCAAGAACTTACTAGTGCTATGTTTATGTTTCAAGTAATGATAAGGTGAGATGACACCAAGATTACGCCAAGGAAGCGGCATATCGAGTTATTATGCATACAATGGAAAATGGTGTATTGTAAGATTTCACCTTAACGAATTTGTCTTTAGTAAATGTTTGTGTTGTAAAAAATTTAGTGAAAAGCATGATGTAATATTTTATTCTTAAATACTTTCCTTAGTTTTCTTGAAATTGAGTCTTGAATAAGATAAAAAGTAATATGTTTTAAGAGATATCTGTCAATAGTTTTGAAATTTTGTTAAATGGTATATGAAGTAGCACCCGAGATTTGGTAAATCAGGTTGGGCTAAAGACGTTACAAGTTGGTATTAGAGTCTCAATTTAGCCGATCTTCTAGCAAATAAGTGAGCCAGCCCTGTATGCATATTATACCGAGCCTGTTTGTAACACCCTATACCCGGCCCGATCACCGAGCTCGAATATAAAGATGTCACACCACCATCTCACTACTTGTACATTACAGTGTTCACTATTTTAAAGCCGACACATGTCATTCATAACATTTTTATAGGTTTTAAGACATACATGCATCAATCATCACTAAATCATGCTGAACATACATCAATGTAGCTTACTGTGTTAAAAATTCAACCATTTGGACCAGTTAGCAAAATTTCAAATATAGACAAGTAAGTATCGATACTGATCCTAGGGTATCGATATTTTCTTTAAGTGGTACAAATACCACCTGGAAAATCGATACCAAACTTGCATTTTGTTTCTCACACAAAAATCGTACTATCGAAAATAATCGGTACATGTTATAGAGTATCGATATATTTACTCGCGTATTGATACTCGAGCAAAGGTATCGATACCAAATCTCTATTCTGACTTTTCTTTACATTTCAAAACAAAGATGTATCATTTTTAAAACCCGATTATTGATACCTCTTCTATAGACCTAAAAAATACAGCATACAAAAGTATTTAGTCTATTCCAATTTAGTTTCTAAACATCATGCATAAAATAGTTCGACAAATAATCATCCATACGGCTAAATTTAATAGTTCAAAATGTCATAAATGTGTCTGAGTAAGAAGTATCATGCCATAATCAATGTTCATAAACCTAAGCATATTTATAACTCATAAACTTCATAAACAAAAGCAAAAACCAACGAAATGTTTAGAACTAACATGGCTATAAACAGGTCTACCATATTGTCTTATTTTCCAAAATGTAAACAAATAAATAATGAACACCTACGAAATACTTACAAGTCTTCCTTGGATCACTCCCTCAGAAAAACCACATCGCCCACACCGAAACATCACTAATCTGCATATGTTGAAAATAGTGGGTGAGCTTAAACAAGCTCAGTGAATGATTAGAATAATAACTACGCAAATATGTCATCATGCATTGACAAAACAACCGTTTATATATGCAACTACAATATTCATATGTCTAGCTTCATATAATACCTATTCATACATTATCTATTAGCTCTTTTATATAGCATTTACATACTCATTCAAGCATATATCACATAACACATATTCCATTAATCATGTATCAAATTTCACAAAATCACGTATAATGATAAATTGACTCTTGAGGTATGAAACATAAAGTGGGCACTATCACTGCACATTGGATACATGGATCTCCAATCACACCAAATGACTCATAGATTCAAATATATCCCATAAGTGAAGTATATGGCTAGCACCTCCTTATTTCCCCTCACATGAGCTTAGCTCACATTCCCTTATCCTTCCAACATGTTCCAAGGCCTCAATACCCAAAATCACTGTACATATAGGTGAGTACTCACAATCCTATGGCATGCCAACTATATCCAACGGTTTCAACATCACAAGGCCAAAATATATGAAACAAATGCATATCACTTACCGATTATTCGTGCACTATCACTGCATATTTGCATTTTTAGCAAAACGCTGTCACTAACATTTAACATGTACATAATATGTACACATTTACACTTTCACAATAGTTATCACAACATCATATCACGTGTTGTAGCATCTCATCCAAATTCATATATTCACATTCATATAACCACATAATTCACAAGATAAACATAGGTATGTGAAAGCTTACACTTGGAATTTAGAGTAGGGGTTTAGGCTACTACTAAATTCCCAAATAACACATGACTCGTGTCTATAAGTAATGATTCCAAACACTCACCAATACACTTTCGCCGAGAAGCCAAAAGCTCAATCTATACTTTTCTAGCTTGTAGATGGTCCTAGCAAATTTGAAGCTTTAACACAATAAATTCACACAATACATTCAAAAATCAGCCAAGGACTAACCACAAGCAATAAAAAACATAAGCCTAAACTAAGTTCTCATGTAATTGAAACCTTCAACATAGCAAGCTTTAAATTCAAATATCTTGGTCTATACTCAGTCTTTTCTCTTAAAACCAATTATGTTCATCTTATAATTCACTTACAACTATTTCCCAACCTTTAAACTACACTAAAATACTCAATTCATGGTATCAATGTTTTCAACGTGTTTTATGGCTATTTTGAGAAAATTAATTAAAACTCAAGAAATCTTTATCGAAACTTCAAAAAAAGTTTAGAAACCTCTTAATCACATCAAAACTAATTGAAAAAACTTTGAAACCAAGTTTTTACTCAAAATCCCGAAATTTACAATTAACGATTCTATTTTTGGCTTTTAATCAAAACACGCGATTTAATGGCTAATAATTCAGTTTTAAAGACTAATTAACATTAAACACTGATGGGTACATGAGTGGTTACCTTTGATGGAAGAAAAATAGAGATTTGTCAAAAACTCAAAAAACTCACACGTGAAGAAGATGATGAAATCTATAGAGTTTTGGGATGTTTTCTTGAAGATTTATGAAGGTTTAATACTTGGGGAATGATGGAAACCAAAGGAGTGAAGATTTAACAAAGAAAATCGAAGATGAGAGGTTGAAAGAGCAAGAGGCGGCACTAACAAGCAAAAGAGAAGAAATAATTTGAAAATTGTAGGTGGGGGTGATTTTTAGGTTCAATTTTAAAAATTGGTAAAACTGCACACAATTTTGTCTCTGTTACAAATCAGTCCTTTTTCTAAAATTAAAGGTCTCCAAAATGGTTTTTCAAAAATTGATTTGATTTTTTAAAAACCATAATCGAAAACATTACCAATATAGCATGTCGCAAAATTCCAAACACTCTAAGGCTAAAATTCCTAAAATAACCCTAAAACTCCTAGACCTTATTTTAGGGTGTTACACTCTCTTAGTCCCTTAGGTATATTGAATTTTATGTTTTGTGCGAAAGATGTTTGTTATGCTAGTAAGTGATATTGTGATAAGTAAGACAATGGAGGAACAAAGGGTAGATTCATTGATAAAGTCTGGAAAAATATTACATTGTTACAGAAAGAAAAAGCACAAGACAAAATAAAAAGATATTTTACTTCCTCAGCATGATGGTCAATAGGTTCAATAGGGACCTCTTCTACTTGTGGAAATCCTTTGGAGCTTTCTCTAAGTCAATAGAATATTCTAAATTTTCTTCTATATTTTTTACTTCTCGAGTGTTTCACTAGGTCACAAAGGCTTCAAGTAGATGAGCTTCTTTATGTGTTATACGAATTGGACCAATTCATTTGAGTTAAATGGGCTCAATTTAATCGATTGACCTCTATGAGATAATTTGTGTGCATTCATCACAGGCTTTGATCTGTGGCCCATGACTTTCTACCCCACCCATTCTTGTGACTCCCTCGTCGCATAAACAGAATGACATTGGTTTGACTAATCTCGGAACTACCTCAATGCCTTAACTATTTCCCAACTATTCTCTTTGTTAGTTAGTTTCGCCCTTCTAAAAATTATCTCGGCGTATGTCTCTGTCATCATCTAACTCGAATTTTTCTCTCCTTTTTACTTCTTGTTCACAAGAGCCCATCACTCTTATTTACCCCGATTGTGATTTTCCTCAATGGGGATCCCTTTGGTCCACACAAATAGGCTTTGGCACAACCACATTAAACATTTGGTTAACCTTGAGTATTATCGCTAACTCTGATTTGTAAGCCCCTTCTGCTTTTCTGCTTCATAACTCTGTAAGGGCCTCTGTGTCTTTACCAAGCTAATGGCAAGTCGTAATGAAAAACACTAGAAAAGTGTTTGAGGTGTATCTCGCCCATAACAATTACTCAGTTTAACTGCCTAGTTTGCATTACTACTTTTCCCACAAAGTTTGATGCACAACTCATCTTTCTCATAGATGGTACCCCCACTGATAACTCAACAACCTCGATACTAGTTTTCTGCACCTTTAGCATTTCCAATAAGGTCTCTTTAGCACTTTGATTTAGCAAGTTAACAATCCTGCCACAAGGAATACCCTCGGCTAGTTGGGTTGTCAACAATATCTTGGCTTCGTCCCTCATTTCTCGACTTATCGACAAAACGTATTGTTGTTAACGAGTATCCAAGATACATATGCAGTAAAAAAAACTAAAAAAGCATTAATCTTTTCAAGTAAATTTCAGCTAAGAACAAAGTTGTAATCATCTAAGTGAATTACCTCAAAGTCTTCCTTGTCTTTCCATTGACCAATCTATAAGTCAACTATCTGTGTTACCCCCACAGTTGGTAGCTCCTTAGAATTAACCGAGTTGATCTTCTTAGCCGTTTTACTAATTGAGAGACCAAGTTTACCCATAAATTTCTCTGACATGAACAAATCATATGCCTCTATATCAACAAAAGCACTCCTCTTTCAGCCTACGATGTTGATGTCCACAAACACCAACCTTTTCTACTTGCGGTCCCTCTTCACTTTTGTAGAATTAAGTGTCACTGACCCAAGCCTCAATACATTTTCCTCGAGGTTTAGTTCCTCTTTTTTATGAATCGCGAATATATTAAGATCACTCTGGATAGTCTCATATCATATGTGGTTCAAAACATAAGAAGCATTGTATTGGCTTCTTTTCATTCCCCTTTCCTTTTAGATGATTATTGGGTTTCCTCTTCTCACTCTGTGGTTTCTCATTGCCACCATTCTTACTATTTCCATTATTGCCATTTTTATCTTGTTCTTCCTTATGGTCTTCCCCAAATTTCCCATATATTTGGCCTTGGAAAACTCGAACTTGTTTTATCTCATACCAATCTTGACAAAGGACTTTGCCTTGATCATGGCTTTGGTAAGCTCTTTGACCCCTAGTCGATGAAACTTTTACTGTACCCAAGGTTTTAACCCATCCTTGAACCAGTAGAATGTATTTTTCCCACTCAAATTAAGGATTTGGAGTACGAACTCAATGAACCCCCAGACATACTCCCAAGCTGTGCCTTGTTGCGTAAGCTGACACAACTTAGCCTAAGCTTTTTCCTTAGCATACTCGAGGTAAAATTTCTTCTTAAATTCATTCTAGAACTCCACTCAAGTCCCAACTGCAGTATCACCTCATCTCTTGTGTGTGGACCTACGACGCCACCATAAAAGAGCGACATCAATAAAATAAATTGGAGCAATATTTACCTCAATGGCACCATCCTCAATGCCCATTGCACAAAATTATTGCTTCATCCTCCATAAGAAGTTGTCCACATCCCTTCGTTGAATGTTTGAAGAGGTAGTGGATTCACAGAACGAAGTGTCTCATTGGGTGCTTGAAAAGACAACTCATACGAGCTGTGTATGGTTGGACGTGTATCTATACCTTGTAACAAATAGAACACTTACGGGTGAATTGATATCACTTAGGCTAGCTAGCATTCTCACCCATATGTGCCCTATATGTTATAGGGTAAGATTTCAAGTCTAACCATATACAATGTGCATGATTCACCTTTTCAAGAATCTACTAAATTGCTCTCACTCTATGAACCAACTACCTTTTCAAGCACTTAAAATGCAGTAAAAAAATCCCTCAATAACTTTGGTATTGTCCTTGGTGGAGTTTTATTTCCCAATTATTGAGTGCTGTAACACCCCAAACTCGGCCTAGACGTTATGATTGGACCTTGAAGGTTACACTACTTACTCAAAAACTAGATTATTTGCTCTCTAAATCATTGCTTATCGATAATTTTATAGAAACTTGTTTCTAATTAGTTTTTTCAAAAAAAAAAAATTAACTACAGTCTAACATGTATTTTTCAAAATATTCATCTTTTTCTTTAAAATGAAAAAGTTGTATCATTAATTTGGTTACTTTTCTGAAAACTTAATTAGTAGTTCGAGTTACAGTGGAAAGTCCTTAACTTATTTTATTTGAAAATCAACCATTTAACTTTGATTTGCAGAAACCAGATGAATTGTTTAAACCACTGAATTAAATCTGACAGGAAAACACAAAACCAAGAACAAAGTCTGAAAATTAATTCAAAAGTCCAAAATTCCAAAAAGGTTAATTAATAATTAAATTAAACTGTCTTATTCAAGAAAAGCCTAATCCGAGCTCCCAAACGCCGCCAAATCCTAACTTTGTAGATTACCTGAAAATATGAAGTAAATTGGTGAGTTAGGAAACACAATGCATAACTTAACTCAAGCATAGATATAAATAATATAATAACATATTATAATATTGTAGAGAATTTCATCAAATCCAAATGAGCAAAAATTGAGCATGCATGGCTACGTCAATGCAGTATTTTCAAAAAACATAATGCAGAATTTTTCAAAAAATTTCCTACACAACTCCGCTACACACTAATTAGAGTTCCCCAGAACTCGTCCATCCAAATCACACCAACAGATAATTATGGACAATGCCACCAGAAATTATGCAGATAAATTGTCAGAATAGATATATGTGGTCAAGCCACCATATTTGCAATCAAGCTACTAGAACAGACATGTGGTTAAACCACTAGATAGTGTAGATCATTAAACTACATCCTTAAAAGATCATCCCAATCCCATGCAATGTGACATGACATGCAAACACAAAACCAGAACAAAAATCATGTGGAACATGCAGTCTTATAATAAACAAAAATCAATTAATGTGGGATTCCATGCTTTACAGAGCGAATGTGTAAAACCACTAGATAATGTAGATCATTAAACTACATCCTTAAAAGATCATCCCAATCCTATGCAATGTGACATGGCATGCAAATACAAAATCAGAACAAAAATCATGTGGAACATGCAGTTTTTCCATGCTTTTGTTTATGGAAAATCAGTTTTTCCATAATGTCACATGCATATTCATATAGCATATTCATATATAGTCAAAATACCATACTCAAATGTCTCGTGCTCATATATGAACATAGCATAACAAAAATGCGCCGACGATGAGTACGAATTTACAGATTAGATATGTCATTTTCCAAAACTTCACATATTTTTTAGAAATTATACTTACAACACTAACATACCCACCAATCTTAATTGGTTACTTCATAATTATTTTTCAGATGTAAAAAGATCATTATTCTTGAACCTACAGCCTACATCATAGCCCAAACAAATTTACCCAGGATGGGCCCACATGCCTGTGTGGCCTACATTCCCAGACACACAGCCTACCACACACCCGTGTAGCCCACACAGCCGGATACACAGCTAACATACCTGTATGGCTCACATGACCAACCACATGCCCATGTGGCATACAAGCGTGTGACATTGATTGGGCTAATCGATTTCGCATAGTTTTTACAAGTTTTCGAGTTTGGGTCACACGCCTAATTAATAAGAAATTGAAATACTACTGTAAATCCATAGCTTCTACGTTTCAAATCTAGGGTTAATAGTCTGATTTAATCTTAAACACATTTTGATAATTCAAAGTCAATTTATTTCATCTAACAAATTTTATTTACTCTAACCTTAAAGCAACTAATCAACTATCTCAATTACAAGTAATTTTTATTGAGATGAACCATCTTTAAAATTAAACTAACATGATAAATATACATGAATTCAAATTAAAGTAATTGTAAACAAATTTTATTCAAACCTCAATTAATCAGGACTATACTAATCGCAACATTTAAACTAATATCAAATGTTAAGTTCCTAAATTATTTTATTTAAATTATTTATGAAATTGATTGAAATAAAATTTAATTAATCTAAGCCACTTTTCATCAACGACTTAACACATAATTGAAAACTTTGCATTCACTATGTGACTGAAAAAAAAGAAGAACATGAACAGCCAAGCAAACTAGAATAAAAGAATATTTATATACTTTTTGCTACCTTTGCAAATATAGAGTTTCTTTCTTCACACGTTGAACTATTTGAACGCCAATAAATTGATAGCAATATGACAGGAAAAATAGCAGCACAACACAGTAGTAATTGCAACAGAATCTCAATCAAGTCAGCATAAATAGAAGGGGCCCTAACAAAAAAATTTTGGGTGAGAAAGGTAAAGACGTTGAATGGCAGCAGCAAGGTTTAAGAAACAAGTGACAGTCTTGAGGACATTAAAGTTTGAGTTGACAAATTGAAGAAAAAGATGAATCGATGGCAACAAAAATTTTGACAGTTCAAAGCTTGGACGATCAAAAGAACAGAGAATTGATAATGTGAAAATACATAAAAAAAAATGAGAAAGAAGAGAGAACAGGGAAAACGACAAGAGAAAATTCTATAGCAAAAGTGGAAAAGAAAAGAAAATCAAAGAATGGAGAAAGAGTGGGAAGAAGGAACGACAAATTGAGAGAATTTTTAGGAAAATATTTCTAAATTAAAATAAAAAAACATAATATCCCAAAAACCCAAATTAACTACCAACCCTATCTAACTAATCAGAGTTTGAATTAACCCAAATACCAGCAACATGGGTGGCACAAACAATCAAAAAAAATTTTCATTCAAGCACAAGATTTGAACTCGAGACCTACGGATAAGCTAAGGCCTTATCACTAAACTAGCAGACTCATTCTTGCTAACAACTCACAAAAAATAACAGATAATCTAGATGTAGCAAGCTAGATATAGGAACAAAAATACTTAAAATTTAAGGAAAATGAATCAAACATAGAACCTTAAGCATACATCCAGAACACTTAACCACTAAAACAAATTAATTTACTTTACATGATTTCTGCAACCTTAATTCAAAAATAGGATGTGACCACTCTTAGTTTATTAACTCAATATCTACTAACTCGGTTTTTAGGACGTGACAAGTGCCTAGAGAGGTGATGAGTTCAATAGAATGGGAAGCTAACTCAAGTGGTACCAACTTGAACTCATGTCTCATTTAAGGCATGGTTCAAACCCTATTAATTGTAAACTCTTTAGTTTCTTTGTTAGTTCGTCTGTTCAGGAATCTAGCAAGGCACTCTTACTTTATTGAACCCGTCCCCTTTTCAGATTTCCTCTTCAAGCACTTAGTAAAGTTGAAAGACAAAAACCTTCAACAAGAACAATAATAAGCTTGTTGAGGAAGTTGTCAGCTTTGAACTCACAATATTTTACCAAATTCTCCCAAAAAATTGAAATTTCTTCAACAGGATACAATGCCAAATTTTGGCATGTGGTTCACGTTTAGACTACGTTTCTCATTGCTTATGAAAAGAACTTTTGGGGTCAAAAGTATTTTTAAAGTCATAAGCAATGTTAAACAATTAACTTTTGGGGTCAAAAGTGGTTTTTAAAAGCATTTATTTAGCCAGCTGCATAAGCACTTTTTATCAACTTTTGACTTTTGCCAACAGCACTTTTGGTCAAAAATTATTTTTTTATCCTCATTTAACACACCCCAACTCAACCCCCAACAATTATTTTTAATTTTCATCGTGTAAACTGTTGTATAGACTCATTCTTTTAATATGTAAATATTATTGTTTTTTCATAACACATTTAGCTATAGTAGAAGACTTTTCCGTGTTACATATTTTGTGCTTATTCTTTGGAATAAAATTTGTATTTTATGTATCAAAATATTAATAATATTAAGTAATTCTAATATTATGAGACAATGCCTAAAACTACTCATAGCCCCACCCCAACCCCTAAAATAGGAGAGTAATGTGTTTTAGAGCACTCAAACCCACAACCTATTGCACTGGCAACAATGCCAATGCCAATCGACAAGAATTATTACATTTAATTTTATAAACATTTGATAAGATATTTGGATTTAGATTTGACCAAAAAAATACAAAAATTGGCTTAAGGAAATTTAACAGTAAAAATAACTTAAATGCATTGTATATATGAAAAGAGAGTTTCAAAAGTCTATAAATTTTTATACAAAATTATCACAACTATATAGATGATTTTATAGATGGAATTGGAAGCTTATCTTAGTAGTGTTTTCCTTCAATTATTTCCTTATCACAATGTAAATATATCGAGCTTACGAAAGCTTAAAACCAACCCAGCATCAAATAGGGATCAATTTGAAATGAAAACAAAAAGAAAGGGAAAAAATCTACAAATAGGGGTCGTACGGTCGTGTCCCCTGACCGTGTGGGATGGGACACACGGCTGTGTAGGCAAGCTATGCAACATATTGATGTCATGTGGGGTTGGAGTTACACGGCCATGTGAACAATCGTGTACACTATCCAAGGCCATGTCAGTAAAAAATGTAAATAGTTAAAAATATGTCACACGGTCGTGTCGCTGGGCCATGTAACAGACTGTGGCCGTGTACACAAAAAATCATCTAAATCCAACATACCACACAACCATGTCTGGTTCTATGTAAGGCGCACAGTCGTGTACTAGGTCATGTGCTTGGAAATACCTTTCAATGCAAGCTTTATAACCCTAACTCACTTATGTTATAGGTAACCAAATATATCATATCTCAATCAATTCCAAATGCATTAAAATCATACTAAAACATCACTTACAAAAACCATCCTAAGTGCTTAACCAATATGTCCCACTTGGCACCTCAATCCACAATTCAAAAACAACTAATTTATCACAATCAATCGTATCAATTTACCTTCAAAGCACCTCAACATGTTCCATCAGGCATCAATCATTTAACCCTTTTAAGAAATCACGAGACATCTTAACTTCTAACACAAAAGCATGCACCAAAACTTACCATTCAATACATGATCAACACATGCATACCAACCAAACATATCACCTAACATTTTATCTACTCAACCATTAAACTATTAAGCATATAAACCAACTACTTTAGAAAGACAACAACAACTTGGTCATTTCCAACACATACATATACATTTATATACATGTTCTTCAAAATGCCAAAATGAACATTATAACCATAAGACTTCTTAGGAACATGCTAAAACCAAAATAAATCATCACCAATACTTGAGTTTAGAATTGCCACTAGATGCTGAGTCAACAATCGATTCGTAAAGTACCTAATCTACGCACGTAAATAAACTGTATGCTGAGTATAACTCAGTGGTATTTCTATAATCTGAATATTAAAACATAACATAAGTCATTAAAATGCAAAAATTAAAATAAGTAATTATATGCAATATAACAAGTCAGTTATGCCAATTTACATATTCTTTGATCCTAACCAACACATTTTACTAATATTAATACATAACAATTACATTTCATATGTTATTTGATGTCTCAATTCATATAATGGCACATTCCATTTCAATTTCCAAAATTCATGGATTCATTGATCATAATCAATTAATATTCACAACTCAATCCACCATTTCATATTTCATATTTCATTTCACATTTCATTTCCATTTCCCATGATTTGTCATTTCAATATCAAATAGTTCATTTTTACCGTTTATTTCTTTTTTAACACGACTCAGACTCGGATGGATACTCAGATCCAACCAACACACCAATTTGACACATAGTGCCTCATCGAATAAATTCGAAGCAAATAGTTGCGCCCAGTGCTATCAATAAGTTTGGCACCCAATGTCTCATCATGTCTCATCGGTATAACCAAAGAAAATTGGCACCCAGTGCCTCATCAACTTGTAGTCGAAGTAACCTTGAATTGTTCCTATCCCATGGACTGCCAATTATATTTGATTTTGCCCGAACAATTAATAGGGTATTCATTACTCAATTTATTATCAATCAATACCTCAATTCACTTTTATTTTCATCATGTGTACATTTATCCAACATATGAAAGCAATATATCATCTCAAATATGCTTCATTTACATTCATAAAATCATGCAAATTTTCATATATATGCAATTTAGTCATTATAAACATTGATCAATTAAAATAAATCCAATTAATCACATTTAAACCAAAGAATATCACCTTACATTCTTACCATGCACAACAATTCAATATGCATTAATTACAAGATAGTTCGGATTATAGAAACACAAACCGTAAACTCCAAACTATTTATCAACAACATTGTCTTTCCCTTTCTTTTTCGAGGAATCTGGGTTGACGTTAGCTTGGATTAAGACAAACATATAAATTTATCAAAACACAACCATTTTCACTATCAATTACTAAATTATTCAACATTTGCATTTTATTCAATTTAGTCCCTAAAATTGGAACTAACATAACTTTCACATTTAACCTCCAATTTTTATGCTGATTTCACTCTAGGCCAGATTTAACTTTCTATTTTTCATTTCTACCACAAATTTTTTAAATTTCTGTAATTTAGTCCCTATTGCACAAAATCTTCAATTAGCTTTACAATTTAGTCCTTTTTCAACTCCAAACTTAAAATCTATTAAAATGGCACCAAAATCTTCAACTATCTAACAATGACAACTTCTTAATTCTTTAGAAGTATCGAAAAATACGACATGGGACAGCTAGCTTAAGCTCCTAAGATTCCGTAAACATAAAAATCACAAGAAAATGTCTAAAATGAATTAACCAAATTGAAGCTTGAAACTTAAAACTCCATGGTTGAACCTTTTTCTTCTCCTTTTCTTGGTTTCGATTGCATGAAAAGAGATGAAATTTTTTTTGTTCTTTTCTTTCCACTAACTATATTACTTAATTCATGCTTTATTTTATTTAATAATTGTATCATATTTTTCTTAAATTTACATAAGTTACCGTCCACTATATATAATACAAGGGTATAATTACTTCTTAAATCCCATAGTCTTATTCTAATAAAAGATTTCCTAAGAATTGAACTTTTGATACTTTTATGACTTAGTCCTTATGCCTTAATTAAGCACTATATTGACAAAATTTCTTGATCAAAATTCAAATGCAAGAGTCAAATAATTCTCAGTGGTGGAAGAAAATATCTCTCATTTCTCCCCCGAAGAAATTTTATTTTTTTGTTTCCAAAAGAATGTTGTTATGTTGCCGTGATCAGTGCACTAATCCTTTGAATCTGGTACCGGTGGGTATCATACCCCCAAGCACAACATTTTCTTTCGGGCCTTTCAACCAATCAATACGACCTCGGAGAGCAGCTTTTGCTAAAACTCGAGCAGTTTCTTGAAAACTTACTTCAGATATAAAACTTTGAGTGTTCAATTCACTTCTAATATAACCCCGTAAACATTTAATAAAAATATTTATGAGTCTGATTTACAAAAACGGGGTTTCGAAACTACACTTTTCGACACCATTAACTTTTGGGTTGTTATAGAAAAGCCTTGACATCATGGTTAAAGGATGAGGTGAGCAATCACTACACCTCATAGTTTCACTGATATATCATTTGCTCATAATAAGAAATCTCTATTTTTTTATCAAAATTAATACAAAATAAAAAGAAAAAAATTAAACTAGTTCTTTACTTTAGTTCTAAGGTGGTAAGTTTTTTATAGTTGGAATCATTTCCCACCTTGATTTATCATTTAAATTAATTAATGCTTCAAATTTTCTGCATTTCATCATCCACTTTCTAAATAAATGAAAAAAAAAATTTCTCTCACATCAAATCACACAGAGTTTAACTTTTTCTTATCACTAATAATTTCTCAAATCCTAAACAACAAAATAGGAATGAAAAGAATGCAAATCATTAACAATATTTAGAAATCTTCGCACTAATAATAAAATTTGCAATAAAAACATACATCAAATGAGAATTTCTCTCTAAAAGACTTGGGAGAGTTTATGGCTTCTAGCACAACATCCTTCACAATTAATGGAATTGTAAATTGATGATGAAGGAAATACAATACTTAACTTTTGGTCTTTGTCACAAATCTATATTTTCGAACCTCTTGAAAGCTTAGAGTGCATTACTCTCATATTCAAATGTCTTGCACAGCATTACTCTCATATTCAAATGTCTTGCACATACTTCTCTTGATAAAAGTATCAGGGAAGTCCTTGTACTTAGGGACTGATTGCATTTCAACACCTCTATTGAAAAAATGGATAAATTAGTATTTATACATTTTGATATGTGCAAATTAGTCATTCCATTAAATTTTATCTGGTATATGATGACGTGGAACGTTAAATCTATGCTGAAAATTATTTTTTTTACGGGTAAACTATAAAAATACTCACCCAACTATCCCTTTTGTTCTATTTTTGTCACCTAACTATTAATCTTTTTCAATTTAACCACCAAACTTTTTGAAATTAAATATTTTAGTCACTTTGAGCTGATGTGGGCTTTTTTTATTAGTCTAGTAACAAAATTTGCCCTTTAATGTTCACACTTTCTATCAACTTGATCCTAAATATAAAAAATTCAACAAATTTAGCCTTCAATGTAAACAATTTTTTTTCATTTTATTTATAATTCTAAAAAATTCAAAATTTTGGCCTTCAACATTTACAAAATTTGTTAATTTAGTCCTAACTCTAAAAATTTAAAAAAAATATTAAAAAAATCATTTTTAGCCCTTTATAACCCATCGACTAATTCATGTGAGATATTAAAATAAAAAAGGAGTATCCTCTTTCAAGTCACTTGTAAAAAAAAACCTCTACATAGTTGGGATAAAACACAAAAAGAAATTAATATCCAAAAGAAAATAAAGACATTAAAAATGTTATCTTTTTGGGTAGTAATGCAACTAATTATTCCGGATAGGTTCCAAATCAATTAATTTGGTCCAGAGTGAACCCTACATTATAGTAAAAGAAATTGCTCAAAGTGACTTGAATGAGGATACTTTTTTTTCTTATTTTAATATCACATGGGTTAGTCGGGGTTATAAAGGGCTAAAAATATTTTTTAAAATGTTTTTTAAATTTTAGAGCTAGGACTAAATTGATAGATTTTGTAAATATTTAGGGTCGAATTATTGAATTTTTTAAAATTAGAACTAAAATGAAAAATTTTGTATACCGATGTTTGAATTTGTTGAATTTTTTTTTTTTTACATTTAGGATCAAATTGACAGAATTTGTAAACATTAGATTGCTAATTTTGTTACAAGACCAATAAAAAAAGCTCACATAATCTTAGAGTGACTGAAATATTTAATTTTAAAAAGTTTAGTGACTAAATTAAAAAAATAGTTGGATGACCAAAATAGAATGAAAGACATAGTTGGGTGACTATTTTTATAATTTACCCATACAAAAATAATTTTCAACATGAATTTAATGTTCAACATCATCATTTAATATATAAAAATTAACAAAGGGGTTAATTTGCATGTTTCAAAATGTATAAGGGTAATTTTCCTATTTTTTAGTAACGGGACGGAAAATGCAATCCAACCCTAAGTAAGGGACTTTCCTAGTACTTTTGTCTGCTTTTCTTAATTCCAATAACCAAAGGAGCACACGCTCTTACCATAAATAATAGATGTCAATTTTTTGGTATAATGATAAATTATGTTTACATCCTTTTTTGTCAAAATAACCCTTAAACATTTTATATTAGAGTCAAAATAGTTTTTTAATGGAAATATTGATTAAAACATTACATTTTAATGTATTTAGCATGACAATTTGTTTACACATCATGCTAACATAACATCATATGTCACGTCAATAAATAATTTAAAAATTATAAAAATAGAAAATAAATCAAAATTAAGATTAAGATTAAATTTAAAAATATAATAAATTTTAAAAAATAACATGAAATTTATGTTGATTGTTATATAGGTTGTCGTGTTTATAATTTAATTCTTTTTTTAAGTTGAGGGTTAAATTTATTTAAAATTTTGATTTTTTTAAATATTTAGAATTAAATTTATCTGAAAAGAATAAATATTAAATTAAAAAAGTAAATATTAAAAACTAAATTTGAGATTATGTTGAAATTTTTGTTATGGAAAATGACAGAAAATTTATTCATATTATTGTATTGAGTCCTCCTTGAATATCTCTAGGGATAATGAAGAAATTAAAAAAAAAAACAAACGGAATATTAATCACTGATTTCACTGGAAAAAAAATTGTTTGAAAATTTTAAAACTAGATAAAAAAAATGATACATTATTACAAAAATTAAACAGCAGGTTGTAAATCCATCCTAAAGCTATAGCTAAGGCAAAAGGTAACTGAAACCAACTGCAAAATAACTGTCAATCCAACCATCCTCGGGACTGATAAATCTTTGAAAATCTCGAGAGAAGCCGTCGATGGTTTTGGATACCAACCACCCTCTGCTTTATCCACGTCACTTACTTTGCCGACGGCTTGTCCCCAAACGTGTCTCTCTAAGCTTTCACAATCATCTTCTCTTACACCAGTAGTACCGGTCTTGTCTCTTTAACGCTCTCCTGAACCATTGCACCCTTCGCCTATGCCCTTTTTCCTTAAAATATCTTCTTCTTATGAAAAATTCAATCAATATAAAAAATATTGTATTAAAATTTATTAATTTATCGTATTTATTTTTTTGTTAATTATATAACATGTTATAAAAAAATTATATAATTAAAATTCTAAGTTAATAATTTTAATGATTAAATATAAAGATAAAATATTAAATTACTGTTTGTTTTTTGGTCGTGAAAAGTAAGGGCGGTTTGAATGCAACGAATGTAATACCATCCACGTCATTGGCTTGAAGTTGTTTTGAAAACAGTAGGTTTAGTTATGACGAAGAATTTAACGTTGCCGACTGTTGTAAGTTTTGTTTTATCCAATTGCACATCCGCTTACATAAACTGAAAGAATCATTGTTTGGTTAAGACGGGGTTTTATCATAGCCGTAGTTGCTTGACTCTCATCAATAATTTTATGTTGGAAAGTGGTAGCAATGCTTTCTTTGAATTTGGCCTTGAATTACACCAACTATATTTACATTATCACAAAACTACTTTCACATTGCTTTATCAAAGGTCTTTTTTTTTTTTTTTTTTAACATAAAAGTGACCTAAGTGATGTTGTAACATAGACAAAGATGAAGTTGGTTCAGTTTTTATATTATTATTCATTCCTTTCACATATATATATATATGTTTGATATTATTTTTAAAATAACATTATTTCAATTACTAAAATCAATTGTCTTATAAAAAAAAAATACTTTAACTGTATTTTCTTTTTTTGTAACACTTAGACTAAGTACAAATCCTAAATCATCCCTTAATGGAGAGACTTCATATAAACATAAATCATATAAACTATAATAGGCTACTTTAACTGTACTTTCAAATATATATATACAAAAACTTTATTTGTTTCTCTATATATTTTGAATTTTTATTATAAAAAGACAATTAAGTATTAACTATTTAAGTTATGCAGTACACGCAATTAGTTTCCTAATTGGTTGAGTAATTAAGGGTTATAGTCTATTTCCAAATTGAAAAGTTAAAGCTTCTTATCTAAAGTTTACTACTTCTTACATTTAACAGTTTTCTTTATATGTTTTGAGGTGTTTTTTTAAGTGAAAAAGTAAATGACTTGTCCTCCTATGAGCTGCTTTGGGTTTCTTCTTATTGTTAGTATTATGTCTTAATTCGTATTATAACTAAATTATCATTTTGATATCTATACTATTATTTTTTTACCAATTTGGCTCATGTATTTTAATTTTGTAATGCAGGTCACCTCAACTCAAATTTCTATTAAAAAACAAATTAATTAATGACACACAACTACGTAACAAGAACAAAGTAAAAAATTCACTTATTTTTTAAAAAAATTAATTTTTTTATATAAATAAATATATAATATTAATTAATTATGAAAATAATCTAAGAGAAAAATTATATATAAAAATGATTCGTTTATTATAGAAGAAGTTGGTGATGTCTGACCAACCAGAAAATCACCTCCTTTCCCCTCTAATCATTATCCAACCATCAAATTTGTTTTTTTAAATTTTGATGTCACCATTGTATCAGGCAGCATCTGTATGTATATTCAAAATACAGTAAAAAAATTGGTATTCACGATGGAGGAAAAAAAGAAATTTTTTTTAATGGATGCCATTGGTTTATCCGGCGACACTAGTCCAATTTTTTCTTTTTTATCACTGACAATTTTTGTAAAAAAAAAGATCGGTGTCCCATCGACGACACCAATTAAATTTTTTTTTCTCCATCTTAAATACTCGTATTTTTATAGGTATTTAAAAAAATACATACGAACAACGCCTAACACAGTAGTAGCAACAACAATAATTATTTTCTTTTTAAAAAAATCTAATGATTAGATAATGATTAGAGGAAAAATAGAGGTGGTGTCACTGGTTGGCCAAGTGATTACAATTTTTCCTCCAAATAATTTTCATAATTAATTAATATTTTTGAGTTATTTATATAAAAACCTAAAAGTATCATTAAAATTAAAAAAATTAATAATAATATATTTTAAAAATTATTAAAAATATTTTAAAACTATAAGTATCCAAAACTTCAAGAAAAAGTTTAAAAATTCCATAAAATTTAAAAATTTTGTTTATTTGTAATTTAAGTTTTTTTTAAAAAATTTTAAAATTTTTTTTTCCGAAATTTTTAGGGATTTTTTTCATTCTTATGAAATTTTTATAAAATTCTAAAATTTATAAAAAAATCTTAAATTCTAAAAAAAATGAGCTTTTAAACTCTCAAATACTTATAAATTTTAAAATATTTGTTTATAATTTTCAAAAATAGATAATGATGTTTAGTTTTTGTAATCTTTTAAGTTTTGAATTGTTTTGGGGATTTTAAAGCAATTTTTTACTATTTTGAAAGATGGTAAAATTCCAAACGGAGTACCAAACTATAGAAGATGAAAATACATAGGCCAAAATGATAAAAGAAAATAGTGTAAGTACTAAAGTGGTAATTTAGTTATAATAGAGGGAGCAAAAGAGGTATTAAGCATATAATTATAACATCACGTCAATCAATCAAAAAGCATAAATCAAGCAAAAGTATAATCATTACAATTGTCAGTTGAAAGTAGAAAGACACTGGACCCTTCCTCAGGGGTATTTTCATTTGCCATATAACATTAATTGCCTATTGCTCTCCAAAGAAATATACAAATATGGTTCATGTGAGTTGATTTTATAACAAGTGGAAATTTTCCAAACTAAAAATCCAGCTTTGCTCTCCATTCTTTTATTCCCTAGCACAATATTGCTGAATCGCATGACTCTTTATAAAATAGTTTGGAATGTAATTTCTTTTAAAATGAAAAGTTGACTCCTTATAAGATAGCACACATTTTCTTTAGGCAAATAGTTGTTGTAAGAGAATTAATAATTCAATGTAAAATTGCAGATGGCTTAATTGACATTATTGTAAAATTACAGACTATGTATCATCTATCCACGTGAAAATAGTGGGTGATGGTGTAAAATTTGAGATATGTCAAAAGATAAAAGATTATATGAAATTATAATTTTATCTAATTTTTATCTCTTTTTGATAAGAGAATAATAAATAAAAAAATTTTCTTAAAAAAATTTATATCTAACTAAAAATATTGAATAGCCAGAAAAAAAATCTAATTTATTATTTTTCTATTAAAAACAAATAAAAATAATGTAAAATCACACTTTTATACCATTTTCTCTCATGTCGAAAATCATGTATACTCTCCAATTTTTTAAAAAAGTTCTTACCTTATATCAATTAATTAATCAATCAATAATAATGCGCCCTCTTATCTCTGAATTAAGTTAACTAAAGACAATAATAATTAATTAAGAGAGGCACTACCCCTGAAAGGAACAATTTTATTTTTGTTATAATTTCCCCCCGTCTATTTAAACCTATAGACTTGGTTGTACTACTCATCTTGTTCTCATTTCTCAACCTCATAGTCTTGTTTGGAAAGAAAAGCGAGAAAGGGAGATGGAAGAGATTAAGTCAAGGTTTGAAAGAATTTGCGTGTTTTGTGGAAGCAGTTCAGGGAAGAAAGCTAGTTATCAAGAAGCTGCTGTGGAGTTAGGCAAAGAGCTGGTAATTTATTTCTTTCAACATTCAACCCTGTCTCTTTCTCGGGATTCATCTCCCTTTTTTCCTTTTTCTTCTTCGTTTCAAGTTGTTCCGAGTGTTTCCTGAAATTTTAATATAACTTCAAGCTTTTTTTCTCAAACTAAAATTCTAATTTCACATTGGTTTCAAGCGACTTCTTTCGTCTTGGTGCAATCATCTTCCATAGATGTAGAAAGCACTTCCATTTCATCCCTTAAACTTGAACCATCTTGTTTATTGATCCCAAAAATGAATTGGGTTTTTTTTTTAATGAATTAATATTGTGTTTCTAGTCAAGTGCCCCCGGGGGGGGGTGTTGAAACTTGGAAACCATTAAGGCCACGACGTGCGCTTATGATTATAGTTGTAGAGAGGGATTAGCTGTAGCGGCAGAGAAGGTTTAGGGTTTATATGTTTATTTAGCATGAGAGGGAGAGAGAGAGGGAGAGAGAGAGGGAGAGAGAGAGAGAGAGACTTTGCTAGCTGTAACCTTAATGTCAGTTGAGCAGCCTTCTTGCATGATCATATATATTTTTTTAAGAACCCTCTGAAAATGAAATGTAATAAACTATAATAATAATGATCATAATTTCATGCTTTTTCCCAAAGGAAACAAACGTGCTACCATTGATATCATGAGTCCTTACACCCTCTTCTTCCCTTTGGCATTTCTAGAATAATAAAATATTTGTATTTACTTCCACTCCACCTTATAATTGTTTTCTCCATTTGTGGATTTGTTTTGTGAAGGTGGAGAGAAGGATTGATTTGGTGTATGGAGGTGGAAGCGTGGGATTGATGGGTCTTGTTTCTCAGGCCGTTCATGATGGTGGGCGCCATGTTTTAGGGTTTGTTCTCTCTCTCTCTCTCTCTCTCTCTCTCTCCCCCCTTTGCTTCCAATGTTTTAAAAGGCAACCATCACTTTTTTCACCTTTTAATATCTAGATATGGGAAATCAATAATGATCTTTGTGTCTAATTTTGAAGTCCATGGGAGAACTGATGTACCCTCACTTTTATTAGAAATAAAGAAAGTTGAGGATCACATTGTGAAAGGTTTCTCTCTATTTTTGAAGAGTTGGCAACATGGACCTTTGGAACTTGGCTATCTCGTATACTCTAATAGAGTCTAAATCTTTGTTTCTAAGGATCCTTTTTAAGCAGTTTTGTTTGATTCCCTTTTGGTCCTTACATTGTCAGTCCACAGTCTTGGTTTCCCCTTGGGGAAAACTCTAGTTTTGTATTTTTTTTTACCATATGGATGGTTAAATTTAATAATGATACTGATTTATGTTTTGATGGATTGTTGGATTTTGCAGTGTAATTCCAAAGACCTTGATGCCTAGAGAGGTAAAAATTTTCAGAAGCCTTGAAATCTGATAATATGATACCCCAACTTTCAGTTATATATGTATCTTAATGAAAACTGACCATGTGTTGCAGATTACTGGTGAAACAGTCGGAGAAGTAAGAGCTGTATCTGATATGCATCAAAGAAAAGCTGAAATGGCACGACAGGCTGATGCCTTCATTGCCCTCCCTGGTAATCTCCTTTGCACATCCCACCTGCTAACTCCATCATAATTTTTCTTTAAACTCGCTTGTAAATTTATGCAATGTGTTATTGAATCTTAGGTGGCTATGGCACCCTTGAAGAACTGCTTGAAGTGATTACATGGGCTCAGCTTGGGATCCATCGCAAACCTGTAAGAAACATGTTCTTTTCCCCTATTTGATTTTTCTTTAAGCCAAAGTTGACATGGACTTTTTTGGTAAATTAATATCGGGAAGGTTTAGGAAGAAAAAGACCATGAGAATCAATGCATGTGGTGTTTCAATAGAATTCACATGGAAGGATCATAACATGAGATTTGATAACCTAATGATGCTTGTGCTTCATTCTTTGATGAATTGATTCGCAACATACTAATTAAATATTAGAAAAATAAATATATAATTTATAAATGTTGGTCAAATGAAGGTGTTGGTATAGTGTCTTATGTTAGACAACTAGACAAACCAAGGTTATTATAATTTAGACACAATGGAGTTGAATGTTATGTCTAAAACTTGATGTTCCATATTTGCAGGTCGGTCTGTTGAATGTGGATGGATATTACAATTCATTGTTGTCTTTCATCGATAAGGCCGTAGATGAAGGCTTTATTTCGCCCATCGCACGTCGCATTATCGTGTCTGCCCCAACTGCTAAGCAATTGGTGAGACAACTAGAGGTAACCTACTATTCAATACCAAACAAACAAAAAGAAAATCAATAGGATTACGTGTTTGAAGGGTTGACCAAAAATCCCAAGTTGCAGTACTTGAAGACGAATTATATGTCCCTTAACCATTCTTTCTATCAAGTAATAATGTTGAATGGAAAAGGAAAAAAAGGCCATTCACATTATCATATGCATTGACTATGGTTTTTTTATGTTAACAGGAATATGTTCCGGAATACGATGAAATAACATCAAAATTAGTATGGGATGAAGTGGATAGACTTAGTTACGTGCCTGAATCCGGAGTTGCCACCTGATACATGTCATCTTGTCTCGGCAACGTACAATTTTTTTTTTTTGGTGGGGATTTTACCTACTAATTATATATAAGGGTGTATACGATTGTAATGCCGTACGAGTAGGAGAGCACCGGGTGGAGCTTTTTGTTGGAAGTTTGGAACCCTAAAGG
This sequence comes from Gossypium longicalyx, assembly GCA_025698465.1. Taxonomy (NCBI): domain Eukaryota; kingdom Viridiplantae; phylum Streptophyta; class Magnoliopsida; order Malvales; family Malvaceae; genus Gossypium; species Gossypium longicalyx. Next base: position 38,633,331 of record CM046998.1, on the reverse strand, counting down.
CGTAGTCAAAAGATGTAGTTCCAGTTGGCCCCATTGTGAAGAAATCAGCATTAATTCAGTAATACTAGTTTTTGTTCATATCAATTATTAATTCTTTAAGCTTTTGTCTCAATATAGATTTATTATATACAAACAAAGAGGGATTTGCTTTTTGCTGTTTCTTGTATGGTTGGTGAAAAACCAAGTAAAAAAAGGTTTGGCCCCATATAGGAAATGGTTGTGTTTGTTTGTTTGTTTTTTTTTTTTTTTTTAATGTTTTGAGCAATAGTTCCTAAGTCATTATTAGGAGGGAATGTGTATTAAATCATTGTACTTTGTTTTTGTTCCTTACAACAAAGGAATTTAAGTGGCGATTATATTTGCGCAAAAGTCGTTTTAATATTTAGTTTATTTTTGTAATCTTAAAGTCCTTTTTAGAATAAGGAATTTTATTATTAGGACATCAAATTGATGATTACATTAAAATGGGCTACTCACTCACTCTTATAATCAGAAGCATTCTCAAAATCGACAAGTTTGACCTATATTCTAATTCATCTTCGAGACTGCAGTGTATCTCATAATGGTATTTTGTCTACTTAAATGTCATAAAAAAAATATGTTTTCAATGACAAGTAATAAGTCATGTTATTTTAATCATATCATTGATTGTTAAATGTGATAATAGATTAATAGTAATATAAGTGTCAATAATAAATAATTTATTTATGTCATTTGTTTTTGGATATTCATCAAAATAATTAAAAAAAGTTAATGTTTAACTAATCGTTTGTGACATTTTTGGTATGCACTAATTTATGCGATGAAAAGTAGTTTATCACCAACAATGATAAAAAAAAGAAAAGAAAAACAAAACACTAATGCTTAATGTTTAATGATGAAACATTCTGTTCATTATCCTTTGTGATATGTTTTTGGGATCACAATATGAATGCTAATTTATGTTATGAGAATTAATTTAAACTGTTGGAAAAATTGTAATTTTTAGAAATTTTGAGGCATATTCTTAATAGGTAAAGGTGTAGAGTTAAATTATAAAATTATGATTTTATATTCTACTCTATGAGACATTTATAATGGTATATCATATGCTTAAAATGATTGAGTGATGAATGAAGAATTGATGCTCAAAGTAAGCTACTTGAAAATATTTGTTGAGAAAAAGAAAAGCTTAGATTCCACTTTGGTTAAATACCAAGTGTGAGATGTGTATATATATGAGAACCCATTTGGAAAGTAATTGAATGATTAAACTTGAAACCTTGCCTCGTGCGCAGGGGGTGCAGATCTAAACCCATCGGGGTTGGGGTGCATTTGCACAACATGGGTGATGCAAAATGTCTAGACTAGTCAAGCTATGCCTTTGGATATTTTAGCCCAACATGAAAATATTTTTTTCCTTAGCAAATTACACAAAATCTTATTAAAAAAGGACACATATTCTGATAATATTTTATTCCAATCAATTTGATTTGATTTTAATCAAATGGATTTAATTGCTCTTTTAATGCAGAGTTTGTACTTTAATACATGGATATTTCTAAAATTCCTCCATATTGAATGCTTATAAAAGGTTAAGGCTTTTTCAGAATTTTTTGCTGAAAAACATTCTCTCACACTGAGTTTATTTTGCTCTCCAAAATTCTACTCTTTTCCTCTCCATATTTTCCCAACCTTTCGGTGATAGAAAAAGGCAACGTTTGTTCGTTGATCACTGTAGATGTGTTATTGCTTTGATTATCGTGTTGTTGTATCCTGAGAGATAGTGGACCAACGTTTCTCCAAGTATCGTAGAGCGGTCGAATCTGTCTTAAGGAAAATGTGTAAAATAGGCCTCAACATCTAGTAGAACTTGATTCTTCTTTTCGATTTCTGACTTCCATTATGTTATTTATTGGTTTTTCGTATCTGAAAATTTAAATATAAATTATTCAATTTATTTTATTTTAGACGTAAATATTTGTTTATTTATATTTATATATATTTGTTCGTTAACGTATTTTGTCCAACAATCTTAAGACTGATCCTTTGTTATTATTTTTCTCTAATCCGAGACGAACGAGACACCAAGGCGAAAAAAAAAGTTTTCTATTTGAAAATAAAAAAAATTAAAATTAAATAAAATCAATTTCAGGAATTTATTCCTGTCGTTCAACAGATTTTATTTCATTTTTTATTTTGTTTCCAAACGAGTATTAAAATTAACTAAAATCTGTTTCGAGATTTATTCCCGCTGTTCAACAGATTTTATTCTATTTTTTTATTTTTTCCAAATGAGTATTAAAATTAAATAAAATATGTTTCGGGATTTATTCTGACCGTTCAACAGATTTTATTCTATTTTTTATTTTGTTGTCAAACGAGAAATTAAAAATTAAATAAAATCTATTTTAGGAATTATTCCCACCGTTTAACTGATTTTATTCCATTTTAATTTTGTTTCCAAAATAGATTTAAATTGAATAATTCTATTTTGGGATTTATTCCTACCGTCTAACAGATTTTATTCGATTTTAATTTTGTTTCTAAAATAGAATTAAATTGAATAATTCTGTTTCAGGATTTATTCCTGCCATTTAATAGATTTTATTCGATTTCGATTTTGTTTCTAAACGAGAAGACTTAATCAAATAATTCTGTTTCGGGATTTATTCCTGCCGCTTAACAGATTTTATTTTGATTTTGTTTCCAAACAAGATTTAATTAAATAATTTTATTTCAAGATTTAATCATGTCGTTCAACAGACTTGATCTTGATTTTGTTTCAGAAATTTAATTATGTCGTTTAACAAATCAAAGGGAAATTTTCTGTTTATGGTGGCACTGATTGTGGCTTTAAATTGTGAAAACTTATTGTAGCTTTAAAATTGTGACATCAAAGGAAAATAAATTTATCAACGGTGAATTAAAAAGACAATATGAGAGTGCATGTCCAGGATTGGTTCTTTGAAAGATTTGGTATTTAAGTGTGTCGAGTGCACCACCTCTCTTTTAGGGTTACCTACCTGGTGCATTGTTTTATTGTAATTTTGATTAGACCGTATAAACTTTTATTTCTGGTGTTATTATATTCTTGTTGTCTAACAAAATTTGAAAATTTTCTAATTCTGGTTTTATTTCTTAACAGAAAATGGAAACTCCCATCAATGCTGTGGATGATATGGACTTATGTGCTATGATTTTTGAAGTCAACATGGTTGACTCAAATCCAAGAGAATGGTGGCTTGATACTGGTGCCACACGTCATATCTGTTGTGGCAAAGACTCCTTTTCTAAGTTGGAACTTTGTAAAAATGGGGAGAAGCTCTATATGAGCAATACTGCGACTTCCAAGATCAAGGTAAAGGGTACTGTGGTCTTGAAAATGACTTCCGACAAAGAACTCAAGCTTCAAAATGTGTTGTATGTGCCTTACATACGTAAGAATCTTGTTTCTGGGACACTCCTTAGTGTACACGACTTTAAAATGGTTTTTGAATCCTATAAGCTAATTTTGTCTAAAGGGGGAATGTTTGTGAAAAGTGGATATGTATTAAACTTAATGCAATCTCTGTAAAAGCAAAAATTATGAATAAAAATGTTGCTTCTTCTTTTGTTTATATGCTTGATTCATTTAATTTATGACATGGTAGGCTCAAACATGTTAATTATGATACTTTACGTACATTAATTGACTTAGAGCACATTCCTTCGTTTCACATTAATTATAATCATAAATGTGAAACATGTGTTAAGGCAAAATTAACAAGGTCTTTATTTCAAACTGTTGAAAGAAGCACAAAACCACTTGACCTAATACATAGGCACAAAATATTGCTACATATATTTGCTTAAGAGCAAAGATGAAACTATAGAAAAATATATTATCTATGAGTAGGAAGTTGAAAACCAACTTAATAAAAAGATTAAGATGGTAAGAAGTGATTGTGGTGGTGAATATGTTGAACCATTTGAATATTGTACACAACATGACATTATTCATGAAGTAACACCACCATACTCTTTTTAATCAAATGGAGCAGCCGAATGGAAAAATCGAACTCTAAAGGAAATAATGAACACCTTGCTAGAAAGCTCTAGGTTATCACAAGAAATGTGGGGGGAGCTTTTCTATGAGTTTATTACCTTTTAAATAAGGTGCTCCATAAGAAAAGGGACAAGACACTATATGAGTTATGGAAAGGTAGAAAACCATCCTACAACCACTTGTGTGGGGAGTGTCTTGCTAAACGTAACGTATAATGGTAAGTCGACACAATATCGTTAGACAACTAATCTCAAATGGAGTTATCTTTATTACTTTTGTAAAATCAAAAGATAATATTACGGATCCACTAACTAAAGGCTTAAATTGAGATCATGTTGATAAAACATCGAAAGGAATGAGACTAAAGCCCAAGAAAAGAAAAGGCTCTATGTGAAAGAAAACACTACCTAGTTGACTGAAGATCCCAATATCTAGGTTCAAAGGGACAACCCAATTGCACAGACCTTGTGAGGTCACTGTGGAGGTACTTATCCCGAGTTCGTTCCTACGATGTAAACAGTGACTAAAAATAAGATAGGTTAAGTAATGCTTTTAATGACCATTATGTGTTTCGGTGAGCCGAACAACATAAGTCACCTATGTGAGAGTGAAGTGGGGCCGCTTCAAAGAGACTATGGTGTCATAGTTCTATCAAACTCTTACAGAACTAGGAGATGTTCACGACTATATGAACATACCCATGAGAACTAAAACCTTGCTAGGGAGGTAGTTGTCTGAGGTATATCATCGTTTACGCAAATGGCAGAACAGTTCAAAGACATCACGTAGGGAGGTAGTTGTGTGAGGTATATCATCGTTTACATAAAAGGCAGAACAGTTCAAAGACATCACGTCTACTGGTCAGCTAGTAAAGTAAATATACTTTCACAAGGGAAGGTTCAATGGTGGATGCCTACCTATCCTATATAATTATCGATTGCAGATTCTATCACCACATCGAGTCAATGATTTTTCGTTAAAACTATCAATTTTCATTCATGTGGGAGATTGTTGGGAAAATTATAATTTTTGGAAACTTTGAGGAGAATTCTCGATTGGTAAAGGTGGTGAGTTAAATCATAAAATTATGGTTTTATATTATACTCTATGAGACCTTTACAACGATATATCATATGCTCAAAATGGTTGAGTGATGAATGAGAAATTAATGTTCAAAGTAAGCTACTTGAAAATATTTGTTGAGGAAAAGAAAAACTTAAATCCCACATTGGTTAAATATCAAGTGTGACATGTGTATATATATATATATATATATGAGAATCCACTTGAAGGGTGATTGAATGACTAAACTTGAAACCTACCTCGTGCGCAGGGGGGTGTAGATCCAAACCCATCGGGGTTGGGGCGCACCCGCACGACCTCAGTGATGCGAAATGTTTGGACCGGTCAAGCTTAAAATAGGCCTGTGGATATTTTAGCCCAACACAAAATATTTTTTCCCTCAGCAAATTACACAAAATCTTATTCAAAAAGTACACATATCTTGATCTTATTTGATTCCAATCAATTTTATTTTATTTTAATTAAATGGGTTTAATTGCTCCTTTAATACAGATTTTGTATCTTTAATACATGGATATTTCTAAAATTCCTCATATTGAATGCCTATAAAAGGCTAAGACTTCTTTAGAATTTTTTGCTTAAAAAAACTCTCTCACACCGAGTTTATTTTGCTCTCCAAAATTCTACTCTTTTCCTCTCCATAATTTCCTAGCGTTTCGGTGATAAAAAAAGACAACGTTTGTTCGTTGATCATTGTAGAGATGCTGCTGCTTCGATCATCATGTTGTTGTATCTTGGGAAATAGTCGACCAACGTTTCTCCAAGTACCGTAGGAGCGGCCAAATCTATCTTAAGGAAACTGTGTAAAACATGCCTTAACATCTAGTATAACTTGATTCTTCTTTTCAATTTCTGGTTTCTGTTTTGTTATTTATTGGTTTTTCATATCTAAAAATTTAAATATAAATTATTCAATTTATTTTATTTTAGATATAAATATTTGTTTATTTATATTTATATATATTTGTTTGCTAACGTGTTTTATCCAACATAAACTCAATTCCTCACTCTTTTAAAATATTAACTTCACTTGTTTAAAATTTTGAAGTTTATTATTTAATGTTAACTCACTAAGCCCATTATTGGTTTTATATTTATAACATAAGACATTTGCACATAGCATTTATAAGTGTAATAATGTCTTTAAACTTAGAGTTATGCCTTTAAATTGAATGACATTTTGCTCATATATATTGTACATCAATGTTACATTAAAATGTGCCTTGAAATTAGACTTTATTATGTAGCTATGAATATTATTAACGGCTTAATTACATTTCAATGCTAAAACATTAAATAATGTTTATACACACAAATTTTGAAAGGACCTTTATGCTCAGATTATATGGCGTTAAAATATAGCATTCCTACTTCGAGTGGATGACAATCCCAATCAGACAACATTATAAGCATAATCGATAGGAGAGGTATTGATACTCAACACAATATAACTTAAGAAAGGCTATTCCATAGTTTCTTAGCACTCAAGAAATGCCTAAAATACCTAATGGAACATTCTAATCAATATGTCAATAGATCTAAGTCCTAAATGGCCATATTAAGAATCACTAAACTCAATCTACTCTAGAGATCTTTGTTATTATCTACCCACTCACATTTTCATACTACATTTCAAGCTAACAATCGAACCTACTAAAACCATTCAAGCATCTAATTTCATGATCGACCAATGATAGATATATCATAACATGAGCAAGACGTAACTTAACTACAATCTTTATAATGTCTCTTATTATGTACATGCCAAAAACTACTAATTATTAACTCAGAATATGGGCAAAAATTCACATTGATATAGTTGTGACTTTGAGCAAATGTGTAACAGCTTGTTTTTCAGTGGTATCGAAAACTATGGTTTCGGGGCCACCAAATTCGACAAGTAAGTTTGTAAATATTATATTTAATATTTATGAGTTATTTGTTATTTTAAAAAGGTTTTTGATATAGTGATTTTTGTTGTATAAATGATTTATTAAGTTCAAGTGGTTTTAGAAAATGAGATATTGGGACCTCGTTTCTATAAACTGAGCCGTAAATATTTTTATAAATATTTAAAAAGTGTAATTCAGGTGGTATTAAATTTATGTTGGAAAATTTTATCGTTTCGATAGTTAATTAAGCAAAAAGGACTAAATCGCGTAAAGTGCAAAAGTTGTGTTCTATAAGCTAAAGGTATTAAATAGCTATAGAACTTTAAAGTGGAAGTCCTTATATTGTAAATAGACCATTAAAGGTGATAGTTGATGTGCATGGCTTGCCATTAGTTTAATTTTTAAAGTTAGGTAAGGGTAAAATAATAATTTGATTATTAAATTAAATAAAATAAAAACCAAAATGTTATATCATCATTTTGGTGTCTTCTTCACGCATGAAAAGAAAAAAAAAAAAAGAAAAGCCATGGATGCTGGAAATTTCAGCAATGTTTATTCCTTGCATGTAAGCCCTTAAGCTTTTAATTTCTTGTAACTTTTTATGTTAGATGATGAATTTGGAATGTTGATTTATATTTAAAAGTATTTTGTTAAGTGATTTTGATGAATTTTTCGATTAGGGACTAATTTGTTAAATTAATAAAAATACAAAGATTTAATGTGAAATTGTTGCATAAATGGGATGTTTTGGATACCATGAATTTTAGGCTAAGCTCAATTTGGGGTAAAAATGGTTAATTTGCATGTTTTGGGCTCAGGGACTAAATTGAATAAACGTAAAACTTTAGGGGTAATTTTGTAAAAATGTCAAAAATTATCAAATTGTATGAAATGAATTTTTTATTGTCTAAATTAATATATTGAATGAAATTATTAATTTAGATCAAGACCGGATGGAAAATCAAGGAAAATAGAAAATTACCAAAATGCCCGTGAACTTTGATATTTCTGCAATTTTGCTAGGTAAATTCGTATGAACTATACTATGTATATTGTTGATTAAATTGAATGTTATTATATGCATTTTATTGAAAATGAATCGATATATATATATAATATTATACAATTTAGCTTATAATGAAACGAGGAAAATTCAACGACGCACGACGACTATCAAGTCTCGTTTGAACCTTAGAAATATTTAGGATACAAATGACATGCCATTAGGGGTTACCGTGTTATGGCTGCTGGTCTCGTACGTCCTATTGGTGGCTGAGTTTCAGACATGTGTTGCGGTTACTTGACAGCTTTGTGAGCAGCACCGTGTATCTACGTCTTGATTGACAGCTTATGCGAGTAGACCCAGTTATGGCTTGAGTGAGAGCATTGATATGAGATATGAGATAGTAGTGGCTTCGACCACGTGTTGGCACATAGTGTGTGAGACTTCTACGTATCTGATATTATTCTAAATGGTTCAACGGGAAATGTGCTGTTACAAGACGATATGAGTTCGATACGAACTAATACAGGTATATACATGAAATACATGGAAATTATGGTACATGATATATTGATATATTTAAATGGATGATATATGTATATGATGAAACGGTAAGATAATGGTATGTATCATGACATGTACATATATGAATATCTTTATTGATACATGGTAATTATGTAAGTTGAGATGAGTAATGAACTCAAGTGTGACATGTTGAGAAAATAAGGTTATCAATGTTGAATTTATATGAAATATGTTCAAGTACGCTAACATGTGTCGCTGTTTAATGCTTAGGCAAGTGCCAAGCTGTTGGTTGAATGGTATTATATTTACTTATAAGTCGTACTAAAATAGTAAGTTCTCAAATGAAAATATGCTTGTACTCATGGAAAAGTGGTTGGTTTAAATTATGCAAATTCTTATGAAATGGTTTATCATGTGATAAATTCTAAAAGAGCTATGTTTAAATGTACTAGCTTGTGGCTATGGTTGATGATATGCTTGTGTCTTGTGTATTATGCATATGAAATGAGTGATGAAAAAGACAATGATGAGTTGAATTGATGATGTTATTTTAGCTAAAGAAAGTAAATGTAATGGAAAGTAATGACATGCAAACGAAAGGAAGAAAATTGAAAGAAATTTAAAGTTTTTATAAAATCCTACTTTGTTAGGATGATAGATATAAGTGATGCTGTGGAATTATTCAATTTGTGAGTTGTTGAATTTGGTTTCTTGAATCGTGTGGTATGGGTATATGATTATTCTTGATATGCATAAATTTCATATTTGAAATGGATAGATATGATTAAAGTTTATACAAGCTTACTAAGCATTCATTGCTTATGTAGTTATTTTTTCTTTACTTACAGACTATCGGAAGTTCGATCGGGTTGGAAGCTCATCGAAGATTTATCACACTATCCAACGATTATATCAGTAGATTTTGAGGTCTTAGTTAAGGTTGTAATGGCATGTATAGGTATTTTGGCTAATGTTAGCCCATGTGTTTTGGTTGTGGAAATGACTATTTGGTTAGTTTGCATTTTGGCCTTGTGTTGGTAAAATGATATATATTATAAGGTGTATATAAGTAGCCTTGTAATGGTTGATATATGACTTGTTATGGTTGAATGATGGTAGATAGAAAAGTAGTTGAATGTGCATATTAGATATGGCATATAACTTGTTGTGAATTGGTGTTTTGCCATAGTAAGTATATATGTAATTTGATGCTAATGATTATGTGGTACAGTTGGTACTAAATGGTATGTTTTTGTAAATGATTTACATGTTGTGTAATGTTGCAAACTTAGTTAGAAGTTAATCAATTATTTTTGCCAAATTGAGTACATGGTTATACATGTTTTAAATATTGTCATTTGAGGTGCCTTTGGGCATATTGGTCAGATGTTATTATACCATATGTGTTTGGCTTGACTATGCATGATTTTGGTGCCTTTTGAGGGCTTATGTATATGTGCAAAAGGGATTATAGGTACATGTTGAAAAGGGTGAGAAAAATGGTTTGTAAAATAGCTTATTTTCATCCAAACGGGTAGAGACACGGGTGTGTGTCTCATCTATGTGTGACACATGGACAGATAACACGACTGTGTGTCCTCTATAGTTTTTAAAGGGTTGCAAGTTAGGTTTTACACGGCCTAGCACACGACTTGGTACACGGGCATTTGAGGGTATTTCGAAGGGTACACAGCTTGGCACACGGGCGTATGGCTTGGCCGTGTGACCCAAGTCAGTGAGTTATATGGGTAGGGACACGGGATGGGACATAGCCGTGTGTCCCTATTTCGAATTCCTACACAGCCTAAGACATGGGAGTGTCTCTTGGCCGTATGAGTCACACGGCCGTGTGACCCCTAGAGTTTGTAAATTTTCATCTTTTCCATGAAATTTCTATATGTTTCTGTTTTAGTCTCGATTTGTTTCTAATGTGTTTTTAGGACCTCAAGGGCTTGTATAAGGGACAATATGTATGCTATTGATTGGTTTTGCTGTGATTGATGATATGAATTAAATGTTTTAAAATTTTTTATAGTCCTTAAAGGTAAACTCTGGTAATACTCTGTAAACCTATTCTGATGATGGATACAGGTTAGGGGTGTTACATTTATTGGTATCAGAGCTACGGTTTAATTAGTTCTCAAACTGAACATAGTATGTGTGAAGTCTAGAAATACATGCCATTATATAACCTGTGATAGTGTGATATCTCCCAATGCTGATTTGATTTGTTTTATTTTTAAACAGAGATGTTTCCAATCGAGCTAATTTTGATAATGCTGAAAGCGATACTCAAGTATTTGAGTAAAAATGTTGCTTATGATGAGTTGGAATTCATAAAGTTATGAATAAAAGTTCATAATATTATGTTGATGATGAATGTTATGTTATATGTGTGTATATATATTGGAGTTAAAATTTTGAGGCTTTACGACCTTCACCTCCTGACCTGTACATATTATACAATGAAATTCACAAGATTTATATTGATTAAGTTCACAAGTGTGAAACCAAAAAGTTCAGTGGCTAAATGATTAGTAATGCAGTCAGAGCTGAGAATTGGTTAACAAGTAAAGACGGTTTTAGAAGAGATTAAATTTTTCTGAAAATCATTTGGATTACGCAATGTCGTTGTTAAAGAAGAAGTTAATCTTGACTAATCAATTTATTTAGGTATGATATCTAAAGAATGAGTTAATCGAAATTTATTCTAAATTGATTTCTCTAGTGAATGAGATAATGGGGGATTATTGATGACTGTAGTAGTCAAAAGAATAATGTTTGAATTGCAAAGATATTTTGATACAGCTATTATAGTTGAGCATTTTACAACGATCTCCTCTGGATATTCTATATGTTCTTTTATTCTCAGAGATATATGTAACTGTTCATTTTCAGATGTGATTCTTATCATATAGAAAGGCTGGGTAATCATAATATTAGGCGAAATTTTTATTAGTCTGGTTGATTGATGATCGACCTCACTTTATCTTTCTTTAGTTTTCTAATCCATTATGTTCAATAGATGACTTGATGATAAGACTCATAGGACATTATTTTCTACTTCTACTGGTTGATGCTCTGAATTACCTACATGCAATTTACATTGTCTCCATCAAAATTGTTTCCAGTGCGTATGGGTGATATTCTTCTTCTGGATTTTTCTCTAGGATATCATTGAGCACTTTATCATTCAATACGGGTTGTATTCTAGGAAATTCAGTATTGCTTCACATCTTGGATTTCATTATCTATCAAACATGGTTCATTAGTAAAGGATATTCATTGGTCAGAAGTAATTACATCTATTACGATTATAATTCCTAGATCAATCATAGAAGTACGGTTATACAAATTTAGGTTTTTAGAGGTTGTGTTCCTGTATTGGCTGCTACTGAAACTACATTCGGTTTTCCTCTTCTATTTAGGAGTGCACTATTGATGTTAAGGTATTATTCTATCTATACGGTTGAACGTCAGTCTTATTATAGTACTATGGTTTTTAATCTATATGATGGTTGTTGCTTCGGTATAGTTCAAAGCTTCAATGTTAATAATTGAATTAGCTTTATTATATATAATCCATTTCTAGTTTTCGTGAAAGGGTTGACATCAACAAAAGTGTAGGCGATGGAAGATTGAGCTCAAATTTGTATATTGGTTATCATTTCTCAGGTAATCTTGATTAATGTGAACGGGTTAAAATGGGATGTTATGTTTCGTTTGAGTTAATGCAGTTTTTAAAGATCTTCGATTAGTATTTTGAGATAATTATGATAGATCATATCTCTGGGTTGTCTTGACAACAAGAAGAATGGATTATTCTGAAATGTTATTGTAACACACCTTACCCGTATTTGATGCAGGGACAGGGTTCGAGGCGTTACCGGACTTAAGGGTACACAATTTTGTAAAATCGGGCCATAAAATTTCATTTAAATTAAAAATATTCAATCACATGCATAATGTCCCTTACATGAGCTACCGAGGCTCTAAACATGCATTAAAGGCGGTTTGAGACTAAACCGAGAACTTTGGAAAGTTTTGGGAAAACTTAGAAAAATTTTCATGAAACAGGGTCACACGCCCGTGTGGACACAGGGACACGCCAATGTGTCTTCAACACGCCCTTATCCTTAAGCCGTGTTGTAACATAATGAAGTAGGGCCTAGTCAGAATAGTGGTTTCGAGACCACAAATCTGACATCAAAATATTCATTTTATGATTATTATAAGGTCTAGAATATGAGAATATACATGTTTTAAGATTTCATGAAGAAATATTTTGAGTAAGGTGTCTAATTGGAAATTTGGGACTAAATTGAATAAATTGCAAAACTTGGATTCTAGAAGCAATTTGTATGAATTTGCATTAGATATTAAATTAGAAGGTCTCAGAGAGCAATTTGCCCAATTTCTAAGTTTTTGGACAAAAATGGAATTGTATGGATGAAATTTTAATGAAAGAGCTTAAGGGCATTTTGGTCATTTGGCATTTTAATGAAATAAAATAGGAAAAATGAACCAAAATCAACTCATTTCTTTCTTGTTGCTGCCGAAACTTTAGGGTTCTCCATAGCTGCTAGGGTTTCCAAGCTTTTCAAGCTCAATAGTAAGTGCTCCCAATCCTCGTTTTTAATGTTCTTTGTATTTTTGAAATCCCGGTAGCTTACTCTCTCCATTTCTACCCATATTTCATGCTATGGTTCATGTTTAAAAATTTACCCATGCATGAGTTACTTGTATTTTGATGGTTTATGGATGAATATGAAAGTTGAAGGTGTGTTAAACATCTTTTCCTAGGTGATTTTCATGAAAAACCCCTAAAGGGACCTTTTTGCAAAAGTTGTTAAATATGTGGTAGAAATTTTAAAATAATGGAAAATGTGGGCTTCCATAAGAGGGAAAAGTGTTCGGCTAGGCTTTGGTAAGGTAGAAATTGCATGTGTTTCATTATACGAGCCCATGGACTAAATCGTAAAAATGTGAAAGGTTAGGGGTAAAATGGTCATTTGGACTGGGGGTGAAATTTAGGCTCAAAAAGTACAATGTGATGTTTTAATGATTTAATTTTATTATTTTAGACCCCAAGGAACAAATTCCAGAGGTTGATCAAGGAAAACAAAAGGTTTCGGAGTAACCGAAACACATCATCAAAACGAGTACCAGGTAAGTTCGGATAACTTAAAGTAAACTCATAATATGCATAATTGTATGATGTATGAATGCATGATCATTGCATTGTTGATGGTATGAAAATGCATGGAATGTATCTTTGATAATGATTTGATGGATAATGTCTCGATTGAGGTTAAAAAGAGATTTCGATGGATAATCCATGATTGATATGTGAATTGAGATCCTGCATATGTTGCAGAAAAGGATTTAGCCTAGACGGGTAATCCGTTGATCTCAAATATAGAAAGGATCTAGCCCGGACGGGTGTTCCTTGAGTGATCGAGCCTACCGAAGAATATGTGTGCATTATGGATTTAGCCCGGACGGGTAATCCGATTAGGGTCTGAATTTAGCCTGGACTGGTAATTCAGATCCGAGCTCAATAAGGGTGTTTGTCGCTATAAGGGATTTAGCCTGGACTGGTAATCCCGACACCACCCTATGAGTTTATATTATGGGGTATTTAGCCTGGACTAGTAATCCCGCCGTAAGATGTGAGGTTCGCAGGAGTGCATACTGAAATGATCATTCGTATGAATTGACAGTGATTGTATAATTCATCGAGATTTCCTAGAAACTCAATGGGACTAAAATGAAGTATATGTATAAATGACATGTTGAATGATGAGCTCATCTAAGATAAGTTACATAGTGTTTTGTTATGTGACTAACTCATTGATTGAGTGCATGTGATAGGGAAACCATTTTCATATTCGTTGGTTTCATTATCTAATAAGGATGTATGCTAAATAATCGGTAAGTTTACTTTCCAGTTATTGGAGCTTACTAAGCATATAAATGCTTACCCCACTCTTTTTCCCCGTTTTCAGATCTCGAGGACTTGTAAAGATTGGAAGACGGTTGGAGAGTCTACACACTATCAACTAGTCCAGCTTTGGTATACAGACTCTTATGTTTTGTTCAATGGCATGTATAGAGCTTTTGTGTATTTTGTTATATGTGTCATTTGATTTGCAAAAATGAAGGCATGTAAAGTTATAATTATCTTTTTGTATATGGCCATGGAAATTTGGCTTATTTTGAAGTAGGCAATGACCTACAATTCTATGCATGTTTATGTTCACATATGATGGCTTGTTTATAATTGACAATGAGTTATAAAAATGAGCCAATCTTAAATATGTCAAGTAGACATGGAAATCCTTAAATGCAAGATGAGAATTGACTTAGCATGTATGAAACCAATGACATAAGGTTTACATGCAATGAGGTTAATCAAAGTTTTATATATATATAAGTGTATAATTCGGCCTTATCATGTGTAAAAGTAACTCATAAGTATGAAGGGTGATCAAAAGCTTGGAAAATGGCCTAATAAGGTCCACACGGGTAGACACACGGCTCACCCCCATGGGTGTGTGGTATAGCCATGTATCCCCTGCACTTGAAATTTTAAGTCAGTATAGAACACGGGCTAAGCACACGGGCGTGTGTCATGGCCGTATGCCTTTAACAGAATGATGAGGTTGAAGTCAGTGTTGTACACGGGCGGAGGACATGGGCGTGTCCCAGCCACACGGGTGTGTGTGACCACACGGCCCCATCACAGGCGTGTCACACTTCAAAGTAAGGGATAATTTTCTAAAGTGCCCAAAGTTTATTAAATGTTTTTGGTTGTGCCCCGTACTACCCCTAGGTGTGTTTTAGGCCTCGAAGGCTTGTATAAGGGACGAGAGGTACATGATTGAAAGGTTTTAAATTTGGGCAAAGTTCAGTGACCCGATTTAATAAGTTTGTAAAGGAAAATTACCGGTAACGCCTCGAACCTAATCCCAGCGTTGGATACGGGTGAGGGGTGTTACACGTGTAACTCTCTGTTTATGACGTCAACAAACCAAATTGAACCACACGGCCAAGCCACACTCCCATGTGCTACGCCATGTCCTCCACACGGCTGAGACACATGGCCGTGTCTCTACCCATATGGTAGCACTTAGGCTATTTCCCAAGCCTTTTTGTTGCCTTAACCCTTTACATGCTTGAACACTTCATAAACTATGCTATAACACCGATTTAATGATTACACATTCTTTATTAAGACTCAAAAATAGAATTTGCATGGCTACATACATGTGAATCACATACTCGTATAATACCAAGTCTAAACACATCCATTCATATTATTTTGACTTTACCATTTTAATCACTCTTATACTCTTATACCATGTTCAATAGCATACCATTTAATCTCAACAAAATCAGTAAGCATACATATCATGATATCATCTAATCATAGCAATCAAGCCAAATCATATAACCACTTCACAGGGTAGTATCACATAACTTGGATAATTAGGCTTACCAGCCATGACCATCATAAGCCACATCTCATGACTATATACAATGTACTAATATAAGCCAACATCTTGGTCAAATCATAAGAACACATATCAATAATTAAGTCCCTATACATTCCACTCACTTGAAAACGTTTAAGATTCATCAATACCCCGAAAGTGATAGCTTGATAGTGTGATGCTGCCTCCGATGATCTCCAACCCCGAGCTAACTTGACGACACTAAAAGAAATGGAAAGGAGAGGGGTAAGCTTTATAGCTTAGTAAGTCCATATGAAAATAATTAGAAATTTAATAACATGCTTTTACCAAATTCTTACATGTTCTCATTGTCACACAATCGAATTTACGTATAATTCCATTATTTACTCATATTCCAGTCAAGCTGTCTACTCGAGTTATAGTTGTTAAATTATTTATAACTTGAGCTGCGAAACTCTAAATTAAGATCTGCTAATTTTACCTGAAACTAGACTCATATATATTATTACCATAAAATTTTCAAAATTTTTGGTCTATGCAATAAGTACAGTTTATTCTTCCAATTTACCCCTATTCTGCTGTTTGACAGTTTCAACCTTTCTTTACAAAAATTCATTTATCTCTTAGTATGGGATTCGGGTGATGTTCCCGTCTATTTCTCTTGAAAATGGATTCATTAAGAATTTAGTCATATAAATTCTAACCCATAATTATTTTTTTACAAATTTTTAGTGATTTTCCAAATTTAAGATAGGGGAGCCCGAAATCACTTTGACTCTGTCTCACAAAAATTCAAATATCTCATAATATAAGATTCTTTTCCTTACACCGTTTCCTCTATGTGAAACTAGACTCAATAAGATTTAATTTCATATTTTATTCAGTCTCTAATCCGATTTTCATAATATTTGGTGGATTTTTAAAGTCGGACTACTGTTGCTGTCCAAAACTGTTTTAGTGCAATATAATGATAACTATCATAAGTTCATTTTCAACTAATCATGAATTCACCATTTCATGGATTCCATGTTGAATTACACAATATAAGTTAGTATGATATTGCAACAAAATTCATAATCATAATTCATACATCTTAGCTCACCCATGTCTCAACATTTCAAAGTCTCAATAATCATAAGCTTAGTGTACATACCTGTACCACTTGTAGTATAGTATACAACCATACCTTCCGTAACATGCCCTCCTCGGGACTTTCCTACATCATCCATTGTATTACCCATTGAACACTCGAAATACTATTGGATATGCGGAAATTCACACATAAGTGCCACATATACAAACGTAGCCAAAGCTACCAAATAACATGTAACGCTCACGAAGGAGCTACTTACGGGCTTGCTCATATAAGCTATCGGTCAAGGTGTAACTACACGGACTGCTCACACAAGATAATAGGTATCCGACCAACTCAAGGATTACCTAGCCATCAGTAGGACACACAAGACTATTGCCTAGAACCCAATTACATGTATCGCATCCATTATGAACTCGGAACAACTCAACGAGCTTAGATGCTCACATCCATAATGAACTCAGACCAACTCAACGAGCTCGGATGCTTCACATATACCACGAACTTGGACCAACTCAACAAATTTAGATTTCTCACATATATCACGAACTCGGACCAACTCAATAAGCTTAGATTTCTTAATTCCTAGTGACATGTCACTTGTATCCTAAACTATTCCTAGGGTTCAAATGGGATTTTTCGATACCACATCTTTGTCGAACTTACTCGAAGTGTCAATCTCACTATCCATAGTACCAATTGCCTATTCATGGCATAATAAGGCATAAATCAAATAGAAAATAAGCTTTTATAAATTTACATAACATATATCACATATTTCATATATCACTTGTCGTATATCATCATTTTCTTGCATTTCATGCAATATTCTTCCATGTCATATTTCCACATCATGTACACCATTCCATCAACTTTTCCAATGTATTCAATCATACAATTTATGCAATAATAATAAAGAATTATAATTCAAACATAACATTGAATTATTATTATCATATGAACTTACCTCGAATCCGAGCACGGCTAATTATTTTATTTTAGTCCACAATCTCGTACTTTCCCGATTTAATTCCGAATCTCAGTTTTCTTGATCTAACATTTCAAATATAGCTTTTTTAGGACTTACATTATTCATATAGACTCAAAAATCATATTATGGCAAAAAAATTATGTTTTTGCCCCTAAACTTTGTCATATTTACACTTTTTCCCCAAGGCTCGTAAAATGATTTTCATTCAATTTCTTTGTTCTTTAAGCCTACCCGAATCATTTTTATAACTATAGTAGCCCACAGTTTCTACTAAATCACACTTTTATGACAAATTTTATAACTTTTACAATCTAGTCCTTTTAAGAATTTTCACCGAAAATCACTTAACAAAAGTCGTTTATTTAACAACATCAAAACACATGCATATCACTCATGGGTAAATTTTTAAACATGACCCCTAGCTTAAAATAATGGTAGAAATAGGTAAATCGAGTTACCGGAACTTCAAAAATGTAAAGAACATTAATAATGGGGTTCGGGATCACTTACAAATGAGCTTGGAAGCTTGAACCAAACCCTAGCCATGGCTTCCATGGTAGATTCGGCTGGTACATGAAGAAGATGGACAAATTTGGCTTATTTTGGTTTTTTAATTCTTTTAATTATTAGATTACCAAAATGCCCCTAACTTAAAAATATTCTATTTCACCCATTTCATGTCTATTTTTGTCCAGCAGTTAACCAATGGTCTAATTACCATTTAAGGACCTCAAATTTAAAATTTCAAAATAATTTGACACCTCTAACATGTAGAACTCAACTTTTGTACTTTTTACAATTTAGTCCTTTTGACTCAACTGAGTGCCTAAATGTCAAAATTGTCGAACGAAATTTTGATAAAATCATCCTGTGAAATTGTAGACCATAAAAATATAATAAAAATAAGTTTTCTTACATCAGATTTGTTGCCCTAATTTGGGATGTTACAACTCTCCCCCATTTTAGGATTTTCGTCCTCAAAAATCTTACGAGAAGAGTGGTTTAGCTTACACATAAACTCCACTATCACATAATCATTACTAAAGAACTTTTACTCAGGCTATGCTTGACACTTCACTATTTAATTTCTCATGCTAGAGTCATGAGCAATTCTTCGCCATATGACACATCAACTGAATCTTAACTTCTATCTGCTTAAAGAGAACTAGCATACTAAGAAATCTGACAATCTTGGAGATACATGATTCTATTGATCCATTAAGCGAAAATTCAACACATACTGAAATGATTTTTAGATTTCATCAAACATTTAGCAACAATTCACAAAACATTTTTCTCTTTCAAGATAAGAATAATCCTTATAATAATCCATGTATTCAAACACAAATATCAGAAATGTTGAGCTCCAAAATCGAGCACCAATACATCACTCCTGTGAGTTTTCTTGCAAACTCTCTGTATAGACTCTGGATTTTCTACCCAAGCACTTGTAACCACATTTTTCTTTACTCAAAGATCATACAATAACTAACCCAAGTCGTCTATGCTATCTCAAACTCAGATCTGGCTATAACATCAGATACTTTGAGCTATCACATTGCCTTTTTGTCTTATAACACCTCGTAAACCATTCAACTACATATCACTGAAAATCTAGAAGTCTTTACCTAATGCAGACTGAACCAATTCAAAGGCTTTGGTTAACAATATTCTCGTCTATTCAAAGCTTTACTAACATGTAATAGACCTTTCGACTTTCACAAGACTAAAATTTTATCATTCGAAGCAGCTTTAAATCATATAGATGTCTTCTAAGATATATACACTCTTCATTCAGACTATTTGTCCTTTACCCGAAAAGAAAAGAAATAAAATCATATTCTCAAACATTAATATTCCATTTAATCTTTCAAACAATAACCAATACCGATTTAACAACCAAGTCAGTCTTAATCATTAATAAATGACATTTCAAGAAATTCTCTCTTCCAATCGATAGAATGATTCAACAAGTAATCATTCAAAATTCACTTATCATGTCAATCAAAATCCATTTCAATTGCATTAGCTTGAGGTAGTATAAATATTCCCAATCGAAGACATTAACTTGATTAACTTACTTGAGAAAAGAAATCCACCATACAAATTGTAACTAGCAATTTCACCACTTATGCCTTTGCCGATATCAATTCTTCGTCCAAAAATTTTGAGAAATCCAGATACTGGAATCATCACGTTACTATAATCAACCAGAAGCATGATCTTAATTAACATAGTTATCATAGGCCAAAGAACACATTTTAGATATGAGCCACAATCAACAATTTACGGAATAGAGATGACATGAAAACCAAGATAAAGAAGTTCAAGACAAAGAAATCCTAGATAAAGAAATCCAAGATACAATATCATAATGAAAGACCCAGAACAATGCTCATAAAAAAATGAAAGATCTCGATAATTCCTCAAAGAAAAGAAGTCCAGAAGAATACATCAATCCAACCTACTAGAATTAAATGCAACAAGGATAATATACCTTCCCATATATGTATCGAACATAACACCAATTAGAAGAAATAGAATTATAACATAATGAGTATTTTCTCATAAAGTCCCAATAGATGAAATGTAATATAATGCCAGAGAGAAATAGAGCAATACAGGTTATCTACCAATCGAACTATCAATACTTTTATCTATACATCATGATTAGAAAACATTCCCATAGAACAAGGATTTTATCAAAGGAGTAATGGCCATAGGAATAATCCCAAGAACAATTAAACATATAGAATACATTAGAAGAAGCTACCGAAATCTGTTCAGCCATAACTGTCATACTCAGATATCTTACCTTTCAAATATTATTCCCTCAACTATTTCTGTCATCACAAATCCCATATTATGATTCTCATTGAAGAAGATTAATTTTGAAGAAATTCCAATTAATACATTTCTCGACATCACACATTACTAGTTCTGTCTTTACTTATCAATCCAATTTAATCTCTGATCATATTTATAATCACTCTACAGCTGAACCTTTGGTCTCATACTTGTGAGCTTATTCAACACTAATCTCATAAAATCCTTTACAAAACACCACTCTGTAAGGGGGTGGGGTCGTAAGGTCCCTAACTCATCTCTCACACACATATACATATAACACTATTTCATCATCATAGTAACATTTTCACAAGCATATCATTCACTTCAAGCAAGCTATTATTCACGTTTGTATGACAAGAACTTTCCAATTATCTTACTTAAACCAGTGCACTTATGCATGCATTCTATGGATTCTGAACAACTTTACTTATCATTTTCATTCAATTAAACAAGTCAGGCACATAATATCATATGAGGGCCAAACAAACATGGATAAGTATATCACAGTCTAAACTTTCATCTTGCACATCATAGTATACATATCATTACATTCACATGAATCAATCCATCACTTTAACATAGATAAGTTCATTACATTATAATCCCTTGTCTCATTTAAAGATATCATTGAAATTCATCAATATTAAACGTCCAATTGGGACAATGACATTTTTATCCGTAACACAATATTGTAATCCTTTATTCATACCTTTATGAATTTCTTTTTATCACATTCACTTAATCAAACAAGTCAAGTGCACAATATCATACGAACATCAAACAAGCATAGGTACTCATCGTAACATTAACTTTCATCTCGCATGTTATCACTTAGATATCATGAACTTTTATTCATACCTTTATGAATTTAAACTTATCATAACTGTAATTTACTTAAATACCTTAGCTTCATGTTCAACATGGTCAGTGTAGCTCAGTTAAAGAGTACCTTTGTCTAAACAAGATAGTTCTCGTTTGCGTCGGGAGACATCACACTACCACAGATTGGTGGCATGTATAGCTAGATTCTCATGCATGCTAGGTTAGTCCAAGAACTGACTAAACCATAGCTCTGATATCACTAAATGTAACACCCCTTACCCGTATCCGATGCCGGGACATGGTTTGAGGTGTTATCGGACTTAAGCATACACAATTTCATAAAATCGAGCCATAATATTTCATTTAAATTAAAAACATTCAATCGCATGTAAAATGTCCCTTACACGAGCTACCGAGGCTCTAAACATGCATTAAAGGTGGTTTGGGACTAAACAGAGAACTTTGGAACATTTTGGGAAAACTTAGAAAAAATTTCATGAAACAGGGTCACACGCCAGTGTGGACACAGGAACACACCCGTGTGTCTTCAACACGCCCGTGTCCTCAGGCCGTGTAACTCTCTGTTTATAGTATCAGCAAAATAAATTGAACCACACGGCCAGGCCATATGCCCTTGTGCTAGGCCGTGTCCTCTACACGGCTGAGACACAAGGCCGTGTCTCTGCCCGTATGGCCAGCACTTAGGCTCTTTTCCAAGCCTTTTTGTTGCCTTAACCCTTCACATGCTTAAACACTTCATAAACATATGCTATAACATCGATTTAATGATTACACATCCTTTATTAAGACTCAAAAATAGAATTTGCATGGCTACATAACACCCCTTGTCCGTATCCAATACCGAGACAGGGTTTGAGGTGTTACATTTAGTAGTATCAGAGCTATGATTTAGTCGGTTCTAGAACTAACCTAGTGAGAGTACGAGTCTAGCTATACATGCCATAGATGTACACCGACAGTGTGACAAATCTTGACGATTTTAATTATGTTTTTATATAGTAAATGGATCTTGATAGAACCACGACGGATGACGTGGAAAGTAATGCGCCGACTTCCGCAGAAGGGACCGCGCCAGTAGAGAGCGAGCCCGTGAGTATGGGCCAAGGTGGAGGGGCTAGAGAAGCCTACCTTTGAATGATGGATACTTGGTACACAGAGTTTTTTCGTGCAAACCCGAACACTTCACCTCCCCTACCTCCTCCGATTCCTCAGTATACCCCGGTAGCTACGCAAGGTGCTGACATGCTTAGAAGAGAGAAGCCTCTGGTTGACAAGATCCAAAAACAAGGGGCCGAGGAATTCCAGGATAATTTAGATGATGACCTAGAGAAGGTAGAGTTTTGGTTAGAGAATACTATGAGGGTGTTTGATGAATTATCATGCACACCTGAGGAGTGCGTGAAGTGTGCAACGTCACTCTTACGGGATTCAGCTTATTAGTGGTGGAATACCCTCGTGTCTGTGGTATCGAGAGAAAGAGTAACATGGAAATTTTTCCAAGAAGAATTCAGAAAGAAGTACATTAGCCAGAGATACATAGACCAGAAAAGGAAGGAATTTTTAGAGTTGAAGCATGGCAAAAAGACTGTGACGGGGTATGAACGTGAGTTTGTGAAACTAAGTAAGTATGTGCGGTAATGCATATCCTCTGAAGCTACAATGCGTAAGAGATTTGAGGATGACCTTAATGAAGATATCCGAGTGTTTGTGGGTATCTTAGAAATAAGAGAATTTTGTAACACCCCTCACCCGTATCCAATGCCGGGACAAGGCTCGAGGCATTACCCAACTTAAACATTCATAAACATACAAAACCAGGTCACCAAAATTTGCCCAAAATTAAAACTTTTTGAATACATGCATATCTTCCCTTATACAGGCCTTCGAGGCCTATAACATACATTAGGGCAGTTCGGGACAAAATCGAAAACATTCAGTAAACTTTGGGCGACTTAACAATTTTTTAGCTTTGGAGAGTCACACGCCCGTGTGGGTAGGTCGTGTAGACATACACGCCCGTATCCTCATCCCGTGCAGCTCTCTAACTTGATCCTTAACATTTTGTTAAAGACACACGGCCAAGGCACACGCCCGTGTGGCTTGCCCGTGTAGTCAAAACTTAGGCTAATTTCCTAATTTTTTTGTCATCTTTACAAGCACACACATACATGGTTTCTATGGAATTCCTCAATAGTTCGTTATTATGCATTTGTTCCTTCTACTTGTGATAAAATAGTCTAGCCACATTATTACACATTCATGTGACCTTGTCATCTTATTAACCACTTATACCATTATACTATGTTTACTAACTTATAAATTAAACATCCATGTTCAGGGCACTAACAACTTATTACCATATCACACATTTATTCCATGGCCATGACCACCTCGAATGGCCCTAAGGCATTCACCATGTACATGTGCCATATACTTCTTAAATATAGTGAACAAGCATAATCACATACCCACATCACAAGACATTTACACATATCATAGATAAATAGGCTTCCAAGCCAAATTCATTATAAGCCACATCTCATGGCTACATACAACAAATAATTATAAGCCAATACATTTGGCTAATCACAACAACATCGATCATAGAAAAACTAAGTCCCTATACATGCCACTCACTTGAAACGTATAACATATACATGTCCATACTCCAAGGGTAAAGGCTCGATAGTGTGATGCTGCCTCCGACGATCTCCAACCTGAGTTGACCTGTCAAAACTAAAAGGAATGGAAAGGAGGGAGTAAGATTTACGCTTAGAAAGTCCATATGAAAATAATAAGCATTAATATAACATGTTTCCTTAAGTAAAACAACTATAGTTACACTTTTATGCATATTCTGGTCAAGCTGTCTACTCGAGTCATAGTCGATAAAATATTTATAACTCAAGATAAGGAACTCCAAATTAAGATCTGTTAATTTTCTATGAAATAAAACTCATATACCTTCTAACTATAAAATTTCCAGAATTTTTTATTTAGCCAATAAGTACAGTTTATTATTAAAAATCTCCCTTGTTTCGCTATTTCACAGCTTCGACCTTTCTTCACTAAAATTTATTTATCTCATATTAAGAGACTCAGATAATGTTCCCATCTCTTTTTCTTGAAAGTAGACTCATTAAGGATTTCATTCACATGAATTTCAACTCTTAATTATCTTTGTAAAATTTTTAGTGATTTTCCAAATTTGAGATAGGGGAGTCTTGAATCACTCTAACTCTGTCTCACAAGAATTCAAATATCTCATGATACAAAATTATTTTGCTTTTATCGTTTCCTTTATGTAAAACTAGACTCATTAAGCTTTAATTTCGTATTTAGTTGGGTCTCTAACTCAATTTCTACTATTTTTGGTGGAATTTCAAAGTCAGACCAATGCTACTGTACCAAATCTGTCTTAGTGCAACAAGATAATAACCATCACAAATTTGTCATAGAAATTATTCTCATAAATATCATTTATTCATTTTCACTATCGTCACAAGTCCATTTCATTTCACATGTCAAACACGTGCTCATGGGTTTTGAGTACTTACCTGTTCCATCATTTAGCACTGCACTCGTCCAAACATGACAACTCATATGCATCATAATAATATCATATAACATACATGATGTATCATGGCAAGAACTTTTTATTTCATTTTTCATATTAATCTCGTTGAATTTCTCGGAATCTCGATGGATATCCCATTCTCCGTCAATTCATACAAGTGATCATTTCATGTGCGCACTCCCACAAACCTCACATCTTACGGTGGGATTATCAGTCCAGGCTAAATCCCCCGTAATATAAACTCATGGAGTGATGTCGAGATTACCAGTCCAGGCTAAATCCCTTATAACGACAAGCACTCTTAATGAGCTCGGATCTGAATTACCAGTCTAGGCTAAATTTAGACCCTAATCGGATTACCCGTCCGGGCTAAATCCATAATGCACATGTATTCTTCGGGAGGCTCGATCACTCAAGGAACACCAGTCCAGGCTAGATCCTTTTTATACTTCAGATCTTCGGATTACCAGTCCAGGCTAAATCCTTTTCTGCAACATATGCAGTATCTCAAGTCTCATGTAAATCATGGTTTATCCATTGAATTTCCCTTTTTATTCAACCGATATTTTCTCTTTCCATCAGGTATATCATTATGCATAGCTGCTCATGCAATGTACATCCAATTCAACACATTTCCATGTTTATTTAGACATTAGTCTATAAAATAAACATGGTATTATAATTATAATTTGACATTTGTTACCATATATAATCTTCACATCAACTAAATAAATATCCATCACACAATGTCAACACATCATTTTAAGTTCAAGTATGAACAATAATAATATCATTGCATTATCATTTACATATGAACTTACCTCGGTTTTGAGTACGACTATCTATTTCGAGTTTGTGCTTAACCTTGTTCAACCTCGTTCTAAGCCTGAATCCTGTTTTCCTTGATCTATAATATCACATTTAGCCTACTAATTAGTCACATTATTCTTAGGGGTCCAAAAATCATATTTTTACAAATTTGCATTTTGACCCCTAAACTTTTGCATATTTGCTCTTTTTCCCCAATGCTCGAAAATTAAAATTCATCCTATTTTCTTATGTTTTATGACATGCTGATCATTTTTCATAACTATGATAGCCCCCAATTTCCACTAAATCACCCATTTATGACCAATTTCACAACTTTTACAAAAAGGTCATTTCGGACGTTTTCATCGAAAACCGCTTAGTAAAAGTCGTTTATTAAACACCCAACACTCATTTTCTACCATTAGACATCAAAATAAAAGCATATCATTCATGGGTAAATTTTTAAACACAAACCCTAGCTCAAAATAATGGTAGAAATAGTTAGAACGTGTTACCGAGATTTCAAAAATGTAAAGAACATTAAAAACGGGGCTCGGGATCACTTACAAATGAGCTTGGAAGCTTGAACCAAACCCTAGATGTGGCTTCCATGGGGGTTTCGGCTGGTACATGGAGAAGATGACCAAATTTTGCTATTTTGGCTTTTTAATTCTTTTAATTATTAGTTTACCAAAATGCCCCTAATTTAAAAATATTTTATTACACCCATTTCATGTCTATTTTTGTCCAAAAATTAAATAATGGTATAATTACCATTTAATGACCTCCCATTTAAAATTTCATAACAATTAGACACCTCTAACATGTAGAACTCAACTTTTTCACTTTTTACAATTTAGTCCTTTTGACCAAATTGAATGCCCAAACGTCGAAATTTTCAAACGAAATTTTTACAAAATCACTCCGTGAAATTGTAGACCATAAAAATATATAAAAATAAATTTTCTTACATCGGATTTGTGGTCCCAAAACCACTGTTCCGACTAGGCCCTAATTCGGGATGTTACATTTCTCCCCCCTTTAAGGATTTTCGTCCCCGAAAATCTTACCAGAAGAGTGGTTTAGTTGCTCATGATCTTTATTATCTCATAATTAGTGCTAAAGAACTTTTACTTTAGCCTTCTTAAAAATCCAAGGTCTTATTTAGCTTTCCTAATAACTCATGATGTATAAAAGTTCGTATCCCAATCCAATTAACCAGGACTAGCTTCTCAAGAAATCTGATACTCTCATCAATACATGATTCCTTTAACCCGTTGGGCAGATTTAACATTTACCAAGACGATTTGTGAATTTCATCATATGTCGACCAGAAATCCATACATCCTTTTTCTCTTTCAAAATTAAGAATAATCCTGACAAGAAATCCATAATCATCTCGTTTTCATCTCCATTCTAATATCACTACTGACGAAGATAGTTCTGATATCACCCGATGTTCAGCAGTAGTCCTGATAACCTTTCATGTATTCAATTACAAAGATCAGAAATGTCGAGTTCTTGAACTTGATCAACAATGTATTACTCCTATGATTTTTTTTGTAAACTCTCTGCATAAGCCCAGAATTTTTTTTATTTCAAGTACCTGTAATCACATTTTTCCCTTCTCATGAATCAAGAAATAATCGACTTAAGTCATTTGCACAATTGCACACTCAATTCCCTTTATGACAGTAGATATATTAGTCATCCCATTATTTTACTGACTTAGAACATATCACAATTTATTCAATAACACATTATTGAAAGTCAAGAAGTTTTTATTCAACACATACCCCATCGGTTCAAAGACTTTGGTCAATAACGTTCTCGCTCATTCAAAGCTTTATTGACATGTAATAGACCATTCAACTTTCACAAGACGGAAACTTTATCATTCAGAATAGCTTTAAATCGTATCAGGGTCTCCTAAGATATATACACTTTCATTCAGACTATCTATCTTTTACCCGAAGAGAGGTAAAATCTTGTTTCCAGACACGAATACCTTATTTAATCTTTCAAATAATAATCAATACCACTTGAACCACTAAGTCAGTATTAATCATCAATAAATGACATTTTAAGAGATCCTCTTTTTCAGTTGATAGGACAGTTTGACATGAAACCATTCAAACTTACTTATCATACTAACCAAAGTCTATTTCAATTACATTGGCTCAAGATAACAAAAATGCCTCAATTGAATGCATTAACTTTGATTAACTTACTCGATGAAAGGAGTCCACCATACCAACTGAAACTGCAATTTCATCATATATGCCTTTATTGATATCAGTTCTTTACACGAAGATTTAGAGAAATCCAGATATGGAGGTCATAACGTTGCTATGATCAAGCCAGGAACATGTTCATAATCGACATAGTCATCATAGGTTGAAGAACATACCTTGAATACAAGTGATCATAGGTAATTTACGAGATTAAGATAACAAGAAAACCTAAATAAAGAAATCCATGATAGAGGAATCCAAGATAAAGATATCCAAGGTACAGAAATCCAAGATACCATATCATAATGAAAGACCCAGAAAAATGTTCATAAGAAAAATATAAAGGATCTTGATAATTCTTTAGAGAAAAGAAGTCCAGAAGAATACATCAATCCAACCCATTGGTATTAAATGCAATAAGGATAATTTACCTTCCCATGTATGTATATTGAATAGAGCATCAATTTGGAGAATCAAATTTATATCATCGTGCGTATTATTTCATAAAGTCCCACTAGATAGAATGTAATGGAATGCGAGAGAGTCAAAGGGCAATACATATTATGTACCAGTCGGGCTATCAATACTTTCATCTATACATCGTGATTAGAAAGCACTCTCATAAAACAAGGATTTTATCAGTCAAGCAATATCTGTAAAAATATTTTCGAGAACAGTTCAACATATAGAGTACCTCGGAAAGACTGCCATAATCTGGTATCTTACCTTTCAACACTATTCCTTCAATTATTTCTGCCATCTTAAATCTCACATTATGCTTTTCATTAAAGAAGTTCAGTTCTGAAGAAATTTTCAGTTAATACATTTCCCAACATCTTACCTTACTAGTCCTGTCGTTACTTATCAATCCAATTTAATCTCTGATCATGTTCATAACCATTCTATAGCTGAACCCTTTGGTATCATATTTGTGAACTTATTCAATACGATTCTCATGAAATTCCTTCACAAAACACCACTCTAGTAAGTGGGTGGGGTTGTAAGATCCCTTACTCATTTCTCATACTTATATACATATATCACTAGTTCATTATCAAAGTAACATTTTCATAAGCATATCATTTACTTCAGGCAAACTTTTATTCATACTTTTAAAATTTTAAGCTTATCATAACTGTACTTTACCCGAATACCTTCTCTTCTCATCAAACATGGTCAGTATAGCTCAATTGGAGGGCACCATTGTCTAAACAAAATGGCTCTCATACGCGTCGGGAGACATCACACTATCACAGATCGGCGGCATGTATAGTTGAACTCTCATACATTTGCTAGGTTAGTTTGAAAATCGACTAAACCATAGCTCTGATACTACTAAATGTAACACCCCTCACCCGTATCCAACGCTGGGACAGGGCTCGAGGCATTACCGGACTTAAACATTCATAAACATACAAAATCGGGTCACCAAAATTTAACCAAAATTAAAAATTTTTGAACACATGCATATCGTCTTTTATACAGGCCTTCGGGGCCTATAACATACATTAAGGCAGTTCGGGACAAAACCAAAAACATTCGGTAAACTTTGGACGACTTAACAATTTTCTAACTTTAGAGAGTCACACGCCCGTGTGGGTAGGCCGTGTAGACATACACACCCGTGTGGCTCTGGACACGCCCGTGTCCTCAGCCCGTATAACTCTCTGACTTAATCTTTAACATTCTGTTAAAGACACACGGCCAAGACACACGCCCGTGTGGCTTGCCCGTGTAGTCAAAACTTAGGCTAATTTCCTAATTTTTTTGTCATCTTTACAAGCACACACATACATGGTTTTTATGGCATTCCTCAATAGTTCGTTATTATGCATTTGTTCCTTCTACTCGTGATAAAATAGTCTAGCCACATTATTACACATTCATGTGACCTTGTCATTTTATTAATCACTTATACCATTATACTATGTTTACTAACTTATAAATTAAACATCTATGTTCAGGGCACTAACAACTTATTACCATATCACACATTTATTCCATGGCCATGACCACCTCGAATGGCCCTAAGGCATTCAACATGTACATATGCCATATACTTCTTAAATATGGTGAACAAGCATAATCACATACCCACATCACAAGACATTTACACATATCATAGATAAATAGGCTTCCAAGCCAAATTCATTATAAGCCACATCTCATGGCTACACACAACAAATCATTATAAGCCAATACATTTGGCTAATCACAACAACATCGATCATAGAAAAACTAAGTCCCTATACATGCCACTCACTTGAAAATGTATAACATATACATGTCAATACTCCAAAGGTAAAGGCTCGATAGTGTGATGCTGCCTTCGATGATCTCCAACCCAAGCTAACCTGTCAAAACTAAAAGAAATGGAAAGGATGGAGTAAGCTTTACGTTTAGTATGTCCATATGAAAATAATAAGCATTAATATAACATGTTTCCTTAAGTAAAACAACTATAGTTACACTTTTATGCATATTCTGGTTAAGCTGTCTACTCGAGTCATAGTCGATAAAATATTTATAACTCAAGATAAGGAACTCCAAATTAAGATCTGTTAATTTTCTCTGAAATAAAACTCATATACCTTCTTGCTATAAAATTTCCAGAATTTTTTATTTAGCCAATAAGTACAGTTTATTATTAAAAATCTCCCTTGTTTCGCTATTTCACAACTTCGACCTTTCTTCACTAAAATTTATTTATCTCATATTAAGAGACTCAGATAATGTTCCCGTCTCTTTTTCTTGAAAGTAGACTTATTAAGGATTTCATTCACATGAATTTAAACTCTTAATTATTTTTGTAAAATTTTTAGTGATTTTCCAAATTTGAGATAGGGGAGTCTAGAATCACTCCGACTCTATCTCACAAGAATTCAAATATCTCATGATAGAGAATTCATTGTTTCCTTTATGTCAAACTAGACTCATTAAGATTTAATTTCATATTTATTTTAGTCTCTAACTCAATTTATACTATTTTTGGTAGAATTTCAAATTCAAACCGATGCTACTGTACCAAATCTGTCTTAGTGCAACAAGCTAATAACCATCACAAATTTGCATAGAAATTATTCTCATAAATATCATTCATTCATTTGCACTATCGTCACAAGTCCATTTCATTTCACATGTCAAACACGTGCTCATGGGTTTCGAGTACTTACTTGTGCTATCATTTAGCACTACACTCGTCCAAACATGACAAATCATATGTATCATAATAATATCATATAACATACTTGATGTATCATGGCAAGAACCTTTTATTTCATTTTTCATATTAATCCCGTTAAATTTCTCAGAATCTCGATGGATATCCCATTCTCCGTCAATTCATACAAGTGATCATTTCATGTGTGCACTCCCGCAAACCTCACATCTTACGGTGGGATTATCAGTCCAGGCTAAATCCCCTGTAATATAAACTCATTGAGTGATGTCGGGATTACCAGTACAGGCTAAATCCCTTGTAACGACAAGCACTCTCAATGAGCTTGGATCTGAATTACCAGTCCAGGCTAAATTCAGACCCTAATCGGATTACCCGTTCGGGCTAAATCCATAATGCACATGTATTCTTCGGGAGGCTTGATCACTCAAGGAACACCAGTCCAGGCTAGATCCTTTTTATACTTCAGATCTTCGGATTACCAGTCCAGGCTAAATCCTTTTCTGCAACATATGCAGGATCTCAAGTCTCATGTAAATCATGGTTTATCCATTGAATTTCCCTTTTTATTCAACCGATATTTTTTCTTTGCATCAGGTATATCATTATGCATAGCTGCTCATGCAATGTACATCCAATTCAACACATTTCCATGTTTATTTAGACATTAGTCCATAAAATAAACATGGTATTGCATATAATTATAATTTGACATTTGCTACCATATATAATCTTCATATCAACTAAATAAATATCCATCACACAATGTAAACACATCATTTTAAGTTCAAGTATGAACAATAATAATATTATTGCATTATCATTGACATATGAACTTATCTCGGTTTCGAGTACGACTATCTATTTCGAATTTGTGCTTAACCTTATTCAACCTCGTTCTAAGCCCAACTCTTGTTTTCCTTGATCTATAATATCACATTTAGCCTACTAATTAGTCACATTATTCTTAGGGGTCCAAAAATCATATTTTTACAAATTTGCATTTTGACCCCTAAACTTTTGCATATTTGCTCTTTTTCCCCAATGCTCGAAAATTAAAATTCATCCTATTTTATTATGTTTTATGACATGATGATCATTTTTCATAACTATGAAAGCCCCCAATTTCCACTAAATCACCCATTTATGACCAATTTCACAACTTTTACAAAACGGTCCTTTCGTACGTTTTCATCGAAAACCGCTTAGTAAAAGTTGTTTATTAAACACCCAAAACTTATTTTCTACCATTAGACATCAAAATAAAAGCATGTTATTCATGGTTAAATTTTTAAACACAAACCCTAGCTCAAAATAATGGTAGAAATAGCTAGAACGTGTTACCGGGATTTTAAAAATGTAAAGAACATTAAAAACATGGCTCAGGATCACTTACAAATGAGCTTGGAAGCTTGAACCAAACCCTAGCCATAGCTTCCATGGATATTTTGGCTGGTACATGGAGAAGATGACCAAATTTTGGCTTTTTTGGCTTTTTAATTCTTTTAATTATTAGTTTACCAAAATGCCCCTAACTTAAAAATATTTTATTACACCCATTTCGTATCTATTTTTGTTCATAAATTAAATAATGGTCTAATTACCATTTAAGGACCTCCCATTTAAAATTTCAAAATAATTAGACACCTCTAACATGTAGAACTCAACTTTTGCACTTTTTACAATTTAGTCCTTTTGACCAAATTGAGTGCCCAAACGTCAAAAATTTCGAACGAAATTTTCATGAAATTATTCCATGAAATCATAGACCATAAAAATATAATGAAAATAAATTTTCTTACGTCGAATTTGTGGTCCCGAAACCACTGTTCCGACTAGGCCCTAATTCAGGATGTTACAGATTTTGTGGTGTTCGTCGAGAGAGCGTGCAAGGCAGATGAGCTGGTAAAAGAGAGGAAGAAAGTGGTCTTTGAGTCATGGGAATTGAAGAAAAGACAGATGGGGAAAGCACATCAGTCCTCATCTAAAAGATCAAAAGAATTTACTACTCAATCGAATGCTTCGGTGGGGTATTCAAGGAGAAACATGAATCAACAGAATATGGCATCTAAAGCTCAAACTACTTTGGTCGCTAGTGTTGGCAGTACTCGGCCAAATAGGCAAGAGTGTCCACAATGTGGGAGACGTCACTTAGGCGAATGCCGAGTAAACGAGAGGGGTTGTTTCAAGTGTGGGTCACTCTACCACTTTATTCGTGATTGTCCTGAGATGGACGAGAGAGGAAGAAAACATGATATGAAAGCAAGTAGTGCTCCTTTGAGGAGTAGGCCACTAAAGAATTCTGGAAGTGGGACTAGTGGTAGAGGCGCATCAAGAGATGCCACGACGAGGTCTGAAAGCAGAGCGCCAGCGACAACCTATGCTATACGTGCCCGAGAAGAGGCAAAGTCTCCCGACGTGATCACGGGTACCTTTTCTATCTATGATATAACTGTTGTTGCTTTGATTCACCCAGGATCTACCCACTCTTACATTTGTATGGAATTGATACCTCGTATAAATGTGTTAGTAGAGTCCACTAAGTTTGTAATAAAAATGTCTAACTCATTAGGCAAGCATGTATTAGTGAACCAAGTATGTTGAAATTGTCCCTTGATGATTAGAGGTCATTGTTTTCCGGCCAACTTGATGTTGTTGCCGTTTAATGAATTTGATGTAATTCTTGGGATGGATTGGCTGACCTCCCATGGTGTTGTAGTAGACTATGGAAGAAAAGTAATTGAGTTAAGATGTGAAGATGGGGATGTTCTCCGAGTTAGACTAGATGAGTCAGATAACCAACCTATGGTAATATCGTCATTAACTGTAGAGAAGTATTTGAAAAAGAAGTATGAAGCTTATTTAGCTTTTGTGCTGAATACTCAAGAGTCAGAATTAAAGATTGAATCAGTGTCAGTAGTTTGTGAGTTCACAGTTGTGTTCCCAGAAGAGTTACCAGGATTACCTCCAATGAGGGAAGTTGAGTTTGAGATCGAATTAGTTCCTGGAACGACACCCATCTCGATCACCCCGTATAGGATGGCTCCAACAGAGTTGAAAGAGTTGAAAGAACAGTTGCAAGATCTGACAGACAAGGGCTTTGCGAGACCAAGCTATTCTCCATGGGGTGCTCCGGTACTCTTTGTAAAGAAGAAAGATGGGTCGATAAGATTATGCATGGATTATAGGCAACTCAACGAGGTAACAATGAAGAAAAAATACCCTTTACCAAGGACTGATGATTTGTTCGATCAGTTAAAGGGAGCCACCGTGTTTTCTAAGATCGACCTGAGGTCTGGCTACTATCAGCTAAGGGTTAAATAGAAAGATGTACCGAAGACTGCATTTCGGACAAGATATGGGCATTATGAGTTCCTCGTCATGCCTTTTGGTTTGACTAATGCCCTGGTGGTATTTATGGATTTGATGAACCGTATATTCAGGCCGTATCTAGATAAGTTTGTTATCGTCTTTATCGATGACATACTGATCTACTCGCGTGATGAGAGAGAGCACGCAGAGCATCTGGGGGTTGTGTTGCAAACCTTGAGAGACAAGAGATTATACGCCAAATTTAGCAAGAGTGAGTTTTGGCTTAAAGAGGTCGGGTTTCTAGGACATATTGTGTCGGGTGACGAAATCTGAGTCGATCCAAATAAGATTTCCGCTATTGTGAATTGGAAACCGTCGAGGAATGTAACGGAGGTTCAAAGCTTTTTGGGTTTAGCCGGATACTACAGATGATTTGTAAATGGAGTTTCTATGATAGCTACCCCGATGACTAAACTACTGCAAAAAGACATCAAGTTTGAATGGACGAAAAATTGTCAGCAAAGTTTTGAGAGATTAAAGGCTTTGTTAACAGAAGCCCTCGTGTTAGTGCAGCTAGAGTCGGGCAAAGAGTTTGTGATTTTTAGCGATGCCTCCTTAAATTGTTTAGGGTGTGTGCTTATGCAAGAAGGCAAGGTTATAGCCTACGCCTCGAGACAGCTAAAACCACACGAGTGAAATTATCCGATCCATGATTTGGAGCTAGCGGCTGTAGTGTTCGCGCTGAATATTTGGAGGCACCATTTGTATGGAGAGAAATGTCGAGCATTCACCGACCATAAGAGCTTAAAGTACTTGATGACTCAAAAGGAGTTGAATTTGAGGTAACGCTGATGGTTAGAGCTGTTAAAAGATTATGAATTAATTATTGACTACCATACGGGAAAGGCGAATGTAGTCATCGACACCTTGAGTAGGAAGCTATTGTTTGCCTTACGAGCCTTGAATACTCAGTTGACTGTATCTAATAATGGTTCGATTCTAGCCGAGTTGAGAGCTAGATTGACATTTCTTCAAGAGATTCGAGAAGCTCAGAGAAGTGATGAGAAATTGCAAGCTAAGAGAACTCAGTGTGAGTCAAAAATTGATTCGGACTTTCGTATCAGTACCGATGGGTGTATAATGTTCAAAGACAGGGTTTGTGTACCCAAGGGCAATGAGCTTATTCAGAAGATTCTGAGTGAGGCACATGGTGGTTGCTTATCCGTTCACCCAGGTAGTGCGAAGATGTACAACGACCTTAAGAAAATGTATTGGTGGTCGGGTATGAAAAGAGACATCTTAGAATTTGTTTCTAAGTGCCTAGTGTGTCAACAAGTAAAGGCTGAACATCAAGTACCTTCAGGTTTACTTCAACCTATTATGGTCCCTGAGTGGAAATAGGATCGTATCACTATGGACTTCGTGACCAGTTTGCCTGTAACCTCGAAAAAGAAAGATGCAGTATGGGTTATTGTCAACAGACTAACTAAGTTGGCACATTTCGTACCAGTGCATACTGATTTCTCCCTAGAGAAACTAGCCAACTTATATATTTCTGAGATTGTGAGGCTTCATAGAGTACCATTGTCGATTGTGTCTGATAGAGATCCAAGGTTTACCTCAAGGTTTTGGAAAAATTTACAAGAGGCTTTGGGAACCAAGTTGAGTTTCAGCACGGCATTTCATCCGCAAACTGACGGACAGTTAGAAAGAGTGATACAGATCTTAGAGGACATGTTGAGATTTTGTGTTCTAGAATTTCAAGGAAGTTGGGAA
This sequence comes from Gossypium longicalyx, assembly GCA_025698465.1. Classification (NCBI taxonomy): domain Eukaryota; kingdom Viridiplantae; phylum Streptophyta; class Magnoliopsida; order Malvales; family Malvaceae; genus Gossypium; species Gossypium longicalyx. The sequence continues at coordinate 38,596,659 of CM046998.1, read as the reverse complement.
AAATACTTGCCATTGGTTGAATTCGCCTACAACAACAGCTATCAGTCGAGTCTAAAAATGGCGCCTTATGAGGCCTTGTACGGGCGAAAGTGTTGAACTCCCTTATACTAGACTGAGTTGAGAGAGAATCAGATCCATGGGGTCAATTTGGTCAAAGAGGCTGAGGAGAAAGTCAAAGTGATTCGTGATTTCCTGAGAGCCGCCTCAGATAGACAAAAATCCTACGCAGATTTGAGACGGAAGGAAATTAAGTTTGAAGTCGGTGATAAATTTTTTTTTAAAGTTTCTCTTTGGAGAAAAGTCCTTAGGTTTGGTAAAAAGGGCAAGTTGAGCCCCCGTTTCATAGGACCGTATGAGATTACCGAGAGAGTAGAGCCTGTTGCCTACCGATTGGACTTGCCACTAGAGTTAGAAAAGATTCACGATGTGTTTCATGTGTCCATGTTACGCCGGTACAGATCAGACCCTTCTCATGTAATTGAGTCGACTGATGTTGAGATTCTTCTGAATATGACTTATGGTGAGGAGCCGGTCAAGATAGCTAAGAAATAAGAGTATACCGCTTGTGAAGGTGTTGTGGCATAGACATGGGGTCGAGGAAGCCACATGGGAACCTGAGGAATCTCTGAGAGAGTAGTATCCGAACTTATTCACTGGTAAGATTTTCGGAGACGAAAATCCCTAAAGAGGGGGAAAAATGTAACAGCTCGATTTAGGGCCTAGTCGGAACAGTGGTCTTGGGACCACAAATATAAAGTTAGAAATTTATTATTATTATTATTATGAGGTTATAGTAAGATTTCATTAGTGCATGAAAATTTTGGCAAGTTAATTTTGACGTTTGAGAGCTCAATTGCAAAAAAGGACTAAATCGCATAAAAGGCAAAAGTTTCATTTAGTACCCAAATGTGTTATATAGCTATAGAATTAAAATTTGAAGTCTTTAAAGGGCAATTAGACCCATTTTAGGGTGCTTGGCTAGCCATTGAGTCAAACGGGGGACAAAACTTTTGTATTTGGTGAGTTAGGTGGCTTATTTTGACTAAAATAGAAATAAATCAAGGAAGGATGATATCATCTTCTTTCTCTACCAAAAATCAGCCATTGAAGGGGGTTTTAAGAGCTTAAAATTTTTAGCACCTTAAAGCACTTACAAGTAAGTGATTTCCATACCCTTTGTTGAAGATTTTTGCATTTTTGAGACCCTTGAAGCATGAGCTTTCAAATGAGGGTCTAGGTTGCAAAGTGATTAAGAGTTTAGAGATTTTCCATGAATGACTTTATGATAGTTACTGAGTTTTTATGCAAGAATATGAGTCTTAGAAGAGTTCTAAACAACTTTTGTGAAGGGTGTTAGCATGAAAACACCTAAAGGGTCTATTTTGCATAAGTTGCAAAATAGGTGATAAATGTGTGAAATAGTGGGAAATTGGAGTTGCTATAAGAGTCAAAGAGGTTCGGCTAGCCTTAAGAAATAAATAAATTCGATAAAAATTGAATTTCAGCATAGGGGCAAAATGGTCATTTTGCCAAGGCTTAGAGGCAAAATGGTCATTTTACCAAAGAAGTGAATTTATGAATTCCTAATTGTATTTAGTGATTAAATAATGGTATTTTGTTGTTATAGATCAGGTTTTTCCAAATCCGAGCCTAGACCGGGGGAAAGCCAAGCAAATCGACTAAATCGACTAGTCGAGTACATTTTGTAAACCGAGGTAAGTTGTATGTAATTAATATAGCTACATTGCTAATACATGTATTCGAATTGTAATTAAATTGATATAGCATGAATTGCTAGATTGTGAATTGAGAATACATAGTAATAATTGAGAATACATAGTAATAATTGAGATAGTAGAAATGTAATATCCCAAATTAGGGACTAATCGGAATAGTGGTTTCGTGACCACAAATCCGAGATAGAAATAATTATTTTATAATTATTTTGAGATTTATGATATGATTGCATGATTGTGTGAAAATTTCGTGACGAAATTCTATGCATAAAGTGCTTAAGTTGAAATTAGGGACTAAATCGAATAATTTGTAAAACTTGCATTCTAGAAGTTTTTAGTATGAAATTACTTTGAAATATTAATGAGGAGGTCTTAAATAGAAATTTGACCAATTTTTAAAACTTTGGACAAAAATGGGCTTGTACATGAAAATTTTCAAAGAAAGGTATTAAGGGTATTTTAGTCATTTGGTAATTAAAAGATTAAAAAAAAAGGAAAAAGATGGAAAAATATGTCCATCTTCTTCATTAGAATGAAAATTAAAGGGTTCTCCATAGCTAGGGTTTGTTTCAAGCTTCCAAGCTCCATAGTAAGTGATTCCAAGTCCCGTTTTTAATGTTCTTTACGTTTTTGGAGTCCTAGTAACTTGATTTAGCTTATGCTAGCAATAGTTTAACCTAGGGTTCATATTTGGAAAAATACCCATAGGTGAAATTTGTGTATTTTGGTGTTTTATGATAGAATATGAGATTTTAAATTATGTCAGGCAACTTGTACTACTCGGTTTTAAACGAAAACGAGTAAAAGGGCTTAATCGGTAAAAATACCTAATAGTTATAAGTACATGTTAGAATGAGAATTTGATGTTTCCATAGAAGGGAAAAATAATCAGCATGTCATAAAACATAAGAAAATGGGATGAAGTTTAATTCCCGAGCCTAGGGGAAAAAGTGTAATTTTGCAAAAGTTTAGGGGTAAAATGGTAATTTTTCCAAAGTTCGTATTTGGGGCTGTTTTGATGAATGTATGTATTAAATAAATTAATTTGGTATTATAGATCAAGAGAAATGAGATTCAAGTCGTGATCGAGGGAAAAACAAAGTTTACGAGGAATAGGCTTGATTGCTAATATTTTGTATCGAGGTAAGTTCATGTGTAAATGTAGTAACATAATTGTCATTTTAAGTAATTTAATGTTATTTATGTGATATGATGATTAATATCAAGAAATATTATGCTTTGTGAATTATTATTTGGTAATATGCAAATTATGTGAACAACTTGATAAGTATGAGATGCTAGCAAGTATCAGTTTCTACATTTCGAAGAAGGCGATCAAAATGTGTAATTGAAAAGAATCCCGTTTGAGCCTTGGGAATAGATTAGGGTACAAGTGACATGTCACTAGGATGGTTGAGTTCCGAACTCGTTGAGTTGAGTCCGAGTTCGTGAGATGTAACTAGGCATCCGAGCTCGTTGAGTTGAGTCCGAGTTCACTTATGGATGCGAACACCCGAGCTCGTTGAGTTGAGTCCGAGTTCGCTTATGGGCGGGTTACATGGTAGCTTGGCTACATATGTGGCACTTATGTACAAACTTTCCGTGTATTCGAATTATATTCCGATGTGTTCAACGGGTGGATCTTAAGAAAATAAGGAGAATGCTTAAAACAAAGGTGACATGTTGGTAAGTGTGGTAAATGAGAAAATTTGACAGGTATGTGCTTAAACCCTCGGGTTGAAAACTTGGTAAGATGAAATCGTAGAAAGATATTAAATGTAATTGATGTTTTATGTGGGATTGTGTGATTATGTTACTTGTTGTTTGCATGTGAACTTACTAAGCATTTATGCTTACTCCCTCCTTTTCTTTCATTGTAGTTTTGACAAGCCGGCTTGAGAATTGGGATAGGTCAAAGACTCGTTCTCACTATCCGAAGGCTTAAATCGGTAAAATGGCTTGTATATTTTGAATGTGGCATGTATGGCAAAATACTCACTTTGTGTAATTGATATTATGATATGGCTATGGTTTGGAAAGAAAAGAGTTTGTAAATAATTAGTCATTAGAATGGCCAATCTAAGTCATATTTGATGTTATGTATGTTTAAAATGATATTTAGTCCATGAAAATCCTTAGTAAAGTGAAATTTGCCATAAAACAAAATCTTACAGCAGCAGTGATGTAAATTTGAAAAATCACTAAAAATAGTATAAATGAAATTAAATGATAATTAAGTTATGAAATTGAAGCTTAATGAGTCTATTTTCATATGGATTGAACAAAACAGGCATACGAATTATAATTTATGAGACATTTCAATTTTTGTGAAACAGGGCCAGAGTGATTTCTGGATCCCCTGTTATGATTTTGGAAATTCACCATAAATTGTATAAAAATAATTATAAGTCATACTTTATATGTAAAGATTTCTTATTGAGTCTAGTTTTAAGATAAATAAATTTCATAGTCATTGAAATTCTGTACAGAGAGATATCTGATTCGAAATACACAGAGGTCAGAGCAGTTGAATGCTGAAATAGGGGAGAATTTAACTAATAAACTGTACTAATTGGCTCAGCAAAAAATTGTATAAAAAAAATTAGTAAATAGATATATGAGTCTAGTTTCAGGGAAAATTTACGGAATTGGATTTTGAGTTTCAGAACTCAAGATATGAATTTTTAAGTGACTGTGACGCAGATTACTAGCTTGACTGAAAATTTTAAAATTAAATTGTTTGAGCTGTTTAAGCAATGAATTAAGTCTGTTAACACCTCGTGTTTGACTCTGGCAAAGGTCTCGGGTACGGGGAATTACATTTGGTGGTATCAGAGTAGGTTTAGTCGGTTCTCAGGCTAACGTGTTGTATGTACGGGTTTTGCTATACATGCCATGCCATATATATTGTGATAGTGTGACGACTTCTGACCTTTTAAATGATTTTTTTTTAAATTGTAAATGGTTCCCGATCCAGCTGTGGCTGATGGTGTAGAGAGTAATGCACCATCTCCGGCTGAAGGGGCGGTGCCGACTGAAAATCCACCTCCTACTGTTGGTCAAGGAGGAGGAGAAGGGGCTCGGGAAGCCTTTCTCCAAATGATGAATGCTTGGTATACAGAGTTCGTTCGTACGAACCCGAATGCACAACCTTCCCCACCTCCCCCGATTCCTCAACCTGTACCCCTGATGCCTCAAGGTGTGGATCTGATGAAATTTTATAGAACTCCAGTTGACAGAATCCGCAAGCAAGGGGCCGAAGAATTTAGGGCAAATGTTGATGATGATGCCGAGAAAGCAGAGTTTTGGCTTGAGAATTCTATTCGGGTATTTGATGAATTTTCTTGTACACCTGAGGAATGCTTGAAATGTGCTATATCATTGTTGAGGGATTCAACCTATCATTGGTTGAAGACATTGATTTCAGTGGTGCCGAAAGAGAAAGTGACTTGGGAGTTCTTTTAAGAAGAATTTCGGAAGAAATACATCAGTGAAAGATTTGTTGATCAGAAGCGTAAAGAGTTTCTTGAGTTGAAGCAGGGGAACATGACAGTTACTGAATACGAAAGGGTGTTCGTCAGGTTGAGTAAGTATGCTAGAGAATACATTCCTACAGTGGCTAAAATGTGCAGATGATTTGAAGATGGACTTAATGAAGATATCAAAGTATTTGTTGGGATTCTTGAATTAAAAGAAATTGTAGTACTTGTTGGTCGAGCTTACAAGGCTGAAGAACTACTTAAAGAGAAGAAAAAAGTAGAGGCTGAGACTAGAAGTTGGAAGAAAAGATCGACGAGCAGTTCATTCTCACAGCGATCTAGAAAATCTAGAAATATGAATCCTCGTTCTCAGGTTTCGGCCGGACAATCATATGGAAATTCTAAGAAGCAAAATGTGGGTCCTAAATCTCAGACTACTTCTACGGCTAGTGTGGGAAATACGAGATTTGTTAAGCCTGAGTGCCAGCGGTGTGGCAGAAATCATTTTGGCCCATGTAGAGCGAATGAATGTTTTCGGTGTGGTTCTCTGGATCATTTTATTAGAGACTCCCGCCAGAGAGAGAGCTGAGAAAGAAAAATTTCAGAATGTAAAAAACTAGTGGTGCAGACTCGAGGGGAAGATATTCGAGAAAAGCTGGAAATGAAGCAAGCAGCAAAAATGTAGCTAAAGATTCAACAGCTAAATCTGAAGCAAGAGCTCCAGCTAGAACTTATGCCATAAAGGCACGTGAAGATGCTTCATCACCCGACGTGATTACTGGTATATTTTCTCTTTATGAAGTTAATGTTAATGCTTTGATTGATCCCGGTTCTACTCATTCATATTTTTGCATGAAATTGGTGTCTAGTATGAATATACCTGTTGAGTGCACATAATTTATGATTAGAGTGTCGAATCCATTTGGCAAATGTGTGGTAGTTGATAAAGTATGCAAGAAATGTCCTTTAATGATTCGGGGTCATTACTTTCCGGCTGACTTGATGTTGTTGTTGTTTGATGAATTTGATGTTATTTTGGGTATGGGTTGGTTGACATTGCATGATGCTATAGTAAATTGCAAAGAAAATGTTATAGAATTAAATTGTGAAAGTGGTGAAATTCTACGGGTTGAACCAGGCAAATCAGAGGCATTATCTAGTGTAATTTCTTCGATGTCGGCTCAGAGATATTTGAGGAAGGGTTATGAAGCTTATTTTGCGTATGTAATTAATACAAAAGAAATTGAAAAGAAAGTTGAATCAGTGCCGATTGTGTGTGAGTTCGCGGATGTATTTCCAAAAGAATTACCGGGTTTGCCTCCAGTCAGGGAAGTAGAATTTGGTATTGATTTGATACCGGGAACAGCTGCGATCTCGATTGCTCCATATAGAATGGCACCAGCAGAGTTGAAAGAATTAAAGTCGCAGTTGCAAGAGTTGACTGATAAAGGCTTTGTGAGACCGAGTTTTTCACCTTGGGGTGCTCCCGTGTTATTTGTGAAAAAGAAGGATGGTTCTATGAGATTGTGTATTGACTATCAGCAATTAAACAAGGTGACAATCAAGAACAAGCATCCGTTGCCGATAATTGATGATTTATTTGATCAGTTAAAAGGAGCAACATGGTTTTCAAAGATTGACTTGAGATCTGAGTATTACCAGCTGCGAGTAAAAGAGTCGGATGTGCCTAAAACTGCTTTTAGAACAAGGTACGGTCATTATGAATTTTTAGTTATGCCATTCGGGTTGAAAAATGCTCCTGTTGTGTTTATGGATTTAATGAATCGTATATTTCGGCCATACTTGGAAAAATTTGTTGTGGTATTTATAGATGACATCTTAATTTATTCGAAAGATGAGACAGCGCATGCTGAGCATTTGAGGATAGTTTTGCAAACTTTGAAAAATAAGCAGTTATATGCCAAGTTTAGTAAAAGTGAATTTTGGCTTCAGGAAGTTGGATTTTTGGGTCACATTGTTTCAGGTGATGGTATATGGGTTGATCCTAGTAAAATTTCGGCCATTGTTGATTGGAATCCACTGAAAAATGTAACTGAGGTTAGAAGTTTCTTGGGGCCAGCTAGGTATTATCGGCAGTTTGTAAATGGATTTTCTATAATTGCTGCTACTATGATTAGATTACTCCAAAAGGATGTTAAGTTTGAGTGGACGGAGAAATGTCAACAGAGTTTTGAAGAATTGAAAAAGTTATTAACTAAAGCACCAGTGTTAGTACAACCCGAATCAGGTAAAGAATTTATGGTGTATAGTGATGCTTCTCGAAATAGTTTAGGATGTGTACTTATGCAAGAAGGAAAAGTGGTGGCTTATGCTTCGAGGTAGTTAAAATCTCACGAAAGAAATTATCCGACTCATGATTTGGAATTGGCTGCTATAGTATTTGCTTTGAAGATTTGGCGACATTATCTGTATGGTGAAAAATGTCGAGTATATACCGACCACAAAATTCTTAAGTACTTGATGTCAAAAAGACTTGAATTTGAGACAGCGAAGATGGTTGGAGTTATTGAAAGATTACGAGCTTGTTATTGATTACCATCCGGGAAAAGCGAATGTGGTTGCCGATGCTTTGAGCAGAAAGTTGCTATTTGCTTTGAGAGCTATGAATACTCAGTTAAAGGTATCAGATGATGGTTCAATTTTAGCAGAGTTAAGAGCAAGATCGATGTTTTTACGAGAGATTTGTGAAGCTCAGAAAAATGATCAAGATTTGCAAGCCAAAAGAAAACAATGTGAGGTTGATACAAGGTCAGATTTCAGAATCGGTTCTGATGGTTACTTGATGTTTAAAGATCAAATTTGTGTACCAAAGAATGATAAGTTGATTCAGAAAATCTTGCACGAAGCACACAGTAGTTGTTTGTCAATGCATCCAGGCAGTACAAAAATATACAATGATTTGAAGAAAATGTATTGGTGGAACGAAATAAAAAGAGATATCTCCGAGTTTGTATCAAAGTGCTTAATTTGTCAACAAGTGAAAGCTGAACACCAAGTACCTTCGGGACTACTCTAGCCTATCATGGTTCCTGAATGGAAATGGGATCAGATTACTATGGATTTTGTATCAGGATTGCCATTAACTCCGGGGAAGAAAGATGCCATCTGGGTAATAGTTTACAGACTGACTAAATCAGCTCATTTTATTCCGGTACGTACGGATTATTCTCTTAATAAGTTGGCTGAATTGTATATCCGTGAGATTGTTAGACTTCATGGAATACCTTTGTCAATCATTTCGGATAGAGATTCGAGATTTACTTCATGGTTTTGGCAAAAGTTACAAGAGGCATTAGGTACAAAGTTAAATTTTAGCACTGCCTTTCATCCACAAACTGATGGACAATCGGAGAGAGTAATTCAGATTCTTGAAGACATGCTCAGATGTTGCGTATTGGAATTTCAAGGTAGTTGGGAAAGGTACTTACCGTTAGTAGAATTTGCTTATAATAATAGTTATCAGACGAGTTTAAAGATGGCACCTTATGAAGCACTGTATGGTCGTAAATGTCAGACGCCATTGTATTAGACTGAACTCAAGGAAAATCAAATTTATGGAGTTGATCTAATAAAAGAAACCGAAGAACAAGTGAAAGTGATTCGAGATTGTTTGAAAGCTGCTTCGGATAGATAGAAATCTTATGCGGATTTGAAACGAAAAGAAATCGAGTTTCAAGTTGGTGATAAGGTATTTTTAAAAGTGTCTCCATGGAAGAATGTTCTTAGATTTGGACGGAAGGGCAAGTTAAGTCCGCATTTTATTGGACCGTATGAAATAATTGAAAAAGTTGGACTAGTAGCTTATCGGTTAGCATTGCCATCTGAATTACAAAAGATGCATGATGTGTTCCACGTATCTATGCTACATCGGTATCGTTCGGATCCTTCACATATAATTTCACCGACAGAAATCGAGCTACGATCGGATATGACTAACGAAGAAGAACCGATTAAGATTTTAGCTCGAGAGGTCAAGCAACTAAGAAATAAAAGTGTCGCTCTCGTGAAAGTATTATGGAAAAAGCACGGGGTAGAAGAGACTACATGGGAACCTGAGGAAACTATGAGAAATCAATACCCACACCTGTTTATCGGTAAGATTTTCGAGGACGAAAATCCTTAAAGGGGGGAGAGTTGTAATATCCCGAATTAGGGCCTAATCGAAATAGTTATTTCGTGACCAAAAATCTGAGATAGAAATAATTATTTTATAATTATTTTGAGATTTATGATATGATTGCATGATTGTGTGAAAATTTCGTGACGAAATTCTATGCATAAAGTGCTTAAGTTTAAATTAGGGACTAAATCGAATAATTTGTAAAACTTCCATTCTAGAAGTTTTTAGTATGAAATTACTTTGGAATAATAATGAGGAGGTCTTAAATAGCAATTTGACCAATTTCTAAAATTTTGGACAAAAATGGGCTTGTACATGAAAATTTTCAATGAAAGGTATTAAGGGTATTTTGGTCATTTGGTAATTAAAAGATTAAAAAAAGGAAAAAGATGGAAAAATATGTCCATCTTCTTCATTAGGACGAAAATTAAAGGGTTCTCCATAGCTAGGGTTTGTTTCAAGCTTCCAAGCTCCATAGTAAGTGATTCCAAGCCCCGTTTTTAATGTTCTTTACGTTTTTGGAGTCCTGGTAATTTGATTTAGCTTATGCTAGCAATAATTTAACCTAGGGTTCATATTTGGAAAAATACCCATAGGTGAAATTTGTGTATTTTGGTGTTTTATGATAGAATATGAGGTTTTAAATTATGTCAGACAACTTGTACTACTCGGTTTTAAGCGAAAACGAGTAAAAGGGCTTAATCGGTAAAAATACCTAATAGTTATAAGTACATGTTAGAATGAGAATTTGATGTTGCCATAGAAGGGAAAAATGATCAGCATGCCATAAAACATAAGAAAATGGGATGAAGTTTAATTCCCGAGCCTAGGGGAAAAAGTGTAATTTTGCAAAAGTTTAAGGGCAAAATGGTAATTTTGCCAAAGTTCGTATTTGGGGCTGTTTTGATGAATGTATGTATTAAATAAATTAATTTGGTATTATAGATCAAGAGAAACGAGATTCAAGCCGTGATCGAGGGAAAACCAAAGTTTACGAGGAATAGGCTTGATTGCTAATATTTTGTATCGAGGTAAGTTCATGCGTAAATGTAGTAACATAATTGTCATTTTAAGTAATTTAATGTTATTTATGTGATATGATGATTAATATCAAGAAATATTATGCTTTGTGAATTATTATTTGGTAATATGCAAATTATGTGAACAACTTGATAAGTATGAGATGCTAGCAAGTATCGGTTTCTACATTTCGAAGAAGGCGATCAAAATGTGTAATTGAGAAGAATCCTATTTGAACCTTGGGAATAGATTAGGGTACAAGTGACATGTCACTAGGATGGTTGAGTTCCGAAATCATTGAGTTGAGTTCGAGTTCGTGAGATGTAACTAGGTATCCGAGCTCCTTGAGTTGAGTCTGAGTTCACTTATGGATGCGAACGCCCGAGCTCGTTGAGTTGAGTCTGAGTTCGCTTATGGGCGGGTTACATGGTAGCTTGGCTATATATGTGGCACTTATGTACAAACTTTCCGTGTATTCGAATTATATTCCGATGTGTTCAACGGGTGGATCTTAAGAAACTAAGGAGAATGCTTAAAACAAAGGTGACATGTTGGAAAGTGTGGTAAATGAGAAAATTTGACAGGTATGTGCTTAAACCCTCGGGTTGAAAACTTGGTAAGATGAAATCGTAGAAAGATATTAAATGTAAATGATGTTTTATGTGGGATTGTGTGATTATGTTACTTGCTGTTTGCATGTGAACTTACTAAGCATTTATGCTTACTCCCTCCTTTTCTTTCATTGTAGTTTTGACAAGCCGGCTTGAGAATTGGGATAGGTCAAAGACTCGTTCTCACTATCCGAAGGCTTAAATCGGTAAAATGGCTTGTATATTTTGAATGTGGCATGTATGGCAAAATACTCACTTTCTGTAATTGATCTTATGATATGGCTATGGTTTGGCAAGAAAAGGGTTTATAAATGATTAGCCATTGGAATGGCCAATCTAAGTCATATTTGATGTTATGTATGTTTAAAATGATATTTAGTCCATGAAAATCCTTAGTAAAGTGAAATTTGCCATAAAACAGAATCTGACAGCAGTAGTTATGAAATTGAAGCTTAATGAGTCTATTTTCATATGGATTGAACAAAACAGGCATATGAATTATAATTTATGAGACATTTCAATATTTGTGAAACAGGGCTAGAGTGATTTTTGGATCCTCTGTTCTAACTTTGGAAATTCACCATAAATTGTATAAAAATAATTAGAAGTCATAATTTATATGTACAGATTTCTTATTGAGTCTAGTTTTAAGATAAACAATTTTCATAGTCATTGAAATTCTTTACAGAGAGATATCTGATTCATAATACACAGAGGTCAGAGCAGTTGAACCCTGAAACAGGGGAGAATTTAACTAATAAACTGCACTAATTGGCCCAGCCAAAAATTATATAAAAAAATTTGTAAATAGATATATGAGTCTAGTTTTAGTGAAAATTTACGGAATTTGATTTTGAGTTTTGGAACTCGAGATATGGATTTTTAAGCGACTGTGATGCAGATTGCTAGCTTGACTGAAAATTTTAAAATGAAATTGTTTGAGCTGTTTAAGTAATGAATTAAGTCTGTTAACACCTCGTGTTCGACTCCGGCAATGGTCTCGGGTACGGGGCGTTACAATAAAGATCCCATTGGAACCCTAGGAAACAAATCAGATATTTGTGCCTTAACATTCGGGTTACTTGTGTGCCAATGTAAGACATGTCTGGGACATGCATCGGCCACATTATGATAGCCAGTGTAAGACGTGTCTGGGACATGCCTCAGCACGTATATACGAGAGCTAGTATAAGACCATGTCTGGGACATGGCATCGGCCTCGACGATGATAGCCAGTGTAAGACGTGTTTGGGACATGCATCGGCTAAGAGTTGTGCTAGTGTAAGACATGTCTGGGACATGCATCAGCACGTATATATGAGAGCTAGTATAAGGCCATGTCTGGGACATGGCATTAGCCTCGATGATGATAGCTGGTGTAAGACCATGTCTGGGACATGGCATCGGCACTTATCCCATGTTCGAGGCTTGTAGAATATCCGGTAGTATTCTGAAAGGTTCAACTTTAAAAGTTACGAAAGTGATTTAATAAAGAGAGTATAATAATGTTGTGAGTGGTACAGGTACCTATTCGGTATGCATGAGTAAAGAGCTCAAATTAGAAAATGTAACTTGAGTAGACGGCAATGAGTAAGTCAAGTTTATGCTTACCCTTGAACCATGAGCATGATGACTAATGGTGAAATTGTTGTTGTATATTTGTTTATATGAAACTTACTAAGCTTTATGCTTACTCTCTTTCCTTTCCTTTTTCTTTCAGTGCCTCTTAATTAACTCAAGGATCCCTTGAAGTCAGAGATATCGATCACACTATCAGCCGTAATACTCGGTATAGTTGGATTTATACTTTTGATTATGGCATGTATAGGGCTAGACCTTATTATTTTGTGTCTTTGAGAATTTACCAAATGTGTTGGCTTCAAATAGTTTCCACATTTTACATTAAGCCTTGAATGAGGGTAACATTCATTTTGAGCCTATAATTGATGCATCTTCATGGTTAAATAAATGTCTATCATGCTTGATTTGGTATTGGTGGGTATTGATATGAAAATGGGCATACTAGGTTGGCAATAAGGCTTGGTAAATAGCCTCATATTGTCCACATGGGTAGACACACGGACGTGTGTCTAGGCCGTGTATGACACACGGACAGCCCCATTGGCGTATGAGAAGGCTATGTGTCCCCTACACTTAGAAATTTCAAGTCAGAATGCATGGTATTTATCACACGGGCAGAGACACGACCGTGTGTCTCAACTGTGTGGAGGGCATGGCCTAGTACATGGGCGTGTGCCATGGCTTTGTAATGCTGACGTTAGAAACAGAATACCCAAGTTTTTGCAGACGGGCTGCACCACGGGCGTGTCGTGGCCGTGTGAAAGGACACGGGCGTGTGTCCAGGCCGTGTGAAGTTTGCACTTGTTTTATGAAAAATTGAAAAAATCAAATTGGCCATAAGGTTGCAGGACATCGGCGTTTCCCTAGCACACGGGCGTGTGCCATATACCCACACGGGTGTGTGGGGCCTTAAAGCATAAAATTTTTTAAGTTTTTCTTGAGCTCTCGGTTTGGTCTCGAACCACCTCGAACATATGTTTTGGGCCTCGTAAGCCCAATCAAGGGACAGATTGCCTTTGAGATAAAAAGTTTTAGATTGATCAAAATTTGATGGCCCGGTTTTCTAATATTGGTTGAGTTTAAGTTCAGTAACACCTCAAACCCTGTCCCGACATTGGATACGGGCGAGGGGTGTTACAAACTCGTATAATACCAAGTCTAAACACATCCATTCATATTATTTTGGCTTTACCATTTTAATCACTCTTATACACTTATACCATGTTCAATAGCATACCATTTAATCTAAAAAAAATCAGCAAGCATACATATCATGATATCATCTAATCATAGCAATTACGCCAAATCATATAACCACTTTACAGGGCAATATCACATAACTTGGATACTTAGGCTTACCAGCCATGACCATCGTAAGCCACATCTCATGGCTATATACAATGTACTAATATATGCCAACATCTTGGCCAAATCATAAGAACAAATATCAATAACTAAGTCCCTATACATGCCACTCACTTGAAGACGTTTAAGATTCATCAATACCCCCAAAGTGATAGCTTGATAATGTGATGCTGCCTCCGACGATCTCCAACCCCGAGCTAACCTGATGTCACAAAAAGAAATGGAAAGGAGAGGGGTAAGTCCATATAAAAATAATGAGAAATTTATTAAAATTATTTTTCCAAATTCTTACAACATGTTCTCATTGTAACACAATCGAATTTATGCATAAATCCACTATTTGCTCATATTCCAGTCAAGCTGTCTACTCGAGTCATAGTCGCTAAATTATTTATAACTTGAGATAAGGAACTATAAATTAAGATCCACTAATTTTCCATAAAATTAGACTCACATATCTTCTTACCAGAAAATTTTTAGAATTTTTGGTCTAGCAAATAAGTACAGTATATTCTTCAAAGTTACCCCTATTATGCTGTTTGACAGCTTCAACCTTTCTTTACTAAAATTCATTTATCTCTTAGTACGAGATTTGGATGATATTCCCGTATGTTTCTATTGAAAATAGATTCATTAAGAATTTAGTCATATAAATTCTAGACCATAGTTATTTTTTTACAATTTTTAGTGATCTTCCAAAGTTAAGATAGGGGAGCCCGAAATCACTTTGACTCTGTCTCACAAAAATTCAAATATTTCATAATATAAAATTCTTTTGCTTACACTGTTTCCTCTATATGAAACTAGACTCAATAAGATTTAATTTCATATTTTATCTAGTCTCTAATATGATTTTCACAATATTTGGTGGATTTTCAAAGTCGTACTACTGCTGCTGTCAAAAACTGTTTTAGTGCAATATAATGATAACTATCATAAGTTCATTTTCAACTAATCATGAACTCACCATTTCATGGATTCCATGTTCAATTACACAATGTAAGTTAGCATGATATTGCAACAAAATTCATAATCATAATTCATACATCTTAGCTTACCCATGTCTCAACATTTCAAAGTCTTAATAATCATAAGCTTAGTGTACATACCTGTACCACTCGTAGTATAGTATACAACCATACCTTCCGTAACATGTTCTCCTCGTGAATTTCCTTACATCATCCATTGTATTACCCATTGAACACTCGGAATACTATTGGATACGCAGAAATTCGCACATAAGTTCCACATATACAAACGTAGCCAAAGCTACCACATAACATGTAACGCTCATGAAGGAGCTACTCACGGGCTTGCTCATATAAGCTATCGGTTACGGTGTAACTACACAGGCTGCTCGCACAAGATGACAGGTATCCGACCAACTCAAGGATTACCTAGCCACTAGTAGGACACACAAGACTATTATTCGGAACCCAATTACATGTATCGCATCCATTATGAATTCGGACCAACTCAACGAGCTCGGATGCTCGCATCCATAATGAACTTGGACCAACTCAACGAGCTCGGATGCTTCACATATACCACAAACTTGGACCAACTCAACAAGTTCGGATTTTTCACATATATCACGAACTCGGACCAACTCAACGAGCTTAGATTTCTTAATTCCTAGTGACATGTCACTTGTATCCTAAACTATTCCTAGGGTTCAAACGGGATTTTTCGATACCACATCTTTATCGAACTTACTCAAAGTGTCGATCTCACTATCCATAGTACCAATTGCCCATTCATGGCATAATAAGGCATAACTCAAATAGCAAATAAGCTTTTATAAATTTACATAACATATATCACAGATTTCATATATCACTTGTCGTATATCATCATTTTCTTGAATTTCATGCAATATTCTTCCATGTCATATTTCCACATCATGTACACCATTCCATCAACTTTTCCAATGTATTCAATCATACAATTTATGCAATAATAATAAAGAATTATAATTCAAACATAACATTGAATTATTATTATCATATGAACTTACCTCGAATCCAAGTACGGCTAATTATTTCATTTTAGTCCACAATCTCGTACTTTCTCGATTTAAGCCTGAATCTCGATTTTCTTGATCTAAAATTTCAAATATAGCTTATTTAGGACTCATATTATTCATATAGACCTAAAAATCATATTATGGCAAAAAATTACATTTTACCCCTAAACTTTGTCATATTTACACCTTTTTCTCCAAGGCTCATAAAATGATTTTCATTCAATTTCTTTGTTCTTTAAGCCTAGCCGAATCATTTTCATAACTATAGTAGCCCAAAATTTCCACTAAATCACACTTTTATGACAAATTTTATAACTTTTACAATCTAGTCCTTTGAAGCCTTTTCACCTAAAATCACTTAGCAAAAGTCGTTTATTTAACACCCAACATTCATTTTCTACCATTAGACATAAAAAAAACATGCATATCACTCATGGTTAAATTTGTAAACATGAACCCTAGCTCAAAATAATGGTAGAAATAGGTAGATTGAGTTACCGGGACTTCAAAAATGTAAAGAACATTAAAAACGGGGTTCAGGATCACTTATAAATGAGCTTGGAAGCTTGAACCAAACCCTAGCCATGGCTTCCATGGTAGATTCAACTGGTACATGAAGAAGATGGACAAATTTGTCTTATTTTGGCTTTTTAATTCTTTTAATTATTAGATTACCAAAATGCCCCTAACTTAAAAATATTCTATTTCAACATTTCATGTCTATTTTTGTCCAAAAATTAACCAATGGTCTAATTACCATTTAAGGACCTCAATTTTAAAATTTCAAAACAATTTGACACCTCTAACATGTAGAACTCAACTTTTTCACTTTTTACAATTTAGTCCTTTTAACTAAATTGAGTGCCTAAACGTCAAAATTTTTGAACGAAATTTTGACAAAATCATCCCGTGAAATTGTAGACCATAAAAATATAATAAAAATAAGTTTTCTTACATCGGATTTGTGGTCCCGAAACCACTGTTATGACTAGGCCCTAATTCAGGATGTTATAGTTATTATCTGATAGATAAAATCGACTCAGTTGTTTTAATCAGAGTGAGTTATTCATTTGAAAAGTTAATTGAGTTATACGCATTTGAGTCTATCCTCAGGTCCGGGAATAAATGTTGTGCATTCACGGGTAAATAGACGGACAGTTAGAGTGGGAAATTTAGATTCTTGAAGACATGATACATAGATATATCTATTAGGTCAGTTCTAATCAAAAAATGTTATTATGGGTTAAAGTTGTTCCGATTGTTGAAGTTATCGCACTTGTGAAAATAATATTGCTTGACGCTTTCTTGAAAAATGGGAACAAATATCAGTTGAAAGTTACAGATGCAACCACGTTAGAAGCATCAGTTAGAGTTTGATAATCTGACTTTTTCAGTTATGTTTTGACAAGCAATTACGGGGACTTTTTTGGTATTTATACTACTAATGATAAAGTGATGACAGAAGAACATCAAAGTTACTCAGTTAAGTTCGGGTATAGTATCAAGTTCTAAAATGAGTCCTGATATGAGTTTGGAGTCGATATGAGTTATGATTGATTTTTTGTGGACTTTGATTGAAAAGGTGGAAGAAAGACTTGACTTAATAGCTTGTACCAGGTTAGAAATTTCAAGGATGAAATTTTCGTAAGGGGGAAGAGTTGTAACAGCCTGTTTTTAAGTGGTGTTCGAAATAGTGGTTTCACGGCCACCAAATTTGACAAGTTTGTAAATATTATATTTAATATTTACGAGTTATTTGTGATTTTAAAAGGGTTTTTGATATAGTGATTTTTGTTTTATAAATGATTTATTAAGTTCAAGTGGTTTTTGAAAATAAGGTATTGAGACCTCGTTTCTATAAACCGAGTCATAAATATTTTTATAAATATTTACAGAGTGTAATTAAGGTGGTGTTAATTTTTTGTTGGAAAATTTTATCGTTTCGATAGTTAATTAAGCAAAAAGGACTAAATCGCGTAAAGTGCAAAAGTTGTATTCTATAAGCTAAAGGTATTAAATAGCTATAGAAATTTAAAGTGGAAGTCCTTATATGGTAAATAGACCATTAAAGGTGATAGTGGATGTGCATGGCTTGGCATTAGTGTAATTTTTAAAGTTAAGTAAGGGTAAAATAGTAATTTGATTATTAAATTAAATAAAATAAAAACCAAAATGTTATATCATCATTTTGGAGTCTTCTTCATGCAGGAAAAGAAAAAATAATCCATGGATGCTGGAAAATTGCAGCCATGTCTATTCCTTGCATGTAAGCCCTTAAGCTATCAATTTCTTGTAATTTTTATATTTTTGAGATCGTTGCAACTAGATCCAACTAGCCTGTACCTTTGATTTTGAAACAGTTAAAGATGTTGAATGTTACCATTGATGAATCTTGTATTTTTTATGTTAGTTGATGAATTTGGAATGTTGATTTATATTTAAAAGTATTTTGTTATGTGATTTTGATGAATTTTTTATTAGGTACTAATTTGTTAAATTAATAAAAGTATAAGGATTTAATATAAATTTTTGGATAATTGGGATGTTTTGGATACCATGAATTTTAGACTAAGCTCAATTTGGGGCAAAAATGGTTAATTTGAATGTTTTGGGCTTAGGGACTAAATTGAATAAAAGTAAAACTTTAGGGGTAATTTTTTAAAAATGTCAAAAATTAAAAAATTGTATGAAATGATTTTTTTTATTGTCTAAATTAATATATTAAATGAAATTATTAATTTAGATCAAGATTGGGTGCAAATCGAGGGAAATGGAAAATTACCAAAATGCCCCTGAACTTTGATATTTCTGCAATTTAGCAAGGTAAGTTCTTATGAACAATACTATGTATATTGTTGATTAAATTGAATGTTATTATATGAATTTTATTGAAAATGAATCGATATATATATATATATATATGATATTATACAATTTAGCTTATAATAAAACGAGCAAAATGAAACAATCCACGACGACTATCAAGTCCCATTTGAACCTTAGGAATATTTAGGATACAAATGAAACGTCATTAGGGGTTACCATGTTATGGGTGATAGTCTCGTACATCCTATCAGTGGCTGAGTTTTCGGCATGTGTTGCAGTTACTTGACAGCTTGTGTGAGCAGCACTGTGTAGCTACGTCTTAACTGACAGCTTATGTGAGCAGACCCAGTTATGGCTTGAGTGAGAGCATTGATATGAGATATGAGATAGTAGTGGCTTCAACCACGTGTTGGCACATAGTGTGTGAGACTCCCACGTATCTGATATTATTCTAAGTGGTTCAATGGGAAATGTGATGTTACGAGACGGTATGAGTTCGATACGAACTAATGTAGGTATATATATGAAATACATGATATATTGATAAAATTTAAATGGATGATATATGTATATGATGAAACAGTAAGATAATGATATGTATCATGACATGTACATATATGAATATCTTTGATATATTGATACATGGTAATTATGTAAGTTGAGACGAGTAATGAACTCAAGTGTGACATGTTGAGAAAATAAGGTTATCAATGTTGAATTTATATGAAATATGTTCAAATACTCTAACATGTGTTGCTGTTTAATGCTTAGGTAAGTGCCAAGCTATTGGTTGAGTGGTATTATGTTTACTTATAAGTCGTATTGCAATGGTAAGTTCTCAAATGAAAATATACTTGTACTCATGAAAAAGTGGTAAGGTTTAAATTATGCAAATTCTTATGAAATGGTTTATCATGTGATTAATTTTAAAATAGCTATGTTTAAATGCACTAGCTTGTGGCTATGGTTGATGATATGCTTGTGTCTTATGTATTATGCATATGAAATAAGTGATGAAAAAGAGAATGATGAGTTGAATTGATGATGTTATTTAAGCTAAAGAAAGTAAATGTAATGGAAAGTAATGACATGCAAACGAAAGGAAGAAAATTGAAAGAGATTTAAAGTTTTTAGAAAATCTTACTTTGTTAGGGATGATAGATATAAGCGATGCTATGAAATTATTCAATATGTGAGTTGTTGAATTTGGTTTCCTGAATCGTGTGGTATGGGTATATGATTATTCTTGATATGCATAAATTTCATATTTGAAATGGATAGATATGATTAAAGTTTATACGAGCTTACTAAGCATTCATTGCTTATTTAGTTTTTTTTCTTTACTTACAGATTAATGGAAGCTCGATTGGTTAGAAGCTCGTTGGATATTCATCACTCTATCCAGCGATTATATCGGTATATTTTGAGGTCTTGGTTAAGGTTATAATGGCATGTATAGGTATTTTGGCTAATGTTAGCCCATGTGTTTTGGTTGTGGAAATGACTATTTGGTTAGTTTGCATTTTGGCCTTGTGTTGGAAAAATGATATATATTATAAGGTGTATATAAGTAGCCTTGTGATGGTTGATATATGACTTGTTATGGTTGAATGATGGTAGATAGAAAAGTAGTTGAATGTGCATATTAGATATGACATATAACTTGTTGCGAATTGGTGTTTTGCCATATTAAGCATATATGTATTTTAATGCTAATGATTATGTGGTACAGTTGCTACCAAATGGTACGTTTTGGTAAGTGTTTTACATGTTGTGTAATGTTGCAAACTTAGTTAGAAGTTAATCAATTATTTTGGCCAAATTGAGTACATGGTTATACATGTTTTAAATGTTGTCATTTGAGGTGCCTTTGGGCATATTGGTTGGATCTTATTATACCATATGTGTTTGACTTGATTATGCATGATTTTGGTGCCTTTTGAGGGCTTATGTATATGTGCAAAAGGTATTATATGTACATGTTGAAAAGGGTGAGAAAAATGGTTTGTAAAATAACTTATTTTTGTCCACACGGGAAGAGACACGAGCGTGTGTCTCAGCTGTGTGTGACACACGACCAGATAACATGGTTGTGTGTCCCCTGTAGTTTTCAAAGGGTTGCAAGTCAGGTTTTACATGGCCTAGCACACGGCCCGAAACACAGGCGTGTGAGGTTATTTTGAAGGGTACACGGTGTGGCACAAGGGCATGTGGCTTGGCCGTGTGACCTAATCAGTGAGTCACATTGGCACGGACATAGGCTAGGACACGGTGGTGTGTCCCTATTTCAAATGCCTACACGGCCTAAGACATGGGCGTGTCTCTTGGCCGTGTGAGTCACACGGCTGGCCACATGGCCTTGTGACCCCTACAGTTTGTAAATTTTCGTCTTTTCCCTAAAATTTTTGTTTGTTTTTGTTTTAGTCCAGATTTGTTTCTAATGTGTTTTTTTAGGCCTCGAGGGCTCGTATAAAGGGCAATATGTATGCTATTGGCTGGTTTTGTTGTGATTGATGATATGAATTAAATGTTTTAAAATTTTTTATAGTCCTGAAATGTAAACTTTGGTAATGCTCTGTAACTCTTTTCTGACGACGGATACGGGTTAGGGGTGTTACAAAATGATGCAACCTTTCTCGTAATCTCGACTTGATTCGATTATCTTGTGCACATAAAATAATAACCGTGTACGAAACATTATAAAGCTTTGTGATAACTCTATGAATCTCAATAAATTAATATCAATTTGGTTTGCAACAATATAGTGATAAAACTTAATTCTTCCATTCATTTATAAGACTTAACTCACTTAACAGTTTTATTAGTCTCTTTGAGCAATAATTCATACAATTGTCCTTAGCTTTGATTCAATATCCACATTATAATAAAATGACTATTATTAAGAGTTCACATCAATCCTTAATATTTAACCTTATGTGCTTATTCAAGTTTAGTTCTTTTGTTAGTGGTTTCTTTCAAAAAAGTTTTTAAGCTCTAGTTCAATGATGATTTGCAATCTTTTCGATTAGATCTTTAGAGATATTATAATGACACAATTCAATATACTAAGGTATTAAATCCATGATTTTATTAATATTCAATTCATGAACATATTAAATCTGTTTATTGTTATAAGCACATTTGACATGATGAGGATTTAATACCACTTGTTATAATCATAAATCAAGATATAATATAAAACTTAATAAATCATAAATCAGAATCTATCATGTTAAATCATGAAGAACAAAATGATAACAGAACTAGATGCAGAAACGTACCTGAATCCATGAATTCCTTGAAATTTTTTGGATCTTGGGGATTTGATCTTCCAAATTAGCACACAAGTAATCTTGAGAAGGTGGCTCTCTCTTTTCTAAAAATGAGATATTAGAAAAGTTAACTTGTATATAGTTTGGGGACCATAACCCTAATATATATAACTTTTGTACATTAGCCCTAATTTCTGATCAGCTCATCATCAACAAGAAATTAGTTACCTTAACCAAATAAATAAAGCCCAATAAACCATAACCAAATTAGATCACTTTTAATTTGGGCAAACCTATCATGATAGTAAATAATTGTAACACCCTCACCCGTATCCTGCGCCGAGATTGGGTTCGAGATGTTACCGGACTTAAACTCTCACTACATACAAAACCGGCTCACCAAATTTTGCCTAAAATTTAAAACTTCTCAAACACATACATATCATCCCTTATACAGGCCTTCGAGACCTAAAGCATACATTGAGACGGTTCGGGGAAAAACCAAAAAGTTCGATAGATTCTAGGCAACTTAATAAATTTTCTTGCCTTGGAGAGTCACACGCCTGTATGGGTGGGGCTGTGTGGTCACACACACGCCCATGTGGCTTGGGACACGGCTATGCGCTTAGCCCGTTTAATTCTATGTTTATGATGTCAGCATGCATTTAGGGGCACACGGCCAAGACATGCCCGTGTGTCTAGCCCGTGCACTATACTGACTTAAAAATTTAAGTGCAGGGGACGCACGACCATACCACACACCCATGGGGGCGAGCCGTCTATCACACATGACCTAGACACACGCCCGTGTATCTACTCGTGTGGACCTTGTAGACTATTTTCCAAGTCTTTGATCACCCTCTATCAACTAATCATACTTATAGGTTACTTTGATATATGATAAGACCAAATTGTACACTTATATAGAACCATGATAAACCTCATTGCATGAAAACCTCATATCATCGGTTTTATACATGCTAGGTTAATTCTCATATTGTATTTACAGGTTTCCATATCTCCTTAACACATTCAAGATTGGCTCATTCTTATAACTCATTGCCAATTAAAACCAAGCCATCACATATGAACATAAACATGCATAGATTTTTAGGTCATAGCTTACTTCAAAATGAGCCAATTCCAATGGCCATATACAAAAAGATATGTATATCTTTACATGCCTTCACCTTGGTAAATGAAATGACACATATAACAAAATACTCAAAAGTCCTATACATGACATTGAACAAGATAAAAGTGTCTATATACCAAACTTGGACTAGTTGATAGTGTGTTAACTCTCCAACCGTCTTCCAATCTTTACGAGTCCTCGAGCTTTGTAAGACAGGGAGAAGAGAGTAGTAAGCATTTACATGCTTAGTAAGCCCTAATAACTGGAAATGAGCTGATTTTTGGCTTATTTTTCCCATTTTATTTCATTAAAATGCCAAATGACCAAAATACCCTTAAGCCCTTTCTTTAATATTTCATCCATACAAGCCCATTTTTGTCCAAAAACTTAGAAATTGGGAAAATTTCTCTCCAAGACCTTCTAGTTTTTAATCTAAAGCAACTTCATACAAATTGCTTCTAGAATCCAAGTTTTGAAATTTATTCAATTTGGTCCTTATTTTCCAATTGGACACCTTACTTAAAGAATTCCTTCATGAAACTCTAACACATGCATATTCTCATATTCTAGACTTCATAATAATTATAAAATAAATATTTTGATGTCAGATTTGTGGTCCCGAAACTACTATTCTGACTAGACCCTATTCGGGATGTTACATTTCTCCCCCTTATGGAGTTTTGTCCTCGAAAGTCTTACCAGTAAACAGGTTCTGATATTGGCTTCTCATGGTTTCTTCCAGGTCCCAAGTAGCCTCCTCCATACCATGTCGATGCCATAAAACCTTTACTAAGGCCACATTTTTATTTTTCAATTGTTTAACCTCACGAGCCAAAATCTTGATCGGTTCCTCTCCATAGGTCATGTTTGGTCTGATCTCAATCTCTGCCGGTGAAATCACATGAGAGGGGTCTGATCATTATCGTCTAAACATAGATACGTGAAACACGTCATGAATCTTTTCCAGTTCGGGTGGCAATGCCAAACGATAGGCTAATGGTCTAACTCTTTCCATGATTTCATACGGTCTAATAAATCATGGACTCAGTTTGCCTTTCCGACCAAATCTCAACTCCTTTTTCCATGGAGACACTTTCAAAAATACTCTATCTCTAACTTGGAACTCAATCTCTTTTCTTTTCAAATCAGTATATGACTTTTGCCTATCTGATGCTGCTTTTAAACAATCTTGTATCACTTTAACCTTTTCTTCAGTTTCCTTGATCAAATCAACCCCGTGAATCTGACTTTCCTTAAGTTCTGTCAAGTACAATGGAGTTTGACACTTTCTGCCATACAAGGCCTCATAAGGCACCATCTTCAAACTCGTTTGAAAACTGTTGTTGTAAGCAAATTCTACCAACGGCAAATATTTTTCCCAGCTACCCTGGAATTCGAGGATGCAACATCGTAACATATCCTCAAGAATCTATATCATCCGCTCAGACTGAGCATCGGTCTGTGGGTGAAAAACAGTACTAAAACTCAATTTTGTACCCAGGGCTTCTTGTAACTTCTTCCAGAATCTCAAAGTGAACCTCGGGTCTCTATCTGAAATAATCGACAGCGGTACCTTATGTAATCTCACAATTTTAGATATATACAAGTCGACCAATCTATCAAGAGACTAATCTGTTCTTACCGGAATGAAATGAGCCGAGTTTGTCAACTTGTCCACCACAACCCATATAGCATCCTTCTTTTTCGGAGTCAATGGTAACCCTGTCACGAAATCCATAGTGACTTTGTCCCACTTGCATTCGGGGACCATCACAGATTGTAACAAACCTGAAGGTACTTGATGTTCAGCTTTAACTTGCTGACATATCAGGCATTTCGATACAAATTCAGAAATGTCTCTTTTCATGCAATTCCACCAGTACATTTTCTTCAAATCATTATACGTCTTGGTACTTCCCGAATAAATAGACAAATGGCTATCATGTGCTTCTTGAAAGATTTTATGAATAATCTCATCATCTTTGGGCATACAAACTCTATCTTTGAACATTAAACACCAATCAGGATCGATCCAAAAATCTAATTCAATGGCCGACTCGCATTGAGTTCTTTTAGCCTGCAGGTCACTATCATTAGTTTAAGCATCATAGATTTCCTGAAGAAATGTCGGCCTAACCTCTAGCTCTGCCAAGACTGAACCATCATCATGCAATGCTAATTGAGCATCCATGGCTCTCAGTGCAAACAAATATTTTCTGCTTAATGCGTCGGCGACCACATTCGCCTTTCCCGGGTGATAGTCAATGATCAGCTCATAATCTTTATTTAATTCTAACCACCTTCACTGTCTTAGATTCAATTCTTTTTGAGTCATCAAATAATTCAAACTCATGTGATCAGTAAATACATGATAGGTCTCACTATATAAATAATGCCTCCAGATTTTTAAGGCAAAAACAATGGCGGCAAGCTCTAAGTCATGTGTCGGATAGTTCTTCTCGTGTGGCATCAACTGCCGTGAAGCGTAAGCTATCACCTTGCCATCCTGCATAAGTACACAACCCAGTCCATTCATGGATGCATTACTATAGACCACAAACCCTTTTCCCGGCTCAGGTAATACTAAAACAGGAGCTTCAGTCTGCAATGCCTTTAACCTCTTGAAACTTTACTGACACTTTTCTGTCCATTCAAACTTAACGTCTTTCTGTAGCAACCTCGTCATTGGAGCCGCTATCATGGAGAATCCTTTCACAAATCTTTGGTAGTAATCGACTAAGCCTAAAAAGCTTCTAACCTCGATTGCATTTTTAGGCGATTTCCATTCAACAATAGCAGAAATCTTACTTGGATCAACTCGGATACCTTCACCCGAAACAATATGACTTAAAAACCCAACTTTCTGGAGCCAAAACTCAGTTTTGCTAAACTTGACATACAATTGTCTTTCCCGTAAGATCTGCAACATAGTTCTCAGATGCTTCGCATGTTCTGCCTCATCTTTGGAATAAATCAAGATGTCGTCAATGAACACAACGATGAACTTATCCAAGTATGGCCAAAAGATCCTATTCATTAGGTCCATAAATACGGCTGGTGCGTTTGTTAACCCAAATGGCATGACAAAATTCATAATGACCGTACCTCATTCTGAAAGCTGTCTTAGGTACATTCAATTCTTTAATTCGCAGCTGATAATAGCCAAACCTCAAATCTATCTTAGAAAATACGGTGGCTCCTCTTAATTGGTCGAACAAATCATTGATCCTTGGCAAAGGGTACTTATTCTTGATAGTCACCTTGTTCAGTTGTCGATAATCTATACATAGCCTCATCGAACCATCTTTATTCTTTACAAACAATACGAGGGCACCCCATGGTGAAAAACTTGGCCCTGAAAAACCTTTATCCGTCAACTCTTGCAGCTGTGCTTTTAACTCCTTCAGCTCGGTTGGCGCCATCCTGTACGGAGCAATAGAAATGGGAGTTGTTCTTGGCATTAATTCAATACCAAACTCTATTCTCTTTCAGGAGGTAATCTGGGTAATTCTTCCGAGAATACATCTGGATATTCACATACTATTGGTACAGACTCAATCTTCAACTCTGTTTCCTGTGTTCAATACAAAAGCAAGGTAGGCTTCATACCCTTTTCTCATATATCTCTGAGCAACCATCGCTGTGACTACAACCGGCGGCGTACCCAATTCTCTTGAATCAATCCGCAGAATCTTACCATCTTGGCATTTCAATTTAATATACTTGCTATCACAATTTGCAATTACTTCATGCAGGGCTAACCAATCCATGCCAAGTATTACATCAAACTCATCAAAAGGTAACAACATAAGGTTAGCCGGAAAGCATTGACCATGAATTATCAAAGGACAATTCTTATAGAATTTATCAACTAGAGCTGATTTGCCTAGTGGGTTCGACACTCTAATAATAAATTCCATAGGTTCAACGGGTATGTTCATACTAGACACCAATCTCATGCAAATGTATGAATGCGTCGACCCCAGATCAATTAAGGCAACAACACATGTATTGAAAAGAGAAAAAGTACCCGTGATGACGTCAGGAGCAGAGGCTTTGTAACGCCCCTTACCCGTGTTCAACACCGAAACAGTGTACGAGGTATTACCGGAACATAACACATACCATTAAACGAAACTGAGATAGAAATATGTCATCCAATTAGATAATGCATCGTTATAACATATGTCTTGAACTATATTAGCCAACTTCAATGGCTTTGTACAAAATGATTGATCAAATACTGTAACCAATTTTTTAAACCTAGGCAATTATGACACGTAACAAAATAACTAAGCCTATTATACATGCCATAATTCAAAATGTTTAGTTCAAATACCTAAAGTATTGATAGTGCGGGCCGATCTTCACGATCTTCAACTCCCGAGCAAGCTGGGACGACACTATAAGACAAAAGAGAGAAAAGAAAGTAAGCTTATAGCTTAGTAAGTAAGTATATAAATAATAATTAAAGAATCTAATATATATACAATAACTCAAGTATATCTACTTAAAATTTTCTATTCACACCACTTTGATTAAGCTGTCTCTCCTGCGTCACGTTCACTAAATAAATCATAACTTGAGTTACAAAACTCAAAATTAAAATCCGTAAATTTTTCCTGAAACTAGACTCATATTAATTCTTACAAATTTTTTTATGGAATTTTTGGTCTAGCCAATTAGTACAGTTTATTAGTTAAAGTTTCCCCTATTACACAACTCGACTGATCTGACCTGTTTTCACTATGGATTGATTTTGTCCCAGTAAAAAAGTCAAATAGCCACAAAATTTGTTTCATTTAAAACTAGACTCAACGAGGAATCTATGTATGTAAATTATATTTCTTAATTATTTTTTACAATTTTTAATGATTTTTCAAAGTCAGAACAAGGGATCACATAGTCATTTTGAACAAGTCACACACAAATATAAATATCTCAAAATATAAAGTTCTTTTACTTGTTCTATTTCTCTTACATAAGAATAGACTCACTAAGGTTTAATTTAATATCTCATTCAGCCTCTAATTAAATTCCTACCATTTTTGGTGATTTTTCAAATTTCACGTCACTGCGATTGTCCACAAACAGTATTATTGCAAATTCACTCTTTTACACTTTCTTTATATTAACCTCATTTTAACATAAATGTCACAATTCATTTTCACCACATTTCATACATCACAAGTATAGGTCCATGATTAAAATGCCACTATAAAATCATCCCGTTGAACACTTCGGATCAATTCTCGATATTTGGTGGTTTCAAAGACACAGCCTCACCCATCATCATTCATATAATTCGGCTCTCTTGTACACATGGTGAACATTTAGTACCACCCGTGTGACCTAGCCAATTTATCTCGTAGCTCTCTTGTCTACATGGTGTCCTTCACTTGGAATCACCCATGCGACCTAGCTACATTTACCTCTCCCGTAGCTCTCTTGTCTACATGGGATACATCCCGTATCACACATGTGACCTAGCTACTACATAGTATCTCGTAGCTCTCTTCTACACATGATGCGCACTCAGCACCATACATGTGACCTAGCTACGTTTCATCTATATTATTAAATCTTTCCGAATGTTCAACCGGGATTTCTCTCTCTATTACTTATTTCCATTCTTCCAATAGTCGATTTATGCTTCAAAATCAGCTAAAATATATATATAATAGGCTGAAATATAAAAATGTAAATGAAGTTAAGGTATTATTTACATACAAACTTACCTCGGTGCAAAATATTGAAATTTTGCAATTTAGTCCAAATTTTTTTCCTTCCCCCGTTCGAGGTCGATTCCACGCCTTTCTTGATCTATAATAACACATTTAGCTCATTTAACACTCATACTATTTATTTCAATCCAAAAATCACATTATGGAAAATTACATTTTTGCCCCCTAACTTTTACAAAATTATGATTTTTCTCCTAGGCTCAGAAATTTAATTTCAGCCCTAATTCTTATGTTTTATGACATGCTGATCATTTTTCCCTTCTATGGCAACATCAAATTCTCACTCTAACACATAGTTATGAACAATAGGTATTTTTACCGATTATGTCGTTTTGCTCGTTTTCGCTAAAAATCGCTTAGAAAAGATTGTTCTCCTAACTTCAAACATTCATATTCTACCATCAAACATCAAAATATATGCATATCATTCATGGGTAAATTTTTAAACATAAACCCTAACTCAAATAATGGTAGAAATAGGTGAAGACCAGAGCTACGAGGATTTCAAAAATGTAAAGAACATTAAAAACGGGGCTTGAATGCACTTACTATTGAGCTTGAAAGCTTGGGAAAAACCCTAGCTATGGAGGACATGCAAGTTTTGGCCAAGCTTAATGAAGATGAACACATTTTTGTGTTATTTTTCCCATTTTATTTCATTTAATACACAAATGACCAAAATGCCCTTACTACTAAACTTTCTAAAAATTCCATCCATGTCCAAATTTTGTCCATATAAGGTGTAATGGTCTAATTTCCATTTAAGGACCTCTACTTAAAACCCCCATTTCAATCAAGTACTTATGAACTAAAACACACACATTTTTCACCTATTTCAATTTAGTCCTAAACGTCAAGTTAAACACCCAATCGATAAAATCTCGCAACGAAATTTTCACACAATTATGCAATCATAATATAAACACTAAAACTTAATCAAAATATTATTATTATTATTTTTTAACCTCAAATTCGTGGTTTCGAAACAACTATTCCATTTTGGCCCTAAATCGGGTTGTTATAACTCTGCCCCCATTTAGGGATTTTCGTCCCTGAAAATCTTACCGGTAAAGAGATTTGGGTACAGTTTTCTCATGGCTTCCTCCGGTTCCCACGTAGCTTCTTCTACTCCATGTCTTTGCCATAACACTTTCACTAAAGCTATACTTTTCTTTCTCAACTGTTTTACTTCTCAAGCCAAAATCTTAATTGGTTCCTCATCATAGGTCAAGTCCGATCGAATCTCAATTTCTGTTGGAGAAATCACATGTGAAGGATCAGAACGATAACGTTGCAACATTGATACATGAAACACGTTATGAATTCTTTCTAACTCTGTCAGTAAGGCCAACCGATATGCCACTGGTCCAATCCTCTCAATAATCTTGTACGGCCCAATAAAACGCGGACTCAGCTTGCCTTTTTTGCTAAATCTCAGAATCTTTTTCCATGGTGACACCTTCAAGAACACTTTATCACCCACCTGAAATTCAATCTCTTTTATTTTTAAATCTGCATATGACTTTTGTCGATCTGAAGCAGCTTTCAAACAATCACAAATTATTTTTACTTTCTCTTCGGTTTCTTTAACTAAATCAACTCCGTGAATCTGTTTCTTACTAAGTTCAGTCCAATATAAAGGAGTCCGACACTTGCGACCATACTAGGCTTCGTACGGTGCCATCTGTATACTTGACTGAAAACTGTTATTGTAGGCAAATTCAACCAAAGATAGATATTTCTCCCAACTGCCTTCAAATTCTAAAACACAGTATCTAAGCATATCTTCGAGTATCTGGATTGCTCTTTTCGACTGACTATCTGTTTGCGGATGAAACGCGGTACTAAAATTCAATTTTGTACCCAAAGCTTCTTGTAACTTTTTCCAGAATCTCGAGGTAAACCTCGGATCTCTATCTGATATTATAGACATAGGTACCCCGTGCAACCTCACAATTTCAGCAATATATAATTTAGCTAATTTATCAAGTGAGTAATCGGTACGTACCGGTATAAAGTGAGCCGACTTTGTTAACCTATCAACCACTACCCGACAGCATCCTTCTTTTTAGGAGTCAAAGGAAAACCAGTTACAAAATCCATAGTAATCCTATCCCATTTCCACTCAGGTACCATTACTGGTTGGAGTAATCCTGAAGGCATTTGATGCTCAACTTTTACTTGTTGACAGATCAAACACTTGGTTACAAATTCAGAAATGTCCCTTTTCATACCTGGCCACCAATACAACTTCTTTAAATTATTATACATTTTTGTGCTACCAGGGTGAATTGACAAATAGCCACTGTACGCCTCATGTAATATTTTCTGAATCAATTCATCATTTTTCGGTACACAAATCCTATCTCGAAACATCAAACAGTCATCTGGTCCAACTCAAAAATCTGACTCGTAACCCGATTTGCACTGAGTTCTCTTGGTTCGCAACTCACTATCGTTCTTTTGAGAATCACAAATTAGCTGGAGAAATAACGGTTTAACCCTCATCTCTGCCAAGATTGACCCATCATCAGACAATGCTAACCTCGTATTCATGGCTCTCAAAGTAAAAAGAGATTTCCTGCTCAAGGCGTCAGCAACTACATTCGCTTTTCCCGAATGATAATCAATCACTAGCTCATAATCCTTCAATAATTCAAACCATCTTCACTGTTGTAGATTCAAATCCTTTTGATTCATTAAATACTTCAGACTTTTGTGATCAGTAAAAATTCGACATTTTTCACCATACCAATAATGTCGCCAGATCTTCAAGGCAAAGACAATAGCGGCTAATTCCAAATCATGTGTAGGATAGTTCTTCTCATGTGGTTTTAATTGTCTCGAGGCATAAGCCACCACTTTACCCTCTTGCATTAGCACACATCCAAGGCATGTCAATGATGCATCACTATAAATTACGAACTCTTCCCCTGGCTCAGGCTATACTAAAATTGGTGCTTCAGTCAATCGTGCTTTCAACTTTTCAAAACTCTACTGACATTTATCAGTCCATTCAAACTTAACATTCTTTTGCAGCAACTTAGTCATAGGAGAGGCAATCATCGAAAATCCCTCAACAAAACGTCTATAATACCCTGCCAAGCCTAAAAGGCTTCTAACCTCGGATACATTCTTTGGCGGTTTCCAATCAACGATCGTGGAAATCTTGCTCGGATCCACCCAAATACCATCACCTGAGACTATATGTCCCAAAAATCCGACTTCACGAAGCCAGAACTCACTTTTACTAAACTTAGCAAACATTTTCTTTTCTCTCAAGATCTGCAATATGGTTCTCAAGTGTTCGGCATGCTCAGACTCATCCCGAGAATAAATTAAAATGTCATCTATGAACACCACTACAAACTTATCTAAATATGGCCGAAAGATTCGGTTCATCCAGTCTATAAATATAGTCGGAGCATTTGTTAAGCCAAAAGGCATCACAAGGAACTCATAATATCCATACCTTTTCCGAAAGGCGGTTTTCGTCACATCTGACTCCTTAACTCTCAACTGGTAGTAACCGGACCTCAAATCGATCTTTGATAACACTGTTGCCCCCTTTAACTGATCAAATAAATCATCAGTCCTCGGTAACGGGTACTTGTTCTTTATAGTCACCTTATTGAGCTGACGGTAGTCAATGTAAAGCCTCATTGAGCCATCCTTCTTCTTTACGAACAATACAGGAGCACCCCAAGGAGAGAAACTCGGTCTCACAAATCCCTTGTCTGTTAACTCTTGCAACTGAGCCTTCAATTCTTTTAATTTAGTCGGAGCCATTCTATATGGAGCAATCGAGATCGGTGCAGTCCTTGGCAACAAATCAATGGCAAACTCTATCTCTCTGTTCGGAGGCAATCCAGGCAATTCCTCTGGAAATACATCAGGAAATTCACAGACTATCGGTATTGATTCAAGCTTCAATTCGAACAATTTCGATTATTCATTACATATGCGGATAAGCTTCACACCCTTTCCTCATGTATTTACAATGCGGACATGTGCGAAATCGCCATAAGCAATTTATTTGATTCATCTGTTTCAACCCACAGAATTTCACCATTTTCACATTTCAACTCTAGTGTTTTCTGTTTACAATCTACCCTGGCATCATAGAATGTCAACCAGTCCATTCCCAAAATAATGTCAGACTCATCAAATGGTAACAGCATCAGATTAGCTAGAAAACAGTGACCTTGAATCATTAATGGGCAATTCTTGCAAACCTTATCAACTACCACATATTGGCCTAAGGGGTTCGATACTTTAATCGTAAACTCAGTAAACTCAACAGGCAACTTCTTATTAGATACTAAATTCATACAAATATAGGAATGAGTAGACTCGGGATCAATCAATGCAATAACAATAGTATCATAGATAGAAAATGTACCAGTGATCACATCGGGAGATGATACATCCTCTCGGGCACGTATGGCATAAGCTCTAGCAGGCGCTCTAACTTCTGATCT
Source organism: Gossypium longicalyx (assembly GCA_025698465.1). NCBI lineage: Eukaryota > Viridiplantae > Streptophyta > Magnoliopsida > Malvales > Malvaceae > Gossypium > Gossypium longicalyx. Next base: position 38,563,242 of record CM046998.1, on the reverse strand, counting down.
CGCCACTGAATCTTTCATTACGGTTTTAGTGCTAGCTTCACTTCCAGTATTTCTCGGTGGTCTACCTCTATTAGCGGTCGTACTTTGTCTAAAACTCTGAAATTTTTCTTCTTTAACTTTCTCTGGATAGTCTCTGATAAAATGCTCGTGAGAACCACACTTGAAACAAGCTCGCTCGTTTCCCTAACACTCACCAAAATGTTGCCTGCCGCATTGCTGACATTCGGGCTTTCTAGACCGCACATTACCCACACTTGCCACCAAAGTAGCTTGAGCTTTAGACCCCGAATATGCCCTACCATGATCTCTGTGTGAATCCCCAGCTGAAACTGTCACTCGAGGGTTTGTCTCTTTGGACCTCTTTGATTGAGATTGAAATGACTTACTTATCGGCCTCTTTCTGGCATCTCAGGCCTCAATAGCAGCTTTTCTTCTTTCTTTGTTTAATTCTTCAGCTTTAAGGGCTCGATCAACCAATACTACAAATTCTTTCAGCTCCAGAATTCCCACAAGCACTTTAATGTCCTCATTAAGTCCATCCTCAAACCTTCTACACATAATAGCCTCGACGGACACACATTCCTGGGCATACTTACTGAGTCTTACAAATTCGCGCTCATACTCTGCCATAGACATCTTGCCCTGCTTCAATTCAAGGAACTCCTTCTATTTTTGATCAATAAATCGCTGACTTATGTATTTCTTTCTGAATTCTTCCTGGAAGAAATCCCAAGTAACCCTTTCTTTTGGCACCACTGCTACCAAAGTCTTCCACCAATGGTAAGTCGAATCTCTAAAAAGTGATACGGCACACTTTAAGCACTCCTCTGGTGTACATGAGAGCTCATCAAATACACGGGTAAAATTTTTAAGCCAGAACTCCTCCTTCTCGGGATCATCGTCGATCTTTGCTCTAAACTCTTCGGCTCCTTGTTTTCGAATCTTGTCGACTGGAGGCTTGTTCATTCTTACCAAACCTATGCCTTTAGCAGCTACAGGAACCGTCTGAGGTATGGGAGGGGGTGGAGGAGGTTGAGCATTTGGGTTTGCTCGAATAAACTCAGTATACCAATTGTTCATCACTTGGAGGAAGGCATCCCGAGCCTCATCTCCTTGTCTCGATGTCTCAGATCTACTTTGTACAGGCGCAGTCCCTTGCACGGGAGCTGGCGCATTACTAACAGCATCATCAGCCGCAGTTCCATCAGGATCCATTACTATAATAAAACAAAACACAGTTTAGAATAATCAGGAGTCACCACACTATCACAGTATATTTATGGCATGTATAACTAGACTTTTACACACACTATAATAGTCCGAGAACTGACTAAACCATAGCTCTGATACCACTAAATGTAACACCCCTTACCCGTGTTCAACACCGAAACAGGGTACGAGGTATTACCGGAACATAACACATACCATTAAATGAAACTGAGATAGAAATATGTCATCCAATTTGATAATGCATCGTTATAACATATGTCTTGAACAATATTAGCCAACTTCAATGGCTTTGTACAAAATGATTGATCAAATACTGTAACCAATATTTTAAACCTAGGCAATTATGACACGTAACAAAATAACTAAGCCTATTATACATGCCATAATTCAAAATGTTTAGTTCAAATACCCTAAAGTATTGATAGTGCGGGCAGATCTTCACGATCTTCAACTCCTGAGCAAGCTGGACGACACTATAAGACAAAAGAGAAAAAAAAGTAAGCTTATAGATTAGTAAGTAAGTATATAAATAATAATTAAATAATCTAATATATATATACAATAACTCAAGTATATCTACTTAAAATTTTCTATTCACACCACTTTGATTAAGCTGTCTCTCCTGCGTCACGTTCACTAAATAAATCATAACTAGAGTTACAAAACTCGAAATTAAAATCTGTAAATTTTTTTCTGAAAATAGACTCGGATTACTTCTTACTAATTTTTTTTCTGGAATTTTTGGTCCAGCCAATTAGTACAGTTTATTAGTTAAAGTTGCCCCTATTACACAGCTCGACTGATCTGACCTATTTTCACTACGAATTGATTTTCCCCCAGTAAAAAAGTCAAATAGCCACGAAATTTGTTTCATCTATGCATGTAAATTATATTTCTTAATTATTTTTGTACAATTTTTAATGATTTTTCAAAGTTAGAACAGGGGATCACATAGTCATTCTGAACAAGTCACACACAAATATAAATATCTCAAAATATAGAGTTCCTTTACTTGTTCTGTTTCTCTTATGTGAGAATAGACTCACTAAGATTTAATTTAATATCTCATTCAGTCTCTAATTAAATTCCTACTATTTTTGGTGATTTTTCAAATTTCACGTCACTACGACTATCCACAAACAGTATTATTGCAAATTCACTCTTTTACACTCTCTTTGTATTAACCTCATTTTAACGTACATGTCACAATTCATTTTCACCACATTTCATACATCACAAGTATAGGTCCATGATTAAAATGTCACTATAAAATCATCCCATTGAACACTTCGGATCAATTCTCGATATTTTGTGGTTTCAGCACACAGCTCCACCCATCATCATTCATATAATTCGGCTCTCTTGTACACATGGTGAACATTTAGTACCACCCGTGTAACCTAGCCAGTTTATCTCGTAGCTCTCTTGTCTACATGGTGTCCTTCACTTGGAATCACCCATGCGACCTAGCTACATTTACCTCTCCCGTAGCTCTCTTGTCTACATGGGATACATCCCGTATCACACATGTGACCTAGCTACTACATAGTATCTCGTAGCTCTCTTGTACACATGATGTGCACTCAGCACCATACATGTGACCTAGCTACGTTCCATCTATATTATTAAATCTTTCCGAATGTTCAATCGGGATTTCTCTCTCTATTATATTTCCATTCTTCCAATAGTCGATTTATGCTTCAAAATCAGCTAAAATATATATAATAGGCTAAAATATAAAAATTTAAATGAAGTTAAGGTATTATTTACATACAAACTTACCTCGGTGCAAAATATAGAAATTTTGCAATTTAGTCCAAAATCTTTTCCTTCCCCGTTCGAGGTCGATTCCACGCCTTTCTTGATCTATAACAACACATTTAGCTCATTTAACACTCATACTATTTATTTCAATCCAAAAATCACATTATGGAAAAATTACATTTTTGCCCCCTAACTTTTACAAAATTACGATTTTTCCCCTAGGCTCGTAAATTTAATTTCAGCCCTAATTATTATGTTTTATGACATGCTGATCATTTTTCCCTTCTATGGCAACATCAAATTCTTACTTAACACATAGTTATGAACAATAGGTATTTTTACCAATTATGTCGTTTTGCTCGTTTTCGCTAAAAATTGCTTAGAAAAGATCATTCTCCTAACTTCAAACATTCATGTTCTACCATCAAACATCAAAATATATGCATATCATTCATGGGTAAATTTTTAAACATAAACCCTAACTCGAAATAATGGTAGAAATAGGTAGACCGAGCTACAAGGATTTCAAAAATGTAAAGAACATTAAAAACGGGGCTTGAATGCACTTACTATTGAGCTTGAAAGCTTGGGAAAAACCCTAGCTATGGAGAACATGCAAGTTTCGGCCAAGCTTAATGAAGATGAACACACTTTTGTGTTATTTTTCCCATTTTATTTCATTTAATACACAAATGACCAAAATGCCCTTACTACTAAACTTTCTAAAAATTCCATCCATGTCCAAATTTTGTCCATATAAGGTGTAATGGTCTAATTGCCATTTAAGGACCTCTGCTTAAAACCCCCATTTCAATCAAGTATTTATGAACTAGAACACACACATTTTTCACCTGTTTCAATTTAGTCCTAAACGTCAAATTAAACACCCAATCGATAAAATCTCGCAACGAAATTTTCACACAATTATGCAATCATAATATAAACACTAAAACTTAATCAAAATATTATTATTATTATTATTAACCTCAGATTCGTGGTTTCGAAACCACTATTCCATTTTGGCCCTAAATCGGGCTGTTACAGGCTTCCTCTCGAGCGCGTATTGTATACGTTCTTGCCGGGGCTCGAGCCTCTGATTTTGTAGTGTCTTTAGCCGCAACTCAACTGCCACTAGCACTTTCAGGATATCTTGGAGGTCTACGTCACGAAATAGGGGCACTCGACTTCGGGGCTACTTCCACTTCTTTTTCAATTTGCTCTGGGTAGTCCTTGAGAAAGTCGTCGAGAGAACCACATCTGAAACATGCACCACTCTTCATTTGGCACTCTCCAAACTAAAATTTGTTGCAACTCTTACACTTCAGCTTTTGCTCATCTACACTCTCCACACTAGTCACCATCAATGAGGAAGACTTCTGATTACGTCGTTTGGAGCCTCTCGCTTTACCCAAATATCCTACCGATAAAGTGGAGCGTTCATGTTGGCTCCTTGATTTCTTTGTAGGAAATGAGAGCGTCTTACTACTAGATCTCTTGCTCTAAACTCGAGTGCCTCTCTTCGCTTACTTTCTTTCATTATTAAGCTCCTCAGCCTTCTTGGCCCGATCAGCTAGTGTAGCGAACTCCCGTATTTTAAGGATCTCAATCAACAACTTGATTTCCTCATTCAGACCTTCCTCGAAGCGTTTACACATTTTTGACTCGGTTTGAATCCATTCAGTTGCATATTGACTTAACCTTACAAACTCCCTTTCGTATTCTGCTACAGTCTTATTCCCTTGTTTGAGTTCCAGGAACTCCTTTTGCTTCGAGTCTAAAAGCCTTTGACTGATGTATTTCTTCCTAAACTCTACTTGGAAAAATTCCCAAGTGATATTTTCCTTTGGCACCACCGAAGATACAGTCTTCCACCAGTGGTATGCAGTATCTTTCAAGAGGGACACGACACACTTTAAGCACTCCTTAGGTGTGCACGACAACTCATCTAATACCCGTGTAGTATTCTCGAGCCAAAACTCAGCTCTTTTAGCATCATCATCGATTTTAGCTCTGAATCCCTCAACCCCATACTTTCTAAGCTTATCTACAGGGGCTTTTCCAATTCTTACCGATGCCATACCTCGTGGCACATCCTCATCAAGTTGGTTAGGGGGCGAGGGAGGTCGTGGTATGTTGGGGCAATTCCTCAGTTAATCCTCAAACCATTCATCTATCATGTTGAAGAAGGCGGCTCGGGCCTCTTCCCGGCCTTCAGACATAAGCCTTCTACTACTAGTAAATACAGCTTGTTGTACGGAAGCTGGAGCATGGATCTTGGCTCCCTTGGACTCATCTTGTGCTTGATTGAAAAACATTTACTATATTCCAAAAATAATTTTAACAGTTAGGAGATATCACACTATCAACGTTCACATAATGGCTTGTATAGCGAACCTCAATACTCTCTACGATAGTTCTAGAACCGACTAAACTATAGCTCTAATACCACAAAATGTAACACCCCTCACTCGCATCCTGCGTCGGGATTGGGCTCGAGGCATTACCGGACTTAAACTCTCACTACATACAAAATTGGCTCACCAAATTTTGCCCAAAATTTAAAACTTCTCAAACACATACATATAGTCCCGTATACAGGCCTTCGAGACCTAAAGCATACATTGGGACGGTTCGGGGCAAAACTAAAAATATTTGATAGATTCTGGGAAACTTAATAAATTTTCTTACCTTCGAGGGTCACAAGCTCGTGTGGGTGGGGCCGTGCCCTCATCCCGTGTAACTTTCTATTTATGATGTCAGCATGCATTTAGGGGCACACGGCCAAGACACACGCCCGTGTGTCTAGCCCGTGCACTATACTAACTTAAAAATTTAAGTGCAGGGGATGCACGGCCGTACCACACACCCTTGGGGGCGAGCCGTCTGTCACACATGGCCTAGACACACGCTCGTGTCTACCCGTATGGACCATGTAGACTATTTTCCAAGTCTTTGATCACCCTCTATCAACTAATCATACTTATAGTTTACTTCGATACATGATAAGACCAAATTATACACTTATATAGAACCATGATAAACCTCATTGCATGAAAACCTCATATCATCGGTTTTATACATGCTAGGTTAATTGCCATCTTGTATTAAAGGGTTTCCATATCTCCTTGACACATTCAAGATTGGCGCATTCTTATAACTCACTGCCAATTAAAACCAAGCCATCACATATGAACATAAACATGCATAGACTTGTAGGTCATAGCCTACTTCAAAATGAGCTAATTCCCATGGCCATATACAAAAAGATATGTATATCTTTACATGCCTTCAACATATAAAAAAATACTCAAAAGTCCTATACATGACATTGAACAAGATAAAAGTGTCTATATACCAAAGCTGGACTAGTTAATAGTGTGTTGACTCTCCAATCGTCTTCCAATCTTTACAAGTCCTCGAGCTCTGTAAGACAGGAAAAAGAGAGGAGTAAGCATTTACATGCTTAGTAAGCCCGAATAACTAAAAAGTAAACTTACCGATTAATTACCATAAAGCCATATTAGGCAATAAAATCAACAAGCATGGAAATGATATCCCTATCACATGCACTCAATCAATAAATTAGTCACAATAATAATATACCATGTAATTTGTCTTAGATGAGCTCATCATCTAATATTTCCTTTTGAACATATATCTCATATTAATTTCGTTGAGTTTCTAAGAAATCTCGATGGATTATCCATTAACCGTCAATTCATAAGAATGATCATTTCAGGTATGCACTCCCGCAAACCTCACATTTTACGACGGGATTACCAGTCCAGGCTAAATCCCCCATAATATAAACTCATAAGGTGATGTCGGGATTACCAATCCAGGCTAAATCCCTTATAACAGCAAACACCATCAGTGAGCTCGGATCTGAATTGCTAGTCCAGGCTAAATTCAGACCCTAATCGGATTACCCGTCCGAGATAAATCCTTAATGCACATATATTCTTCGGGAGGCTTGATCATTCAAGGAACACCCGTCCGGGCTAGATCCTTTCTATATTTGAGATCAACGGATTACCCGTCCGAGCTAAATCCTTTCTGCAACACATGCAGGATCTCAATATCACATACAGCATGGTTCATCCATCGAACTTCCTTTCCAACCTCAACCGGGACATTTTTTAATATGTCATTGTTAAGAATGCATTTCATGTGTTTTCATGCCATTAACAAATGCAATTATCATACATTCTTAAATCATGCAATTAGGCATATTATGAATTTACTTTAAGTTATCCAAACTTACCTAGTATTCGTCTCGGTATCGTGTTTCGGTTATTTCGAAATCTTTCATTTTCCTCGATTGACCTTCGGAATTTGTTCCTCAAGGTCTATAATAATAAAGGTAAATTATTAACAGCTCATATTATACTTTTTGAGTCTAAATTTTACCCTCAGCCCAAATGACCGTTTTGCCCCTAACCTTTCACATTTTTACGATTTAGTCCCTAGGCTCGTATAATGAAATGCATGCAATTTCTACCTTACCCAAGCTTAGCTGGATGTTTTTCCCTCTTATGGTAGCCCACATTTTCCATTATTTTCACTTTTCTACCACACATTTTACACCTTTTGCAAAAAGGTCCTTTTAGGGGTTTTTCATGAAATCACCTTGGAAAAGATGTTTAACACCCATCCAACTTTCATATTCTTCCATAAATCATCAAAATACAAGTAAATCATGCATGGGTAAATTTCTAAACATAAACCTTAGCATGAAATATAGGTAGAAATAGAGAGAGTAAGCTACCGAGATTTTAAAAATACAAAGAACATTAAAACGGGGCTTGGGAGCACTTACTATTGAGCTTCAAAAGCTTGGAAACCCTAGCTATGGAGAACCCTAAAGTTTCAGCAGCAACAAGAAGGAAATGAGCTGATTTTTGGCTTATTTTTCCCATTTTATTCCATTAAAATTTCAAATAACCAAAATGCCCTTTAAGCCCTTTCTTTAATTTTTCATCCATACAAGCCCATTTTTGTCCAAAAACTTAGAAATTGGGAAACTTTCTCTCCAAGACCTTCAAATTTATAACCTGAAGCAATTTCATACAAATTACTTCTAGAATCCATGTTTTGAAATTTATTCAATTTGGTCATTATTTTCCAATTGGACACCTTACTCAAAGAATTCCTTCATGAAACTTTAATACATGCATATTCTCATATTCTAGACCTCATAATAATCATAAAATAAATATTTTGATGTTAGATTTGTTGTCCCGAAACCACTATTTCGACTAGGCTATATTCAGGATGTTACAATAATAACATGTAATTACCCTTGTTATATATATGATGTCCATATTTTCCAAAAATCTCCCACTTGGACCACATATATATACTAATTACTCTATAATTACATGTCATCATATAACCTTATGAGCTCAAAATTTTACTATCATTTCCAAAAGATATTTCAAATAATCTCGTCCATTAATTATGTTAACATAGAACCAAGACGAATTTCGTTACATATATTGTAACTAAATCCATCCTTGATCATGTATATTAACACAACAAAATGACATAGATCAAGTATGGATGTGTAGTATAGAAATTACATGCAATATGATATAAACATGTCTATTTTCAACTGGTCCTCTTTAAACTTAAGTGAGGTCAGTACAGAGTGAAAAAATTGAATACTTCATTTTTATCAAAAAATAACCAAATACATAAATGTTTGAAAACAAACATAAAGTAAATAAAATACAAACTCCCACTAGATCATGATATCCTCAAATAATGTAACACCCATATGAGTAGTGTGCTCATTAAAGACCTTGGGTGGTAAACCTTTTGTGAGCGCATTCGCTATCATGGAGTTTGTCCCAATGTGCTCTATGGATATTTTTTCATTTTGCAGTCTTTCTTTCACAGCTAGGAACATTATGTCAATATGTTTTGACTTATATGAACTTTTTTTGTTGTTGGAATATAATATCGCTGACTTATTATCACAAAATAATTTGAGTGGTCTTTCTACATTCTCCAAAATGCCCAACCCAGTGACAAATTTCTGCGACCATATTCCATAGTTTGGTGCCTCATAGTATGCTACAACCTCTGCTGCCATAGTGGAAGAAGCTACAAGTGTCAGTTTGACACTTTTCTAGGATAAAGCTCTTCCAGCTAATAGGTAAATATAGCATGATGTAGATTTCCTTTTATCTTAGCACCCAACGAAATTAGAATCAAAATACCCTACAACCCTCAAATGATCTAATTACTTATAAGTAGGCATGTAATCTTTTGTTCTCTGAAGATACCCAATAACCCTCTTGGCTGCTATCCAATGGTCTATACCAGGGTTGTTTAAATATCTGCCTAACATCCCAACAGTGTACACCATATCCAGACGTATACATACTTGACCATACATTAAACTCCCAACAGCTGATGCATAGGGAATCTTTTGCATTTTCTGAATTTCAAGGTTACTTTTAGGGCATTGAGTAAGACTAAATTTGTCTCATTTATCGAAAGGGGTGTCACCTGGTTTATAACTTTGCATGCCAAACCTTTTGAGTACTTTATTGATATAGCTATTTTGTGATAATCCAAGAATACCCCAAGATTAGTCTCAATGTATCTGAATTCCTAAAACAAAAGAGGCGTCCCCAAGATCTTTCGTCTCAAAATTCTTAGATAAAAACCTCTTGGTTTCGTGCAATAAGCCTATATTATTAGCGGCAAGCAAAATGTCATCAACATATAGAACCAGAAATATGTACTTACTCCCACTGAATTTGTGATACACACAATCATCAACAGTATTCATCTTAAAATCGAAAAAAAAATTACTTGATGAAACTTGTGGTACTATTGATGAGAAGCTTGTTTGAGTCCATAGATGGATTTTGTCAATTTGCAAACCATATTCTTTGGGTCTTCTGACTCAAAGTTTTCTGGTTGCACCATATAAATTGTTTCTTCAATGTCACCATTGAGAAACGCAGTCTTAACATCCATCTGATGCAACTCAAGATCAAAATGAGCAACAAGTGTCATGATTATCCTGATGATATTGAACAAAAAGCTTCTATAAAATCAATGCCTTCTTTTTAAGTATATCCTTTAGCTATAAGACGCGCCTTATACCTCTCCACATTACCATTTACATCCCTCTTAGTTTTAAATGTCTAGTTACAACTAATTGGTTTTGCATCTTCAAGTAATGGGACAAGTTCCCAAACTTTATTTTCTTGCATAGACTTATACTCGTCTTTCATGGCATCAATCCACTTTTGAGAATTATAACTTGTCATGGCTTGATGAAAGTTGATTGGATCATCTTCCATTATTCCATTATCATCTGCATGTTCTTGGAGAAATACATCATAATCGTTTGGAATAACATTTCTCATTTCTCTTGTGGACCTCTTTAATGGCACTTATTCTTGAGGTTGTTGAGTTTGTTCTTCTGGAACAATTACCTCATCTTGAATAAAGAGTTGTTAAACATTGTCTTGTTGAGGTTCTAGATTCACTTATTGGTCAATGATAGGTATGAGAACCTAAATATAGTCAAAAGTGATAGTAGGAACTGATTTAGAATCCAATTTCTCCTTAAAAGCAATGTCTCTAACTTTATTTCTCCTTCCAAACTCAACATCCTCAAAAATGTTATAGTTTCCGTCTCAAAAATATTCCTAATTTTGGGATCATAAAACTTATAGCCCCCAGATCACTCAGAATAATCAATAAAGTAGTTGCTCACTCTTTTGGAGTCCAATTTCTTTTCATGCCTTAGCTGGACATCTCAAAATATGAAAGTGTTTTAGACTAAGCTTTTGACCAGCCCAAAGCTCATAAGGTTTTTTTTTTTTTTTTTTTTTTTTTTTGCAATTGCTTTAGTGGGTACCCTATTCAGAATGTAAGCTACTTTAATGCTTCTCTCCAGAGGGACTCAGGTAAGGTAGAATGAGCAGTCATGCTCTTTGCCATATCCTTAAGAGTCTTATTTCTTCTTTTAGCTATACCATTCATAACGAGTGATCCTGGCATGATGTACTATGGGACAATACCGTATTCTTCTAGAAATTTCACAAATGGTCCTAGACATTGTTCACTTGAGCCATCATATCTATCGTAGTATTCACCACCACGATCAGATCTGATATTCTTAATCATTTTGCTAAGTTGATTATCAACTACAACTTTATAAGCTTTGAACATGTTTAGAGATTGAGATTTCTCATGAATGAGATATAGGTACTCATAACATGCGTAATCGTCTATGAATGTTATGAAATATTGTTGACCATTCCAAGATGTAGTAGAGAATGACCCAAAAATTTCTGTATGAATTAATTCTAAGACGTTTGAAGATCTATTGGCACCCAATCTCTTGGTTTTGGTTTGTTTTCCCTTAATGCAATTGACATAGACATCAAAGTTTGTGAAGTCAAGGGACTCTAAAATACCATCAAACACAAGGTGTTCAACTCTAACTTTTAAGATATGACTTAAGCGCTTATGCCATAATGATGCTGAATTTTTCTTATTTAATTTACGTTTAATACCACTTGATTCCACATGTAAGGTTTCATTATAGAATGCAACTATTTCTAGCAAATAAATATTGTCATAAGTATTTAAATAACCAATTCCAACAACATTTGAATTTAAAGACAAATTAAATTGACTGTTTCCAAATGAACAATAATATCTAAATTTGTCCAACGAAGAAACAGAAATAAAATTTCGTCTAAATGACAGTACAATAAAAGTGTCTTTTAAATCCAAATAAAAATCAGTTCCTATTAACAACCTAAAATTCCCAATTTCTTCCACTTCTACTGATTTTCCATCGCCCACGAAGATGTGTTTTTCACCATCACTTGGCTTTCGATAACTCAGGAAACCCTGAATAGAAACACTTATGTGAGTAGTAGCAGCAGAATCTATCCACCAAGTGTTTCTAGGTACTAAAGCTAAATTAACCTCAGAGCAGACCAAATTAAGATTTATATCTTTCTTTGCATGCTAAGCATGATATTTGGTACATTCTTTCTTCACGTGTCCAGACTTGTTACAAAAGAAGCAACTTTCTATAGCTTGTTGTTGTTTCTTTTGAGCTGGACCCTTAGTAGCTTCATTCTGATATTTTCTTTTCTTGCCATTGTCTTTAAGGGCATTGGCCAAATGAGCACTTTCAAACTTATTACACTTTAACATTTCTTCCTCTTGCTCACAATGATAAATGAGCTCATTTAGAGTTCATTTCTCCTTTTGACAGTTGAAACTAATTTTAAATTGATTGAACTGTGCAGGAAGCGATACCAAAACCATAAAAACAAGCAATTCCTCAGAAAGCTCGATCTTAAGTGCCTTAAGTCTTGAAGTAACATGGAACATCTCCATAATGTACTCCCTCACGTTTCTTTGACCCTTATACTTCATAGACATCAAAGAAGTCAGAAGTGGTGTCATCTCAACCTTATCATTTTTAGCAAAACGTTTCTCAATTTCATCAAGAAGACCCTTGGCCTGAGTAATCTCTTTAGATTCTGTACCCCTAAAGGCTTCTGGAATGCTGTGTTTCATGATTATTAAACTCATGTGATTTGAATGATCCCATCTTTCAAAATCCTTCTTAACGTTAGGGTGCTTTCCTCATTGAGAGGTACAAGTTGTTTTTCCCTTAAAGCAAGGTCTATGTCCATAAAGCTAAACACGATAAGTAAGTACCTTTTCCATTCCTTAAAATTAGTCATCTCAAGGTACCAAACACAACATTAATATCAAGTCTCTGGATAGTAATATTAACAAAAAGTGATACTCTTGTTGTAGCAATCAAATATTAATAATAAATTATGTCAAACAATTAATTAATCTTTGGACTAACTTATTGCTCACATAAAATACCTTATAATTGTCACAAATTTATCACCATAAATGCTACTGAAATTCTGCCAAATATTAACTTACCTTTGGGTAAATTAATAAATGCATGAATCACAAAAACATATAATCAACTTGACACTTTAAATAAACTAATCTACACAAAAGAGGTTACTTTGGCAGCATTTTGTTTCAACTAATTAATTAAAATATTAGACATCCTTAATTAAAACAAAAAGCCAAAATCTGAATTTATTTGTTTCAAAATATTTTTTCTTAATATAATATTTCAATCAAATTAAAAGATAGTTGTATATATATTTATATACTTTTCCAAAACAACATGCATATATTATATATGTATATATAATCAAAAATTAAACTAAGCCATGCATATTAACCCCTTTTTCTAAATAAATGTCGTATAGGATTAAAAAATAATAATTATTAAATCACATGACTTGCAAATATATAGGAACTAAAAATTGAAACACAGATCATGCAAATAGAAATTGTATAAAGAAAAATAAAACCCATGATTAATATATATACATATATTCATATTTCTACAGTAGCATGCAAACTTGAAGAGAACTTAACCTTCAATAAGTAAGCAAAAAACTTGTGTGATTTCTATTTCAAACCTTAAAAATTGAATCCATCCATTCAAAATCATCCAAATTAAAAATTAAAAACAAAACCCTAAAATTTTAGTAGCGTACAATATTAATGGTTTCTTGACCTTCATGCATTATTTATTTATTTATTATAAAACTAAATGCAATATAGGATTGTAAACAAAAATTGAATCGCAAGATTTGCAAATAGACAAGATTTGCAACTAAAGATTGAAACGCAAGTACATCGCGCAAATAAAAATTGAATCACAGACCAATCTACAAAGTAAGAATTTTAAGCTAAATTCTTGAACTAAATTTGGTCATTCCATCAAATAATATTATACATATTTTAAACTCTAAATTTTTTTATACAAATTCATGTAACATCCCAAAAATCAGGGGTTACCAAAATCGAGTTTGTGAATCAAGAGAGAGTTGTCATGCCTTAAATTTTGAAATTTATCTATGCATTTTTAGGAAATAAATGATGTATTGATTTGTTGGTTAAGTGTTAGTGAAATGTTCCTTGAAACCCAAGTTCAAATCCCTTCTCTCTCACCATTTTTATTATTTTGCAAGTTTTGCCTTAAACCCTAGTTTGGGACATGTCTTAGTTTTTAAAATAAATATTTCAAATTTATATCAAGAATGAGTTATTGGTTTAATGGTTAAACATTAGTGAATTTATTCTTGAGGTCCTAACTTCAATTCCATTCCTATGTAAATAATTTAATTTTTTGGCAAAAATCCTTATTTTAATGTGTGGGCCATCCAAGCCTAGTTAACCTAGGTATAAATATTAATTTTTCACTAATAATCAGCTTTTAATCATCCTCGTCATTCCCCTAGTCGTTCCTCTCCTCTTTTACTTCTCTTTGATTTTAATTTTTTTTTCTTTCCTCCATTGATGTCGTTGCCTACACCTAGTTTTACCATCTCTTCTTTATTTTTCTTTTTGCCACAAGATTTGTTAACATATTCCTCACCATATTGCTTTCATTTTTCCTCATTAAAATCAACCCCAAATCTGAAATCTTGAACTCCAAGATCAATCCCGAACATTGCCAAGAAAGTGTCATTGCTATTTCTCTCGACTAGCTTGGGTAAAGTCTCTTTTCTCTTTAATTTCTTGACTAATTTTGTCAATTAAAAACCAAAATTTCTAGATATAGAATTTGGTGGATTTTAAATGATTTCAAAAGTATTTTTCCAGATTTTAATGAGCTCTCAAACTATTTTAAATTTCAGCCCCAATTTTGGCCACCATGGGTGGTGGTGCGTGCGCAAGAAAGGGGGTTGTTTTGTTTCTTGGTTCTTGCTTATATTTTTCCAGCCTTAATTTTAGTTCTTGAACTCTACTAATCAGATTTTAAATCCATTTTAGTTAGGGAAAAATTTTCTTGATTGATTGGTCATTCGAAACCCACAAATCGTGAAGCATAAGTGCAATTAAGGGTAACTAGTTTGTTATTTCGACATAGTTGTTGGGTAAAGATTATGAATTGATTAAATGAAGGAATTTAATCATTAATTATCTACTTATTTTCTGGTATATTATTGAATTAGGTGCTGACCCAAACACCCCAAATCATCCGTAAAGGCGAAGAACGATTGTACGTACGGTTCGCATCGATACAGTGTAAGGAACCTAACTAGTTTAGATTCATAAAAAAAGTTATAATTTCAATGATTGGTTTGAAATCATAAGTGGCTGTTTGGGGGCTGGTTTAATGGTAGGTTTATTTTATTTATATTGAATTTTGGTTTAGGTTTGTTTAAAGGATTATTAAGGAAAATTGGAAGATTCACTAGTGTACTACGAGGAAACAAAAAATAAGGTGCGGGTCCTAAACTCATAAAATTATTTGAAAATGTTAAATATCATGTTATATTTGATAAATTAGCTTGCTGATTGTGTTGGATTAATAACTAAATTATTGATTTTGTGAGTGGTTGAACCAGGTATGTTTCAAGCCTTAAAAGATTGACATGTTGGCAAAATTGCTAGTTTGATAGTATGGATGTTTGATTGAGTTTGTGATTGCATATTTGAGTTATGAGATATGAGAATGTTTGATTAAATGATATAACACGTTGAGATATTAAGCTTATGTATGATTTAAACGCATGAGGTATTTGTTATATTGTGTACTAAAAAGGGTGCTATTTATGCACAATGAAAATCCGTAAAGTATGTGAAATTGAACGATATTGATTGATACCAACACAATGGTAATTTGAAATATTGGAACACTATTTCCATTTACTGAAAGTATGTGATTATTGAGGATTGATTCTCCACAGTTTTTCTTTTAAGGGAAAAACTGAAAAGTGATTGTGAACTGTGCTCCAGGTAGGGTCCCAGAAAAGGGAGGTGAGTCAAATTTGATTGCCTAAAAACCAAGCCTTTCCTAGCCAAAGCCAATCCTAGACATGCACCTTCTCATCACTACACTTCTCACAGTAATCGAATAACCTAAAGAAGTGAATAGAATAATAAAACACATGTACTTTCTCATTACCACACTTCTTATTTTTTTAATCAATCAACTATGGATCATCTCATATATATGTCACAATTATAATATTACATAATATAAATATTATAAACAATTATAAAATAGATATACAAGGAGATAGGTAATTAAAATAAAATTGTTAGCCAATGTTTCCATTTTTCTATTTCTAGAAAATAAATGAAAAAAATAAAATTACATAGTTTTTCGTCACAAGGCATTTCTTGGGTCTTCAACCGCCATCGCTTCATCTTCTCCTTATCATGGACTCCTTTTGGAAAAATTACATTTAAGCCCTATGTCCGTTTCCGGCTCATAAGAATTCTATAAATTTAAAAAAATAGTCCTACGTGGAGATGATAGTCCATGGTCTATTTCTTAAAAACCACAAACATGACAAAAATTAATAATTATATAACAAATATATAATATTGCATCTATTCCTATATATAACTCAAAACATGCATAAAACCTAAAGAATGTCACTTTCTATATAATCAAATCATTCAAGAAGAAGAGAAATCTATTTTGATTATCTGTTTATACTTATAGATAGAACACAACCTGGCTCATGATACCAATTATAGGAAAATCGAGTTTGGAAAACGTAGCGGAAAATAAATTTAGGGAAAAATTAGAGTTTTAATTTTTTTTCCAAAATAAGAAATTGATTTTGATATCTAAAGTAATAAACACTTAATCAAAATTGTAGCTTTTCAATTCGTCTAGGATGAACGCTTCGACCGAGTAGTCTTCTCTGCTATCCTCAAGCTCATGTTTGTCAAGTGTGGGCTCACTTCAAATAAAAAATTTTGTTTTACAAAAATTACCATTGGTATAATTTTACAATTGCTCTAAACTTTTGGGTCAAGTTATAAATTAGAAAAATATCTCTAGAAATTTTCTGAAATAATTTCTTAAGAAAATTTTCTCTCTACAACTTTCTCTTTAATTCAAATGTGTAATAAATAATAACCTAAGACTCTCTTTATATAGAGAGCCTTTAGAGAGTTCAACTATGATTAAACTTAATTACTTTAATATTAGATTAATATAATACTGATCAAGATAAATATTAGATTTAAATTTAATATTAAATCTTATTAAATTAATAGAATATTTATCTACAAGATAAACATTAAATTTAATGTTAAATCTATTAAAATAATATTCTCTAGTAGAGTCCCAATAGGAGTGTAATTCTTCCACTGCTTAACCACCAAAGACACATCGCCACTGACCATTTTCCGGCCACCGGAATGTCACTAGCACCCCAAGCTGGTTAGGTTGCTTCCGATTGGACTGTCGGCCCGGTTTCACATACCAAGTCCGGTTCAACCAGTTTTTGGGTCTTGGATTCAGTTTTGGCCTCTCAAGCCCAATTTACGATTTTAGGTCCAATTTTCAAGTTCAATTACCCATTGGACCAATTGGCTAAATTGAAAATTAATTTTCAAAAATCTCACGTTAATTTTAATTAATTTGATTAATTTAATTTTACTGGATCAAAATTAATTTTTTAAAAAATCACTTAGATTTTCCAAATTATTTTTTTAAGAAAATTATTTAATCAAATTCTCTAGTTGAACAATTCTTACGACCGCCCAATTTAATTCCACATCAAATAAATCGACTCAATTAAATTATTTCCATGGTCGTAGAGTTTCCTTCTGATTCAAATGCAGTTTGATCAAGCTTTTGTTGAGTTAGTGGAGGGACCAATTAGACATATACAATTAGACTCTAGTAATTGCAATTATGTCCAGAAGCATCGTTCTGATAATTCGTAATTAATTAACCATGTAGTCAGTCCACAAGAAGTACCATGATTGAAAACTCCTTATTGTATACTCTTAACGAAAGTAATTCATCCAACTACTTTGTCCAATAACCTTGTCATGTGTATGTTACCCTCATAAGATATCCTTAATTCCTTAGAGTTAAATCTGTTGACTCAATACAATCCTATTTTATCTCATTGTCATCATTGTGTCTTCTTAATGATTAATATGATCACTGTCAACAAATGACTGTGATAAATTTCTCGTTCAAGAACAAGCAACCTGTAGCCATGTTCCATATTTATGAATCAACACAGTGCCAATAAGAGGATATCGTTAACTCTTTAATTGAGCTATGAATTCCATGTTTCATATTTATCAATCTGCCATTAGCAGCCTTGGGTTTTTCCTTGACAACTTTGACCTTTGTTTCTGCAATACTAGGTGAGTCATGCAAGTCTATTATAGTTCGCATGGATATCTCATAAGCAACCTTTATCCCTATAAAAATGTCTTCTAGACTTGCACACAAGTATTAAGTTAAACCCACTCAGGCATATTAGATGAACTTATAAGGAGTAACCATCACTTACAGAAAGGAGGCAATAAGGGAGCTGTGTGGCAGATAGGTACCACTTGGGTAGTAACGATAGGTGGATCGATAGGAGTGTTGGCATTTTTAGTCTTCCCTTCACTTCTCGCTACAAGGATGCTCGATCCTTCACCTCTAAATGAGGTTTTAACTGAATTGTCCCTCATCTCACTCCCAAAGGGAGCCTTGGCCATAGCACCCCCTTTTTTTTGGGAGGAATCTTTTCCATGGCATCCCTCCCTCTCTTGGTGGAAGGTCGAATGGAGGGCTTGTCCTTCAGTGTTAAAGGTGCTTGGGGCATCTAATTGGGTCTCGAAGGGATGCCACCCTTCTTCCCTAACACAATGGGTATAATGTCATTAGTAATAGGGTCTTTGCTACCTACCACACCTTTTGAGTCCAGACCTACACAATAAACATTAGTCAAAAAAATATTAGTATCAATGTAAACAAAAGCACAAGATAAATACTCAAGTTGCTTCCCCTTCTTAGAATGAGAAAGGAACTCAAGTGTCTCATTGGTGATCTTAGCTTCATCCCAATCATGTATGTCACCAAATTGACCACCCCCGGAGGAAGCTTAGGAAAATACTCCAACTGTCTCCCTCCTGATGTAACACCCAAAAAATTTTGGTGTTAGATTTTGCAAAATTCAAGTAAAATATTACAGGGTTTACCAAGAATTTATTTTTATAAAGTGATTTTTAATACTAAAGGAATTAACTTTTGGAATTTTATTAATTATTGGACTTTTAAGTTGGCTAAGAGATTAAGTTGTAAGAAAAGTAAAGTTGCGAGGTAATAAGTTTAGGATTTGGGTTAGTTAGATGAATGAAGTGTAGGGGTTTAAGTGACAATTTTCATCAAAGAGTATTGTTGTTATTCTCCCTTTAGGGAAATTGTGTGATATTTAGTGGAGCTCTCTCCTCTCTGCCATGGTCCTCATAAGAAAGAGGGAAAGAAAATGAATAAGGAAAAATACATAGGAAGAGGGATGATTTTGGTAAAGGAAAGAAAGGAGATGACTTGTATATTCTCTCAAGAAGAAGAGTACCACGATTAGTGAGCCAAAATATTTTACATTATATGAACAGAGAATTGGGAAAGATAATATTGAGATTTAAGGTAATTTAATGGATTTTTTTTTTAGTCTGTAACACTATTTCTATTAAAGGGAGAAGTTTGTAGTGTGAAAATTCAAGGTTTCATTACGCATTGATTATCGAGACATTATTTATCAAAATAATGGTTTGGCTAATAATATATTAGCTTCATTTTATTAGATTGTTAATTATGTGCTTTAGTATGATTAGTTTAACAATTTTAGATTAATGAAAATTTTAAATTGTGATAGGATTACTTTGCATATAACACTATTGATGTATTTAGATTTAGTTGTAATTTGATTGGAATTTATATTAGAATTAATTAATTGTAAATAACTAGTGTTCATATAGGTTTGTTTTAAAAGGGATTAGAATGTTTTGAATTGACTCCGTACTAATTTTTGTATTGAATTGGATGTTTAAAAAGTATTGTGTGAATAGTTAGAAATGACTGTGAATACTCTATAACTGTTTATAAAAATGCTTTTAAATGTTTGGTAAAACATATAAAAAACTTTCAGATGTAGTCTGCATGTCATTGAGTATAGGGCTCCCCATATTGTTTATTGTATTGTGCGGATCGCCTAGAGCATCCTAGAGTATCGTTATTGTTGCACTTTGTACATTTGATGTGATGGTTGGCTAAGTTGTGCTATGCATATGCAAGAATATTATTATCGTTATAAGAAGTGCCTTGTGCCTTCTTCATTAATCGTTTGGTACAAGAGTTGGATACTTATGTATCGCAATGTAGTTCCTTGAGCAAAATTTTAATTTGAGTTTTATTAAGGGGTAATGGAAATTGTTAAATTGTTATTATTGTTTGTTAGGGAAAGTGTTTTCTGCAATTTTGTACTTGCCATATTGAAGTTTTTAAGTGTGTTTTGTAATGTATTTTAATTAACCGGCTAAATTAGAATTTGGAATCATCATTGAGCTTTGTAAGTTAAAAACGTATCAGTTAATTTTTTTTGTGCATAGATTATTGTTGGATCACCAATTTGTGTCAAAATAGCATTGTCTTAGAGTCTTCACATTTTCACTTAATTCATAAAGACTCTTGCAATAATATAGAATTTGGCATGTACTTAGGATATGTTAATTCGGCCAATTTGGTTTTATTTTAGAATTTATCAGTTATTTGATTGAGTTCATTAAATGATTTTTATTTTTATTATTATTAGTGTGTCTAAAGTTATGTCTTTGTTTCGACTCTTAACCTCTTTAGGTGAACTGACCTCCACAGCATCACATATCCCTTCTCCTTGTTTCTTTTTATCCTTTTCTCTTATTGTATAGTGTGTTAACAAAAAAAATTAAATTCTTTTATAAAAATTTTCAAAAAGAGTTTGATTTTTTGTTTGCACAGCAAGCTTGTGCATACCTAATTAATGTTTTTATATAATCGTATAAAGCTTGAGGGGTCATAATGTTCACTAATTTGAAACTTGTGTAATGTTGCCAAATTTGAAAAAGTTCAACTCGAATCTGATCTTGTATAGGTTTATTCTTAGTGTATCATACATTAAAAAAAAAACTACCAATATGCCCTTTATTTACCACTCTATTTGATGATAGATTATAAACTATTATGATTAAGGTTGATGAATAGTTCACAAAATTAAAAATAGATTCCAACCATAGTGTTAAGTTCATTTTTTATTTGGTTTTATTAACTAATCAATTTCAATCTAGTTATTGTTTAAATGTATTTGGCTAACTCACTACTTAAAAAGTGTAAATATCTAATCAGAGTTTAATTCTATTTTTATTTAATTTATAATTTAAATTAATGAAAATAACTTTCTTAAAAAAATACATGGATCTAACCCATCTTAGCCAAGTTATTATTGTAGGTGATAAATGGTTATGCTGATTTGTAGTAACTTCTATCTCAAATTCAAACACTTGGAGCTATGTACATTTTGGGTTAATGGATGTAAGCTAGAAATAATGTTAGATTGTGTTTGGGTGAAGAAATTTTAAAATGTTAGGATTTGTAATTGTTTTGTTTGGATAAATAATTGATATAAGAAAATTCATTTATTAAAATTTTACAAATTAAAAAATAAGAATAATTATATTAAAAATAAATAATTTAAATATCGTTATATTTGTAAAATTTTGTAAATAGTTTTAATAAAATAAAATTTAAAAACTATATATTATAATCAAATAAAAATGATTTTTGAAGTTTAATTTTTTTTATCTTGTGATGGGACCATATGTATTAAATTAAATAAAATTAGGAGAAATTTTGAAAAATCATCTGTTTAGGTGAAATTTGAAAAAGGAAATTGAACTATTAAAATACCCTTTGAAATTACTCATAAATTTTAAAATTCTCTGATATATTATGTAACGCTCTGATTAATTTATCCCTGTTTCTATATATATTTAACACAAATATTTATCTATTTCAGTGATTAAGTGTTTTGGGTGTGTGTAAGAAGTCTTGGGTTCTGGTCTCATCTTTGCCAATTTTGTTATTTTTTTCTAATCCTAGCCTTACACTCGTTGAATGGGTTTTTATAAAATTGTTTGTTAATCAATATAAGAATGAGTCTATTGGTTCATTAGTTAAGCATCTATCTGTACTCTGTTAGGTCTTGTGTTTGAATCCTTCCACAAACGTGGGTATTATTTTTACTCGATTTTATGTTTGAGTTTCAGTTGTATTAGAATTTTGTATAGTAAGTAGTTGTGATAGAGAAAATCTGAGGATATACTATCATATCTTATTTTACTTTATTTTTAATGATTTTCCCAAAATTCCTTGTTACTTTTTGACATTATTCATCTTCCCAAACAAAGAAAAATCCCAAATTTCATTTTCACTCCTTTACTCTCTAACAGAGGATATAATTCTTTTCTTCCATTCTTTGACTCTGCCTCTAATCCTTGTTTTTGTGCGTTTTGAACGTTTGGTGTTGGTGTAATCGGTAAGTGGGCTTGCGTTTGCATTCTTTTATTCTTTGATTTCTGAAGGTTGAATCCTTGTTGTATCTTTTGTATAGGAGAAATGGTGGAAACAACAGTTTCTTTTCAACGGTCGAATCTGTGCGAGTGAACGAGGGTGTAGACGGTAAGTGAATTCGCATTACTCGGTTTAGATATGAGGGGTCTATTAATCGATGGCTAAATTCATTGTGGGTATTTTGTTTTTAGGTCCCGGAGGGCTTGGGAGTATTTTTGCATCATAACTATAACAGGTGTGTACTTGAAATGCAGAAAAACGAGTTTCGACAAAAGCCAAAAAATTGTTTTATCGATGCCACACGAGTGTGTGGCTACCCGTGTGGTTGGTCGTGTGTGAGACATGACCATGTGGTCGACGAAGGCATGGTCATGCGTAAGACACGGTCGTGTGGTGGTTGAAGTGTGGCCGTTTGAGCCACACGGGCTAGGCCAAGTTGGGCATGTGGGTTTTGGGCCAGGCTGTGCGGGCCACACGAGCAAGCCACATTGGCATGTGGGCCCATATTTCTAAAATTTTTCCTAGGGTCACACAGGTCATTCCGATCGACTATAGGCCTACTGTAGGGTCGATAAGGGCTAACCAAACCCTAAAAATGTAGATTTGATAGTTAAATTTTCTGCTCTGAGTACGATAATGCTATGTATATCTGATTATTTTGTTATATGTACATAAGTATGTTGAGCATGTTTAATTTGCTATTTCTATATTTTTTTTCTGTATTTGGTTTGGGTGGGATTTGTATATGCGGAGAAAGTGTTCTGTATGGCGATCATCGTTATATTCTGGCAGCTTGGCTACAGATTATCTGATATGTGTCATAATGGCATGATATGGTGTGTAGGGTTGGGTGGGTGTTTTTAACCCCATATGGTGTGATGGGATAGACGGAGTTGGTGTGTAGAGGATGGCAGTAGGATTATGATTATCTGACTCTGTTATCTGAATCTGAAATGGGCATGAGCCTGAATCTGTATATGATTGTATGTAAGTTTTTTGCATGTTTGCATGCCTACTTCTGTTGGGTTACGCACTGAGTTTACATAAACTCACATCTGTTTGTCTGCTTGCTTCGTAAATATACGCACTTAGACGGATCGATCATGGCGCGAGTCTTCATGGTGACCACTAGTATACGAACTGGATTTAATTAAAGGTTTTATATTCTTAAAGATTATTTATGGGAGTTTTGTATTAATTGGACTCTCCAGACTGTTGATTTAATTTTAGGATTTGGATTTCTTCTTAAATATGTTGTTTGGATAATTCACTAAAAACACGATTTTAATTAAAACAAAGGTTTCCTAAAAACACAAACTGCCTTCTTGATATACAACAGTTTTTTTGTAAGCTTCCGCTAATAAACACGTTTAAGGAAAATTAATTAACTGAACAAACGTTTTGACAATGTATAAAAGCAAAATTAAAAAAAAAAGAGTTGAAAAACTGAAATGGTTTTTTTGTATGAATTTCGTTATCAAAACTCATTCTTTGTGACACCTCTAGATTCGGCCATAACGTCTAGGTCGGGTTTGGGTGTTACATTTAGTGGTATCAGAGCCAGGTTACAAAATTTGGGCTGTGAATTTTGGGTTCCAAAATTGTGATTTAAAAAGATTGGTTTCCAAATATTTTGGATAATTTGAGAAAGTACGTGGTACACTGAGTCTCCAGCGTCGATCCTATAAGTATCTCTGTACTTAGATAGAACTGTTCTGAAATCATTATAGTTAGTACTTTCTAAAACTGTACTGAAATAGTTAGAGACTGAAACTTCTGAAAACATCACTGAACTTCTGATAATTTGTGCATAAAATACCTGTTAATAAATACTGAAACTGATGCATAAAATTTTATAATATCAGATAAAATTTGAAAAATTACAATGAGCACACGTAGAACTCGCGGACGTGGTACATGTGGCCGTGGTAAAGGCCGTAGGGAGGCTCGAGCTGAGTCTTTCTCTCTAGACGATATGCCAAATCTAGATACGTGTAAGACACCAGTTTCGCCTGCTACTGAGACTGGGTCTCAAAGCTATTCGGCTGAGGATGATGCACTATCCCAGGTCATGTTGAGGGTATTGGAGAGGGTTACTGGGCCCCATTTTGGATCTAGCTATTGTGGGTCGATAACTAAATGACTCTAGTCTAATGGAGCTGAGCTGTTTAGAGGTGTCACTAGAATCGCCCTTATTATGGCTGAGTATTAGTAGAAGGCCACAGAGAGGATTATAAATGACATCGACTATACTATTGAGAAGAAACTTAAGGGTTCAATCTCATTTCTTCGCGATGAGGCATATCAGTGGTGGTTATCAGTTGAGGAGGGTACTCAGCCTGATCGTCTGAATTAGGATTTCTTCAAGACTGCCTTTTAGGGAAAGTATGTGGGGGCAAGCTATGTAGATGCTCATGGGTGTAAGTTTATGAATCTCACGTAAGGTGATAGGTCAGTGGCCGAGTATAAAGTTGAGTTTCTGCGGTTGAGCTGCTACGCTCGAAGCATGGTGGCATTTGAGTATGAGAAGTGTGTTCGTTTTGAGGACGGCTTGAGAGACAATCTGAGGGTTCTGATTGCTCTACAGAGGGAACGGGAGTTTGCAGTTCTGGTTGAGAAGGCAAAGATCGCCGAGGATGTTAAGCGCATGAAGCGCCAGAATAGTGACTGAGAAAGAGATAAGAAAAAAAGGGATTCGGAGCCCTCTAGTTTTGTTCAAAAGCCTAAGAAAAAGGTCAGACTTGTTGGGCCTGTTAGAGTTGGGGCTCTTTTTGCTCCTACTAGAATTCAGCCTTGTGGAGATTGTGGTAGGCATCATTCGGGTGAGTATTGGAGAAAGATTGGGGCTTGTCTGAGGTGTGGGTCTTTGGAGCATCGAATTTGAGAGTGTCCACAACGGGTAGATCAGATGCAAGCTTTTGGACTGGGTTCTATACAACCTTAGAGGGTAGTTCGGAAGCCACTTAAGGGTCGTAGATCGGCTAGGGGTGGAAATGGTATGGGTCGTGGGTAGAGAGCACCGGGCAGAGGTGCTGGCTAGACTGAGGTAAGGCAGCCTACGTTGGTTTATGCTGCTTAACGCTGAGAGGATAGGGATGCTCCAGATGTTATCAGGTACGATCTTAATTTTTGATGTACCTTATATTGCTTTGATAGACGTAGGTTCTACACACTCCTATGTAGCTAGTTCTGTATCTGAAAACTTGGGAATTTTTGTCGAGAGCACTTCTAGTGAGATCACTGTATTGAGTCCGTTGGGGCAGTCTATTCGGGTTAATAGGCTTTATAGGGATGTTCCGTTAGTGGTGCAATGGGCTATTTTTCTGGAAAATCTGGTGGAGCTTCCGTTTGGGGAGTTCGACTTAATTATGGGTATGGACTGGTTGGTCGAGCACAATGTTAGCTTGAACTGTGCATTTAAGAGGGTTGTTCTGAGGACTAAAGGTGATAAAGAAGTGGTTATGTTAAGTGAATGCCGAGATTATCTATCCAATGTGATCTCCACGCTTATGGCTGAGAAATTGGTTCAAAAAGGGTGTGAGGCATATTTGGCTTACGTCAGTGTTTCTACTTCTAGGGACTCTTCTATCGAGGATATCAGAATAGTGAGGGATTTTTCAAATATATTTCCTGAGGAGTTATCGGGTTTACCTCCTAATCAAGAAGTTGAGTTTGGAATTGAGCTTCTACCGAGTATAGCTCTAGTGTCTATCGCTCCCTATCGAATGGCACTGATGGAGCTTATAGAGCTTAAGGCTCAACTTCAAAAGCTATTGGATCGTGGTTCTATTCGCCCTAATGTGCTCCGTGGGGAGCACCAGTTTGTTTGTGAAGAAAAAGGATGGCACCATGAGGATGTACATTGATTATCGGTAACTGAATAAGCTGACTGTGAAGAATAAGTATCCACTTTCGAGGATCGACAGTCTGTTTGATCAGTTCCGAAGGGCTTCAGTGTTTTCGAAGATTGATCTCCATTCTGGGTACCATCAACTTAGATTTAAGAAATCTAATGTTCATAAGACTGCATTTAGGACTCGTTATGAACATTAGGAGTTCCTAGTTATGCCTTTTGGTCTGACAAATGCTCCAGCTGCATTAATAGATCTGATGAATCGAGTCTTTCAGCCACATCTAGATCAGTTTGTCGTGGTCTTCATCAATGATATTCTGGTTTACTCTAAACCGAGGATGAGCATGATGAACATCTTAGAGTAGTGCTTCAAATACTCCGTGAAAAATGACTCTACGCTAAGTTGAGCAAGTGTGAGTTCTGGTTGCGTGAGGTAACTTTTTTGGGGCACGTAGTTTCTGCTGAGGGGATCCGAGTTAATTCTAGAAAGGTTGAGGTTGTGCTTGATTGGAAGTAGCCTAAAAATGTATATGAAATTCACAGTTTTCTGGGTCTGACGGGTTATTATCGGTGGTTTGTCAAGGGGTTCTCTCTGATTGCAGGTCCTTTGACTAAGCTTCTGCGTAAGGGTGTTACTTTTGTTTGGACTGATGTGTAACAAGTGAGCTTCGAGAAGCTCAAGTCTGTTCTGAATCAAGCTCCTATTCTGATACAGCCTAAATCTGAAAAAGATTTTGTGGTGTACAGTGATGCGTTAGGATGTATATTGATGCAATATGGAAAAGTTGTGGCTTATGCATCCCATCAACTTAAAAGACATGAAGGGAATTATCTGATGCATGATCTCGAGTTAGCTGTTGTGGTTTTTGTGTTGAAAATCTAGAAGCAATATCTGTATGGTGAGAGGTGTATTATCTACACTAATCACAAGAGCCTCAAGTATCTCCTTACTCAGAAGGAGTTGAATCTTAGGCAACACCGTTGGATTGTGCTGCTTAAAGATTATGACTGCACGATAGAGTATCATCCTAGTAAGGCCAATGTGGTGGTCAATGCTTTCAGTCGTAGAGCGATGACTATTTTGAGGGTGATATTCGCTCGTCTATGTCTGTTTGATGATGGGAGTCTGTTAGCTGAGTTGCAAGTTAAGCCGACTAGGATTGATCAGATTCGAGATAAGCAGTTGGGGAATGAGTCTCTGGGTTGTGGTTTTGTCAAATTTAGAGTGGCAGTACTTCAGACTTTAGGCTAAATAGTGATGGGGTTTTGTGTTTTCGAGGTCAGATCTGTGTGTCGAATGATTCTAACTTGTGGCAGTCGATTTTGAAGGAGGCACATAGTAGCCCTTTGTAACACCCCTTACCCGTGTCCGATGTCGGGATAGGGTACGAGGCATTACTGGACTTAAACATAACCAATCACACAAAACTGGGCCACAAAATTTCATTCAATTTAAAACCATTCATACACATGCATATCGTCCTTTATACGGGCCCACAAGACCCAAAACATGCATTGGAAGTGGTTCGGGACTAAACCTAAAACTTTAACAAACTTAAAAAAATTTTCATCAAAACAGGGGTCACATGCCCGTGTGGCTTAGGACACATCCATGTCCTCAGCCCATGTAACTCTCAGTTTATGACGCCATACACAATTTGGGGTCACACACCAAGTCACACGCCCGTGGCCCGGGGTTGTGTCCTTCACACGGCTAAGACACACATCTGTGTCCTGGGGCCGTGTCCTTCACACGACTGAGACACACACCTGTGTCTCTACCTGTATGGCCAAGAAAATGGTTATTTACCAAGCCATTTGTCACCCTAATTTGCACACTCACATACACACTTTCAGTGACACTTAACATGGCACAATTAAGCTACCAACACAACTATAATCGAGGCTTAAACATATCAAAACAATTATTTACTGTTCATAACAAAACTGTCCACTTGAGTCATAGTCACTAAATTATTTATATCTTGAGTTACAGGATTCTAAATTAAGATCCGCTTGATTTTTCTGAAACTAGACTCAAATATTTTCCTACCATAAAGTTTTCAAAATTTATGGTTTAGCCAATGAGTTCAGTTAATTCTTCAAATTCATCCTTGTTCTGCAATTTGACAGTTTCGACCTTTCTTCACTAAAAATTAATTATCTCTTAGTATGTTCCCATTTGTTTCTCTTGAAAATAGACTCATTAAGAATTTAAAAATATAAATTTCAACCCCAAAGTATTTTTATACAATTTTTAATGATTTTCCAAATTCAGAACAGGGGAACCAAAAATCATTCTGACCTTGTCTCACAAAAATTCAAATATCTCATAAAATGAAATTCTTTTGCTTACTTCGTTTCTTCTATGTAAAACTAGACTCAATAGGATTTAAATTCATATTTTATTCAACCTCTAATTTGATTTCTACAATTTTGATGATTTTTCAAAGTTATACTACTGCTATTGTTCAAAACTATTTTAATGCTAATTTTATCATGATTTCTTTGTATTAGCTTTCATTTAAACATACGAAACACCAAAGCATATCCATAACCAGCCATTCCAATAGCTAGTCATTATCGAATATTTACATGCCATTTATTGGCCAATTTAACCTATACATCAACAATAAAAACTTAAACATATCATTTCCTTACCTTCATATACATGCTCATAACATCATACTTTATCAAGTCCACACACACCCAATCACCTTCAACATAACAACTTCCCACATGTATCATCAAGTCTAATTTCATTAACATACCATTATAAACCACATCACACAATGACATTGGTATAGGCATATGAGTAATTAATATGCTTGCAACTCAGTAGCCAATATAAGCCAATTTATGTGGCTACATACCAAAACAAAACCTTAATCATTACAAGCCAATACATTTGGCCATATCATAATGACACATACACAAAATGACTAAGTCCCTATACATGGTTTGCGTTTATTTACCCAACATGATAGCTTGATAGTGTGATGGCATCTCTAGCGATCTCTAACTCGAGCTAGCATACAACCCTATAAGATTTGGGAAAGGAAGGGGAGTAAGCTACAAAGCTTAGTAAGTTCGTATGCAAATAATAAGCAACAATAGTCATACATTTGTCATACAACAAACATAACATAACACAACATAAACGTCATTAAATCTTCATAGGCATAACTTACTCAATCACAATGCTTACCCCATTCAATTTATAAGCATAATTTAATACATCTTAACGTTTGCCAAACGATCGTAACCTCTCCAATATAACATACCATAATAATCATTAACCAATCATTTCAAGCCACATAGTAACAAGTACATTAATTATGCTATTCATATTTTCAAGCCCAAAGCTTAACATCTTTCAATGATTTAAACTCTTAACTTCACATACTTTCATAACCATTTTAATAGGCAATTATGCAAATCTTTCATTTTTTACACATATCCAATGAATCACAAATCAAGTGAACTAAATATCTTATCTTTCAATTTGATATGGCTCAAAAGCCTAACACATAATTCTCAACTGAATTTACCATGAATTTACACATCATCAACATAAATACTTATTCACAAGATTAACTTAAGGTCACTTTCATAGTGATCATGAACTCATAATATCATGAAGCAAATGCTTATAAACTTTACGTACATACCTGTACGAACTCGTAACACAGTAATATCTTTTCACATCTTTGACATAATCTTTGAATTACCCATTGAACCACTTGGAATACTAAAGGATACCCGGGAAACCTCATACACATAGTAAGATGCCAAGTCATATCTCAGATATGTCTTACATGGGATCACATATCGATGCCATGTTCCAGACATGGCCTTACACGAAATCACATATCGATGCCATATCTCAAATATGGTCTTACACGAAATCACACATAACCCTAATGTCATGACATTTGTATCCTATCTATTCCTAAGGTTCTACTGAGACTTCTTCATTATCTTGACATTATCAAACTTGCTCATAATATCAATCATATAAATCATATAATATTAAATCAATTTAAAACATAAATATAGCATTGCATTATTCATACACAAACTTACCTCGATAACAAAAATGGTGGAAATGACCTAACCGTCAAATACTTATTTTTCCTTCATTCTAGGCCTGAATCTCGTTTTTCTTGATCTATAATATCAAATTTAGCTCACTTATTAGTCACAATATTCAATGTGACCCAAAAATCATATTATGGCAAAATTATATTTTTGCCCCTAAAATTTGACATATTTACATTTTTGCCCTTAAGCTCGAAAAATGAAATTTATTCAATTTCTTCGATTCTCAAGCCTAGCCAAACCTCTTTTATACTTATAGAAGTCCACTTTTTCATTAAATCACACTTTTATGACATATTTTATAACTTTTACAAATTAGTCCTTTTAGGCATTTTCACCGAAAATTACTTAGTAAAAGTTGTTTCTCTAACCATAAACATACATTTTCTACCATTAAACACAACAATAAACACATATTCATCATGATTCAAAACCTTATACTTCAACTATATCTCAAATTAGTGGTAGAAATAGATAGATCTTGTTACGAGGATTTCAAAAACATAAAAATCATTAAAAATAGGGCTAGAACAGACTTACAATCGAGCTTGGAAGCTTGAAAAACCATATTCATGGTTTCCTATAGTGAAATTTGGCCATAGGGTTGAAGATGGACAAAAATTGGCTTTTAATTTTGTTTTTAATTCATTTTAATTACTAAATAACCAAAATGCCCCTAACTTAAAAATATTCTATTTCACCTATTTCATGTCCATTTTTGTCCAACAAATTAACCAATGGTATAATTACTATTTAAGGACCTCCAATTTAAAATTTCATAGCAATTAGACACCTCTAGCTTCTAGAACTCAAGTTTCGCACTTTTTACGATTTAGTCCTTTTGACTAAATTGAGTGCCCAAACGTCAAAATTTTCGAACGTAATTTTCACGAAATCATTTCGTGAAATCATAGACCATAAAAATATAATAAAAATATTTTTTTCCTCATCGAATTTGTGGTCCCGAAACCACTATTCCGACTAGGCCCAAAATCGGGCTGTTACACCCTTATACTATGCATCCCAGTGGTAATAAAATGTATCGCGACCTTCGTGAGTTGTATTGGTAGCTGGGTTTGAAGCGTGAAATTATGGATTTCGTTGCTTGTTGTCTGACATTTCAGCAAGTTAAGGCTGGGTATCAGTTGCCTTCGAGTTTGTTATAGCCCGTTAAGATTCCCTTATGGAAATGAGAACGAGTAACGATGGACTTTGTAAGTGGGTTGCCCTTGACACCCACTAAGAAGGACCTGTTTGGGTCATCGTGAATCGGTTGACCAAGTCCGTTCATTTTATTCCGATTCAGATCGACTTTTCTCTGCAGAAGTTAGCGAAGTTGTATATTTTTTGAGATTGTAAGACTGTATGGGGTTCCTGTATCGATAATTTCTGATAAGGATCCTCGTTTCACTTCTCTTGTAACACCCCTTACCTGAGTCCGAGGCCAGGACCGGGCACGAGGCATAACCATACTTAGTTACATGCATACAATCATTTCCGAGTCACTAAGACTTGATCAAAATTAAAACTTCTTCGAACCTTGTTTAAAGTCCTTAATGTGAGCCTACGAGGCTTCAAACTCTCATTGGGAACCATTCGAAACCAACTCGGGTCCTTAAATCGACTTAATAAAAATGACCCTTGAAATAGGGCACATGCCCGTATGGAAGGGCAACACGCCCGTGTGATTATTGTAACATAGCGGTGCTGATGGCCTATGTGAGACACACGGCCTAAGCATTTAGGGGCACGCCCGTATCCCATACCCATCTGAATTAAATTCTAAATTCGAACCTACAGGGGTTTTCACACGGCCTGACACATGCCCGTGTCTATGGCCCTTGTCCCTCACACGGCCATGACATGCCTGTGTCCTAGCCCGTGTCTAAAAACCTTGACATTCTATTTCTAACGTCAGCATCTAATAAGGGGCACACGGCCAAGGCACATGCCCGTGGCCAGAGGCCGTGTCCTCTACACATCTGAGACACACAGCCATGTCTCTACTCGTGTGTTACTACCATGCATACTGACTTGCAACTTTTACGTACAGGGGACACACGACCTAGCAACACGCCCATGGGGCTGACCGTGTGTCAGACACAGTCTAGACACATTCCCATGTGTCTACCCGTGTGGACAAAAATAAGGCTATTTACCAAGCCTTTTTCCACCCTAAAACACAATTGAATACCAACCAACCTATCAAAGTTTAACCTATTATGATTTCTCAACCAAACAACCATAGCTAAGGCCTGTGTACATTTCATATATTCAAACATGCCATCAATATCACTTTTGTGAAAGATTATCTTGCATTCATATGTAAACTTTCAATATTAGCCATTTTCCATAGCCTTATACAAAATAAGTCAAATGCTAAAATAAGCCAACACATTTGGCCAATTAACAATAACACAAAATTCAAAAGTCAGGGTCCTATACATGCCATAATCTAGATAAAAGATCTAACTATACCAAGTGCTTCGGATGATAGTGTGATCAATACCTCTGGCGTTCGATGATCCTCGAGCTAATTAAGCAGCACTATAAGAAAATGGAAAGGAGAGGGAGTAAGCATAAAGCTTAGTAAGTTGCATACAAATGAATATAACAACAACTTTACCATACATCATGATGCTCATAATACGAAAGTAGGCATAAGCACAACTTACTCATCACAATCCAATACAATTCACATAGCATATATTTAGCTCACATCTCATATATTTCAATAGGTACCTGTACCACTCACAACATGGTTGTACTTTTCTCGTTTAACCTAAACTGTAACTCTCACTGTTGAACCATTTGGAATGCTATCGGATATTAACCAAGCCTTAAACGTAGGGTGTAATGCTGATGTCATGTCCTAGACTACAAAAATCATCAAGAAAAATAATCCTTAAACTTTCAACCATTTTGTAAAATAGTCCCCTCATTTGAAAACCCATGCTACAAGGGGTCCAAAAATACAAAAATCATTAAGAAAAACTATCAAAATCACTTACTTGTGTAGGTAGAGTGGCTGCAATTTTTCAAGCTTCCAAAACCTTTAACTTGTTGGTATTTTTGGTGGAGAAAGAAATGAGAAGAAGATGATATCTCTTTCCTACTCTTTAATTATTATTTTATTCTTTTAAGTCACTAAACACACCTAATATTTGACCTTTGACCTCTCTTGTCCCCTATGGCCGGCCACTCTCTTAAAAAGGGTTTATTTGCCCTTTAAATACTCTCAATTAAGGTTCCTTAGCAATTTGACACCTTTAGCTATCAAAATAAGACTTTTGCACTTTATGCGATTTAGTCCTTTTTCACAATTAAGCATGCAATTGATAAAATTATTTCACCAAAATTTTCATACTCTCATATAATTATTCCACAACACATAAAATAAAATGTGTCCATGTTCGGATACTAGTGGTCACCGCAAGACTCCACCGCATCGATCCGTCTAAATCTGTGGATTACTTGAACAGAACAGACAAACAGAGGTGAGTTTACATAAACTTAGTGCGTAACCCAACAGAAGTAGACATGCAAACATGCAGAAAACTCACATACAATCAAATATAGATTCGGGCTCATGCCCATTTCAGATTTAGATAATAGAGTTAGATATATAGATCAGATAATCATAATCCTACCACCATCCTCTACACACCAACTCTGACCATCCCATCACACCATGTGGAGTTAAAAACACCCACCCAACCCTACACACCATATCGTGCCATTATGACACATATCAGATAATGTGCAGCCAAGTTGCTAGAATATAGGCGATGATCACCATATAGAACACTTCCTCTGCATATACAAATCCTACCCCAAAACAGATACAGAAAATAGATATAGAAATAGCAGATTAAACGTGCTCAACAGACTTATATACATATAACGGAATAATCAGACATGCATAGCATTATCATACTCAGAACAGAAAATCTGACTATCAGATCTATAGTTTTAGGGTTTGGTTAGCCCTTACCGACCCTACGATAGGCCTACAGTTGATCGAAATGACCCATGTGACCCTAGAAAAAAATTTAAAAATATAGGACCACATGCACGTGTGGGCCGACACGCCCAGATTAGATTTACCCGTGTGGCCCACAAGGCCTGGCCCAAAACCCACACGCCCGTGTGGCATACCCGTGTAGGCCTACACGTCCAATTTGGTCTAGCCTGTGTGGCTCACACGGCTACACTCCATCCACCACACGGTCGTGCCTTGTGCACGACCATGCCTTGTCGACCACACAGCCATGTCTCACATACGGCCAACCACACGGGTGGCCACACACCCGTGTGGCATCGACAGAACAGTTTTTCAGCTTTTATCGAAACTCATTTTTCTGCATTTCGGGTACACACCTATTACAATTATGATGCAAATGTACTCCCAAGCCCTCCGGAACCTAAAAACAGAATACCTACAACAAATTTAGACATCGATTAATAGACCCCTCAAATCTAAATCGAGTAATACGAACTCACTTACCGTCTACACCCTCGTTCACTTGCACAGATTCGACCGTTGAAAAGAAACTACTATTTCCACCACTTCTCCTACGCAAAAGATACAGCAAAGACTCAACCTGCAAAAATCAAACGATAAAAGAATGCAAACGCAAGCCCATTTACTAATTGCACCAAAACCAAACGTTCAAAACGTACAAAAACAAGGATTAGAGGCAGAGTCAAAGAATGGAAGAAAAGAATTAAATCCTCCGTCAAAGAGTAAAGGAGACAAAATGAAATTAAGGATTTTTCTTTGTTTGGGAAGATGAATAACGTCAGAAAGAAACAAGGAATTTTAGGAAAATCATTAAAAATAAAATAAAACCAGATATGATAGCATATCTCCAGATTGGGCTTCAGTACTGCGTTTCATCCTCAGACCAATGGTCAATCTGAGAGGGTGATTCAGATATTGGAGGATATGCATCGGAGTTGTGTAATTGATTCCGAGGTAGTTGGGAGGATTATCTACTGCTAGCTGAGTTCGCCTACAATAACAGTTTCCAGTCTAGCATTCAGATGGCACCTTACAAGGCTTTGTATAGTCGTAAGTGTTGTACTCCGCTATGTTAGACAGTGTTGGGAGAGCGTCAGGTTTTGGGTCCTGAGTTGGTTTCTGAGATTGAAGATAAGATTAGATTGATTTGGGATCGTTTGAAGGTGGCTTCTAATAGACAGAAGTCTTATGCAGATTTGAAGAGACGAGATATTGAGTATTCTAGGGTGATTTCGTGTTTCTTAAGGTTTCTCCGTGGAAGAAGATCTTGAGATTCGGTCGTAAGGGCAAGTTGAGCCCTAGGTTTATTGGACCGTATCGAATTCTGAAGCGTGTAGGACCAGTCGCTTATCAGTTAGAGTTACCTTCAGAGTTGGATCGTATTCACGATGTGTTTCACGTCTCAATTTTAAGGCAGTACCGGTCTGATCCATCTCACATTGTCTCTATTGAGGAGATTGAGGTTAGACAAGATTTAACTTTTAAGGAGGAGCCGGTTTAGATTCTGGATCTTGATATTAAATTTTTAAGGAGGAAGTTCATACCATTAGTGAAGGTACTGTGGCAGAATCATGGCACTGAGGAAGCCATGTGGGAACCTGAAGACTCGATGCGTCAGTTGTATCCTCATCTATTCTGATCAGGTAAATTTCGAGGTCGAAATTTCTTTTAGGGGGTAGAGTTGTAACGCCCTGATTAATTTATCTCTTTTTCTGTATATATCTAACACAAATATCTGTATACTTCAACGGTTAAATATTTTGGTTGTGTGTGAGAGGTATTGGGTTCTAGTCTCATCTTTGCTAAATTTTTTTTTCTAATCCTAGCCTTACACTTGTTGAATGGGTTTTTTTATAAAATTGTTTGTTAATCCATATAAGAATGAGCCTGCTGGTTCATTGGTTAAGTATCTGTCTATATTCTGTTAGGTCTTGTGTTTGAATTTTTGCACAAGCGTGGGTATTATTTTTGCTCGGTTTTGTGTTTGAGTTTTAGTTGTATTAGAATTCTGAGTAATGGGTAGTTGTAATTGAGAAAATCTAGGGATATGCTATCATATCTGATTTTATTTTATTTTTAATGATTTTCCCAAAATTCCTTGTTTCTTTTTGACGTTATTCATCTTCCCAAACAAATAAAAATTCTTAATTTCATTTTGTCTCCTTTACTATTTAACGGAGGATTTAATTCTTTTTTTCCATTCTTTGACTCTGCCTCTAATCCTTGTTTTTGTGCGTTTTGAACGTTTGGTTTTGGTGTAATCGGTAAATGGGCTTGCGTTTGTATTCTTTTATCGTTTATTTTTGCAGGTTGAATCTTTGCTGTATCTTTTGCGTAGGAGAAGTGGTGGAAACAACAGTTTCTTTTCAACGGTCGAATCTGTACGAGTGAACTTAGGTGTAGACGGTAAGTGAGTTCGCATTACTCGGTTTAGATTTGAGGGGTCTATTAGTCGATGGCTAAATTCGTTGTAGGTATTCTGTTTTTAGGTTCCGGAGGGCTTGAGAGTACTTTTGCATCATAACCGTAACAAGTGTGTACCCGAAATGTAGAAAAATAAGTTTCGATAAAAGATGAAAAACTATTCTGTCGACGCCACTCAAGTGTGTGGCCACCCGTGTGGTTGGTCGTGTGTGAGACACGACTGTGTGGTCGACAAGGCATGGTCGTGTGCGAGGCACGGCCGTGTGGTGACTGGAGTGTGGCCGTGTGAGCCACACAGGCTAGGCCAAGTTGGGCGTGTGGGCCCACATAGGTATGCCACACGGGCGTGTGGGTTTTGGGCCAGGCCTTGTGGGCCACACGGGTAAATCCAATCTGGGCGTGTTGGCCCACACGTGTATGTGGGCCCATATTTTTGAAATTTTTCCTAAGGTTACACGGGTCATTCCGATCAACTGTAGGCTTACCGTAGGGTCGGTAAGGTCTAACCAAACCCTAAAACTGTAGATATGATAGTCAGATTTTCTATTCTGAGTATGATAATGCTATGCATGTCTGATTATTCCGTTATATGTATATAAGTCTGTTAATTTGCTATTTCTGTATTTATTTTCTGTATCTGTTTTGGGGTAGGATTTGTATATGCAGAGGAAGTGTTCTATATGGCGATCATCGCCTATATTCTAGCAGCTTGGCTGCACATTATTTGATATGTGTCATAATGGCACGATATGGTGTGTAGGGTTAGGTGGGTGTTTTTAACCCCACATGGTGTGATGGGATGGTCGGAGTTGGTGTATAGAGAATCGGGGTAGGATTATGATTATCTGATCTATATATCTGACTCTGTTATTTGAATCTGAAATGGGCATGAGCCTGAATCTGTATTTGATTGTATGTGAGTTTTCTACATGTTTGCATGTCTACTTCTGTTGGGTTACGCGCTAAATTTACGTAAACTCACATCTGTTTGTCTATTCTGTTCAGGTAATCCACAAATTTAGACAGATCGGTGTGACGGAGTCTTAAGATGACCACTAGTATACGAACTGATTTAATTAAAGGTTTTATATTCTTAAAGATTATTTCTGAGAGTTTTATATTAATTGGATTCTTCGGACTGTTGATTTAATTTTGGGATTTGGATTTTTGCTTAAATATGTTGTTTGGATAACTCGCTAAAAATACGGTTTTTATTAAAACAAAATTTCCTAAAAACACAAACTGCCTTCTTGATATACAACAATTTTTTTTTGTAAGCTTCTGCTTATAAACACGTCTAAGGCAAATTAATTAATTGAACAAACGTTTTGACAATGTATAAAAATAAAAATAAAAAAAGAGTTGAAAAACTGAAATAGTTTTTTTGTATGAATTTCATTATTAAAACCCATTCTTTGTGACACCTCCGGATTCGCCCATAACGTCTAGGCCGGGTTTGAGGTGTTACATATTACCCAAACAAATAAATTCATTTTTAGAATTTTGAAAACAAAATTTCTCGCCAAACATACCCTTAACGTTTTCCCCAAATCTTTGGAGCAAATTTCTGTTGATCAAGGATTTCCTCTTGAATTTTCGGTATATGCACCTTAATGGAAGGAAAATTCATGACTTTGAAAATATAAAATTTGGATTGCAACAGTTTGAAAAGAAAAAAAAAAGGTATTTTCGAATATGATAAAGTTTAAGAAATTTCGATCAATCTTTTGGGTTTGAATAGTAAACTAATTCAATCATTGGCAGATTAATAATACTCAAACAAATTTGAAGTCTTAGTTAATTAAATAACCAACACTTGATTATCATTGACCCCTTTTAAATATAAAATGAATGAAAGCAACACGAACTGAATCCGTCAATACTTGACAAAACAACAAGTCAAAACACTAATTTGTTATTTCTATTACTATATTTTATTAGATTGAGTATAACCTTTGATTTTAATTAAAGGTTTTACGATCATTTTTTATAATTGATTTAAGCTTGAATTTATTTGGCTAGGCTAAATAACAAAGTAGATAAAATTTAAAATAATATACTTTAATATTTTTGACAAATAAAATTAATTCATTTTTCAAAAGCATATGCCCTGTTCATCATCGGAATAATCATAATTACAATATTTCCCTTAATATGTTACATTAAATAGACCATGTTCTAATAATTAAAAAACAAAACCCAAATGTCAGCGATGCATGATTGCAAAATTATTGGAACAAAATCAACTGTGGATCATTAGAAAGTGCTATTGATATGGAGAATAAAAGAGAATTAATTAATGCCATAATCCATGTAAATAATAAACATAGCAGCATCCTTAACAACCAACATAAATTGAAAAATAAAAATAAAAAACAATGTTGTAAATTTTTTATATAAAAATAATAATGCCCATTTTTGGGGAGAAATAGGTTGTTATATAAAAACCCACCATATATGATAATCGTGAATATAACGTGAGACACATGATTTGGTTGTTGGTCCAACTTATGGAGTTTTGATTACTTAAAAAGGGGGTACAATTAGATGCGTGTAAAATCCCACATCAAGATTTTGTAAGCAGTCAACCCAAATATGATCAGCACTATCCAAGGAAGCTTCTTTTAACAAAAAAAAAAAAGTTGAAAAATCATCATGCAGGCAGTCCAGACAGGAAGATTATTATGCTTCAGCCTTTGAAGATACAAAAGACACAATCCAAACATCAATATTTGATTATTTCCCCATACTTTTATATTACCATCCAAGGCTAAGCAATTCATTAAAACAAAAAAGAAACATTGAAAAACAAAAACTCATTTAGTCAATCCTAATGGACGCAACACATACCTTCTGCCTTCTAGGCTATACCTCAAATTGCTGCAAAGTAATCCTTGCTGAGCTTAGGGTCAGGTTTCATGGATTTCTCTCCGGGTTTCCACCCAGCTGGGCATACTTCATCTGGATTTTCCTGCACATACTGCAAGGCCTGCAGGACAGCAGTTATAGGCAAATTATAAAACGTTACATGCCAGGCGGAAACTTTCCCCATGAAGTAACTCGCAAAACCTTAAATTTCAACCGTTACAACCCATTTGGATGCTCACAGTGAGCCATATAAATGGCACGTGAGCCATATAAATGGTACATGATCCATGCACCCAAATGGAACTTAGTCAAGTGCAATACCAGTCTAGGAAATTATAAGTACCTGGAGAGTCCTCATTGTTTCATCAACGCTCCGTCCAATAGCAAGATTGTTGATAGTGGAGTGCTGGATAATTCCAACTTTATCTATAATGAAAAGCCCTCTCAATGCAATTCCCTAACATCCATAATGAATTTGTAAGAATAATATTGCAAAACATATTATCAAGTGTTTTCTTTTTCCCTTACATTTGATCATAATTTTCTAGGTTTACCAAACAACTCCCCCCCCTCCCCGGCAGAACTTGGCAACTTTTTCCACTTTAGGGCCTGAACTTTTTTTTGGTCCATGTTAAGCCCTGAACTTGGCAATTGTTCCCACATTGGGGCTTGAACTTTTTTTTGTCCAAGTTAATCACTGAGCTTGGCAATTGTTCACGTATTGGGCCTGAAATTTAGGGTTTTCAAGGACTAATTTGGAAAAAAAAAGGTTCAAGTCCCAAAGTGGGAACAACTGCCAAGTTCAGGACTAACTTGGATAAAAAAAGGTTCAAGCCTCAATGTTTGGAACAATTGCCAAGTTCAGGGCATAAGTTGGAACAAAAAAAAAAGTTTAAACCCCAATGTGGGAAAAGTTGTCAAGTTCAGGGCCCAAAAAGTGATTTAACCCCCAAAAGAAGGAAAAATCAATTCTAAGGAAGCATTTTGATGAATGAATCAAACCCTAAGGGTTAAGAAAAACTAGATATATAGGTATGTAAGAGTGGTATTCAGGAGCCTTTACCTTGCACGGTACATACTAAAAAATTTAACGAATAAATGATGCTTTGCTCATTCAGCATTAGATGCTAGCAACACGAGGTTAACAAACCTGATCAGGAATCAACACTCCATAGGATTTGGCAATTGTCTTTGTGACATCAGATACGAGAGGATACTTCAAATCACCAAGACCACCTGACTTTCTATCTGTTTGAACCCAGGCAAGGTGAGAGAACTGCATCACAACAAGGTGAGATTTAAGTTTCGTTTCCCTTGAATGCAAAAAACATAATATTAATTTGAATGCAACAAAGTATACATTATCAGCTAATTACAAATACAGTTGCTACTTGAAATGTATTAATGCTTTCTTATACTGCACATTAACTATAACCAAAGCTATGATAAACATAAATATTATCTAGATTCCAAGATAAAAATAAAGATGCAAAGCATCAACTGAAAACATGCAAAACCAACTAAGCATAATAGATAAGAAGGGAAGCAGCACTAATGGTAAAATTACACAACTTCAAGATAGTTTTAAGTAACAGATACTAAATTGTTGCAGATCACTAATATGTTGTTGATTGAAGAATTTTTTTCGCAACTAGAACACAAACATTTTCCATTGATTTTCATTTCCTATTAAACACCTCTCTTTGTCCGATCTAAAATGCTTGCCACCATGATGTAGCATTTCACCCAGGTAAAAAGCCAAAAGCTTAGCATTTCATCAAGGCTGCACAAATCTTCGAGACTTGCAGAAAAAAAATATAGTGTATAAAACATAAGAAATTTAGAGTGCAGTATGGTAGCAACATATCTTAACGAGGAAAATAGTATTCAGAACACCATTGCTTGGCCAGATAGAAACATCGATCTCTATAAATTTCTACAACTTTCCAGAAGTGTTTGAGTCAAAGTAAGAGTCTTTGTAAAGGGTGACCGAATATGCTTGTTTATTCAAGCCCCAAAAATTCATCCTCGGCTAAATTCTCCACACCCTAATTCTTTCTTTTATTTCTGATTTCATTTACTTTTTTTATAATTTAACTCTAGTTCGGATTCTTATTGATTTCAGGTTTTTCAATTTGGCATCTAGGATTTGCATTCAATACCGAATTATATATGTACTCCATTCCAAATCCGGACTCTTCTTCCTTAATCCTTCTTTTTATTTTTTTAGTTCTTTTTTCTTTTCACTCTAAATTAGAAATTTGACTTACTTTTCCTTGTTAATTCCAGATCTGAACTGAAGCGTCAATTTCAAACCAAATCAAGACTAAACCCTAAAACTAGAATTTAAATCTTGAGATTCCATATCATCTTTGATAGGACAATGGCAACTTGGTGTCTTTATTTTGGATGTGTCTTTTTGCCTTGAATAAATTTATGCTGCATTTGGTGGTTGAGTTATCTTTTACCTTGTGCGCTTGACTAATTTTTAGGATACATGGTCATAGAGATTTGCAATTTCGCATTGCTTATATCATCACTGTGGTGGGTCTAAGAATAATGAACCTGCAAACTACATAAAGCTACAATGAAGACATAAGCATTCCTTTAAGAATCTTCTGCGCCTGAAGGAAACTACTAAACTTTAATATAGGCAGAGAGGTATAAACATTTTTTGCTATAAACCAAGGAACTTACCACACTGTCAATAGAAACACCTAATATTTCGGTGTTTAGCTTCTCAAATTCTTCATAGCGGTCACTGAAAGCAGTAATCTCTGCAAGAAGGAAGCATTTTAGGAGGTGAAAGTAAGAATGAGACTCTAATATCATAGAAAACTATTAGGCTAGTTGTTCAGGGTGAAAGACACCTGTGGGACAAACAAATGTGAAGTCCAACGGGTAAAAGAAGAGAATCACATATTTCTTCCCAATGTATTCGGAGAGCTTGACCTGAAAGAATAATGCATAGTTCAGAATAGAGTTGGAAAAAACATATGTAATCATAACAAAAGAGGGAAAATTTTATTTAAGTGCCTATACTTGAGAACAATATCCACATAAGATACCTTAATGAACTCCTGGTCAAAGACAGCCTCAGCCTCAAAATCAGGGGCAGGATTTCCCACCAGTGGAAGCTCACTCTGAAAGAGATGCGCGAAATATGAAACCGAATCATAAAACTAATTCTGAATTTCACTTAACATAATTTGCTCCTCTTTCTTCTTTTTCCTTTCTCCAAATTGTTAAAATGTTTATTGAAAACAAACTAATTCATTTTAAACTAAATGATATAGATATCCATTTTCATTTGGAGCCCCCAACAAAACTCACCAAATGGAGTTAGCTTTGGCTTCCTATTTT
Organism: Gossypium longicalyx; assembly: GCA_025698465.1. NCBI lineage: Eukaryota > Viridiplantae > Streptophyta > Magnoliopsida > Malvales > Malvaceae > Gossypium > Gossypium longicalyx. The sequence goes on along the minus strand of CM046998.1, from coordinate 38,520,156 downwards.
GCCTTTACAATGGAGTCATAGACCCACATTTACGGCGCTATTCCTTGGCAACACTAATTTTTTCCATCTTTGTATTAAAATCGAAACCAGATCCAAATTCCACACTCTGAATACATTCTAATAAAATCCTTGTAAAAATAACTAAAGCCCAGAGACATCCTAATACATTATGTTTACAATTGTTGATATTAATAAAAGAAAGTAATTAAAACAAAGTAAATGTCACATTCCCTTTCCAGTCTAAATTCAACCATTTAAAAATTAGTAGAAACATGAAAAGAAAAAGCGAAATGGGGAAGAGAAAAACATACGGTGGCTTTGACGACGAAAGACTTGCGAGAAGGGGAGGCGCGGGAGAGGGAAAAGGAGGCAGGACGAGAAAGGAGAGGGGCAGGGAGACCAGTGAAGGGATTGGGGAGAGAAAGGGATTGGGAGAAGGGCTTGGAATTGGAGGAGAAAGCCCTTGGCTTAGAGGAGATGAGAGCCGCGGCCGATGAAGTAGCTGAGCAAGCCATCTCTCTCACTCGCTCACAGTTTGCAGTGAAAGAGAATATGGGCGAAGGATAAATGAAATAGCAGAGGGGAGTGGATAAGAAGATAAATAAGTGGACAGTTGGGGTTTGGTCAGTGATTTGGGTGGGGGTTGTTTTATTTGTTGCCTTACCCACTCACTCCTCACTCCACATATTTTGGTCTGTGAACTCAAGCCGAGCTTACACAACCTCATTTTGCCTTCGTTTTCTTTTACTTTTGGGCTCTTAGCCCAATTTACCAGCTTCTTCCTCAAACACAGAAAATATATAAAATCAACTTTGCATAATGTAATTAAAAAAAAACACTTTTAACTTAAAAAGTATTTTTGGAAGAAAAATTATACTATTTTTGGCTGAAATTTTTAGCCATCCTTGTGACAAACTTGGGCATATCCAAGATATTATCTGGGATTCTATTGCTTGGATTAAAATGCTATATTCTTCTAAATAAGTCTAGTTCCTTAGATTACTCTAAAGACACAATGTAACTAGTGTTCTAATAATCGTTGAGTCCTGTAGAAGAACCCGTCAAGAATAACATCCGTTGAATACCATTTTGAGGAGTACATTCAACTACCTTCTGCAAAGAAAGTGTGTAATGAGATTCGAATTATGGGGTGAAGCACGTGATCCATCAATTGCGCGAAATGTGTAAAAGGTGGTTAATTGTAGAGGTTAGCACATAGCTATCTGCCAACTAGGAATCAAAAAAGTATTCGCCAAAGTCTAAGAAAGAACCCAACTCCTTGAGTCAAAATATTCTACGACCCCGTAAAAAGGTAATAATGAGTAAGACCCACTAAGTTTCTTTGAACTTATATGTCTTTTGGTATGCAGGTCTAAGAACTGAACCAATGTGCTAAGAAGGACCAAGCCAAGGATGCGCTATGTTGATAGACCGAGGGCAATATTATGCATACAGAGAGATATAGAATATGTTTTTCAAATGACAAGTAGTAATATACGCTATGAATATGTTTATCAAACACTTTATTTTAAGGTTTTATTTTACCTTTGACGTTTGTGACAAACGATAAATGTATTATTCAAACCTATTGACTTAGAATGGATTTTATAAAGATAAGTGGTACTTTTAATATAGTTTTTGTAGATTGTAAAATTTTGCTAAGTATATAAATATCATGATAACTTATATTCAAATCCATTAAATCAAGTCAGATATAGAGTGTTATAACAAACTTTGTTACATCATATTATCCTACAGTTGACTCATTGGGTTGTGACTTATCCACTGCTTGGGTGAAGTAAATAGACAACACAATCACGAAATCGTGGACGTAAAGAATTGCATGTTTTATATATTATAACACGTACAAAAGGAGATACATTTAGAGAAGCATTTTAAAAAAAAAAAAAATTTGCACCTTATGCCCAAGACACAAAATTTCCAACAAAAAAAGCTTTCTAACTCTATGCACATAATTTTGAATAAAAACATAATATATTATTATACGGAGAGGGGAAAAAATGATGAGTGGGATTTCGGACTTGGTATTCAAGAAACAAAAAAATCTTCGTACAAATTTGGTTTGTTTTATTACAAATTAAATTAATTTTGAGTTTTGGTGCGGCGGAGCTTGAGACGAGCCTGTTGGAGCCTAGAGTTACTTGGGGAATAGGGAATCGAGTCATCATCGTTGTCGAACTCGTACTCCGTTGGGCTGGTGTCCTCTTGGGATTGACTGAACCTGGGTGAGTTGACTCGGTTTATCGCTGCTGAACTCCAAGCCTTGTTCCTCGCCATCGGACTCCGTAAACCATTTGGAGACGGTGGCGGTGGAACGTTTAGACTTCGATCATCAGATTTCTACAGAAAAAGAAACATGAAAGCATTTGACATAATTTTCATTTCAAAGCTAAGAAATGGGGTGGTAGGGATGGTTACCTTTTGGACTTGATCGACATGATTGACTTGTTTGACAGCTTGATTGAGCTTTGCAGACTGACCTGCTAAATATTGGAACATTTCGAAGAATTTAGTCAACCCCATTTCTGAGCAGTTTGACCAGTAATGCATAAACACGTTCCATGCTCGAGCTCTCATCTCCATGATCTTTCGATCCACTTCTGTTTCATGTTTCGCCACGTATGGCCGCACGAAGGTATCGTACACAAAATTGGTTCCCTGCATTTTGTCATATAATTGTGAATTGAGTTTAAAGATTTGCGCAAGGAAATGAATTCCCTCTACGATTCGATGACTACCTTGATTTTTGGATACCATAGGTAGATAACGAATGCAAACTTCATCTCGCCATACATGGGCAACCTTCAGTATTATTCATATATATGTTATTCATTTAAACCCTATTTGTAATGTTAAACAAAACCATAACCCTATACTATATCTTATACCAGGAAACGAATATGTCGGTTATCCTCTCAATAATTGTCAAAAACGCCACAAGGATCCTGCAAATTTCATGAGTTCCACAAATCAATACTATTTTTTTAAATCAAATTACACTAAATAAAATATAGTCTGGTTGGGACAATGTGAAGGGGGCCCATATTTTGATACCAGTATTTACACCAAAATCTGAGTTCTTCAATCTCAACCCTGTTCTTCTCCACCATTTTAAAGCACTCAAATGCTGGATATGCATACCCAAAAACCAACCTGAATTTATAACATAATTACAATGATTAACATCTTATTCCAAAAATCTAGTCAACCATTTCTTTATTATTTATTAACATGAAGCCAACACTGAAAAGGAAAATGAGGAACCCCCAATGACTTACAATAGCAATCTGTTCAAGAAATCACCCAACATTTTTTTAATTTATTCTTTTTTTCTGCTATCACCCGTGCTAATTTTCCTGGGCAAAATTTTGAATGATTATTATTCATTAAACATTGGCGAAACACAAAAGAAAAAGACAACAACCCACAATTCCAAACCTGTTCCCGAAACCAAAAAAGGATGAATCACTAAATGAATTAATGAAGTCTCCTGACGTATGGCTCCAAAAATAAGGAAAGTTTAAAAAACCAAAAACCCTGCAAAAAAAAAAAAAAAAAAAAAAGAATCAGAAAAAGAAAAGAGAGAAAAGCTTGTTAATTGGAAATTGAGGATTAAAATAAGTTTACAACCTCTGAAACAAACTGATGATAAAAACTAAAGGATCAGTTTGATTCTGGGGAGAAAAAAAATTTGAAAGAAATGTAATAGAATTTTTTATATTGAAAACGGAATAGATAAATGGATGGATTTATAGCATTTGGTACTAATAAGTTGGTTTTATTCATGATAATAATAGAAGGAAAAGAACGGTTTTACCGTTTGGTAGTTATGCTTTTCCTCTCCCCACTATTTTCGCCTTTTGATATAGAAACTCTGAAAATTTGGACATCCACATTAATTATTTTCTTTAAAAATATTATGAGTAATTTTTTTTATTTAGAAAAAAACAAAAAAGCGATGCTATTATTGGATATTAAAATTTATTAATTTATATTTTAATACTAAATTAAGAAAAAACCATAGATATAGTACCAACTCACTCATGAGTAAAACTCCATTACTAAATTCGAGGTTTCCATCAATCATATATATATATTAACTAATTTTATACTAGCAAATCCATTACCAAATTCATCATCCATATATATAAAATTCATATTTAAATATTTATTGTTTTCAAGATTCAAATTTATATTCTTTCTTAAAAGTGCAATGTACTTTAGTAATATTAGTATAAATATGTCAATAATAGACTTTTACACTAACAATAAAAAATTATGAGTAATTGATGATTAATTTTAGAGGATTTAAAACTAATTAAAAAAGTACAAAAGACCAAGAATTATGGTGCAAATTTCCATGTTGCGCACCTACATGAGAAAATTTTTCAAGATGTGTAACGTCATGATTCAACTGTGCAATGTCACAACGTTCTAAGGCATCTTAGCCTATTTTCTGTTGGGGGTAAGGTCTCACTGTGTTTATAAGATTTGGAAAGCTTGGGATCCTCTCTCCAACAATATACATAGATGAATTCCTCATTCCTATTATGAGGAATTCATTACTAAAGAAAGAGATAGTAGCTGTGCACAGATTATAGGCAATTGATGGTAAATGATAAATTCTCCATTCCTGTTACGGAGGATTTATAGATGAATTGGTAGGCGCAAAATGCTTTTCAAGGATTGATATGAAGTTTGATTATTGCAAATAAGAATTAAAAAAGAATATATACCAAAGAATGCATTTAGAACTCATCATGGCCACCTTTGGTTTAACAAATGCACTAGCTACTTTTCAATCACTTATGAATGTCATATTTTCTCCCTACTTGAAAAAAAAAATTGTGCTTATCCCTTTTTATGACATTTTGGTGGATAAAATTAACTTGGACATTTATCTGAAACATTTACAATTTGTGCTTGAAACATTGAGGTCTAACCAACTCTTTGCAAGGAAGAGCAAGTGTCTTTTTTAGACAACCATGGATGGAGTATTTAAGCCACATAATATTACTTACTGGGGTTTTTACTAATATAGAAAAGATTGAAGCAATGAAGAAGTGGCCTCTACCAAGAAACATTGAAGTCTTTGAGAGGGTTCATTGGGTTAATAGGTTACAACATGAAGTTTATTAGAAATTTTGGGGAAACCAACAGGCCATTGATTCATCTATTGAGAAAACAAGGGTTTCGATGGCATTTTGAAGCTACTGCAACTTTTAATAAGCTGAAAGAGTCAACGTCCAGAGCTTATTAAAAGTAAGGCCTTAATGTCTAAAAATGTGACTTATCCATTTATGAAAAATATTGTAGTTTGTCATTTTAATGGCAGTGTCCAAGTGGAGACATTACTTGAAGTGTGGTCTCTTTGTGATCAAAACTGGCCATGAGTCTCTTAAATATTTTCTGGAGAAAAAGTTGACAACAACTATTTGTTGGAAAGAGGTGGAAGATAAATAATTATATGGTAGAGGAAGAAACAACCTTGGGAAGGAATTTGAAAATTAACTCACTTGTATTATAATTTTGTGCCTTTCACTCTCTCTTGCTATGCTTCATCACGTACAACTCTTTATATAGAAGTTGTAAGTGACTATTGGTTTTAATACATTCATGTATCCTAATTAAGTACATTCCTACATGACTACTAGATTCATCCACTCTAAATACATTCATTAAATACAAATACATGCAAGTAAATGAGCAAATACATTCTAGAATATTCAAATTATAATATTCAACACTTCCTCTTAATTTGAAAATTTCTTGATTACACCAAGTTTTCCACGCATTCTTCGAAAATCTTCTATCTTGAGAGGTTTTGTAAAAATAACTGCCACTTGATCTCGACTCTTCACAAATTTAAGTTCCACTTCCTTATTGGCAATATGCTCTCTAATAAAATGATATCTTGTGTTTATATGTTTTCTTCGATCATGGAACATAAGATTTTTTGCAAGCGCTTGTGCAGACTTGTTATCAATGCAAATTTTGGTTGCTCTTTGTGGCAAATGAAGTTCTTTCAACAATCCTTTAAGCCAAATAGCATGATAAGTACAAGAAGTTGCTGCCAAATATTCAACCTCACAAGTTGAAAATGTCACAATGGGTTGCTTCTTAGAACTCCAAGAGATGTGTAAAAAAAAATAAAATAGAATAAAATAAATAAAAATAAAGAACACACAAATTTTACGTGGAAACCCTTTCGGGAAAAAACCACGGGCAGAGGAGAAGAAAATTCACTATGTCAAAAAATTTTAATCAATACAAGAGGAATAGACTATGTCTATTTATAGGCTTGTAAAGCCATATTCTAGTAGGATTGAAACACCCTATCCTAATCAATATAAAATAAAAGAAGTTTAGTTCTATATGGATTTTACTTTTATTTTATTTTCCATCGTATTTTATTTAAATAAGAATTTGGGTCACTTAATTCTAACAATCTCCACCTTGACACAAATTCTCAATGAACAAGTTCTTCATCGCGAACTTTCAATAAACAAGTTCTCCACCTCTTCCATAAAACCCCTTAAGGGTTTAACTTCAACAATGAACACCAACCAAGTCTAAGCAATGCTCAAACTTGGTTATAGGAAGTGACTTAGTCATCATATCTCAGCAGGATTTTCATGAGTACTAATTTTGCTCACAACAATATCACCACGAGCAATAATATCACAAACAAAATGATACCGAACATCAATGTGTTTTGTTCTCTCATGAAACATTTGATCTTTTGTAAGAAATATAGCACTCTGATTGTCACAAAATATCGTGTCTTGATTTGAAGGTCTTCATTGAGTTCACTAAATAGTCCCTTCAACCAAATAGCTTCTTTACAAGCTTCATGAATCGCCATGTACTCGGCTTGATGGTAGACAAAGCGATCGTAGTTTGCAAAGTGGCTTTCCAACTAATTGCACAACCTCCGATTGTAAAGACGTAACTCGTGAGAGATCTTCTTCTATCAAGGTCTCCAAAGAAAATCAGCATCAACATATCCTATGACTCCATCTTTAGTTCTTCCAAATCGTAAGCAAACATCGGTGAGTGCCTCGTAAGTATCTTAAAATCCATCGAATCTGCTTTTCAATGTTCTTTACCAGGATTTGCCATGTATCACGCTAATCGCATTGATCGCATATGATAAATCGGGCGTGAACAAACCATAGCATACATGAGAGATCCCATTGCACTAGAGTATGGAACATGTGACATGTACTCAATCTTATCATCTAATTGTGGAGACAAAACCGATGAAAGTCCGAAATGGGTCACTAAAGGAGTACTAACAGACTTAGCACTCTGCATATTGAACTCGCAAAGAACTTTCTCAATGTACCCTTCTCGACTTAGGTACAATTTACTTGATTTTCTATCTCTCGAGAATCTCCATACCAAGTATCTTCTTTGCTTTGGTCTAAATCTTTCATCTCAAATTATTTACTTAGTTGGGCTTTGACCTTTCTTATCTCTTCTTTATCTTTTCTTTTGCTATCAACATGTCATCAACATAAAGAAGTAGATACACAAAAGAACCATCACTATTTTTCTTAAAGTAAACACAATCTCATCAAAACTACTTCTTTTGAAATCATGAGAAGTCATAAAGGAATCAAACCTCTTGTACCATCGTCTTGGTGATCAAGTTTTTCAAAACCGTAAAGGGACTTTTTCAAAGAAAGCAAACATAGTTCTCTTTTTTTTCAAAAATGTAAAACCTTCTTACGTTGTTGCATGTAAATATCCTCATCAAGTTCTCCATGCAAAATTTCAGTTTTTACATCTAACTGCTCAAGCTCCAAATCATGCATGGCCACAATACCAAGCAAAGCTCGAATCGAACTATGCTTAACAACTGGGGAGAACACATCTGTGAAGTCCACTCCTGGAATTTGACTGTAACCCTTTGCAACAAGCCTTACTTTATATCTGGGTTCTTCAACTCTTGGAGTCCCTTCTTTCTTTTTAAATACCCATTTACAACGAACAACCTTTTTACCTTTAGGAAGTTTCACAAGGTCCCATGTTCTGTTTTTGTGGAGTGATTCTATCTCTTCTTGCATAGCAAACATCCACTTTTCGAGCCTTCACACTAACACCGCCTCGAGAATAATTAGATGGCTCTTGATTCGCATCTATATCTTCAGCCACATTTAAAGCATAAGCAACTAGATCAGCCTCGGTATACTTCTTTGGAGGTTTAATTTCTCTTCTAGTTCTGTTTTTGGCGATAGAGTATTGTGGTGAAGAAGCAACTCTATTCTCAATTTTTGTAATTGGCTTGAGGAGTTGACTCTGTATTAACGATGTTCTACACTGCTTTTGATTTTCTTTATTGGAAGAGTCTTTAAGAGATAAGTTAGGTAGCATAGCGCTTTCATCAAAACAACATCTTTACTAATCACAACTTTTCTATTTTCAGGACACCATAACTTATACCCTTTTACACCAAATTTTATAACCAAGAAAAACGCATTTAATGGATCTCGGTTCTAATTTTCCATTATCAACATGAGCATATGCAGGACACCCAAAGATCTTTAAATCGGACTAATTAGCGGGATTACGGACCATACCTCTTGTGGAGTCTTTTTCTCAATGGCAACGGATGGAGATCTGTTGATCAAAAACATGCACGATGAAGCCATTCTTACGCCCAAAAATGACTTGGTAAGTTGGCATTTGACAACATACATCGAACCTTCTCCATGATCGTTCGTTCATTCGTTTCGCAACGCCGCTTTGTTGTGGAGTATGGCGAATCGTCAAGTGTCTCATGATTCCTTCCGACTTGCACAATCTATTAAACTCATCGAGCGAACTCTCTAAGCCATTGTCATGCGGAGGTATTTTATATGTTTTCCGTCTATTTTTCAATCATAATTTTCCAAGACTTAAATGCGAAAAACACATCACTTTTCTCGCTTCAAGAACGCCCAAACTTTTCTGGAAAAATCATCAATAAAGGTTAGCATATAATTAGCTCCACCTCTGGAAGGCATTCTAGATGGCCCCCATAGGTCAGAATGAATATACTCCAATGTTCCCTTCGTGTTATGGATTCCTCTAGTGAATCGAACTCTCTTTTGCTTCCCAAAAACACAGTGCTCACAGAAATTCAGTTTGCAAATTCTTTGCCCATGAAGAAGTCCTCTTTTGCTCAATTCTGCCATGCCATTCTCACTCATATGCCCTAGGCGCATATGCCAAAGTTTAGTAATATCATCATCTGACAAGGAAAAGGAAGCGACAGCTGCATCACCAGTAACAGTAGAATCATGCAAAACATATAACTTGGCAATCTTTCTCTGTCCTTTCATCACAACAAGGGACCCTTTGGAAATCTTTAAAACCCCACTTTCACTGTGTATATACTGTACCCTTTTGAATCAAGAGTACTCAACGAAATTAAATTTCTTTTCAATTCGGAACATGCCACGTCACAAGTGTTCGACAACTCCATCAAACATCTTAACTTTAATTGTTCCAACACTGCGATTTTACACGAAGCATTATTTCCCATCAAAACAACACCTTCGGACATAATCGTTTAGTAAGTTGTAAACCAATCCCGATTGGGACTCATATGGAAGGTGCACTGAATCAAGTATCCACTCCTCGCTTACTTTAGAATCATTGTGAGCGACTAGAAGTTCACCATCGCCGTAGTCTTCTACAACATCAGCTTCACCGGAATTTTCTGGTTGTTTTCCCTTTTGATTCGCAGCCTCCCTTTTAATCTTATTTTGTAGCTTATAGCACTCAGATTTAATGTGCCCTTTCTTCTTGCAGAAGTTACAAGTTTTACCTCTGTTTGAAGACTTTGATCTACCCTTAGATTTACCACGAGGATTCCGTTCCTGTGTCCTACCACGATCATCATCAGCATTCCGATCTTGTCTCTCACGAACAATGAGACCCTCTCCCTGAGAGTCGGGTTTAACCACAAGATGCTTCATCTTATCATACGAGGTTAAAGAATCATAAACCTCATCAACTGTGAGAGACTCGCGGCTATATAAAATCGTGTCTCTAAAGGTTGAATAAGACGGGGGCAATGAACAAAGTAGAATCAACCCTAGATCTTCCTTATCATACTGAACCTCCATGGCCTCCAAGTTTGAAAGAATTTCTTTAAACAACTCAAAGTGTTCGTGTACTGACGCACCTTCCTCCAAACGATGAGCATAAAGACGCTGCTTCATATGCAACTTGCTTGTTAGAGTTTTCGACATACATATTTGTTCTAGCCTATTCCATAATGCAGCGGCAGCTTTCTCTTTCATCACATCCTGCAAAATTTCGTTGAAAAAATACAGATGTAATTGTGTTAATACCTTTCAATCCTTACGCTTCTTCTCTTCATCTGTTAATGTTGAAGGCATCTTATCTATCCCTAGCAGGGCATCCTCCAGATCCATCTGTGCAAGAACTGCTTGCATCTTAATTTGCCACAAAACAAATCTGGTGTTGCGATCTAACAGCGGAATTTCATACTTCAAAGACGCCATTACCGTGATCGAGATGAATAACCCGGAAGCTCGGATACCAATTTGTGGAAAAAAATAGAATAAAATAAATAAAAAATAAAGAACACACAAATTTTACGTGGAAACCCTTTCGGGAAAAAACCACGGGCAGAGGAGAAGAAAATTCACTATGTCAAAAAATTTTAATCAATACAAGAGGAATAGGCTATGTCTATTTATAGGCTTGTAAAACCATATTCTAGTAGGATTGAAACACCCTATCCTAATCAATATAAAATAAATGAAGTTTAATAAGGTTTAAAAAACCTTATTCTAAAATAAAATAAAAGAAGTGTAGTTCTATATGGATTTTACTTTTATTTTATTTTCCATCGTATTTTATTTAAATAAGAATTTGGGTCACTTAATTCTAACAAGATGCAACAATTTCCCAAGAAAAACACAAATCCAGTAGTGCTTTTTATATCATTGATGTCACCCAAAAAATCACTATCTCAAAATCCCATAAGTTGAAAGTCATGAGAAGATAAGTAGAATAACCCAAATTCAATCGTACCTTTTAGGTAACGAAGAATCCTTTTATCAACCTTAATGTGAGCTAACGTAGGAGCTTCAATGTAACGACTCATTACTCCAACTGCAAATAAGATATCAGACCTTGTATATGTCAAGTATCTCAAACTTCCCACAAGACTTTTGAAAAGAGTTGGATCTTCCTTTATTTCATCATTAAAGTTTGATAACTTCACTCTAGACTAGTATTAATAGGATTGCAATCAAGCATTTTGAATTTATTCAATACTTGCTTTGCATAACCTTCTTGCCAGATGAATATGTCGTCCTCCGTTTGTTTCACTTTTAGGCCCAAATAACATCAGTCATCTCGAAGTCAAGTGACATGCGCTTCTTGAATTCCTCAATGAAATTTAGATTATCTCCTATAAAGATCAAATTATCCACATAAAGACAAACTATCAAGATATCTTACCATCATTTATCTTCACATAGAGTGAATGTCTATGAAGACATTGAACAAAATCACTTTCTCGGAAATACTTGTCATGCGGCTATACCATGCACGAGATGCTTGTTTTAACCCATATAATGCCTTTTTCAACCTTCGGCATTTATCTTCTTGCCCTTAGACTTTGTATCTCATGGGTTGCTCAATGTAAAATTCCTCTTCCAAGAAACCGTTAATAAATGTCGATTTTTCATCAAGTTGATGTATTTTCCACTTCATTTGAGCCACCAAGGAAATAAGCAAACAAATTGTTTCAATTTGGACAACGGGTGAAAAGACTTCATCATAATCAATCTCATGTTTTTGCTTGTAACCTTTAACAACAAGCCTTACTTTGTATTGCACCACTTAATGTTCTTTTCATGAAAACAACTTAAATTATTAAGGAACCAAGAAATCTAGATTATAAAAATCTAGATCATACATAAATTTATAATATAATAGAGTGCACCACTAAACTAAAGTTCCAACGTCAAAAAGTTTCCTAAAAGTATGTGTACCTTGTTATAAAATATATATGAATAGTTTTCTTACTCATGTTTGCACAATTTTATCATGTCTCAAATTTTCCCCTAATATTGTAATAAAAATATATAAAAAAACATTTTTCTATCATTGTATTTATTTATATAAAAAAAGAGTTTGGAATATAACAACCATAATTTTTTTTTTGAAAACTTTAAGGTTAAAAGTTGTGTAATATATGCATCCATAATAAATTGCAATAATCAATTTCACATGAAAATGATATAAATATATTATATTGTTAAATTTGTGTATAAGATTATCTAGAGATAACCAAAAAATCTTTTGTTTTATTATAGCTATATAATATTTTATAATTTTGTAAACAATATATCAATAATGTAATAAGATATTTTCTTAATTAAACAATTCAGAAAAATGTATTAAGTTAAATAATTATATTAAATCTGTGTTCAAGGGATAAAAATATATGCGAGGCTGAAGTATTGTTGGAAATATACTACTGCAAAACAAAACTGTTAGCGCTGACAAGGAACTAAACTGAGTGTAAATAAAATAGGAATAATTGTGCCGTTGAAGAACCATTGCCTTAGAAGCAAATTCACCATGATCGATGTAATCGTATAGTCGATGTTGCCCCCCCAAGGTTAACACAGTACTTCAATATTTGTACACCCGAGTAAAGAAGGTGGAACACAATAAGCATTGCTCTTCTCAAAATAATGGAAATCGAAAAAAAAAGCAGTTGATTGGAAATTTGATCAGAAAATAAACTAGAAGGAACCAGTGAAACCACATTAGATTCAATTCCCAGGAAAGATTGGAGGGGTCACAAATGGTCCCGCTTAAAACCCAATCTCTTAGACAGAATTTCCCTCTCGTGTAATTTCGTAGGACACTAGAATTTAGAGAACAAAAAGAAGCTATTTTTTTTCTCTTGTCGTGTTTAATGAAAAATGAGGAGAATGAGCTCCTATTTATACAATGTTTTGAAGGGAAAAATGGTAAAATAACAATTTCAGTTTCCATAAATAGTAGAGGATTTTCCTCAAGTAAAAACATTCTAAAAATATTTTTTGCAACTGAAAATATTCTTTTGCATTACTAACATTCCCCCACTAATGCAAAATATTGGAAATTTTTGTAAACATGAGAAAAGGTAAAACGTGAGAAGAGTAATAGCGAAATTAGCTGCTTAAGCACAAGTATATTGTGGATTTGAACTAGTATGTAGTGAAATGAGTGATTCTTCTCTTTAACAAGTGAACGAATCTTGAACTTGTTAAGATAAGGGTTAACTCATGACACACAACTAATTTCAAAACCAATTGATGTTTCGCGATAGATCAATAAGTTTTAGTCAATACACATCGAGTTGCTGGTAAGTGCTCTAGAAAGATGGCCTAATGTCTTTTATAGAAGATGGCTAATTCTTCACACTTACGTAGGTGATTTCATCAAGTCTATCTCCATATAGACCACCTGAATAAGGATTATGAAATTATTAAAAGCATTTTATTAAGATCATTCTATCAAATTTAAGTTTGGTGAATTCATCAAGTTTGTTTCAATAGGACCACCCAAACTCTGGGATACGAACTCATTAAGAGTAATAAACTCAATCTCACATGTCGATAAATTTATCAAATTCGTCTCAATAAGACCACCCAAATCTTGGGATATGAATTCATTAAGAATGAGAACTCAACCTTATGCATGTACATTGTTCATCATATGGATAGGTAGAATGTACACTATAAGTCTTTCCATGATTTTGTTTGACCATATTGAAATTACAAAACTATGTTGGGTATCCACCATGAATTCCTCAACCATTGGGCTTAAGACCCATCGCCCTCGACGAATCAAGAATCATTTTCCTAATTAACCTTTGGTTAGTGGATCAACTAGGTTCCTTTCAAACCTTACGTACTTCAAAGTAAATACTCTGTTCTTCGATGAAGAAATCACCGCGAGTAGATTCCTAAGACCTTCGACTTCTTGTTCGATTTAGTCAAGAGTTATAAACTCAGATTCCATCAGCGAGTAATACACGTCTGTTTAATAGACTTCCAAGAAATAGCTACTCCAACTAATGTGAAGACATACCCACTTGTAAAGGTAACTTTATCAGTTACCCAGTTTGCATCACAACATCCCTTTAAGGCTGCAGAGTATCCGAAAAATTCCAACTTACAAGTTATTGTGTTTTAATTTCAATCATGACCATTTGGGGAAAGCTCAACCTTGATAACTAAATTACTGACCATGACATATCCTCACTTACTATGTCAATGTCCTTAATGACATGAAGCCACATTTTTAGTAACCTTGTTGAACTAATTTGGCATTTTAGTCTCAAGTCCATCTCGGGTCTTCAGGCCTAAGGTTATGATCTATTTAGCGCGCATCAGACATAAACTCGAACTTGATCTCATCTCAATTGTTGGTGTAGTTTTGTCTATGCCAATTCCTCTACTGAACATTCAGACTCACTGCCATAACACATAATCATTAGGTGACAACCTTGAGGAACCCTTAATGTATGACCTTTTTTCGACTGAATATTACCATGTCTTTGATACTCAAAAGGCATCCATCTAGATATGGCACCAACTACACTTTTATGACATCCCGTTGGATACGCCCCTTTGGATGCGGTTTATGCCAACCGTACTTTGCGGCACCAAAAGTTCTCAACATGGGAAATTCAGACACATTAACCATTGCCAACTTAGGCCCTCTCCACAGCTCCATGGTCACCCCATTAGGCATGGCCATCTTGGCCAACCGCAACACATGCAGCACCACTGAACTAGGTCGATCTCAATCTTAATTTTGGACTTTAATGCTCATTCACACAAACTCATAGGTTGCCTGAACAAGACATCCCCTACTAGTTCTCTTGTTCAAGCTTTCGGACTCGATAATCCTTCAGTCTACTTTGGTTAAAAACTCGGTGACGCTTGGACTAGCTACACAAATCTCACGTATTAGTAGGTTATTGTGGATAAGGGTATCGTAAACCCTATCCAAACATAAGGATCTAGCAATCCGCTCATGGTTCTCTAACCAAATAAAACTCAAGGGACCTTCAACTAACTCAAATAGGAGGATAATACGCATCAACGTACTTAAACCATGTCCTCTTGCATTGATAACAATCACATGCCAATCAAGCTAAGACTCAATTGACTCAATCTCGTTAGGCTTTCCAAGCCTATTTTTATTGCAATGGTCCACTAGCCAACATAGATGGAGCTTGCAACCACTCCAACATTACTTAGGCATAATCTTACACTATTCAGGTGCCCTCAAATCGATTGCCTTCATAAGACACTACACTTGCTCCAATGATCCTCAAGTGTACTCTAGTTCGTTGACTGTACGAGCCTTCATTGGTTCTAGTAGTGGGAAATGGAAATGATTCACACGTTTAAAAAATAGTATAATTTGCTTCTAAATTTTTAAAAATTTACTACTGTAAAACAAAACCGTTAGCGTTGACAGGAAACCAAACTGAGTGTAGATAAAATAAAAATCACTGTCCCGTAGAATAACCACTACCTTAGAATCAAATTCACCCTAGTCGGTGTAATCGTGTAGTGGATGTTGCCATCCAAGGTTAACACAATACTTCAATATCTGTACACCCGAATAAAGAAGTGAAACACAATTGGCATTACTCTTCTCAAAAGAATGGAAAACCGAAAAACAAAAGTAGTTGATTAGAAAATAAACTTGAAGAAACTGGTGAAACCACACTAAGTTCAGGTTCAATTTCCAAGAAAGATTGGAGGGGTCACAAACGGTGCCACTTAAAGCCCAACCTCTTAGACAAAATTTTCCTCTCGTGTAATTTCGCAGAACACCAAAATTCAAAGAACAGAGAGAAGTTATTTTTCTCTTGTTGTGTTCAGTGAAAAATGAGGAGAATGGCCTCCTATTTATACACTTTTTGAAAGGTAAAATGGTAAAATAATAGTTTTAGTTTCCAAAAATAGTAGAGGATTTTCCTTAATTGAAAATATTTTAAAAATATTTTCTACAACAATTAAAAGATTTTTCACAACTAAAAATATTCTGAAAATATTCTTTTGCATTACCAACAAGTATAAGAGTAATTATCATTTGAAAATTTAATAATATAAACAAAATATGTGTTTTAGGATATATTACTAAATTAAGTTTTGAATGGAATTTTAAATTTAGAAATAAAAATACATAATAATTAGTTTAATTAATAGTATTAAAAAAGCTTAACATTTTGTAGTTAATTTTAGTGAATTGGAGGAAAGCTGCAACCCATTTTTTAGCATTCACGTGAAGGGTAGATTGTTTTTGTAACACCCCTTACCCATGTCCGATGCCGGAACAGGGTACGAGGAATTACCGAACTTAAACATACACATTCATGCAAAAATAGTGCCATAAAATCTCTTTTAATTCAAAACCTTTCAAACACATGCATGTCGTCCCTTATTTGGGTATACAAAACCCAAAACATTCATCGGAATTGATTCGGGACTAAACCGAGAACTTTGAGAAGTTTCAGGAAAACTTAGAAATTTTTCCCATGAAACAGGGTCACACGTCTGTGTGGACATAGGGACACGCTCGTGTCCTCAGGCCGTGTAACTCTCTATTTAGGACATCAGCATGCACATCGAACTACATGGCCGGACCACATGCTTGTGTCTCCAGGCTGTGTCCCTCACACGGTTGAAACACGGCCGTGTCTCAACTCGTGTGGCCAACACTTAGGCTGTTTTCCAAGCCTTCATGTTACCTATAATCTCTTACAGCCTTATGCACATCAAAATTTTCAAATCATGGCATCATTTTAGTGATTAAGCACTCTCTTTATTAAGACATATCCTTAACATTAACATGTCTTCTTACAAGAAATGCATCTACTCATGCAATGTAACAGCCCGATTCAGGGCCTAGTCAGAACAATGGTCTTGGGACCACAAATCCAAAGTAAAAAAGATTTTTTTATTATTATTTTGGAGTCATAGCATGTTTATATTAGTACATGAAAAATTTGGTGAGTTAATTTTGACGTTTGTGAGCCCAATTGCGAAAAAGGACTAAATCGCATAAAGTGCAAAAGTCCTATTTTGATAGCTAAAGGTGTTATTTCATTAGAGAATAAAAATTGGAGGATTTTAAAGGTTAGATCCTTTTATAGGAACATGGCCGGCCATTGAGTCAAAGAGGAGACAAAGTTTTAAAATTTGGTGGGTTAGGTGGCCTAATTTGATTAAAATAGAAAAAAATAAAAGAAGGATGATATCACCCCTTTCTCATCTCTTTTCTCCACTGAAATTAGCCATTGAAGGGGGTTTGAGAGCTTAAAATCTTCAGCAACTTGAAGCACTTACAAGTAAGTGTTTCCCATACCCTTTTGTTGATGATTTTTGCATTTTTGAGACCCTTGAAGCATGAGCTTTCAAATGAGGTTCTATTTTGCAAAATGATTAAGAGTTTATGGTTTTGCCATGAATGGATTTGTGATAGTTTCTGAGATTTTATGGAAGAATATGAGTCCTAGTTGTTTATAAACAACTTTTGTGAAGGGGTTTTCATGGAAAACACTTAAAAGGGACTATTTTGCATAAGTTGTAAAATAGTTGATAAATATGTGAAATAGTGAGAATTTGAAGTTTTTATAAGAGTAAAAAGGGTTCGTCTAGGCTTGAGATAAGAATAAATTCAATAAAAATCGATTTTCGAGCATAGGGGCAAAATAGTCATTTTACCTAAAAGGTGAATTTTAGATTGCCTAATTGTGTTTAGAGACTAAATGAGTGCATTTTGCTGTTATAGATCAAGATGTACCGAATCTGAACCTAGACCAGGGGAAGGCCAAGCAAATCGAATAAACTGACTAGTCGTGTACGTTTTGTAATCCGAGGTAAGTTGTATGTAAATATTACAACTACATTGCTAATGTATGTGTTGAATTGTATTTAAATTTAATATAGCATAAATTTCTTGATTGTGGAATTGAGAGAGAGTATGAATATATTAGAGATAGTAGAGTTCCCATTGAACGTAGGAAAATAAATCAGATATTCATGCCGTGACATTAGGGTCATTTGTGTGAGCTAGTGTAAGACATGTCTGGGACATGCATCGGCCACATTATGAGAGCCAGTGTAAGACGATGTTCGGGACATGGCATCGGCATTGAGACGATGACTAGTGTAAAACATGTCTGGGACATGCATCAGCCTCGAGACGTAAGCCAGTGTAAGACATGTATATGACATGCATCGGCTACGAGATGATAGTCAGTGTAAGACCATGGCTAGGACATGGCATCGACTTGAGATATGAGCTAGTGTAAGACCATGTCTAGGACATGGCATCGGCACCTTACCTATGTTTGAGGCTTAATGAATATCTGGTGATATTCTGAATGGTTCAACAGTGATTGTTATGTTCTTAAGCTAATGAGGAAAGTATAACCATGTTGTGAATGGCACAGGTACCTAATTGGTATGTATGAGGTATGAGCTCAATATATATAATATGTGACTTGTATGGATGGTAATGATTAAGTTATACCTATGCCTACTTTGGTGTTATGCTTACTCCCTTTCCTTTCCATTTCCTTTCAGTGCCGCCTAACCAGCTCAAGGATCACCGGAAGTCAGAGATATCGATCACACTATCAGCTGAAACATTCGATATAGTTGGATTTATATTTTTGAGTATGGCATGTGTACGGCTAGACCTTATTATTTTGTGTCTTTGTGAATTGGCCAAATTTGTTGGCTTGGGATAGATCCCACACTTTGCATTAAGCTTTGAATGATGGCTAACTTTCATTTTGAGTTTATAAAAGATGCATCTTTATGGTTGAATGAATGTCTATTGTGACTGACTTGATTATGAAAATTTTGCTTGTTTTGGTATTGGTTGGTATTTGTATGAAAACAGGTAGGCAAGGGTGGCAATGATGCTTGGTAAATAGCCTTATATTATCCATACGGGTAGACACACGGGCGCGTGTCTAGGCCGTGTGTGACACACGATTAGTCCCATGGGCGTGTGGTCCTTCCGTGTGTCCCCTGCACGTAAAAAAATTTTTAAGTCAGTATGCATGGTAATAAACACACGGGCAGAGACATGGTTGTGTGTCTCAACCGTGTGGAGGACATGGCCTAGTACACGGGTGTGTGCCATGGCCATGTGACATTATGGGGATGCTGACATCAGAAATAGAATACCCAGGTTTTTGCACACGGGCTAAGACATGGGCGTGTCGTTGTCGTGTGAGGGACACGGGCCATTGACATGGGCGTGTGTCTGGCCGTGTGAAAACCCTTGTAGGTATGAATTAGAATTTAATTCCACACGGGTATGGGACACGGGCGTATTACCTATCCACACGAGCGTGTGCTCTGTTTAAAGACAAAATTTTCATAGTTGGCTTAAGGACCTGGGATGGTCCCGATTAGTTTCCAGTGGTCGATTTGGGGCTTGTAGGCCTGTAGAAGAAGTTTAAAGTAGAAATTGAAAAAGTTTTAATTTGGGCCGAGTCTTGGTGACTCGAGATTGTTTGTGTGCATGAAATCAAGCTAGGTAATGCCTTATATTCCGCCCGGCGTGGGATGCGGGTATGGGGTGTTACATGCAATACCAAGTCTAGATTCCTTATTTCACATTCAGAATACTTGTCATTTTGATGACCACTATTACAATTATACTATGGTTCCCAACTTATCCATCAAACACTCATGTTCAATCATTATCACGTTGTGTTTATAACGTGCAATTACTACATGGCTATGACCACCTCAATTGGTTATAGATCATACATCTAGCACACGTGTCATATTACTAACAATGCATGGCAAACAAAAATAATCACATTATAAACATTAGACATAACATGGATAGCTAGGCTTACAAGCCATAATCAATATGAGCCACATCTCATGGCCATATACATATAACTCACTATAAGCCAACACATTTGGCCAAAGCAAAATAATACATGTAAATCAACTAAATCCCTATACATGCCACTCACTTGAAAATTTCTAATATATACTTCATTATTCCAAAGGTAGCGGCTTGATAGTGTGATGCTGCCTCCGACGATCTTCAACCCCGAGTTAACCTGAAAACACTAAATAAAAAGGAAGGAAGGGAGTAAGCTTTATAGCTTAGTAAGACCGTATGAAAATAATAAGCAATTTATCAACTTGCTTCTCATGGAAAGACGACCCTATTTGCATTTTTACTCATGTTCCAGTCAAACTGTTTTCTCGAGTCACAGTCACTAAATTATTTATATTTAGAGCTACGAAACTCCAAATTAAGTTTTGATAATTTTCCTAAAACTAGACTCACATATCTTTTTACCATAAAATTTTTAGAATTTTTGGTTCAGCCAAATAGTACAGTTTATTCCTTAAAGTTATCCCTTTTTTGCTATCTGACAGTCTTGATCCCTCTTTACTAAAAATTAATTATCTCATAATACAAGATGCGGATGATGTTCTCGTCTATTTATATTGAAAATAGACTCATTAATAATTCTAAGAATATAAATTATAACTCATAACTATTTTTTACAATTTTCAAGGATTTTCTCAAATCAGAGTAGGGGATTTCAAAGTCATTCTAACTCTGTCCCACAACAATTCAAATATCTCATAACATGGACTTCTTTTTCTTACAACGTTTCTTTTATATAAAACTAGACTCAATAAGATTTCATTCCATATTTTAATCATCCTTTAACTCAATTTACACAATTTTTGGTGGATTTTTAAAGTTGGACTATGGCTGCTGTCTAAAACTATTTTAGTGTAAATTAACGATACAATGTTTATCACACCATATTAATTCATTTTCACCACATTGGTAAGGTTACATATTCATACATCATAAGTATAGACCTATAATTATAAGGTCAACACAAAATCATTCTCATAAGCATGAATTACCTATTTGCATCTTCACCAAATATGCATCATAAACTGAAATCATTTCTCATGAGCTTGGCATACATACCTGTGTTACTCAACATGCTCATATTCATTCCTTACTAATCATATAACATGAATTGAATTCACATCTCATCAATTTCATGTAAGTACCTGTACCACTCACAATATGGTCATAACCTTTCTCATGTAGCTTAAACCGTAACTCTCACCGTTGAACCATTCAGAAAGCTATTGGATATTTACTAAGCCTCAAACATAGGGTATAATGCCGATGCCATGTCCCAGACATGGTCTTACACTGGCTCATCCATCAAGTTGATTCCATCTCCCAGACATGGTCTTACACTAACTACCAAAATCGAGGCCGACGCCATGTCTCAGACATGGTCGTACACTAGCTCTCACATATCCGTGCCGATGCCATGTCCCAGACATGGTCTTAGACTGACACATCTCGTAGCCGATGCATGTCCATCTCAAGGCCGATGCATGTCCCAGACATGTCTTACACTAGCTCTCGTCTCAATTTCGATGCCATGTCCCGGACATGGTCTTACACTGGCACACAACTAACCCGAATGTCATGGCATGGATATTCGATTTATTTTCTAAGGTTCAAACAGGAGTTCTAATATCTCGATATCCATCATATATAATCAATTCCACAAACAAGAAATTTATGCTATATCCATTCAAACACATATGTTAACAATGTAGTTGTATTATTTACATACAACTTACCCGTTTCAAGGGAATATCATATTCCATCACATCTCCAAGCATTCAATCAAACCATGAATGTTATTGACATTTGACATCACTTTCTCATATACAATATCATCAACATAAACTTTAATACAATCATAGCAAGGTAAATTTCAAGTATAATAACAATGACATAAATATCATGCTCATTTAATCACACAGACTTACCTCAAATGTAATTTCGGCTAATTATTCTCTTTTTGTCTTTAACCACGCACTTTCTCGATTTAAGCCTAAATCTCGATTTTCTTGATCTAACATGATGAAATTCACTCATTTAATCGCTAAATAAATTTGGACAATCAAAATTCACATTTTTGGCAAAATGACCATTTTGCCCCTAGACTTTCACAAAATGACCATTTTACCCTTAGGTCCGAAAATCGATTTTTATTGAATTTCCTTATTAGTTAAGCCTAACTGACCATTTATTACTCTTATGAAAACCCCAAATTTCTACTATTTCACACAATTACAACCTATTTCATAACTTTCACAAAATAGCCCTTTTAGGTGTTTTCCATGAAAATCCTTTCACAAAAGTTGTTTATTATACAACCAAGACTCATTTTCTTCCATAAAAAATCAGAAAACAACATAAATCCTTTCATGGCAAATCGCTATACTATCAACCATTTCACAAAATAGTCCCCCCATTATCTAGTTCATGCTACAAGGGTCCCCAAAACACAAAAATCAACAAAAATGATCATCAAAATCACTTACTTGCAAGAGATGGAAGTTGCTGAAATTTTGAGCTTTCAAAACCCCTATTTTTCTGGTATTTTCGGTGGGGGAAGGAAGAAAGATGAAAAGATGACATCTTTTTCTTTTTGTTTTATTTTAATGCCAAATAAGCTACCTAATACCCACAACTTTGACTTTTCAAACTCTTTCTCTCTATGGCCGGCCAAGAAACCTATTTAGGGTATATTTGCACTTTAAACACCCTAAATTTTGGTTCTCTAGCTATTTATTATATTTAGCTAGCAAAACAAAACTTTTTCCCTTTATGCAATTTAGTCCTTTTTCGCAATTAAGCATGAAATCGCTAAAATTAATTCACCAAATTTTTTATGCACTCATATAATCATGTAATAACACATAAAATAATATAAAAATAATTTCTCTAGCCTCGAAATAGTGGTTCCAAAACCACTGTCCCGACTAGGTCCAAAATCGGGCTGTTACAGTTTTAGGTTTTTAGGTTATTTTGTATTAGGTCCTTTTTAGTTTGAGAGTTCATTCCCACTTCATTGATAAACTATCATAATTATGGAATAATTTCAGGAAAGCTACCAAACAATAGAAAATATTTTACACAAATTCATCCAAACATAAGAAAATAATAGCTTTTCCAGAAATGTAAGTCATTTTCCTGAAATCATTTTCTAGAAGCCATTTTTAGTGAAGATATTTTGCATGTCCTTAGGGATTGCCCAGGTGTTAAAGATGTTTGGAAGTATTTCGTATCGAAAAATAGTCGGCCCTAATACTTCTTCGGGGGTCTACTTGATTGGGTTAGGATGAATTTGGGGAATTCTAGAGGGACATTGAGAACTGAGGTTCCTTGGCCTACTCTTTTTGGTTTACTAGTATGGCACATATGGAAGAATAGAAATCTCTTTGTTTTCCAAGGCTTATCTTAAGATTTTATGGAAACCATTAAGATATTAGTGAGTTGGGCAAAGTAGTACAAAAAACACATAGTAAGAAGTCGTTTAGAGAAAGCAATTCAGATTATGAAGTGTTTTAGAAAGTTATTGAAATGGTAGGGCAGCTGATTTTTACCTTAGGTAATTTGCTTAGTTAGTTTTTTTTCAAAAAAAAATGTGGGCTCCACGATTAAAATCGATGACTCTACCTTTAATGTTCCAATCTAATTTACTAATCAAAATTTAACTCTTACTTTTTTATATATAAATAACTCTATTTTAATATAACATATATACAATATGCATCATGCATATATTTTAGAAATAATGATATTTTTCTTTCAAAAAAAAAAAAGAAAGAAATAATGATATTTTTTTTATACTTGAAATTAGAATTTGGGAACATCTTTTCACCATTTTGATACGATAGAATATTCAAATAGAAAAGTGCAAAGAAAGAGAGAAAGAAAAAAAGTCTAGAGAAGAAGGATACAAAAGAATAATGAACAATGTATTTTTCATAATCACCCACTCCTTATGCTAATGGGTGTAAATAAAACCAAAAAACAATTTAGAAATGATAGGCTGTTGTTGTTAGTAACAACTGCCCAATACGCATCATTTTAACTAGCACCATGACTACCAAAACACATCGTTTTGTTCTAATGACAATTAAACCAAAGATAAATAGAAATTTAACGAGAATTAAAAATTATGATCGTTATCTATCTTCATTCCATATCAAGTACTCCTCCCCATGAATAAGATTCTTGTCCTCAAGGATCAAACTCTTGATATTGTTGTCGTAGCTCAGTCAGTTTCTCCCAAGTAGAGTCTTCAGGGAATGTTTTGGCCCGTTCCACCAAAACTTCAATTGTTGTATGATTCCTATGTTTCACCATTCTTCTCTCAAGGATTCGTATTGGTGTCTTACTCAGAACACAATGAACATCTGTACGAGGGAGCGTTGAAGTACTCGCAGCTAAACCAATGTGCTTCTTGAGTTGTGAAATGTGAAAGGTGGGGTGAATGCGGACACCAGTTGGTAGAGTCAACTTGTATGTGACCTTACCCCTTCCAGCCTCCACTGGATAGGGACCAAAAAATCCTGGGGACAATTTCTGATTGGTTCTCTTTATGAGAGAATGCTGTTGATATGGCTGGAGTTTAAGATAAACCATGTCACCGATCTAGAAATCTCTGTCTGATCTGTGTTTGTCAGCCATCTGTTTCATATGTTCCTGAGCTCGTTTCAAATGAAAATGCAACATATTTCTAGCTACCTCCCTGGTCTACAGTTCTCTATCGACACTCTCCACTTGAAAAGATCCAGCGAGATAAAGCATACGGTATGGATGTGCCTGACCATGCAAAACTTCATAAGGACTTGTCTATATAGCAGTATGAACGGTAGTATTGTACCACCACTCAACCAAAGGTAGCCATTGAACCCACTCATGAGGTTGTTCACCTAAAATGCACCGTAAATAACTTTCCAAACAATGGTTTAAAACCTCAGGTGGCCCATCAATTTGTGGGTGATAAGCCATAGAGAGGTGAGGTTTGGTGCCTAGTTGTTTGAACAATGATTGCCAAATTGTACTGATGAAGATCTTGTCCCTATCTGACATTATACTCTCAGGAACCCCATGGTGCTTATACACATTGTCCAAATACTGCTGAGCCATTGTAAAGGCAGTAAAGGGATGGAATAAGGTAAAAAAATGACCGTACTTAGTAAGTTTGTCAATGGCCACAAAAATCGTGTCTTTTCCCTTGGATAAAGGCAATCCCTCAATAAAATCCATACTTACAATTGCCCATGCTCAAGTAGGGATGGGTAAAGGTTGCAACAGCCTTGGATTTGCAGTGTAGCACCCTTAACCCGTATCCATCGCTAGTGTAAGTTTATGAGGTATTACTAATCAATTCACAACATATAGCATACATTTTTCAAACATAAAGCATTCATTCTCATAAATCATTCAACACAATCACATTGTCCCTCATAAGGGCCTACAAGGCCTTAAAAATACTTTAGAAGTGGTTTGGGACTAAACCGATAACATATGAAAATTTTGGAAACTTAGAAAAATTTCAACCATACAGGGGTCACATGCCCGTGTGAACAGGCCGTGTGCCTCACAGGGCTCCAGACAAGCCCGTGTCTCAGGCCGTATGGAAATAGGGTATACATACTGACATGGGTCACACGGCTAACCACACACTCGTGTGTCACGCCCGTGTGTCCTTCAAAATGGCCACACACGCCCGTGTGCTAGGTCATAACGAAACTATAGGGTATACTGACTTATGCAACACGGCCAAGTCACACACTCGTGTGCTAGGTCATGTGACAATTAGGGAGTATACTGACTTGTACCACATGACCAGTCACACGCCCGTGTGTGAGACCGTGTGGAGTATACTGACTTCATTTCAATTTCATCACTAGGGGACACATGGCCGTGTAACATGTCCATGTGTCACACACGGTTGAGACACACGCCCGTGTCTCTGCCCGTGTGGACAAAAATAGGCTATTTGCAAGGCCAATTTGCCACCCTTATTCATGCTCACTTAAACAACCAAAATGGTACCATTTCATCATACAATTAGGCAGCCAAAATCATCAACCAAATGCACAATCTATGCCATTATAATTTCATCTATTCCAAACCTCAATCACTACCATTTACTTAGCCAAAAACATGCCAAAACAATATCAATCTATATAATTCATTTATCATAATTCACACTCACATAACTTCCTTATAAACAACCACACAACATCTAAAATCATACCTCATCAAGGCATTTCTCAAGCATTTTATACTCCACAAATCAATTAACCATTTGAGCAACTATAAAACCATAACCACATTCATACCAAACATACCAAAATAAACCGTCACTCATGGCTAAATATACAAACCAAAACATATACAATAACAAGCCAAATCTCATGGCTATAATCACAACCAAAATACCACATCTAGCCTATACATGCCATATGCCAAATATGTATAATCCAAAAGTACCAACTTAGATGTTTAATAGTGTGATGATGTTCCTGATGTCTCCCGGATCAGAACTAGCCTTGATTCACTATAAAACATAAAAAAATAACACAAAGTAAGCTTAATAGCTTAGTAAGCTCATATAATATAAACTTAACTAATCGCAAGTACAACATTCATCAATCTAAACATATTATCATGTACTTTATGATTACTAACAAACCTTTCAACTGCTTATTCATAAGCTTATATACAAACTTTGTAACTTCTTCTATTTCAAGCTCATAAGATACATGTACATACCTGTACCAATCCATAACAAGTTCATACATACACGGAATGCCGTTGAATACTCAATGTCTCGTACACTAAGTGCCATACTCAATATCTTGCACACTAAGTGCCGTACATAGCCGAAGCTATCTCAAATCGCACACTAAGTGCCATATATAGCCGAAGCTATGTCGAATGGCACACTAAGTGCCATATATAGCCGAAGCTATATCGTATCGCACACTAAGTGCCACAAATAACTGATTTGTTGTCGGACATATCTGTAGTCCTGTATATACAATTTATGCAATATCAAAGCACTATAAGCATAATTATTACAATGCTTAATACATACGAACTTACCTCGGATATGAAAACAACGAATCGAGTCATTAGTCGATAACTTTATCTTTTCCCCGATCCAAGTTCGTATTTCGCTTTTCTTGGTCTAAATATATTCAAAATTAACTTATTCAATCATCTATTCATTCAATTTATTCCAAAATACACTTTAAAACACATTTACACTTTTGCCCCATAAATTTCACATTTTTTACAATTTAGTCCTTATTTGACAAAATCACAAATTAATGAAATTCAAGACTAACCCATGCTAGCCAAAATACCATAGTGCCCCTAGTAGCCTATAATTTTCATTTATTCACACTTTTAACCACTACATTTCACATTTTCTCAATTTAACCCCTTTTTGACATTTTTATAAAAAATCACTTTACAAAAACTATTAATCTAACATTAAACCTTCCAAATCTATCATAAATCATCAAATAACTCAAGCATTCAACAATGGAAACATGATAAATCTTTAAAAAATTTGCAAATTAGTCCCTAAGCTAGCTAGTACTAGATGCAACGATCTCAAAAACATAGAAATCATTAAAAACGAGACAAAAACCATACCTAATTGAGCAAAAATACCTAGGCCGAATGTAAAACTTCTCCCATGGCTATTTCTTCTTCTCAAAATCGGTTGAAGACATAAAGATGGACATAAAATTGTTTTTCTTTTATTTATTATATCATAATAACCAAATTACCAAATTAACCTTACTAATAAACCATTTAAAACACCTATTATAAGCCCATAATTGTCCACCCATCATTATAATGGTCTAATTGCAACATAAGGACCTTCAATCTAGTAAAACATAGCTATCAGACACATTTAACTAATAGCACACAAATTTTGCATTTTATGCGATTTAGTCCTTTTTACCGAATTAAGCATTCAAACAATAAAATTACTTCACGAAATTTTTACACCAACACAATATCATACTATAAACATTAAAATAATAATAAAATAAATATTTTAGCCTCAGATTTGTGGTCTCAAAATCACTGTTCTAATTTGACTAAAAACGGGCTGTTACATGTAGTAGTATCGTGTTTACTTCTTTGGCAAGTCTCACATTCGGTGACCCATTTTTTAACATTAGTCAAGAGTCCCTTCCAATATAAAAAACTAGAGAGTCTATTTCAAGTACCATGTATCCTCGAATGGCCACCCAATGCGCCTCTATGAAATAATTCAAAAATTTTCTTCCTTAGCTCAATATTTTGTCCCACCACTGCCTTCCCCTTTCGACGTAAGACTTTTCCATCCTACGAAAACTTTGGATGAAGCTGAGGTTGTTGTTGTAGGTTCAAACATATCTTCTGTAGGGTTGGATCAGTGAAACAAGAATCTAAAATTAGCCCCCAAACCTCAAACTATGAAATACTTCCTACACACTGCAGTAGATGTTCTTCTTGCAAGTGATCTCTTCCCGATAATACATTGATGACTGTATTCAAGTACCCCTTCCTATAGGTGATGGAGTAATCATACCCTAACATGTTTGCCACCCACTTCTATTGGTAGGAGGTGATAGTTTGTCTATCAGCTAAAAAACAAAGGCTCTGTGGTCTGTCTTAATATGGAAAGGGCGACCAACGAGATAATAATGCCATTTTTTGATTGGCAATAAAACCGCTAGCATTTCCTTGTCATAGATCGATAAGGTTTGATGGTGAATTGCTAGACCTTTACTGAAAAAGGCAATAAGTCTCCCTTTTGGTTGTAGGACAACCCCCAATCATTGGCTACATGCATCAGACTCAAGAGTAAATTCCTTCTAAAAATCTAGAAGTATAAGGACAATAGCTTGGCAAATGACTTGTTTGAGTTGCTCAAATACGACCTGAACATCGCGAGACTAGTTCCAAGGAACCTCTTTCTTTAGAAGAGTAGTGAGAGGCTTGGCTATCACACCATACTACCGAATGAACTTTCGGTAATAACTCGAGAGTCCCAAAAATCCTTTCAAGTCTTTAATCGAGAGAGGAGTAGGCCAACTATACACCCCATCAACCTTGGTAGGATCCATATAAACCGAACCAGCTGAGATGATATGTCCTAGATATTTGATTTGGGTAGTGCCAAAGCTGCATTTTCCTTTTTTGGAAAAATGTTGATGTTGCCTTACGAGTTCAGAAACTTCTTTCAGATGACCTATGTGTTAAGACCAAGTAGCGGAGTATACGAGTATATCATTAAAGAAGATAAGCACAGGCTTCCTCAAAAGATATTTGAAGACTCAGTTCATTAAAGATTGAAAGCTGGAGGGAGTGTTTGTCAACCCAAAAGGTATGGCAAGGAACTCATAGTGGTCCTCATGAGTCCTTAAAGCTATTTTGTGGACATCACCTTCCATATTCAAATTTGACAATACCCCGAATGAAAATCCAATTTGGGGAAGTAAGTAGATTGCCCCAACTTGTCCAAAAGCTCCTCAATAATCAGAATTGGAAACTTATCTTTGATGGAAAGTTGGTTAAGTTTTCGATTGTCCACACACAGTCACCAACTACTATAACGCCCTATACCCGTAACCCACGCCAGGTTGGAGTGCAAGGCATTACCTAGTTTTATCTCATGCATACAAACAATCTTAAGTCACCGAGACAAGGTCCAATTTAAAACTTTTTCAATTTCTACTTTAAACTTCTTATTATAGGCCTACGAACCCCAATTCAATCGTTGAAAACTATTCGGACCATTCCGGGTCCTTAAAAGAACTTTAAAAAATTTGCCTTTAAATAAGGGAACATGCCTGTGTGGAAGGGTTACACGCCCGTGTGACCATATAGACATGGTCGTGCTGATGGCCCGTGTGATGCACATAGCCTAATTACCTTGGGACACGACCATGTGCCACACTCGTGTAGAATTAATTTCTAATTCACTCTTACAGGGGTTTTCACACAGCCAGACACACGCTCGTGTTAGTGGCTCGTGTCCCTCACACGGCCACGACATGCCCGTGTCCTATCCCGTGTGCCAAAACATGGACATTTTGTTTCTGATGTCAGCATGCTCAAATGTCACACGGCTAAGGCACATGCACATGTGCTGGGCCATGTCCTTCACACGGCGGAGATACACAGCCATGTCTTTGCCTGTGTGTTTATTACCATGCATACTGACTTGAAATTTTTACGTGCAGGGGACACACGGTCGAACTACATGCCCATGGGACGGACTGTGTGTCATACACGGCCTAGACACACGCCCGTGTGCCTACCCTTGTGGACAATATAAGGCTATTTACCAAGCCTCATTGCCGTCCTTACATATGTTGCTCCATGTAAATACCAACCAATACTAAAACAAGCATAATTCCTACAATCAAATCAACCACAATAGACATTCATTCAACTATGATAATGCATCTTTTATAAATTCAAAATGAATGTTAGCTATCATTCAAGACTTAATACAAATTGAAGGGTTTCCAACCCAAGCTAACACAGTTGGCCCATTCTCAAAGACACAAAATAGTAAAGTCTAAGTCCTATAAATGCCATATTCAAAAATATAAATCCAACTATACTGAATACTTCGGTTGATAGTGTGATTGATATCTCTAACTTCCGATGATCCTTTAGCTAGATAGGCGGCACTATAAGGAAATGGAAAGGAAAGGGGGTAAGCATAAAAGCTTAGTAAGTTGCATATAAGTAAGTGTACAACAACAATTTATCAATAATCAACATGCTTGTAATACCAAAGTAGGCGTAAACATAACTTACTCATTACCATCCATAAAAGTGACATATTAAAAAATGAGCTCATAACTCATACGTACCAATTAGGTACCTGTACCACTCACAATACGGTTATACTTTCCTCATTAGCTTAAGAACATAATGTTCACCGTTGAACCATTTGGAACACTACTGGATATTCATTAAGCCTTAAATGTGGGTAAGGTGCCGATGCCATGTCCCAGACACGGTCTTGCACTGGCTCATATCTCAAGTCGATGCCATGTCCCAGACATGGTCTTACACTGACTATCCTCTCGTAGTCGATGCATGTCCCAGACATGTCTTACACTGGCTTACGTCTCGAGGCCGATGCATGTCCCAGACATATCTTACATTAGATCTCCTTTCAATGCCGATGCCATGTCCCAGACATGGTCTTACACTAGCTTTCATAATGTGGCCGATGCATGTCCCAGACATGTCTTACACTAG
Source organism: Gossypium longicalyx (assembly GCA_025698465.1). Classification (NCBI taxonomy): domain Eukaryota; kingdom Viridiplantae; phylum Streptophyta; class Magnoliopsida; order Malvales; family Malvaceae; genus Gossypium; species Gossypium longicalyx. Next base: position 38,488,896 of record CM046998.1, on the reverse strand, counting down.
CCAACAATAACCCATTTGTCATGGCATGAATATCCGATTTATTTCCTAGGTTCAAACGGGAACTTTACTATCTCTATTACCATCATACCTTCTCAATTCCGCAATCAAGAAATTTGTGCTATATTAATTCAAATACAATTCACCACGTACATTAGCAATGTAGTTGTATTATTTATATACAACTTACCTCGAATTACAAAATGTGGCGACTAGTTAGTTTAGTCAATTTGCTTGGCTTTCCCCTGATCTAGGTTTTGATTTGGCAATTCTTGATCTAAAATAGCAAAACACACTCATTTAATCACTAAATAAAATTAAGCAATTAAAAAAAATTCATATCTTTGATAAAATGACCATTTTGCCCCTAGACTTTGGCAAAATGACCATTTTATCCTATGCTCGAAAATCAATTTTTATCGAATTTCTTCGCATCTTAAGCCTAGCTGAACTCTTTTTACTCTTATAGGAACCCCAGATTCTCTCTATTTCACACATTTATCAATTATTTTACAACTTGTGCAAAATAGTTCCTTTAGGTGTTTTCAAGCTAACACCTTTCACAAAAGTTGTTTATAAGACACCCAAGACTCATTTTCTTTCATGAAAACTCAACAAACATCCCAAACCCTTTCATGGAAAAACCTTAGACTCTTAATCATTTTTCAAAATAGTCTCTCATTTGAAAGCTCATACTTCAAGGGTTTCAAAAATATAAAAACCTTCAAGAAAACTCATTAAAATCACTTACTTGAGAGAGGAATAAGTTGCTGCAATTTTTTAAAGCTCAAAACCCTTAACCATAGCTGAAAAAATTGGTGGAATGAGGAGAGAATGAAAGAAAAAGATGATAGCTAGGCTTAGGTATTATTATATTACACATTATGGTATCAAATTTCACCTAATGTTGACTTTTCAACATTTCCATCTAGTATGGCCGGCCATCACCTAATGAATGGCCCAATTTCACTTTAAAAACCCAAAATTTATGATACATGGCAATTTGGCACCCCTAGCTATTAATTTAAGACTTTTATACTTTATGCGATTTAGTCCTTTTTCGTAATTGGGCTCATAAACGTCAAAATTAACTCGCCAAATTTTTCATTTACTAATATAAACATGCTATGACTCCAAAAAAAAAATTAAAATAATTTCTCTAACTTCAGATTTGTGGTCCTGAGACCACTATTCCGATTAGCCCCAAAATCGAGCTGTTACAACTACTGTCTTTCTTCTTGACCATGACAGTTGGAGACGAGAAAGGGCTGTTACTATTGCGAATAATCCCGGTTTTCAACATTTTGGTTACCAAATTTTCAATCTTAGATTTTGGATAGTAGGATATTGATAAGGCTTAACTTTAACCACTTGAGCCTTATCTTGTAGAGGAATGCGGTGATACTGCATTTTGGAAGGGGGTAGCACTTTTGGGAGTTGAAAGACATCATCAAATTTTTCAAGGAGCAACTTTATATCTTGAGGAAGGGATGAGGACGACATTGTTAAAGTTTTTTATGGTTGGTTGTGAATAACATAGGCCAAGGTCCATGTTCTATCATTGTAACACACTTTAATAACTGTGATGCAATTAATATATTAAGACTGCCAGGTGTATGTCATGAAGTGTACATTATTTGCCCAAATAATCAAACTTCATGAGCAAAGATGAAAAATTCCAAACAATTGACTTAAGAGATAACAACCACTAAATGCCAAGAACCAATTCACACCCTTTGACTGGAAGGACCATGAAGTTAGTAAAGAAGGTATACCTTTGTGGCTGCCAAGATACAATTTGACATAGCCCTTGTAATGATAACTGAGCGCATTAGCTACTGTCACTCTCAATTGATAGGATTGGTCAACTGAAAGGTTCAACTTTTTTACTAAGCTAAAATCCAAGAAATTATGGGTGCTACCAGAATCCATCAAAATGATGACTGTGGCTGGACCAATCGTGGTAGACAAATGCATGGTATTGTGACCCTGAGATCCATGCAAAGCATGTAAGGATAAGACTGGTGTGACGGTATCGCCCTCAACTTCTATTGTATCCAGTTTATCAGGATAATCTTGAAATTCCTCAAAGGTTGGACTCTAGTTCTCACCCTTATGTTCCTGGTGAGGGTCTATCACAAGCTGGTACAACTGAGATCGATTGCACTTGTGCCTTGGTGTATATTTGGCATCACACAAAAAACACAGCCCCTTTCTTCTCCTCTCGTCCATCTCAACTTGGGAGAGGGTTTTGGTAGAAAGCTTATGACCTTGGGACATAGTAGGACGAGCTCTTGAGGGCAAAAAACTATCAACAGTATTGAAACCCTGTCCTTTGTAAGCAAAAAATAGTGACCTTCCGTATCTAGGAGTGCCTTCCGCAAAAGTTACTTTTTTAGGATTGCTGCCAACAATATATTCCGTTTCAATAGCAAGTGTGTACCCTTGTACTATAGTAGTAGGCTTAAATAATCGTAAGTACTATACAATATCAAGCTTAATATTATAAATAAAGATGCTTAAGGCGGAACTTTCAGGTAAACATAGTTGATTAAGGAGACTCGAAAAAGTATCATGATAAAACTCTATTGTACTAACCTGTTTAAGAGCCACCAATTCAGTCATAGGATCCAAACACCTAGTAACACTAAAACGATCGTTCAAGCCCCACGAGTACAGATCCCAAGTATGTAACACCCCTTACCCGAGACTGTCACCGGAGTCGAGCACGAGGCGTTACTTGACTTAACTTACTAATTCTGGGCATAAAATTTGATTTTACAATTAATTTATTTACATTCATTCAATATGTCCCTAAAAAGGCCCTCGAGACCCTAAAACATGCAATTGAAACGGTTTGGGACCAAACCGAGAGCATTAAAATTTTTTCGAATACTTAGACAAATCAAAACAATTTATTTCATTATTCCTTATAAAACTACCCACCTGCGTCATAGTCACTAAATAAATCATAACTCGAGTCACAAAACTTAATTTAAATTCGTGAATTTTCCCTGAAACTAGACTCATATATCTTCTTACTAACAACCTGTTTGGTTGGCTATAATGCTAAACCATAACAGCCTTATTCAGTGGCCCAACCCTATTCCATTGTTTGGTTGGCTGAATAGGCTATTACATCTATATTCCTTACAGCCTTATTCAAGGAAAAATCACCGTTTACAATTCAGCACTCCCCCAAGGGAATACCTATTTAGCGTGAAAATTGTTCAACTTTACCCTTCTCGCATCTGAGCATTTTCTCATTTTTTTCAGTCTTACTCCCATTTCGTTCCACCCGTCTCCCTCTTTTTCACGTTTGAAGCATCATTTCCAACCCCATCCAAGCCTGAACCTAGATTCAATTTCAAATTAAAAGCCATCAAAATTTTACCTACCGGTGAATTCCATCGATTCTCATTATCCTCAAGCTCCGGTTGAAATCAAGGTCAATGATTTCAATTTCCTCTTAACAAAAATGCAGCTTGAAATTCTGACTTCGGTGTGAGAGGAAAGGGCTAACGATCTAACACCCAGATGTTAAATCGGTGTTGAATCGAGTGAAGCAGTTCGCTGACAAGGTAATTTTGTTTTGTCTTAATTAAGACCCCCCTTTTCGTTAACTATCCCAGATCCCCAAGAATACACTTTACTTAATCAAGCTATTCTCTATTAGCTCGTTTGTTTGTAAATTGTATCTCTTTTTCCTTTTTTCAGCCAACATTGGGGCAAATAGTTAGGCAGAAACTGAGTGAAGGTAGAAAGGTAATCTACATATACTCCTTAATATAATGAGCAAACGTTTGGTGTTTATTTTATTTGTGTCCATTGCTTTTTAAAAGAAGAACTCTTTTATATGTTATTAGATTTGGAAGGACAAAGATAGAAATGAGGATTCGTTCTTTTACTCGTTCAAACTTTTATTGATTTGCTTTTTTAGGATATTTTGCTCTGGTAACCATACTCCTTTGTAATGATTAATAACTGATACTTGGGGGGGGAGAAAAAAAGGTGAAAAGGCAACTTCTAGAAGTCTTCTTACACCCTGAATGTGCACTCAAGACTTATATGACATGCCTTGGTTAACTGATAGGCATTACATTTTATAGCTATAACAAGCTGTTATATTATTACTGAGGGAGAATCTGTTTAATTGATTGTGCACAATTACATTAGTCTTTATGTAGGATACATGAGCCATTAAACACTACTAATTAACTTCTCGTATAAGTATTGGTAACTTCAACTAAACTTTTATGGGAGCAGCATAACTTTCTAGCTATTTGTATGCTTAACATCACAAACTAAACGTTGGTTCCTAACAATTAGTAACATAAACTAATGACAGTTTTTCAAATTGTCATATAAGATATACTATAAATATTAAACATGACGGCTCTTTGTATTCATCATGTTTTAGGTATATTTTGTAACATTATTTTGAGCATCACATAGAAAATTTGTCACTATTTGATAGACTTGTTGTAGAATATTGTTGGCATTTTTTACTTTGATCTTCATGGTGCATGACTCTATTAGAAAATGATCCTCAAGTCATATTTTAATCCACCCTAAATGATGTTGGTCAAATTTTGGAAAAAATGAGGAGTAAGGATCGACAATCACATTCTCAAAAGCCTTATTCTTATCTCACTTGAAGAACAAGTTGCTTGTTTTACTTGTATATGAAGTTATGGGATAATTATTGAAGATATCTCAAGAGATAAATTCAACCTTTTACCAAAGTTTTAAGCTTATTAAAATGTTGCTTAAAAACTCTTATGTTAGCCTATAAATAGGTTGTTGGTTGTCGCACATCAAGGTGCAGTTTATAAGTATATTTCGTAAATAGCTTCTTTTTGTTTTCACTTGTTATTTTGACTTTCTTGTTAAGTTTTTATTGATCGTAAGTGAGGTTATTTGGGATGAGTGGTTTGTAATAATGCGTTCATTGTTGGTGCTGTAATTACTTGTTTGTGTAATGGTAGATTGAACTTTAGCCAATAAGGGATCTGAACTTTTGTTAAGTAAAATCATTCACTAAGAGAGATTCAGCAGAGTAGGATTGATGAATCCAAATTGTATTAACAAATACGGTGCATTGATTTCTCTCTTTGACTTACTTTTTGTTTATAAACTATTGTTAAATTATTTTATTTATATGTATATTCAAATATCTGTCTAAATAATAGTTGAGACATCGATTTGAATAAAGAATAAACCGACTTATACTCCTCAAAATAAAAATCCTAAATAAATAATGATAAATATATAGTGGATAATATTCTCATTACTAATTTCTTTTTGAAGGTCTCATGCTAATTAAATTCAATGTTGGACTTGGATCATGCATACTTATTCATTAATTTGATTGGTATTTTGTTGCTGAAAAATAGTGAATAGAATCAACTGATGCTTGAGACCACCACCATCACCACTACGCTTTTTACAGCCTTTAAATATACTTTTTGTTTTTGTTTTTTTGACTTTGAATATTCCTCAGTGCTATTTCTATTATAGTAATTAATTAGGGTTTTAAAGTTTGGATGAATTTGCTTTTTGGATGGTTAACCGGTTTCAATTTGATTGGCACGAGGTACAGGGTTTGGTCCTCGTAATATAATTGCTTGCTTGTACTAAAAATAAAATATTTGCATGCTTAAAACTTTCTATCCATGGTTGGAACTTTCTAATGCTTTTTAATCCTTGTACCAAGTGTGATCTCTCTTACATATTGCTATTGAGTTGCAGATCGGTATAACATCATGTTAGCTTGAGGAATTGTTTTATGCTTCTCATATTGCTATTGAGTTACATATTGCTATTGAGTTGCAGATCAGTATAACATCCCTTCGACGCCTTTTTTGAATCCTTAAGTAATCATTTGTATAAATTCTGACATATTAAGAATGAACAGTACGATTTAATAAGGTTGTGTTTTCTTTGGCAGAATTGACTTCAAGATAAGGACCATAGAACTTGAGAGAAAAAGGATCAAGTTGCAAATACTGCTAGGCAAGAGAAGTTTCGTACAATAATTATTGGGTATTGTTTTGGGTATTGTTTTGCATAATTATTGGGAGGAATAATGCAACTTTTTAAATATAAACTATCTAATAATATTGCTAACAAAGATAGTTTGAAAGAAGATTGATAAGCAAGATCTTTGGCATTATATAAAAGATCTGTTTAACCATTTATGAGGATTGATGTAAGTAATGAGAATCCCTAAGATATTTCATCAAGATGATGAGATAGATGTAAAGGCCAAGGGAAAATATAAAAGATAGATGTAAAGGCCAAGGGCAAATATAAAACAAATTGCAATTTGCACCTTAAAAGAAAGGGAAAGAACTATTTTGGCATATATGCCTTCATATCACTTACTCATGCTGAGTTGCCTATACATATCAATCTTTTGTTTTTTCCTCGAAAAACATTCCTACATGTATTTTTGTTATACTTTTTCCTCAAATAAATAATGAGTTAGTATTTGATATACAATAATATTTTTTTTATTCCACAAACAATTTTAAAAAATTGTCACGCATCTCTTTTTTTAACATTTTGTTATACTTTTTTAATACACTTGTTAATTTATTAAAATACAAAACAAAAGATTATAAATTTATTAAAATGTATTTTTATTAAAAATTGTGAATTGAGTTATACATATATATATGTGAAACAATTATATATATTTATTAGTACTTTATTATTTCATATCTTTGTTATGGAATATTATTTATAAAATATCTAAAAAATAATGATCTTATTTCATGATTCAAAAGTTTACACTCATGTACTTTATCTTATTACTTATATCATTATTATAAAATTTTCAATTCCATAAATATACATAGAGAATATTGCTTATAAATCTCAAATGACTACAAGTAAAATATTTATAATGTTTCAATGACTACACGTAAAATGTTATAAGTGATTTAACAATTACAAGTGAAGGAGTATAAGTATTGAGTTATGTTTCTTAGTTATTAAAATTTGTGCCTCTTAAACTTATTTCAATAATTATATCTATTATTAAAAGATGTGAGTATTTAAATAAACATTTATTTGGATAATTGTATTTATATAAATAAACATGAAATTCTTGAAAATAAGATTGAATTTCAGTTGCAACAAACTTTGAAACTTTGAAAATGATATTATTATTATACACTACTAAATTCTTGATAAATTATTTACTTATACATAAGCAAATATATTTTTAAATAAACGTATCCTATTTATTAATATGTATTGTTCATTTTTTCTTTGATAGTTTGTTATTACTTCCTTTTCTTATTTGGCTTGTTTGATTGCTTCCTCACCCAGAGTTGAGCATCTTGTATTCATTGAATCACTGTAAGTTCTTTGGCAATTAAATTCTTTGATTTTGTTTTACTATTATTGAAATTAGTATTGGAGAAATGTGACCCTTTTACTACGATTTGAAGATATGTAACACTTTAATATCTTGCAGTAATGGCTCGTCTGCCTTTAATAGTACAAAATGAGAGGCGTAAAAGAATTGGTCTTGGTATTACAATATGGTTGCAAATGTGTACAGTTGCGAGTTGGTTCTTAGTTGTACGGGGTGCCATTCATAGCCTACATACTTATAGACCAAGGATTAGATCCTATATTTTAGATTTTTATGCAAAACAAGATTATGTGAAAAGACTTGTATATGCTAGTGACGAGACGTGTATTGAACAAGTTAGGATGAATAGAACTACCTTTTTTAAACTATGTGAGATGTTACAAACTTTAGGGGAATTGAAGTCGTCAAGGAACATGCTTGTTGATAAGCAAGTGGCAATGTTTTTACATATCATTTCTCATCACCTTAAAAATCGAGTTATCAAGCATCACTTTAATAGGTCCGAGGAAACCGTTAGCAAATCATTTCACAATGTTTTAAATGCTGTCATACGCTTACAAGATGTGTAATTTAAAAAGGCAGAGCCAATTACAGCTAATTCTACAGACCCAAGGTGGAAATGGTTTAAGGTATTGGAGTGAGTTCTATATATAGCTCGTATATAATTTAGTACATTTGGAATTAAATATAGTATTCTAACTTGAGATTTTATACATGTGATGTAGAATTGCTTAGGTGCTTTAGATGGAACGCACATCAAGATTAGGGTTTCAATAGTTGATAAACCTAGATATCGAACACGAAAAGGTGACATAGCAACAAATCTGTTAGGTGTTTGTACACCTGATATGCAATTTGTTTATGTTCTTCCTGGTTAGGAAGGTTTTGTTGCTGATGGACGAGTTCTTCGAAATGCCATTAGTAAGAGACATGGACTAAAAGTTCCTTATGGTAAAATGCAAAAATTAGAGGAATTTGAATTAATTTTTGAGATCATACTTTTTTGGGAAATTAACCATGACAAATAGTTTCTTTTTATAGGTTGTTATTATCTAGTTGATGCTGGATACACAAATTGTGAGGGATTTCTTGCACCTTTTAGATGACAAAGATATCATTTGAATGAGTGGCGTCAAGGTTACCAGCCAAGTACTCCGGAAGAATTTTTCAATATGAAACATGCTTCAGCGCGTAATGTTATTGAAAGATGTTTTGAGTTATTAAAACTTAGATGGGGAATACTTAGGAATCCATCATTCTATCCTGTAAGGGTGCATAATAGAATTATTATAGCATGTTGTTTGCTCTATAATTTTATTCGAACCTATATGAGTCTTGATTCTATTGAAGAGGAGTTGGGAGAAGGATTACCTAGTAATGTGATAGATGATGATGAAACAAATATCATAAATATTCATCCGTCATATGCATGGGCTACTTGGAGGATGGAACTAGCCAACCAAATGTTCGATGAATGCCAAGCATCTAGAAATTAGTTAGGTTTAGGGTAAAAATAGTAAACGTTTAAGTTGTTTATGTTATTTCATATATCTAGTTTATGAAACTTTGGTGGTGCTTGAATGGTTTCTTTTTTTATTGTACTAGACTTTTTAAATGATAATTTATTTTCTTTTGATTCATCACGTGCTATAATTTTATAAAGTGTTGACCTTTTGATGCATAATATTGAACTTAATTTTCATTTGTGTTTTTTCTTAAGATAGTTATGTTAGGTTTTTCCCAATCAAGTGTTTCTTCCCAAAGTTCTCGAGGAACCAAAAGGAAATGGGTTCCAGAAGAAGATACTGTATTGGTTGCTTGTATGGTCGACTTGCACAATATTGGAACCTTTAATGCGGATACGGGATTCAAAGCCGGCTATTTAAATGAGTTAGAAAAAATGTTAGAAAAAGTTTTACCCAATGCCATGTTGAAGGCTAAACCTAATCTTGAATCGAGGATTAGGACATTGAAAAGGGATTGGTCAATCGTTTATGACATGCTTAGTGGAAAAAATAATAGCGGCTTTAGTTGGGATGAGCATAGGCAGCTTGTTATTGCTGAAGATGCAGTGTGAATCATATATAAATGTAAGAATTATTTCAAGTCTTTATTATCTTATTTTGACAAAACTTATATCTAATATGAATTTCTCATTTTTATAGAGTCAAAAAGAAGCAACTCAATTCAGACATCGGAGTTTCTTTTATTATGACCAACTTACTACCATCTACGCAAAAGATTGAGCCACTGGAAAAGATGCTCAAACAGCTGTTGATATTATTGAAGAAATAAATGCTGAAGATGTAGCTGCTACAAATACTCATGAAGAATGAAACGATTTCCATGGATCCGAAGCTAATGTCTCTTTGGATGACATGGATCTTTCAGCTACACAACCGCAACTAGAACCGCAACCAGCTAGAAACCAAGGTGATTTTGCATTTTCAAAGAAGAAAAATAAGATTTCTGATGCAAGTGATTTTTCTACTTCATTTAATGATGTTGCCGTTTTATTAGCGGAAAATATACGGACCGTTGGCCTTGAAATCAGTAAGAGTATTGCATCTGAAGTGGTAAATCAACAAAAGTCAGAAATGACCATTCAAGAAAGTGCTTTGAAATTATATCCAACATTATGTGAAGTGGAAGGTTTAACTGAGGATGAACGCTATCGAGCATTGAGCAAAATTCCAGATCACCCAACGCAAATGCTCATTTTCTTTAGTTTACCTTCTGCTGTGCGATTGGAATGGGACAGAAGATTTCTTGCTGACCATTAAAAATCATGGTTGTGTTGATATTTTGGTAACTTTTTGTGTTTGTAATATTTGGATGGTATAATGACATGATAGAATGTCATTACAATGCTGTAACATTATGATGTAAAATTTTAAAACATATGGATTATGACATATAAACTAATGAAATCATGTAACTTTTTTTAATATATGAATATTATGCTTGGATGTGAAATATAATTCTCAAGTTATTTATTACTTTTTTAGCAATGAGTTATTTATTACTTCTAATATTTAATTATTTTTTATTGTAAAATAATTAAATTATTTGTTTCAGTAATGATATTTTAGCACATTAAATATGTATTGCAGTTTAAAAATAATAAATTATATTATATATATTTTTATAGTATTATATATTTTAATTTTTTAATTCATATAATAATAATTATATAAAGAATGTTATTAAATTATATTTTTATTAAATTATATTTAATAATAATTATGTTAAAATATGGTTAAACTATTTATTATTTTTATTAAATTATTTTCAATAATAATCTTATTAAAATTTAATAACAATAACAATAATCATCTACTTTAAAAAAATTCTGTTAAGGGTATTCTGGTTATTTTAGTTTTTTTCCTTATGCTATTACAACATCATTCCATTCAACCAAACACAAGAATACTATTACAGTTCTATTCCATTCCATTCAACCAAACAGTTGAATTACTTGTTACAGCACTATTTCATTACAGCTCTATTCAATTACAGCCCTATTCCATTACAGTGAACTAAACATACTGTAAATTTTTTCCAAAATTTTTGGTCTTGCCAATTAGTACAATTTATTAGTTAAAGTCTCCCCTGTTGCACTGTTCGACTACTCTGCCCTATCCTCACTACAAATCAATTTTCGCCCTGTACAGAATTCAAATAACCATGCCGTTTGTTTCTCTTAAAAGTAGATTCACTAAGGAATCTAGAAATATAAACTATAACTCCTAATTATTTTTGTACAATTTTTAGTGAATTTATAAAGTCAGAATAGGGGATTCAGAAATTACTCTAACCCAGTCTCACTAAAATTCAAATACCTCTTAATATACACTTCTTTTGCTTACTCTATTTCTTTCATATGAAAATAGACTCAATAAGATTTAATTATATATCTCATTCATCACCTAATTCCATTTATACTATTCTTGGTGATTTTTCAAAATCACGCCACTCACTTACTTCATTCAATCTTTGTTTTAATGCTAATTTCACTTTTTCATGATTTCTTTGTATTAACTACCATTTAGGCATACATAACACCAAAACATGTTCTTCATTAGCTATTTCAATAACTAATAATTATCAAATATTTGCATACCATTCTTTAGCCATATCATAAGGACATACACACAAAATGGCTAAGTCCCTATACATGCCATAAACTAGAACATTTGTAAACGAAGATACCCATTTGGTAACTTGATAGTCGATAGTGTGAAGTGATCTCCGACGACCTCCAACCCGAGCTTGCTTTTAAGTACTCTGAAACATGGGAAAGTGAAAGAAGTAAGCTTATAAAGCTTAGTAAGTTCACATGTAAAATAATAAGCATTAGCAATCAATTTAGCTTACTACTATGCTGTTATAATTTGCTTAAATAATGTTTAGTTCTTACTTTCCCATCTTACTCATCGGTAACCTTACCAAAGGCTCAGAATACAAAAGATACCTTACTTAATAGCTTGCTTACATACCCGCAACATCTCACTTAACACATGAGTACTCTTTCATAATATAGGCATATTGCCAATCATGTCATAAAGTGTCACAAACATAACTGAAAACTCATCACTTACTTAATACTTGATAATCTCAATTACTTACAATATCAATATTAAATAAGCCTTAAATGCATACCTATACTCTTTCTTCATGTTCTCACCTTGTCATTTCTTTGATTTACTCTTTGGATTACTCAAGAACCTTTTTTTTTTGAACTTACCATTGCCATGTCTTGACATGGTCTTACGTCGTATCCTTGCCTTATGAACTCACCAATGCAATGTCTTGGCATGGTCTTACATGGGACATTTGCCTTATAGTAACTCATCAATGCCATGTCTTGACATGGTCTTACATGATTTCCTTGCCTTATAGAACTTATCAATGCCATGCCTTAGCATGGTCTTACATGATTTCCTTGCCTTATAGAACTTATCAATGCCATGCCTTGGCATGGTCTTACATGATTTCCTTGGCTTATAGAACTTATCAATGCCATGCCTTGGCATGGTCTTACATGATATCCTTATCTTACTAAATGCCATGTTCCAAACATGGTCTTACATGGTATCCTTGTCTTAGTGCCGATGCCACATCTTGATGTGGTCTTACATGGAGTCCTTAATCAATGCCGATGCGATGTCTTGACATGGTCTTACATGGGATCCTTGCCTTACCAATGCCATGTCTTGACATGGTCTTACATGGTATCCTTAACAGTCAATTCCTCCTTAAATGCCATGTTATGAACATGGACTTTTCCGTCAATTCTTCCTTAATTGCCATGGTACAACCATGGATTTTGAGATATCAATGACTTGTTAAGTCATAGCTAAAACATATTTGCTCAAATTCTCAAGGTTAGTCGCATAAATCAATAATAGCAATACTAATAACAATAAATGCATAATAATAAAATGCTACTCAACTTACATGCTTACATTCTCAATATCATCATATCATCAACTTAACTTATTCTCATCAAACTATGCTAGTCAATACTTTCTTGTTATCATACAAAGCCATAATACAAAATTTGGTCTTACATATAAATTATATAAGTTCTCTTTCCAATATCAAATTATTATCGAACATTAATCATTATATCTGAAACTCCATACTAAAGTTTTTATGACAAAAATATCAATTTATCATTCAAATATGCATAATTAAATGCTTATTAAACATATGAACTTACCTCGATACCAAAACGACCATTTTACCAACTTTCTCGATTTTCAATTTTTCTCCCGTTCTAGGTAAAAATCTCACTTTTCAGGATCTAAAAAATTATATTTAACTTATTTAATTAATTTTATATTCAAAAAATTCCCTAACACAAACTTTGTCAAAATTACAATTTTGCTCCTAAACTTTTGTAGAATTATAATTTTTCCCCTAGGCTCAGAAATTAAAATTTATTCATTTTTCTTATGTTTTATGACATGCTGAACATTTTTTCCTTCTATGGAAACATCAAATTCCCACTCTATCATGTACTTATGAGCATTAGGTATTTTTACCGATTATGTCGTTTTACTCGTTTTCACCTAAAATCGCTTAGCAAAAGTTGTTTAACATAATTTAAAGCTTCATATTCTACCATAAAACATCAAAATAAACACATTTAATCTATGGGTATTTTTCCAAATATGAACCCTAGCATGAATTATTGCTAGAATAAGCTAAATCAAGTTATCGGGACTATAAAAACATAAAGAACATTAAAAACGAGGCTAGGACGGACTTACTATTGAGCTTAGAAAGCTTGGAAACCCTAAACATGGCTTCCCCCATGCTAAATTCGGCCTCCATGAAGAAGATGGACCAATTTTGGCTTTATTTTACCTTTTTAATTCTTTTAATTACTAAATGACCAAAATACCCTTAAAGGCTTTTCTTTCAAATTTGTCCTATTCTTACCCATTTTTGTCCAAACTTAAATATAATGGTCTAATTACTAAATAAGGATCTCCACTTTAAGAGCCCATTTCAATTAAATCCCCTTTATTATCTAGAACACACATTTTGCTAATTTTACAATTTAGTCCTAATTATCAAATTAGGTACTTATACATAAAATTTCTTCACGAAATTTTCACACAATTATTCAATCAATGAATAAACCTTAAAAATTAATCGGAATAAATTTTTTTGACCTCAGATTCATGGTTTCGCAACCACTATTCCTTTTAGGCCCTATTTCGGGATGTTACAGCGTAAGTTGGTGAAGGCCCTCGTGCCTTTTAGTGAAGAAGTGATGCCAGTAAGTGCCTTACCTTATAAGTTCAACATGACCATCTTGACTTTGGCATGGGCCACCACTTTCTTAGCTTAAAAAAATTATTCGATTTTGGACCACCACCCCCGAAAATCTTCCCCATCAAATTGAGGACAACCCCATTGAATATGATGGCTTGCAAGCTCTATTGATGTAGTTTGAGAACGAAGATCCAAATGCCCCAAATTAGTAACATGGGACATAATGAAACTCTTCTTAGGTGGGAAATCAGGAGGTGGTGTCTCCAAGGAGTGAAGCTTAGATCGAAGCTCACCTTTGAACTCATCACAAAAATCTTTAAAGCGAGAGTCGAGTTTGGCATCTAGCTGAGTGAACTCTTTCTTAAACTGAGACAAGTCCTGCTGCAACAATTCCATTTCCTTTTGTTGACGTGTGGTAACTCCATCGATGGCTATGATGATCTGTTGGCTCTAATACCTTTGATACGATCGAATATGGAAGTATTTTGAACATTGTTAAGCATGATAAAGTAAATTGAATTGATTAATATAATTATCCTAGCCCATTTAATTTTGATTGTTTTTGTTACTAAAGCCATTCATTCATACATTTAGATCATTTACATTTAGATTAAAATTGCATAGGGATCAATAATTGTATTAAATTAATCCCACTTAGTTTAATCATCACTATCCAAATTATTGTGTTTTTATACCAAATTGTGAATTTATAATTTTACAAATAATCGATTAACATACACAGTCCCTGTGGATAGGATAACTCATTTACTTACTTATTACTTGAACAACTATGTACACTTGCACAAACCATGTTATAATTTCCCATCTAGAAAAAATGCTAAGTTGCGGAATGATAACATCATTTTCCAACAAATGGATGACAAATACTTATACAAGGCATGGGAAAGATTCAAGGAGCTACTACATAAATGCCCTCACCATGGGATTCCACATTGCATCTAGTTGGATACATTTTATAATGGTCTCAACGCACACACTAGGTTGGTGGTAGATGTTTATACGAATGGTTATCTTTTGTCGAAGTCTCATACTGAGGCTTATGAGGTCATCAAGAGAATAGCCAGTAACAATTACTAGTGGCTGAAAAATCAAGCAGCTTCATGAAGATGAATAGTCGAAGTGGATGAACTAGAGTCCCTCACTTCACTCTCAACTCAGGTATCTTCTATCTCTTCAATGTTTAAAAAGTTTACTACTAATGGTTTAAATCATGTTGTAGCTCAGCCACCTAGTCACTTTGACGTTATTTCTTGCATATACTGTGGGGATGATCATTTTTTCGAGAATTGTCCATCAAATCCTAAGTATGTTTATTATGTAGGGAATCAATACTAGAATAGAAGTGGACAAGGACCACGGTCTAACTTCTATAATCTTTCATGGCATAACCATCCAAACTTTTCTTGGAGTAACTATAGAGTTGGACCAAACAACAACTAGATGAAGCATACAGTAAATCAACCTCAAGGGTTCAATCAACAAGTTCAGAAGCCATCACAAGCTGAATCGTCTAATAGTTTGGAGAATTTTTTGAAGGTGTACATGGTGAAGAATGGCCTTAATCCAAATTCAAGTAGCAACACTGAAATAATTGGAGAACCAAGTGGGCCAGTTAGCTACAGAGCTTCATAATAGACCACAAGGAGCCTTGTTGAGTGACACGAAAAATCTAAGGAATTTGGGTAAGGAACACTACAAGGTAGTTGCACAAGATCATCTTAGAGGAGGGTGAGTGAGCTAGTACTGAAGGGAAAAGGAAACTCAATTCAATAATGAAAGAGTTAGTTCAAAAGGAAGTTATCAAATGGTTAGATGCGGGAATTATCTACCCCGTCTTTGACAGTTCATGGGTAAGTTTGATATAGTGTGTACCAAAGAAAGGTGGAATCACGATTTTTGAGAATGAACATAACAAGTTAATATCGACAAGTACGGTCACGGATAGTAGAATCTATATAGACTACAAAATATTGAACAAAGCCATGTGAAAGGACCTTTTTTTCTACCTTTTATGGATCAGATGTTGGACCAATTGGTAGGTAACGAATATTATTGTTTCTTAGATGGGTATTCGATATATAAACCAACACAAAAAAACTTTTACTTGCCCGTATGATATGTTTGCTTTTAGGTGAATGCCTTTCTATTATGTAATGCACCTGCAACATTTCAATGATGCATCATGGCAATATTTACTAATATGGTAGAAAATTTTGTTAAGGTATTCATGAATGGTTTTTCTATTTTTGGTAACACTTATGATGTTTTTTTGAGTAATTTGGCTAAGGTACTTAAGAGATGTGAAGAGACAAACCTTGTCCTTAACTGGGATAAATGTCATTTTATAGTTAATAAGGGAATTGTCTAAGGACACATAATTCTAGAAAGGAATCGAAGTTGATAAAGAAAAGGTAGATGTAATTGAAAAATTACCACCTCCAATCAATGTGAAAAGAGTGAGAAGTTTCTTAGGCCATGCTGATTTTTGTAAATAGTTTATCAAAGATTTTTCGAAAATTTCCAAGCCTTTGTGTTTGTTATTAGAGAAAGACACCACTTTTGAGTTCAACAAAGCATGCTTGGAAGCTTTTGAAGAATTTAAAAATCAATTGATCTCAGCCCTAATAATCATTACACCAGACTTGAACTCTCCTTTTAAGTTAATGTGTGATGCAAGTGATTTTGAGTGGGAGCTGTGATGGGTCAAATAAGAAACAAAGTGTTCCATCCGATCTACTATACAAGCAGCACTTTGACAAGAGCCCAACTTAATTACACGTTCTATTCGTATCTTATAGGTATGAAAGTCTCAATCTTTACCGATCATGTGACCATAAAATTCTTACTCTCAAAGAAAGACGCTAAACTGATGTTAATTCGATGGATACTCTTACTCTAAGAATTCGACCTTGAGAACCAAGACAAAAAAGGAGTTGAAAATCAAGTAGCTGACCATCTGTTAATGTTGGAACAAAATGAGGTAACTCACTCACTTGTCCCAATTAATGAAAATTTTCCAAATGAGCTTATCTTTGAGGTAAATAAAATCCATGAAACTCCTTGGTTTATCGATTTTACAAATTATTTAACATGTAGAATAATGCCCCTTGGAATGACATACCAACAAAGGAAGAAATTCCTCCATGATAGTAAGTATTATTTTTGGGAGGAGTCGTTTCTGTTTAAACAATGTGCATATAACATAACTAGGAAGTGTGTAGCTGGAAGTGAGAATGACGAGATCCTATACCACTTCCATTCATCTCCAAGTGGGGGACATTTTTGTGGTTCTCGTACTACAACAAAAATCTTACAAGTTGGATTTTTTTAGCCAACAGTGTTTAAAGATGCATATGTATATATGAAAAATTGCAATAGATGCCAAAAGATTGGAAACATATTAAGAAGGAACAAGATGCACTTGGAAAACATTCTAGATGTAGAATTATTTGAGATTTAGGGAATTGATTTTTTAGGTCTGTTTCCTTCTTCTTATGGTAACAAGTACATCCTAGTGGCGATAGATTGTGTATCCAAGTGGGTGGAAGTTGAGGCATACCCAACGAATGATGCTAAGTTAGTCATATGATTCCTATATAGGCATGTATTTACACAGTTTGAGACTCTTAGAGTTATAATTAGTGATGAAGGATCTCACTTTGTACATAAATGGCTTAAGTGGTTGCTTAACAAGTATGATGTAAAACAAAAAGTAGAGACTACTTATCATCCAAAAATGAATGGGAAAGTTGAGCTTTCAAATCATGAGATCAAAGGAATCCTTGAGAAGGTGATACGACCAAACAGAAGAAATTGATCCCGAAGGCTCGATGATGCTCTATGGGCCTATCGAACAACTTTCAAGACACCTTTAGAAATGACTCATTATCAATTAGTCTTTGGAAAAACATGTCATTTGCCACTTGAGTTGGAAAATAAAGCTTAGTGGGCCTTGAAACAATTAAATCTTGATCTAAAGCAAGTCAATGAGAGAAGAATGTTACAACTTGATGAGTTGGAGGAAGTAATGTTGTTTTCATATAAGAATGCCAAGATCTACAAAGAAAAGACTAAGAGATGGCATGAAAAACATATTGAACCTCAAGAATTCATAGAAGGTCAAAGTGTCTTATTATTCAATTCAAGGCTAAAGTTATTCCCTGGGAAACTCAAATCTCGATGGACTGGACCTTTCACCATTCACAGAGTCTGTCCATGTGGAGTGGTGGAACTACACAATAGAAATAGAGGTACATTTAAAGTTAATGGTCAATGTCTCAAGCACTATTGGGATGGCGAGGTTGAGTGAATTGAAAAATCGTTCAATTTTATAGACTCTTAATTTTTTTTCCTTTTTCTGTAATTCATTTTAATAAATGCCATATTTAGAAATTATTTTTCTTGAATTAGTACATTAAATTAATTCTGTCTAAGGAGATTGGAACTTAAGCATGACCACTTGCCACCTTTCAACTTTTCCTGGGAATTTAATTTGATGTAATTTTTCAAGAAGAAATTTTCTAAGTAGCCCAAAGGGAATTTTTAACTTTAATTTTTATTTTCAATTTCAATTTTATTATTTTATGTTTAATAAGAGGGTCAAGTTGACCCAAGTACTAACCATTTTATTTTTAGTGTAGTTTAATTTTTCAGTATAGAAAGTAATTGCAGTTTGGGCTTGAGGCCTAGAACAATGAAGAGGATGAAATTACCCATTTATTGCTGTCCATAAGTCCCCCCAAAACCCTAAATTTGCCACCACTTTTATTTTCCCTCCATGCCATGCCGCTCAAGTCATTACTTTAGCTCAAATTTTGCTAAACATTTTCCCTAATCTACTACTATATAAAACCATTACCACTATCATATTTTCCACAACTCCTAAACAATTATTTTCCTCAAATCCCAAACGCTTCTCCCCAACGTTTCTTCTATGTCGCAGAACCTTACTATCGTCACCACAAATCCTTTGTTGTAGCAAATCTTTTAGCCCCAGCAACCGTCACTACCTTCCCTATTTGCCACCGTAATCCTTTTGCTACTACAAATTCATCGCTGCCACAACCTCCTTGCTGCTACAACCTTCACCTTAAAAAGCCAAAAAAATTATTTTCTTTTGGGAAATGATAAACCGTAATTTATACATATTTTTATCTCATGTTTAGCACATTTATGGATGAATTCTCTTTAGATATGGTGAATTTGATGCTTCTAATCCTTTAATTTCATGTTTTATACTTAGGTGAGCATAGGAGAGTAAAAAGAGCGAGAAACGGGCCGAAAATGGAGAAAATGGGCCAACGTGGGAAATCAACATGGCCTGGACTTCCTCACACGGGTAGACCATACGCCCGTGCTCTTTTAGACAAATTGAGCACGACTTACACAGGTAGACCACACGGCCGTGTCTATTCAATAGACTCTAACACGGTTTAGAGCAATCGAACACGGACGTCTTACACGGGTGTGTCCCTATCGAGCCCAAGTTGAGTTCTATTCAGAAAAGGCCACTCTTGAGGGTTCTAAGGCATTCTAAAGCCTATTTAAACACCATAAAGGAGGATGAAAGGGGACACACGGAGTGAGAAACAGGAATTTACTCGAAGAAAGCCGATTGATCCATCTCAGAAGTCGGATTCTCCTTCAAGACTGAAGATCTCCCTTCAATTTCCCTTTAGGAGTTTTGGGTTTTCTTTATGTTTTGTATTCAATATTCTTCTGAGATGTTGTCTTTTATAATTATGAACTAAACCCCCTAAATACCTAAGGGGAATGAAACCTAAGACGAATCTTGTTATTATTTTCTGAATTGTATGATAAATATTTGACTTGTTCTTAATTATGTGTTCTTAATTCTTGCTTCAATATTTCAAGATATTGATTCAAGTTGATGCGCATATTCAGAGGAGCAAAAGTCCCTGTCTAAGAGTAAATTTGACATAATTTAGCGGAGTTGATTGCACGCCTAGAGATAGGGTGACAAGATTTTACCGGATTAGGGTGAAACCTAATAAGGGAATCCATAGATGGAGTTAATGCAACACTATGGGTGTTAATTAGAAAGAGATTTCAATTAATCAACCTAGGGTTAGACGTTGTTAGTCTCGAGAGAGATAATAATATAATTTAGGGATTTCTACGGAATAAGTCGAATGAATAAATCATCTGATTCAGAGTCAAATAACAAGTGAAGTCTAGGTGGATTTTCCCTTGGGTATTGTCTTAATCAATCGAATTTCCCAAAAATATTTTCCCAAATTTTCTTTCTATGAATTCTTAGTTAGTTAATTAGTTTAGATAAAACAAACCCCTTTATTTTTAGGCTAGATAATAAGAAAAAAGTTAATACTAGTACTTTTAGTTCCTTTGGGTTCGACATCCCGGTCTTGCTAAAACTATACTACTGTTCGATAGGTACACTTGCCTTTGTCGTGATAATAGTTAGTCTTCAAGAATGGTCAAATATAAATTTATTAAAACTTATCACAAATCTACACGATCAAGTTTTTGGCGCCATTGCCGGGGAGCAAAGATATTAGGAACGCTTGATTTTTATTACTTTAGCCATTTTTACTTTTATTGCAATTTACTTCTTATTTTAGTCTAGCTTATCTTTACTAATTCTTCTTTTTCTTTATTTCTGGCAGGTTTTTATAGTTTATGACTAGAAGGAACCCGTTAGGACCATTACTTTTTGATAGTGAGATCGATCGCACAGTTCACAGAAACCGAAGAGAAATAAGGCGAAGCCTAAGATACACAGAGGAAGAGCAAGAGGACGACATTCACACCACAACTAAGGAGATGGTTGAAAATCAGGAAAATCTGCTACCTTCTACGATTACTGCTGATCCAGTAAATCAGAATCCTACTCCACGCACTATGCATGATTATGCTAAACCTAATTTAACAGGAACTGAGTCAAGTATAGTTAGACATGCTATTGCTGCAAATAATTTTGAACTGAAACCTAACACAATTCAAATGATACAATAGTTTGTTCAGTTTGATGGTTTGCGAGATGAGGATCCAAACAATCACTTGGTGAATTTTCTGGAGTTTTACGATACTTTTAAAATCAATGGCGTTTCTGACGATGCCAGACGCCTTCGGTTGTTTCCCTTTTCATTGAGGAACAAAGCTAAATAGTGGTTGAACTCATTACCACGAGGGTCAATCACTACTTGGGAATAAATGACCGAAAAGTTTTTACTTAAATATTTTTCGCCAGCTAAAACGGCTAAGTTAAGGAATGACATCTCTTCTTTTGTGCAGATGGATCTAGAAACGCTCTATGATGCATGAGAGAGATACAAAGATCTATTGAGAAGGTGCCTTCACCATGGGTTAGCTCTATGGCTGCAAGTTCAAACTTTTTACAACAGTTTGAACCCCTCAACAAGATAAATGATTGACGCAACCACTAGTGGAACCATTAACAATAAGACACCTGAAGAGGCCTATGAATTTATAGAAGAAATGTCACTGAATAATTATCAGTTGCAAGTCATGAGGACAAAGTCGATGAAAGCAGCCGTCATTTTAAACGTTGATTCAGTTACTATGCTTTCTAAACAGGTAGAACTTTTGAATACGAAAATTGATGGTTTATTTGGTTCTTCATAGGTTCGTCTAATAAAGCAGTACGATACAAGTGGAGGTGGAACGAGCAATTTAGATTATCCAACCTACGGCACCAACATGGAGAATGAGCAATTGAACTATATTGGTAACAAGACTCAACCTCAAAATAATCCATATATTAACACTTACAATGTAGGTTGGAGGAATCACTCAAATTTTTCATAGGGAGACCAAAGAAATCAAAGACCACCACCCCCTCCAAGCTTCCAACAACATCACTACCAGCAGGAAAAGAAGCCGAACCTTGAGGAGATGCTAATGAAATTTATCTCGTGTTAAAAACTCATTTTCAGAATACCGAAACAGCACTTAAGAATCAGAAAGCATCGATCCAAGGACTCAAAATTCAGATAGGTCAGCTCGCTAAATTGATTTCTGAAAGATTGTTAGGGAGCCTACCTAGCAACACTGAACCTAATCCAGAAGAGCATGTGAAAGCAGTTACATTAAGGAGTGGGAAGGAGTTGATTGAACCCGAGAAGAAGCCACCACCAAAAGCCGACAGAAAGGAAGATGAAGAGGAAAAACCCAAAAGCAATGAAAAATTGGAGATGAGGGAATATAAACCACCAATCCCATACCCAGCAAAGTTGAAGAAAGACTACATGGATGCACAATTCGATAAATTTCTTGAAATTTTTAAACAATTACATATTAACTTACCTTTTGTTGAAGCTATCTCGTAGATGCCTACATACGCAAAATTTTTAAAAGAGCTCCTAACAAATAAAAGGAACTTTGAAGAATTATCTACAGTGGAACTCAACGAGGAATGCTTGGCTATACTTCAAAATAAACTGCCAACCAAACTGAAAGATCCAGGAAGTTTTACTATTCCCTGCTTAATTGGTAGTTTGAATGTTGAGAAGGCATTAGCTGATTTAGGTGCTAGCATTAATTTGATTCCTTATAAAATGTTTAAGCAACTTGGTCTTGGGGAACCAAAGCCCACTAGGATGAGTATTCAACTAGCTGATAGATCTGTTAAATATCCTAGGGGTATTATAGAGGACGTACTTGTAAAAGTAGATAAATTTATATTCCCGGTCAACTTTGTTGTGCTTGACATGGATGAGGATGTTGAGGTGCCTCTAATATTAGGTCATCCATTTTTAGCCACTGCTAGAGCGGTCATTGATGTGGGTGATGGTAAACTTGTGCTTAGAGTAGGTGACGGAGAGATTATCTTTAAAATTTATGATGCCATGAGATTCTCTAGGGAACAGGATGACTCATGTTATTTTATTGACTCTATTGATTATGCTACTCAAGATTCTTTTCAAAAAATTATGCATAAGGACACATTGGAACTGTGTCTTGCCCAAGGAGAGGGGCTGGATGATGATGATTTTGAGATAGGCAAGGTCAAAACTAAACTAGACTCCAATGAACTCTTTTCAAGACAAGCAGAATATGAGGTATTAAGGCAAACGATGAACTTAAGTAAAAACCCTCTATTGAAGAACCTCCCAAACTGGAACTTAAACAGTTGCCAAAACACTTGGAGTACGCATTCCTTAGAAATAATTCTACATTACCAGTGATTATTGCTTCTAACCTGCAACCCAAGGAGAAAGAAGAATTACTCCAAGTATTGAGAGAGCATAAAAGAGCCATAGCTTGGAAAATTTCTGACATTAAAGGGATCAGCCCTTCTTTATGCACCCACAAAATTTTAATTGAAGATGAATATAAACCATGTGTGCAAGCTCAAAGACGTCTGAACCCTAATATGAAAGAAGTCGTTAAAGCTGAGGTAATTAAACTCCTAGATGCTGGAATTATTTATCCTATTTCTGATAGTTCTTGGGTAAGTCTAGTGCAGGTTGTTCCAAATAAAGGAGGCATGACGATGGTAGCCAATGAGAAGAATGAGTTAATCCCAACAAGGATAGTCACAGGTTGGAGGGTTTGCATTGACTATAGGAAGCTGAATGTTGCCACGAGAAAAGATCACTTCCCCTTGCCATTCACTGACCAAATGTTGGAAAGATTATTAGGGCACATGTACTACTGCTTTCTAGACGGACTCTCTGGTTATTTTCAAATCCCAATAGCTCCTGAAAATCAGGAAAAGACGACATTTTGCATGTCCTTACGGTACGTTTGCTTATCGTAGAATGCCTTTTGGATTATGTAAGCTCTTGCTACTTTTCAGCGCTTCATGATGGCCATTTTTTACGAACTCGTGGAAGATATCATGGAGGTATTTATGGACGATTTCTCGGTATTCGATAATTCTTTCCATCTTTGCCTTAAAAATTTAAAATGAGTTTTAATAAGATGTGAGGAAATGAACCTTGTGCTTAACTGGGAAAAATGTCACTTTCTGGTTCAAGAAGGTATTGTGTTAGGACATAAAATTTCTAGTAAATGGATTGAGGTTGATAAATCTAAAATTGAAACCATTGAAAAACTACATCCCCATAGTTCGGTTAAGGCTATTAGAAGTTTTTTAGGACATGCTGGGTTTTATAAAAGATTTATTAAAGACTTTTCTAAAATAGCTAAGCCTTTGACTAAATTACTAGAAAAAGATGTGCGCTTTAATTTCGATCAGGAATGTTTAGAAGCGTTTAATACTTTAAAGGATAAATTGATTAATGCTCCAATTATAATCGCACCTGATTGGAATTTACCTTTCGAATTAATGTGATGCGAATGATTTTGCAGTAGGTGCAGTTTTGGGACAGCAAAGAGACAAGCATTTTCAACCTATCTATTATGCTAGCAAAACTTTGACAGCTGCACATGAAAACTACACCACTACGGAGAAAGAGTTGCTAGTTGTGGTTTTCGTATTTGATAAATTTAGGCCATATCTGATATTTTCTAAAGTTGTCATTTATACTGACCATTCTGCTCTTCGCTTCCTTTTAACTAAGATTGATGTAAAACCTCGACTCATTCGATGGATTCTGTTATTGCAGGAATTTGACTTGGAGATTCAGGATAAGAAAGGAGCTAAAAATCTTGCGGCTGACCACCTCTCTAGGCTTGAAAAATTAAGTACCAAAGAGCTAGATGAAGTTGAAATAAATGACTCGTTCTCTGAAGAACAGTTTTTTGCTATATTTGATTATGAGGTACCTTGGTTTGTGGACATTGCGAATTTTTTAGCCGCTAACGTTGTCCCAAAAGGGTTGACACATCAACAAAAGAAGTGATTCTTTACTGAAGCGAAAAACTACTTTTGGGAAGATCCTTTTCTTTTCTGTGTATGTGCAGATCAAGTCATTAGGAGATGCGTTACAAGGTCAGAAGCGTTGAAGATCTTGGAACATTGCCACTCAGGACTGACTGGAGGACATTACAGTGGAACTAAGACCACACATAAAACACTTGAATTAGGTTTTTATTGGCCCACTCTATTCAAAGATGCCAACAGGTATGTTACTATTTGTGACAAATGCCAACGGACAAGTAATGTCTCCAAACGTGATGAAATGCCTCAAACATATATGCTTTCATGTGAAATATTTGACGTTTGGGGTATCGACTTCATGGGTCCATTCCCTAGTTCATTTGGGAATATATACATCTTAGTAGTTGTTGATTACATGTCCAAATGGGTTGAAGCCTAAGCTTTACCTACTAATGATGCAAGAGTAGTAGTACGATTCCTTAAAAAACTTTTCTCTCGATTTGGAAGATCTAGAGCAATTATCAGTGATAGGGGTACTCATTTTTGTAACACCCAATTTGATACTACCTTTAAGAAATACGGAGTTCATCACAGAACAGCTACCCCTTACCATCCTCAGACTAGTGGACAAGTCAAAGTAGAAAATCGAGAACTTAAACACATCTTAGAAAAGACAGTAGAATCAAACAGGAAGGATTGGGTGATGAAAGTAGATGATGCTTTATGGGCTTATAGAACTACTTTTAAAACCCCCATAGGGGCATCTCCTTACAAACTTGTCTATGGAAAAAGTTGTTATCTACCGTTTGAGTTAAGACACAAGGCATTCTGGGCTATAAAGTTTCTAAACCTTGATCCCAAACTTGCAGGTGAAAATAGGATGATGCAGTTAAATGAGTTAGATGAATGGCGAACCAATGCATATGAAAATTCACGCCTATACAAGGAAGCAACGAAGCACCGCCACGACGCCCATTTAAGGTATTGTAAGTAATTTGAAGTTAGAGATCTCGTCTTTTTATATAACTCGAGGCTCAAATTATTTCTCGAAAAACTTAAATCACGATGGTCAAGTCCCTTCATAGTCCAAACTGTCTTTCCACACGGCACAATAGAGGTAAGTCACCCATCACAAGGCACTTTCAAAGTAAATACATCGTCTCAAACTTTATAATGGTGAGAATTTTAAAGACGATAGAGAGGAGCTACGGCTCCATGAACTTCCTTGAATATACCCACAAGGTATAGTTGGGCTTAAACTCTAAATAAGCGCTTCTCGGGAGGTAACCCGAGCACTAACGGTGTTAACTTCTTTAAATTTTAGTTTTTAACATTTAATTCACTAACTGAGTCACCGAACACAGGTTTTTCAGAACCATACGACCAGGCACACGGGCATGCCTTAGGCCGTGCCAATACCATGAAAGGCAACATAGCCGTGCGAAATGGCCGTGTGAAAACAGGATAAAATTTTTCCTCAACACGGGAGTCGATAAATTGCCACGGCCGTGCGACATGGCCGTGGGAGAATCTGCCAAAACAACACGGGCGTGTGACACGCCCGTGTCTAGAGGTCATGGTTGAAACTAAGAAATGAACACGGGCGTGCGACACACCCGTGCCATTCACCCTTGGTCGACATTGTCAAACTAACACGGGCGTGAGAGAAGCAAATGAAGTAGGACACGGCCATGCGATGTGGCTGTGTGGGTCACACGGCCCAGGGACATGAGCGTGTCCTCAGGCCGTGTGCGACATTGACTCGAACATCAACCCATAAACTTAAACCCGGAACATAGGTGTGTCCGATGACCCATGTGCAAACCGGACTACAAAAACACCAAAAGCACGGGCTGGGGAGACTACAACACAAGCGTGGGCCATGGCCGTGTGTCCCAAAACAGGGCCCACACAATCGTGGCCCCCTTATTAAATAACCCCTAACCCTAATCCCCTCTCTATTCTCTTTACTCTTCATATTGTTCTTCCTCCAGCCACCCTTCGTCCTCTTTTCGTTCTCACTATTGAAATCCCAACCATCACATGCCACCGGCCACTCCCTCATCCACATCGCTACCTCCATCTCACGAACCATCCAGCAATGAGGATTTTTTTTAAAAGACTTTTTATTTATTATTTTTATTCTTTTTTCACTTTTTTTCCTTTATTTATCTTCTTAAAGTACTTTTCAAATTAGTTTTCCTTAATCCTATTTCATTCTTAGGTTTTATAATTTTTATTGAACAATTTATAGTTTTGGCTATTTCATTACAAGAAATTATGCTTCTTTATATTTCCTAAAAGAGTTCTTAATTTTATCACAGTTAGAAAAAGCTCCAAAGCTCACCTTCACTTAGGAACTTGCAACTCCATTGGAAAAGGTTCTCCACGACTGTCATGTTCTACCCGACCACCACGATAACCTCTTCGCTGGACACTATGGTTGTGGAACCCAACCTCTACCACCACCGAAGTATCCTCCTCCAATCTCATCATTACCTTGGCCGATTATTCTCTATAACTCCAATTCAAGGAGTCCATTCATCATTCAGGAAGTTTCACCTCTCTCTCTATCTTATGATTTTATATTTTTTCATATATCTATCATTGTACATTGAGGATAATGTACATCTTAAGTGTGGGGGGTTTATCTATATCATTATTAGAAAACTTCCTGAATTTTGTCTTATTCTCATGTGATCTTCTCATATCATTATTAGAATGAATTTTGATTAATTTATGATTTTTATTGATAAGTCTTGAATTAAAACATAGGCATTCATGCATTGATTGTTTAAACTTTAAGGAATTAGAGAATCAAGCATGATAAGTTGACTTTTGAGAATTAAAATTTTTTTAAGTTGTTTCCCCAAGTTTAGGTATTATCTCGAGTTAAAATTCACAAGGTTTAAACATCAAAAAGCTATAATTTTCGTGATATCTTGAGCCTTTAAGAGCATCTATTATTTCTTTCATGCTCACTTTTATTGTTGCTTTGAATGCGTCAATCTTGATTCGTTATTCTAGAAATTGCTTGATTATGCACGACAAGACCACACCATTTGATTTGATATGTCAAGATGATAAAGGCACTTAGGTTTAACCCACTCACTCCATAAAAGCCTACCTTCATAATTAACCCTTACTAAACCCTCTTGAGCCTAATAACCCATTTATTGATTTACCCTCCATATTAACCCATAACCCATTATTGTTGAAATCCCCTAAATTATTTCGATCCCTATTTTTGTCGAGATTTGAGTTGAATAAATTGCTTAGATAAGTTTTATCTTTGATAGTTAGTCTATGTTATTTGACTTGTTCTTAAAAAAAATTACAATACACATATTTATATTAGTAGTAATTCTTTGTTTTTGAGCTTAAGTGCTTAAGTCCATATTCTGAGAAGAAGCTTACATGTATTCAATTGATGATTAGTTGTTATTCTAGTTAGGTAATTTTTCAATTCAATCTTGATTCTAACCTTTTCTTTTAGCTTGTGACCACACCCCTTAACCAAAGCCACGTTACAACCCTTTAAAGACCTTTTGATTGATGTATCATCTCAATATATAGTGGTGGAGATTTGATTTTCATGCAAGCCTATGGTAATAACTTTTCATATTTACTATTAAGTGCTTTAACTTGTTATCCTTAAAACACCTCGAGTGATTTGAGTGAATCTCTAGTGAGGATGTGAAACTCTGTGATATTTTGAATCAATGGTAATTACCTAGATGAGGGGAGACACCTATGTTTTCGTGATAAAATACGCAACTTGGAATGTTTGAAACGTTGATGTTCTTTTAGTTGAATTCTCAAAGTATGATTACTTATGAAATATTTTGAGATATCATTAATAAGAATTATAAGTTGAGAAGAATTGATTTTGATTGTGAGTTGAGGATTTTGCTTGAGGACAAGCAAACGCTTAAGTGTGGGGGTATTTGATAAACCGTAATTTATACATATTTTTATCCCATGTTTACCATATTTATGGATGAATTCTCTTTAGATATGGTGAATTTGATGTTCCTAATCCTTTAATTTCATGTTTTATACTTAGGTGAGCATAGGAGAGTAAAAAGAGCGAGAAACGGGCCGAAAACGAAGAAAATGGGCCAACGAGGGAAATCAACATGGCTTGGACTTCCTCAAATGGGTAGACCACACGTCCGTGCCCTTTTAGCAAATAGAGCACGACTTACACGAGTAGACCACATGACCGTGTCTATTCAACAGATACTAACACGGTTTGGAGCAATCGAACACGGGCATGTCACACGAGCGTGTCCCTGTCGAGCCCAAGTTGAGTTCTATTTGGAAAACGCCACTCTTGAGGGTTCTAAGGCATTCTAAAGCCTATTTAAACACCAGATAGGAGGATGAAAGGGGACACACAGAGTGGGAAGTAGGAAGTTACTTGAAGAAAACTGATTGATCCATCTTAGAAGTCAGATTCTCTTTCAAGACTGAAGATCTCCATTCAATTTCCCTTCAGGAGTTTTGGGTTTTCTTTCTTCGACATTGCAAAAATAGAAGGCGGCAATCGAGATTTTCCATTCGGAAGTAATTGGGGATAAAGATTATGCCAAATTCCCATGTAAACTAGATCAGTCGATTCTAAAGATTGTTTTTCAATTTTCTATCGACATTCAGAATTGTCCCAATGATGTTCCCACAAATATTCTTTTCAATTTGCATGACATCAAGATTGTGTCACAAAATGTGATGCTCCCAATAAGGCAAATAAAAAAAATACTTCTTTTTTTTTCCACAAATTCGCCTAATTAGGATCATCCTCTTCATCAAATTCATCATCACTCTGCATGTCAACATCGCTAATATACGCCTCCATCGGTCTTCTCTTTGTTTGCGTGTTAGGTGATTTATTCATATTCCCATAACTGAAATTGATATCTTTTAACATGAATAATATTTTAGATCCAATGGTCTGCTCAAGAGCTTCTCTAATGTAACGGCCCAAACTTCAGTGGTGTCGGAACAGTGATTCAAAATCACTAAATCCAACATATGAGTTTAATAATTAATAAATGAACAAGTGAAAATTAGGTGTGATTTTAGAAATATTTTTAAATTAGTGAATTTTATGTTTTAAAGGAAAATAATTAGGTAATTGGGTCAAAACGAGGAATCGAGACCTCGAATTCATAAACCGATCCATAAATATTGTTAGAAATATTTATGGAGTGTTAATAAGTTAGCATTAAAGTTTCATTAGAAATTTTAACATTTCGATAGTCAATTGAATAAAAAGGACTAAATTGAATAAGATGTAAAACTGTGGAAAGTGATTAAATGGCTTAAATAATACATAATAGGGACTTAAAGAGCAATTTGACCCAAAATAAAAAGGGCTGGACGGTTAGGTAAGTGAATGGCTAAGAAGTAGTGTGAACTAAGGGTAAATTGGTAATTAAATTGAAATTGAATAGTTAAAAATTGGATTAAATAAGAATATCTAGAATACTCTTCATTTTTCTTCATCCTCTCAAGCCAAAAACACCATTGAAGGGCTTTATTAAGCTGGTTTCTCATATTTTACTATATGTAAGCTTAATTCTTGATTATTTCTTGTAATTTTTTATGTTTTTGAGACTTTTACAACTAGGTCTTATTATCTAATTCATTAGTTTTTACTTTTATGAATTATTTAGAAAGTTGCCATGAATAAGTGCTAAAAGTTTATGATGATTTAGCATGGAATTGGGGTTTCAATTTTATTACATGATGATTTTATGAAGAGATTTTAATAGGAATTGATTTTTAGGACTTAATTGTGAAAGTTGTTATAATTAGGGTTTTGTGTTGAAATTTTGAATGTCAAAGGCTATGAAGTAGTTTATAATGTCTAGATAAAGTGTTATTTGAGAGGAACTAGTTTAATTGATGAATAAATTGAGTTAGGACCAAATTGTAAAAACTAAAAAATTTGAGGTAAAAGTCTAATTTCAAAATTAAAGGGCATAAAGTATGAAATAGAGTAAAATTGTGAGAAATGCTAATAATTGAATGATCTTATAATTATAGATCAAGAACTTGAAGCGAATCGTGGAAAGGATAAATTGCCAGAATAGTTCTTGAATTTCTATGACTTTTGCAAATTAGCCCATGTAAGTTCATATGGCTAAATTTAATGAATTGCTATGAAAATTCATGAATGTTATGGTATGTTATTGTATATGAATGTTATTAAACTGAGATAATTGTGAAAGTATGAATGTTTGAATAAAAGTTCTAATTTAGTGGAACATCGCATTGAGTACTTTCGTTAAGTGACTAATACGCATTGACGGAAAAGACCATGGTTGGACCATGACAATATGTGATATGTGTTTCCGTATAAGACTATATCTAGGATATGGCATCAGTATGATATGTGTTTCCGTATAAGACCATAGCTGGGCTATGGCAATGATGTGATATGTGCTTCCATATAAAACCATAGCTAGGCTATGGCTTCAATGTGTAATACGTGACTATGTGCAAGACCATAGTTATACTATGGCATTGTTAAAACAAAGTACTCAATTCCGAACCGTTCCTTACTTTGATTAAGAAAAGTAAGCAATAAATGGACCCAATATATTGAAATTGATTAATTATTGATATTGAGCTCAATCAAGTGAATTTTATCATTGATTTTGTGATTGACAAGAAGGATTAGTGAAATTGTATATTATATGATTGTTATAAAATGTTCAGTAAGACTTATTTTCTATGCCTATGAGCTTACTAAGCTTCTATAAGCTTACTTGTGTATGTTTATCGTTCTTGTATATTGATGTATATACATTCGGAGGATCGGATCTACATCGAGGATCACACTATCCAGATTTACTCTGGTAGATTTTGTTAAACAACTTTTTGATTTATATGGCATGTATAGGGGTTGGAATGATTAAATATGCAAAGTAATTTGAATGTAATGGTTGCGTTAGATAATGTAATATACATGTTTTGGCTTGAAATGGTTGATTGGTTGGACTTTATTAGTATATAAATGTGTTTTTGTGTAGGAGGATAGTATGAGGGTGAGAAAAGTGGTCTTAAATGGCCTATTTTCATCCACACGGGCAGACACACGGGCATGTTGCACACAGCCTACTATATGGGCATGTGTTAAGGCCGTGTGTCCCCTGCATCTTAAAAATGAGAAACAAAATGTCCAGGTTTAGATACACGGCCTAGCAACACGGGCGTGTGCTTATGCTGTGTGACTTAAGTTTCTTCATGGATGCAAATCAGAGAGGTACTCGCCCTAGAGACACGGCCATGTGGGCTACACGGCCATGTGGGCTACACGGCCATGCCACACGGGTGTGTCCCATGTCACAGGGGCGTGTGATCCCTTTTATATGAAAATTTTTCTAAGTTTTCTAAAAAGTTTTCGAAATTCTCGATTTAGTCTTGAACCATTTCCAATGCATGCTTTGAGCCTCGAAGGCTCGTAATAGTGACAATATGTATGTTTTTGGAAAGTTTTAAATTTAAGTGGAAATTATTGTCTCGATTTTAAATGTTTGCTAATGAATAAGTTCGGTAATGCCTCGTACCCTCTTTTGGCATTGAATACGGGTAAGGTGTGTTACATTTAATGGTATCAGAACTTCGGTTTAGCCAATTCTCAAAATATATGTGATGTGTAAAGTGCCTAGAAATACTTGCCATATAAATCTGTGATAGTGTCATGTGTACGATCCGATCTAATCCTTGTTTTTATTATAGATTATGTTCGACTTGTAAAGATGTCAGATAGACCTGAACATACTGAACAGAAGGAAGTTAACAGTAGAGTACAGACCTCTGAACAAGGAACAAGTATTAATGTTCTAATTCCTTTGATGCGAGAACAAGAGCTCAAAAACATGATTTATGGACTTATGAATCAGAAGTATAATGAGACGATGAGAGAAAGAAATCAGGCTCAACAACCTCCTTCCCCTACTACAACACCAGTAGTAACCCCGATTGCTCCTCCACCCCTCCAATGACAGAATCCAGTGAACGTTCTTTGCTTGAAAAGATTAGAAAACATGGGGCTAAGAATTTCGTGGAAGAACAGTTGATGACCCCGTCAAAGCTAAGTATTGGTTACAAAGTATAATGAGGATTTTTAAACAAATGGCCTGTCCACCAGATGATTATTTGAGATGTGTTGTGTAATTATGGAAAGAAGAAGCTTATAATTGGTGGGAAACAATAGAAGCCGTGGTACCGGCTAAGAAAATCACATGGGAATTTTTCCAGAATGAATTTAAGAAGAAATATGTCAGTAGAAGATATTTGGATAAGAAGAAAATAGAATTGCTCGATTTACGACAGGGAAATAAGTCAGTAGCTAAATATGAAAGGGAATTTGTTTATCTCAGCAAATATGCTCGAGATATTGTACCCACCGAGGAAGAAATGTGTATCAGATTTGAAGAAAGACTAAATGATGATATCAAAATGATGATAGGAGGCACTGAGATACAAGAATTCGTTGTTCTATCAAATCGTGCTCAGAAACTTGAAGAGATATATAATAGAAAGATGCAACAAGATAGAAAGAGAAAAGAATCCTTCAAAAGAAGTGCATCTATGTCATTTTCAGCTTTACCGGTGAAGAAATCTAAAGAGGAATTTAGTCGAGCCACTTCAGCACTGGAAAGATCGGGTAAGAGTAGACCAAGACAATCTGATTTTAGAGTATCTGACAGACCTGCTATTAGTATGGGTAGTGTGCAAAACACCTCAAGGCCTAAATGCCAACATTGTGGAAGAAATCACCCCGGTGAATGTAGGGGTAAGTTAGGGGCTTGTTATAAATGTGGGGCTACTAATCACTTTATTCGAGATTGCCCCTAACTACAAATAAAAGAAGTGGAATAGATAGAGAAACAAAAAACTACTCCTCAAAAAGGTAGATGTTCAGGTCAGAGCAGTGCTACAGAGGCTACTCATTTGGGTATGAAAGATACTACTAGTCGATCAAAAGCTAGGGCACTTGCTTGTACCTATGCCATTCGAGCAAGAGAAGAAGCGACAACTCTGGACGTAATTACTGGTACTTTCTATCTTTATGATGTTACTGTGTATGCATTAGTAAACCCTGGGTCTACACATTCATATATTTGCACTATGTTAGCATCTGAAAAGAATTTATCTGTTGAGCCTACTGATTATGATGTACAAGTCACTAATCCGTTAGGCCAAGGTGTGGTAGTTAATTTAATATGCCATAACTGTCCACTGAAAGTAAAGGGTTGTGATTTCCCCACTGATTTGATGTTGTTACCCCTTCGGGAATTTGATATTATCTTGGGCATAGACTGGATAATGAAACATGATGCGGTAGTGAATTGTTGAGAAAAATAAATTAGTTTGAAATGTCAGACGGGAGCTATAATTTTGGTTGAGTCTGAGAATTTGGGTGATACTGATAGAATGATTTCATCTTTTTCTGCTCAGAAATTGTTGCGTAAAGGAAATGAGGCATACTTAACCTATATTCTTGATACTCAAGGTTCAAAAACAAAGTTAGAAAAATTGTCTCTTGTGAATGAATTTATTGATGTGTTTCCTAAAGAATTACCAGGTTTACCACCCGATGGAGAAGTTGAATTTGTGATAGATGTACTTCCAGGAATAGCTCCCATTTCAGTGACACCGTATAGAATGGCCCCAGCAAAATTAAAAGAGTTGAAAACACAGTTACAAGAGTTGTTAGACAAAGGTTTTATCAGACAGAGTATGTCGCCATGGGGTGCACCTGTTTTATTTGTGAAAAAGAAGGACGGTTCACTGAGACTGTGCATAGATTATAGGGAGTTGAATAAGGTAATGATTAAAAATAAATATCCTTTGACTCATATTGATGATTTATTTGATCAGTTGAAGGGTGCTGCAGTATTCTCAAAGATAGATCTCAGATCTGGGTATTATCAGTTAAAAGTAAAAGAGTATGATGTGCCGAAAACAACCTTCAGAACTCGATATGGCCATTATGAGTTTTTAGTCGTGCCATTCGGTTTGACCAATGCTACTGCTACTTTTATGGACTTAATGAATCAAATTTTTTAGCTTTATTTGGATAGATTTGTAATTGTGTTCATTGACGATATACTAATCTATTCAAAGACAGAATCCGAGCATGTTTAGTACTTGAGAGTTGTGTTACAGATTTTGAGGGAAAAACAGTTATATGCAAAATTCAGCAAATGTGAATTTTGGCTTCACGAGGTTGGATTCTTGGGTCACATTGTGTCGGCTGATTGTATACGAGTAGATCCGAACAAAGTGTCAGGGGTAATTAATTGGAAAACTCTGAAGAATGTTACAGAAGTACGAAGTTTTCTAGGATTAGCCAATTATTATCACCGATTTGTAAAAGACTTTTCAATGATTGCTTCACTGATGACCTGATTACTACAGAAGAATGTTGAATTTGTATGGTTTGATGAGTGTCAACGAAGTTTTGATCAGTTGAAGAAAATGTTGACAGAGGCCCTAGTGTTGACTCAACCTGAGTTAAGTGTGCCACGTATGGTATATAGTGATGTGCCCCTGAATGGTTTAGGCTATGTACTCATGCAGTCATGA
The DNA here is from genome assembly GCA_025698465.1 of Gossypium longicalyx. Lineage (NCBI taxonomy): Eukaryota > Viridiplantae > Streptophyta > Magnoliopsida > Malvales > Malvaceae > Gossypium > Gossypium longicalyx. The sequence continues at coordinate 38,453,308 of CM046998.1, read as the reverse complement.
AAAGTGGTAGCATATGCTTCTCGGTAATTGAAATCACATGAGGGGTAGCATATGCTTCCCAGCAATTGAAATCACATGAGAGGAACTACCCTACACACGATCTTGAGCTAGCTGCCATTATATTTGCTTTAAAAATTTGAAGACACTACCTATATGGGGAGAAATGTTATGTATACATAGACCATAAAAGTCTGAAGTATTTAATGTCGCAGAAAGAGCTGAACTTGAGATAGAGACGATGGCTAAAGCTACTGAAAGATTACAATCTTGTCATTGACTATCATCTAGGGAAGGCAAATGTGGTGGCAGATGCACTTAGTCGAAAATCTTTATCTCACTCTTCGGGCATTAAATGCTCATTTGTCTGTTAATGAATATGATTTTGTGTTAGCAGAATTAAAGGCAAAACCAGCATTCTTTCAATAGATTCGGGAGTTACAAGATGGAGACTCGAAGTTGGTGTTGAAACAACAGATGGTTCAAGACAACTTGAACTCAGAATACTCCATTGATAAGAGTGGTATGCTATACTATCGCAATAGAATTTGTGTTCCGAATAATCTAAATTTCAAAACTGATATTTTATCAGAGGCTCATAGTAGCATGTACTCGATTCATCTGGGTAGTACGAAGATGTATTGTGATTTGAAGAAAATGTATTGGTAGCCTGGTATGAAGTGGGAAATTTGTGAATTTGTGGCGAAATGTTTGATTTGTCAGCAGGTAAAAGCAGAACATCAAGTGCCCACGTGTTTGTTACAACCCGTAATGATTCTAGAATGGAAGTGGGAACATGTGATGATGGATGTTGTATCTAGGCTACCTGTGACTCCGAAAAAGAAAGATTCGATTTGGGTGATAGTGGACAGATTGACTAATTCAACACATTTTATTTCAGTCAGAACAGATTTTCTACTTGAAAAGTTAGTGGAATTATATGTGTCAAAACTTGTGAAATTACATGAAGTGCCGACTTCCATTATTTATGATCGAGATCCGAGGTTTACTTTGTGATTTTGGAGTAAACTATAGGAAGCTTTAGGCACTAAGTTAAAATTTAGCACAACTTTTCATCCTCAGACCGGCGGGCAAGAAGAGCGAATGATTCAAATTTTAGAAGATATATTGAGGTGTTGTATCCTCGAGTTCGGTGGTAGCTGGGAAAGGTATTTACCTTTAACTGAATTTGCTTATAATAATAGCTATCAAATTAGTATTAAAATGGCACCGTTTGAAGCTATGTATGAAAGGAAATGTAAAACCCCGTTGTATTGGTCTGAATTAAGTGAATCGAAGTTAGTGAGGGTAGATTTGATTCAGGAAACTGAAGATAAAGTCCAGATTATTAGAGACAGTTTGAAAACTACTTCCAATCGTCAGAAATCTTACGCGTATCTGAAAAGAAGAGATATAGAGTTCAACATGGGCGATCGTGTGTTCTTGATCATATGTTCTTGAAAGTTTCTCCGTGGAAGAAAGTTTTACGGTTTGGTAAAAAAGGAAAACTTATAGATTAGTTTTGCCTCCAGAACTTGAGAAGATTCATAATGTGTTTCATGTATCTATGTTGAGACAGTATAGATCGGATCCTTCACATGTGATTCCTCATTACGAGATAGAGATACAATCAGATATGACTTATTCGGAGGAACCAGTGAAAATTTTAGCTCGAGAAGTTAAAGAACTACGGAACAAATGAGTACCATTAGCAAAAGTGTTATGGCATCGACATGGATTAGAGGAGGCAACCTGGGAAATGGAGGAATCAATGAAATCACAGTATCCGCATTTGTTTTCAGGTATGAAATTTCGAGGACAAAATTTCTTAAAGGGGGAGAGTTGTAACGGCCCAAATTTCAGTGGTGTCAGAACAGTGATTCAAAATCACTAAATTCGACATCTAAGTTTAATAATTAATAAATTAACTAGTGAAAAATGGGTTTGATTTTAGAAATATTTTTAAATTAGTGAATTTTGTGTTTTAAAGGAAAATTATTAGGTAATTGGGTCAAGAATGAGGTATCGAGACCTCAAATTCATAAACTAATCCATAAATATTTTTAGAAATATTTATAGAGTGTTAATAAGTTAGTATTAAAATTTCATTAGGAAATTTTAACATTTCGGTAGCCAATTGAATAAAAAGGACTAAATTGAATAAGATGTAAAATTGTGGGAAGTGATTAAATGGCTTAAATAATACATAAGAGGGACTTAAAGAGCAATTTGACCCAAAATAAAATGGGCTAGATGGTTAGGTAAGTGAATGGCTGAGAAATAGTATGAACTAAAGGCAAATGGGTAATTAAATTAAAATTGAATAGTTAAAAATTAGATTAAATAAGAATATCTAGAATTCTCTTCATTTTTCTTCATCCTCTCCAGCCAAAAACACCATTGAAGAGTTTTCTTAAGCTGGTTTCTCATATTTTACTACATGTAAGCTTAATTCTTGATTATTTCTTGTATTTTTTATGATTTTGAGAATTTTACAACTAGGTCATATTATCTAATTCATTAGTTTTTGGTTTTATGAATGATTTAGAAAGTTGCCATGAATAAATGCTGAAAGTTTATGATGATTTAGCATGGAATTGGGGTTTCAATTTTATTACATGATGATTTTATGAAAAGATTTTAATAAGAATTAATTTTTATGAACTAATTGTGAAAGTTGTTGTAATTAGGGTTTTGTATTGAAATTTTAAATGTCAAAAGTTGTGAAGTAGTTTATAATGTCTAGAGAAAGTGTTATTTGAGAGGAACTAGTTTAATTAATGAATAAATTAAGCTGGGACCAAATTGTAAAAACTAAAAAATTTAGGGTAAAAGTGTAATTTCAAAATTAAAGGGCATAAAGTATGAAATAGAGTAAAATTGTGATAAATGTTAATATTTGAATGATCTTATAATTATAAATCAAAAACTAGAAGTGATTCATGGAAAGGATAAATTGCCAAAATAGTCCCTGAATTTTTACGACTTTTGCAAATTAGCCCAGGTAAGTTCATATGGCTAAATTTAATGAATTGTTATGAAAATTCATGAATGCTATGGTATGTTATTGTATATGAATTTTATTAAACTGAGATAATTGTGAAAGTATGAATGTTTGAATAAAAGTTCTAATTTAGTGGAACATCGGATTGAGTACTTTCGTTCAGTGACTAATACGCATTGACGGAAAAAACCATGGTTGGACAATGGCAATATGTGATATGTGTTTCCGTATAAGACCATATCTGGGATATGGAATTGGTATGATATGTGTTTCTGTATAAGACCATAGCTGGGCTATGGCAACGGTGTGATATTGAGCTCAATTCCGAATCGTTCCCTAATTTGATTAAGAAAAGTCAGCAATAAATGGACCCAAGAGATTGAAATTGATTAATTATTGATATTGAGCTCAATCAAGTGAATTTTATCATTGATTTTGTGATTGACAGGAAGGATTAGTGAAATTGTTTATTATATGATTGTTATAAAATGTTCGGTAAGACTTATTTTCTATGCCTATGACCTTACTAAGCTTCTATAAGCTTACTTGTGTATGTTTATCGTTCTTGTATATTGACGTATATACATTCGGAGAATCGAATCTACATCAAGGATCACACTATCCAGATTTACTCCAATAGATTTTGTTAAACAACTTTTTGATTCATATGGCATGTATAGGGGTTGGAATGATTGAATATGAAATGTAATTTAAATGTGATGGTTGCGCTAGATAATGAAATATACATGTTTTGGCTTGAAATGGTTGATTGGTTGGACTTTATTAGTATATAAATATGTTTTTGTACAGGAGGATAGTATGAGAGTGAGAAAAGTGGTCTTAAATGGCCTATTTTCGTCCACACGGGCAAACACACGGGTGTGTGTCTAGGCCGTGTATGACACACGCAGCCTGCCATATGGGCGTGTGTTAAGGTCGTGTGTCCTCTTCATTTTAAAAATGAGAAACATATTATCTAGGTTTAGATACACAGCCTAGCAACACGGGCGTGTGCTCAGGCCGTGTGCATAAGTTTCTTCATGGATACAAGTCTGAGAGGTACACGCCCTAGAGACACAGCCATGTGGGATACACAGTCACACCACAAAGGCGTGTCCCATGTCACATGGTCGTGTGACCCCTTTTACATGAAAATTTTTCTAAGTTTTCTAAAAAGTTTTCAAAATTCTCGATTTAATCCTGAACCATTTCCAATGCATGTTTTGAGCCTCGAAGGCTCGTAATAGTGACAATATGTATGTTTTTGGAAAGTTTTAAATTTAAGTGGAAATTATTGTCTCAATTTTGAATGTTTGCTTGTAAATAAGTCCGGTAATGCCTCATACCCTATTTCGGCATTGAATACGGGTAAGGGGTGTTACATCTAAACTCTTCAGTACAATCAAATAGTGTCCTTTGAAATCAAAATCTATGATTTCCATCTAACCACCGACGATGCCCCATATAAGAGAACCTTTTCCCATTATATAACCACTTTGAACATGTTTGTGTAGCACCACAAGGACAAGCATAACGTCCTTTGGTACTCCAACAAGATAAATTGGCATAAGCCGAGAAATCATTAATAGTCCACAACAAAGTTGCACATAAATAAAAGTTCTCCTTTCTCAAGACATCATACGTTTCAATACCCACCTAAAATTGTTTCAACTCTTCAATAAGTGGCTACAAATAAATGTGAATATCATTCCCAAGAGCTTTCTCTCCAGGGATAATCACAAATAAGATAAAAGAAGATTGCTTCATGCAAATCCATAGAGGCAAACAATAAGGAACAAGCACTACAGGCCAAGTACTGTATGAAGCACTTATGATTTTAAAAAAATTAAATCCATCAGATGCTAGCTCGAGCCTCGCATTTCGAAGATCGCTTGCAAAGTTTGGAAATTTACTATCAAATGATTTCCAAGCTAAAGAATCCGTAGGATGCCTTAATAATCCATCATCAGTTCATTGATCATGATGCTACCTCATAGACTTAGTTGTCTTTGACGACAAGAAAAGCCTTTGAAGCCTTGGTATTAGTGGAAAATATCACAAAATCTTTACTGGCTTCTTTCTTGATTATGCCTCACCTTTATCCTCAGTCACATCTTTTGCATTCCTATTCATCCAATGAGATTTACCACAAACATGACAAGACTGTTGGTTTTTTCGATCACCCCAATACAACATGCAGTCATTTGGGAAACTATGAATTTTGTTGCACCCAATGCTTAAATCCTTTATCAGTTTCTTCATATATTTGCATGAATGATGGATTTTTGCAAACAGAAACATATCTATCAAAAACTCTAATAACAGTGTAAAAGAGTTTCCGGTCCTCCCTCCCAAACATTTTAAGTGAAAAATACAAATGCAGAAGGACAGTTTTGAAAATTTCGATCCCTCATAAAGTTCTCCATTCATTTTATTAAGTAACTTGTAGAACTTCGCCGCTTCTCCATTTGGCTCTTGGAGTGGATTACTTCTTCCCGTTTTGGTAAAAGCATTTCCACCAATATTACAATCATTAGATGCAAAAATTTCAGGTGCAAAATGATTGCAAACCATGACTATGCTTATTAAAGGCATCTCGCAACATACCTTCCATATCATCTTCTCTAACAGACTAATGGTAAGTATTATGAAGATAAGTCAGATTAATCGTTGAAGAGGTTCTATGACATGTACACTTTCCATGGAAAATCCATTTTTTATACCCCTGAATAAAGCCATCAACAATTAGATGTTCGTAAACAACTTCACAAATATGCCAATTGATGTTGTTACACTTTTTACACGGACTAAGAATCATATTCTCTTGTCTTGCATTTTGATATGCAAAATTTAGGAAAGTTTGTACTCCATTTCAGTAGTCATTGCTTACCCTTAACAAATCCATCCAACTCTTATCCATTTCATAGTTCTTGAAGTCTAAAGTTGACAATAAATTACGGTTACTTAAGTGTTCTAAATAGATCTAAATCATGTCATTGTACTAAAATAGATAACATATATCAAGTATCAAGTATCTAATTATTTAAAAGATATATATTAGTGACAACATTTTACGTTTGGATACTCCAAATTCACTATAAAAAGATTACCTTGAAGATTTAATGCATTGTATTTTAATGGATGTAAACTAATTCAGGTAAGTTATTTATTTATAAGTATAATTAAGAGTAGGGAAAAACAACAGTGTTGCCCTAGTTTCTGTGATTTTCATATATTTTTATCTAAAGTTTTATGTAAGTTATGATATGATATATATTTTTTATATTCTTTTAATGTTAGAAATTACATTTTTTTATATTCTTTAAATGTTTATGTAAGTTATGATTATCATCTTTAAATATTAACTTTAAAATTTAACTCTTTTAATTATACTCTTTTAATTTTTAATTTTTTTATCACCTTTATGCTTACTATACTAAACATTAAAACCGATCAATTTAAATTTAGAATTTAAAACAAAAAAAATATTGAAATTAAAATTGTGTTACAAATTCTATGAAAGGATAAATAAATTTTAAATATATAGATAAATAATATTTATCTTTATGATAATTAAATATATTTATTTTTATGATAATATTTATGAAAAATATTAAAATAATTTTAACATTAAGATAAATATTATTTTCCTTTAAAAATTTATTTTAATTAAATAATATTTATTTCTATGATAAATATAATATTTTATTTTATTTTTTAAATTTAAACTTTAAACTATATACTTTTAAGGATAAATAAAAAAATATTATTTAAATTAAATTTTTTATGAAAATTTTGACTTTAAAACTAAATATAAAAATTAATGAATTTAAATTTAGAATTTAAAATAATAAATTAATAACACAATTAAAATCCAAAAGTTAGAACTGAAGTTATCTTAAATTTTAAAATAGAAATAAAAAATTAGAATCAAAACTAAAATAAATAATAAATATGAATTAAATATAAAGATATCAATAAAATAAGATATTATAATGAAGTTACTTAAATAAAATAAGGACTTAAATCATAACCATGTAAAATATAAGATAATCTAAAATGAAATTAACCCAAATTAAATATTTGAATATCCATTCCCATGTGAAATATCAACATTGATTATTTAAACTGATTATTTTATTTTTTCATTAAAGATATTAAAGATTTGTTATTTCTTTTCATTTTGTTTATTTTGTCAATACTAAAATTAAACATATAAATAATATTTAAATTGATTATTTTGTTTTATTTGGATCATTCATTTATTTACTTCGTAATTTGAAACGATACATGATAAATGCAAAACAAATTATAATGTTTCGGAAATACATATATAATAAAAATTAAATAAATATAGCCCGCAATAAGGGAAATAATTAAGTTCATGGAAAAAAAAAGGGATCATCTATACAGAGATGAGCCAAGCAATATCCTTTTTTATAATTTACAAGTACAAAATAGTAGCCCGCAGATGACATAGACAGGGACTAAGTAAAGACTCTTCATATTATCCAGCCAAGAGGAAACCCTAGTTAAAAGAAATCAATATGAAGTAGCATGCTATTGCAATCCTAAGGAGCAAAAGAGATCACATACATACTCCATGAGCATACAAGTTAAACAAATAAAAGCTCACTTAAAATTTACTTGAAATGGTACCCAAAACATTCAGGCAAACAGTTTGCAAGTATAGGACAATGAAGGCTTTAACAGTTTGCAAGTAGCATATCCAGAGAAAGACAATAGCATGCTCAATGTAAATGTTGTCACTCATCTTCAGTTTCATGAAATGGAAAAGCATGCAAAAAGGTTTACAGCTAAACAACCTATTGAAATTCAACTTCATTCTCAAAGTCTCTACTAGATAAAATGTGGGGTATTTAGCATATCGCAATATTTTCAAGCATCAAATATCAAGCGAAGAGAAAGCAGCAGCTTTAAATATAAGGGTGAAATTCACTGCTATCACTTTTATAAAATTTGGCCTACTTAATTCGGTCTGACCAAAAAAGAGAAAGAAATAGAAAATTTGGAGTTCAGTAACTGTCCTGCAAAATCGTGCTCTATATCAAGAACTTGCTGATGTAAAAACTCAACTATACTAGCCTTAGTCAACAAGGGAAAATGATTGTCTACACTGATATGGACTAAACACCATTGTAAAGCACATATTTATACATGGGAAGCCCCTAAAAACTTAAAAGCATATCCGAGTTTCGGAAGGTAAAAATTAAAAAATAATTGTCCACCAAGAAATCAAATCAAGGTAATAAACAATAGAAATACAAGATTAACAAAACAATAAAAAAAATTTCACAAACATATCTATATGTAGTTATTTAAATCACATAAGAAACTAAATAAGTGAACTGAAAACCAGTTACACCAAAGCTGTCACCACATATGCTTGTTCCACAAGATAAACCAAAATCAAACATTAAGAAATTACTAATTTTTGTTTGAAGAATAACAAAAAGAGTGAGGATGACACAAGATTCCACTTATGTCAGACTACTCCATGGAATTTGTACCATTACTTAACCTCAAATTTTCAATTTTCAAACACATTTCAACACTCAACACTCGAGGATAAAAAGCATGAATCAGATTTCCACAGGGACGAACCACAAATTAATTTTTTTAAAAAGTTGTTCAAATTATAAAATATTAAACAAGGATTCAGTTACATCATATATCAGGCATCAATCAGGAATTTGCAGCAAAAGGGAAAAAAAGAAAAAGAAACAGTGCTACTAAAAAATTTCGTAAATCAAACACTTATGTTCCTATTACCCCAATTTCCTAAGCACCCAACCAGCATAATAACACATTGTACTTAACTGAAACATCAATGAAAACCTAGAATTCAAAAGAAAAGAGAAAATAAATTACAGTAGATAATGAGATTGAAGAAAAACACAAAAATAAAAACCCAATAAGAAAATTAAAAACAAACAAAGAAAGGAAGCAAAATTGTCTTACATGAGACAATGTAGATTGAAGCTAAGCAAACACACCAAAGAGCTATCTTTTCAATGTTGAGAGAAGCTACAATAGAATAACAAGGTCTGCGAAAAAATTGAAAAAGAAAAGTGATAGGATTTTGTTAAATGAAATAATAAAAATTGAGCTAATAGAGACAAAATCAAAAAATAAAGGACTTCTAAATGCAAGAACAAACGAGATGAGAAATGAAATTAAACCTGCTTATCATTCCTTTTTCCCATCAAAATCAGATAATGAAGATAACTAAAATTCATTACTAGCTTGTTACTGCATCATATGGAAAAGAAATAAAATAAGAAAAAAATAAGTGAGAAACTAAGCGAGAAAGCCTTCCTAAAGGGAGTAAAAATAATGCTCGAAACCCTAAAATGCAAATTCACAAAAATACTTGGTTCATAATATAAAATTTTTAGATTAAAATAAATTAAATAATCATTTAATTTATCACATGTAACACTCCCTGGTTTTGTAAACAAGTTTTGATATTGCACAGTCAATTTTCACCAAAAACCTGAAACAAAACAAGAATCTGAATATTTATCCACTTGATTTTCTAGTTGATTTCAATTCTATCAGTTAAGTAAACAAATCTACAATCTTATATATACAATAAAAATGCAAAGAACAGATGAAAACGCTAATTTTTTTTAATTTTTCTCGAGAAACAAACAGAAATAAAAAATGTAGAATGGAAAAAAGAAAAAGAAAAGATAAATTTTCCTAAGACTCACGGAGGCTGGCGAGTGAGTTGGCTGCTGGGTAAAGTGACTAGGCATCAGTTGCTTGGTTACAAACTTTGATGAAATGGGGCACAATGGATTTTTTGGGTTTCGAGAAATCAAATAATGTGGATGGGAGATGATATCGTAGGAGATGATATAAAACAAAGAAAAAGGATACTGAAGAAAAAAAAGCAGAATGAGAAAGAAAGAAAAGGGATCAACAAACTGAGAAATAAAGCAGGTAACTCATGGGAGATGATATCGAAAAATAAAAAAGGATATTTGATATCTTTGTGAAAACGAGGCCGTTTCAATAAAAAGTAAATAAATTCGCGACATTTATGGAAAAAATGCCGCTATAGCCTTACCTTTTGCGGTGTTTATAGGAAAAATGTCACTATTGCCTTACCTTATGTGGCGTTTATGGGAAAAACTCTGTTATTATCTTACCTTAATGGTATATATTTGCGGCGTTTTCTGTCCAAAAGCCACTAAAAACGCCACTAAAAGCTCAATGTGTTGTAGTGAATGGTGGTTTAATTTTGTTTTGGCTAGAATGATTACATTAATTTGATGAAGTTCATTTGATTCATGTTTATGATGTTTTGTGCCTCAATTGTTCATGCTTCCAATTAAAATTATTTATATATTTCATGCATTAAAACATGTTTGAATGCATTAGAATTAGTTGATCAATCCTGACAAATGACAATTAATGGACACGATAATTGGAAGGTTCTTGCTTAATTTAGATCCTGATTTGATTAAATTAAAGGTTTATAATAACTCAGAGCTCTATTACCTTGCATAACTTTAGGTTTGTGTGATTAAATTTTTTCAAACATGATCTATCCATGTTATTTCACATAAATTCTAAGGAATCCTTACTTAAATATGGACATAAAAATATACATGTGTTTTTAAGTATAAGATTTCGAAAGAACTTATATTAGATTCCAACATAGGCGGTTAGGGGGCTGGCCTAAAATGGAAAATTACTATTTAGGCCCTTTAAAAATTTTTAAATTTTAAATTTGTAAAGGTAAACTTGCACTTTGGCCCCTCTAAAATTATAAAAATTTGATCTAATCCTTTAAAAACTATAAAGATATAGACTATAAAAAATTAAAATTTCATTTCGACCCCCTCTAAAAAAAATTATAGCTTCATCCCTAGATTCCAAGTTAATGAACGATCGAGTTGCCATGAAATTTTCCTGAAACATTGTTAAGCATGGTGAAAAATGAATTAAGTCAAAGGTTGTAATTATTCTAGTCTATTCACGTTATTGTTGTTAACTCGTAAAAATTGTTGTTAAACCATTATCTTGCATTCCATTTCATTTGCTGTAACATCCTAATTTTAGGCTTACTTAGAATAGTGGTTTTGAGACCACAAATATGAAGTAGAAATTATTATTTTATGAATAGGTTGAGGTCTATGATATGTTTTCATGATTGTGTGAAAATTTCATGAAGAAATTTTATTAATAAAGTGTCCAATTTGACATTTAGGACTAAATTGTTAAAGTTGCAAAATGTGAGTTCTAGAATATTTAATCATGAAATTGCCATGGATTATTAATTAGAGGTCCTTAAATAGCAATTTTCCCAATTTCTAATTTTATGGACAAAAATAGGCATGGATAGATAAAAATTGAAAGTTTAGTAAAAAGGGGATTTTGGTCATTTAGTAAATAAAAGATTAAAAAGGGAAAAATGAAGCAAAATTTGCTCATCTTCTTCAAGCTAGGGCTGAAACTTTGAAGCTCTCCATAGCTAGGGTTTCTTCACTTTCCAAGTTTGATAGTAAGTGCATCCTAGCCCTGTTTTTAATGTTCTTTGTATTTTTGAAGTTATCATCAGCCGATCTAGCTATTTCTACCGTTATTTTGAGATAGGGTTCATACTCAAAAACTTACCCATGTGTGGCATGCATGAATTTTGATGTTTAATGGAGGAATATGAAAGTCTGATGTGTGATAAACATATTTTCCTAAGTGGTTTTTGATGAAAACACCTAAAAGGACTTATTTGTAAAAGTTGTAAAAATAAGCAGTAGAAATGTGATTTGATGAAAAATGTGGGCTAGTATAAAGCATGATATAGGTGCAACTAGGCTTGGATAACAAAGAAAATGAGTACATTTCATTTTAGGAGCCTAGGACTAATTTGTAAATATGTAAAATTTTAGGGGCAAAACTATAATTTTGCCAATGTATGGTTTTTGGACTAATTTGAACAATGTGATGATTAAATGAGCTAAATTTTCTATTATATATCAAGAAAAATGGAGTCCGGATCTAGACCGAGGAAAGAACAAGATTCTAGACTAGATGAATTAATTGTCCATATTTTGTACCGAGATAAGTTTGTGTGTAAATAATGCAACTTTATATATGCATTTTTTATTTGATATTGCATGAATTGTTTAATTATTGTTATGAGTACGTTCGATGAAGATTCAATGTGATAAAATTTTCAATTGAACCTTAGGAATAGATAGGATACAAATGTCATGACATTAGGGTTATGTGTGATTTCGTGTAAGACCATATCTGGGATATGGCATCGATACGTGATTTCGTGTAAGACCATGTCTGGGACATGGCATCGATACGGGACATCGTGTAAGACCATAGCTGGGCTATCGACATCGATATATGTGATCCCATTTAAGACCATATCTGGGATATGGCATTGGCATCTTACTATGTGTACGAGATTTCCCGGATATCCTTTAGCATTCCAAGTGGTTCAATGGGTAATTTAAAGGTTATGTTAATGATGTGAAAGGCTATGATTATATTATGAAGTGGTACAAGTACGTAAGCAAAACTCATGAGAAATGAGCTCAGTTCATGATGTATTATCGGTAAGGATGCAAATGAGTAAGATATGCCTATGATCATTTGATGATTATGTGCAAATTTATAATATGCTATGTGTATATTATGCCATGTTTAATGTTGTTTATTATTTACATGCAAACTTACTAAGCTTAAAGCTTACCCCTTCCTTTTCATTCTTTATAGTGTCGCCAAGCTAGCTCGAGGATCAGAAGTCATCGGAGCATCGATCACACTATCAACTTAGTCATTTGGGTATAATTGGTTTTGATATTTTGAATATGCCATGTACAGGGGACTTGGTCTTTTTTTTATGTGTCATATTAATTTGGCCCAATGTGTTGGCTAATAATGACTTGATGATTTATTTTGCATATGGCCATTAGATATGGCTTATATTGATTATTAGGTTATAAGTCTATTTATTCATGCATGCATATGCTTATGCAATTGTAATGTGAATGATAGTTGTGTGTATGTGATGAGGTATGTTGTGGCCATGAATGCTTGATGATTTAATTGGGATTTGATTAGTATGATGCTAACTAAGATATGAATGTGTAAAATGGAGTAAATTAATGTTACTTATTGCATGTGGTTTGGTAAGCTTGGCTTAACAAAGTATGATGACATGAGCATGTATAAGTTGATATGGTGTTACTATGAACATGACTATTTTATGATGTCTAAGTACTTAATAATGCCATGTTAACTGCCTTTGAAGTCTTGTATGTGTTTGTGCAAATAAGGGTGGCAATTGGCTTGGAAAATAGCCTCAAAGTTGTCCACACGGGTAGACACACGGGCATGTGTCTAGGCAGTGTGTGACACACGGTCAGCCCCATGGGTGTGTGATCCGGCCGTGTGTCCCCTATACCTTAGTTTTAAGAAACAAAATGCCCAGTAGTAAACACATTGGCATGAAACATGGCCATGTGTCTCGGCCGTGTAAAGGACACGGCCTTAAGACATGGGTGTGTGCCCAGGCCGTGTGAAGTCTGCACCTTATTTATGAAAATTCATGAAAATTAAATTTTCCACACGGCCTAGCACATAGGCTTGTGACTTGGCCGTGTGACCCTATTTTTTTGATGACGTCATAAACAGAGAGTTACACGGGCTGAGGACACGGGCGTGTGACCCCTATTTTGATGAAAAATTTTTTAAGTGTTGTAAAAGTTTCGAAAGTTCTCGATTTAGTCCCGAACCGCTCCCAATGTATATTTTGGGCCTCATAGGCCCGTAATAGGGACGATATGCATATGTATGAATGGTTTTAAATTGGATGAAATTTTATGGCCTGGTTTTGTGTAAATGTTTATGTTTAAGTCTGATAACACCTCGAACCCTATCCCGACATCGGATATGGGTAAGGGGTGTTACATTTTCATTTAGGTTAACTTGCATTTAGTTAATTAATTTAATTTAACATCTATCATTCAAAATCATTGTGTTTTTTCTTAACCAACTTATGAATAGTAATTTTACTATTATCAATTCAAATACAATCCTGATGAAGATGATAACTCTTATACTTACTGATTACTTGATAACTACTGTGTATAGTTACACATTTCATCACGATTCAGTAACTAAGGGGTTGGACTTAGTAACACTTATGCACAACCTAGATCAACCCAACCACCTGGATTCACCCAACAAGTTCAGAAATCACTCAAGCTGAACCTTCTAATGGCTTAGAAAACCTTTTAAAGGCATACATAGTGAAAAATGATGCCTTAATCCAATGTCAAATAACCACATTTAAAAACCTAAAGAACCAAATGGGCTAACTTGCAACTGAACTTAGAAACTAACCACAAAGCACTCTGCCTAGTAACATGGAGAGTCCAAGAAATCTGGGGAAATAGCATTGTAAAGCATTAACACTAAGGAGCGGAAAGATGATAGAACCCAACATTGTCAAAGTTGAGGAAGAGCCAACTAACACTTGAGATAAAGTGGAAGTTCAACCAAGTGTTGAAAATCTAGCTTCCTCAGAACCAGAATCTAAAAAATTTGATAAGTTAACTTCTAAGCCAAACAATTCTAATAAACTAACACCTTTTTTATATGCAAAAGTGCCATAGCAAAAGAATTTCCCAATTCAAGTAAAAAATCCTCTACCACCCTACCCTCAAAGACTTTAGAAGTAGAAATAAGAAGTCTAGTTCAAGAAGTTCCTAGACATACTCAAGAAACTTCATATCAACATCTCATTGGTAAAAGCTCTTAAGTAGATGCCAAACTACGTTAAATTCATGAAGGATATCTTGTCAAAGAAACGAAGACTTGGAGAATTTGATACAGCATTTCTGACGAAGGAATGCAGTGCATATCTACAAGATAAACTACCTCCAAAGATGAAAGACACTGGATGTTTTACCATACATTATCACATTGGAGCATCTTACTGTGGTAAGGCGTTGTGTGATTTGGTTGCGAGCATCAACTTGATGCCCATGTCCATATTTAGAAAATTGGGGATATGTGAAGAGCAGAGATTATGTCCAACCAAAAGCATCGATCGAAGAGCCACCTAAATTAGAACTTAAGGTACTTCCTTCACACTTAAAATATGTTTATTTAGGTGACGCTTTTATTTTATTTGTGATTATTTCAGCTTAGCTAACTAAAAGGCTGTAAGAGAAATTCATTCTAGTGCTGAAACAATTTAAAAAGGCTATTGGATGGACCATAGTCGATCTCAATGGTATTAGTCCATCCGTGTTCATGCAAAAAATCATTCTAGAGGATGGTGAAAAAGGAATGATTGATGAACAATAGAGACTGAACCTCATTATGAAGGACGTGGTGAAGAAAGAAATTATTAAGTGGTTAGATGCGGGTATAATTTACCCAATCTCAAATAGTTCATGGGTAAGTCCAGTCCAGTGCGTGCCAAAGATAGGAGGCATTACGGTCATGGAGAACAAAAATAATGAGTTAATACTAACCAAAATGGTTATGGAATGGACAATTTGCATAGATTACCGGAAATTGAACAAGGTGACTCAAAAAGACCACTTTCCTTTTTTGCTCTTGGGTCAAATGCTGGATAGACTCACAGGGCGAGACTATTACTATTTTGTCCATGGATACCCAGGGTACAACCAAATCATGGTAGCACCAAGGGATCAACACAAAACAACATTCACATGCCTATACGGTACATTTGCCTTTAGACGAGTGCCATTTGGTTTATGTACTGCAATTGCTGCATTTAAAAGATGTGTGATGGCAATTTTTACTAAGATTGTAGAAAAGTTTTGGAAGTTTTTATAGATGATTTTTCAATATTCGAAGACACTTACGATGATTGCTTAGCCAATCTAGCTAATGTACTAAGGCGGTGCGAAGAAATAAACATTGTACTCAACTGGGAAAAGTGTCATTTCATGGTACGAAAAGGTATTGTTTTGGGGCTTCGAGTAACAAGAGAAGGGATTAAGATAGATAAAGAAAAGGTAGATATCATTGAGAAACTCCCACCTCCAGCATCTAAAAAGGGTGTTAGGAGCTTTTTGGGACATGCTGAATTTTATTGGAGATTCATTAAAAACTTTTCCAAAATTGCTAAACCCTTATGCAAATTATTGGAGAATGATACAACATTCAACTTTGATGAAAAATGTTTGAAAGCTTTCAATGATCTGAAGAATCGATTGGTCTTGTAACACCCCCACGCCCGAAACCGTCATCGGAGTTAAGCTTGAGGTGTTACTAATCTTATTTTACCTTTTTAAACAATTCTAACTACTTATATTAATTTTCGGAATAAACTGTTTTTCTGCGTCATGGTTGCTTAAAAATTCATATCTCGAGTTACGAAACTCGAAATCCAATTCCGTAAATTTTTCCTAAAAATAGACTCATATATCTATTTACTAATTTTTTTATAGAATTTTTGGTTGAGCCAATTAGTACAGTTTATTAGTTAAATTTACTCCTGTTTCAGAATTCGACTGCACTGACCTCTACTTACTACGAACAACTTTTCTCCCTGTAAAAAAATTCATATGACAATACCATTTGTTTCTATTAAAACTAGATTCAATAAGGATTCTAACCATATAAAGTACACCACCTAATTATTTTTATAAAATTTATGGTGAATTTCTAAAGTTGAAACAGGGGATCCAGAAATAGCTCTGACCCTATTTCACTAAAACTCAGATATCTTATAAAATACAAAACCTTTACCTGCTTTGCTTATTCCATATGAAAATAGACACAATGAGCTTTAATTTCATATATTATTCTCTATCAAACCATGTCTCTACAAATTTTTGTGATTTTTCAAAATCACGTTATTTCTAATACTTGAATCCGTTTTTAAGTTACTTTCACATTTTTCATAATTTTCATGTGATAGTTACTACTTAATCATACATACTATTAAACATGTATATCATCAGCCATTCTATTAGCTAATCACTAGAAAATATTTACACATCATTCGTTGTTCATATCATGTCAAAAGAAACCAAGATCCTATACATGCCATACACAAAACGAAACGTCTAACTATACCAATGTAATTTCTTCGATAGTGTGATCGGGTCTCCGACGTTTCCTTCGATCCCCGAGTGGCTTGATAAAAACTATAAGAAAAAGAAAACAAGAGAGTAAGCACTAGGCTTAGTAAGCTTACAAGCAAATAAATTACAACATTCAACATAATGAATAAATATACATCAAGTCACCTAGCCTCATAAACTTTCTTTACTTCTCATTTTCTACCTTCTTCTTTACTCACTTACCTTCTTTCTTACCTAACCTTTCACTATTCATAAATATAATCTACCTTCCTTTTTTGCTGATAATTCACTATGATTTAACATATACAATGACCCGTTGAACCACTCGAATACTAAGGATACTAGGTCGCTCTCGCTATCAATATCCCCGCCAATGCCATGTCTTCCACATGGACTTACATGAATTATTCCTATCTCCAATGCCATATTTATATATATAATATGGGCTTACATGGCTCATTCCTGTCTCCAAAGCCATATATCCGATATGGACTTACATGGCTCATTTCTATCCCGTCCTGTCAACCCCAATATCCTAATATTCCTAAGGTTCAAACGGGGCTTCCTAATGCTTTTTCTCTCTACTTACCTTTAATTCGACTTTAAATATTCTCAAAAAATAAGTATATAAATGCTGGAAATTAACAATAATAATGTAAAATATAAGAATATTGCATTTATTTCTCAGAAACTTACCTCGATACAAAAAATGTGACTAAACTTTACAATTTAGTCCTTTACTTTTTCTTTTCCCCGATCTACTCCTGAATTTCATTCTTCTTGATCTATAATAGAAAATTTAACTTATTTAATATTCACATTTATCAAAACAGTCCTTTACTCAAACTTTGGAAAAATTACATTTTTACCCCTAAACTTTTGCATATTTACACTTTTACCCCAAATCTCGTAAATTAAACTTCAACCTATTTTCTTATGTTGATTTTTCCCTTCTATGGCAGCATCAAATTCATACTCTAACATGCACTTATGACTATTAGGTATTTTACCGATTAAGCCCTTTTACTCGTTTGTCTAACATAATCTAAGACCTCATATTCTATCATAAAACATCAAAATAAACACTTTTCACCTATGGGTATTTTTCCAAATATGAACCCTAACTTAAATTATTGCTAGCATAAGCTTTATCGAGCTACCGAGACTCCGAAAACGTAAAGAACATTAAAAACGGGGCTTGGACTCACTTACTATGGAGCTTGAAAATTGAAGAAACCCTAGCTATGGAGAGAGCAAAATTCGGCAGCAACCATATGAGAAAGATGACCATTTTGTGTTATTTTTCCCATTTTATTTCATTTAATATACAAATGACCAAAATGCCCCTCCTTACTAAACTTTCAAAAATTCCTTCCATGTCCTAATTTTTGTCCATGAACTTAAAATTGGTTAAATTGCTATTTAAGACCTCCTCATTAATATTCCAAAACAATTTCATACTAAAAACTTCTAGAATGCAAGTTTGCAAATTATTCGATTTAATCCCTAACCTCAACTTAAGCACTTTATGCATAGAATTTCATCACGAAATTTTCGCACAATCATGTAATCATATCATGAACCTCAAAATAATAATAAAATAAATTTTTCTACCTCGGATTTGTGGTTTCGTAACCACTATTCCGTTTAGGCCCTATTTCGGGATGTTACAGGTCTCAACACCAATTATTGTCACACCGAATTAGGAATTTCCATTTGAATTAATGTGTGACGCAAGTGACTTCACGATAGGAGTCGTGATTGGACAGGGAAGGAACTAAATTTTTCATCTCATCTACTATGCAAGTTAGGCTTTGACGAGAGCTCAACTGAATTATATGGTAATGGAAAAAAAAGTTACTTGCTAGGGCTATCATCAGTGATGAGGGGTCCCATTTTATGAATAAATGGTTGAAATGGTTGCTCGATAAACATGGAGTGAAGCATAAGGTTTCGACAACTTACCATCGGTAAAAAAATGGGCAAGCTAAATTAGCGAATAAAGAGACTGGTGCAAAAGACTTGATGATGTTTTATAGGCCTATAGGATAGTATACAAAACACCTTTAGTGATGTCCCCCTATCAGTTGGTTTTTGGGAAAGCCTGTCATTTGCCCTTGAAATTAGAACATAAAGCTTATTGAGCTCTCTAGCAGCTTAACTTGGATTTCGAGCTTGCTAAAGAGAAATAGATGCTTTAGCTTAATGAGTTAGAAGAATTTCAAATGTTCTTATATGAAAATGCTAAATTGTTCAAGGAGAGATTGAAAAGATGGCATGACCAGCACATCTGATTATGAAAATTTGAAGTAGGTCAGCAAATTTGGTTGACCAATTCCATATTGAAGTTCTTTCTAGGTAAGTAAAAATCTCGTTGGTCCGATCCATTCACTATTCATCAAGTTTTCCCATACAGGGTTGTTGAGCTTCATGGTAAGAAAGGTAATTTCAAAGTCAATGCTCAACGGTTGAAACATTACTAAGGGGATAAAATCAAGCGAAATATAAACTCGCTCATTTTATCAGATTTTTAATTTTTAATTTTTATTTTCAAATAAATGACTTAGGTTATATTTTCTAGATTAATATGTTAAAATAAATTTTGTTCTAAGATATTGGAATTTAAGCGGGACCGCTCATGACCTGTCCAACTTTTCCTTAGAATTAATTTTAACATAAATTTTCGAGAAGATATTTCCTAAGTGGCAAAATAAATTTTAATTTGTTGAATAAAAGGGTCAATTTTGATCCAAGTTTTAGTTTTCTATTTAATTTTCAAATTATTTTCAATTCAGGTACTTAATTGAATTATTTTCAATAATTAGCTATTCTTTCTATAAATATTGAAATTAATTGTCTTTTTTCTATACATATTTTAAAATAGCTAAATAAAAGTTTTTCATTTTTAATTATAATAAATAGGATAATGACAAATAATATATTAATATATTTTTTATATTATATATTAATTGTTATTAAACTTGTATAGGATTAGAAGTGTTAATATTCTATCATTATTTTCTCTAAGAATTTGAGTTAAACTCCTTCCTTCTTTCACTTTAAATACCACCAACTTCCTTCCCTATTCACATCACCTATCAATCTTCAGCCTCACCCTTTCTCCCCTCTCCACCGCCACACACCCTAGCCTCCCAACCACTGAAGTCCCTTACTACTAGCAATAGTTGCACCCACCAACAGCCACTCAGCTCAACTGCACCCGCCAGCAAGCGCACATCCCTAGCCAGCTTCAGCAATAGCCGAGCACCCCAGTTACAACTAGTAGTAGTCACGCGTCGTTGCTCCGCACATACTAGCCCTCCACCTTACTGCACGCCCTTGTGCCCTTTGCACAAAACCGCTACCCCGATTTGTTGCACCTTGCTGCAACGTTCAAGCCACCACACTACCATCTTTCGCCAATCAACCCTAACCCAACATCAATTGCTTCACCCTCTCTTTATTTTCTTAAGTTCTTATCTTGTTAATTACAAAGGTGGTAAGAAATTTCTTCCCAAATTTTAATTTAATTTAATTATTTAAATTTTCTATTTTATGAATTGTTAATATTTTATTCTAATTAAATTTTAGGAAATTATTATTTATTTCCATCTCATGTAGTATTCAAATCGAATCATGCCTCGTAAAAGAAGTCAATCCTCGGTCCAAGCCGAAGAATAAAAAAAATTCACTCCAAAGAAGCCAAGGCAAGATATGAAAGCATCTTTAAAAATAAAATAAAAATGCTTCTAGAGAAAGCTTTTACTTTGAAAGAAAGTAACTATATCGATTTCATGGTGAGCATTCGAAAAGTTGCTGAAGCTTTAAAATGGGAAGTGTTTTGTGAGAAAAGACCAAGTGCGGATGATGAGTTAGTTCGGGAATTTTATGCAAATTTGACCTCAAGTACCTTAATTGAAGTTTCTATCTTAGGAATTAAGGTACCTCTAAACTCAAGTTCTATTAATGAATTTTATGATTTACCTAATTTCAAAGATGATAAATATTCTTCCTTAATGAAAAATATTGAGGCAGAAAAATTGCAAGAAATTCTACAAGAACTCACAGTTTTGGGTTCTAAATGGACTATGTCAAAACAGGGGACTCATATTTGTTGCAGAGAATACTTGACCCAATTAGCGAAGGTATGGTTTAATTTTTTCTAATTCAGTTTTATGCCTATCTCAAAGGGTACTACGATTTCAATCGAACGAATGGTCTTGTTATACTCAACTATGACAGCAAAGACCATTAATTTGGGCAAGATCATTCTTGAAGAAATTTGAAATTGTGCCATTAGACGTTCATGTCCAGCGTATTTTCCCTTTACAATAACAATTTTATGTTTGAAAGAAAAAATTCGTGCTAACGTAAAGAAGACAGGATATAGCCAAGGCACAATCACAGATTGGAACCTTGTCCGAGTAGCAGGAAATTCTATGCTTCAAACATATTGTGAAGTGGTCATTTATGCCATGGCGAACACAACTTGTGAAGCTGCGAGCTCACTTGAAGTTGTGAGCTCATCCAAAGTTGCGAGCACATTGAAAGCTACAAGATCACCCAAAGATATGAGTTCATCAAAGCTGCGAGCTCAACCCAAGTTGCGAGCACATTAAAGTATGAGTTTTCAAGGTTTTTGGTCAACCCCCAAATGAAGTGCAAGAAGGGTTCACATATGCTAAAACTGATGTTTTGTAATTAGTCTGCTTGCTAAGATTAGTTGTTTAAGCAAGCAAAGTTAGTATTGAATTCATGTTATTAGGTACTGACTTTACCTAAGAAGTTTATGTACAAGTTTTATCTTTTCATTTTCAAGGTGGTTTAGTGGGATTTTTTTATTATTTGTAACCACTACACCTATATATATATATTGTAATACGTGTGGAGTGAAAGATGATGATGAGAATTTGATAGTAGTTCATCAAAATCTGCTAAGTATTTCCTTTGATTTTCTCTCTAATTTTATTGTTATGTTCTCTCAACTTCTCAAAACACCAAAAAAATGCAAGCTAAATCGATTGATGATGTCGAAGAAGATGAAATTCCTATAGAATCAGAACCAATGCAGCTAGTTGAAATTCCTGACTTGATAGAGCCAATTGAACCAGACTTTGAACCTGACATGGCAACCCCAACGTTTAGAACTCCTTCGCCTAACCCAAATCTTCGAGATGAGTTGTCAAAGTTGATGGATTTAATGCAACATATGCAGTGGCAGCAACAATCTTGTTGGAGATACTAAAAAATACGGGATGACTCATTTAGAGATGCTTTTAAGAAAATCTTTCATAACCCGCTTGTTTTTGTGCCAAATTTTCCTGACTTTATATTCGATCCATGGACTTCAATGTAAAAGAAGGAACGAGGCGATTCAAGCAGAAACAAGAACGATGAAGCAAAAGATGGGTCAAATTCTGAAGGGTTTGCAAAAAAAAAAAACAAAGGGATCTTGTCTTTACTTTATTTTATTTTTTTAGGATATTTTAAGTTTTTAGGCTTAGGTTCTTTTAGGATATTTTTATTTCTCACATAATAAAACAAGAGGTTGAAATCATTAATAAAATCGAACAATTTGCAAAATAAGAAGTGTGGCAATAGATATGTACATGTCTAGGATTGGATCTATCTAAGAAAGCTTGGTATTTAAGCAGTCAAACTTGACTCACCTCCTTTTCCAAGGATCCTACCTGGTGTATAGTATCTATTCATTTCTATATTTTCATTCTCTCTATTGTTTTTAACAATGGGTGTAACAGCCCATTTTTTAGTGGTGTCGAAGACAATGATTTCGGGGCCACCAAATCTAGATGAGTTAGTTCATAAATATTGTTATTTAATATTTACAAGTCAAACATGGTTTTAAAAAGGTTTTTGATATAGTGATTTTTGTTATATAAACGATTTATTAAGTTCAAGTGGTATGACCCTAAGGTCAATTGGTTTTAGAAAATGAGGTATTGGGACCTCGTTTCTATAAACTGAGTCGTAAATATTTTTATAAATATTTATGGAGTGTCATTAAGGTGGTATTAAAGTTTCATAAAAAAATTTTAACATTTCGATAGTTAATTAATTAAAAAGGACTAAATCGTAAAACATGTAAAATTTAGTCACTATTTGATTTGAGTGATTAAATGGTTTATTGAATAAAGGAAAAGGGACTTCAATGGTAATTAGATTATTTAAGAATTTGGTGGACGGTTTTGGTAAATTAAAAGCTTGAAAATTGGTTGAATTTTAAATGGACAAAATTGTAATTTTATAATTAATCTTTAATTAAATAAAAGAAAAAAACTATTATAATTATTTTAGTGTCTTCTTCACAGAAATTGGAAAAGCAAAACTCCATGGAAATAAAACTAGGATAGGTCATGGTTAAAATTATGCATGTAAGTCACTAAGCTATCCGTTTTTAATAACTTTTATATTTTTGAGATCGTTACAACTAGGTCCAGCTAGCCCGTACCTTCGATTTTGAAACTGTTTAAGATTTTGAATGTTGCCATTGATGAACCTTATGATTTTAGATGTTATTAATTTGAAATATTAGTTGTTATTTAAAACTATTTTATTAAGTGATTTTTGATGAATTTACCGATTAGGGACTAATTTGTTAAAATAGTAAAAATGCAAGGATTAAATCTGAAATTGTTGCATGAATGGGCTGTGTTGGTTACCATGAACATTTGGCTCTGATCAGTTTTGTAACAGCCCAATTTCAGTGAAATCGGAATAGTAGTTTCGGGACCACAAATTCAAGTCCGAAAATGAATTTACTTAAATTTCATAAAATGATAGGTATTATGATAGGAATATTGCATGAAATTTTTTATCAAAAAATTTTATCAATTATGTGTCTAATTGCAAAAAGGACTGAATTGAATAAAATGTTAAAGTTGTATACTATAAGCTATAGGGATTATATAGCTAGAGAATTCAAAATGTGAGGTCTTTATATGGCAATTAGACCATTGAAGAAAAATATGTAGATATTTTTAGTGAGTCATCCATGGAAAAATTGAAAAAGGTAAAGGACTAAATTGGAAAGTGAAAAAGTTAAATGATATTAATTAAATTAAAAGAAAAAGATATCATTTTATCATCTTCTTCTCCATAAAATACATGGAAACCCTAGGAGAGAGAAAGGAAATTTCTCAAGCTTGATTTGATCCGGAAGTGTTGAACAAAGAAAAAGATCGAGGGAAAGAAAAAGTCTCAGATTAGTAGATACGAACAATTGTCAAGGTAAGTTCGTATAACTAAATTAAGCATGTAAATGTGTTGAAATGATTGTTGAATTATGTGCATCATGATTTGCAATTGGTATGTACATGTAATAAACCAATGTTGATTTGTGATTAACATATAAATGATGAAATGATGCATGAATCTGTTTGAATATTGATTTTCGATTGGACAGGTGATTACCGTGAATATGAGATCTTGCATATGTTGCAATAAAGGTTGTCCCTAAGGGATAATCTTTTGATCTGGAAATGTGCACCTTGTGTGTACCATGTGAAAAGGGATAGCTTCGACTATCGAATGTGAAAAGGGATTGCTTCTGCTATCGAATGTGAAAAGGGATAGCTTCGGCTATCGAGTTTGAAAAGGAAAGGTATACTTTGTGTATACCACATGAAAAGGTTATGTACACTTTGTGTACACTTGAAAGGGTTATGTACACTTTGTGTGTACACTTGGAAAGGTTATGTACACTTTGTGTGTACACTTGAAAAGATTCAACGGAAATGTATTAACAAGTGCAATAAGAAGAAATGACATGATGAGCTCATCTATGTATATTAATGTTTTTGTACTAACCAATTTTTGTTGAATGATTGTGTATAGGTTATATTTGTTAGTTTGCTAAATTGATGGATAAATTGTCTAATGTGTGATTTACTTGTTATATATGAATGGTAAGTGTAGTTGGTTATATGAACTTACTAAGCATATAATGCTTACTAGGTTTATTTTTTCACTGTTTTATAATGCTCAAAGCTCGTGAAGGTTGGATTGGGTCGGAGCTATCATCACACTATCAACTCCTTAACTTTTGGTATAAACGACAAACTCATTTTGATATAATGGCATGTATAGGCTAATGAGGCCAAATGGTGATGTAACATGTTTGTTTACAACCTAGTCATTGGAATGGCTAGTAATATGTGTTTTGAGGTATTATGGTATTTTCATGTTCAACAAGATACAAATCACCTTTATTAAAACATAATTTACAAATCAATGTAAAGGTAAGCTTTAGGTATGGTTAAGTGTTGGAAATGTTAGATTGAATGAAGGAAATTGGTTGAAATGGATGGTATATACTTGTAAGTTTTCATGCAGGAAAATGGTTAAGTTTGGGTGAGAAATAGGGCTAGGAAATGGCCTTATTTTGTCCATACGGGTAAGACACATGGACGTGTGTCTAGGCCGTGTGTGACACACGGATAGCCTACGGGCGTGTGAAATGACCGTGTGTCCCTTGTATCCTTAAATATGAAGTCAGGATAGTACACGGGTAAAAGATACGGCCGTGTGTTTGGTCGTGTGAAGGAAAAAGGTTTTAAGCATTGTCGTGTGTCAAAACCGTGTGAAAATGGCTTAAAAATGGTGAAAAATCAGTGTACCACACGGCCTAGCCACACGAAAGGTGCCCCGGGCCGTGCCCCCTCGATGCTTAAGAAATTGCAAGTCGAATCGCGCCATCGGGCCGGCCCACACACCATGGGATCCCCACGGGCTGGCCATACGGCCATGTCCCAGGCCATACGGGCATGTGCCCCTATCTTCAAGGTAAAATTTCCAAAGTTGCCGGTTTAGTCCCGAATCATTTCTAAAGCAAGTATTGGGCCCCATAGGCCCATATTAGGGACTTTATGATGAAATATGTAAAGTTTTGATTTAAAATGGAAATTTATGATCGATTTTGTATAAATACTAGTGTATATATTTGGTAATGCCTCGTAACCCTGTTCCGGTAACGGATATAGGTTAGGGGTGTTACAAGTTTTGGGTAAAAATGGATAATTTTCATGTTTTGGGCTAAGGGACTAAATTGAATAAAAGTAAAACTCTAGGGGCAATTTTGTAAAAACATTAAAAATGATCAAAATGCATAGAATCAATTGTTTTATTGTCTAAATTAATATATTGAATGAAATTATTAATTTAGATCAAGATCGGGTGGAAAAAATAAGAGAATAAAAAAAAACCAAAATGCCCCTATACTTTAACATTTCTGCAAAATAGCCAGGTAAGTTCATAGGAACTTATAATGTTGACTAAATTGAATGTTATTATATGGTTTTATTGAAAATTAATCAATATATATATGTTTTAAAGAAACGATGAAAATTCAACGATGTAGACGACTACCGAGCCCCGTTTGAACCTTAAGAATATATAGGTACAAATCACATCTCATTAAGGTTTCCATGTTTCAGGTGTTGGTCCTGAATGTCCTATCAGTGGCTGAGTTCTGACATTAGTTGCAGATACTTGACAGCTTGTGTGAGCAACACCGTGTAACTATGTTCTGACCGATAGCTTGTGTGAGCAACACCGTGTAACTACATTCTAACCGACAGCTTGTGTGAGCAGACCCAGGTTACTTGTTTTGGGTGCTGGTCTTGAATGTCCTATTGATGGCTAAGGTCCAGCATTAGTTGTGGATACTCAACAGCTTGTGTAAGCAGTATCGTGTAGCTTACATTCCGACCGACAGCTTGTGTGAGCAGGCCCATTTGATAGCTCGTGTGAGCTACGACTATATGTTTAGCACACTTTGTGTGAGCTTTCCCGCGTATCTGGTATTATTCTAAGTGGTTCAACAGGCATAAAAAGGGAAGCAATGGTAAGTATTTAATTGACTTATGTCATGAGTTTATAAAAAGGTAACGTTCAATGAAAGTATGTTTACGTTCATGAAATTAAAGGTTTCAAATAATGTTGTTCATTTTTTTGACTTACCTTATGTTATTTCAAATAATTTATGAGTTGATGTTCTAACATGAGTTGTGGATGATGCTTAGGCTTCTGCCAAGCTTATGATTAGATTATATCATGCTTAGTCTTAATGAAATACACTGAATCGGTAAGTGTTCAATTTGTAATATGCTTATGTACATGAAAAGGTGGCATAAATTAAAGTATGTAATTTCTTATTAAATGGTTTATCATGTAGTTGATTCTAGAAGAGCTATGTTAAATGCACTAGTTCGTGGTCATGGTTGATGTTATGCTTATATCTTGTTGTTATGCATATGAAACAAGTATGAAAAGGTAATGAAAATGGTAAATGCATAGTTAAAATGATATGATGAAATAAAAGGGAATGATAAGTTGAAAGATGTACTTCTATGTGAGAAGTTTACGTATGTTATGGATGAATATACATAGTTCATGAACAAATATGCTAATTAATGAATTGATGTCGTTATTTAAGCTAAAGTAAGTAAATGCAATGGAAAGTAAGTAAATGGAAGGGTTCAAAGTCTTATGAAGTCCTACTATGCTAGGAATGATAAGTGTATGTAGTGTTGATAGACTTATTCCATTATGAGTTGATGATTATGGTTCGATAAATCTTGAGGCATTGGTATAGGTTTATATTTAATCTATAAAGTTCATTAATGAAATGAAATGTTATGTTTAAAGTTTATATGAGCTTACTAAGCATTCATTGCTTATGTGATTATATTTCTCTTACTTTACAGATTATCGGAAGCTCAATTGGGTTGGAAGCTAGTCGAGGATTCATCACACTATCCATTGATTTTATCGGTATATTTTAATGCTTTGGTCGTGGTTATAATGGCATGTATAGGTGGACTATGTCTAATGTTTAATTGATGAGTTTGGTATGTATATGTCATTTTGCTTGATGATTATGACATGAAATGTTGCCTTAGATTTGAGGTACTTAAGGTACTAATGATAGTTTGTTGGTTGTGGTTAATATGGTTAAGTTGGTGTATGTTTTGAAATGACCAAAATTAGTATGGTTGTTATGTATCAATTATGTTATGTTTTGGCATGAAAACAAGTTAAGTGATAATTGGTTAAATATGCACATGTATAGGTGTTTTGATTAATGATATAGTCATTTGAATTGGCTTGTAATTATGGTCTCTTTTTAGGATGGAACAGTTGTTATGTTGATATATGTATATGGCCTTATGATGGAGGTCAACTGATGGAAGTTGAAATGGTATTCAAAATGTATGTGAGGGAATGTTCTTTGATATGGTTGAATGTGGTCATTAGGGTTTAGGTAATGTAGTTGACATATTAGGCTAATGATGTGATTTGTGAAATGGTGAATTTGGTATGTCAAGTGTGATTTTGATATGTGAACCTAGTGGTAAGTTTTGGCATGAACTTAGTTATAAGTTGGTTGAGTTTTGGCTAAACTAAGCAAATGTGAACATATGTATGATTGTTGTGATTTGAGGTGCCCATTGGGCATATTGGTTGTGTGAATATATACATTATTGATTTGTAACACCGCTAACCCGTATTAGATGCTGGAACAGGGTACGAGGCATTACCGGACTTACCACACAAACAATCATGCAATTCCACGTCATAAATTTTTATCCAAATTAAAACCATTCACATTCAGTCATAAAGTCCCTATTACGAGCCTATGAGGCCCGAAACATGCTTTGGAAGTGGTCCGGGACTAAACCGAGTACTTAGGAAATTTTTAAAAAATTTAGAAAATTTTTGCCCTAAAAAATGGTCACACGCCCGTGTGGTTTGGGACACGCCCATGTGGGCAGGTAATGTGGTCACACACACCTGTGTCCCGACCCCGTGTAACTCTCTGACTTGTAACCCATGAACAAATTGAGATCACACGGCCAAGTCACACGCCCGTGTGCTAGGCCGTGTGGAAAATTAATTTTCATAACATAGGTGCAGACTTCACACGACCAGGGCACATGCCCGTGTTCGAGGCCATGCCGTCCACACGGTTGAGACAAACGCCCATGTCTCTGCCCGTGTGCTCAATTCTGAGCATTCTGTTTCTCAAAATTAAGGTGCAGGGGACACATGGCCAGAACACACACCCATGAGGTAGACCGTGGGTCACACACGGCCTAGACACATGCCTGTGTGTCTACCCGTGTGGACAAAATAGGGCTATTTACCAAGCCATTTTCCACCCTTATTAGTACAAACACTTATACCAATGCAATAGCACAAATCCATGGCTCACTTAGGCAACCAAACATCCACAATCATGGCTAAATCATATTAATATAATACCATCCACTATCATACAACATTTATCATGTCCCAAATTAACCATGCTAATTTCACATATATAACGTATCATTAAACTACTTTCATTACACCTATTTGTGCATAAGATTATCATCTTAGAAATAAAGCACATTTCCAAACATTTCACATTCATGCTAAAAATCACACTCTATCATACACCAAGCATACCATGGCCATAACACCAAAGACATTGGCACATATACATAAACAAATGGGCTTACAACCATTATAGCCAAAATGAGCCAATTACATGGTTAAATACCAAATTAACTTAAACAATTATGAGCCAATACTTTTGGCCAAATCAAATGACACCTATAAAGAAATGACCAAGTCCCTATACATGTCATACTTTCAAATTACTGAGATCATCAAATACCCAAAATAACAGTTTTGATAGTGTGAGGCGAATCTCCGATGATCTCCGATTTCGAGTTAGCTTGGAGACACTATAAAAACATGGAAAATAAACGGAGTAAGCTATATAGCTTAGTAAGCTCGTATGCAAGAAATAAGCAATCCTTAGCAAGCACATGACATTTAAATGATATAACATAATTAATGTAAACCTATCATAATTTCATGATCATAATCTATTCCATCACAAAACTTACTTCATATTCACCATGTCACACATTTAATAAGCATGAGCTTTATGTACATACCTGAGTCATCTCAAAATGAACTTACACATATTCTCATCTTTGACATACCCATGAACCACTCGGAATAATAATGTTGGATACTCGGGAAAATTTGCACACTAAGTGCCACATATGTAGCAAAGCTACCTAAGTCTCATATCACATAATTGCTCACTCTCAAGCAATTGACTGGCCTGCTCACATAAGCTCTTAGTTAAGACGTAGCTACACGGTGCTACTCACACAAGCTGTCATGTATCCGCAACATATGCTGGTATACTCAGCCACCAGTAGGACATACAAGACCAGCACCTAGATCACATAATCACATAACACATAACTAACCTAATGACATGTCACTTGTATCCTACCCTATTCCTAAGGTTCAAATGGGATTTCTACTTGTCGATTCGTTGTCAAACTTGTTCATAGGATTATACTTATTCTCAAAATCAAAGATACAATTCATACAATGTTAAAGCATTTAAATACAATTATTCTAAAGCTTATTTTTAACATACGAACTTACCTCGGTACAAAATGGCTAACTGTTCGATTTAGTCCACAACTTTGTTCTTTCCCCGGTCTAGGTCAGAACCTCGTCTTTCTTGATTTGTAATATCAAATTTAACTCATTCAATTATCACATTATTCATTTTAATCTCAAAAACACCTTATTGCAAAAATTACATTTTTGCCCTTAACTTTTCAACTTTTTACATTTTTGTCCTTAGGCTCGTAAAAAGATTTTCATTCGATTTCTTCATTACCCAAGCCTAGAAAAATCTTTTTCATGCTCATAGCAGCCCACATTTTTCATTTATTCACATTTTTACACACATTTTACAACTTTTACAAATAGGTCCTTACTTGACATTTTCATCAAAAATCACTTGTAAATGTTGTTTATCTAACACCAAACATGCAATTTCTACCATTAGACATCAAAATACACAAATATTCAACATGGGTAAAATTTTATACTTTGATTTTCTTTCAAATTAGTCCTTGAAATAGCTAAATCAAGTTCCAGCAATCACAAAAACGTAAAAATCATTAAAAAAGAGACAATAACAGACTTACAATCGAGCTTGAAAGTGGCCAAAGCCTAGCTATGGATAACCTTGTGAATTTTGGCCATGGGGGGACTAATTTGAGAAGATGATATATTTTTATTTGTTTATTTTGTCTTTATTTACCAAATGACCAAAATGCCCTTAATGCCAAACTTTGAAATTTCACCTAACCATATCCTTTTTTGTCCAACTTAAAGTATATGGTTTAATTACCATTTAAGGACCTCCAATTGAAGAATTCATTGCAATTAAACACCTCTAGCTTCTAGAACACACATTTTGCACCTGTTACAATTTAGTCCTATTAGTCAAATTGGACACCCTATCGATAAAATTTCTTAACGAAATTTTCACTCAATCATTCAATCATACGGTAGACCTTAAAGAAATAATAAAATAAATATTTCTACTTCAGATTTGTGGTCTCGAAACCAATATTTTGATTTGACCCTAAAATAGGCTATTACAACTCTCCCCCCTTTAGGGATTTTCGTCCTTGAAAATCTTTGCCGGAAAAGAGGTTTGGGTTCTATTTTCTCATAGCTTTCTCGGGTTCCCACATAGCCTCTTCAACCCCATGTCTTTTCCATAACACTTTCACTAGGGCTATGCTTTTATTTCTCAACTATTTAACTTCTCGAGCTAAAATCTTGATTAGTCTTTCACCATAAGTCATATTTGGCTGAATCTCAACCTCCGCTGGTGAAATCACATGCGACGGATTTGATCGATATCTTTGCAACATAGACACATGAAACACATTGTGAATCCTTTCTAGTTCCAATGGCAAAGCTAGCCGATAAGCCACTGGTCTTATTCTTTTAATAACCTCATACGGACCAATAAAACGTGGACTCAATTTACCCTTGCGACCAAATCTAAGAATTTTCTTCCACGGAGACACTTTCAAGAATACCTTATCACCGACTTAAAATTCAATCTCCTTCCGTTTCAAATCCGTGTACGATTTCTATCAATCCGACGCGGCTTTCAAACAATCATGAAATACTATCACTTTTTCTTCGGTTTCTCTAACCAAATCAATCCCGTGAATCTATCTCTCACTAAGCTCGATCCAGTATAACGGAGTTCGACACTTGCGGTCATACAATGCCTCATATAGTGTCATCTTTATACTCGACTGAAAACTGTTGTTATAAGCAAATTCGACTAAAAGTAGATATTTTTCCCAACTACCTTCAAACTCTAATACACAACAATAAAGCATATCTTCAAATACCTGAATCGTCCTTTCAGATTGACCGTCAGTTTGTGGATGAAATGCAATACTAAAATTCAACTTTGTGTCCAAAGCCTCTTGCAACTTTTTTCTAGAATCGAAACGTAAACCTCGGATCTCTATTCGATATAATAGAAATAGGCACTTCGTGCAATCTAACAATTTTAGCAATGTACAATTCAGCTAACTTATCAAGTGAATAGTCAGTACGTACCAGAATAAAATGAGCAGATTTCGTCAATCTATCAACAATGACCCAAATAGCATCTTTCTTCTTCAGAGTCAAAGGTAACCTAGTTACGAAATCCATCATAATTCTGTCCCATTTTCACTCAGGAATCATCACAGGCTGAAGTAAACCTGAAGGTACTTGATGTTCGACCTTTACTTGTTGACAAATCAAACACTTCGATACAAATTCAGAGATATCTCGTTTCATACCTGACCACCAATACAATTTCTTTAAAGCATTGTACATCTTCGTACTTCTCAGATGAACAAACAGACAACCACTGTGTGCCTCGTGAAGAACTTTCTGAATAATCTCGGTATCTCTTGGTGCACAAACCCTACCTCAAAACATCAAACAATCATCAGCCCCAATTTGAAAATCTGAATCATCAATCTATTCGCACTAAACTCTTTTAGCTTAAAGTTCTTTGTCACATTTCTGAGCTTCGTAAATTTGTTAAAGAAATACAAGCCTAGCTTTCAACTTAGGTAGAATCGAACCATCATCGGATAAGGTTAATTATGTATTCATTGCCCCCTAAGCAAACAAATTATTTCTACTTAAAGCATCGACGACCACATTCGCCTTTCTCGGATGATAGTCGATCACTAACTCATAATCTTTCAATAGTTCGAGCCATCTCTGTTGTCGCAAATTCAAATCCTTTTGAGTCATCAAATACTTAAACTCTTGAGGTTGGTAAAGATGTGACACTTCTCATTGAATAAATGGTGTCGCCAAATCTTCAAATCAAACACAATGGCAACCAATTCCAAGTCATGCGTCGGATAATTTTTCTCATGCGATTTCAACTATCTCAAGGCATAAGCTATCACTTTGCCCTCTTGCATCAACACACAACCAAGACCGTTTAATGACGCATCGCTGAAAATCACAAACTCTTTTCCCAACTCCGGTTGCCTTAGTCAATAATGCCTTCAACTATTCAAAGCTTTTTTGACATTTATTAGTCCATTCGAACTTAAAATCTTTCTGTAATAGTTTTTTCATAGGTGTAGCAATCATCGAAAATCTCTTAAAAAATCATCGATAATACCCAGCTAAGCCCAAAAAACTTCTAACCTCAGATACATTCCTCGGTAGTTTCCAATCAACAATTTCTTAAATCTTACTTGAATCAACTCTTATACCTTCCGCGAAGATAATGTATCCTAAAAATTTGACTTCTCGGAGCCAAAACTCACTTTTCCTGAATTTAGCAAACAACTTCTTATCTCAAAAAGTCTGCAACACAATTCTTAAATGTTCGGCATGCTCAGACTCATCCTGAGAATAAATAAAAATGTCATCAATGAACATAACTACAAACTTATCCAAATACGGCAGAAGGATTCGATTCATCAAGTCCATAAAAATGGCAGGAGCATTAGTTAATCCAAAAGGCATAACAAGAAATTCATAATGCCCGTACCTTGTTCTGAACGCGGTTTTCAGCACATCCGAGTCTTTAACTCTCAGCTGATAATAGCCGGATCTCAAATCTATCTTTGAAAACACTATTGCCCCTTTCAATTGGCCAAACAAATCATCAATCCTCGGTAATAAATACTTATTCTTTATCGTAACATTGTTGAGTTAACGATAATCGATACAAAGTCTCATGGATCCATCTTTTCTTCTTAACGAATAACACTTGTGCACCCTAGGGAGAAAAACTCAGTCTCGCAAAACCCTTATTTGTCAACTCTTGTAACTAAAACTAAAAATCTTTTAACTCGGTTGGAGTTATTCTATACGGAGCTATTAATATTGGTGCAGTTCCCGGTACTAAATCAATAGCAAACTCCACCTCTCTTACCGGTGGTAACCCTGGCAACTCTTCTGGGAACACATCCGGATATTCACAAACTACCGGTACAGACTTAATCTTCAATTCAGACACTTTCGTATTAAGTACATATGCAAGAAATGCTTCACAGCCCTTTCTTACATACCTCTAAGCCGACATCGATGAAATCACAATAGGCAATTCACCCGACTCATCTAATTCAACCGGAGGAATTTCATTATTTTAACATTTCAAGTCAATAACCTTTCATCTAAAATTTACTACTACATCATGTAGAGTCAACCAATCCATTCCAAGAATCACATCAAACTCATCAAATGGCAAAAGCATTAAGTAAGTCTAAAAATAGTGACCCCGAATCATTAAAGGATAACTTTTTTAGACTTTATCAACTAAAACATATTTGTCTAAGGGGTTCAATACTTTAATCACAAACTCAGTAGACTCAACAGGTAAATTCTTACTAGATACCAAATTCATGCAAATATAGGAATGAGTCGATCCAGGATCAATTAATGCGACTACGTTAGTATCATAAAGAGAAAATGTACCAGTGATCACATCAGGGGAGGACGCATCCTCGTGAGCACGGATGGCATACGCTCTAGTAGGTGCTCTAGCTTCCGATCTCAACGTTGAATCTTTGGATACACCTCTACTACTAGTTACATTTCCCATATTTCTCACTGGCCTCCCTCTAGTAGCAGTGTTACTCAATCTTGCATTCTGAAAATTATCCTTTTCAGCTATTTCAGGGCAATCCCAAATGAAGTGATCTTGAGAGCCACATTTAAAACAAGCCTAATTGTTTATCCTACATTCATCGGGATGTTGCCTACCACAATGTTGGCATTCAGGCTTATTAGATCTAGCATTCCCAACGATTGCTATGGACGTAGTTTGGGCCTTAGAACCCGAATATTGCTTCCCACCATCTTTGTTGGGATACCCAGCTGAAGCATTCGAACGAGTATGCATATTCCTTGATTTCTTTGACGAGGATTGAAATGTCTTAGTCATAGGCCTCTTTCTCGAGTCCCTAGCATCAAACTCAGCTTTTCTCTTTTCTTTGCTCAAATCTTCGGCTTTACAAGCTCGTTCAACTAGTACAACAAATTCTTTCAACTTTAAAATCCCAACTAACAGTCGGATCTCCTCATTCAATCCATCTTCGAATCTCTTACACGTGATAGCCTCTGTCGAAACACATTCCCAATCATACTTACTGAGTCTAACAAATTCTTGCTCGTATTCAGTTACAATCATTTGACCTTGTTTCAACTCCAAGAACTCTTTACGCTTCTGATCAATAAACCGTTCGCTGATATATTTTTTTCTAAACTCCTCTTGAAAGAAATCCCAAGTAACTCTTTCCCTTGGTACTACCGATACTAAGGTGTTCCACCAATGATATGTCAAATCCCTCAGGAGTGATATAGCACATTTCAAGCACTCTTTCGGTGTGCAAGAGAGCTCATCAAACACCCGAATAGAGTTCTCAAGCCAGAATTCTACCCTCTTGGGATCGTCATCGACATTTGCTCTAAATTCTTTAGCCCCTTGCTTCTGAATCTTATCGACTGGAGGCTTGTTCAATCTTACCAATTCCACACCTTGGGGGGCTACGGGAACCGATTGGGGATTAGGTGGGGGTGGAGGATATTGGGCAGCCAAATTTGTCCAAACAAACTTGACAAGTAACTCATTCAATCTTTGGAAGAAGGCTTCCCTAGCCTCTTCTCCTTGACTAATTGTCACAGGTCTACTTTCAGATGGCACGGTCCCTTAAGCGGGAGCCAGCACATTACTTTCTACATCATCAGCCATTTCTGGGTCAGGATCCATTTACTATATGAAAACACAGTTTAAATTGTCAAGAGTCATCACACAATCAAAATTTATATATGGCATTTATAGCTAGACTTTTACACACGCTACGTTAGCCGAGAATCAAGTAAACCATAGCTCTGATACCACTAAATGTAACACCCCTTACTCGTATTCGACGCCAGAACAGGGTACGAGGCATTATCGGACTTACCACACAAACAATCATACAATTCCGAGTCATAAATTTTTGTCCAAATTAAAACCATTCACATTCAATCATAAAGTCCCTATCATGAGCCTACGAGGCCCGAAACATGCTTTGCAAGTGGTCGGGATTAAACCGAGCATTTAGGAAATTTTTACAAAACTTAGAAAATTTTTGCCCTAAGTAAGGTTCACACGCCTTAGTGGTTTGGGACATGCCTGTGTGGGCAGGCCGTGTAGTCACACACGCCCGTGTAACTCTCTAACTTGTAACCCATGAACAAATTAAGATCATACGGCCAAGTCACACGCCTATGTACTAGGTCGTGTGGATAATTAATTTTCATAAAATAGATGCAGAATTCACACGGCTAGGGCACACGCCTGTGTTCGAGGCAGTGTCGTCAACACGGATGAGACACACGCCCGTGTCACTACCCGTGTGCTCAATTCTGAGCATTCTGTTTCTCAAAATTAAGGTGCAGAGGACATACGGCCGGAATACACGCCCATAAGGTAGACCGTATGTCACACACGGCCTAGACACATGCCCGTGTGTCTACCCGTATGGACAAAATAGGGGCTATTTACCAAGCCATTTGCCACCCTTATTAGTACAAACACTTATACCAATTCAATAGCATAAATCCATGGCTCACTTAGGCAACCAAACATCCACAATCATGGCTGAATCATATCAATACAATACCATCCACTATCATACTCACAACATTTACCATGTCCCAAATTAACCATGCTAATTTCACATATACAAAGTATCATTAAACTACTTTCATAACAACTATTTGTGCATAAGATTAACATCTCACCAATAAAGCACATTTCCAAAAATTTCACATTCAGGCTAAAAATCACACTCTATCATACACTAAGCATGCCATGGTCATAACACCAAAGACATTGGCACATATACATAAATAAATGGGCTTACAACCATTATAGCCAAAATGAGCCAATTACATGGCTAAATACCAAATTAACTTAAACAATTATGAGCCAATACTTTTGGCCAAATCAAATGACACCTATAAGAAAATGACCAAGTCCCTATACATGCCATACTTTTAAATTACTAAGATCATCAAATACAAAAAATAACAGTTTTGATAGTGTGAGGCGAATCTCCGACGATCATCGATTTTGAGTTAGCTTGGCGATAATAAAAAAAACATAGAAAATAAACAGAGTAAGCTACATAGCTTAGTAACCTCGTATGCAAGAAATAAGCAATCATTATCAAGCACATGACATTCAAATAATATAACATAATTAATGTAAACCTACCATAATTTCATGATCATAATCTATTTCATCATAAAACTTACTTCATATTCACCATGTCACACATTTAATAAGCATGAGCTTTATGTACATACCTGAGCCATCTCGAAATGAATTTACACATATTCTCATCTTTGACATACCCGTGAATCACTCGGAATAATAATGTCGGATACTCAGGAAAATTTGCACACTAAGTGCCACATATGTAGCAAAAGCTACCTAAGTCTCATATCACATAATCACTCACTCTTGAGCTATCGACGAGCTTGCTCATACAAGCTCTCAGTCAAGACGTAGCTACACGGTGCTACTCACACAAGCTGTCAAGTATTCGCAACATATACCGGTATACTCAGCCACCGGTAGGATGTACAAGACCAGCACCCTGATCACATAATAACTTAACACATAAATACCCTAGTGACATGTCACTTGTATCCTACCCTATTCCTAAGGTTCAAACGAGAATCAACTTGTCGATTCGTCGTTGAACTTATTCATAGGATAATACTCATTCTCAAAATCAAACATACAATTCATACAATGTTAAAGTATTTAAATACAATTAATCTAAAGCTTATTTTTAACATACGAACTTACCTTGGTACAAAATAGCTCACTGCTTGATTTAGTCCACAACTATGTTCTTTCCTTGGTCTAGGTCAGACCCTCGTCTTTTTTTATCTATATTATCAAATTTAACTTATTAAATTATCACATTATTCATTTTAATCTCAAAAACACCTTATGGTAAAAATTATATTTTTGCCCCTAACTTTTCAACTTTTTTCATTTTAGTCCCTAGGCTCGTAAAATAATTTTCATTCGATTTCTTCATTACCCAAGCCTAGCCGAATCTTTTTCATTCTCATAGCAGCCCACATTTTTCATTTATTCACATTTTTACACGTATTTTACAACTTTTACAAATAGGTCCCTACTTGACATTTTCATAAAAAATCACTTGGTAAATGTTGTTTATCTAACACCAAACATGCAATTTCTACCATTAGACATCAAAATACACAAATATTCAACATGGGTGAAGTTTTATACTTTGATTTTCTTTCAAAATAGTACTTGAAATAGCTAAATCAAGTTACAACAATCACAAAAACATAAAAATTATTAAAAACGGGACAAGAATGGACTTACAATCGAGCTTGAATGTGGCCAAACCCTAGCTATGGAGAACCTTGTGAATTTTGGCCATGGGGGGACTAATTTGAGAAGATGACATCTTTTTATTTGTTTATTTTGTCTTTATTTACCAAATGACCAAAATGTCCTTAATGTCAAACTTTGAAATTTCACCTAACCATGTCCATTTTTGTCCAAATTTAAGTATAATGGTCTAATTACTATTTAAGGACCTCTAATGTAAGAATTTATTACAATTAAACACCTCTAGCTTCTAGAACACACATTTTGCACTTATTGCAATTTAGTCCTATTAGTAAAATTGGACACCCTATCGATAAAATTTCTTAACAAAATTTTCACACAATCATTCTATCATACAGTAGAACTTAAAGAAATAATAAAATAAATATTTCTACTTCAGATTTGTGGTCCCGAAACCACTGTTTTGATTTGACCCTAAAACGAGTTGTTTTAGATTTTGCTTTTTGATGCATTATTTGATGCAATTTGAATGCTTGAGTATAAGTGGAAAATTGGTTGTAGGTGTTTGCAAGATTGGGTGAGAAAAATGGCTTGGAAATGGCCTATTTTTCATCTATACGGCTAGAGACACAGGCATATGTCTCAGTCGTGTGTGACACATGGCCAGGTGATACGGGCCTGTGAGGTCACTTTGAAGGGTACACGACCTGGCACACGGGCGTGTGGCT
Organism: Gossypium longicalyx; assembly: GCA_025698465.1. Lineage (NCBI taxonomy): Eukaryota > Viridiplantae > Streptophyta > Magnoliopsida > Malvales > Malvaceae > Gossypium > Gossypium longicalyx. The sequence goes on along the minus strand of CM046998.1, from coordinate 38,413,696 downwards.
CGGCCGTGTGACCCAGGTCAGTGTGTTAGATGGGCACAAACACGGGCTAGGACACGGTCGTGTGTCCCTACTTCGAATGTCCACATAGCCTGGGACACGGGCATGTCTCTTGGCCGTGTAAGTCACACGGCCTAGCCACACTGCCGTGTGACCCCTGCAGTTTTAAAATTTTTCATTGTTTCCTGAAAAATTCTATAAGCTTCCGATTTAGTCCTGACTTATTTCTAATGTGGTTTTAGGGCCTCGAGGGCTTGTATAAGGGACAATACGCATGTTATGGATTAGTTTCACTATGTTTAATGATGTGAATTAAAATGTTTTAAAATTTTTGTTTGTTTGAAATGTACACTCCGGTAATGCTCTGTAACCCTATTTCAGCGACGGATACGGTTTAGAGGTGTTACAATGGGGACATTGTTCATCTTAAGTAGAGGGACCAAAAATTGAAATTGCTTTCCTCAGAATACATTTTTCTTATAATTATAATTAAGTTATATTTTGCTCAAAATTTTAATTTTTTGTTAATTATGTTAAAGTTTAGTATAAATAATGTAACAGCCCGATTTAGACCCTATTTGGAACGGTATTTTCGGGACCACGAATTTGAGTCAAAAATATATTTAAAAATTATTTCTTGTGTTTATTATGTGTGAATTTATATTTGTTAAATTTCTGTGATTTAATTTTGTCGTTTGAGTGCCCGATTTAATAAAAGGGCTTAATCGCGTAAAATAAAAATTTGGTGGTTAATTGTAAAAGGGCCGAATTATTGTTGTCTTTTAAAATGGAGATATTTATAATGCAATTAGACCATGATTAATTGAGTGGACGGTATTAACCATGAAATATAATGGTTTTGTATTAATTAATGAAGGTTATATTTGTAAAATGTGTAATAATATATGAAATAATAAAACATTAAAAAATTAAAACATGGTTTCATAATGCTTGGTTTGCCAAAACATAAAATAAAATAAAAGAAATAAGTGTTTAACGGTTCGGTGATTGTTGGAGCTTAATCAAGGTATGTAACTAGCTCGATTTTTGATAATTTTTACGTTTTTGATATCGTTGCTAAGTTATCTACAAAGCCCATACTTGAATTTTTTTTTTGATGAATATTTTGAGTTATGCCATAGATGAATATTTGAGCTATGTGATGGTAGTTGATGAAATATGAAAGATATGTTTTGGATTAACATGTTTTGGATTGGAATTTTTGATGATTTTGAGTATTTAGGACTAAATTGCAAAAATAATAAATTGAGGGACTAAAATGTGAAATAAATGAAATGTATGGGTTGTATGAACATAAGAAAGATTCAGCCTAAGCATGGTATATTGAAATTTTGCATGTTTTGTGTTTTGTGCAATTTGGACTAAATTGTAAAAAGTGTGAAATGTTAGGGGTAAAATAGTAATTTTCCCATTTATGTGTTTTTGGACTAAATTGAGTGAAAATATGTTTGAATGAGTTTAATTTGAATATGTTTAGATCAAGAACCAAAGAAATCGGATTTGGATCGGGGAAAAACTAAAGTTGTCGATTAGAGGTTCTGTTTCGATTTTTATCGTCCGAGGTAAGTTTATAGGCAAATAGATGTTGTTTATTTTAAATAAATACAAGCTTACTATGCTGAAATGAATTATATGAAATATATGTGTGGTTAGCTGAATGTGAATATGATAGGGAAATATGTTTACGAATTCGTTACAACTGAGTTACAACATCCGAAAGCCTCATATGAACCTTAGGAATAGCTAGGATACATATGTCATGACATAGGATCCAATATGTGTTTATGTGTAAGACCACGTCTGGGACGTTGGCATTGATATGTGGTTACGAGTAAGATCATGTCTAGGACATTGGCATCGTATTTGATTCGTGTAAGACCCTGTCTGGGACAGTGGCATCGATATGAGGTAGCATGTAAGACCATGTCTAGGACGTTGGCAGTATGATATATGTGATTATCCGAGTATCCTATTCAATTCCGAATGGTTCAACGGGCAATGATAAGTTGTGATCGAAGGTGTAAAACGAGCTAAAACGATCATGTATGAGCTAGTTGATTACCTATTTGAAAATAAGGTAAGTTGGTCATTTGATATGTGATGCAAATTATATAAGTTATTAATGTGAACATATGTGCACTTGAAAAGTATATTCGGCTATAGGTTATGAATATGTATGTGATGTTGTATTTTGGTTCATAAGTACAAGTATACGTGTGTGAATACATTTGGTCATATAATGATGTTATGTCTTTGAAATTGAATAATAGTTTGAATGTGTATATATGTACAATCGGTTAATATAAAATTATTTATGAAAGCATATGTTAAATATGAAATGTTGAGCTTGATATTATATGTAACTATGATAGTATAACTTGATTTGGTTAAAATAAGTTGATAATGTCATTGAGTTGTTATTTGCTTATGTCTTACTAAGCTTTAAGAGCTTATTGTGTGTTATGTTTGCCTCTATTTTATAGATTTCGAGATCTAGTTAAGAGCTCGGGGATCGTCAGCAAAGTCTATCACACTATCGACTGTCTTCAGTATTTTATAAGCTGAATTTTTCAACCTATGGCATGTATAAGGATTATATTTTGAAATGTTGAATTTTGGTTGTGTATATATTAAACCATGCGAAAATGGCTAATATGCTATGAGGGTATATGAAATTTTAGTTATGATGATATGTGTTTTATGTATTAGGAATAGTTGGTGATTTTGGATGTGGTTTGATTGAATCGGCTAAGGTATTTACATAAGTATGTTTGGTTGATTCAACTATGATTCATGCTAAGATAAAATATTCTTGTGAACTTGGTTGTTATGTTTGGTTTAGGTGTTACATGTGATTGAGCATCAAAGGATATTTGGTCATGATCGAACATGATAAGAGTTTATTGATATATATACGTACGTATGAGGTGTTTGACATTTTTGTTAATGGTTGAGTAATATGTCTAATGAATGGTTTTAGTTGATCATGTTCAAAGGTAATGTGTATTTTATTGAAATAATATATGTGTATGGCATGCATGATATCATGGATGGATATAATCGGCAATTAAGATTGAAAATGGATTAATAAGTGATATGTAGTACATGTTTTGATAAGTTAAGTGATGACTTTGTTATATTGTGAATTTGGTTATTTGGTATGTTTTAGTATTGACACAAAATTTGATATATAATTTGACTTGTAAAATTTTCTTTGAATTTGTAAATGACATGTATGCATATTCGGTTAATGATAGATATATTAAATGCGTATGCATATAAAATGTGTGTTGGTGATTTGGTTAGAAATAATGAATTATGTGTATAAACATTTTCGGCTTGTTGAATATGTGATATGGAATATGGTATAATTATATTATAATCTATTGAAGATATTATAAATGACCGAATAGTTATTTAACTTATTGGTTATGAGTATTTGTTTTAAGCTTGGTAGTTTGGTATGCATGTATAGTTCTTATTTCCGCTCAAGAGAGTTTAAATTATCATGGTCTTATGCACATGGCTTTATGATGAATTTTATAATTAGGTATAGGGTATGGTTTGATTATTAAATATAGGGATTAAATGCTATGAAATGTTTTATGTTATATAATAATAGAGAAAAATAAAGTTGGCATGAAAAATAGCATATATAATTAGCATGTTTTAATTATTCAGTTTTTGTATTGAAAATTTACCATATGAATAGTAATTTTCTTATAAGATAATAAAATGGATATATGTGTGATTAATAACGTTGTTTTGTGCTTTGAGTATTAATGATTCAAGAATTAATAAACTGAAGTTATAAATGTATATTTCTAAATATGGATTGATAGACTGTGTGAATGTGTGAGAGTTTTATCTCTTCCGGTAATGCCTTGTAACCCCAATCTAGCGACGAATACGGGTTAGGGTTGTTACAAATAAAGTTCTATTATCTCAATAATTGTTATGTTAGTTGAATTATGACATAAATATTACTCTTAATAAATTTCGTAAATCGAATCATAAAATTTTTAATTCCTTAGGAGAGATAAGCATGCATGAAAATTTATATATCTAGAATTGACTTAGTAATTTCTTAAGGCAAAATCCTAGGAAGCATGAAATTCTGAAAATGATTTATGCAAACTTTTGTTTGGATCGATTGAGCCTTTCAAGTCAACCTTAACAAATATTTATTCCTTGAAACCCATCTTTGAGACTATATGGCCTGATTTTATTCGAGCCTTGCAATAATAAGTCATCCATTCTCTCATAATTATTTCTAAATGGTGCCAAACACTAGACTTAGTCTATCCAGAATATTCTCTGAAAATAAGTTTGGGGGAGTTGAGAGGAAGTATCAAATGCTCAAAAAAATTGCAGTACATGTAGTAATATGCTCGAATATGGAAAAAAAAGAGAGCATATGTACTCAAAAGAAATAGATGTACAAAGAGCATGTGAACTCAAATGCAAAATTAGTTGGCGAATTTAGAGGTATTTATTCCGAAGGTTCAATGTAAGTTGAGTATTAGGTTTTTAGCTTAAAACTATCTATCTTTTACCTACCCCTAGCCTAGCCAATTTACAATCGATTTAAAAGACCTATTCATTCAGACAATCGATTTAAAAGACCTATTCATTCAGACTTCTGTGCTAACTATATTAGTGGAGAGAAATTGCTAAACTCAACTTATGAAGGCATAATTAAACTTAGGGATTGTAGTTAGTCTTAAATAAGGAAATAAAAGTTAATTAGTAAGAATTTAGTATATCTTTATTGAGAAAGCATTTAGTCTACTCTTGCTATCATGATAATAATTGAGAATAATTCGAATAATGTGTATACTTGAGTTGCGTAATTTCAAAATTCTTGTTCTTAAGCATAATTACACTAAACTCATAATTGTGGGAAGATGTGATTTTTGAAGAAAATTTTCAAAGGTGATTTCTTATGACTTCTTTTGCAATGTGCATTACTCGGGACAAACAATAAATTAAGTTTGGTGGTGTGGAAATACAGAAATATGTAAACTTTTTCAGCACCTTTTGAGCACTAATTCATGTAGTTTCTAAGTAAATTTTTTTTTTTGAATTTCATACTTTAATTATAAAATAGTTAATCGGCACTCAATTTATGAAAAATATTGAATTTTAATTATTTTTATAATAAATTTACACAATTTGATCTATTTTCAACAGTTTTGCACAAAGGGTGAAAAATCGGCTCAACAATTACCTTGAGAAGATTGGACCATCGAAGCACTTTTCATATCAATTGACCCAAGAGTATGGTTGATTATTTTCCAGCCATGGACGGCCCAAATTATATACCTTGAACACATTTAATAATTATTTTTTATCAAACACAAATTGGGTTGAAATTTAATTATAGCTTGATGAAGAGAAATGAGCCCAAATGTGCTAAGTGAAAAGGACTGGTCCACTAAGAAAATGGCAGCCCAAACTATCCAAATTAGCTGACCCAATCAGCTTATTTTAGCTAATTTTTACACTTGCAAATCAACTCTTGAACTTTTCCTAAATGTCGTTCAAACCCTTCCCCTTTTCAAGCATTCTATTTTTAGTCACAAGCTAAAAATAGCAAATTTAAGTCAACCACTCCTTCCACCTAGCATGGTCGGCCATGGAAAGGGGGATTGACTACTATTTTTAGCTAATTTTAGCTGTCATCTCCTACTATAAAAAGCCCCCTTCACTTCCTCATTTTTCATCCCTCACTTCACACATCTCTCACACACCTTTTTTTCACATTTTTTTTCTTTTCCCTTCTAGTTGCTTTCCAAATTTTTTCTTCCAATGACGATTTCTCCTCTTAAAAAAGAGCTAGCACGCCCCTTGAAGCAGCAGTAATCAAGTGCTTGTAAAGGCCTTAGATCAACAGAACGAGCAGAGAAGAGAGGAGCGCACTAGTCTGGCTTTGAAAGATCACTGAGATTTGTTTTTCTAGTTCCCTTCTCTTAACCTTTTCAGTTTATGTTGTGATCATGATTTTGAATATTTTTTATGTTGATGTTCTTGCATTAATTAAAATGACTTAAATTTCATTCATGTTAGATTAATTGCATTCTATCCACTTGAATTATTAAAAATGTGTTTGTATTGTTATTAGGCCTTGATAAATTGTTCAGTTAAATAAAATCATATTTATGTTATGCTTGCATTT